>BSBN01000219.1:10068750-11567500 GCA_027924645.1 Cunninghamia lanceolata | reverse complement strand
GGTTTGTGGTATCCTAGAGATCATGATTTCTCTCTTCATGCATATACAGATGCTGATTGGGCAGGACATGTGGATGACCAGAAGAGTACCAGTGGTGGAACATTCTTTTTGGGGAAGAGATTGGTTTCTTGGCTAAGCAAGAAACAAGAGGTAATATCTCTGTCTACAACTGAAGCAGAATATATTGCACAGTAGGTAGTTGCACTCAAGTTTTGTGGATGAAGCAGATGCTAAGAGATATCAAAGTGGAGTATGAGGAACCTATCACAATATTTTGTGATAATTCAAGTGCTATAAATATATCTAAGAATCCAGTGTTGCATTCAAAGACTAAAAACATATCCATCAAGTTTCACTTTTTGAGAGAGCAAGTGAACAAGAATGAAGTCAGATTGGAGTTTGTGCCCTCCAAGGATTAGATTGCAGACATCTTTACTAAACCTCTACCTAAGGACTCTTTTGAGTATCTCAGGGAGAAGTTAGGGGTTATTGCCCCTCCGGTGATGAACTAAGGTGCAATGAGGTGCATCAATCTGGTGGATATCATAGTCATATCTTGTGATCCAGATTCATGGGAGCTGCTACTCAGGGGGAGCAGCAGGTATGATTCTAAAGTGTTGGAATTGCAAGTGTGTGCCCTTTTCCATTGATGTCAAAGGGGGAGAGAAGACATGTGAGAAACAAGTGATTTCTGATCAAAGGGGGAGCAGTAAAGGGAATGAAGACATGTGAATGGTTGTTGTTGATAAGGGGAACTGTGACAGTAAGAAGAAGTTCTTGACTTGATGGTTAAAATAGTTTTTCACATCTTATGTTGCCATCAATGACAAAGGGGAAGATTGTTGAAAGTATGGGCCTAACTGGTGTTGTCATTGATGTCAACATACTCCTATTGCATTAATGATAAGGTTTGGATGAGCCGTGAGCTAAGGATATTGAGAAAATTAGTCTCAATCAAGAACAATGAAGAACAGTGATGACAGTAAGGCAAAAGTCCAAGATAGGATGAGGATCAGAGGATGTGGATTAAAGGGTTTGTAGATATGTGTTTGTAGGTGATCCAGTAGAGATTTTAGAGGTCTGCATGAAGATATGAAGAAGTTGTGGCCGCTCAAGTAAAACCGGTTCCGGTAGGTGTTCAGAGGTGACAGAGTGTAACAAGAAAGGTCCAGTGAGATCCAGAAATGAAGGTTCCTGCTCTGTGGATTTGAGGGAGTATTAAGGAAGTCCTTGTGATGTGTCAACTTGATTGGTTCATGAATGGAAGTTCTGGAAGTATCCATTCTTTGGTGACAGTGGTGACAGACTGTGTTCTTGAAGCTCCGGATGAAAGAGAGAAGGATTTCAGTATGCAGATGAAGTGCGGATATTCTTGGCAATTCAGGAAACCTTGTGAAGGACTTTGGATTGTGTCTAGCATGTGTTAGTGGTCCGCATTGGAGTTGGAGATTGCTATTAAAGATTAACCTCTGGATGATGATGTTCTTCCTAAGACTAGCCAACCGGATAAGTTACACTTCTTGTGGATGTTCTGGTAGATGTTTTCCGACTTAGATGATTATTCCTAAGTTGATGTCTTATATAAATAAGGGGTTACAAAGTCATTTCAAAGTTGTCCTTGTGGTGATGAGAGTGTTGTGGAGAGGAGGAGAGCGAAAGGCAGAGCAAAAGTATTGGGCTTAAATGGAACTGATTCAAGCATGGTGAAGATGCTATTCTCCAGTTCATGTATGTGATATTTATTTCTTTATAGATAGTGTGTCTCTTGTAGGCAGTGAGCCTCTTGTGAGTAGTGTGCTCAGGCAGTGAGCCCTAATTGGCATGTGCCATTTTTTTCTTTCTATTCTTTTAATAGAGAATACAATATTGGGTTAATCATCCCGTGGTTTTTCCCTTAACCAGGTTTTCCACATCAAAATCTTGGTGTCTTATGTGTTGATGTGTTTCTGCTCTTGATTTGAATGCATTATGGTTCATTATTAATATACTACTAATCACTAAGAAGATTTAAGTGTTTTATTGGAGAAAGTTTTGCACAACTAATTCACCCCCCTCTTAGTTGTGTGCCCTAAGTCTAACAAAGGATACTCTCAAGTTGAAGGAATAGATTTTGAGGAAACATTTGCACCAGTGGCAAGGATTAAAGCTATAAGAATGTTCCTGGCATTTGTAGCGTACAAAGATTTTAAGGTATATCAAATGGATGTAAAGTCTGCATTCTTGAATGGAGAATAGGAAGAAGAAGTCTATATTGAACAACCAGAAGGATTCTAGTCATCACATCAGGATGACATGGTATGCAGATTGAAGAAGACATTGTATGGGTTAAAACAAGCCTCCAGAGCCTGGTATGCTAGGTTGGATAAGTATCTGATATAGTTAGGATTCACCAAGGGTACCACCGACAACAATCTCTATTTCAAGATCAATAATGAACAAATCTTAATTGTTGCAGTCTTTGTTGATGACATTATCTTTAGAGTAAATGAAGGTATGTGTACAGTTTTTACTGGAGAAATGCAAAGTGAATTGTCCATGTTTGGTGAGATGAATTTATTTTTAGTCTACAAATAAATCAATTAGATAAAGGTATCTTCATTTCTCAGTCTAATTATGTGAAAGAGTTGTTAAATAATTTTGGGATGGAAGACTCTAAACTGATAAATACTCCCATGATAATTGGTTGTAAGTTGGGCAAAAATGATGACTCACCTATGGCAGGTCAGAAAAGGTACAGATCTATGATTAGAGGATTACTTTATCTGACTCAAACCAGACCTAACATAATGTAAGCAGTTCGTCTTGTGGAAAGATTTCAAACAGAGCTTAAGGAGTCACATGTGATGGCAGTCAAGAGAATTATGAGATATTTGAAAGGCACAATGGATTATGGTTTGTGGTATCCAAGGGACAATGATTTCACTCTCAGTGCATACACTGATGCAGATTGGGCCAGAGATGTAGATGACAGAAAAAGTACAAGTGGAGGTGCATTCTTTTTGGGAAAAAGGCTAGTATCTTGGATAACCAAAAAACAAGACTCAATATCTCTGTCCACTACAGAAGCAAAGAATATTGCAGCAGCATGTAGTTGTACTCAAGTGTTGTGTATGAAGAAAACATTGAAGGACATCAGAGTTGTGTATGAAGATCCAATTGTAATCTTTTGTGAGAATACAAGTGCCATAAACATATCAAAAAATCCAATAATGCATTCAAGGACAAAGCACATATCCATAAGATATCACTTTCTGAGGGAAAAAGTGACAGAGAATGAAGTCAAGTTGGAATATGTATCTACAAAAGACTAGATTGCTAACATTTTCACCAAACCTCTACCTAAGAATATTTTTGAGTATCCCAGATAAAATTTAGGGGTTATTACCCCTCCTACTCTAAACTAAGATGCATAAGAGTGCATTAGTCTAGTGGTGCTTAGAGTTACTTCTTTAGATCCAGATTGATGCTTTTAGGGCTACTTCTCAGGGGGAGTAGTTAGAGAGTTTAGAAGAGAAATTGAATCAAAGCAGAAGAGTACAAGTATGTGCCCTTTGCCATTGATAGGGGGAGAATCTTGTCTTGATGGTTGTTGCATTTTTTCACATCATATGTTGCCATCAATGACAAAGGGGGAGATTGTTGCAAGTATGTGCCTAATCGGTGTTGTCATTGATGTCAACATATATTTGTTGTCATTGGTGTCAACTATGTCCTATTCTATTACTTGTTTAGAAGCTTTGTATGTTGAGGATATTGAGAAAATTAGCCTTTCTAGAAGAAACAAGTGAGTTACAGTGAAGTGTAGCATAGACAGTGAGTTGTATGTTGAAAAATAGTCCGGTAGATTACTTCGCATTTCTTTCTACTTGAATATATTGGTCTGCGGATTGGAAGTTATTTAAAGGGATGTTTGAAGATGCTAAATCCTGAGTTTGAGCCTCTAGTGTGAAGAATTGAGAGAGTTGTATTAACCAAAGTAAAACCTGCTTTCTCTGATTATTCTCTGGTGATAGGGAGAAAGTATTTTGCTTTGCATTCCTCCTCATTAAAGTGTTTTTCTCTATGGTTCTAAAGGGAAGTCTGGGATGATGATAAGTATCTACAATTGCAATGGTTCATGTTTTGGTGTTCTACAAGCTATCTTTCTTATATGATAGTTGAAGACAGTGAAGTTCATGTGCTTCAATGTGAAGAATCTCATGAATAAAGTGGTTTGTGTTTGTGCGGTTGCTCCTAATGATTTCAATGTGTTTGTGGATTCCTCCTGATCATGTTCCTACCTTTACATTGGTCTGTGTTAAGGAAATGAGATAGTGTTTGAAGATTATTTCCAAATAACATAGTGTGCAACCAATCTTAGCTGACTTGGTTAATTCCAGTAATTGTAGAGATCCCTTGAAGAATATGGAAGTGTGTTATGGTGTGGAAGATCGTGTTTGAGTCCCAGTTAAGGAGTGGCATGATCTGCATACATCTATACTATAAACCCTTAGCATAATTTTGTATTAGGTCAAGACCCATTTTGTAAAATGTTTGTAATACCAACCTTGGAGATTGTTCCAATGATTGATGATTGTAATGCTGACCTTGATGATCATTCCAAGGTTGATGAAGTGTATAAATACTTGTAATTGAGTTATGGAAAAGATGTCCTTGAGTAAAAATGAGAAGATAAGGAAAAGGGCGAGCAGATAAGGTAGAGAAGGGTAGAGGAACTATTGTACTTCAATGTATTAATCTCAGACATGAAGAAGATGGTGATTTTGGTAGTGAGCCTGGCAGTAAGCCTGGCAGTGAGCTGCCAATAGGGTTTAAGAGCCCTCAAGGTTTAACAACCCTTATTGTAATCTTTCTAGGTTTAGGGTTGAGGCAGTGAGCTTGCTAGACCTAGATGTACTTCATGGAAGTGAGCCAGTATGTTCTAGGCCCATGAAGTGACCAAGCCTGAACATCATTTTTCAAAGATTGCAATATATTTTAAGAGCTAATCCTCTCCATGGTTTTTCCCCACCTTGGGGTTTTCCACATAAAAATCTGGTGTCTCTTGTGTACAATGTTGCATCTATGTTTAAGTTTCTGATTTCATGCATTCTTTATTTAATCATAATAAGTGTGGATAAGTGATTAATGTTTAAGTGTGGAAGTGTTTGATTTTTTGGGACAACTGATTCACCCCCCCTCTCAGTTGTCTGGCGCATTTCAACAGGAACTAGAGAACATCCTTACAAAAACCATTTCAGGTAAAAGGATAGATTGGGCTAAAAGAATGACAGAAGTTGTTTGGGCTTACAACCCTACATGAAGAACCACCACTAATTTCACACCATATGAATTAGTCTATGGAAAACACCCAGTGTTGCCTAGAGAATATGAGGTGGAAACATTGAGAACAACACTTGAAGTGGGTATAGATTTAACTGAAGCACAACAAAATATAATGATGCAGCTAAACAGATTGGAAGAGATGTAGATGGAAGCACTATTGCATACAGAGTTGATCCAACAGCAGAGGAAAGAATGGCATGACAAACACATTATCAATAAGTAGTTCAAGCAAGGAGATTGGGCCCTGTTGTATGATTCCAAATATCAAGATCTAAATAGGAAATTGCACACCAGATGGTTGGGGCCCTATGAAATCAAAGAAATCTTTAGAAATGCGGTTGTTCAGCTAGTTCTCATTGATGAAGATCATAGAATTCTTCTGGTGAATGGGCATAGATTGAAGATGTACCACAAACTAGCTTCCAAAGAGGAGTTTTCTGTAGAAATCTAGTCTTGACTAGAGCATTTCACCCTGGAAGATCTCTCTTCCATGTAGCTCATGTTCTAAGTGATAACTCTAGATAAATAAAGTAGTAAAGGTTGAAAACTAGAAATGGTGACCTTTCCTACCAAAAAAAAAATTAGGCAAAAATTGAAAACCAGCAATGGCAGCTTTGCCTAGAGGAAGATTGAAAACCAGTAATGGCAATCTTTCCTTTGAATTCCCTATTTCCTTCAATAAAATTCCTTGTTGCAGTTCTGCAGGTTTCAGTGTTGAAATTTTTGAAGAGCTCCAGATGGATACCAATAGCTCTGGATGGCTACAGATTGCTCCAGATAAACATTGGCAGATGTTTGCTTTCCAAAGCATCATTGGGCGTTAGGTGACATTGCATTGCGAAAAAGTGATTTGGTAAAAACGTTAAGGTGAAATAATCAAGGGGATGGATACTTTACAAGGTATATTCTTTCCTTAAAACTTATATAATTATTTTAATATATTTCTATATGCCACGTGTTCCCCCAAAAGTTACCTGCATGCAACCCTCATCCTTTACACGCCACAATAAGTGCATAGATGATTATAGTTTGACAAGTGGTAGCCCCAGATTTGTCCGTCAATCTGGCAAGCTTCATAGTGATATACAAAGTACTCCGTCAATCTGGCAAGCTTCATAGTGATATACAAAGTACTAAGTCATCATGGCACGACATTTCAAATCACTGCCATAAACAAAAATAAAAGATGGATTAAGGAATAATGATGATCAGCATTTATGGCCATTTAAAGGAAGTACGCTTGAAAAGACATAAGCACGAGGATTGTTGGCATCAACTCTGGAAGAGTATGGAAGAGCAGTTAAGGTGGTGGCTGAGAAACTACACTTCACATGTGGCCACCCTGGTTCAAGACTCTAAAGTTAACACCATGATTGATGAAAAGATGGGTAGAGCAACTGCCATTCTGTACACCTCACATGCAATCATTCCTTTACACAAATTTGCAATTGATAATGTAGAGTTCAAAGTTCCTTCTTGTTTGCAGCCAGCGATAGAAAACAGATAAAACATAGAGCTCCATTATCACATTTTCCTGCAAATTCATCCTACTGATCAAAATGGGCAACAAAAGGAAGGTTGAACCTAAAAACACCATTTTTTATGACACCAATGCACAAATCTTCCAGCAAGCCAGATGGTTAGAATTTTTGCAGAAATTTGAAGGCTTTGAAGCTGATTTGGTCAAGGAGTTTGTTTCAAACTTCCATACGACCTTCACTACTGTGAAAGGGGTAAGGATACTAATCAACCCTATAGTAATTAGTCAAATTTCTAGTATTCCTACATTAGGCATTGATTTGTTTGCAACAAAACCATCGTATGAAGAATTAGTTCAAAATTTTCATGTTGCTTCGGAGTCCCTGCCCCGTTATATTATAAGTAAGGGAGCAACTAAAGGTATTGATAGGACCAGCCTTCCAGACCCATTGAAGACTGTGGTCCTGTGGGTCATAAATTTTTTCACATGTGATGGCCAATTTGGTATAGTCTTGGGCCCTGAGATGCAGTTAATCACCCACCGTAGGCATGGAGCCAACAATCCCCAATGTTTAATAAATGTTCCCGCATTTCTGCATGCAAGTCTTGTTACAATTCTGACCAAATGGAAGGATAAAGAAGGACAAATTAGTCATCCAGGTTTGATTCATCTGATTATCAAGCACCACTTCCTGCAACAAGAGGAGGGCTAGCAGAAATGGGAGGACTTCCTTGCCTTATAGCCTCGAAAGAAGAAGGTAAAACATAAGACATCTACTGTCTCCATTTCAGGAGACCCTATTACAGTTTCTTTTGCTTCCCCTAAGGTCCACTTTCAATGACTCCGAAGATGAACAAAGCGAAGCAGTCAACAAGGTGAAGCTATAGAATCCACCTCTGCAAAGGTATGCCACCACCGATTAGTCATCTCTTCGGATGAAGAGGAAAGAGGAGAAGCAGTACAAAACCTTACCGCTCTCTTAGGTTACCACTCATCCCCTGTCACACACCCTGAAGAAGATACTCATAAGGAGAGGGGAGCTGAGGAAGTCAGTGGTGATGAGATTCCTGAAGAAGCTAGTAGCGAGGGTATTCCAGAAGAAACAAGGGAGGACACATTGCAACACTGAAAGGGAAAAGAAACCCTTGAGGAAAGCTCTGAGGACACCATGACAAAAGAGACCTAGCATGCCCTAGCTCTATCCAGAGCTGAATTTGAATTGTAGTAGTGTAGGACACAATTGGAGACCCTAGCCAAACAATTGAAGGCCAAGGATGAGGAGCTGGGAAAGCAGAAGGCAGAGGTTGAAAAGGAGAAGAAAGAAAGAGAAAGGAAATTTCTAATTTCAAAGAAGAGATGGATAACCACACAACCATGGTGGCTCAGAGGGACATTCAAATAACTCAACTCAGACAACGGGCAGCTCAGCAAGCCCCTACACTTGCCTCGCTAAATGTCTATGCTTAGAACCTACAACTTACATTGGATAACAGGCAACTCCAAGGAGAAATCATTCAGCTCTGGAGAGACATGGAGACACTGAATCAGGAAAAGGTGGCGGTAGAAAACAACTTGGCTCTAGCCTGTGAGACAGGAGAAACCCTGCTAGCACAACACCCGCCATTAGGTGTGTATGCCCTGTTCCTCCAGGAATAATTTTTAAGATGGAAATTACTCAAGATAAGATGCAATCTTCCATATGATTTTGACAATGATAAAGATTTTGTGTGTGAATGTTATATGTAAAATCCTAAAGATCAACAAAACCTTTTGTGTGAATTCTTCCAACATGGCCACATTATGGGGCATGTTAATACATCAATACTAAATCTATATGTGGGAGAACTTCAAATCTGGAGCTATCTATCTCTGCTCTAAAATAATAGGCTATGGGAAGAAAGAATGGAAGAATGTGATGCTGCAACAAGAACCATAGGGCTACTGATGAGGCACGAGTGCCCTAAAACTACATGGTTTTCCAACACTTTCAAAGAAAATGCTTATAGGTAGGGCATCACAGACCAGTATGTGTGGAATTTGAAATCCTGTATTTCTAATTTCTTTTCCATTGTAGATTATCTCCCCAGTGCAACAGTCTCAAGCTGCATACATGTTTTCAAAAGAAGAGAACTAGTGTCTCCTGCAAATATAAGGTGGATGACAGACAAGGTTAGAAAAATCATACACCTGATCCAGCAAAGGCAACAAAACTGGATTGGGATGAGATTCAGACCACCACTAATCCTAATGCCAACTCCTTGCCTGAGTCATCCTCAAGGGCAACCATTGAGAGAAGGGAAGTTCAATACATAGTTTAGCAGGGTGCAGGAGAACAATGGGTTCCAGCCGAAAGGGAGAAATTTGTTCCAATACAATGATGAGGATTATAAATGCAGCACAATCATTGAGGGTAACATACTAGATGAAGCAAATGGAGCACAGCCATGAGGACATGGCATACTTTGAGTTGGGGGGGATGATGAGTCAAATATGTGACTCATTTATTTCATACTATTTCCTATTCTAAAAGACTGTAACAAAACATTATGGCATATATTTACATATTATTATAATTATGTTTTTCTTTTGGATAGATTATGCACATGTTTGGCTTTCATTTCCTTTGATGAAATCTCTTAACTTAGTTACTTGAATTATAGTTTCAAAATGCATATCTTATGAATTGTGGTACAAGTGGTTTGTGTTTGCATGAGGATTATGCTAGTAAGACTTCCAGTGGTCTCTAGATCCCTCCAGAGCCCCCTCTTTCTACGAAGAACCTAAACTCCAGACGGCTCTAGATGCAGTTACCCTCTAATAGAGTCATCCTCCCCGCAAGTCGATGACTATTACCGACTGATCCTAGGGCTACCCAAAAGGTCCAGCAATGCAAACATGACCCACACCCCAATTAAAGTAGCTGATTATATCTAAATCTCCATGTCACAGCATTTCAGTGACTAACCAAAGTAGTTGCTAAATTGGCATCAATTCTAATTGAAATCACTGTCACCAAACACCACGCCATTTCAAGAAATCACTCAAGTTCACCAAATAGTCGAGTTGATACAAATCCTTGATCTTCAATAAACTACAGAGGAATAATTAATGTAATAAATTAGCAACTAGTTTCAAGTCCAATTCGTTGTAGTTAGAATTATTTTTAGTTATTTCCTTTCAATAAAGCTCAAATGTATAAATAGGAGCATAGGATCTCTCTAAGTTAGTTCCAATTTTTCTTAGATAGTTGTTCACCAGATTGTGTTTTTAGCAGGAGAAAAACTCCTTGTTTTTAGACATGTACTTTCATCCATCATTTGGACTCTGATTGAATGCAAATGAAGGGGGAATTCTTTTGAAAGATTTAGTTGAGCAAAGAGGATCGTCTCAAGCTAGGAAAGTAGGGCCCACTTCCCCATTTTGGAGGAGATCTCTCAGTATTTTTATGTTTGTTCAGTTCTGTTATATCTTCTGTTTAGTTAGCTTTGTACTTGTGTTCATGTGATGTGTGTTTCACTTCTGTGTAATTGTGAGTTAAGTTGTTCCCTGCAAGATTGTTTTATAAGTTCTAAAATAGATTTGTTATTCCGCAACATTGTTATATTCAGAGTGTTTCATTGTTGTAGCTTAACAAGTAAAAATAGTTTCTCCTTATTCACTTTTCCAGCAAGTTAGAATAGTTTCCTTCATTGCAAGTGTGTTTACTCTTCAGCAAGTTAGAATAGTTTCCTTCATTGCAAGTGTGTTTATTCTTCATCAAGCTAGAATAGTTTCCTTTACTGCAAGTGTGTTTATTTCCAACAAAGTGTATTTCTTTTCTAGCAATATAAGATAGTTTCTTTCAACACAAGTGTGCTTACTTTTCTGCAAATAGATAGATTTTCATTTCTATATGACCTTTCATTTCCATAAGATTGACAAACCAAGTCCCATCCACGAACCATTCAACCAAATCCCCCATATCCAATAGTCTTATCGCAGATCGCTCCAGACACTTCTGGATTGATAAAATTAAATGATGATGCATTAACAAACACTACTTCAACCCTAATCAATAATCATGGATTTGAGACTCCAAGATTATAGAAGGATACAGCAGCTGGCAGTACCTATCCTTCAAAACTGCCTAAGGTATGTACAAAGTAGATGGAATAACCTGACCCCATATTTGCAAAGGAAAGAGCCTCACTCTTTCCATAATTTTATAAATATGTTTGAAAGATTGTGCAAGTACATCCAGATTTCAAAACAAAAAAGAGTGGGATGGCTACCACTTACTTATCATCCTCCTATTCTCTCCCATCCAATACCACATTGGACAGGAGAAAAGAATGATGAATGTAGGAGTACATAATCAGTTAATATGGATAGGCTTGCATGTTATAATGGTTTCTATCTTAAGCAAGGGGTGGGGGTCAGAGAAGTGATGGACGTTAGGTAGATCACCTTGTATTACAATCTTTTCCCCTAGATGTTTAATTAAGTGTTTTTCTTGAGGACAAGCAAAAGGATAGTTGGGGGGAATGATGGGTTTAAATATTGGCCTCTTTTGTGTTGTTTTTATATGCTTTCATACCTTTTGCACATAATCTTCTAGATGATTTTCAAACATTACCATCATGATATACTGTCTTTTTATATATTTTGCAAAACCTTGAACCTATTTTGTTAATATGAAATATGGTGATGATATTTATCAATTGAATGATTTGAACATGAGGATGTATGCAATATATATGAGATTCTATGGTTTAATTATGAAGGTTATTTGTGTGCATATGTTTTGTGGATTAATCCTTATGCAGAAACAAGCACATGACATCAAGGAGAGGAGAATTTGTAGCAAGTCATAGAATAGGGGAATTAAAGGAAGTTGAAATCAAGCTGCCAAAAGTGTAGGCAGCTGGGAGCTGAACGTGAGTCATTATGGGAAGAAATAAATGTAGAAGAAGTAGACTTGTTCCAAGATTCTAAATGCAGCTTATGTGTTTCTCATATGAGCTATTGCATAGGAATTCTTATTTGAATGGGATTCTCCTTCCTCTGTTTAGTTAGAATTAATAAATCAATCTTAACTCTGTATCCTAATATCTAGGAATGGATTAATGATTGTAGTTAGTTGGTAGTTGAATAAGACTCTCCCATTTTGTATAAGTTAGGGGATGAGCTTGGAGTCAAGTTAGTTACTTAGTTGTTATTTTTTTATTCACTATTAGAAGGTACAATAGTCAGTTATTTCTCCAGGCATGAATTGTTGAAATGCAATTATTGAATATAATCTGCAAAGAAGATTCTGTTTGAAGTATTTTGTGATATGGAATGAATGGAACTATGTGTTATGTGGATGCATGAGTATCTGAGTTAGATTTGATTTCTATCTAAGTGAGTTAGTCCCCTGAGCTGGCCACTCAATGTACTGATCTTCACTTCATTTATTTTCTTATTCATTTATGCATTCTTGTTAAAGTTGTTTTCCGTTATTTTATAAATGCATTGTGAAGTTAAGTAGAATACTCTTGTTGTTAATTACAGTAGTCGTGGTTCATGAATAAATGTATAATTGATCCATCTTAGTCCTCTAGAGGTTAGCATTAGCTTTCTCATCATTTTGAATGGTTTTGGATTAGTTTTGTACTTTTATGTTGTTAGCAGTTATCTACAGCTTGTGCTGCAGGTACCCTAGCCACTAGGTTCTGTAACTATTTTTATTGTTCTTGCATTTCTGTGAATTCCAACAAAGTAGAATAATCTGAGTAGGTTTGAATAGGATAGTTTAGGAGAATATGAGCCCCTAAAGGCACATATAGTGCAGTGCCATCATTAGCTTACACTCCTTGGTTGATAATTTAATGTAGGTGTATAATGTCAAGTGGATTGTTTAGATACGTTTACCCCTGAATTGTGTCAAGTCTACAATGCATTAGTTAGTCTCTACACAAATCTTTAGAGTTCTACTTTTTCTCATGGGAAAAACTACATCTCCATGTGAAATTGATGACCTTTTATAGAGAACTAGTATGTACTATCTTGGTACAAAAACATAGTACATTTCCCTATGCACATGTAGTAAGGATCATGGGTCCATTATTAAATGGTTTCTCTTGTAATTACTCCTTGTAACTTGACATTTGCATGTAGATGATCCCATTTTTGATGAGTGCAAAAAGATGTATTCTTTGAAAATTAGTGTAACATTAACCATGAACCTCCTTGTGACCAAGAATGTCTTATATGTCATTACAATTTGGTGCAAGATTTGAATATGTGGCACATAATTCAAATAAGTCTTTCTTTAGTGAATTTGAAAAATCACATCACAGTAATCCAAAATATAACTCCTAAAAAAGATGTGGAATAGTAGAATACACCTTCATGAATCTTTGATATCAATTTGAAGGTTTGGTGATGAAAATGTGTTACCGCATGTAGTAGAAATAGTATCCATAGCTATGTGTCTTTAAAATGATGATTGTGATATGAATTAGCTTTTACAACAAGAACATAATTATTTTGACAACACTAGAAACCTACAAAAGACAAACAAACATGAAAAAAAAACATTGGTTGGTGCAAAATTTCTTACACCTTGGATGCTCATGTATCACATAATTAGGTCATCTAATCATCATTTGTCATCTCATATTTATCATAGGTGTTCCATTTCTAGTAGTGCATCTATCTCCCCATGTCTCCTCCCTTCTCCCCAACACCACCTAACACCTCACGTGGCTCCTCTACATCTACGTGAGCACCTACTATGTCACCTACCCCTCTAACATCTAAGGGATATAGTGTCTCTAGATGAACTATCACCTACCACCCCCTCTATAGATTTGTAACTCTTGCATGTTTTCCATGGTCATATCTATGGCCTTATCATCCTCCTTATCATTGGTAGGGACATATGTAGAAAATGTAGTTATCTTCATCTCACCTAGTGATAATGATGATTGTTGGTGCCTCTTGTATGATGGATACTTGGGGGTATTGGCTACTAAAGCCCAAACTATCAAAGCACCCATTCATATTTAAACCTCTCCAATACTATGTGTGCCTACCAAAAAACCATTGTGAGCACCCATTTTAACCCAACTAACACTATCCTCATGTCATACTCACAGGCTTCAATGAGGTCACTATGTCACAACTTTCATGACCAATCATGTCTCAACCTTGTAACTACAAAAGGTTACTATTCTTCCTAGTTTTGGTCTTTTCGAATACCCTTTATCTTGAAGAATGGTTTAGAAGTTTCAAAGTTTCAAATGAGGCTCAAAATGGCAGGGCTTACTATTTTTAGTAACTCTACATTTGAGCTCAGATGGACCCAAAATTTTCCCAAAAGGTGCGGAACTATGAAGTAAACATCTCAGGTGAGTTCCGACTCAAGGTCATTCTTGGATTGCAAGATATTAAAGTTTCTATTTTTTGAAACTCCTGAAAACATTTCAAACTCATATTTGAGGCACTTAGATGTCCCTAACCCCCTCTCCCACCCCCACCCCCATTATAAATTGATAGATCTCTTCATGAGCTTTCCAACACATCAAACGGTTCATCAATCGGACACCCAGATCAAAAGTTATGACCTCCAGAAGTTAGACCTCTTTGTTTTGGGAAACGTGAAAACATGTTGGACAATTAAAAGAGTTGTAAAGGGGAGAGTTACACATGTTGGTGTGAGATTTAGCACATCACAAGGCATCTTTGATTGGAGATAATTTGGACACCACTTTTGGGTGGTTTTTGGCTCATGGTTTTGTAATTATCGTTGATGGTTTACTGTATTGTATCTCCTATATATTAGGAGCTTGAGATGGAGGTTGTGTGTAAGAGTCTTATAGATGTTGAGTTGCCTTTAGATCTCTGGTTGGTTATACTCCTATGAAAGCTTGCTCTGTAAGTATATTGTGATCTTCTTTATTTCTAAATAATATATTGGGTGGCTTTGGAGTGTGGGGTTTTCCTCCCGAAAGGGTTTCCCCACGTAATTATTGTGTTGTGGCATGATTGTTATTTGTGTTTATTTTAGTAACTATTGTAAAGATCTGAAAAGTTATGCATATATCTCCCCTCAAGATTAGTGTAGGAAGTTGTTATGCTACCTTAGCTTCCTTACAAGTGGTATAAGATCTTGATCACCTTTGTTTTCAGTTGTGGGTTATTGGGTTTTTTGAACTAATCCAGTTTTGGGTGGGAACTTGTGCATAAGATACTTTGTGATCTTGTTGCAGGGATTTTCAGATGGTGAGCACATCAGGGAGAATAGAGGTAGAAAAAATTTCTTGTAACAATTTTGAGATGTGGAAGCTAAAGATGGAGGATCTATTAATTGATCAAGATCTATGGGATGCTATTGATGAGAAAGTTTCAAGGCCCACAAATGCTACTTTGGCTGTTGAATATGATGTTATGGAACGTAAATCCAAGGGTCTAATCAGATTGTGCCTGATAGACTCTATTTTAATCAATATCCATGAAGAGCCCTCTACAAAGAAACTATGGAAGAAACTCGGTGAAATATATCAAGCCAAATATTTAGTGAACAAGATTTTCTTGAGGAAGAAATTGTATTCCTTGAGAATGGAAGAGGGTGGACAAATTTGAGACCACCTAGAAGCATTCAATATGTTGGTGGCTCAATTGGAATCAGTTGGTGTAAAAATGGATGAGGAGGAGAGATGTCAGATCCTACTTTGTTCTTTGCTTGAATCATGGGATTCCCTTGTTGTGGAGATTGGGAGTACTTCTGTTATCTTGAAAGTTGAAGATGTCATGGGTTCTTTGCTTTTTGAAGTAATGAGGAGGAAGGTATCCATCAGTTGCAAAGAAGCCCTAAGTGTTCATGGATGACCTAAAGAAAAAGGCATGAAGAGTGAAAAGCGTGACAAATCCAAGTCCAAGGGGAGATCCAAATCTCCTAGAAAGTCCAAAGTTATTTGTTGGAATTGTGGTAAGCCTGGAAACTTCTGTAAGGAGTGTAAAGAAGAAAAGAAGAAGAAAAAGAAGAAATTTTATTTTGATTTTGAGTCCGAGAAGGAAGATGGTGATGCATCCATTGTAGCTTTGGCCACTCATGCAGGTAATGATGCATGGTTAATTGACTCAGGTGCATCTTTCTATATGACCCCTAAGAGAGATTGGTTTTCTGAATATGAAGAATTTGATGGAGGTAAGATGTACTTGGGTGATGATTCTCATTTAAATATTGTTGGTCGTGGTAAAGTTAAAATCATATTTCCTGATGGTAGAACAAAAAGGATTAATGGTGTGTTGCATATCCCTAGATTAGCATGAAATTTATTATCTGTGAGAAAACTAATAGATGTGGGTGTGTAGGTAGTCTTTTTTGATACAAGATGCAAGATGGTTAGAGGTGCTATGGTGATCGCTAGAGGTGTCAAACTTGGCACACTATATAATCTTGATGCATGCATTGTTGAGTGCAATATTACTTATGTGAAAAGAAAATCCGTGACTACTTCATTGGAAAAAGAGAGGGTTTCATTTTCAATGGATGGTCGTGGCTTGTGGGTACCTAACGATGTTCTTTCTTCTAAATCAAAATTGCCTACATAGAAGACTATGTTATGGCACTAGAGATTAGGCCACATAGGAGAAAAGGGTCTAAGGACCTTGAAAAATAAAAACATTGTTGAAGGGTTGACTGATTGTAATCTTGATTTTGATTTCTATGAGCATTGCATTTATGTTAAACAAAACCATGTTTAGTTTTACTCGAGTTCTCATAAATCTTGTGGTGTATTTGATCTTATTCATTCTGATGTGTTTGGTCTTGTAGATGTTCCTTCCATTGGAAATTCCACATATTATGTTTCATTTATTGATGATTACAACAGAAGGACATGGGTATATTTTCTAAAGAGTAAATCTAAAGTTTTTAGTCAACATAAATAATTTTAAGCAAAGGTTGAGTTGTAGACTGGAAAGAAAATAAAATGTTTGAGGACTGCCAATGGCAGTGAATTTTTCTCTAATTATTTTGATAGATTATGTAAAGATTAAGGCATTCAAATACAAAAGACAACTCTGTATACTCCATGCAAAATGGAGTTGCAAAAAGAATGAATAGGACACTGATGGAGAAAGCTAGGAGTATGCTTAGTGGTACTAGTCTAGAACAAAGGTTTTGGGCTGAAGCTATTGCCACTACTTGCTACTTGATTAGCAAGTCTCCTACATCATCTCTTGTTGATAAAACACCTATGGAGGCATGGTCAGGGTACAAGCCTTCACTAAGACATCTTAGAGTTTTTGGTTGTGAGGCATATGCACATGTGCCAAAGGAGAAGTGAACAAAGTTGGAGAACAATGTTGTGAAATGTATCTTCATTGAGTACAGTTATGGTGTGAAAGGATACAATCTTTGGGACCCTATTGCATAGAAGGTAATATATAGCAGAAGTGTTATTTTTAGAGAAACTAAGCCTTCTTCTGTTACATTGCAGCTAGAACAAAGTGAATAGAAAGATGTGATTCAACTCCCTCCTATGCCTAAGAAAGTTGAATCAAGGCCCCTAGATAGAGAAGAAGTTGAGGAGAGCTCATCCAACTCTGAATCTTCAGAAGAGGAGGAAGAACCTCCAACTCAGCTTTTTCGAAGGTCTACAAGGCGTAGACTGTTAGAGTGGTATGGACACTGAGAGGGGGGGTGAATCAGTGTCTATTGTACCTTATCTTTTCTCAATAATTAAACAAACATATGATTCCAATATTTCACTGATTAAAATATTCATAAACTAAATGCAATCATAAAACTAATATGAGAATCATTCAAGTAAATGCATATACTAAGAAATAAGATAATAACACAATTTTATCCTAAGTGGAAACCCTCTGGGGCAGAAAACCACTTGAAAAAATTGCCTCACTGGCTTATCAAAAAGAATCTCACTGATTATAGGCCTCACTGGCATATCAAAAAGAATCTCACTGATTATAGGCCTCACTGGCTTATAACATTGCCTCACTGGCTTACAACATTTAGAAGCATCAACTTCAAGGAGCAACAACCCCTAACATAGCCTTGCAGGAGCACCCACTCTCTACATACAGAAAGATAAATACAAATACAGAGGGTTACTCTATTTCTCTTTGTACTAGAGTGGTATAACATCAACAATGCATGTACACACTCTTGCATGTTCATCATTCATATTATATCAGGTTTTATACAACATATTACATTATGTCCAAGTCATTCTTTCTCTCTACAGATAGTTAGAGAGTCATAATTGTAAACTGAAACTGATTGGTAGTTCACAACTGATCAGAAAGTTGTATCAAGGAAATGCTTCTTGAATCATACTATAATATTTAAAATCTTTCGTTATTAAATAATACCCGAGTATAACTGAACATGCAATCATAGTCAACAGATGTTTCAACTATTTATAAATATTTGCACTAGAATTTCAAATGCCCGAGAAAAGAATATATCTTGTGCCTTTATCATTGCACATGTTATAAAAGAAAATAATCTCTTTGTCAGGGTTCCATCAAGATGTTATAGACCCACAAGAGAGCTTGAAAAACTCTTTGCCATTTCATCTTTTCCAACAATAAGTCCTTGAAATACTAACAAAAATGTTTCAAACCCCAAGAAGCCGGAAACCATTTTATGTCTACAGAAAATAAAAAGACCCTTTAAATAGTTTCAATGCCGAAATCAACCAAAGAAACTTCAAAGACTTTTATGCATTTTAATTCAAAACAAAAACTGGAGAGAAGACACCTAATAGTCGACAGGAGAAACTGAAAGAATACAAGAGTGCTGATGGTCAATAGAAATTACTCAAGTCCAACCAGCTTTGCCACCTCAGAAGATACCTTGGATGAATTCCTTCAAAGATTCATGTGGCCACTTTCATGTTCTTTCATGATTACAACAAACTGAAATGAAACCCTAAGAAAGCTTCATGTTCAAAGCTCAAACTTTGCATAATGAGTGCCAAAAACTTTCTTTTGCCCAAGTTTAACTTATGCAACCGGTGTTATAGGTAAACCCTAACAAGACTAGTGACTAATGAAGAAGAAACTCATTCAATTTGCCTTGTTAAATTTGCACTGACCTATTTGGGAGGTAAACCACTAAAGCATGCCAATGAGAAACAAGTTTGTGATATTTACAACATTGAATATGTCCACTAGGAGATCAAATAAAAACATGTCGTGGTCAACACTTGAAACCAACATAACAAAAATTGCATGCCTTAGTCCTCAAAAAAAATATTACATGTATTTAAATGCCTTTACCACTATGCTCATGATATTAAACATTTGTGCCAAGAGAGAGAACAAGATTATAACATCTTGTCATATGAGATCATCATCACCAAGAAAGAAAGAATACCATATCATTATGTAACCAAAATGAACATGATCAAAATATGCAAATCATGTCAACATGAACAAGAAGGCCAATGCCAATGAACCCACATGAGGTGCCAAACTGAACATGTGCCAACCAACCACAAAACTGATTACAAGGTCAATATACCTACTAACATAATGTCATAGTGCCAAAGACCAATCTATCTATTAGGAAACCATCACAACTAAATGAGACATATGTACCAAGTTGTGGTTTGGTCATCAGGGACAACAACTGAGGGTAGGTCAACATAGACAACCACTTGAAAGGTATTCACCTGATGAATGGAGATGTTTTTTTCTTTGAATACTAATATAGATGAATCTAGATCTATAGAAGAGGAATTAGGTATAAATTATGCAGAGTCCTTGAAGATTTCCATGGATGAAGAAATGGAAGCTTTGAAAATGAATGATACATAGGACTCGGTACCATTGCCTAAAGGACAAAAACCTGTTGGTTGCAAATGGGTGTTCAAGAAAAAGATTGGTTCAAATGGAGGTATTAAGAAGTACAAGCACAGTTGGTTGTGAAAGGTTACTCTCAGGTTGAGGGTGTTGATTATGATGAGATATTTTCTCCTATTGCAAAAATGACATCCATTAGATTTTTGTTTTCTATTGCCGCTGCTTATGATCTAGAGGTTAAGAAAATAGATGTGAAAATGGCATTCCTTCATGGTGATTTGGAGGAGGATATTTATATGACATAGCCAAAGCACTACATGGTGAAAGATAAAAGTAATCTGGGTTGTAAATTGAAGAAATCTTTGTATGGCCTCAAACAAAGTCCTAGGATGTGGTACCATAAATTTGATACATATGTGGTGAGTTTGGTATTTAAGCATTCTAAATCCGATCACTGTGTTTATTATAAATTTGATGGTGATTGTTTCTTGTTTATTGCATTATATGTAGATGATATGTTATTTATTAGTAAGGGAAAGGAATGATTTCAGAACTAAAGTCTCAACTTGTAGCTAAATTTGAAATGAAAGATATTTGTGCAACCAAACACATTCTTGGGATGGAAATAAGAAGAGATAGAATGAATAGAAAACTATGGCTTGGCCAGAGTAAGTATATCAATTTAGTTTTATAGAGATTTAACATGTAGGATTGTAGACCATTATGTGTTCCTTTTACAGTTAGATCTACTTCATAATGTCCAACATCCCCATCAGAGATGGAAGACATGAGCAGAGTGCCTTACCAGAGTGCAGTAAGAATTTTGATGTATGTTATGGTCTGTAGTAGATCAGACATTGCCCAAGTAGTGGGAGTTCTTTCTAGATATATGTCTAATCCTAGTAGAGTTCATTGGGATGCAATTAAAAGAGTCTTCAGATATTTGCGGGGTACCTTAGAGTATTTCTTGTGTTATCATGGTAATTTGATAGGAGACATGCATTCCATTGATATTCATGCTTATGTGGATTCAGACTGGGCAGATGATGTTGATAGTAGATGATCCACCAGTGCTTATGTATTTACTTTATTTGGTGGTGCAATTAGTTGGATGAGTAAGTGATAGGCTATGGTTGCTTTGTCCATTACTAAAGCTAAGTATATGGTAGCTACTCATGCTTGTAAAGAAGCCATTTGGCTTAAGAGACTGTGTTCAGATATCAGAATAAAACAAGGTGCAGTGACTGTTTATTATGACGGTCAAAGTGTGATCTACCTAGCTAAGAACCCAACATTTCACACCAAGATGAAGCACATTGATATGCAATATCATTTTTTTAGACATATGGTCGAGGATGGCAAGGTGAAGCTAGTTAAGGTAGAGACTTTGATGAATGTTGCAGATTCATTAACTAAGCCTATGAGCACAGAGAAGTTCAGATGGTGTTCGGAGTCTATGTGCATCTAGGCCCCTAGCAATTAAATCATGGTGTTGATACTCCCTTTGCTCTTGCAAGGTGTTCGACAAGTGGGAGAATGTTAGGAAAGGTGTCTCAACCTTGCAACTACAAAAGGTTACTATTCTTCCTAGTTTTGGTCTTTTCAAATACCCTTTATCTTGAAGAATGGTTTAGAAGTTTCAAAGTTTCAAAAGGGGCTAAAAATGGTAGGGATTACTATTTTTAGTAACTTTACATTTAAGCTCAGATGGACCCAAAATTTTCCCAAAAGGTGCGGAACTATCAAGTAAACATCTCGGGTGAGTTTTGACTCAAGGTCATACTTGGATTGTAAGATATTAAAGTTTCCATTTTTGAAACTCTCAAAAAAAGTTTCAAACTCTTATTTGAGGCACTTAGAGGTCCCTAAACTCCCCTAAAGTTGTCATAACTAGAAAATCCTATTATAGCTTGATAGATCTCTTCACAAGCTTTCTGACGCATCAAATGGTTCATCAATCAGACACCCAGATCAAAATTTATGACCTCCGGAAGTTGGACCTCCTATTTTGGGAAATGTAAAAACATGTTGGACACTTAAAAGAGTTGTAAAGTGGAGAGTTACATGTGTTAGTGTGTGATTTGGCACAGCACAAGGCATCTTTTACTGGAGATAATTTGGGTGCCACTTTTGGGTGGTTTTTGGCTCATGGTTTTGTAATTACCATTGATGGTTTACTGCATTATATCTCCTATATATCAAGAGCTTGAGATGGAGGTTGTGTGTAAGAGTCTTATAGATGTTGAGTTGCCTCCGAATATCTAGTTGGTTATGCTTATGTGAAAGCTTTCTCTGCAAGTATATTGTAATCTTCTTGATTCCTAAATAATATATTGGGCAGCTTTAGAGTGTGTGGTTTTTCTCCCAAAAGGGTTTCCCCATGTAATTATTATGTTCTGGTATGATTGTTATTTGTGTTATTTCAGTAACTGTTGTAAATATCTAAAAAGTTTTACATATCTCTCCCCTCAAGATTAGTGTAGGAAGTTGTTCTACTACCTTAGCTTTCTTACACAATCTTTCAAATACTCTCTTCCACTCCTCTAATGTCTTCCTCTCATGCCATCTTCTCAACCTTCTTGTATCACATGGGAAGGTTTAGGGAATATCATCTCTAATGTCCTTGGGCAACCTAATCAAACAATTAATCATGATGTTCTCATTATTGGAGTGTATCTACTAGAATCCCACATCCACTCTCTTACACAAATATGTTTGGATGTCATGATATAAATGTGTAAACATGCACCTACCCCAATATTACATAATTTCATGCTCCTCCATGTCTCTGGCCATATGTATCAAACCATAAGAAATGGATGAGTCCTTGGAACTTGAAACTATTAGTACAACCAATATTATCATAATCCACTTACACAGCCATGGAACATTCTCCACAATAATTTTCCCTAGTGGTACTCCACCCTCAAGATATCTAGATCTTATTGCATAATACTCACATAAGTCTCTATCTAACTATTGTGTGATATTCCTACCATACACAACCTACCTGTCCCATATTAATAATATTAATATTCTCCATACATCATCAAAGGTGATCATCTTCTCATTAGAGGGAAGATGAAAGGTGTAAGTATCTAAGTCCCACCACTCAACTAATATATTTAGCTCATCTAATGATCATAAGTAAATGATGGAATCTCCCATATAGAAAATAACCCTACTCTCTAGTAAGTTCATCTCATCATTAGACATAGATCCCAATAACTACAAGCTCTCTAACATGTAGTTATGCAACAAACCATGTGCATAGATCTCATTTTGCATCCACAAACATAATTAGT
The DNA here is from genome assembly GCA_027924645.1 of Cunninghamia lanceolata. Lineage (NCBI taxonomy): Eukaryota > Viridiplantae > Streptophyta > Pinopsida > Cupressales > Cupressaceae > Cunninghamia > Cunninghamia lanceolata. The sequence continues at coordinate 11,544,589 of BSBN01000219.1, read as the reverse complement.
CCTTGTCATGATCAATAATCATGCATAGAATATTGAAACTAAAAATATGATCATAAAAACTCAAGGGAAAAAATTGCAATTCTAAGATTAGAACCACAAGTCAAAACTATAAAAAGAGGGTTAAATCTAAAAAATTGGGATAAAATCTACAAAATTGTGGTCAAAATTACAAATGTATTCTTGACCTCACAAAAAATCTTACTCTATTTTTATGCAATTTTGAACATTTATTGAAATTTAAAATTTTAATAAAATTGACTAAAAATGTGACTTATTAGATTTGATGCCTCATTTACAACAATCTAGGAGCATACTCTATTTTTGTGGTGAGATAGAAGTCCTCATTTGTACAATGTGATGGCTCTCCTCTATGTGATCTCACAAGAGTAACTGTGAAAATGAATTAACTTTCCACCCCTTTCTCTTCTATTTATAGTAAGGGGGTATATCCTTTAAATGCACCATTTCCCCAAATTGTGCCCTAATTTATTGGACACAAGAAGAGATTTTTTTTTCAAGATATATAATTGTAACATAAAAAATGCATGCTTCACACTTTTCACCTTACATTTTTGCACTCATTTTGGTGTCCACTGCCTTGGACATATTTTAAGACTCATTCAACCTATTTATCTATGTAAACCTATCATTGGTGTGCCATGTAGGTATGTTCAAACCTTATATGTTGTTCCTAGCCTTCTCTTATAGTCTAAAGACTTGGGTCCTAAAGGACCCAATTCCCCCAAACACTAGTGTCTAGATTTGAATTCAAATTTTGGCACCAACTATAATGCTCCCTTACTGTACTTCCTAATAAATACCTATTTGAGAATATTCTATAAACTCTCTTTCATGATCTCATTTTGAAGGTTCTATAGTTCTTATATCTCTACTCTTTCTCTCTTCACACAAGGTTTTATCTCTCGCACTAGGGTTCCATTTTCTATTATTGTGTTTTAGAATTCCTCCTTAGCCTCTCAAACGTCCTCCCTAGCTATAATCACTTACAAAACCTCACCATATTGTTATATTTGTAGTCTCCTTCATTGTCCTTACATCCATTTTCCCTTTTCTCACTCCATAGCTAGTTTTTCCTCCATTTCTCTCCAAAACCCTAGCCTCTAAAATTTATTCCTAGATTACCCCTTATTGTATACTAGTACCTTCTAATACTTCCCTTCAAGATCCCTCTTGGTATATCAATGACCCATTCCAACTCCCTGATCCCATACCAATTATACTACACACTCACTATAGTTTTAGGAAAATTCCTATGACTTGTTGTGGAGTCCACTACACATAACATAAACACTTGCACATAGCTATCACACACTCCCATATTTACCTACTATATGTTGAGGCTAAAATATGCCACTTAGGGGACTAAATTAGGTGATCTCCTAATAGAACTAACTTGTTTTTCTTTCCCCTCCAAATTCACAAAAATGTATCAAGTGATTGAAAGATGTTTTCCATATTCTACAAACATCATAGGATTCCAAAAACTTAGGTGAGTGATCCCCTAAATTTTTAGAGAATTATGAGGCCCAAACATGATTATTTGTCAGTGATTTTTTAGTGGTGAATGTTTGCCAACTGGTGAATAGTTGAAATTGGGGATTCAAAATTTGGTGAATAGTACAAGCTGTAAGGTGACTTGAATCACCACATTTTTACAAAATTTTATTTTAGTTCAGGTTAAATCACCAAAACATTTCTTTTATTAAACTATTAAACTCTAAAATTTGCCACAGTATTCAATACTTGATTAGATCAATTCACCTAAATTTTATAAGTTATAGTAGAAATTGAAATTAATTCGCCAATAATATTATGTAATTATTGGTTAATGCATTAAATCAAGAGCAGAAACACATTAACACGCAAGACACCAAGATTTTGACGTGGAAAACCTGGTTAAGGGAAAAACCATGGAGTGATTAACCCAAGATTGTATTCTCTATTAGAAGAATAGAAAGAACAAAATGACACATGCCAATTAGGGCTCACTGTTCGAGCACACTGCTGACAAGAGGCCAACTGCCTACAAGAGACACACTGTCTACAGAATAATAAGTATCACATACTTGAACTAGAGAATAGCATCTTCACCATGCTTGAGTCAGTTCCATTTAAGCTCAATACTTCTACTCTACCTTTCGCTCTGTTCCTCTATACCACACTCTCATCTCTGCCAGATACATTTGAAATGACTTTGCAACTCCTTATTTATACAAGATATCGACTTAGGGATAATCATCCAAGTCGGTATACATTACAGAGAAAATACATAAATGCAACATGACTAATTACAAAAAGACTTCACGCGGATCAACACACTATCGGCCACATAGATCTGAGACTTCAATCTTCATTTAGGAACACACCAATCCTCACATAACATCTTCAAGATCATCTGTAATATGTGTAACTCATCCGGTCAGCCAGAGTTAGGAAGAACATCATCATCCAGAAGTTATTCTTCAATTGTGAGCTCAAATTCCAATGCAGACCACCAACACGAACTGGACACAATCCAAAGACCTCCACACACTTTCCTGAATCACCAAGAACATAGACACTACATCTGCTTACTAAAATCCTCATCTCCTTCATCCAGAACCTCAAGAACACAGTTTGTCATCACTGTCACAATGGAATAGATGCTTGAGGACCTCCAGATCATGAACCAATTGAGTTGTCACTTCACATGGACTTCCTAAATACTCCACCAAATCCGCAGAATAGGATATTGCATTTCTAGATATCACCGGACCTATCTGTATCACTCTATCACTTCTGAACACCTACCAGAACCAGTTTTACTTAAGTGGTCATAACTTCTTCAGATCTTCATGTGGACCTCTGAAATCTTTTCTAGATCATCTCAAGACACATATCTACAAACCCTTTGAAGCACATCCTCTGATCTTCATCTTATCTTGGATCTTTATCTTATTGTCTTCACTATTCTTCTCTATTCCTGATATGACTAATTTTCTCAATATCCTCAACAAACAGTTCATCAAATCCTTATCATTAATGAAACAAGAGTATGTTGACATCCATGACAACACCGGTTAGGCCCATACTTGCAACAGTAATTCTATGAATTAATGCCATTAGATACTCCAATACTAGTGGTAGCATTACTACAAGCTTGTACATTAGTAGTGAGAATTGATGATGTAAAAGTAGACATTCCAGTAGTCAGTATAGGTGCCGATACTTGTGTATGAGTCGGTGATGACATATTAATAGTATTTACACATTCAGTCAGCGTCATAATGTTGTTATACACTATATGGGCTAGTCCACATGGTGTATTAACACCATCTTGTCCTTTTAACAACTCTCTTAGATTATGAATAACAGGTACAACCTCTTCAGCTATCCTTTCTTTCTCCACAAATGCTTGAAAATCATCTAATTCCTTGTCAAGTTTGTTTATTTGCTCATCAAGTGCATGTGTTATGACATCAATAGGATCCTCAAAATCATGAAATGTTTGTTTTTCCATTGTATTTGTAGTAGGTATGATATCTTGCAAAGTTTGTGTTTCTCCTTTTGTAAAGAAGGTGTTTGTTGATGATGATTGTTAGTCATAACAACATGCATAAAAATTTGCTCAACAAACCTTTATTATCTTGTAAAGTACGATCAATTTAAGATAAATTGATGACTCCAAGGCTCTGTTGATCAGGTCATGATGATCTGACGTTACTCAGAGGTTGATGTGACATGCTGTTTTCCATTTCAAGGGGTCTTACATTTGCTTAGGTGATCAATATTGCACTATATTCTATAAATTTACTCCACAAAGAGGTTAATTCTACTATATTTCCAAAGATTACTGTTATATTTGTAAGTTTGATCAATTCTTCTGATAATTGATCATTATACACTCACACATTCTTCTACACTGCATATTTATTTAAATGATGTGTCTATAAGTAGATATTTATGTGTTCTTCATGGATATTTATCCATATTTGCATGATATTTATCAATTTAACATGCTTCCATTCAAAATATGCTTTGTATTTTCAATTGCCTACGAGATATCTGCATATTTCATGTTTATTTGCTTTTGATTATGTGTTATTTGCAATTGTGGAGATGATTTGTAATGAAATTTAAAAGAATACTTCTAATTTTAGTGAACCTTTAGTTATTGAATCACATACACTCAGGATACAGTCATGAAGAGAAGAAATCAAACCATAATTCACCATGTTGTTCCATAGCTAGGTATGGTTGATGCTAACTTCAAAGGAACAAAGAATGAAAACAATAGATACATGCTAAAAAGCACTCTAAGGGACACAGTTAATCAATGCATATATCTGGATTCCACTCACAAATTACTCAAGATTTACAATGATTTGTAATCAAAATAGCTTATCTTTCATTAAGTATGCAAAACATGTACATTCATAATAACTTTGAAATAAGTCCTAAATTCTTCAGCAATCAGATTTGAATTAAGTTTTGAATGACTAAAAGATTGCACCCCTACACCTTTTATAGATTAAGGTGAGGAGATAGTTACAATTGACCAACAGTCAAGATTTATCAATTTAGATCAATGGATGACAATCCTCCTGTGACTTAGTCAACCCTTCAATCCGTGGCACAGGTTGCTAGCTAACAACCATCTGTATGACTCGCTATTTATAAGTATCCCATGCATATGTTCTCTTAGTGATGCATCTATACTTACTCTTCATGTTCTTCACCTTCACTTTCTTCTTGCTCATCATTTTCTTCATCTTATCACTTTCATCATCACTATCACTTTGATAAACATTCTCTTTCATGTGGACCTTTATTGCTGTCCTAATGGATTCATATGCTTGCACTATTTTACCAACCTCTCCCCCATCTTGGGTCTTAGCCTTTACTATTGCATGTTTATGAGATTGAAACTTAGCCTTGAGAGCTTCCATTTTGTCTTTCCTGTTATTTAATGTCTCATTGTATGTCTCGACTTTAACCTTTATTCTCATGATTCTATTCATTACCTCTTCGGTCAAGTGGGTGAGAGGATCATCTGCTACTAGCTTGAAATTATCATGCAGAGCCTTAACAGCAAAATATGCATCCTAATTTTCAATCTTACCTTCTATTTTCCCTTCTAAAGCTTCCAGGGTCTCTACCTCATACGCCATCATACTATGTAGCTTGACATTGATATCCCTAAGCTTGCCACTGCACTTCTTCAATACATCACACTCAAACTGGATATCTTCATACCATATACCTGTTAGCAGGGCAGTATTGTTGTCTAATACCTTATTACTTATTAGAATCTATGAATCAATTCTCTTCATCTCACTCAGAGCACTCAGGTCCTTTTCCAATTGGAATGCCCTTTTTCTAGTGTCATTCTACATTTTATCTACCTTCCTCTTCAAGTTACTCAAAGAATTCCACCTCGTAGGGAGGTTCTTAATACATCTTCAGCCCCATTAAGTGTCAAAAACATCCATTTTTCCATCACCATTGCTTCATGCTTCATCAAGTCCAATTTGGTGACCTCCTCTTATGATATGATAGTCAATGGAACTGCAGGATTAGTTGGTACATGATCTGGGTTAATTAACCCTTGTATGAAAGAATGCAACTGAGCAATGTGCTCTTTATTTATTTTATTTTTCTCTTTCTCCTTCTTCACCCTTTGGGTTAAAGAATCAATAATATCCTTCCCTTCTTGACCCTCCTAATCTTCATTGGAAAAACCTAGATTGACATTTGTGATCTGAAATTCCTCTAGGTTTATTTTGCCCTTTTCCTTTTCAACTGTGGGAAGAGCTACCTGTGCAGTCCTCCTACCTATAGTAGGATCTCTTTTTATAGCAGATGTCAACCTCACCTTCCTTCTTGGTTTCATCATTCTTTTAGTAAATAGGGAGGAGACATCAAAATCTTGGACCTCTGACATTTTTGGTTCTATATGTATTTCCCTTCTAAGCCAATGAGGTATATCACCTCTAGATTCTTGGTGGCCTTTGTTTATATCCTAGGTATCTTACTCCCCAGTATTATCCTCTATCCTTGGTGGGGATAACACCTTCCTGATTTCTTCCTCATGTAATTCATCATGAGGGGGATCTTGTTGGAACTACTCCTATTGAGGTGTTGCCTTTTGCAAAGGAGGATCTTGTGGAATATCCACATTCTGATCTTGTTCTTCATTCTGTGATCCTTCCTTTGGATTTTCATCTTCTTTGTTATCCTTCTCATCCTGAGGCATATTAACCTCTTGGGAGGCCTATGTATTTTGCCCTTGAGGGTCACCCTGATCATGGGTCATTTCCTATTCTCCACCCGTAGTGGCATTAATACTTTGTGGCTTGGGGTCCTCCTGACCTGATTTATCCTCTGTCCTTGGGGCTTCTCCTGGCTCTCCCCATTCGGTATGTAGTGGAGGCATGCTCTATTCTTTATGAGCATCTTATAGTAACACCTCTTGATCTTGTTCCTTTTGAAGCAATGATGTACCTCCCTAGGCCTAAGCAACACCGATGTCTGATATGCCCTGATCGTCCTTTTCCTTTTGTGGGACCTCTGTCACTTTTGGCTCTATGGGTGCCTCATGTTCTTGTTGACCCTGATCAAGAGCAGTACTATATTTTACTATATGTTCTACCACCTTAGCTCTCTTTGGCTCCTTAGGTGCATCGTCATTCTTGTTTGAGCTTATATCACCCCTAAATGTTAAGTCTATGACTGCAGGACTAGTAACCTGATCAACCAAATTGTCCAACCCTATCTGTTGGGCTATTCTTTCCAGACTACCTTGTTTCATTTCCTCCATTTGTTTTCATTCTTCCAACACCCTCATCCTGGCTGATGGAGTCCCATGAGGAGTTATTCTGGTGTTGGAAACTAGAGTTTCCATATGTTGAGCGGTCGCGTCTTGGACCACCTCATCATCAGATAAATCTACTGTATCATCTAAGGAGAAAGGAATCTCCTTAACTATCCTAACCATTTCTCTCATCTTCTCTTCATCTTTTTTTAGTTTTGAATTTAATTATTGTGGGAAGAGGAACATCATGCTATAGCTCCCTCCTAAAAACTTCACTACTTGCTCCTCTCAACATGATAGGTTCAACATGGACACCTCCCCTCATGGCCGTTCTCTATTTCTTAGGTGGGGACATCAGTGGCATCCCCTTCCTCTTCTTGCTTGCTATTAGCAAGTCATCATCTTCAGGTTCTTCATTTAATGGTTCTTCTTCCAAGGAGTCCTCCTCCAATTCATGTTGCAGGGTCTACCCTTCCACTTGCACCTCTTGAGTCTCAATAGTAGTCTTTAAAATCCTCTTAGTTTTTAGTTTTTCTGGTGGAGGCTATGTCTCTGAGGTGGATGCCTGAGCTGATGTGGATGCACCCATAGCCCTAGTGGCGACCCTTTCTATAATCACTCCTTTTGGTTCACTCTTACTTTCCTTAATTTTAGGGGGGATCTTATTCTACTTTTCTGTGGGCAATCTCTCCCCATTGGATTTCCTCTTTTTAGTGAGGAAATCATCATATTCCTCGTCAGACACTTCTTGTGTCTTCTTCTTAGTACCAACAGTAAGGGCAATGCCCCTTTTCTTTAGTTTGTCCGTTTCTGCATCTACCCAAGCCTAGGTTAGCTGGATCACCCCATTCATCAATTGATCTAAGAATATATCCTCCTTTTTTGTAAGATCAGGGGCTGATATGATGTCATTATACACCTTTTTGTCCTCATATTCATTGGACATTATTTTCCCATCATATTTACGTAGTTGTACTAGCACCGGGATATAGTCAAAGGTTTTGACTTGATTCAAGGTGAGTCCTCTAGATGCTTTTGATGTATTTTCTTTCCCAATACCTTATGCATCCTACCATAAGGATCATATGATCTAGCCAGAGGAAATGGTTGTACATATATCAGTTTCAACACCCTGATAGCATTTTTTATACTCTCAAAATCTGGGCACATGTACCAGCCCATAGATACTAGAAACAAAATTGGAGGTATCTTCTTCTGTGCCTTATAGGCTTCAACTATGGTAGATACCTACCTAACAAATTCCATCAAGATGACCCAATCAGTAGGGTATCTTGGTAACATAAGAGGCTATCCCTCAAACCCCTCGATCCTAATATATGAGAAAGTAGCAAACTAGATAAACCATGCTCCATGTCGATAGATAATCTCTTGAGCTTCCATGCTCAACCTTTTAGTTCTATCCTCCTCCATAGTTCTGACCAGATGCATGGAGAATGCATCATTTACCAGTTTATAGTCCTAGAGGTATACCTTCCTTTGCAATTGGGGATAATGATCCCATATGTGTGCATCATCAGCCTCACCACCAGCCTTGCCAACCATTTTCAGAGCATCAAATGTTCCTCTATATGCACAAGAGTACACCACATATGAAGTCATGTAAAACAAACATGTCTGTCCTCCCAAGCTCCTCATCCACTGAGTCACTAATGATATTAGCCCATAGGGGTTGGTTGTCTGCATATAAGACCATCTGGATGATCCCAAACATCCAATTCTCAAAATTTCCAGCATGAGGCCTGTCAGTCATCCTACTCAGCAGGGCAATCATATACTGGTACTCATCATCAAAGTCAAAATTATACAAATGCACGAGTAGCTTGGCTGAGGTAGTATAAGTACTACTCTTTGATCTCCATTGGTACATCTTCTTCCTTGCATTCTTCTTGTTATTGTTATACTCTGTTTCCAATTTATGCAAGTCCACATTCACTATCTTTTTCCCAACTGGCAAATTGAAAGTGGTAGTAATTCCCTTGACTAAAAAGTCTGTGTATACCCTTCCATGCTTCTCTACCCACCTAGTTTCTGGGTTGTAATTTCTTGCACACTCCACTACCAATTCCAGAGCATCCATAGAATAGGGAAAACTAGCTGCATGCCACATACATGAGACAAACAACCCATATAGAATAGGATTATCCTTATCATTATCCAATCTTGTCAACCATACAGCTAGGTCTATATCCCCTTGATGTGTATCAATGATGACTCCATATTTGAATTGTACCCCCTCTGGTTACACAAACATGGGCTTGAGGAAATCTGCCTCAGACCTATTTCTCCTGACATCGGCCATGGATTCCTACAATAGACATAATATATTTTACCCTATGATATGCACATGTATTTTCTCAAACAATATCATATACTTCTATTATATCATGTATATTCTGTATATTACATTTCATTTACCTTTCTATGCATTATCACCAGAGTTCCCCTCAGTAAAGACAAATACTCTACCTGGAATTTAAGAAAATGACAACGAGAAGGGTTTGTAGTTACTTACCTAATAATGCTTTTCTTTTGATTAGATGAGTGATTATGGGGAAAGACTATAAACATGCAAGATCACCCATTCCATTCTGTTACGTTGAAGGATCCAATCTGCTGACAAATAGCTGTTGAGGGTTTGACTCCAGAGCTCTGTAATTTCTTGATTTATCGCAAGGTGAATGAAAATGACCTTTGAACTTTACCCTTAAACAGGTCAATAGGACAAATTAGGGTAAAAATGCACTGTCTTGATTAAATCTGTCGATCATCTATAGGGAATCTGTAGATGTCGCCAAGTGTTCAATTTGTATTTCTATTCTGTGAGAGTTCATCTACCACTTTAATTGCATTTAATGTTAAATGGTGTGATCTTCGTAAGATCATGGATATTCAAAATAATGACCCCCTTTGATAATATGACCCCTAGTGTACGTAGGATAACTATGTGTAAAGAACTGGGTGATACGGTCAACCATTTGACTTTGATGCATATCGGGTCATGGAAATAAGATCAGGGGTATCTAAAATATGACCCCCCTTCACTTTTGGAAAAAGATTGTGGTGACATCATCATGTCATCAATGTCATTTAGTTATCATGTTTTAATGATGTCATCATCATATTAAGAAATATGACAAATATTGGATATATGAGCCCCCCGTGGTTCAGATAGAATGATGATGTCATCATCAGGGTGATTTCTTTCATTCATTTGAATTGGATGACGTCACCGTCATATTGGCATAGGATGATATTTGTGAAGAGGGTGATATTCGTAAGATGACTAATATTAGAAATATGACTCCCTACCCAGGTAATATCAGGTTTGACCAAACTTTGACTGATCATAACTTTCTTTCCTTAGATAATTTTGGGGTGATCTAAAAGACAAACTTGCTTAGAATTTTGCATATTTTCCAACCATGAAGCTAATAAGTGCAACTGCTGATTTTATCAACTGACCCTATCCAATGGCAAATTCACCCTCTTATAAGGTTGCATGCATGACTAATTTTACCAAACCGCCCAAAGCAAAAAACAAGGAAGCCATAAGCAAAAAGAAAAGTTGGGTCCCTATTTTGTCAAGGCAAAATGGGGCATGTTGTGTAACCACACAATAGTGTTCAATGGATTTTCTGATGTAGCAACACCGATGCTATTGGGAGCACTAGAACCCATTAATCTAAGAATTCTCCTTAAAAGGATATTTCTATTAGGGTAGTGGGTTATACAACTCATGCAAAAGCATACAACACTAATGCACAAACTAATAGAAGAAACCAAAGGAGCAAGATATGCTTGTTGAAATACACAATGTGTAAATGCAAAATTTAAAATGTGGATGCAAAAACACACTATGATGAAACACTACTATCAAAATCAGATTTGAATGTGTTAAAAATGAGTAGTAAAATCTGAAACAAGATTTTAACCAGAAACCCTAGCTTTTGCAAAGACTAGGTTATATGAAAAATGCACAATTTCAAGCAAACCCTAACAAATAAAGTATAAAACTACAAGGTAGATGATTATGTAATGATTTAATGCTGCAATTTATGTTAGATCTGATGTAAATATTAGAGATTTAAATGATTTAGATGAAATGCAATGAAAATAGTGTAAACTATGTCTAAATGCAAGCCTAGGATGCTTGATTTTTTCTAATTTTTTAATTTTTATGCAAGATTTTCAAATGTATAATGATGACAATGAAATGTATGAATGCAAATCTGATTTACAACAATAAACAAGATGCAATGTTCAGAAAAACACAAGTTCACCAAAATTTAATAGATGAAAAGAGGGTTGATTGATTTGATTGGTAGTTTGACTAGGTCCTCCTTTCACTTCATACATTCAAGGACATTTAACCGAGTTGAATCACAGCTTTTGCAATAGGACTCAACTATCAGGTTTGTTGTCACTTGGAACAATAAGGAAATTTGGAATTGGTTGATTAATTTGTTAAACCCTAACCTGATTAAGCCTAAAACCCTAATTATGCAAAATCATAAGCAAACAGAAGAAACACAACAAATGCTCACACAGAGAGATACCAAATATAGATTAGATACATACCATATTTAAGATTTTGGAATATGAAAAATTTGGTGTTGAAAGAGTGGGCGCCCAAACCCAAGGTACTAATTTTTCTGAGGGCTTCAAGATATTTTCTGCTACAAACTGCAACCACTTCAAAGATTTTTGGCACCGCAAAACTAGAGGTCAAAAGAATAGGTGCCCTTGACCTTTTAGGGTTATTTCCTACCTTTTTCTTCAGATCCAAATTCCTTATGATCAAAAATGATCCTCTGTAACTCCTCTCCGCAAGATCTGATACATGTCACCTGCAATCACAAGAGAGGAGTTGAGGGTTGTGGTGTTTAGGAGCTTACCTCGATCAAGCTCTGAAATGGCATTCAATCCTTCCAAAATTATTGTTAGATAGAGAGTGTGTGTCCTTGGTGGACAGAGGCAAAAACAATGATAAAGTAGATAGATTAAATCAAAAATATATATCACTTCAGAGGTGTATCTCTCAAGGAGATGAAGATCTTTCACACCATGAGAAGATGAAGCCAAATCTGCAATAACAAACACAACAACAACACACTTCTTCTCTGCAACACAATGAATGTGTTGAATGCTCTATGATCATAAGTTTGCCTTAATCTCAAAATCATCTTCTAGTTTTCAAATGAAGTCCTAAACATGCTTATATATGCATTCTCGCTAACATTTCATAATCCAAACTTAAGATGCCAACAAGGAACACATTTTAACGGTCACAAGCCGACATATGAATTTGGGACCCTGAAAAAATAGGGTAGGACAATGGTGTGGGCACCCTTGTCCAGGGACCTATTTTAGGGTTAGATTAAGCTCACAGATGTCCACTAAGTCCTATTTGTCATGGGTTTCAGGGGATTTTGCTTCAGGATTCATTTCTAATATGTATGAATAAATCTAAGGGACCCGGGAGCTAAACTTAGGAGGTAAAAGTCCAAGGGGGACATTTTACGACATAACAATATTGTGAAATTTGTTGTAACAAACCTTTGTAATACTCTAAATCTACTTCTATACACTTTGGATTATTTTGTTTCTCACCTTGTAGCTACACTCGATTATGAGATACCTAAAGTATAACCTCACGACTATACTCGATTCTGAACCTGCAAGTGTAGCCTTGGTCTATTATGTGATTTGATAGCTTTTATGAATTGATTTGGTTGTTATCTTAGAGTAAGATTTTCTAACCAAAGCTTATATGTTGTTGATTATGTTAGCAAATGATCATGGTGTGTTTGTAGGAACATTCGATGATTGTTGGCACATGTCACTTTTAGGGGGCATGGGCTTTGTGAAAGCTCTTGTTCCCTTACGTGTTTCCACTTTACCTTAAATGTTTTTGATACTGACAAGTGGGATCAACCACTTTAAGGTGGGGGCATATATCATGTGTGGTGACTGCTTGATTATTTTAGACATTGATACAGCATGTTTGTGTATGCTTCCTTTTCACCGTAAGGTATCTCCATGATGCAGGTGGGGTTGTGTATTTTGATCTATTACATATACCTCCTTTTCAGGGTAAGGCATCTCTGTGATGTAGGTGGGGTTGTATACTTTGATCACATGCTTCCTTTTCACTATGAGGCATCTACAAATGTAGGTGGGGTTGTATTTTAAAAGCCCTTCTATAGAAGGCGGGATGGTGTAACTCTTGAGCTAGTTGCACATCCTTTTAACAAAGTCCTCATCACGAGGCAAGGTTGGATCTTGAGTCATTCACCCTTAAGCGTGTCTTTGGTAGTTATGGTAACATAGCTCAATCATCAGGTGTGTTTGGCATGTCTTAGATAGTGGAGCATAGCAATGATCTCCTCCCTATTGCTCATGTTTATCATGTATAAGACGTATAGTCTGTCGACAACATACTATGCAGCACTTGTGTATTCCATGTGTCTTTCATTTTTTTATGTGTCGTCCTTGTGTGTCTTGCATGTTTTTGGCATCATCTAAAGATGTGTAGCGATGAGCTCCCCCCATGCTATGAGTTTTTTGCATGTTTTTGTGTGGTCTAAAGACATGTAGTGATGAGCTCCCCCCATGCTGTCTATTAGGATTATATATATGCATAATTGTTTAATCATGTCTTCTCTTCATGTCTTCTATGTGTCTTGCATGACTATATTCATGTCTTCTCCATGTATTGTGTGTTTCCTTACTGTATTCATTGTGTCTTATGTGACTGTTAAGTGTTTTCTTATGTTTGACTAAGCTTGGGGGCTAGAAATAGTCCTTCAAACTTAGGGTGTGTCTTCATTCTTGTGTCTGATGTGTTTGATGTGTTTTGATATGCTTCAACCATACTTTAATGCATGTGTTGAATGGTAAGATTGTACACACATTAAATTGGGGGCTGTTATGGAGTAAAAAGTGGACACATGCCTTTTTACATCCTAGTTTAGCTCCTAGGTCCCCATGTTAACACTCTACGTGCAAAATATTCATCCTGATGCAAAATCCCTTGAAACCCATGTCAAATGGGAACTAGGGGCCCATTTAATGACTTACCCTAGACCAAAAAGGCACCTTGGGACTTGGGTTCCCGTGCCCAAGTCCTCCCTGATTGGTAGGGGCAGATTTTAAGGTATGTCGGCATGGGACCTTTAAATGGGTCTCTCCTTGTTGGCTCTTTCAATTAAATTCATGAATGTTAGCAAGAAAGCATACATAAGTGTGTGTTTTATTCATTAGGAACCTAGAGATGGATATTGCAAACTTATGATCTTGGAGCAAAGAGCATTCAAAGCATTCATTATCTTATTATTGCAGATTTGTATTTGTAGTATGTGTTTGTTGCAGATTTGGAATTATCATCCATCTCCTTGTGAGTTGAAGGATCTTTATTCTCCTAAGGACTTCATCTCTAAGGTGACAACATTATTGTTTGAGTCATTTCATCATTTGGATTATCTTTAGCCTTTGTCCTACAAGGACACTCTCTCTCTCTAACAATGATGTTGGGAAGCTTGAATGGTATCCTAGGATTTGACTGAGGCAAATCCCTAAACACCACAACTCCCAAACCCCTTTTCTTCTTGTGTGTAGGTTACAAGTGCGAAGTTTGAATAAGTGAAGGTATAGGAAGGTTGTACAAGGGAAAGGGTTTCAAAATCTAAAAGAAGTTTGCATAAATTCCTCTACAAAAGACTTGGGCACCCGCCCCAGAGTCCTACTGAAACAAGCACTGAATTTGGCATTAGGACATCATCTACAACATTTCTCTAGTTTCAACCTTTGGAAGATTCTAACTTTCAGGACTTGGGTGCCTGCCCCGGAGTCCTCTGACTTTCTAGATTCTATGGAACAGGTTCTGGTATCTCTTTGATCATCTTTGTGATTTTATATTTTGGGTTTCTATTGTCATCTATCTATTACAAGATGATTATCTTATAACTAGGGTTTTACTCATACTTAACCTAGGGTTTGATAAAAAGCTTAGTTAAATCACATCTTTCCATGGTACTCTTGAGAACAAAATCGGTAGTTGAGTCATCTTTCATCTTGTAGTGACTTGGCTCAATTTTGTCCTTGAATTTTATTGTGGAAGAGAGTTTTGATTTAGTATACATTGCTTGTCTTTTTTTTCCCCTTTGCCAAGAAGAAAAAATAAACTCAAGAGGGAATTGGATGCGAGTGCTAGTGGTTAAGTTTCCATCAACAATTTTTTCTAAACTCCAAGGGAGGAAGGCCCTCCCTTGCAGCACCATGAAGCTCATATCATGGAATGTTAGGGGCTTAAATTCCCCTAAAAAGTGATGCTTGATCAAGCATCAATTATAGATCATGAATCCAAATCTAACTCTTATCCAGGAGTCCAAACTAAACTATGAAGAATTAAGATTTTTCCTTGCTCACTACGTGGATTGGAAAGGTCACTTTGTTCTAGCATTAGGTGCCTCTGGAGGCATCAAACTCCTATGGAGGTTTTCTAGAATTTAGGTTGTGATATCATTCGAATGCACCAACTGTGTGGTGGTAGAAGTTCAATGCCTCTCATCCAAGCTCTCCTTTCACCTCTTTAATGTCTAAGGCCCTATCAAGAATGAAGATAAAGCTAAGGTTTGGAATGAATTGGTTGATTTTATATCCTCTTCCAACTTAGAAATTTTTATTTTGGGAAGAGACTTCAACTCCATTCTCTCCAACGGAGAAAAGCGAGGTGGCTGCTCCCAAGGCAACAAATCATGAAAGGATTTCCAAGATTGAGTGGATCATCTTGAGATTTTGGATCTTGTCCCAAAGAATGGGCATTTCACATGGACCAACCGTAGGTAGGGCTTCACCAACATAGCTAAGAGATTGAATTGCTTCTTTCATAGCCCCAATTGGTTCAATAAACTAGTTATGCTAGAATCCACTTGTAACATTGGAAAATGTTCCCTTGGGGGCTTTTCCCCCTTTAGGTTTAGCTCACGGATCTTTAGTGTGCATTTAGGACATCTTACATCATAATTTGGCATCCTGATGGAATGAACCCTAGGTATCATGACAAATGGGGCCTAGGGAGACCCCTTGAGCTTAACCCTACCCAAAATAGGGGGGAGGACTTGGGCACCCATACCTTAGTTGTGCCCTATTTTGGGATAGGCCCAAATTTTAAGTGTCAGTTTATGACCGTTATTTGGTCCCTAGGTTGACATGATAAGTTTAAATTTACTAAATCTTGGCGGGAATGTTTGTAGTTGCATATAAAATCATGTTTAGGCATTCATTTGTAGACTAGATGATTACTAGAAAGCTATTGTGTTCTCAAGGTGATTCAAGGCTTTCATTTTGTTGCAAGAGCAGATTGGTGCTGTCTATGTGTTTGTGTTTGCAGATTTGAGCATCCATTTCCTCATGGAATGAAGAGCATCTTCCTCTCATGAGATCTTCAATACAAGGTGGCATTTATTGTGTTTGTGATCATTATTTCATTTGGATTTTGCCTCTGCCTCACAAGGGCATGCACTCTCTATCTGACAAAGGTGTTTGGAAGACTTAAGTGTCCTTCTGGGGCTTGACTGAGGCAAGCTGCTAAACACCACAACCCCCTCCCAAAGTTTTTATGGTTGCAGGTTACAGGTTGATGATGCAGACAAAGTGAAGTTGTAGGAGGGCATATTGGAGTGTTAGAATTCTAGATTAGATAAGAGAAGAGCACACTGGACTTGGGCACCCACTCATTAGTCCTCAAAGTTCTGTGATGGGAAAATCTCTTAAATAGCATAAACAAGTTGCAGACTGAGTTTCCAGATTTTGATAAAAAGCAAGGCCTTGGACTTGGGAGCCCACTCTTTAGTCCCTGACTTTTCCACCTCAAAACCCTAAAAATAGGTGTACAGTCATTTGTAATTTTACATCTTTCTGCAGAAGCATTTTCTGTTATTCATCTGTTTACTTCCGTATTTGCATAATTAGGGTTTTGATGTGTAATTAAGTATAAGAGAAGAAAAATTGATAATCAAATACCCTAATCCAAGTTTCTCTACATTTGTAAGTGACCAAGGCCCTAATAGTGCTTTGCCACTTGATCCTAAGGTCCTTGAATGTAACATGTGAAAGGAGGATTTAAACACTAAACTCAACAATCCAAATTTTACCCAACTTAATTACAACTTTCTAAGTGTTTGTATTCATATTTGGGTTGATTTCATTCATTCATATAGTCATTCATCTTATTGCATTGAGAAAATCACAAAAAAATTGAAAAATTTGAAAAAAAAAATTGGAAAAATTTGGAAACCCTATCTTACATTTTCATATAGGTTTCTAATTTGCATCAATTCACTCTAATTTTTCCTAATTTATGATTTTTGCATCAGATCTGATATAAACTACATAAAATTACAAAAATTCAATAATTTGCATTGCATTTTCATCATATAATTGCTAGGGTTTTGTAGAAATTTTGATAATTTTCATATAACCTAGTAATTCCAAAATCTAGGGTTAGTAGGCAAAATCTTCTTTCAGATTTTTCTACTGATTTTAGAGACTCATTAAAACTTGTATTTTTCTATATTCTTGCATTTTAGTGTAAATTTGCATTTAGATTTCAAATATTTGCATTTTTGCATAGAAAATTTTAACAAAAATCTAGCAATTTTCATGCATATTCATTAGAGTTGCATTTGCATTTTGCACCTTAGAGCTTGGAATTCATTTTTAGATCTGAGTACACTTCATTTTCATCATAAATCAGACTTCAAATCATTCATACAGAATTTTGTGTCAAAATCTCAAACCTAGGGCTTGAAAAACATTGATTTTCACTAAAATTGGCCTTATCAACTCTCTAAATTTGCACCATAGGCATGTTGTGAAGGGTATTTTTGCACTAATTGACTTTTATCAGGGTAATTATTTTCTACCCCTCCTAAAACTCTTCACAGCACCTTTTTATTGGACTCTTGTATTGAAATTGGTGAAAAACTACACATTTTTGCTATTTTTGTCCTAAGGTTTAGCCTAGTTTGTAGTCGAAGTGTGTTGTGACAAATTCTATGGATTGAGGTGACTGATATCATCACTTTCATTTGATTCACCTCCTAAATTTCATTACAACACCCCTTTTTCTAGGTCTTGGAGTTGAAAAACCGTGAAAAATAGTCTATTTTTGCTATATTTTCACTAGGGGTTGACCTTGAGTGGCACTAAAAGCATGTTGTGATGGATATTTTGACATTAAGTGGCTGTTATTACTGATATAATTTTATTTCCATCATCATTTTCCTCACAACACCCTTTGGCACACTCTTTTACATCAAAATTTGGTGAAAACATTGCATATTTTGACATATTTTCACTATATTTTGACTTGTCATCATCTTAGATTTGCATCAAGAGTGTGTTGTGAAGGATCTTATTGCTGTATTGGACTGATATCAGACATATAATTTGCTTCCCCTGATCAAAATCCTTACAATACCTTTTGTTTCATTCATATACATTGAGACATTACCAAAAAAATTAAGCATTTAAGGCCATTTTTACATATAGTTTTGCACTTGTCTTTTGCACCAATTTTGAAAAGCTTTCAAATTTTGATTTTGAATTGATTTGAGTATATAAACATGGCCTCTAATTGCAACAACAACAATAGGTTCGCTCCTCGACCTTACATGAAAAGAAAGGCCCCTGAACCTGAAATTGTGTTTACACCTCATGATAGAGCAATTGGAGACTTTGAAGGGCCTCTTCACATCACTGTGAAAATAATGGGAAATCCTGTGGATGAAACTCTTATTGATCCTAATTGCATGACTAATGTTGCCACTGAAGAGTTCCTCTTTTCACATCAATTAATGCAAGGTTCTTATGACCCTTCGAACATGATGATCAAGACATATAAGGGAACATTTATCAAGCCTTTGGGTAAGATATCATTGTTGGTAACTGTATTTGAGAAACATTTTGAACAATGGTTTGATGTTACCTCTACTTCTAATACCTTTGAAATCAAACTTGGAATCCATTGGTTAAAGGCTATGAAATTTTTCCCTTCAAATATCTATAAATGTGTAAAATTTCCTTTGAATGGACAAGTGCATGTCATTCCTTGAAATACATACAAGCCTTTAAGTAAACAACAACACTTTACATTGGATTACTTTTGGAACAAATCTAAATAGGAACTAGAGCTGCGAATAGAATTTACCTTTTTGAGCTATTGAAACTACAAAGAAAAACTTTTACACCCAATGTCTGGTCCTTCTATGCAAGAAATGACAAAAGATAAACAACCCGCATGTGAAGAGAACCTTAGACCAAAAGGACAAGGTCCCTATGTTGAGGTTCCTCCCCTGAAATCCTTACAAGGATCAGAAGGTCATTGTCAACAACAAAATATTCCACCATGACAAATGAGGTTGGTTCCTAGTGCGCTATCTTCTACATTGCAAAAACCTATGAAAGAGGAAAGCTCTATCTTACAAGAGATAAGTGGTAAAATAAAATGAAATAGACAAGCAAGAGAAAGAAGAAGAAGAAGACAAGCTTATGCTATAAACCTTGCCTCTCAATAAGAAAACATTGATCCTAACATTAAACCAAACAAACATGATCCTAACAATAAAAAACATGACGAGCAAGATATGAATTGGGCTATGGTACCTTATGTCCCACTTTCCTCTAACATTAGGGAGTGGGAGGATGACGATGATTTACTTGATGATGAGACTTAGCATGAAAACCCTACACGTAAGTATTTCTAACCCTTTATCTCTCTCATGATGTGCTATCCCCATGATGTGTTGTGTTGTTTAGGCCTCCTGGGATGACCTCAGATTCTCCCGTAAGGTCCAGGATACTAGGAGACCACCTCTGTTGTGACCTTCTTCTATTTGTATCATCATTCTTCTATATTGCCTCTCTCTCTAATTTCATTGTTGTGTGTTGTGTCTTACGGACATAGTGTTGCGGTTGGTGACTTGGGGGCACCCTCCTATGTGACTATCCCTAAGACACTTGTTTCTCCTCTCTTATTTATTGTTTCCCTTCCTCTAGTGTTTCTATCTAGCGGGTGGATGACAAAAAACATTTATACTGATACGGACCTAGTGTCCCTTTCTAGAGCAATCAAAAAATGGACTTAGTTCCTAATATGATGATGGGGTTGTATATTTTATCCGATGCTTGGCTAGTGGAAGCACTCATGATTTCCGCATAGTGACTATGATGATGTTTCTATCTCATTTACAAACCTTAACAATACTGCTGCTCTATGCACCTTTGTTTGTCTTTGAATCTAGTTTTGGTGGTACTTGATTTAGAGAGCTTCGTGATATAGCTCGACGGTTATCCTCGAACTCCAGATTTGTTATAACCTTGGCTCTTTGTGTGGTTAATCATATGCATTGATGTTGTTGTTTATCATGAATTTCTAGACACTAACATGTTTCTTGTAGGGATGTATTTGTGGGAACATTTGGCGATCGTGAAGTACATGTCACCCCTGAGGCACATGGGCTTTACGAGAGCTTGTGTTCCCTTGTGTATTTTCTTCCTACCTTAATGTGCTTAATATCGATGCATGATATCAACCACCTTAAGGTGGGGGCATATAAGGTAAGTTGTTTGTTGTAGATGTTAGCTATGTGCTTGTCCTCAAATGTAGTTTAAAGACCAGCTCGATGAGTGCCTGCTTCCTGAATTTGTTTGCAATCAATCATGTAAGCCCTTTGCGGAGGCAGGATATTGAGCATATCATTTTTCTCTTAAGCCCTCTGTGGAGGTGGGGGTGGTGTATTTCTCGGAGCGGATTTCATCATCCTGTCATTTTCAAAAGTCCTCTATAGAGGTGAGGAGTAGTTTTGTGACTAACTCAACCCTTAAGCATGTTTTCAGCAATTGTTGTGGTGAAGCCCAATTGTCGGTGTGTGCCTGTAATGTGCCTGAGATGGTGTTGAGCCTAGAAATAGGAACACTCCATCGTGTGTCTACCATGTTTTCTCTATGTCTTCAAGTGTGTGTTTAGCGTGCTTGCTTTGTTTGGTTTGTCTGTTGCCCCATATGCAGTCTTAAGACTAGCTTGATGAGTGCTTCCTGCATTTTGGGAGGTTTTGCGTGTCTTACGTGTGTGTTGCTCTATATATGTAGTTTAAAGACCAGCACAATGAGTGCTTCTTGCATTATGGGAGGTTTGTTTACTTTCTAGTACTTGCATCTGCATTTCATATATACGAGAAAAAGAAAAGAAAAGAATCATGCATGTCTTCTATGCATTAATGTGTCTTCTATGCATTTGCTATCTTCCCCATGTTTTGTGTGACTGCAACTGTCTTCTCCATGTTTTGTGTGCCTGTTACTGTCTTCTATGTGATTGGCGTGTCTTCTCCATGCTTGGTGTGTTTGCTGTATTTGTGACCATACTTTAATGCATGTATTGGCCTCGTGTTTATACATTCATTAAAGTGGGGGCTAAATGTAATGTTGGAAAATGTCCCCTTGGGAGCTTTTCCCTCTTTAGGTTTAGCTCCTAGGTCTTTAGTGTTCATTTAGGACATCTTACATCATAATTTGGCATCCCGATGGAATGAACCCTAGGTATCATGACAAATGGGGCCTAGGGGGACCCCTTGAGCTTAACCCTATCCAAAATAGGGGGGAGGGACTTGGGTGCCCATGCCCTAGTCCTTCCCTATTTTGGGTTAGCCCCAAATTTTAAGTGTCGGTTTATGACCGTTATTTGGTGCCTAGGCCGACACGATAAGCTTGAATTTACGAAATCTTGGTGGGAATGTTTGTAGTTGCATATAAAAGCATGTTTAGGCATTCATTTGTAGACTAGATGATTACTAGCAAGCTATTGTGTTCTCAAGGTGATTCAAGGCTTTCATTGTGTTGCAAGAGAAAATTGGTGTTGTCTATGTGTTTGTGTTTGCAGATTTGAGCATCCATTTCCTCATGGAATGAAGAGCATCTTCCTCTCATGAGATCTTCACTACAAGGTGACTTTAATTGTGTTTTTGATCATTATTTCATTTAGATTTTGTCTCTGCCTCACAAGGGCACATACTCTATATCTGACAAAAGTGTTTGGAAGACTTAAGTGTCCTTCCGAGGCTTGCCTGAGGCAAGCTCCTAAACACCACAACCCCCTCCCAAAGTTTTCATGGTTGCAAGTTACAGGTTGATGATGCAGACAAAGTGAAGTTGCATGAGGGCATATTGGAGTGTCAGAATTGCATATCAGAGAAGAAAAGAGCACCCTAGACTTGGGCGCCTGCTCATTAGTCCTCAAAGTTCCATGACAGAAAAATCTCTGAAATAGCAGAAACAAGTTGCAAACTGAGTTTCCAGATCCAGACAAAAAGTAGGGCCTTGGACTTGGGCGCTCACTCTTTAGTTCCTGACTTTTCTACCTTGGAACCCCAAAAATAGGTGCACAGTCATTTGTAATTTTACATCTTTCTATATAAGCATTTTCTATTATTTGTTTGTTTACTTCCATATTTTCATAATTAGGGTTTTGATGTGTAATTGAGTATAAGAGAAGGAAAATTGATAATCAAATACCCTAATCCAAGTTTCCCTACATTTGTAAGTGACCAAGGACCTGATAGTGCTCTGTCACTTGATCCTAAGGTCCTTGAATGTAACGGGTGAAAGGAGGATGTAAACACCAAACTAAACAATCCAAATTTTACCCCAAACACCACCATTACTCCTGTATTAGGATCTGATCACTTCTTGGTGGTCCTATCGATATCAAATGATCATGCTTTGGCAAAGTGTCCATTCAAGTTTGAAAAAATGTGGCTCAGATGTGAAGGTATCTCAGATCTAATTATGGAATGGTGGACTTCAATACAAATATAGGATAGATCCAAGATGTTCATGATGGTCAAAAAACTCATTGCCATCAATAATTGCCTCAAGAAGTGGGGGGACCTTCAAAAATATATTCGTAGAGAAGGAGAGAATTAAAAAACACCTAAAAGAACTCAACCAAACCATAATAGAGAATGGAATGATACAGGTAGAGTTTGAGAAAGAGAAAGAGCTGTTGAGTAACTATCATGAGATGCTGGCCAGGGATGAAGTCTATTGGAGATCCAAATCAAGAGAGCTATGGATAAAGGAGGGAGACCTCAATACCAAATTCTTCCATAACTCAAAAAACTTGTACGCTGACCCCATAACAGAATCTCTACTCTTAAGGGAGCGAATGGCTTAGTCATCTCAGAACCCAAAGATGTCTAGCTTGAGATTTTGAACTACTATCAAAATCTTCTTGCAAGCACGGAGGCATCCAACATGGATTGCCAAGAACCATTCCTTGACCTTATCCCCTTAGTATTGAATGATGCAGACAACCAAATTCTAGATGCACCAATCACCTTAGAGGAAGTCAAAGTTGTTACATTTCAAGTGCATCCTCACAAAGGCCTGGGACCTAATGGCTTCCTGACTGGATTCTATTAGCATTTTTGGAGCATTGTCGGCATAGATATATGGGAGATGGTGGAGGAATCAAGGGTATCTAGGAAGGTCCTCAAGGACTTAAACTCTACATTCATTGCTTTAATTTCAAAAAATAATGAAGCAGATTTACTCACCGATTTTAGACCAATTTCACTATGCAACATATCCTACAAAATCATCTCAAAGGTAATGGCTAATCAGTTGAAGCTAGTAATGCCTAAGATCATCTCTGAGGAGTAGAGAGGATTCACCCCAGGCAAGGCAATTACAAATGGAATTATCATAGCACATGAAGTGATCAACTCCATCACCTCCACTAATCAATCTTGCATGGTCATCAAATTGGATGTGAGAAAGGCCTATGACTGTGTTAATTGGAGATTCCTTCTCACCATTCTACAACATTTTGGCTTCAACCCACTTTGGCTTCAGTGGTTTTATAGTTGCTTATCCACAGTGTGATACTTAATCCTCATCAACAACAACCTGATTGGACATTTGAGCCTACTAGAGGGCTTCGACAAGGCAACTCCTTATCACCCTTCCTCTTCATGATCATGGTAGAAGTACTTGGAAGGGCCATTAATGTTCAAGTTATGTAAGAACTTTGGACTGGAGTGCACATTGTGGACAACTTCTCACCCATCACCCACCAACAGTTTGTAGATGACACCATTTTATATAGCATATCCAACATTAATGAACTGCAAGCCATAAAAAGCACCTTGGATAGGTATGTTCTTGCCTCAGGACAACAACTAAATAAGAACAGGTCTTGTATTGTCTTCTTTAATACCAAGGGAACTATCAAGCACATAATTACTACATTTCTAGAGTTCAATATTGATACACTCCCAAGAAAATACCTTGGGGTTCCACTGTTCAAGGGAGAAATGAGAACAAAACTCTAGGAGGAAACGATTGAAAAATGCAAACTCAAACCTTCCTCATGGAAAGGAAAATGGTTGTCAATGGCAGGGAAGATAACAATGGTCAAGGTTGTGCTCTCTACCATGAACCCATATACCTACTATCAAGCACACAAATAATAGGTAAGGCAAATGGTATCATGGAAGGAATACTCAATAAGTTCCTATGGGAAGGTGTGGAGGAGTTGTGAAGAGTCCCTTTCATTAGTTGGGACATGACCTATATGGAGAAAGTAGAGGGTGACATGGATCTCAGGAAGATCAAACTACAAAACAAATAATTGGGAGCCAAATTGATTTAGAAGATGTTTGAAATGCCTCATGCATGATGGTGCAAGTTATTATAGAGGAAATACTTGGATTTGAAAGAGCCAAGACAAATTCTCACCACACCTAACCCCTAATGGGTCACATATATGGAACTTAATGGTGCAATGTTAACCTCTGATCACAGAGAACTTGTCATGGGTGGTTAACAATGAAATGTCTACATCTTTCTGGAAGGACTCGTGAAATGGCCATCCACCCTTGTGTGAGGATGTGAGGTTGAAAATATGTGTGGACACCCTTACCAATTTGTAGGGCACCCAGGTTGCATATTATATCATTCTAACAACTATCAGAGACCATGTGGTGTGGAGATGGAACAAATTAGAATTGAATCCCTTAACAAATGAGTAGAGATACTTTGACACAAGCCTTGGCCACCCAAAGAATATTTCTCAACAAGGACGATAAGATAGTCTGGGCTGGCACAAATTCAGACTTATATTCAGTCAAATAAGGCTACAAATTGCAAATTGTTGAAAGTAATCAGGGTGACTAGACATTAGAACTCTGCTGGAGCTAATGGTGCCTACCAAAGGATGGTGATTTTTCTTGGATGGTGCTCCACAAGAGAATCCTTACAGGTGATAAGCTGAGAAGCTTTGGCATTTCAGGACCATCTAGATGTGTCCTATGTAAGAATGATGAATAAAATACAAACCATCTCCTTCTTAATTGTGACTTCTCTAGACAATGTTGGGAATGGTTTGTTGGATTCTTGGGTTGTGGGGCCCTACCAAACAACATTACAGATCTATTCTAGAGATAGCCTATAATATGAAATTCTTTATGGGAAGGGATTTGGGTTACATGCCCATCCATGATTATATGGAATATATGGAAAGAACGTAGCAACTGAATATTCAAGGAGGAAGAAGTGTTGGTTGAAGTAGTTATCAAAAAGATAGAGTAGAATATATGTGAAACCATCATGGCTAAACATAATGCTATCAGAGCCCTTCTAAAGCCCTTCACTTGTTAGAATGAAAGTAAAATGAAGAAATTGCCTCTCCTGAAACCTTTGACATCATACAATGTGGATGGACCTTACCAAAACAAGAAAATGAAATGAGCTACCATCAAGTGACATCCTCCCCTAGTGGTAGGCTCAAAATAAATTTTGATGGGGTGGCAAAGGGTAACTCTCAGACTTTTGGTATGGGGTGTATCATGAGAGACGAAGAAGGTAGGTTGATTTGGGCACTATCTAATAGGCTTCCTTTTGGGATAGACAATGAGGCTGAGTTTCAGGCCCTCTTGGCCAAACTCAGAATGTGAAAAGCAAAACACCTAGACAAACTAGACATTGAAGGGAACTCCCTCATATGAATAAATTCTATATCACAACATAGCACTTCCAATTGGAAGCTTAGAAGTATTGCAGAGGCAATATGGGAAATCCTAGACACAATGGACAACTATAACATTTCTCACTGCTACCGAGAAGCCAACTCAGCAGTAGACTCACTGGTAAACTATGCATGCAAATAGAGGGAAGAGGAAGTTATTGATTGTATTATGCTACCATGGGGTATGCTACTAGAATAACAACAGTCCACACATGCTCCCACTGCAATAGATCTTACGACATGGATTGCAGATGACACACCAAGACGAGCATCTAGCTGCTCCTTTGTGAGAAACGTTTACATATTTATCATCGGACTCTATTCCTCATTCCATCTATTCTCATTTCTAATTCTGATAGTGTCTTATCAATGGTGTATGCAGAGGTCGATGGGTATAACTATCCATGTGACACGAATGATGTTTATCTTCAGATGTGAAGAGTGTTCCTGATATAGAATGAGGAGATTTTATAGGTATTGCGACAGGTCATCAACCTGAGAGTACCACTAGAGACTCATATCCACGATTAGGTGTTGCTAGGCCACTTCATCACCCAATTCACTTTGGCATAGGTCCACAAGGGATTATTGAAGATTGCTGTGAAGAAGATTGCGGTTCTGTATCTGTAGGTGGTTGCAACAAAGTCAGTCTCCACTTTTAACAAACAACCAAGGAATGAGAGCTAAGGTGGCATATTTGATATTGGCACTATTTTACAAAAGGACCTAAAACAAGCCATAACCCTTTTTAGGGATGGTGTAATTAGGGACAATATGGAAATGTTCTTTTTCTATGTTAGTCACATGGCTTCTCCTTTATCTCAGGAGCAAGGAGGAAGGGTTGGGGAGTTTGCTGCAGGGGTAAGATTTATCCTGCACAAACTCCCCAAGTAATGTATCATCTTGCCTATGTAATTCCCCTTTTTCTGGTTCTAATATAATGGGAGCTTCCCCTTAGTAGCATTTTACGTATTAAAAAATAAATAAAATAAACTAATCATCTTCCTAGCATTAATTAAATAAATTTCATTTATTTATTTAATTAATTAATCATTTCAAAATTTTCCTCTATATTCCAACCTTAATTAAATGAATTCAACATTTATTTAATTAAGTTCATCATTCCCACCATTCATCCAAAAATTAAATAAATACACAAATATTTATTTAATTTATCCTAAATTTTCTCACAGCATTAGTTGGCTACAAATCAATTAGTTAACTAATTATCCACTTACACATTCCTAAGCATCATTAGCCAAGTCAACCTTGCACATGGCTCAAGGTTACACATGGATCAATGCATGCACAAGGTTCCATGAGTGTGTATCCCTACAAAAGGTACCTTTTTTTTTTAAGAAAGAGTGGAAAAGCCACTAAAATTATATTGATTATATAATAAAAATTACAAAATGCCTGATTCAATAAGGCATACCAACAGGAAAGAATCAGGGTAAGAAAACCTCCAGTTGTAGCCTTTTTAAACATTTTCAATACAAAAGTGACTCAAAAGGATGAGTCTTCCCAAGAAAAGTCTGTGACTGTAAACCTTACATGTTTAATTTTTTGTCAAAATAGCACTATTACAAACTATACAACTAATACAGTCAACATATCAAAAACTTTCTACAAAACACAAAAATTATTAGTTGTCCTCCTGCAATTCTTCAACAACAAAACCCTGTAGATGATGAGTCTCTTCTTCTGTCAGCTGAGGGGGAGGAGGTGGAGGTGGAGGAGGAGGAATGTAATGCAGAAGAAAAGTCAAGGCATTAAAAACTTCTGTAGCATCATCTGCCAATTGCCTCCCCAACTCTCGCCTATGACAGTGAAAAGAATTCTGGAAGGACAAAACATAATTGTTTTGAAGGCCATGCAATATTGCATTGAAGAGGCAATGAAGTGCAGGATAGCAGAAGAGATCCCTGTGATCAAACAAACCACCCACAAGAGCAGTACCCAAATACAAATCATACTCCTCTATAACTTCATTAAAAGTATCCACAGGAAAATGAACATCTTGGACAAACAGAAGACCCAAATTCCTTACCAGATCAAAGCTTTGCAAAAAATCCATAGCATTAGAAAGGAAATGCGACACTGCTTGAGACAGATATATAGTTCTAGGAAAATGTAAAACATGTAGTCCACAGACCTGGGTAATGGCTCTTTCAACAGCATCCTCGTATAACTTAAAGACTTCCTGCATAGAATTCAAGTTAAGAAGACCAAGAGAGGGTCATTCTTAGTTCTAAATTGGCAAGAGGATTCTTCTATTTTGTTGAACGGAGCCCATAATAGAGTACAATACTTTAAATCTTGAAAATTTACCAGATTAGAAAAATGAGACAAAGTAAATGTAATACTTGCAAAAGATTGTAGATATCGTCCCAAAAAACAAGGATGTAGAGAAGAGTAACATCAAATTCAATGAATAAAATCATTCCTGACAGATATACCGTTAAGCGAGAACTGCCACCCTATGTGCAAAATTAAAACCAAAATACTACACACCAGATGAAATTATTCACAGGCCACGAGACAACGTCAGTTGTCAGAATGGATGGAGCAGCAAAATAGAGGTGGTTCTAGCTTTAGTACAACATACTTTTAACAAGAAAAAAATTTGACTAAAAACTACAACATATGCAAACCAAATTAGTTAGGACTCTCCTTAGCCAAAATGCCATTAACTCTGGGAATCAACAAAAAGGAATTAGAATCCCACTCCTTAGAAGAGTCATCCATGCAAAAGGTATAGTTAGCCAAAAAATCTACTAATAAATTGCCTTCCCTATAAGTATGGACTATTTTAAAAGATTGGAAGTGATCAAGCAGATTCCTTCCAAATTTTAAAATATAATCAATTTTCCAACTAGGAGAAGAATTAATAGAAAAAGCTCTTATAGTATTCAATGAATCCCCTTCCAGTAAAATATTTGTAATGCCACATTTTAATGCTAAATTTAGACCAGCTATTAATGCCAATGCCTCTGCCTCATTGTTTGTACACAAACCAAGCTTAACTAACAAAGCTCTTAGAACTAAACCATTATGATCTCTCAAAATGCAACCAGCACTAGAAATACTAGGATTACCTCTGCTTACACCATCAAAGTTTAGTTTTATAAGAGACACTGGCGGTGGGATCCATTTAATGGAGGATCTATCAATCTTAATGTCAACACTAAAGCAGTTTGAGTTAGGCAAACTTAAAAGTTTCCAACTTTTTAACATCAAATCATCCCAAGATGTAAAAACTAAAGAACCTACCTTTCTAGAAAATAGCGAGGCTGAGACCACTTCTGAAATCATTTTCTCAATTTTTCCAATGATTGCATCAAAAGAATTGCTATTTTTTTTTTAAATTACTATTTATTTCTAGCCACAGAATCCAAATCACAATACTTGGCGAGACCAACCATAGTGCAGAAAAGATAGAATTTATGAATAAGATGGGCCAGCTTTGAAATAATTAAAGGAGAGAGAGAGGAAGGGAGCCTTGCCAATACCAAACTTTTAAAGAGAGATGACAATTTAGCAGTAAATGATCCACTGTTTCCTCAACTTCAGAACAAAAAGGGCAAAAGAAAGAGTTGGCAACCCCAAGCCTGACTAACCTATCACTAGTAAGGATTCTATAATTCAAGGCTAACTAGGCAAAAGCCCCTACTTTAGGTAGGCAAGGACCACTCCAACAAAGCTTATAAGGCCAATCAATAGTTGAATTAGAATCCTTACTAATGATACGTAGATATCCTTTCTTGACCGTATAATGACCAAACTTTGAGGGGACCCAAATAAGTTTATCCCTTCCTCCTAAAATAAAAATTCTTCTTTCCTTCAAGATATTCCTAAGCAAGACCTTCTGGTCTTGGGGAATTGGAAAGTCATCAAAATTTCTCCACATAACTTTATTAATAGCCGAATTATAATCAATTTCAATATAATCTTTAACTTTTGTTCCCCAAGCTTGGCACAAGAATAGCTTAATTTCTTGAAGGCCTACTATTTTTGACAAAGGTTGATGACTATTCCAAGAATCATCCCAAAAGAGGGCAAAATTTCCATCATGAATAACCCAAGATAGAAAAGGGGAAATCATCTCTCTACATTTTAACAAAAAATTCCAAATCTGAGAACCCACCTTTGGATTAAGAATAGTAAAGATTCTTTTAGGAGAAAATGAATCTAAATATTTAAAAAACATGATTTTTCCCCATTTAGAATCTGACTTTTCATATAAATTCCAAACCAATTTGGCTCCAAGAGCCTTATTGTGTGCTTCAATGTTATGAATCCCAGTTCCTCCTTTCTGCTTTGGAATACAAATGTTGTCCCAAGAGATTAGAGGGATCTTTCTCCCATTCAGATTAGAGACATTCCACAAGAACTTCCTCAAAATATTCATGAGGCAAGAAAGGATGAACTTAGGCACCATAAGCACTGAAAGCATATACACAGGCACTGCTGATAAAACTATTTTAATCATAAGAATTTTTCTAGCCAATGTTAACCATTTACCTTTCCAAGAAGAAATTTGGGATTTGAGACTTTTAATAAGTTTATCCCCAAAAAAAATTTAATTGACCCCGAGAATAGAAGAATTCCCAAATATCTTGAAGGGAGAACATCCACTTTAAAACCCAAAAATTTTGCAACCCTTTCTTGAACTAATGGAGACGTAAAAAAGAAAAAGATTTTAGATTTCTCCTGATTCACTTTCTGACCTGATATTAAATAGTACTTAGAGATTACATCTTTCATAAATTTAGCTTCTGACATCACGGGATGACCAAACAACAAAGTATCATCTGCAAACAAAGCATGAGTAATAGCAAAGGGAACTCTAGGAATTTTAATCCCCTTACAGTTTCCCAAGGAATTTTGCCTCAAAATTAATCTGCTCAAACCTTCTACCATTATTATAAAAAGAAAAGGGGACAGAGGAGCACCTTGCCTTATCCCTTGAGA
Source organism: Cunninghamia lanceolata (assembly GCA_027924645.1). NCBI lineage: Eukaryota > Viridiplantae > Streptophyta > Pinopsida > Cupressales > Cupressaceae > Cunninghamia > Cunninghamia lanceolata. The sequence continues at coordinate 11,513,696 of BSBN01000219.1, read as the reverse complement.
AGACTTGAAGAATTTAGATTGAGAACCATTAATCAAAACTAAAAATCTTGAGCCAGAAATACAAGAAGAAATCCACTTACACCATTTAGATGAGAAACCAAACTTAAGGAGAACTTGGAACAGAAAGTCCCAAGACACTCTATCATAGGCTTTTAACATATCCAATTTAACCAATATAGAAGGAAGTTTATGATCATGAATTGAATGTAGAAACTCATGAGCCACCAGAGCACCTTCAAGTGTTTCCTTTCCTAGAACAAAACCTCCTTGTTCATCGGAAACAATTTTTGGAATAAAAATAGCAATTCTTAAAGTAATTGCTTTAGAAATGATTTTATATAAAGTATTACAAAGAGAAATGGATCTAAAATCAGCAAAGGATTAAGGAGTAGCAACTTTAGGGATCAAAGCAATGAAGGTAGAGTTAATCTCTTTCAAAACAGTTCAATTTCTATGAGCTTCTTCAACTGCCAACCATACATCTTTACCTACAAAGTCCCAACATTTTTGAAAGAAAAGAGGGATAAAACCATCCGGACTAGGAGATTTATCTAGATCTAAGGAAAAAACCATTGCCTTAATTTCTTCTAAAGAAAAATGTTTCATCAATTCTAAATTATCTTCTTGTGATATCAAAGTAGGGATATTATTTATGACTTCTAGCACAGTCAAATGCGGGACCTTAATATTTTCTTTTGAAAGGAGCTTCTGAAAAAAATTAACTCCTTTTTGGATACGAACATCATCTTGCAAAATATTCCCCATAGTCATTAATTGCATGAATAGAATTCTTATGTCTTCTTACCATAGCCAAAACATGGAAAAATTTTGTATTTGGTCTCCTTCTCTTAACCAAGTCTCCCTCAATTTTTGTCTCCAAAAAATTTCTTCTCGAGCTAAAACTTCCTCCAAATTAGATTGAAGAACTTTTACACATTCAAAGGATGCAATATCCATGCCCTTTCTAATAATGACTTCATTCATCTGTTCTAATTGAGATTGCAATGCAGCTTTTTTAGAAAAAAATATTACCAAAAGAAAGTTTATTCCATTCCTTGATTTTGTTTCTTATAAATTTCAACTTCTCATTAAGCTAAAACATGTGAGAACCTTTCACAAAAGGGGCATTCTTCCACCAAGTTTCCAGCAGAGGTAGGAAGCTACTATCTCTAAACCACATAGCTTGGAACTTAAAAGAAGATCTAAATTTCTTTTTAGTCATATCCATATCCAGGTGAAAAGAAATGGGAAAGTGATCTGAAGCAAAAAAGGGAAGAACAGAAGTACCAGAAATTTTAGTATCAAGACACCAATCAGAAGAGAACAAAAATCTATCCAATCTTTCTGCAATATTTAAAAAATCCTTTCTCCTATTGGACCAAGTCAAACTCCCATTTAATAAAGGACTATCCACCAATGCATTATCTAAAATAAAATCATTAAAATCATCAATTACCCTCTAGGGAGGACAAATCCCTCCCAATTTCTCTAATAAACAAGTGATAGCATTAAAATCTCCCCCTAATATAACTTTTTCACCAGATAAATTTTCCAAAAGTGCAGACAAAATATCCCAACACCTTTTTTTTTCACTAGTCAAAATTGGTCCATAAACATTGAATAACCAAAAATTTAGACATGGGGAAATTATTTTAAGCAATAAAAAGTTTTGAGTAGAACAAATTAGGTCTGCATCACAACTTTTACTATCCCAAAGAATAACCAAACCCCCTAATGCCCCCCTGAGAAGGAGAATGGTGAAACTTCCATTTATACCAATTTGGAAAAATATTATCAGCTTGAATTTGAAATAATTTTGACTCCTGAAGAAAAATAATGTCCATACCTACGGAATCAATCTGATGCTTTACCAAGCATCTCTTGTTAGGGGCATTAATGCCCCTAACATTCCAGGACAGGATCTTCATTGTTCTCGGGGAGAGTTTCTCACTCTCCTTGATCTCAAACAGGTTTCAAGGGTAGCCTGCAACCCAGCCTTAATTTCTTCTTGAGTTTTGAAATATTTTGGTTTATGACCTCTCTTGGAAGGAGAAATAGACCTAGATTTTGTAGGAGAATCCTGACTTGAAGATTAAGAAATAGACATTTTTGCAGCAAAATCAAACACCTCATTACCAATCCCATCACCTAACAAAACCTTCTAGTCTAGTTTCCCCGTATTTAACTGATTATCACTTACCAAGCTTGGCTCAGAGATGTTATTAATGGTAGAGACACCCTCATCTACAACTTCATGTGATTCTTCTGCAATTACCTCATCCGTGAGTTCATCAATAAGATTGGAAGCAACTCTATGAATAGTCTTATCAACAAAAGCATTCGCTTCCTCCTCAGAGAAGGAAAAATTAACCAAACTTGAAACATCCTGTTGATCACCATTTGGAATGCAATTATCTTCCTCATTATTAAAAAATGAAAGTAAATTCTTTTTTACTATTTCTTTGTGAAAAAAATTAGGGGTTTCTAATTCTTCCCTTTTACCAGTATCAAACTCAAAAGAACACTCCTCTGATAGATCCTTAACAAAATCTTGCCCCTCATCCAAAATGGAGGAATTGATCAAATGATCTAAAGATGCTTCCCCAAGATTAACAGAATCAAGATCTTCCCTTGAAAATTTATCTTTTTCTGAATCCTCACAATCCCATTTTAATTCAAAAAGCTCTGGCTTTTCCATAGTCATAGGATTTTCAAAAACAACTGTTTGTTTCCAAAACCCAAATTTAGATTGAAATTCCATAAATTTAGGGAAAGGAAACGAAGTATTTATAATTGTAGAAAACCTTACTGGCGACTCTGGTTTTTGGAAATTAGACATATCATGCTTAAAAAAGAAACCCATTTTCTTAGCACAGAATTCAATAATGTTAAGGTCTCTATATTCAAGAGGTAAATTCGGCAATGAAATCCAAAACAGGAAAAAGTTCATGTTAGCTTTAATGGGATCAAAATTAGGCTCCCATTTCTGAATACAAATCCCTTTACCTTGGTAAAACCACAATTTTTGTTTTAGGGTTTCATCACGAAAAAAGCCATTTTCAAAAATTACCGTTAAAACACATAAATCCTTATGCAGGAAAAAAACATCAGAAACCCCTTTCCAGAAAATCCTAATCCAATTAAGAAAGATATCAAAATTTAGTTTGGAATTCCACACCTTACCGATAATAGCCCTTGTAGCAAGATCTTGGATATAGGGGTTCACCAAATCTTCAGGTATTTAGATATTAACAATTTCTGTAGAAACCCTAGCATCAGTTTCAATAACTTCTTCAAGAGGTTTCTCTTTAAGAGGAGCTAGCTTTTACCTCCAAACCTGATGAATGCCACTTCTAGTTTCCACCTTTCCTAAAATCCTAGCTCGATTATTTGCAAAAAATGAATTCTGTGCAAAAAACCTTCTGCTGTTCTAAAAACCAAAAGAACTATGTCGAGGCAGAAAATGATACTGCCCATCACATCGGAAGGATCTCCGAAACCCTAATCCTATAGATTCTTGAAAGGAGGAACGCCTTCTTGCCCTAACCGCTTCAGCAAACAGACTCTGTTGTGAACGTAGAGGTCTTCTATAAAAGACCTCTTCGTTTTGTCGCATTTTTATTATTCTTTTAAAGGATCAATAAACTCCCTAATTAACTTATGCTAATATGTAAATATAACTTTATGCCATCCAATTCAATTTTGTCTAATCCTATCAATCCAAATATTCTCAACCCAAACCCTCATCATGTGTATCAATCACCAAGTGACACTTGGTGGGTTCTCATGCACCCTAATCTCTCAGTAAACCTCATCTATTGATCATCCAAATCAATCTCAACCATTGATCCTCCTCATCAAAAATCTATAAATGGAACCCTCCATAAGTCATTTTTATCATAAGATGGAAAGCAAAAGCATGATGTAGGTTTGAACAACCACATTCAACATCATCTCTATCAACAAATCCATTAGAGCACATCCCAAAATCAAGTGGAAGATATAACTCTTTTTATTCTTTACATTTCTTAAGCTATCTTTCATTCAACAACTCTAATGTGAGGTAGAAGGTTAATATTAGTTGGTATTTTTCATTCCTAGTTAGATTTTTCCTTCTTCATTTTGGCACACTAGGTAAAGTTAGAAAAAATAGCAATTTTTTGTAGAAAAATTATCTATTTTCATTTTATTCCTATTACTTTATTTTAAAAGTTATAAAAAAATCATTTTTAAAGTTTTATTTATTTTCATTTTTATTTTTATTTTCATTGTGAAAAAAAAATTATAAAAAAAAATATGCTTTTTTTGTTTTAATATATAGTCTTAAGTATTTTTTTTAATTTTTCATCAAAAACAATTTTAAGAACACATTAAAAATAGGTGTGTGGAAAAGTTTTTTTTTATTTAAAATTTTTAATTTTAAATCAAGGTGCATAGGTTAAATGGTCAGCACATAAATTTCAAACCCCCATCTTTATTTAAATGTTAAAATTTTAAAATTAAAAAAAATCCTAACCTAACACCTTGATCCTAGAACCTACCTAGTCTAACCTAACATCTATTCTAACCTTGTATTAGGCATGAACAACTTGTCTATCTCAGACACCCCCCAAACACCCATCCCTAGTCATCTTGTTCTCAGTTGCCCTGCCCTAACTTAAACCCTATCCCATTCCCCATCCTATCACCAACTCCGCTTGCATCCCTCTGTTCCCCCTTCCCCTATGCCACTCATCTCTACTTCCTCCTCCCTCATGCTCTATCTTCTAGACCACCTCCCTTCTGTCACTATAGACCTCTCCCTTGTCATGCCCACCCATACACCCATCTATAAATGGGTATAAACATAATGCAACTAATTTTTTTTGTTACAACAATTAGATACTAAGGGTTACACTACTCACAATAGTAAATTATGCACACTCAACATTGTTGCACATGTAATAGAATGAGGGAATGCCACTCGAGGCAAAGAGAAACAATAACAAAAGCGGGTGTGATGGAACCTCATTCACAACACCCTAGAAAACTGAAGACAATCTAACAAGGTGTTGACATTATTATGCATGGCATTACAAAGGAAAAAACTAATGAGTATTTTCCCTCTAAGCTTCATAAGAGGAAGCGGTAAATCATCATCACCTTAAAGATACTTAACCAATAAATTCTAAGAGTGAAAAAAGCTTAATTTAATATTAAATCTAACCAAGTATCTAGCATTGTTTTAATAGTCTTTAAACTTCATTTAAAATTAAATAAAATTAATATAAAATATTTTGACTCAATATTTAATTTACAATAAATACAATAAATTTATGAAGCAAATAGACAATTATTGACCACATATATAAATCAACTTAAATTTGGCTAGTATGATTCAACAAATATTATAATACACCTTTCTACATTAATTGAAAGCTAAATTCATTAATTATTAATCTATTCTACATATTTGTTTAATTTCCACCTAATTGCTTCTTTCCATATAATTTAAGTAATACTTATTAGTAATACTTTTCTAGTTTATTTCCTTATATTTAATTTTACAATTGAAACATAAATGATAACACATAACAAATAAATCAACTTAAATTCATGTCACTTAAACAAGCCACAAAATAAGAAATTAGTTAGCTATAAAATATACAACTAACTAATCAAATACGAATAAGATAAACCCATCATTTACCCATCAATCTAATTTTACAAGCTTCAATCCTAAACCAAGGAGCAAGGCAAGAGTTGCAATAACATTTCCATTATCTAATTATAGTATTTAATTATATTGTGGAAAAACATACTAATAAATTCCACATTATTTTCAATTACAAAATTTTCTAAACATATACACTAAAGTGCAATACATAATGATACTGTAAGTATCCTCTTGTCATGAAATTATGGTTATTGATGTCTACTGCATATTTTTTATGCTTAATATTAGCCAAGTATGAGCATACAAAATAGTCAAAACTTAGGAATAAGAAATCAAATCCTCAAAGGCTTCCTGCTGCAATATCACATTTATGATACAATTATAGTTATTACATATCAATCCATTCACAACTATAATTATCAATTCTACCAAAAGATTATGATTGTACCCTCGCAACTTTATTAGATGCAACAACTACTTCATCAAAATAGACAAATCAACATATTAGAGTGTTGGCATCGGTATTGTCTGTCATTGAGGTCAATGATGTCAAAGGGATGTGATGTTCTGCAGGATCTCACATGGTGTTGATGTGATTGTGGTTGATGACTAGATTCTGCAGGATCTCATTTATGCAGAGACATCAAACATTTGATGACTAGATTATGGTGTTACTCATGTTGATGTATGTGGGAGTTCACAACTCATTGATACTATAATAATACTTTGTGAGCTTGTCAGATGTATATCAAGGGTAGCCTGTTGACACTATAGTAATGCAAGGACATGTGTTCAAAGACATGACAAGTATGCTTCATGTTATGGTGTATGATGTAATTGTTAAGGGAAAATTGGTGTAAACATGAATAATCAATATATCAATATCAATAATACCCAAAACTCAACAAAAAGGGAAATAATCAAGATCAAACAAACAAAGATGAAAAACCTTTGTAAATCTCAATACTTCATAGCTTCCGTTAGTTGCCTATCTCAATAAATCTTACATGTATGAATAAGGCCCTCAGAGAGTGCACTTCCTTGCTATTTCAAGATTGTCAATGGAGAATGGCTATGATAGTGCTTTGTAATGAAGATGAGCTTCACAACAATGATAATGATATGGTAACTAGTTGATCGCAAGCAATGAAGGAATTGGTGCCAAAGGCACGTTGTAATTCCTGTAGAGTAAGTTTACTAAAAGCTTGGATGAATGAAATGGAGGAATAGGGTTCAATTTATAGACTTGAGAGAGAGAAGATAAACGGTGTAGAAAGAAGGAGAAGATCAACAATATGGAACAGTTGAGAGAATGTGCACGAATAGAAAGAAGACAAGTGTCTTTCTCTATTTTGCATGAGAGGGATTAATAAAATAGAAGAATGAGTTAACTAAAGAGATTAAATCAATTAAAAGAATAGATCAATCAATTAAGAGAATAGAACTAGAGAATAGAAATTGCATGAGGATGAGAAGCTATTTTAGCTCAATTAAATATTTACAATATTCAATTGCATGCGCACAAGGATTGAATTATATTTACAGATAACTCAATTTAGAAGAAATAGACAACTTAAATAAATATTTGATTTATTTAAATTTAGAGAAGATATTATTGGAAGAAACAACTAAATAATTGATATTGTTTAATTTAGAATGAATTTGGAAGAACTAATTAAATAATTGGTATTATTTAATTTGTTGGAGGAATTAGAAGAATTTAAGAATTTTAATTAAATAAGTTGATTTTATTTAATTGTTGGGAGAATACAAATCAATAAATAAATTTGTTTATTTATTTATTGATAGAGGAATTTGACTTAAATAAATATTAAGAATATTTATTTGGACAGAGTCATGTCATTTTTAGGCGTATACAATTTGCTCCTCTTTGATGCAATGTAGTTTACAGCGTTGCTTCAAAGAATAGAATTTCTAATAATGATACATGCCCCAGTTTTCCCCTGGTACAGGTTATGATGATAGGATGCCCCCTCGGGAGATTGGATAGGAAGAAGGCAGAACAGCGTGAGATGGACAATCTCACGAAGAAGAAGGGATAACTAGGGTAGGGTTGAAGAAAACAAGATGCGTTTTGGAGAAACGAGAAGAAACAGGCATGGGAAGTAGTCATAGTCATCACACAGCTAGTTAGGGTTTGCTTTCTATATATAGGAGCTGGGTCCACAAGACAAGTCATTTGCACACTTGGCTTTAGTTGATTTGTCCTTGAGAGCATAGGAGAGCATAGGAGCATAGAGCAGTCAGCATTGAGATGGATATTCCACATGAGGAGCACCACTTTGAGCAAGTTCGCCAATTTGATCAGCCAGCTGAGGCAAGACCACCGGTATGTATCTCAAAAAATTTCACCTAGGGTCATTTATGAGTGCAATAAATGCTAGTGAAAATTAGCTAGGATAGATGCGCAGGAAGGAAGTTCGGCGCATATGCCATGCGGTTTGATTTCTTGCAGTGCATTTAAGCTAAGAAACTATGCATTCATGAGTTCTGCGCATGCATATTAAAAGTCAGTGCATGCATGAAGATGTTGTGCATGCATGAAGATGTTGCGCATGCATGATGTCTTCCAGTGCATGTGATTAGGCTATGCATATACAAGGTATAGCTATGCTTATGATATGGATCTACGCATTCAAGAAATGTCACGGCGCATCTGTTAGAAGTGGTACATTTGCTGAGAAATTGTGCATTTACCTTCTAGTTCAGCGCATATGCATAGGATAGTCAGTTTACTTAACAAAATTGACTCAATTGGCATCTTGCTCAATGCGTCAATCGATAAGCTATCTTTGAGATTGCAAGAATCTAGTCAAGAGACGTTGTATGCTATTTTGATCAATTTGATATGCTAAGTTGATATGATTCTTTAGATATGTTAAGCAGGATATTTGTAGCTTTAGGTTGACGCATTGCCTTACATGTTTGCAGGAGGATATTCAAGATCTACTTATGTCGAGGGAGCAGTTTCCCTTACCGATGTTGCAACACTACATGCTCACTGAGACAGATCGAGAGGCTCTTGACGCGATGGGCCTTGATTGTGTTTGCTTCATGCCTGAGGTTTGTGCGAACCTCAGTTTACTAACTGCAGCAGTGGAGAGATTCCATAGCGAGGATGGGACTTTTCACTTTTCAACTGGTGAGATGGTTGTTATCCTTGAGGATGTCTACAAGATTTTACACTTGCCAATACATGGTGAGCTTGTAGAGTACGATTCTCAGCGGGATGCAGGACTTGCAGAGTGCAAGCAGGTGTTTGATGACCCTGAGCTAGATTGTTAGGTTATCTCCTGGTAGGATATACATGATTATTATGATTACTTCCCTGGTATAGTGGCAGGACTGATCGGAGGCGTTGTATGCCCCGATAGGAGATCGCATGGGTTCCAATTGGATGGGGATGGATCATGGAGAGGATGATCACAGAGGGCACCTGTTATGCATGGGGTGTCTATGTACTAGCACACCTATACCACAATATGCATAAGGTGGTATACCATAGGGGTGCTAGTCTATCAACAGGTGTTTCATTGTTGCAGTTTTGGCTATGGGAGCATATCGCCATCACATGGCTGATATGCGCCTTTTCTAGACAGAGGGGCAAGCCTTATAGCTATGGATATGCAGGAGTTATTTCCCAGCACAAGTTGGGAAAGATTGAGTACTGGAAGCACACATTGGATGGTGTAGACGTAGTTACCTAGCGCCCATATCTGGATTGTGAGCCTTGGGATGATGAGGATGATGAGATGCCATATTGTTTTTAGACTCGGTGGCTGATTGGCAAGACTCAGTTTATCTTAGAGAGATAGATTGTCAATAGAGTGCATAGATAGTTCAGGAGGAGATAGGGTCGACCGCAGGGGCAGGCACTGTTTGCATGGACACATACCAAGAGATTCAAATGGGGTCTAGTGGCATCCTATGAGGAAGCATTGGTAGAGTTCCAGCATACTCCTTACATTGCCTGGCCTATGAGGAGAGAGGTGGCAGATGCAGGGATGACTCCAGATTACGAGGAGTTGTTCGCAGATCACCCTTTTCTAAGGTACTCAGGGCCTGGAGAGCTGGTTCCTCGCATAGATGAGGAGGATTTAGATTATGAGGGTGGGGCCAGTAGGAGGAGGAGGAGACAAAGGAGGAGAGGAGGATGGGGAGACAGAGGAGATGGGGGAGGAGACGATAGGGGTAGACTGAGACAGAGGAGGAGATCTAGAGAGGGATCTTCTCATTAGTAGTAGGTAGTACAGCCACAGGTTGTACAGTAGGTTCAGATGCTGCGACCACAGTAGGTGGCCCAGCAATAAGTATAGGGACAAGGATAGGTTCCTCAAGGTCTGGTGTAGCCAGATGCTCAGGAGCAAGTCATCGCCATGCTGAGGGGACAGGTTAGACAGCTGAGGACACAGCTCAGGATGGCTAAGTCTCGGTAGGAGTCAGATGCAAGACACGTGTCAGAGCTCTCTAGAGAGTGAGACTCAGCCCTAGCGAGGGTGTGGGCTATCAGAGTAGAGAAAGACGCGGCAGTGGCAGCCCTGGGTACAAATGGTACTAGCAGCTTTTTAGTTAGACAGGTGCTACAGGCACAGGCATAGCTTGCATAGGTATAGGGACAGTTGGCACAGGTACATGGGTAGCTGGCACAGGTACAGGGTGAGCTTGCCAGAGTGCAGGCTCAAATGCAGTACTACTGGGGGCTATATCATGGTGTTGTACCAGTAGAGCAAAGGGCACCTAGCTATAAGAGCCAGTTCGTGGCCTCATAGAGAGCAGGGGGTTCATGGTTGGGAGATTCTATGATGGGCCCACAGTAGTCTGGGGCCAGTAGAGGAGGGGATGGAGAGGGTAATGCTGGGAGTAGTGGCCCACAGCAATAGGGTTAGCTGACACTTTGTACAAACTTTGGTTTTTATGTATAGACCTTTTGATGGTGCAGATAGCCTAGCATGTGTATACTTGTATCATTTTTGTACCTAGACATGTATCACTATCTATGCAATGTATTCATTTTGTATGACTTGACTCAGAGATGGTCCTAGTAAACTTTTGATATATTGTACATTTGGACATGTTTTATTTGATATTTATATGATGATACACCTATTGATGATCTCTATATGTAGTTGTTCATACTATATGTTATGGATGCATTTCTATTTTATGATGATACTCATGTGACGCATACTTTGATTATGTCTATGTGATGTTTATCTAATGCAGACTTAGGTGATTTATGATGCTATGTGATGTTATCTAATGCTGACTTATATGATTATGATGCTATGTGATGTTATCTAATGCAAACTTAGGTGATTTATGATGCTATGTGATGTAAAATGTGTTATGCGATCTATATGATGATGCAATTTATACGATGCTCTACATGTCTTTGCCTATGTTTTTATTTTTTCTATGGGTATTGTGCTATGTATGATCCAAATGGATATGGATGATCTAATGCATTTATTATGTATGCAAATGATTTAATCATGTTAATGACTATCTCATGTGATATGATATGCAAACTATGCTATGTTTTTGTTATGTCCAAATGTACTCAATCGATACAGAGATGACACAATGATAGACAGAAGATTGATTGAGGACTGACTTGGTAGAAAGACTTACAAGCTTTTATTTGTACTGGTACTCTACATTTAGTGGATCTTTTATTGCATGGGATATGGATGTTTTTATGGATGCATAATGGATGCGAATGGTGTTTGCTTTCTTGACATCTTGATGGTGCAAGTATTTTGAAGTGCTTATTTCATCATTGGGTGATTTTTTTGGTACTTTTTCTAAATGTTGTAAGTTAATACAAGCATCTAGGTATAATTGAACCGAGATGACCCAAGTATTGCTTACATGGATTTTGATTTAGCAATTTAATACAAACATCGAGGTATAATTGAACCGAGATGACCTGAGTATTTCTTGCGTATCAACAGACAAGGATTGCCCCCGTTCATGTTCAGACCTTTGATGTCCTCGATGATCTTTTTGCCGATCATGTCTTTAGACAAGGCGTCACATTACTAAATTTTAATCCACAAACAGTGAACAAAGAAAATAATCATGCCCCCATCATAGCATCTCTAGCTTTTGGCATCCTTGAGTAGCATAGAAAGACATGATAACAAAAGTCAAGACTCTATAAGTTAACCTGATCACAAACACAAAATATTCTTGCATTTAGATGTGTTTTTCTTGCCATAATTTGGATAGAATCAGTTTGAGTGCTTTAGGTGTTTGTTTTCTTTTCTTTGGATAGGTTGATGTTTTGCGTCAAGATTTCTACTTGAAAGCGGGTTTTTGCTTGCGCTTGCTTGCCTTGTGAAAGGTTCCACAATCCTTATTGGTGAGACAGACCCTAAGGGATTGACCTAGTGCCTCAGGGGCTCATTGCTAAATGGCCTTGCCTATGTGACGACGCAGAGGCAACGTAGTTCAAGGTGAACCCTAATAGACATAAGATCTAGGCGATAGAAAGTGGTATGGACTTAGATAGATAGAAGTACCAGACATGGGATGGATGGGTAAGTGGGAGCCTCAAGGGTGTATTTGAGAAATGACCTTGCCTATGTGATGACGCAGAGGCAATGTAGTTAATGGACTTGGACCATGTGGGCACTGACAATAGATGCTACACTAGGCTGACACTATCGATAGAATACTGGATAAGACCTTGGTTGACAAGGTGACAAAAGAGAGAGAGTATCAAGCCATGATAGGTTATCGTTAGGTTTTATTATGGAACAGATATAGATCGAATGAGGAATGATGGAAGGAAGAATGGACACAAGGTGATTGGTTTTTATCACAAGTAATGCCTGTTTACCAGGTTTTCACTACTTTCTTTTATTTGCATGAAAGCTAAGAGTACACATGATGCCTATTTGCCAGGTTTTCATCATGATACCTATCTAAGGTGCCTATTTGAAAGGTTTTCACCAAAGGATGATTTTTTTTGTTGTTTTTTCCACTTTTTTGATTTTTTTGCTTTTTTTTTATTTTTTTATTTTTTTATATTTTATGCCCCGCTTACATTGGGGTTCTCTTAGGTATAGAAATGGCGAAGATGCATACTGTTGATTGGCTCGTTGAACATCTCACCTTCTGATGTTGCCAACTGATATGCCCCCGATCCATAGGCAACAATGATCACATAAGGCCCAAGCTAGTTGGGTTCAAACTTACCTTTCTTTTCCTAATCCTATTGATTGCAGGGATTTTCTTTAAGTACTAAATCTCCAACCTTAAAGACTCTTGGACAGACTCTGTGATTGTAGCTTTGTGACATCATTTGTTGGTATGCCTTGAGATGATTGAAGGCCTTCTATCTCTTTTCCTCTAGCAGCTCTAGCTCTTGCAATATGGAAACTATGTACTCTTCATCAATTATGAGACCTTTTAATGACACCCTTAGAGATGGTAACTTGACCTCGATGGGAAAAATGGCTTCTGATCCATAGACAAGGGTGTAAAGGGTAGCACCTGTGGGAGTGTATATATGAGTTTGATAGGCCCATAGAGATGGATTGAGTTGGATGTGCCAATCACGGCCAGCATCGTTGGCTATTTCTTGAGGAGTTTCAAGATTGTTTTGTTGGATGCTTCTACTTGGCCATTGCCTTGGGGTAATAGGGTGTGGAGAAACGGTGTTGGATTTTGAATCTATCACAAATCTCTTGTACATCCTGGTTCTTGAAAGGTCTTCTATTATCCGTGATAATGGATGAGGGAATTCCATATCTGCAGATGAGGTAATTGAGGATGAATGAGGAAATTTGTTTACTTGTGACGGTGATGGGGGAAACAGCTTCAATCCATTTGGTAAAGTATTCAGTGGCGGTTATTATGAACTTGTGGCTATTGGACAAGGGCAGTTGAATTTTGCCCACAAGGTCGAGTCCCCATTGACAAAAGGGTCAAGGTGTCGTTAAAGGTCTCAGCTCTTTAGCTGGCACATGTATCAAGTTTCCATGTATCTAGTACTGCTTGCACTTCTTCACAAACTGATATGAATCTATTTCCATGTTTGGCCAATAATAACCCAAACGCATGAGTTTCTTAGCTAAGGAAGGACCGCTAGAGTGTGTTCTACAAATTCCTTTGTGCATGTCTTGTAAGGCGGTTTGAGATTATTCTCACTCTAAACAACAGAGTAAAGTACCATCCAGACCATGTTGGTATAGGGTGTTAGCAATAATGGTATAACGAGAGGTTTGGTGAATGAAGGTTCAATGTTGGTTTGAAGACAAGTTAGGTGGAAGGGTGTTGTCCTTGAGATAAGTGTAAATCTTACCATACCAAGGTGAATCAGATCCGACTAATAGGCATATGGAGTGTGTTTCAGGATGATCATAAGCTGGTTGTTGAATTGACTCCACCAAGAACTCATACCGTGACTCATTCTCTGGGATCTCAAGGAGTGAGGCAATGGTTTCCATGGCATCTACCGCTTTATTTTCAATGTGAGGTATCTGCTCAAAGGAGATGATCACAAAGTACTCTTTAAAGTCATCAACCATGCACTTGTATGGGATAAGCTTCTCATCTTTGGTTTGATAGTCATCATTGACTTGGTTGATCACCAGTTGAGAGTCACCCTAGACATGTAGCTCTTTGATTTTCCATTTTGTTGCCATTTTGAGACCAATGACCAAGGCCTCATACTCTGCTATATTGTTTGTGCATGGGAATAATAGATGATAAGACTTAGGTATGATGTTGCTGTGAGGAGTGACCAACAAGATTCCTGCCCCCAATCCATGGTTTGTATAGGATCCATCAAAGTATATTTTCCATGAGTGTGTTGTGCAACTCAAATGTCATTAGTGTGGTATCCTGTAATGGTGCTTCTGCTAACTAATCAACAATGATTGTCCTTTGATAGCCTTTCTATCTACATACTCAATGTCATATTCACTTAGGAGCATTACCCACTTGGCTAGGTGACCTGTTAGAGCTGCTTTGCTAAATAGGTATTTTAGTGGATCTATCTTTACAATAAGCTTGACTAGATGTGCTAGCATGTAATGTCATAGTTTTTGGGAAGCAAAAACCATAGCAAGACACGATCTTTCTATTTGAGAGTATTGCAGTTCATAGCCCACCAATGTACGACTGATGTAGTAGATAGCTCTTTCTTTACCTTCATAATCTTGTTGTGCTAAGAGGGTCCCAAGAGCTGTTGGCGTAGCGGATATGTAAAGTAATACCAGTTTTCCTTGGATAGGAGGCATCAAGATAGGTGGGTTCATAAGATATTCCTTCAGTTTTCCAAATGCCTCTTCGCACTTCTCATCCCACCTAAATGGAATGTTCTTGTGTAGGAGATGACTGAAAGGTTGGCACTTGTCTACTAGTTGTGATATGAATCGACGGATTGCTTGTAACTTGCCCTGTAGAGACCACAGTTGAGTAATATTCTTTAGCGATGGCATTTCCATGAAGGCTTTGACTTTGGTAGGATCCACTTCAATCCCATTTGCTGATATAATGAAGCCTAAGACCTTGTCGGAGGTTACTCCAAACACACATTTCTTTGGGTTCATCCAAACCTTGAATTGTTCGTCTCTGAAAGACCTTCTCTAGCACATCCAGGTGTGATTCTCTTGTTAGTGACTTTGCAAGGATGTCATCTACATAGTCCTCCATTGTGACGTGCATCATATCATGGAAGATAGTGGTCATAGCACGTTGATATATGGCTTCTGCATTTTTTAGCCCAAATGGCATGACATTCCAACAAAAAGTGCCCCATGGACAAGTGAAAGCTGTCTTATGTTGGTCTTCTAGTGCTATCCTGATTTGATTGTATCCAGAGAAGCCATCCATGAGAGAGATAACATAGTATGCCTAGCTATTAAGTCAACTATGATATCTATATTTGGCAACGGAAAGTCATCCTTGCGGCAAGCTTTGTTTAGATCTCAGAAATCATTGCATAATCTGACTCGGCCATTAGGTTTGGATACTAGCACTATGTTGGAGACCCACTCTAGATAGTCTATTGACCTAATGAACCCTACATCTAGTAGCTTCTTGAGTTCTTCTTTCACTAGTAGTGCAATGTGTGGATGCATCTTTCTAAGCCTCTGTTTGACTGGATTCACTCAAGGATCTAGTGGAAGATGATGTAGAATCAAATCTGGATCCAATCCTGGCATATCTGTGTATAAGCAAGCAAAGTTGACTTTCTTTTTCTTGAAGAATGGTACAAACTTAGTCTTTTCTGGTGGAGTTAGAGACTTAGCAAAGTAAATGACCTTAGGTTGCTCCTTTGTTCCAATGTTAATAGGTTTTGTAGGTTCCACAACAATCTAAGACTTCTCCTGGTGCATGTTGTCAGGGAGAGTGTCAAGCCTTCCATCATTAGGTGCCACAGTTGGGTTTTCACCATCGGATGCATCCTTTCTTTTTACTATTTTGGGATTTGATACTGCCGCAGAGTGGTTTTCACCATCAGATCGAGTTTTGTTTTGATTTATTTGTGACTGGAAGGCTTGGCACCCTCTCTGAAATAAGCCACGGTATTGAGTTCAATGGCGAAGCCAGCTTTATGATCTCCCATGGGTAGGTGGTTCCTAAGTTCCATGTAGTTAATGTAGGCATCATCATTTTGGAACATGTCTAGTTGCGGGGTTCCTTGTAGATTCTAGTCAATAAGTTCAGGATACACAAGGGGGAGGGAGTCAGAGGATAGATCTAATTCATTGATAGTTTGAATGGATATGCGAGGGGTATTGGTAGGGATAGGGTCTGGGATGGTACTTTCCTCCAAATTGTTTATTGCAATAGAACTAGAACCTTCCTCGAAAGTCATATTCTCAGGAATTGGCGAATCACACTCTAATGGTCTATGCATTAGCATTTGTCCCTCACGGTAGGGGCTATAAGTTTGAATGGTGTCAACTTCCTTGTCATCATAGGAGTGCTTTGTTAGCTCATCCCACTCATATTCATTGGAATCTGTGTCATTGTCCCCTTGAAGGTTACGGATCATTTCCACAAGACAAGCATTTGCTTTTGCTTTGCCCTTGTCTTTGTATCCTAGACCTTTTGTATTTCTTGCTAATGAGGATGAAGAAGGTTGAATGGGTTCTATTATTCCTTCTTTTCTTAGGCTGATGGGACCTTATCCTTCATAACCCATTCTATGTAAGATAGACTCACCTAACCCATAGATTTCCGTTGGGAGCTTAGGTGGTTCTTGTTGTGTGTTCTCTTCTTCTTCTGTGTAGAGCCATTGTAAGATATCTCTTTCCTTTGTTTCATCTGATAGGGTCCCCCATTTTACAAAGGGAGCTGCAGGAGGTGTAGGACGAGCAAATGGCTTTGGAAAATGTTTGGGTTGGCCAAAGGATCTAGGAGATACAGGCATTGTGGCTAAGTTGAGGCTGTGCTCGATGGAGTATTCCCCTACTCCTATTTCTTTGATGGTAATTTTCTGCTCTTTGGGCTTGGATGAGGAAGCTTCAAAGGTAGAATCATGTTGTGGGGTAGGGGATGTAGATGCTCTATTGTTGGGTATGATGTAATCAGGATTTGAGCGGACATAGTTGTAGTGCTCAAAGGGGTTGGGGTCACCTTGGATGGTGACTTGTTTTTCGTTATGAGGGAATTTTATGCATTGGTGGTAGGTAGAAGGCACAACTTTCATGGCATGAATCCATGGTCTACCTAGGAGAATGTTATAGGCTAGCTCCATGTCTAGGACTTGGCAAACAATGTCTTTTATCACCAGTCCCACTTGTATTGGTAACACCACTATTCCTTTAGTAGTTCTTTCCTCTTCATCATAGGCTTTAATAGTGATCTTTTTCCTTGGATCCACTGCATTTTTAGAGAACCCCAATGTAAGGACTATCTTGAGCATGCAAATATTTAAACCGGCTCCTCCATCAATGAGAACCGTTTTGATACAGTGTTTATGGATGAAGGCAACGATATGCAAGGGAGTGTTATGAGGTTGAGACACTAAGAGGTCATCCTGTTTGGTAAATGATATGGTGCTAGAGGAGGTTAGATTTCCTACCATGGCTTGAAACTTCTCTTGGGCCAAGTTCGTGGGCACAGTTGTTTCCACTAGGGATTTTTTGAGAATCTCTTTGTGGGAAGGAGACAGACGCAACAACTCTAAAATAAAAATGTGGGTAGGAGTTTTTCGCAGTTGATCTATGACACTATACTAATGGGAGTTGGACTGAGAAGGCAACGACCTTGGAGGGAGCGTGTTAACGTGACCTTACCATTGCGGGTGATGATGTTACAATTAGTTTTGTTAGGTTCTGATTGTTGGTTGGGCGTGTGCTCCGATATGCAATTGATAGTATAGTTGAACGGTATGCTCGCATAGTTAGCATTATTATGGCCGTTATTCTAATTTTTCCTATTGCGGTTGTTATTATTGTTGTCATTGTTGTTGTTGTTGTTGTACGGCCTGTCGTGGTTGAGAAGTGGGTCCTTGTACACCACATGCGTCTCGTTAGAGGTATGTTGTTGAGCCCCTACTTGATTTTGGTATGTCTTGGATGACATGTTTGAGATGGATACAATTGTTGGTCGTATGGCCTCTTCCTCTATGATACTCATAGAAATCGGTGTCTTTCTGATAGTGAGGTTTTATTTGTGGTTCATAGTCGCTAGTTGGTGGGAGAGTGATCTCATTGTTGGCCAATAGCTTTGTTAACACAGACTCTTGGGACTCTCCCAGTGGTGTGAGCTTTCACCTAGGATTTGAGTTGTACCATGGCTTTGACTCCCAAGAGAATGTTTTGTTGGGTGTAGCGTTGCTTGCCTCTCCTTTGAGAGTGAATATTGGTTGTTGTTTGGGAGCCACCACTTTGGCATCAACCACTCCATCATTGACAACATTTTTATTCTTTGTCCAAAATTTTGACTTGTCCATAGTGTAGTTAGAGTTAGGGGTGTCCTTGTACAACTTTATTTGTCACGTGGTGATCATAGCCTTCTCGATAAATAATCACATCTCAATGACCTTTCAAAATGAGGTAGGGCATTGAATTTGGATTTGGTAGCTTAGATCAGAGTTAAGGTTGTGGACAAACATCTCCATTAATTACTTCTCAAGTACATCATATGAGCATTTGTTCGCAAGTTGTCTCCACCTTTGTAAGAAGGAGGTGAAGGATTCTCCACTCTTTTTCTTTGTATTGCATAGGTCGAGCATGGAGACTTTGTGTTCAATTTTATATGAGAAGTGCATGACAAACTTGTTTACTAACTCATCAAAAGTTTTGATACCCAGTGGAAGTCATGAGAACCACTCCATGGCTTGACTACCTAGAGATCTAGGGAATAATCTCATTAAGAAAGTTTCGTTGTGAGCTACTTCTATGCACGGGGCGGTAAATTCCCTAATGTGATCTCTTGGGTCTCCTTTCCCTTTGTACTTGTCAAACTTAGGAACTTTGAACCGAAAGGGAAAGGGCACCATGTTCAAACTTTTGTCAAAGGGGTATGGTGCAATGTCTTCCATGGAGTAATTTTTAGTGTTCATTCCTATTTTGAGATCCGTCATTTGCTATGTTAGGCCCTAGATTTGTTTCCTCATTTCTTCCATAGGCATGTTTGGGTCTACGACTTTCTTTCCTTTATCTTCACTAGTGTGGTTTTCATGAGTTTCCTCTATGGTCTCTTTCAGTTTGTTGAGATCGAAGTTAGTGGGGAGCTTAAGTCCTAGATTTGCAAGATGAATAAAGTACTTGTGAGGGTCCTCATGGAGTACTTTTTCTAGCAAGCGTTGAAATTTTCAATCTTGGACGGTTCCTTGGTACTCCTCATGAGAGATTTCCTCATCACTATCGTGAGGGGTGACAATGCGGTTGGATGATCTGGCCATTTCAAGTTGTTTTTTGTGTTGAGATCTAGTTAAAACCATGCAAGGTGACGTGGGAAGCGGTGGGATGAAACTAGAGACTTTGATAAGGTGCTAGCGGAGATTTCTAAGAAGAGGATACTTATGATGAGATTTGAATAAGGGACTCTTTTGATCAATGATTCCAAGTACGGCGGCCCATACAAGATGATAGCCACAAGTAAGGGTACTCAATACCCATTTACTATGTAGAGGCTAGCCATGCACCAAGACCACTAGCAAAGTTCTGTGACCTACTAGGGTTACTTAAATCTAAAATGATCTGAAAAAAGTCTTGCGGTAATTTGATATAGAATACTTTGACTTTGCTCTAGGGAGACCTAGTAGAAGGTGGATGAGATGACCAATGAGAGAGCATTGACATGAAATGGATGGAAAAGTGACTGCAAGGTAAAATTTGACCTCAAAATTTGGAATTAGGCTGAAATGGGTACCCAGAAAGGTTTTTTTCTCTAAATGTGTGGAAACACTCACTATCACAGATGCGCAGAAATAGATGCGCAGTAGAAGAGGATACAAGCACCAAAAGTTGATACAAATGCGCAGTACTGGTAAAAATTAGATGTGCAATAACAGGTGATAAAAGCACAGGAATTCAATATAGAAGCGTAGCAGGTCAGTGCAAATGCGCAGCTTTGCAAGACAGATGCGCAGCTCTAGTTTTTCTGATTGTTTTTGCAATTTTTGACATGTTTTTTGATGTTTTTGGTTTCTTGGTTGCAAGTTGGTCTTTTTGATCTAATTTTATTAATTATGGAAAGAAGACACAGCAAACACAGAATGTTTTCATGGTTTTTGAATTCTTTTGTAATTTTTTTGGACACTTTTTGACTTGAAAAGAAAGTACAAATCCTAGGTTGGAAAAGGCAATATTTGTCAGATCCCCTAGCTGTGCATATTCAAAGCAGATAGCTTCAGGATCTTGGTAGCACTAGCTCCTCTCCATGGCACACACTTCTCACGTATACCAAGATCTGAGGTTCCCAAGGCTCGTACCCCCACCGAACCTTAGGATTGTCTCTTCTATCTCTACTAAGAACCACATGAATCAGGGCAGCTTCAAAGGTCCCACCTTTTGCTCCAACAAATAGAAGGATTTTGGTCTACTAAAACAAGGATGACTAGTAAGTGCAACCATTTGAGTGGTTATACATGCAGCAGCACTACTCTACGTTATGGAGTCTCCCAGCCTGCAAGGGTTGCACCTTGGAGGGTTTTGGGGGAGGTTGGCTATCGGTATAACATAACTTCACTAGTTGTTTAAAGCTTTCACTCCAAACACAATTTATTTATAGTGGCTTGGTAGAGCTTGGATTTAGCTTGTTACCACTTAAGGTCGTTCCCCAAGGATGAATGGATATCCAAGGGCAGGCCTCTCTAAAGGTTAAACACATGCGAAAATGATATGTCTGGAATTTTGGTCACCCAAGATAGGGGAGAGCATAGGCCTGGTATCATTCCCAAAAACATGAAAGACAGTGGTTCTCTTCCCCTAATTAAAATGAAAAAAACTAAATGAGCTAGCTACTTGGGCACACACTCAAGTTGTTAACTTTGAAAGCAAGATAGCAATGGTTCAATTTTATCCTCCTAGCATTGGGACTAGATTCAAGTTGTTGATGCAACAAGATACAAGTTACTCCTTTCCTAGTTAGATCTATATGTGAATTTGCATGAACATTCGATTACTATCCTTAAAAAAAGATGATGTGTTAACAATGCAACTAGAATGACTAAACCAGCGTCTAATCCTGAAAGTAGATTGGAGAATATTCCTGCAAAAAAGGTGTCAGCATTAGCAAAAACCACAAGAAATACCCTAAAAACCATTGTTCAGAATAGATGTGCAGCTTCAGAACCTGAATGCGCAGAAATAGAGCTCAGAAGTGCAGGAGTACAAATACGCTGAGACAGAGGTCAAAAGCACAGAAATACAGAGTATATGTGCAGAATTAGCAGATGCGTTGTATTAGAGGTTATATGTGTTGAAATAGAGCTTGTATGCACTGAAAGATTAGATGTGCCGGAACAGACAGCAAATGCATGTTAGGATGTGTCAAATGTATAGATTCCTCCTATGTACGGCTTCCTAACGTACAAAAACTTAGTTTTCAGGTTAAATTTGGGTAGGGCCCCACAGTGGGTGCCAAAAATGTTAAGGGAAAATTGGTGTAAACATGAATAATCAATATATCAATATCAATAATACCCAAAACTCAACGAAAAGGGAAATAATCAAGATCAAACAAACAAAGATGAAAAACCTTTACAAATCTCAATACTTCATAGCTTCCATTGGTTGCCTATCTCAATCGATCTTGCATGTATGAATAAGGCCCTCGGAGAGTGTACTTCCTTGCTATTCCAAGATTGTCAATGGAGAATGGCTATGATAGTGCTTTGTAATGAAGATGAGCTTCACAACAATGATAATGATATGGTAACTAGTTGATCACAAGCAATCAGGGAATTGGTCCCTAAGGCGCATTGTAATTCCTGCACAGTAAGTTTACTAAAAGCTTGGATGAATGAAATGGAGGAATAGGGTTCAATTTATAGACTTGAGAGAGAGAAGATCAACAGTGTAGAAAGAATGAGAAGATCAACGGTATGGAATGGTTGAGAGAATGTACGCGAATAGAAAGAAGACAAGTGTCTTTCTCTATTTTGCATGAGAGGGATTAATAAAATAGAAGAATGAGTTAACTGAAGAGATTAAATCAATTAAAAGAATAGATCAATTAGTTAAGAGAATAGAACTAGAGAATGGAAATTGCATGAGGATGAGAAGATATTTTAGCTCAATTAAATATTTAGAATATTCAATTGCATGCACACAAGGATTGAATTATATTTAGAGATAACTCAATTTAGAAGAAATGGACAACTTAAATAAATATTTGATTTATTTAAATTTAGAGAAGATATTATTGGAAGAAACAATTAAATAATTGATATTATTTAATTTAGAATGAATTTGGAAGAACTAATTAAATAATTGGTATTATTTAATTTTTTGGAGGAATTAGAAGAATTTAAGAATTTTAATTAAATAAGTTGATTTTATTTGATTGTTGGGAGAATATGAATCAAATAAATAAATTTGTTTATTTATTTATTGATAGAGGAATTTGACTTAAATAAGTATTAAGAATATTTATTTGGACAGAGTCATGTCATTTTTAGGCGTATACAGTAATTACCTTACTTTAGCATGAAGATCTTCATGGATTCATATGAGGTTGAAAGTGCTTATACAAGTGACAAGGTAGTTGCAGAGACATCTAGTCTCAGGTTGTAACATTTTGGAGTAATTCTTCTTGAGTTCTTTTTCTCAACTCCCTAAGGGTTTCCTTCTAAAACCCTAAGTAAAAGTATTAGTAAAACATAAAAAGTTAAATAAGAGTTTGGATGGGTTGCTTTTGTTATAATTTTACATTGACCTATGAGAACAGGTCAAAGGTAACTTAAGTTACCACTTGAAGGGATCACATACATTGGGCAACCGGCCCTTCTACCCTAGGGAACCGGTGATTCTCGGAGACTTAAAAGGCTTTGATTTCCAAAAGACAATCTATGGTGAAGATTTAATCTTTTTTTAGTGCCAAGACTCGAATCAAAGGTCAAGATTTAATTTTTTTTAAAATCTAAACAGTCAACAGTTGAAGTTAACTTTGACGGGCATTGCCCTAACTGCCCTCTGTTTGCCTCTATAACTGTCACTGAAGATGTGCTTTTTCAATTGCTATTTATAAGCATTTTGAGGTATGGTCTCAAGAAGTTGAAGGGTTGAATTTAGGGAAGTTTTGCTTAGTTAATTTACTACTATTATGAGTACTTGCAGAGAGATATATTATATAGTATGAAAGGTTGCAGAAAAGATGCCTTATTTGCAATGCTTGCATTAAGGATCTTTAACAAAGAAGCTTAGGGTTTAATTGAATTATCTTAAGGATAGCATGTTATGGAGTAGTGTTTGAAGACAGTCCAAGAATATAGTGGAATATAGATTTATTCCTGATATATAATGTTAATCTTTGGAATAGGGGTTTCTAATTTTTTTGTGTATGAAAAGGAGCTACAACCTACATGATGACCAGTATGTGATTCTTGTCTGTAGAGGAAATAAGTATTTTTGAATTATTGTTTATGTGGTCTTATGTTGGGGAAAGAGTCCTGATTTGTTTATACTATCATTGTGTTTGAGAAAGTTGTGTCTGAAGATTGTATTGGTTGTAGACAGAAGGAGATAAATGGTTATGAAGTATAATGTGTTGAAGAGAATCAGGGTAACCCCCTAAATTACTTTTTTTGTGTTCATATTTGTCAGTGAGACACCAATTTTCCAGTGAGGCTGTGTTAGTGAGACACTATTGATTTGCCAGTGAGACTATGTCAGTGAGACACTAATTGTACCTAGTGAAGGTTGTTGACTTTGCTAGTGAGGCATAATAAAGTACAAGAATTCAAGAGTGGTTTTTTATCCCTATAAGGGTTTTCCACTCATAAATCACTATGTTATAGTTTCTCATTATTTGTGATCTATTTGGTCTACATGTTCAAACATTCAGTCTTATGTATCTTTCAGCATTTGAGTTTCTATGGTGTCTTCAGCTTTTATGATCTACTTATGTTCTTTGTGTTTCAATCAAGCTTGATAGCTTTACATGCATGATGCAAGACATGATAGTTGAACTATTCTAAAATTTGCATTTTATATGATCAGAGTTGTGTAAGATTAATTCAAGGTCATTTTAAATTGGTATACCAATGATTCACCCTCCTCTCGCTGTGGTATTGTACTCCAACAAGCAATATCAGAGCATTGCGTTCCTTGTTTAAAGTTTAATCAACTTAGGAGATCCTGATAGTGGAGTACTATGGGAAAGTGTAGAAGAAATAAGGACAGGAGAAATGCCAAGTCACATACTGACCAAAAGCTACCATCTATACCAAACTCAAATGGTGATCTACAATCGGTTGATAGAAATGTCTCACA
The DNA here is from genome assembly GCA_027924645.1 of Cunninghamia lanceolata. Classification (NCBI taxonomy): domain Eukaryota; kingdom Viridiplantae; phylum Streptophyta; class Pinopsida; order Cupressales; family Cupressaceae; genus Cunninghamia; species Cunninghamia lanceolata. The sequence continues at coordinate 11,489,111 of BSBN01000219.1, read as the reverse complement.
AGTTGAGTTAGGTATTAAATTAGAGGAAGAGTTTTTTGGGGTTCCTTTCTTTGATGGTTCAGATTTCTCTATTTGGTATATTAGAATGCAATTCTCTATATCTTATTTAGGGTATGGTGTGTGGATGTCAATTGAGAATGGGTATTTTATTTCCTCTCAATCACCTAATACTACAAATAACAAAGAGGCTTATGAATTTAATCATATAGAAAAGAAGGTTATTCTGTCTAGATTATCTAATGAAGTTTCTTGGGAAGTTATGCATTGTGAAACTACTCAAGATGTGTGGAAGGAGTTGATTAGAATCTACCAAAGTGGTGCACTTGAAGGAGAGGACAGCTTGGTGTCTAAGGAAAGTGACAATGATAGGAGACATTCACATGAAGGAGATGAGGTCCAAGCTGATCCAAAAGAAGGAGATCTCTTTGTGGGTGAAGATGACTATGAACAAGAGGATGATAAAAAGGAGTGTGAGGTTGATATAGAAGGTGAACTCTTGTGTGCTCTGGATACAATCAAGCAACTTAAAAAAGAGAATCAGAGACTAGAAGACCAACTTCATCAAGAAAAAGATTCCAAGGACAATGTACTTTCCGATCTTGCAAAAGTTTCTTTAGATCTTGAAGAGTCTAACAAGCTTATTATCAACCTAAAGACTAAGATAGAAGAAGCAAAAAGGGTAGTTGATTTTACAAAATATGATCTTGAAGTAAAAACTAATGAATGCCTACATTTAGAGTTAGACATAGTTTCTTTGAGAAAGGAATTAGAAGAAGCATCTTCTAAGTTGCACAAGAATCTGCAGTTTAAAAAGAGTATGAATGCTTAAATGACTTGTTGAGGAAGCAAAAGCATCATAAGGATGCTACAGGCCTAGGATATGAAGAAGGGAAGACTTCTAAAGTCATGAATACAACAAGGAAGAAGATAGGTTTGGGTCATCATGTTGTTTCTCTTGCAGATAAAATAGAAGATAAATGTGTTGATGAAGGTAGAAGGACAAGTAGAAACTAAAAATCTCCACCTGTCAGGCAATACCATTCAATAAGGTACAACTACTCTTAGTTTCATGGTTATTGCTATTCTTGTCATGTTTACGTTCATAGAGCTAGAGATTGTAGAACTCACTCAAGAAATGGTCTTGGATGGAATAAGGATAAGAGTTCTTATAGTTTTTTAAATCAAGACTATAACAATGTTTTTTATAGCTGTAATAAAGTTGGTCATGTAACAAGAAGCTGTTGGGTGCATGAAAGATATAATTATGGAAGTACTCTTGGAATATCAAGAAATTATCATTCCTTTGGTCTAGATAGAAATATCATATGCTATACGTGTAAAAATCTTGGACATACAACACATTATTGCAGAAGAAACCCTGTGAAGCCACCTAATAACATTAAGAAGTCAAACATGTCAAACATTTCAAACAAACAAAAGAAAGAACCTATTAAAGTTTGGAGGAGGAAGCAAGTTCAAGATAAAAAGAAGAAAGAACATGTGCATGTTGCACAAGACACATCATCAATTGCATGAGATGCATCATGAGGTTAGGGGGAGTCATCCAATGTTCTATCTCTTACCCCCAAGAAGTTCTAGAAGGTTTGTTACTGTATGAAGAAAGTTTGATGTTGGTTATCTCATGAGGTTCAAATGACAAAGTTCATATCCTTATGTTAATTAGGAACTCATGCTTATAATGTAAGTAGTATGTTGTTCATGATCATCAGGAGTTTTATCACAGTTACATAAGGCCATCTTGGTTATAATATAATGTGATGCCAATTGATGAATAAGATACTTGTTGATACACAGTCTGCAGTCATGCATATGTGTCACAGTGATGTTATGTGAGCATTCATTATGTTTGCCTATCAACAGTGATAGCACTACAACATGAGCTTTGATACAATAAGCAGTGACAAGGTTTTCATTCAAATTCATAGTAACTTTCACATGATCTTTCAAGGTGATCTTTTCAAGGGATCTGATCCAGGCTATGTGATGATTCTACTAACAGTGGAAGTTTCTTGATAGTAATAGTGATAAAAGCATGTCATTGATATTGGTAATAGTCATTTCATGACATTGTTATGCTTGTTCTAATGGTCTCTTGTATGCACAAGTCATAACAATGTTTGTATGATGTTTATGGTCTTGCTAACAGTGCAATAGATAGTGAATCTCTTGAACTCATCATTTCACATTTGTTGGACAATGGATATGCTTTGTGCATTGCTAATGATTTCTTGATAGTTGCACAAACAGTGGAGTTGCTTTGTGAATCAAGGAGGATAGTTGCTTAGAGATCAGATGACAGGTGCTCATATTGATATGTGTTTGAGTGAAGTTGATGTGTTTGATGCAACATTGAACATTTAGCACAAGTGGTTCTTGGTACAATGTTTTTAATGTTTGCTCTTGACATAGTATAATTGGCACAGTGATATTCATGATTATATTGGTATCACGGTAAGAACTCAAGTATGCCTAGTTATTCCAACAGTGGTTCACATACTCTTTCCTATTCCTTATGAAGGTGACTGTGCTAGAATACTGAAGAGTATCACCATTGCTACTTAGTTCCACCATTGACAATTGTGATTTGAGACTTTGGGTGAAGTGCCATGAGGAGGACAGTCTTGTAATTCAGAATAACAGTTTTGTGTCTTTGTGACTGTTACACAGTTGTTATGCCTCAGACTGTGCCTTCATTTTTTACTCTTGTTTGGCCTTGGATAATATGATGCAGCTTGTTCTTGATAGTAATCTTTTGTCTAAGCAGTAGTTTGGTGGTAGCCCCTATATATTGATTGTTCTTATCATTAGAAGTGCAGTGGATTTAATAAGTGGAGTGGTGAGCATTTGAGAGATTGAAAAGACTCATTGATTCCATCAGTTCTAATTGTCTTGCCCATCTTAGCAGTACTCTGCTTCATATTCTATTTCTAGTAACAATGAATGTAACTCTATACTACTTGCCAAAGCATTCTCATCTTTGACAATATTCAATGTTGTAGGGTTTCTATGATGCAGCCAGTTTGAGTTCATAATGACTACTTGGAAATTCAACCATTTGCTCAAATTTGTGACCTTACTTGTTGAGAATGATCTTGAGTATAATCTTGCAAGATACAATGATCTTGACTATTTTGTTCATATTGCCATGTCAGACCAGTGGGATATTATGGAGTGGAGCACTTGGTATAAATTTCATATGGTGCTGATTCAATAGATGCAATTTCAAATGTTGTAAATTGATATAAAGACTTTGTTTCAGTGATAAGTGTTGGTTTCTAATTGTCCATATCAGTTTGCATGAGCTTCTACATTAAGTTATCCAAAATGTTTACATCATTTCTTCAAAACACTTACTTCATCAAAAATGTCAAAACATGATAAAGGCTCACAATCTTTGACAGTTCATGTGTGGTAGTGCATGTTAGTCTTGACAAGGGGAGAAGAGCAATCAAATACAAGGTGCTTATTTTCAGGGGGAGCACTTACAATGATTCTTGGTGGCATGTGTGTTTTGATAGTTCTCTGCACTTTGGCAGTCATTATGGCAGTGATTTGATTATGGCTTATATATTCTAGTCTAACAATGCTTTGTTGTTAACTGTGACAGTAGTTCGTGAGGATTATTCATTGGTGTTTTGGTTCATAGCTCCTTTCCATAGGTTATCCAATGGGTGTTTGCTGTGACTAGTAACACATTATTTTCACAGTTCCTTTATCTTCTACAGGTTCTTTGAAATTTGATAGATGACAATGTTCAATGTTGAACAACATTGTAAAATATGTTTTGAGAACGAAGAACCAATGTTGTTTTGACAGTACCCATGATTTGATTTTCTTCAATAGAGCTCATTTGTAGGGGGAGTGATGCTCCAAGAGACCTTTTTCATTGTTTTCAAAGGGGGAGAATGGTTTTGATGATGGAGAACAAGAAAGCAAAGTTTTGTATGTTGACATCAATGCCAAAGGGGGAGTTTGTTGGCATCAGTATTGTTTGTCATTGATGTCAATGATGTCAAAGGGATGTGATGTTCTATAGGATCTCACATGGTGTTGATGTGATTGTGGTTGATGACTAGATTCTGTAGGATCTCATTTATGTAGAGACATCAAACATTTGATGACTAGATCATGGTGTTACTCATGTTGATGTATGTGGGAGTTCACAACTCATTGATACTATAATAATACTTTGTGAGCTTGTCAGATGTATATCAGGGACAGCCTGTTGACACTACAGTAATGCAAGGACAGGTGTTTAAAGACATGACGACAAGTATGCTTCATGTTATGGTGTATGATGTAATTGCCTTACTTTAGCATGAAAAGCTTCATGGATTCATATGAGGTTGAAAGTGCTTATACAGGTGACAAGGTAGTTGCAAAGACATCTAGTCTTAGGTTGTAACATTTTGGAGTAATTCTTCTTGATTTCTTTTTCTCAACTCCTAAACCCTAAGGGTTTCCTTTTAAAACCCTAAGCAAAAGTATTAGTAAAACATAAAAATTTAAATAAGAGTTTGGACGGGTTGCTTTAGTTATAATTTTACATTGACCTATGATAACAGGTCAAAGGTAACTTAAGTTACCATTTGAAAGGATTGCATACATTAGGCAACCAACCCTTCTACCCTAGGGAACTAGTGATTCCTGGAGACTTAAAAGGCTTTGAGTGCCAAAAGACAATCTATGGTGAATATTTAATCTTTTTTTAGTGCCAAGCCTCGAATCGAAGGTCAAGATTTAAAAGGTTTTTAAATCTAAACGGTCAGCAGTTGAAGTTAACTTTGATGGGAATTGTCCTAACTGCCCTCTATTTTCCTTTGTACTATCATTGAATATGTGCTTTTTCAATTGCTATTTATAAGCATTTTGAGGTATGGTCTCGAGAAGTTGAAGGGTTGAATTTAGGGAAGTTTTGCTCAGTCAATTTACTGATAAATTATGAGTAATTGCAGAGAGATATATTATATAGTATAAAAGGTTGTCGAAAAGATGCCTTATTTGCAATGCTTGCATTAAGGATCTTTAACAAAGAAGCTTAGGGTTTGATTGAATTATCTCAAGGATAGCATGTTATGGAGCAGTGTTTGAAGACAGTCCAAGAATGTAGTGGAATATAGATTTATTTCTGACATGCAATGTTAATCTTTGGAAAAGGAGTTTCTGATTGTTTTTGTGTATGAAAAGGAGCTATAACCTACATGGTGAGCAGTATGTGATTCTTGTATGCAGAGGAAATAAGTATTTTTGAATTATTGTTTATATGGTCTTATGTTGGGGAAAGAATCTTGATTTGTTTATACTATCATTGTGTTTGAGAAAGTTGTGTCTAAAGATTGTATTGGTTGTAGATAGAAGGAGATATATGATTATGAAGTATAATGTGTTGAAGAGAATCAGGGTAACCCCCTGAATTATTTTTTTATGTTCATATTTGTCAATGAGACATTATTGATTTGCTAGTGAGCCTGTATCAATGAGACACTAATTGTACCTAGTGAAGGTTGTTGAATTTTCTAGTGAGGCATAATAAAGTGCAAGAATTCAAGAGTGGTTTTTTATCCCTATGAGGCTTTTCCACTCATAAATAATTGTGTTATAGTTTCTCATTATTTGTGGTCTATTTGGTCTGCATGTTCAAACATTCAGTCTTGAGTATCTTTTAGCATTTGAGTTTCTATGGTGTCTTCAGCTTTTATGATCTGCTTATGTTCTTTGTGTTTCAATCAAGCTTGATAGCTTTACATGCATGATGCAATACATGATAGTTGAAATGTTCTAAAATTTGCATTTTATATGATCAGAGTTGTGTAAGATTAATTCAAGGTCATTTTAAATTGGTATACAACTGATTCACCCCCCCCTCTCAATGGTATTGTACTCCAAAATAGAGGATAGTGAATTTATACAATCAATTAGTACACTAAGACTATATACTACCTATATATAATGATGTTACATCACTCATAAATGCAACATTAGACCAAACAAGTTAATTATTATTAGCAATATAAAATTCAATGACTTGGTCATGTAGAGATCCCACACAAGTTGAGCAAGAATGAAGCTTGGCATGAGCCTTCAAATCTTAGACCATTCAAAGAGGTGTAGGAAATATTTGAACCAACAGTTAAAAAATTATATGTTATACATGGGTCAAGAAAGTAAAAACCAAGATGAAACACAATCAAATCCAACACAACAACCACGTAATATGAGGTGTAAAATAATAACACCAATGGGAGAAATCAAGGCACTATCATCTTTCACAATGGCATGCCATTTACAAGCTAGGTGCAATGTAAAAGAGAAGGGCACCACATGTAGAGTCTAGCAATTAGAAAGTTGGACCTAACACTCAACATTTTTTGTGATTGAAAAACAAGGATTTGATGACATCCACAAAAGCTTACATAAATAGATTTTGTGTAAAGGCTATTATTACAGCCATCCAAGAAAACTTTCATACAAATTATGAATACAAGTGAACTATTTGATAAAATGCCTCATGAAATGTGCACCTACAGTAGAAGCATGCAATTTGTTTGACCAAATGTTTCAAAGAAATTTAAATGTAAAGAGGCATAGAAATTGTTAGATGAAATTCCTCCAAGAATAATGGTCACATGGAATGCAATGAAAGTGAGATAAATATTAAATGGATTTGTAGAAATGATTTTAGAAACCTTTCAAAAATTGAAACAACATTAAAGACTTCCAAGGCCTGTCCAATGGTGCAAATAAATTAGTGTCATCATGCAAAATGAGGTTGCAATCACACAATTACAACCTGGAGTAAAATTGTCATAACTTGACCAAAACACAACATTATTCTAACTTCTAATATGGAAAAGAAATAATACTTAAAGGCCTATAAGACCCAGAAATTCTTTTACAAAATTCATAACAGATTATGAACAAAAAAGGTCTAAAGGTCTACATGATAGTCTTCTACAAAACTATTGTAAAATAGTCCTCTATATTTATTCATAGAGAATTATAGACATATGATTGAGAGATAAACTTAAAGAATTTTTCTAATATTTATTTCATAATAACATATCCAAAAAATTAGGCCAACCTAGTTGACCAATTAAAATTTATGGTCAGAACACCGATGTCCTCTATCTCAAAATAGTGAATTGTTTAAGTACGAAAAAGTGTAGAAATGTACAACACTCTAAAAATTATGTCTTTATTGTTATTCTATTATAATAATTAAAATACAACAATTTAAACTATATATTTGTTTTATACAATAGTATTCTTTCTACATTTTTTTTAAAATCACAATCATACAAATTCAGAAATGTTGAATGGAAACAAATGCATTTAAATTCTTGAAAGCATATAACAAGGAGGACTCAAGGGGACTCACTAACCTCTTGGAGAGATATTCAAAATAGAACAGCAATCTCCATCTTTTAATAAAATAAAGAATTGTACAACTATCCAAAACCACATAATACTCTATCATCCAAATCACATAACCCCAACAACACAAATTTTTCACAATATTTTAATTTTCTTTACAACCCAATCACCATTCACAAAGGCACTCATGCCCAACCTCATCCAAATCACATAACCCCAACAACACAAATAACTTATAATATTTTTTTTGCCCTCTACAACCCAATCACCATACACAAAGGCACTCATTTCAAAACATAATCCAACAATATATTTTCCCCAAGAGAGGATCTGTACCTCTCTCAACCCCAACAGATGGGTGGCTCTTCGCCCAAGTGGGAAAATCTAAACCCAACACAACCTTATACCCAAAATGATGAATACACAGAGTAGAAATACATAAAGGGGTTTTCAACACACAAAAACAAGAGGATTCATAGTGTAGACACCCAAAATTGCCCCATTTCATTATCTATGCATTAAACTCATATGGCATCACATACATCATTTCTACTCATAACTAATTAAATCATTTTCGTCTTAATTAATTAAATAAATTTTATTTATTTAATTAATCTTCATTATTCTTATTCTTTCTCTCTGTGATTAAATAATTTTTAATTATTTAATCATTTCATTATTCATCCATTAATTAAATAAATTGTCTTTATTTAATTAATTATCCTTATTCCTCTATTAATTAAATAAATTATCTTTATTTAATTAATTATCCTTATTCCTCTATTAATTAAATAAATTATCTTTATTTAATTAATTATCTTTTTTTCATCTATGATTAAATAATTTTAATTGTTTAATCATTCACACTTTCTCTCCATCAATAAATAAATAAAATTAAAATATTTTGTTTATTTCCCACTTGCACATGAATTAAATAAATTTTATTTATTTGATTCATTTATTCCCTCTATTCTTGTCCCACTCCTCCACTTTCTCCTATAAATGTGTGAGCGTTCTTTTTTGCCCCTAAAAATAGGAAAAACTCAAATGTGTGGGAAAAAGTCAAAAAGAATTCAAAAATCAAGCCATAACTCATCCAACTCTCAAAATACTTCAAAGCATGCTATTTTGAGAGAAGAATATTATCCTCTTCAAACCCCACTAAGCCTTTTTCAAAAATAACCTTTTTAGGGGACACTTGGCATGTGCACATTCATTCTTATCTCTCATTCATCCTCATCCATTGATTTCTTCTTTTATCCTCCACCGTTGATAAAAAATCAAAATCAGCCCTTGCCTATAAATATGGCCTCTCATAAGCCATTTGGTAATGAATTGAGTTCGACATCCTTACTCTGCCAAAATCTGCTTCCAATCTTTCTTCCAATCTTCCAATCTTCTATCTATCTTCTTTCATCCATTTTCATCTATCATTTTCTATCATTCATCTTCCTATCATCGTTATGCTGCGAACTTGAGCAATCAACATTCAATAAATCAAGCAAACAATCATGCATGAACCATCATTTGAGGTATTCAGAGAGTTTGGGTAAAAAGATAATTTGCATTGTTTTGTTTTATCTTTCATGTTATCCAAATTTTCTCGTCTACACATAGAAAAATCAACAACCATATTTTTTTCATAATACTCACAAACAACACTACCACAATTTAAAAATAGTTTAAATTCCTACCTCAATGCTTCAACCAAGTTAGGTGAAGCCTTAATCCAAATCATTTCTCTTCTCCAAGCTCCCAAATTTTTCCTCTGTTATCCCCTCTTCCAAAACCCTTGATTCTTAAAATAGAAAAATTTCAACAATAGAAAGGCCAACCCCAAAACAAGCTTCTAAAAGAGAATAGATAAATAAAAAATCTAGGGTTAGGTTTTGACTTGCATTTTAAAATTAAGTTTTTTCCTCCCAAAAAATTTGTCACCTATCTTATAAGGCACTTTTCAATCCTCTAGATACTTCCAAAACATTTTCTACATGTTTGGACATGAGCCCCTCTCATGGGTTATCACTATAGAGGTTTAATTTTACACAAATAATAAAGAAAACAATACTTTATGACCCTAAAATATCCCTCTTAAGTTCCAACCCAAGATTTGACACTTAAGGGAATTTATCCACACCCAACATAGATTACTAAAAATTTAATTAACACAATCACACCCACAACACTTTTACACAAAAAAACCTTAATCCTCTCTTAGGATAAAGCTTAGGTACACTAGAGAAACACAATAGTAGTTTCTTAGGGAACATCCACAATTTTCTATTGGTAATGGAATTTAACCTCCACACTTACACAAAAATTTCAATATATCCAAGATAATAGCCAAAGTAATATTTAAAAATTAATTAATATACACAATATAGATAAATCATAATTAACAACATTATCATGATTAAATGAAGACCTATACAACAAGTTTAATCCATTATCTAAATTATATTAATACAAAATCACATAACACATAACATTTAACCATATATAATCTAGATTTATCATACACAATTAGGTTCATTCCAAAATCGATTCATAGGGATAACTAATTATAATTTGTAAAATCTAATCTAACAAATACAAATCAGTTCGTAATTATCAATCAACCAATTCTTGATCACAACCAGTAATCAATTGTTATATAATATCAGTGTCTACATCATCTATGATCAAAACAACATATAATTGCACATCCATGCATGCTTTACATAACCAAGTCCATTAAAGTAAGATCAGAACATGAGGGAAAGGAGTGGGCCCCACATCCCCTCTCTATCCCATAGCCCTCACCCTTGCATCACCGCTCAACCTTTCTCTACAACCCCACTCCACCCTTCCTTGTGTGCCACCACTTGTGCCACCTCCTAGCACCACCAAGTTGCCACCCATTATGCCCATATCCAAATTATTTTCTACCCCACCGACCCCATGAACAACTTGTCTAGTCCCTTGTCCTATCTACTTGGCGGACACCCTATCCCCCTCCCTAGCCCACTTTTTTCTCAAAGACCCCTTTTTTATTCAAACACTCATAACTTTCACATTGGGTGGCTTTTTTTACATTCTTATAGGCGTCGGAGAGTTGCTTCTACCCTCTTCATTGTGGACTAGGCTACTTCTCCCCATCTCACCATAAGAACTAATCATACCCATTTGAATTACATGTTGATATATCTTTCTCGTCATTTGTACCACTAATGCCTTGCTTGTGGCACTTTCCATGTGGCGAAGACATTTTGATCAAACTACTAACATTTGTGGGTGCAACATGCTTGTCAAAGAATTATTTTCCTACTAATTAATTAGTTACAAATTTTGAATGTTTAAGGTCAATTAACTTGTTTATTTTTCTTGTGTATTTTATTGGGTGTGTATGCTCTTCCCTCGTATCCCAAGGTGATCTTGGGAATCAAAAGCACTTGATTTTTTTCCTTCTAGCAGGCCTACCTTTCAATTTCATCACCAAGGGGGATGACCTAAACCCTCGTGTTTTGGTAGAATATACAAATTTAGGGGAGAATCAAAAGAATCCCCCATCAAGGTACACTTGTCTTTTTTACTTAACTTGAAATAACTTTATACCCTGTAAAGTGAAGGTGGAGAGTAGGTTACCCTCTCGAACCACACCATTAGACATACACCTTGTCTATGGACTTTAGTCTCCTGTACCCTTAGGTATATTGAGGACATCCCCTAGAGCACTTGTATAGCCTAGATAGGACCTGTTATGGAGTAAAAAGTGGACAAATGCCTTTTTATCTCCTAATTTAGCTCCTAGGTCCCCATTATGACATTATGCATTATAATTGATCATCCTAAAGAAAAGAGCCCGACACCCACGTGAATTTGGGACCTTGGGCCCTTCATTTAACTTATCCCTCACCTAAATTAGGCCCCTAGACATGGTTGCCAGCCGCTCAAGTCCTCCCTGATTGGTTAGGATGAATTAATGTTATGTCGGCCTAGGATCGTTAAAAATGTTCCTCTTTGTCAGCTTTTTTGATTTAATTTCGTGAATGTTAGTGGAAAAGCATATATAAGTGTGTTTTGAATTCATTTGTAACTAGAGATGGATAGGGAGAACTTATGATATTGGAGCAAAGAGCATTCAAGGCATTCATTGTGTTGTTGTTGCAGATTTGTGTTGTACTGTGTGTCTTTGTTGCAGATTTGGCATCATCATCCATCTCCTTATGAGTCGAAGAATCTTCATCCTCCTAAGGACTTCACCTCAGAGGTGAGATCATTGCTATTTGAATCATTTCATTATTTGGATTATCTTTAGCCTCTACCCTGCAAGGGCACACTCTCTCTAACAACAGTGTTGGGAAGATTGAATACTATCCCAAGATTTGACTGAGGCAAATCCCTAAACATGACAACCCCCAAACCCCTCTCTTATCATCTTGAGTGCATCCAAACCCTCAATCCAAACCCTCATCATGTCCATCAATCACCAAGTGATGCTTGGTGGCATCTCATGCACCCTAATCTCTCAATCAACGTCATCCATTGATGATCCAAATCAATCTCAACCATTGGTCATCCTCATCAAAAAACTATAAATGGAACCCTCCATAAGCCATTTTCATCAGAAGGTGGAAAACAAAGGCACGCTGCAGGTTTGAGCAACCACATTCAACATCATCTCCATCAACAAATCCATTACAACACATCTCAACATCAAATGGTGTAAGGTGCGGAAAATTACATACTAAACATAGTATTCCAAAAAGCATTACTTAATCTAAAAATGGAAAATACACCCTTTATAATTTGAAAATATCCATAACTATATAAAATAGCAAGAATTTCATTAATGAAGTAAAAGTTTCCATGCACTAAAAAGTGTTACAATTCCATTACTTACACCAATCTGGTGTTACATACATCTATTTAAATGTTACAAGTGAGGACAATACATCAATATATCAAAGAAAATAAAGTTACATTTTACAACTTGGCTATACCAACCATACAAAAGAGTACAATGAAATAAATATCCATATAATATAAGAATCTCTTAACTCAATCGCTTTGATCCTCCGATCTTTTGCAAGCTCAGACCAAGAGTGTGGTTAAGGCACTTTTTCCACCCAACCACAAAGTATTGGACTTCCTCGGGTTTCTTCCTAACTCGAAGAAAACACCGACCCTGCAAAAGGAGCCTAGCAACCTGGAATAGTATAAGGAGGGAATCTCTTGATGCGTGCATGTTGCCTATATGCATCCTAACCTAGAATGACATAAACTCTTGCAAGCAGGATATGGCAGAGACATATATAACATAATTCTAGGCTTTTTAATAATCCATCTATTTCAATGGTACAGTAGCTTGGCCAAGCAATAAAACAAAAGTGATAGTTTTAGAAAAAGTAAAACTATCATCTCTAGGAGCCCACATTCAGCATCCTATCCTAAAAGTACATTACTTTAGCCCAAATACATGTAATTAATCATTTTGTAAGGTTATTTATCCGTGATCAAGAATATCCATTTCAATTACAGTTTACATCATCCACTTGATTCATCTAGTTTGTTTATTGTCTAAGTTTGCAATTTCCCAATGTTTTATATCACTTTTCATGTTAAGTGGTTTTCTAGATGTGATGGTTAATTTTAGTTTGGTAGTCAAAATGAAACTATTATTTTATAAAATGCATTTTCTTTCACAATTCAATGGTTTTTCTAGTTATGACAGAATTAGTCTCAATAAAACATTTAACTTCGTACAAGAAACTAATAATCATTAAGATTATATGATAGTTCTATTCAGACATTTACAACTGTGTAAAATATAATAAAATGAAAAAGCTTTTGTTGTCCTCTATACAGATATAAAATATATAATATATGTATATATAAAGAAGTATTTATATATGTGTGTGTGTGTGTGTAAAAATATCACATCAATAACTATTTATACAGAGAAATACCAAACTAATGAAGTGTTGTTACAACATATTCAAAACCATCTGCAGCAATTATATATATATATATAACTATAATTGAGAAATCAATATAAAAAGCAGCGCTCAGAAATAATTATGCAGTGTTCGAATGATTACCAAAATGTTATAAATTCATACATACATACATACATACATACATACATACATACATGCATACATATTATATATATATACCATAAATAACTAAATGACTATCAGCACTTTGTGCAGAGATAAAAAGGTATTAACACAGTAGACTTGGGCGCCGAATACATCCCAGTGAAAGGAATACAAATTACAACTTTTAAGTTTAGATTTGTAAAGATTAAACATAAGCAGGCATCCCATATGGGGTCGCAGTCCCTAATGGGGACTGCGGCACCATATGGTGGTGCTGTAGCCACTACTCATGACCTCCAATATTTGATATGGCCTTTGTGCCGATAACCCCCTATCAACACTTTGATTTAATTCAAAATCCCTATAGCATACTTCGCACTATGCATATATTTCAAAAGTAATTGAACACTGTAATCTGAATTTGTGCATGTGGGTTTCCATATATCAAGGTTCAATATTATTGTATATATATATATATACATTCGTTGTATATATAAATATAAATATATATATACATATATATATATGTAACATATGAGATTTCAATAATTAAACATATACACAGTAGTACACTCAGCAGCATATTTTTATGTTATAATATGAATAAAATCCAAAAAAAACATATCTTTTCACAAAGAAAAACAGGGATTTGTCCACACAAAAATAATCACACACAATGTGAGAATATAGATTTGCATAAAAACCTAGAGTTTCACTCTCCAATCAATCAAATGCTCAAAACCCTATGTTCCCCAAAAGCTTCCTTTGTTCCAGATCTTCAACCTTTTTGCCAAAGCCCTCTTTTCCTCAATAAATCTTGTGTTTTGTTTACAAATTCAGAGATTAGAAAGAAAGTTGAAAATGCAAAGTTGTGAGTGAATTTATATGTTGAGAGAATAAGTTTTATTCCTCTCTTATTATTTTCCTCCGTCAATCTTGCTTTGCTTTCCTTTGAGCTTTATTTCCTAATTAAAGTTTTCTTTTTCTAATTTTCTATTGTTTTCTTGTTTTCTTGTTTTCTTTCCTTTTTGTTTTGTTCTAAAATCTTGTTTTATTTTCTAATTTTAATTCTCTAATTTATCACAAATAATATTAAATAATAAACATGATTATCTCAACTATCTATAAAACCAATAATATAATCATTCCCCAAATTAAAAAAATCAAATAAATAATTAAACCATTTAATCTATTTTTCTATGAACACATAATATTAAATGACAATCAATTAAATAATCTAACTATAACACAATAAAATAAACTATATAACAACATCAAATAATGCAATTCTAATGCATCTACATGACTCTAAGTGATGTGTGTGAGAGAAATCCCTCCATCTTAACCCTGCCAGACTGCTAACCTCCTTTACCTTAACCACACCCTTGTCTTCAACAACCTACAACTCATGATAAACTCAAATCTTCCATTAATAGGTTAGTAACCCAATAGACGAAGCATCAAAATTAATAACATGAAACTAACATTCATTTCATTTCATCTTTTCCATATTCAAATAGTAGATGTTTTGTAATAAGACATTGAGATGATGTCTCTTCCAAGTGGGGAAGGATATCACATCTCAAACATCAAATATCAATAATATAATAAATGTCATCATATGCATAGTAAAAATAAACTAAAATCTCAGATTTGGAAAAGATCTATCAATATCTTCTACATTTTCCTAGGTGGCATTGTCCACCGAATACTGGTCCCACTGGACCCTTTACTGCACGACATTGCGGTTCTGCAACTTAACATTGCACCTCTCCAAAATCTTGGTGGGCTCCACTAGCACTACCCCTGGATCCTGAACCTGCAATGCACACTAGTCAAGAATATGAGATGCATCTGGATGATATGGCTTAAGTACAGAAATATGGAAGACATTATGTATCTTGGAAAGAGCCAGTGGTAGAGCAAGCCTGTAAGCAACTAGATTAATAACCTCCAAGACATCAAATGGCCCACCATATCTAGGGGCGAGATTAGACCCCTTCCCAAATGAGATTGAACTCTTCTATGGTCGAACCCTCAAGAAGACCTTGTCTCCCACTGAGAACTGTCTAAAGGTTCTATTCCTATCTACAAATCTCTTCTGTCGATCTGAAGCTTGCTTCAACTTTTCCTTAATTAGCTTCATCTGATCTTCCATCTCCCGCAACATCTCTGGCCCAACAACAATCCTATCTTCCACTCTATCCTAGCTGATAGGTGTACAAAATTTGCGACCATATAAAGCCTCGAAAGGTGTCATTCCTAGAGAGGTGTGAAAAGAGTTACTATAGACAAATTCTACTAGAGGTAGGTACTCCTCCCACTTATGTTGTTGATCCATACAGTACATTCTAAGGAGATCCTCTACTACCTGGTTCACCCTCTCAGTTTGACCATCGGTCTGAGGATGATATGCTGAACTAAAGTTTATTTTTGTCCCCAAAGAAGCATACAAAGTGATCCAAAATCTAGAGGTCATCTGAGTATCACGATCAAAGATGATCATCTCAGGTACTCCTTGTAATAAAAAAATCTCCTATATGAACTTCTTCGCTAAAACCAATGAGCCATCCTTAATATTCCCATGAATGAAGTGAGCTAATTTCATCAATTTATCAACCACAACCAAGATGACATCATGTCAAGTCTTGGTCATAGGCAACTCATGAATAAATCCATAGTGATTACCTGTCATTAGTATTTTGGCACCCTATGTGGGTAAAGATGTCATGCCAAATGTAAATGCTCAGCCTTAACTCGCTGGCATTCTAAACATTGGGCTACAAAAGATGTAACATCCCTCCTAAGTCCTAGCCAAAAATACAATGGTTTGAGTCCTATCATTTTTGTTACACCGGGGTGACCTGAATAAGGTACATTATGAAATTCTTCTAGCCCAAGTTCTCTCAATCCTACTACATTTGGAACATACATTCATCCCTAATATCTCAAGAGTCCATCAGACTCAAACATGTATCCATCATATATATGATCTGAAGGATCCTGCTCTAGGGCTTGTTTCACCCTATCATAAAACTCATCACCAGGCAAAGCCTACATCACCTGCTGTCTGAAAGTTGACCTTATCGTTACCATGGCTGCGAGATGTCTCCTTCTGCTTAGGGCATCCTCTACTATGTTTTCTTTTCCTTTTATATACCCAATGCCAAAATCATATTCGCTCAAGAACTCCAACCATCTTCTCTGTCGAGCATTCAGGTTGGGCTAAGTAAATATGTACTATAATCCCAAATGATTTGTCTTTAGTTCAAAAGGCTACCCCAAAAGATAGTGCCTCCATATTTGAAGTGTGTACACTATGGTAACCAATTCCAAATCATGTGGCACATAGTTCAATTCATGCTGCTTCAATTTCCAAGATTTGTAAGCCACCACTTGGTCTTCCTGCATAAGAACTGCTCCTACACCTTCCCCTGAAGCATTTGTAATAACTGTAAGGTGCTCATTTGGATCTGGCACAATCAAGATGGGTGCAGAAGTAAGTTTCTCTTTTAACAATTGAAATGCCTGCTCACATCTATCAGTCCATTCAAATTTCTCTCCTTTTCTCTGGAGTGCAATGATGGGTGTTGCAATTGTTGAGAACCCCTTCACAAATTTTCTATAATAGTCGGGCAAGCCCCATAAAGCTCCGGACTTCTGACACATTCTGTGGCGCTGGCCACTCCATGATTGCCTTAATCTTATCTAGGTCCACTCCTATCCCCTCAACTGAAATAACATGGCCCAAATAATGTACCTTAGTCTAGTAGAAAGCACATTTTTGCAATCTTCCCAAAAAGCTTATGATCTCGTAAACACTACAACACTATCCTCAGATGTGATGGAACCATATAAAAATTTTCATAGTTATGGTATTTTTGTCGTCAGGCTTATGTCAATAGTTTGGAAGATTTCCAAACTTAGGGTTCTTTGCATAAAAAAAGAAACGTTAAACCCTAGCCCCTCTTGCCAAAGTAAAATGTGAAGGTCACATTCATTGTATTTATTTGGTGACTGATTGTCTCCCATTTCCCAAAGTTTAAGTTGTTTCCTTATGTCCCCCTAAACATTAGTTGACCGGCCCCCCACCACACAGCCACCACCTCTAGCGTGTACCTAAAAAGGTACATTTCGAGTAACCAAGTGATTTTGTACCCTTTGTCCATTCCTAACAAAGTATAAGTTGTTTTTAAGAAAGTTCTATGCCAAGGGTTGGGTATTACTAACCCCTTTGGCAGGTAAAAAGTAAATCACACATTTCTACCGATCTACTGACATTCAAAACTGACCAAAGAGGATGATCATGGAATTGCGGAATAAGGCACCAGCTGGTGAGGAACCATTTCCAGTTATAGCAAAGATAATGGTGGTAGGTCATGTCTAAAATAAAAGCAACTTTAAATGTTTCTGCCATTCTGCCAAGCTCTATTCCAAAGCCTCGGCTGGCATCTGCGGAAAGGCAGAAGTTCGACATGTGGTTGTTATGGCTCAAGAAAGGGTCCATATAGAAAGGGGCATGTTCTGATGTTACTATTTTTGTTCCTCCACCATTCTGCTAGGTTGTTAATTAGTGTGCCTCATAGAATTGCCGAGTGACAAAAAATTGCCACTTAACAAAAATGGCATAATATCTGTGGCTTGTTTGTCCTAGCAATAAATTAGAAAATAATGAAAGGTAACTTCTTGATTGGTTTAGCACAAGGTCTAGACGTGTCATGTATCATCAAGTTCTCAGGATTGATTGTGGCCATCAAATATCTACCAACATCATAAAATCTAACAATTAATATTCAAATTTCCCAAAGAGCATGATCTTGCATATCTAGTTCTCTCGAGACGAAGTGATGACGGACGTGACTAATTCCAGTCCTGGATGAATGATATAAATGTAATTCATACCTCAAATCTCTTCCATACATTCTATTTCAAAGGACATTGAAGTATTGGAACATTGAAGCTAAAAGTTGCTACCATACCTCTAGTGCCATTTTTGTATTTCTATTCTTCTAACAGAGAATACATTCTTGGGTTAGTCACCCTGTGGTTTTTCCCTTAACAGGGTTTTCCATGTCAAAATCATTGTGTTATGTGAATTGTCTTTGTTTCTGCTTTCATGATAATGGATGCTTATTTGTTTTAATGTTGCACTAGTTATAAAAGGAATAGAAAGTTAAGATAATTAAGATAACGGATTCACCCCCCCTCTCAGTTATCAACAGGGTCCATATGGAAAGGGTCATGTTTTGATGTTACTATTTTTGTTCCTCCACCATTCCGCTAGGTTGTTAATTAGTGTGCCTCATAGAATTGCGGAGTGACAAAAAATTGCCACTTAACAAAAATGGCATAATATCTGTGGCTTGTCTATCCTAGCAATAAATTAGAAAATAATGAAGGGTAACTTCTTGATTGGTTTAGCACAAGGTCTGGACGTGTCATGTATCATCAAGTTCTCAAGATTGATTGTGGCCATCAAATATCTACCAACATCATAAAATCTAACGGTCAATATCAAATTTCCCAAAGAGTAGTGAGCCCTAATTGGCAAGTGCCATTTTTGTATTTCTATTCTTCTAACAGAGAATACATTCTTGGGTTAGTCACCCCATGATTTTTCCCTTAACAGGGTTTTCCACGTCAAAATCATTGTGTTATGTGAATTGTCTTTGTTTCTGCTTTCATGATAATGGATGCTTATTTGTTTTAATGCTGCACTAGTTATAAAAGGAACAGAAAGTTAAGATAATTAAGATAACTGATTCACCCCCCCTCTCAGTTATCAACAGGGTCCATATGGAAAGGGGCATGTTCTGATGTTACTATTTTTGTTCCTCCACCATTCCGCTAGGTTGTTAATTAGTGTGCCTCATAGAATTGCCGAGTGACAAAAAATTGCCTCTTAACAAAAATGGCATAATATATGTGGCTTGTCTGTCCTAGCAATAAATTAGAAAATAATGAAGGGTAACTTCCTGATTGGTTTAGCCCAAGGACGTGTCATGTATCATCAAGTTCTCAGGATTGATTGTGGCCATCAAATATCTACCAACATCATAAAATCTAACGGTCAATATTCAAATTTCCCAAAGAGCATGATCTTGCATATCTAGTTCTCTCAAGACGAAGTGATGACAGACGTGACTAATTCCAATCCTGGATGAATGATATAAATGCAATTCATACCTCAAATCTCTTCCATACGTTCTATTTCAAAGGACATTGAAGTATTAGAACATTGAAGCTAAAAGTTGCTACCATACCTCTGGTGCCAAGCTCAAAGTGACTACGCAAGACAAATCTGGTGAGTTGTCTGTTCCTCTTACTACACTCTGCTTTTCCATTAGGGATTTTCCATTTCTCTCTATTCATAAGAAAATTTTATGTGGTGTGACTTGAGCCAACCCCTCAAAATTAAGAGAGATAGCCTGCACCCTAATTCCCCATTTGAAAATGGCTCCACCTAAAGCCCGGGTTTAATCTGTTTCCTAAAAATGAGCCTTGCATGAAGACATTGTGAAACAACTCCCTGGATCTGGTGCACAAAGGGTAAGAGTAACAGGTCTTGAAGGAAAGGATGGATTGGTTGATAAATTTTCTGATTGTAGGGATGCAGAAATCCCTGTTCATGGTTGGCCACTATTTTACCACTGGTGGGGCAAAATGAATGCTCACGTGCCACTATCTAATGTGTGGGAAAGTGATCTGGGAAAGTTGATAGTCACTAATGTATTTGAGGAAATTGAACTACTCCAAGCCATGGTGGCTCATTATGATGAAACATCTAAAGCAATTAGGAGTATGAAAGGGGGAATTCTAGTAGAAATTAGTAAAGAGGCTATTTCCATGATCTTTGGATTGAACTTGGCCACCTCTACAAAGATTGACACAAATAGATTCAAAGCCCTATATACAAAGGACAAGACTAGTTACAGAACCATATACTTGCCTAGGTTTAGGGAAAAGGGACCAAATGGTAAATCAGTAAAAATTCCCTAATGTGAGCAAGAGCCTTTTAAGTTAGGCACTTTTGAAGATTATTTTGCTAACACCTACTATGCTCTTTGACAAGTGATAGGGGAGGACAAGATGGAATGCATCCCCATTGATTTCACTTATATGGCTACTGATATCCAACATCCGTCTTAGAATGTTCAATTTGATTTTGCTTCATATTTGGCAAAACATATGCATCAAGGGCTAGTAAACATTAAGAACAACAAGGAGACAGTTAAGTTCAGATGGTTTTCATTGATTTTCCATATGTTTCTATATTATGGAAGAACAAACATGGTTTGGCACCCCAAATTAATGGTTAATCATGTTGATAAAATAGGGAATGTGTTGCATGTCCAGTACTGGACTCATATATGGGACAGGCATGATCCAAATTCCAGTTACAGATTCTTCAGGGATTATTTTGTGGTCACTATGTTAAGAAATTTCCAACCAGACATACCTAGGATTCTAGAACCATTGTTGAATTTCCTTAGACCTGCAATGAGGGTCCCTCCTTTAGAAATCAAGCATAATTGGGGTGATTTTATCCCCCATGAAGAGGGCACAATTTTTTGAATTTATGGCACCCCTGTTGGTCCTCACATTTTACCCAAGTATGTGCCATTGAGGGTTGGTTTCTTGGAAAAAAAATTGCAATTGACGAAAACGGATAGGGCTCACTTGGCAAGACAAAAGAAGGGATCTTTCTTTCCTTTATTAATGGTGTTTTCTGACTTCAAGATGAATAAAGAAGGATTTGCTAAACTAAATAAAAAGTTATTGCCTTTTAAGATGAGACAGGAGAAGGCTAGGTCCTCTGATCTTGAAGGATACATTAATAGCATCAGGAGAGGTATTAGTAGGTCTTACATACCCCATTAGGTTTTCTTTCCTGAGGATGTTATCAGAAATTCTCCTAGTGACAATGAGGTGAAAACAAAAAGAGCAAAATTGACAATATACATGAAATACAAAGAAGGAATGAGGAACAAGAATCCTTCTTACAAGGGATTGTTCTCAGAAGTTGATGACCCCATCAATAGGATAAAGAAGATTCTATCTCATGTTGATGAATTGATTGATTTATAAGACAGTGAATCTAATAAGGTTCCAATAGAAGATAGGCCTTCATATCAACCCCCTGCTAGAAATTTGATAAAGTACACTTTCAAAAGAAGAGCCAAGAATGAAAATGTCAAGGGACAAGCTCCACAGGTGCTTCTACCAACCCAATTAACTCTCTCTCTATCACCGTCTCCACAGTCATCCTCCCCTTCTATACCAGTGATTGAATGTGATTCTCTTTAAGAAGAGCCTTCTCCAAAAAGAAGAAAAGTTGAAGTGAGTCCTCTAGTTGATTATCCCGATGATGAGGAAGAAGTACAGCATGAGATGCCATCCCCTAGCTGAGATATACCAAACGAATTACCTTTGAATAGAATTTCTAATCTTTCCATAAAGGGCAATAATGTTTTAGATGACATCAGGGCTATAGCATGTAGGAATTTCATTAGTGATGATGATTTTGTCAATACTAAGGAATTTTCTGATTTCTTGTGAAGAAGCAGAAAGAATGAGTATGAGAAAAGGTTAGAAGAGGAAATGTCTTGTTCTCCTCAAGAAGCATGTGATTAGGTATCCATCAAGATACTTACACAAATGAAGGAGGGAGTCAAGGATATTTCTCTAGATCAGGGAAGACAAATGATTAGAGATAGTGGAATCGTATTACTTCCTGAATGGGATATAGCTTCTGCTATTGTTCTGGACACTACAAGAAGACACAACAAATAGGTTTTCTCCACAGAAGAGGAAACTGAGGCTACACTGACAGGTGCCAAATTTAACCCAAAGTGGGAGACCTTAGCCATATGGGCTTTGGTTCCTAACACTAACAAGCCTCTAGTTGCAGAGCCTAACAAGGATTTTAAGGGTGGCTTAATAATAAAGAGTCTCTGATACCCCCACTAAAGAAGCATCTGAAATGGTAGTAGAGGTTGCAAAGTTCAGTAAAGTGACCACTAGTGCCCTCCAAAAAAAATATGATGATTTGTTAAAAGAATATATGGGCATGTTGCTAGAATACAACAGGTTGAAGGAAAAGGAAATACAATGGCAGCAATAGGCCTCAACATCATCCTCATCACAGACAGCATTGGTGGTCAGGGATCCAAGTTTCATTTTTTCTGATCCTCCTTCATCAAGGTCCATTCTTGAAAAAGAAAATGAAGAGTTAAGGCAACAAATTACCTCATTTGAGGACATTTTTACAAATGCTTGACAAGGTGTCGTTGTACCTCATCATTTAATCATATTTCAGATGTTAAAATCTAGGGCTGTGTCCTCGGTTGTCTACAAATAGGGATTCTATAGTTACCAGTTTTCTCTAGCTAATTCTAATGGCTTTTACTAATTTAAAAAGATTGATCTATCTGCTTATGAAATGAATTCAAAGAATGCTAGAAATAGAATTGAACAGTAAATTACTCAAAGCAAATCTATAACTGCAACATGTATCTGTCTATCAAAATCAATAAGTATTCTATATAGCAAAATTTGAAACAACAAAATAGTGGTACTAGCCTTCTACCTTGGTGGTGAGAGTGGGCCCTTGCTCCACACCCTTAGGGCCGAAGGCTATAGTAAAGAATCAATACTAGAGATTAAGATCACAACTAGATTCGGTCCAATTCCATTCGCTCTACATTCATAGAAATATTGATGTCTTAATTAAAAGTACACAAAAATAATCTATCCCTTTTTCTGCTGCTTCAGTAAATATATATATCAAATGAGTGATGACATATGACTTATCTTATCTACCAGTTCTTCTATGAGATGAAATCCATCTCTTTATTATACTAGTTGTCTAGCTATGAAAAATAATCATGCAATAAGAATAGAATGAGTGGAACAGAAGTCCACTTTGAATTCTAAGTTTGAGTTTTAATACATTTGGACAATGAGGCCCTAAAAATATGGATATTAAATTAGTTTCATTAGTAACTCATGCAAAAACTTAAAAGAGATAAAAACTCTTAGTAGTTAACTAAAGATGGCCCTTAATTACTCAGGTGATGATTTGAGTAATAAAAAGGGGGTATCACGATCGCCATTGAAAGTGCCTGACCGACAGTTGTGCTAGAAATTTGTCCTATTCTAAAGAGGCACCAGAAATGTATGTCTCTGTCTGTAGCTCTAAAGATATGTCTATTGCTTTGGAGATATAATTGTGGCCTTCTTGCTCAACTCCGGAGATGCTCTTCCTCTTACTTCAAAACTTCTACTGTCGTGAGATTTTGGTATAGTCTCTAGAGATATTTAGGACTACCTCCGAAGATGTACAAAATTGCCATCCTGAGCATCTACACCTGTTGATTCAAAAAGAGAAGTTTTTCTGGATATTTCCATCAATTCCATGCACATTAGTCCTTTAATTAGAAATCATGATCTTAAGTAATTTATCTTCAGTTAATCATTATTTAGAACAACCTTGCTAGCCTATTCAGGTGCAGACATCAAGAAGTTGGGATTAGAAAGGAGAAAAAGAGAGGTAAAAAGATGTATTTTATGGGTGCTAATTGGCACTCATCATCCCCCCATACCTGAGGTTTAGTAGGTCCTCCTGCTTCTCACAATCTAGATTTATTCTGGTGGAGTAGCCTGTCAGTCAAGCTGTAGTCTTGTGCATAGGTAGACCAAGTGGTGTGGTTGGTATTACCATTTCCCCTGTACTGATCAACCTGCTTTAACCAGTCCTACAATTTCTCATCTTCCATCTATTCGGCTTAGACAGGGAGTGGTTCAATTATGAGTGGTGACCTAAAACGCCCACCTATTGTTGTGTGGTTACACAACACGCCCCATTTTGACTTGGCAAAACAGGGACCCAACTTTTGGCTTAGCTTGTTTGTTCTCTAGCGGTCTGGTAAAAGTAAGTCAGGTGCATCATCATGTAGAGTCAGGATGAGGTAAGTCACCATTATGAGGTCAGTTTGTCAAATTTCATATTTCATTTCTGTGACCTCATAGTTTGAAAGAGTACTAAAATTCACACAGGTTTGTCTTTTACATCATCCTGATATTCCTCAGGATGTGAGAGTTATGAACGGTCAAAGTTTTGGTCAAACCTGATATTCGCAAGAGAGGAAGATCATTTTTTATAACTTGTCATCCTTTTGAAAATCATCATCATATTTTGAAATATCCCCCGACAATATCCTGCAGCTCAAATAGCCAGACGTCAACTTTAAGTGGTAGTAAGCCTTCCCCGTCAAGCGGTCTTTTGTATCGCGAGCGTCATGTTTTTGAATGTAACCCGATATTTCTTAATATCCTCCTAACACGAAATATCACCCTTAGCAAATATCCTGATGATGTCATCCAAACCAGATAAACGAAGAAGCAGATATAATGATGACATTATCATCACATTCATATTTCGATAGGATATTTTTCCAAACATGATCATGTTCGTCTAATATGACGATGACATCATAATATATTTCTGATACAAAGAACGAATATCAGGATGACGTCATCCTGATATTCTAAAAAAGACATATAAGTTTGTCTCATCATCATCATATTTTGAAACATCACCCGATACACCAAAATATCCTTCTGATGTACTAAACATAAACAAAGGTGCTTTTGTCACCCAAATCTTGTCGCGATAACAATTTCAATATGAGGGAGGAGGATGATATTGAAACTCAACCTGATATTTGTGAATATCATCCTACCCTCATGATATCCTGTCATATGGATATCCCCCTGCTCCCATTGCCGCCATTATCATTTAATGCGCACAGATATGGTAGGTAGTTCTTGCCGACCCTGGAACCCAATGAAACACCTGGCGAGATCCTGCGTTTTCACACAAATAATCAAGGAATGTAATCTAACTTGTCAGAGTTGCCCTAAGTGTACCCTAACTGCGAGGTTAAAAGGTAATTCAGCCACCATTTTCACATTTACCTTGCGATAAAATTGTTTTACAGAGCACCAGCTTCCATATCCGCATACCAGCCACTGTTGCGCGATTTGAGCTCACAGACAGAGAGAAGGGGGTGATCATCAGCTGAATTAGGAACGTCGTTGGCAATCCACTGGTATAAAAGAAAAATCTACATAACCAGGTAAGTAAATGAAACCCTCATCATGTCATTATTGTTCAGGTATGATGATGGAAGTTTTGGTTTATGCATGTAATGGTGAGGAAATACAGTAGGCATAGTGATCTTAATTGCAATATGTGTGCATGTGTGTATATCCGTTGTGAGATGGGATTTTTGTTAATTGCAGGTACTCATGGCCGATAAGTGGTACGTTAAGTGTCAAGAAGAATTCAGTAGGCCTATGTTCTCTTCTCAGAGGGGAGTCCTGTTCAAATATGGAGCAATTACAGATACCCATCAGGGGAGCACTAATCTGGAGGCCTGGTCAGCTAAACTGAATGATGGGTAGGACAAGAGTCCTGTGTTGGATGCAGTATTTGTGTCGGGAATGTGGAACGTTGTTGGTTTCCCATATTCCATGGAATCTCCAGAGCTGGTCATAGAATGTGCCCAGAATTATAATCCTCAGACGAGGCAAGTGGTAAAACACAGGAGAATATATGCAGACCTCTCCATCAAGGGTCTCTCCCAGACATTCAGACTGCCATTGGGCAGTAAAGTAAAAAGTGTAGACCTAAAAAAGGCAGAGAAAGAGTATGAGGCCAACAAGAAATCAGCCAGAAAGAACATGTATCAATGGCGAGCAGAGAACAGCACATATCCTGCAGCGGCCAAACTCCCAGTGCACTTGTTTAAATATGATTTCAGTGAGGAGTACTAGTATATGATTGCACTCCTGAGTCGAGTAACAGGCCAACCTGATACTGGTAGTTTTAGGGATTGGATGTATGGAGTTATAATGATGTGTATGTATTCAAACACCAAGCCACTGTGGGGCCAAATAATAAGTGATGCTCTGCATGAGCAGCTGATGAACCTGGGAGGTTCAAATTGTGTATTTTACATGACATCCTATATTGTTTATTCTTGTGCTTATAAAGGCACTTTTGATGCCTTAGTTACATATGGGAAGCTCACAGGCACAAATGCTGCATACATCTAGGATCATCATCCCCAGCTACAGAGAACCAACTACTTCAAGGACTACAAACTGGTCAATGATGCATTCTCTATGCATCTGGTAAGGACCATGGAAGAGGACAGAACAAAAAGATTGAGCATGGAGGCTCAAGAAGTA
The DNA here is from genome assembly GCA_027924645.1 of Cunninghamia lanceolata. Classification (NCBI taxonomy): domain Eukaryota; kingdom Viridiplantae; phylum Streptophyta; class Pinopsida; order Cupressales; family Cupressaceae; genus Cunninghamia; species Cunninghamia lanceolata. The sequence continues at coordinate 11,462,376 of BSBN01000219.1, read as the reverse complement.
GTTTACAGGCATGGAGCCTGGTATATCCAGTTTGCAACCTTTTCTTATATAAGGGTTGAAGGTTTTGAGGAACATCCCCTCATGCTGCCGAGGTATCCCACAGATGCAGTGATATTAATGGAATTTATCAGGCAGGGCTCTGTGATGATAAAGATGTACAAGGATGCCAAGAATCTGCCACCAATTTTGTTCCCAGTCAGCATTGGCAACTATATGTGCCCAGATTCTGACAATATAAAGAAGGTGATGGTCACCCTGAATAAAATGAATCTGCAGCCTTTCCTAATAACAAGACCATATGATCCTTACAGCAGGATACAGAAGATACTAGGAAAGCCTATTCACCAGAGGCACCTAGAGGATTTTTGGGCTGACTGCGAAGATGAGGCAGAAGCCAAGAGAAGGTATCAGATGTTGACTCTGAACCAAATTAGGACTTTTGATTGCATCTCCCTTCCCCAGCAATTGAAGAAGGATGATGGCAGGATAATGGTAGATGAATATGAACAGAAAAAGATATACAATGACACTATCTCTGCACCTAACCTCACCATGCAGGAAGATATATCTTTGGACCCATTCATTGCCAGGACCATACAGCTGACTCAAGCTTGGGTCGATGATCAGGTGGAGGCATTGAAAAAGAAAGGTGTTGCCATTACGGTGGATAACAAAAAGAAGGGCCAGGATATTCCTGGGGAGGTATATGATGACTTCCTACTTGAGAAGAGGAAGACTAAGGGAGACAAGTTACCTCCACCACAACAACAGAGCAAAAGACCCCCAAGGGGCAAGAAAGTGGATACACAACCCAAAGGGGTTATAATTGATAGGGCAATGTTTATAGCTGAGGAGGCAGCAGGATCAGAGTCAGAATCCCCTCCAAAGAAAGAGAAGCCCAAGAAGAGTAAGACAGCTGAGGCTGGAATAACTGGGACCCTGGAAGTGGGTCAATCCTCAAAGAAACCTGGAGAAGAGGATATCCTCATAGAGGAGGAGCCTAAAGAAGAAGAGGCTCCATTAATAATAAAAAGAAAGAGGAGAGCTCCATAGGTGCTGGTCTCTACTACACCTAAGAAACAAAGAACCTCCATGAGAGTTGGAATAAGCGAACCCCCTACAATATTACAAGGGGCAGGTAGTGAAGTGCCGAGGGAACTTCAACATAATGTTCCACTTCCTACCATAGTCAAATTCAAAACTGAACTTGCGGAAGAACAACTGAAAGAAACCTCTCAGACGCAAGCAGAAGGACATGTCTCACTTGATGAGACAATAAATTTGTCTGATGATGAGGTAGTGCAAGATGTGGCTGTACAGAAGATGGAAACACTTGTTGCGGATGTAAGTATGACTCCTCACAAGCCTCCACCAGTTCAAACTGTGCTTGAGGAGATGAAACAAGCAGAAGAAGAGCAAGAAAAGAGCCCAGAGCAGGTGGCTCAAGAGATAGGGCTAGAAGCATTGATCACAGAGGTGACAAGTCCTGTAGTGGTGGATCTGACAGAGAAACAGGATGCAAGTCCTGAACAGCTAGCAGGATCACCTGATAAAGGCCACCCAACAGAAGAGATAGAAATGGCAAGAGTCAGAGGGCCATGCTCTTGAGTTAGTCCAACAAAGTCCACCTGATACATCAGAAGAACCTGCTATAGTAGAGGTTCAGGAAGCAAGGGCTGATGAGAAGAAGGAAGCACTAGAGGATCCAGCTGCCAAAATACAAGAAGTTGATGGTGCAGGCTCAGAAAAGGTAATAGCTATAGAACAATCGCTAGCACCTTAGGCAGGATCCCCAGTATCTGGTGAAGTGGATAAACAACAAGGGGAAGAATTGGGAACAGATGAAGGAATGATAGAAGAAGGTCATGATCATCATGATCAGCAAATAGACATGTCGCAGGGTTCCACACACCAAGAAGATGCTCCCCAGAGAAGGAAATTCCTCAACAGGAGGAGGCACCACCAGATCAACAGCAAAGAGAGCATCAAGAAGAAGAAAAGGAAAAGTCACCATCTCCACAACATCTATTGATAGAAATGGGAGATATGGGTGAACATCATCATGATGCTGAGAGACATGATCCGGTGCCTCCGTGGTTAGCTAAAGAAGTGAATATTGAGGAAGAGTTTGAAGTTCAAGAGTTCAACGTCTCCACCTTGTTCTCCGCTGATCTAATGAAACCCAGGAGGAAGGCCAGAATGACTTCGGCCATCAAAAGAGATCCGGCAACAAGGAGAAGGACCGCACAAATTGCCATACCTGCGGTGGAGAAAGAAAAAGGGAAAATCACTGTAGATGAATTTCAAATCAACACAGTTGATTTGGGCTTTGCCAATGAGGACCAAGAAGGTCAGAAGGGCAAAGACATCATTGACTCTCTAATTCAAAAGGTGAAAAGAGAGAAGGAGAAGAATAAGCGACATAAAGAGCACATTGCTCAGTTGCATGCCTATATCAAAGGGCTGACCGATCCTGATGATACCATAACTGAACGTGCAGTCCCATTGACTGCCATTTCTCAGGAGGAGGTAGATAAATTGGACCTCATGAAGCATGAGGCATCCGTAATAAGGAAATGGATGTCATCCGCATTGGATGATGCTATGGAAATAATGAAAGCCTCTCTGAAGAGGTGGAGCATTCTAAGTGACTCCAAAACCAAAGTGGATAAATTGCAGATGCAGACCGGGAAGAGGTCTTACATATTAGAGAGAGTCCTGAGCCTTTTAGGGGAAATAAAGGGGATAAATCCTCAGTTGCTTATCAGTAAGCAAGTGCTAAATAGTAATACCGCGTTATTGATAGATATCTGGTATAAAGACACTCAGTTTGAGTGTGGAGCCCTCAAGAGGTGTAATAATAAGCTAAGAGATATCAGCATGAGGCTACGGGATTTAATGGCTGAAGAAGCGGTGATATTGGAAGCATTAGAAGGCAAGGTGGAAGGTAAAATAGAAAATCAAGATGAAGAGTCCGCCATTAAAGCTGTACACAGCAACTTCCAATTAGAAGTAGATGGTCCACCTGTCCCTTTGACAGGAGAACTGATAGATAAAATAATGAGGATCAAGGTCCAGATGGAGAAATATAAAGAGACACTGCAGGACAGGAAAAATAAGCTTGATAACAGTAGAGACAAATATGAAGCCCATAGGCACACCATTATCAAAGCAAAAACTCAAGATGGCAGAGGGATAGATCAAGTTGTGCATTCTTATGAGCAGGTCCGCAGTAGTATGCAGCCCCATATGCAGCAGCATCATCATTAGGATAGTGAAAGCTCAGGAAGTGACGCACATGATGATGACCCGCATCAATCAGCTGAGGAGCATGATGAAGATACGTCATGAAGGGGATAGTAGCATAAGTAGTATAGATAGTTGCCAGCTGGCAACTTGTGCCATTTTGTAAAAGTTGACGAAGTCAGATGAATCGTGACCGTAGATCTATATTGATAAATCAGGATCATAGATCTTTTTGTAACGGATTCCTCACCTTATTCTATAAAAGGTGGTGGAATGACTTATTGAAAAGATTCGAAACTTAATTGAAATTTGTTTGCTGAAGTATTCAGGGCTCATTTCAAAGCTATTGCATATGTACATGTCTTTTGCATGCTTAATGAAAGAGAAGAGTATTTCGATTACAAATCTTCGTAAATCTTGAGTAATCTATGTCTAAATTCTGGATATGTGCTTTGATTTGCTGCGTCCCTTGGAGTGCTCATCATGTTGCATATATTGTTTTCATTCCTCATCCTCTGAAGTTTGCATCAACTGTATCTAGCTGTGGAATATCCTGGTGAACATATGGTTTGATTTCTTCTCCTCATGACAGTATTGAGTATGTATGTGGATCAATAGCTAAAGGTTCAACATTAAATAGAAGCATTTCTTCAATTTCTTTTAAATTTCAGAGCATTTCATCTCCATAATTGCAAATAATTGATAATCTTAAGCAAATAACATAAATATGCAGACATCTCGTAGATAATCGTAAATATTTAGCATATTTGAATACAAAGCATGTAGAATTGAAAATATCATGCAAAGATTGAGGTATTTTCACATCTTCTCATCAAATAACTACATAATATAACTTCTCTGTAAAGAATTTCTGTAGGAATGTCATGATGATGATAAAATTCCACGTAAGCCCCCAAAATGGAAACAACAACTCACATTAACCTCTGAGTGACTTTAGACGATTAAGACCTAATCACCGGAGACTTGGGATCCTGAATTCTTTGAATTCATAGTATCTTTCAAGATGAATAAAGGTTAATGTGTACTTTTATTCTATGTTGTTTGTGACTAACATCATGACCAACACCTATCCACTCCTATTTATGCTTACCCATCATTTTGGATATTAATCTTGCCTTCCTCATAAATAACCTTAAGTTTGTAGGGGTGACCACCTCTCTCATTTTCTACTCTGAGGTCAGAATATTCCACCTTTTCTTTGCTATTGCAAGCATTGGATTAGTTGAATTGTTCATAAAAAGACCAAAATCAATGGAACACTCTTGTAAATTTTTCAGGTATAATGGCAAAATTGTGTTCTTATTGTCAGGGTGATAGACATATGCCCTGAATTGGATTTTGAAAGCTTGAGGGTTGCGACACTCTTTTCTAATGAAAATATTTGTGTCTATATCCTTCTTGAGGTGAGCCTCCATTTGCTCATTCCAAATATGATGATTCCTCGTCATTGACATGAATACTTTGAGCTGGCAGTCTCCTACAAAATAATTAAGAAGGAAGGTCATATCATCAACATAGAATCCATGTAGATATAATTCACACAGAAAATTTTTATCTTCATCAAAGCTCCTTGTATAGGTTTCCATGAACCCCTCTATTGTTTCCGTGTTCTTAGGAAGATCAGACATAACTAAAGACAGTCTTCTTTGTAGGACCCTTTCTTGTAAAAACATGGCATAACTAGCACTTGGAGGTCTACAAGATAAAATCTTAGAAGAAATGGAGGCCATTTGAATGACTCTTTTCTCTAGGGTTTCCACTCTTTTTGTCGTGGCAGTAACTATCCTCTGTAGTTGCAACATAGGCTTAGAAGCCTCATATTCTCTACATCTCATTTACCAATAAAATAGGGCCTTAGGAATATCAATGGGGATTGGACCCACATATGGATATGTTTGTACTTCCTGTTCACTAGTTGCCCTTGGACCAAACAACTCTTGAATATACTCTTCTTGATCATCTATTTTGTTGTTGGCCCAAGTCAATTGTTTATCTTGACTCTATACTTTTTCAAGTAACGATGCAATTACTATGAGACTATTGTCTCTAGCTTTGGTAAGATCAGAGATATTGTGTACTGCCTCTATCTCTTTTTCCTTCATGATTTTAGCTGTCTCTATCTTCTGGGCTTCTATTTCTACTTCCCTCTCTTGAATTATTTGGTCTCTATTTTGGAGCTCTGTTTGTAGTTTTTCAAATATTTGTTTTTGCTCCAGCTCTATTTCCATTATGTCCTTCTTGAGTTCAGTGATAATCTGATTTTTCTGCCAAAGTAATCGTTTTAGATTATCAATTTCTTTCAACATTTGCTACTCTTTTGAAATCTTGATATCCTCTTGATCAGAGGGATGAGAGAAAGTTCTTGTTTCTTCTTCTATTTTCCACATACTAGGATCTTCCATAGCCATTTGTCCTGCACTGTCAGCTGTACCCAGCTCTGTTTTATCTTTTCTTGTAGTTTCCCTATCCTAAGGTTCTTCTAGGGTTTCTTCTATTTGTGCTAGAACTGATGAAGGCCCAGCTTTCTTCTCAGAAGTTTTGAAACCCAGAAGCACTTCAGCTAGGAGAGCAATATCTTTCTCTATTTGGGAGAGATACCTTTTTCTTTTGCTTCTCCGTAGCATAGGTGGGGCAGGTGCCTCCGGAGTAGGTGTCTCATCCTCAGAGTCTGAGGAAATAGTAAAGGTTTTCCTATGTTCTGTCTCTAGAGCAAGCGATTGATCTAAAGTTGGTCTTGAACCCAAATGGACAGATGGTTCTGGGGAAACTTCTCTCAGTATTTTCTTTCTCACTAGAGGCATCTCATCAGAATCATGGGATGCTTCTTCAACCCAATAGTGTTCTCTAGAGTCAGCTTTCTTTGGGGTTTTCTTTGCATTGTGCAATGACCTCTTCCCTATTAGTTCCTTAGGGAAAGATTCCTCAGCTAGAGTCATTCTCCTCTGGGCTGAGCAAGTCATATATAGAGTTTGCTCAAGAGCAAGTTCTTTAATTTCTTTGCCTTTCTTCTTTTTATCAGAAATAGGGGCTGCAGTTGAAGTTGCCTCCAATGATAACTTCTTTTCTTCTTGAACAGCTGTAGAGGAAGTCAAAGGTTCTGTCTTTTCTTCTGGTTGGGTGGAGGAACCCTCACCCTCTGATTGTACCTTCTCTAGTTCTTTGCTCTGGGGATTTTGTTCAAGAAATGTTTTCCATAATTCTTCCCTATTAGTTTGAGACAGAAAGTGGTGTTTCACTATTAGAAAAATAAGGCCATGATGTTTCATAGGACCCTTGTTTTGTTAATATCTTTCAGCAATTGCCCTAATGGCAGAGTACAGGAAATTGGGAATGTTTATGCTGAATTCAGGGTGTCCATTCCCATACCTCAGAAAAATCAACATTTTCATTATTGGTCCTAAAACTAAGGAAAATTGACCATCACATGTGAAATATTTCATCAGCCATATAGCTACAGATTGTCAAGGGTTTGGTAGTGAGGACCTAAGAATTCCTTTAACCTCATTTTTATTTAAATGCAATTGTATTGCAATTTCACCTTCAACAGAGAAATTCCTAATCAAATCAGCATATAAGGTTTTTAGATGATAGAACCTCTCACCTTGTTTAGGTAGCCCAGAAATATGACTGATAATGGTAGCAGAGAGGTTGATTTGGATTCCCCTTACAGTTGTCTGATTGTCCCCCAAGTTCCTTTGGAATTCATCAACAATATCTTCTTGAAATCCCTCAATTTTTTCTAGAAACTCTAACCATCCTATGTTCCTCAGAACATCTGCTGCAGCTTCATCCTGCAAAAGGCCTGTAGTATTTTTTGGTTCTAATTTCTTCTTAACCCCCATACTTAAATTCCTTGTCTTTTCTCTATGCTTACAATCCTTTCTCACTCCATAGGCTTCGAAGTACTGTTTTAGCTAACATTGTTTTTCAGGGAATGTTACAATTTAAATGAGGATTATTTTGTTAATTTGCTTAACGGCTTAGGTTGATGGAGAAAGAACTAGAATCAGTTAGAGTCTTTATGTGATCATAAATGAAGCAGAGTGATGGGACACTCCGTAGGCATGGTGACAGTACAACAAAGATGGCAGCATGCATGAATTTGGGAAGAAAAGCGATGGCAGGAGGACATGTCATAATGACGACACCCAAAAATAGAAAGACAAGACAACTGCTATTTAATTCTTAATGAAGATAAAATTACCTGAACCATTTTTAATGATGAGGCATGATGTACTTGGCTGAGATGTTGCGGCGTTGATGAGATTGGAAGCGACGTGGCACCTGAATAGCTTTGTGTGGCATGAGATGACTTCAATCACCTCCATTGTCACGCAACCTATAATCATTCCCACTCCCACTGAGTAGTTCAAGAATCCATGTATCCTGGGTGACATCAACGTAGTCTTTGCAAGTATCTGTGCAAACGAGAGTAATTTTTTTCTCGCGAGATGCATGTTGATTTGATTTTATTTCTGTCATAAAGTAGAGGATGAGTCATGATGACCTCATCAATTGACGTTGCTACTTTATTGCCTGGAGAGGTGGGTCCCCTCCCACTAATTATGGTTATAAATAACCCTTTATTGGTCAAGCACCGGAGGTGTGTTTGAGTAACTCCTGGCACTTGATCACCTTTGTAGCTTGATTATTCTCAACTGGCATGAAGAAGGGAACTGCTATTTGCTACTTTTTAATTCCCTTGGTCAAGAAAGACAGCCATTTACTAGTTTTCCATCTCCCCCCCCCCCTTTTTTTTGCAGAAGGCCACCATTTGATGGTTTTCAACCTTCTCTATTTTTTTTTCGCAGAAGGCCGCCATTTGTTGGTTTTCAATCTTCTCTATTTTATTTTTTATTTTATTTTTACTAATCCAAAACTATGATAGAGGAAGTATCCCCTATATCAAAGCATAAATCAGTGAGGAACTCTTCTTTAGTGGATGGCCTTTTATAGACTCTGATTCGGTGGCCATTCACTAAGAATGTGTTTGTGCTTCCATCAATAAGTTCCAACAGTACGGTTCCATTTTCAAAAACTTCCTTTATCTGATAAGGACACATCCAATGAGTTTATAATTTCCCTTTGAACTCCTTGAATTTAGAATCATAAAGAAGAACCCAATCACCTTGTTGAAATGACCTCCTCTTGATGTGTTCGTCATGCCACTGCTTCCTTTGATACTGAACCAATTCTGTTTGCTGAATGGCCTCTGTCCGGATTTCATCCAATTCATTGAGCTGAAGAATTCTGTTCTGTTGGGCTATGGATAATGGTAGACCAATATCCAATGCATTTTTAAGTGTTTGGAGTTCAAATTCTATAGACATAATAGACTTTTTCCCATAAACTAATTCATATGATGAGAATTTTATTGTGGATTTCCAAGTGGTATTGTAAGCCCAAGCTGCTTCAGGTAATCTGTTAGCCCAATCTTTTTTGTTCATTGCTACAGTCCTTGTCAGAATATTTTCAAGTTCCCTATTAGTTACCTCTACCTGCCCATTGGCTCGAGGATGGTAAGGTGAAAATTTCCTGTACTTGACTTGATATAAATCTATGAATGCTCTGATTATCTGTGAAGTAAACTGAGGTCCTATGTCTGAAACTATGGATCTTGGGGCTCCAAACCTCAAGAAAATCTTATTATAAAGGAAATAAGAAACTTTCTCTTCTCGTACAAATTGTAATGCTTGAACTTCAGCCCATTTAGTAACATAGTCTATGCATACTAGAATATACTCCTTGCCTGCTGATGGTGGGGAAATTGATCCCAAAAAGTCTAAAGCCCACTACTCAAACGGTTCCATCATGACTTGAGGATGTAGTAACATCTCTTGGGTGAAGGTTGGCTGTCCCATTCTTTGGCACTAGTCCAACTGCTGCACATACTTCTTAGTATCCTTATGAAGAGAGGGCTAGTAGTAACCAGCTCCTAGGATCTTGTGGATAGTTCTGTGGGAAGAGTAATGCCCAGCAGGTGGTTCATCATGACATGCTCTTAATACATCAAAAATTTCATCATTTTTCAAACATCTGTGCAAAATGAAATCAGGACCACATTTAAACAACAATCCATTTAACCATTTATAAGATAAGCTTTCCTTAACTAAATGCTTTTTTTGTTTTGAAGTAAAATGCGATGGATACAAGCCTGTAGCTAAAAAATTAGCTATGTCAACGAACCAAGGTACAGTAGAGGAGATAGCAAAAAGATGTTCATCTGGGAACCTATCCTCCACTGGTTGGTTTTCTCCTCCTGTATGCAATCTTGACAGAAAATTAGAAACCAAATTAAACTTGCCTGGATTATCAATGATGGTAATATCAAATTCTTGCAATAGCAATAACCACCTAATGATCCTTGCACCCACCACTAGCTTATTCATTAGGTACTTGATGGCTGTGTGACCAGTGTGCACAAATATTTTATATCCAATGATATAATGCCTAAATTTGTTTATAGCATAAATGACTACCAATAATTCTTTTTTAGCTGTGGTGTAATTTCTTTCTGCAGATGTAAGGTTTTTGTTGATGTAATAAATGGCATGTATACTCTCTCCTTCCTCCTTTTGTCCTAAAACTGCCCCAATGGACTCATTTGAAGCATCAGTTTGTATGTGAAATGGTAAACTCCAATTAGGTCCTCTCAAAACTGGTGTTATAGTAAGCTTCTCTTTCAAAGTTTCAAATGCTTATTGACAGTCTTCCATCCATATAAATTTTGTGTCTTTGTTAAGCAAGGTAAACAAGGGGCAGCTATTCTGCTGAAATTTTCTATGAATCTCCTATAGTGGCCTGCATGACCTAGAAAACTTCTAACATCTGTCTGATTTTTGGGTGAAGGCAACTGTGTGATCACTTCTATCTTGTTTTGATCCACTTTGATTCCATTTGCTGAAATGTGGTGTCCCAATACAATTCCTTCTACCATCATGAAGCACTTTTCATGGCTAAGAGATAATTAATTTTTCTCACAGTATTTTAGTACTTTCTCAAGGTTTGTGAGAGCTTCTTCAAAATTATCCCCATACACAGTAAAGTCATCCATATAGACCTCCATGCATTCATTATCTAGTTCAGCGAAAATAGCTAAAACAAGTCTCTAAAATGTAGGTGGAGCATTACATAGTCCAAATGGAAGAACTTTATAAGTAAAAGTTCCCCAAGAGCAAGTGAAGGTGGTTTTGTCCTGGTCTTCAGGTGCTACTTGAATTTGGTTATACCCACTAAACCCATGTAAAAAAGAAAAATACTTTCCCCCAGCAAGGTTGTCTAGTACTTGATCAATGAATGCTAAGGGAAAGTAGTCCTTTTTTGTAGCATTGTTTAGCTCTCTATAGTCAATACACACCCTCCATTTCCCATTCTTTTTAGGCACTATGAAAAGGGGTGAGACCTATTGACTGTCTAAGATTGGATATATAAACCTTGCTTGCAATAATTTTTCTATTTCAATTTTGACAATGTCCTTTAAAGTAGGATTCAATCTTCTCTCGGGTTGTTTGACAGGTTTAATATCCTCAGCGTATATATGATAGGTACAGATCTCAGGAGGTATGCCCTTCATATCTTGGCACTCCCAACCAAAAGCTGCTGAATGGGAAATTAGAAGTTGGATAAGTTTTTCTTCCTGATTTGTTGTTAACTGAGTATTGATATTAAGTGTTTTCCCTAGTAAAATCATGACCTATTTTGTGATTTGATCCATGGATGTAGTTAATCCATACACTGGAGTCATGGTATTGAGGGGACAAGAATGTGGAAGCAACATGTGGAACATGGCTAAGTCTCTGTAAAAGGTTTCCCCACAAGGAATGATATTTGCAAGGGTACAATGAGAAGAAGTAAGAAGTTCTCTCTTAGAATCTTGGGCAAGCTCCATCACATCCTCATTGATTAGGATGTGGGTAATGTCTTCCGTTGTATCATAGTAGATTTCTTCTTCCAATTCTCCTAGATGTTCCCTGATGGTTACCATGGCTACTGATGTACTGTTGTCGTTGTTCTCTGGTTCATCCACCCATACTCTTCCTGTATAGTGTATTGACGGTTTAGCTTGAGGATACAAAGATATTTTCTTCAAATCTATCCCATTAGAAATGACCATATCCCCGGTTCAACAATCAATAGATGCTATTGTTGTAGCCAGCCATGGTCTTCCTAAAATCAGTGGATAAGCATTTTTCTAGTTTCTAGGTTCTAATATCAAGAAGTCCACTAGAAATTCCCATGATTCTGTCACAACTGGTACATCAGTGATTACTCCTTTCAGAACAGCTACTGACTAGTCAACAAGTTGAAGAATTGTAGTTGTGGATTGGATACCTGATAGAGCTAATTTTTCCATTGTATGAACCGTCATCACATTAATTGCTGCTACTAAATCAACCAAAACATTTGAAATTTCTACCCCTGAGATGAAAACAGTTATGACAGGATTTCTAGGGTCTCCATATTTTGGGAGAAGCATTTCTCCCATCAATTGATCCACTACTTTCCCTTCCACCTGTATTGTAGAAGGAAAGTTTTTCCTCCTGCCTTGTGTTTTGACACAATGTTGTTTAATGAATTGATTTAGTTCTGGTACATCTTTGATTGCTTGGAGGAGAGGAATTTCAATGTTCAGTTGCCTGATTTCTTGTAAATGTTCTGATTCTAGGTTGGGTTGGACTTGTTTTTGTAAGATCTTTTTCTAGGGGACATGTTGTTTGAGTCATTCTGGGTACGGTGCTAATTTTTCCATCTCCAGAGCTTTTATCATAATTGTGTCTAGGAATGTTCTCCGGAGTTGGTCTTTTAGGAGCAACTCCAGAGTTATCCAGGGATGATTCTTTTAGCACTTTTTAATCTCCTCTGGGAGTTGAGTGGATGAATTTTTAGGTTCCTCATCATTGGTTACTTCAACTATAGTTGGAGGAGATGGTCTTGGGAATGCTTTCCTAGAACATAGCTGGAGATTATTTGAATATATAGCGTTAATACCAGCCATGTTTTCTTGCTCCGTCATGTAAACAACTACTCCCTGTTTATTTTGTGGGTTTGGTATAGGCTGAGCTGGTAAGGGTGGTTGACTAACCGGCTCATTTTGTGATTGACCTTGTGTGTTGGAGGGTCTGGTTAGTAAAGCTTGTTGTTGAGGTTGGAAACATCTAGGTTGTCCCTGGTATTGTTGATTATATCCCTATTGAGGACCCCATTGAGGTTGCATGTTTTGAGATCCAAACTGTGGTGGCCATTGTTGATTTCTCTAGTGCTGATTTTGCCAATTTTGGTTTGGCCAATCCTGATGTCCCCAAGGAGGATTATTCTAAGGCCCATGCTAAGTTGGATTCCATTGATTATTTCCCTAATTAGAAGGACCCATGTAAGAAGGCTAGTTTGGATACTGATTATAAGGGAAATTCCCAGTTTGTTTTTGTCCCACATAGTTCAATTCTTCTTCCATTACAATATCTTCTTGCTCAATCTTTTCAAGGCTGGAAGTTGACTACATTGACTGGTAGGATGTTCCCTGTCATAGATCTGACAAATCTCTGATTTGTCTAAAGGGCATTCTCTCAACAGATGCTTGTTTCTACACGTAGAACAATAGATGGAGAGTGGTTCAGTTGTTCTATTTTGATCAGTTGTTCTAGTTTTTGCCTGAATCCCATCCAATGTGGTATTTAATTGGACTAGAATATCTATTTTTAGATTTGCAATCTCTTCCATTAACTATCATATTTCATTCTTCCCTTTGAAAGTTTTGGATGACCTCACTCCATCTTGGGTTCTAGAATAGTTCCTGTAGAGTTCTTCTATAGCAAGTATATCCATTTTGTTGATATTCTCTTTTCCCATTAGATCCAGTCCCTATTTTCATTCCTTATCAAATCCTTTTACAAACAGGGTTCTAGCCAAAGAGTGATTTACTGGGTTGCCATATCTTCTCAAGGAGAAGTTAAACCTATCCACATAGTACTCTAAGGTCTCTTCCTCTCCTTGCCTAATTTTAAACAATTCCTCATTTTTATTACTGACTCTACAGTAATCTTGGTACTTTCCTAAAAACTCTATTTCCATCTGATCCCAAGAATGAATAGAGTTCTGAGGTAAACCCATAAACCACTTAATCATAGAATCTTTCAAGGTTGAAGGGAACAGTTTGAGTTTTTAGTCATCTGATCCATAATCATAAGTTTGGCATACTACTTTGAATTCAAATAGAAACTGATCTGGATCCTCAGAAGAAAAACCTCTAAAATTTGGCAGGTGTGTTGGTGAGATATTTTTCATAGGAGCATTGTCTCTAGCAGCCAGAACAATGGGATATGAGAAGGTTCTTGGAGCCTGATTTTCTTCTTCATGATTATCATTATTATCATCCATGTTTAGTACTGGTTCTTCTCCCTGAGGTTCTAGGATATCAGGTTCTATCAAAGGATCTGCCTGAAACTTTGGTTGTAATTCTTGGATATAATCAGTGAGTGGAAGATTTGTAGGATCTAAGGGATTATTGTTTTGAGGTGCCACTTCCAAGGTAGGTTCCAGGTTTCTTTCTTCAACAAGATCTTGTGCCACCCTACTGCTTTCTCCTATAGTATGTTGATGGGGTGACTGCTTTATGTATCTTCTTTTTGAGTCTCTAGCTCTAACCATACAAACCTAACCTAAAAACTGTTTAGCTAAGTTTCCCTAATTAACACAATTTATCCCCGGCAATGGCACCAAAAATGACAAGGTGTCATTGTACCTCATCATTTAATCATATTTTAGATGTCAAAATCCAGGACTATGTCCTCAGCTGTCTGCAAATAGGGATTCTACAGTTACCAATTTTCTCTAGCTAATTCTAATGGCTTTCACTAATTTAAAGAGATTGATCTATCTGCTTATGAAATGAATTCAAAGAATGTTGGAAGCAGAATTGAATAGTAAATTACTCAAAGCAAATCTACAACTACAACATGCATCTGTCTATCAAAATTAGTAAGTATTCTATAAAGCAAAATTTGAAACAACAAAACAGTGGTACTAGCCTTCTACCTTGGTGGTGAGAGTGGGCTCTTATTCCACACCCTTAGAGTTGAAGGCTACAGTAAAGAATCAATACTAGAGAATAAGATCACAACTAGATTCGGTCCAATTCCATTCTGCATTCATAGAAATATTGATATCTTAATTGAAATTACACAAAAATAATCTGTCCCTTTTTTTGTTGCTTCAATAAATATATATATCAAATGAGTGATGACATATCACTTAGCTTATCTACCATTTCTTCTATGAGATGACATCCATCTCTTTATTATACTAGTTGTCTAACTATGAAAAATAATCATGCAATAAATATAGAATGAGTGGAACATAAGTCCACTCTGAATTCTAAGTTTGAGTTTTAATACATTTGGACAACAAGGCCCTAAAAATATGGATATTAAATTAGTTTCATCAGTAACTCATGCAAAAACTTAAAGGAGATAAAAACTCTTAGTAGTTAACTAAAGATGGCCCTTAATTACTTAGGTGATGATTTGAGTAATAAAAAGGGGGGTATCACGATCGCCACTGAAAGTGCCTGACCAACAGCTGTGCTAGAAATTTGCCCTATTCTGAAGAGGCACCAGAAATGTATGTCTCTGTCTGTAGCTCCGGAGATATGTCTGTTGCTCCAGAGATATAATTGCGACCTTCTTGGTCGGCTCCAAAGATGCTCTTCCTCTTACTTCAAAACTTCTACTGTCGTGAGATTCTGGTATAGTCTCTGGAGATATTTAGGACTACCTCTGGAGATGTACAAAATTGCCATCCTAAGCATCTACACCTGTTGATTCAAAAACAGAAGTTTTTCTGCATATTTCCATCAATTTCATGCACATTAGTCCTTTAATCAGAAATCATGATCTTAAGTAATTTATCTTCAGTTAATCATTATTTAGAACAACTTAGCCTATTCAGGTGCAGACATCAGGAAGTTGGGATTAGAAAGGAGAAAAGGAGAGGTAAAAAGATGTATTTTATGGGTGCTAATTGGGACTCATCAATGCTTTTGATAGGTAGTAGGAGGATAACTAGTCTATTGTCTTGGGTATTTTAGAATTGTTGATGGACAAGGTATCAAGCCAAGCAGTTGGAATCCACAAATGTTATTATGATTTGTCACAAGTTATTAAGAAGATTGGAAATGATAAGGAGCAAATAGTGCCTCTGTTTGATAAATAGATCCATAGGATTGTTTCTTTGGTAGGCATTTGTAAAGGAGCAAATCATGATCCCAATGCTCCCAAGAATGTTAAACAAGTCTATATGGCAACAAAAGAAGCAGGAGATTCCCAGGTATTTATAAACTGTCTTGAGGAAAGGGCATTAAAGTTAATTCAAGGTTTTGATAATGATAAGGTTGGGATAATTCCTACAATAAAAACTTAAAGTGGTGACATCAAGCCATCCCAATCATGGATTCTCTAATTTAACAATATTGTTCCTATCATCTCTTTCTTCATCTGTCAAGATAACAAGAGAAATATTTCCTTGTTCAGAACTAGCATCAACAAACTGTGGGATTCTTGTCAGCTAGCTATTGATTTTACAAGGGAAGCTGAGTCAGTTGTGGCCAAATACAATAACAAATATTTACCTTGTGTGAATAATCTCATTAGTTTCCAGTGGCCCACTGAGGAGCAATATCAAGATTAGGATAAGAGATATAATGAGCTGCCTGATATTTAAAAGTTGTAATGGTGGAATCTTCTTATTCTCAAAATACATGTAAGAAGCAAAGGTCAGCATAGTTTGTTACATTTTCTTCAAAAGGTACAATTCTCTAGTATCACTTATCTTGTGGACATACTTGTAACAACTTTTTCTCCTATGAAGGTTATCTAAGTAAAATCAGTTACCTCTGTTTCTGAACCAAATGCAAAATTTAGTTTAATAGGAGGACGACATTTGTTTCTAGGTCTGAGGCTTGTTTTACTCCCTTGTTTCTATAAAAGGGAATTCAGGACCTAGTAACGAGGATCTTGGAGAAAATTTATGTAAGCACAGTACAGTATCATAATAAGTAGTCTTTACTTCTAGGTGTGTTTTTCAAAGGATAAAATCATTTGTACTTGCAATTATTGGTATAAAGTTGTGTTAAACTCAGTATTTTTTAATATATTGTAAAGGTTCAGGCTGTATTGTCTCCTACAGTTGTGTCTTTTTCTATATTTTTGAATGAATTGATAAACCATCGATATTATTCATCTTCACAGTTATTCCTGGGTAATGATATCCATTCCAAAAGGCTTTTACTCAAAGAGTAAATTCAAATGCTTCAAGGAAGACATTAAATATAGTAGATGTGCACAGGGATAAGTAAGGATGAATGGTTTGATCCGATTTCAAGATGTGGTGATGTAATGCATCATTACAATATTCTTAATAGAGTTATATGTGCATCCTTGATACTAAGTTCATTTATATTCATTTTTTGACTCTGTGACCTCGGATTTAGGCACTGATCTTTTGATGGTTATTGTCCTCATCTAAACCTCCTTGATCATTTCATTGAAGAACGGTTTTAATTTCTATATTTACATTTGATGTTACTTTATTTACATGTTCCTCTGCAAAGAAACAGAACTAAAGCTTAAGAATCTAGCCCATCTCTTTACTTTATCAAACATTCTTTAAGCAATCTAGCAGGAACATATCTGTTATTGGAGCAGTGTTATTAAGCAAGTATTTCAGGGACCCCCATCCATTTGAATAGAACACTATTTTCCCCAAAAGGGAAAGACTCCAAATATAGGAACACCCTCCTTGGTTTCACAGAGCCTAAAGTGTAGAGGAAAGAGGGATTGAAAACCTTGGTTTCCTATTCATTGGCCAATCCCTCGAGGCAGATCAGTTATTCGGAATGGCTATTCTATAGATTTGTTTTCCTTGAGATCAGGTTGGGAATTTAAAACAACCAATAGATTAGTGACTCTACTAGGGAACTTTTTAGATACATGAGTTCTAAGTACTAGTGCAGTAGACTGTCGTGGGTTTTTTAGAGTTTGCATAAAATTTGTATTCATTATTTTCCCCAAAAAAAGGGGTGGTGATTCTGACAAGATTTTCCTTATCTACAGGGTTAAGGAAAGTTGCTCTTGAGAAAGACTTGTGCTTATATGTTATCTTGAAGAAATTTATCATATAGTTCTATTCGAGTGAGAAAGATAAATTCATTTATTGGACTGACTTTCATTTATATCATTTTCTAATGTGATCAAAAGTTTGCTGGAGTTTTTAAACCCACATAAGAAAGATGTATGGAAGAAGATCACAACAACAAGGGCACCCGAGTAAGCCTCTAGTGCAGGAACCAGTTACTCAAAGGTGGAGAACTAAGGATTTAGGTGAGTAAGATTCTCCCCCTGTTTGTGATCTCATGGCATTTAACAAACCTCTTTTGGGTGGAAGTGTTGATAATTTGCAAACCATAGAAGAAAGAAAAGAGCACAGTATTATATATGCCAAACAGAATGTTCTGGAGGGTCTGGTAGATTCTGAAGGAGATGAGATTTATTACCTAGAATCACATCCGGTCCCGCAGAATGATAAGATTACCCCCATGAGAGAATCCCAAACCAATCCTACACTAAATCCTCTTGATCCTAAAATAAGTATACCCTGTGTAAAGTTGCCCTCTCCCAAAGTAAAAAAGCTTAAATCCATTAATACCAACAGTTGTCTTGACATGAACCTAGCCTCTGGCTCAAACTAGACTGATGAGGACTTGGATAATGAGGTTAAGGAGTTAACCCAGAGACTAGCCTAGATGGAAACACTGAAAAGAAAAGAGGAACTATTGCTCAGATTGCAAAATATGAATAGACTAGGTTTTTCTGACGACAATGGCATACTTGACGCACCTATAGCAACTAGATTACGTCAGAGTGGCTCAAAGCCCATTACCCAACCAGAGCCTCTTATTCAACTCTAGGAGAGTGACAACCCGTTTTCCATACCTACTAATTTTTTTCAAGCTCCTCCTCAAAACCCACATGCTAAGATGACGGGGCAAGACTTTTGCAAAAAGTCCCTTGCAACGCCCAAAACAAATCCCAAGCCAAATCCTCATAACCTATACATACCTTTACAACCTAATCTGTTGACCCCTCCAAATCCTCCAGTAAACCTAGGAAATGACAAGGGTGGCCCTTTGGTAAATCCTTTTGCTAGAAGACCGATGCAGTCAGCCCGATATAGGCAGATTGATTTCTCTGGTATACAAGGATATCCAAATCCTATTGAAAACACAGTAAGAAATGCTATCCCAAGGTTTGCTAGTGTATGCAGGAAAATTTCATCGATTTAACAATTAAAACAATGCAACCGGCAACCCTCAAAGAATCCAATCTAACTAAACAACTACGAAATGCAGAAAATAAGCAAATCAACTAGATTATGCAATTCTTTGGTTTTCATTATTGATTGCTTCACTGTGTATGCATCCAAGATACAGAAGCTTCCATGACTTGTTCAGGAAGATGACATGCAAAGATAATGAAGAAAGATAATGGATTCAAAATGAGAGATAATGCAAATTGCCAATGGATTCAAACAAAGATAATTGCATATGTAAAAAGTTTCAAACCCCCCAAATGAGAGAAAAAGAGGGTTTTATAGACTCTTCAGATAAACAATCAATGGTGGAGATAAAAAGGATGAATTGACATTTGAGAATGAATGAGAGACAAGGATAAATGAGCACACACCATGTGTCCTTGTGTAGATATGCTTGCCTTTTCGAAAAAAGAATATTTCTATTGTTTAGTGGAGCTCATAGATTTTTCTATTTTATTAAAATCTCACCATATTGGATTTTTGATTTATTTCTATTTTCATGGTAAGTTGCTTTTTGATTTGTTGTTATTTGATTTGTTGCTATTTTGAACTTATGTGCACGTTTAGAAGAATTTGGAAGGTGGGTAAATTAAATAAACATTTTTATTTAATTTACTAATTGAAAGTGGGTAAATAAATTTAATAACTATGTTTATTTAATTTATTTAAATGATGAGTTGGAAAGAAAACATAAATTAAATAAATTAAGATTTATTTAATTTATTTACATGATAGAGAAGGGGGAATAAATAAAATTTAGATTTTATTTATTCTTAGAAGAAAGGTGATGACCTAATTAAATAATTTAAAAATTATTTAATTATTAATATGAAGATAGGAAAATGAAGACAATTAATTAAATAAAGTTATTTAATTAATTGTGAAGACAGAAGAAGACTACGTTTTTGTTACTACAAGTGTGTTAGAGGACATTTTTGGGTGTCTACATTTTGCCCCTCTTTGAGAAAATGTCCATTAGGGATTTGTTTCAAAGAAGATATGATACATTGGATAAACAGGCTATGCCGCAGTGAAACTAGCGGATGATGCCCCCTCGAGAGGAAAACTAGACTATTAGGAAAAGGCTAGGTTGACTCGCGATAAGATGATAGGAGGATGACCAACTGGGCTAACATGAAGAATTAGGGGTTGAGTGGGGTCAAGTTGGGATGGTATAGAAGAATTAGGGTTTGGCTCAGAAGAAAAAGACTAGGGTGATGTATGTCTAACACACTTGCTTGACAAAATGAAGTGGGACAATGAGGAAGACCAAGAGGATGATGAGCAGAAGAACAATGATGAAACCGTTGATATGACAAGTGAAGAAGAGATGGTGAAAGGTAGCTTCAGATGGTTGCATACAAGATTGGAGATTTGTAATCCTTATGTTTGATATAGCGCGAGACGTTATGTACCAGGGTATAAGGACCAAGGTGACGATGTGTCTCGTGCCCCAGCATAATACAACCTTATCTAGATACAAGATATGAATATTAGTTGTAGTGATACCAATGCAAATGCAAGATAAAAATGATAACACACACACAAGCAAGCAAGCAAGCATGCACAAATGATTCAAAAACAAACAACGTATTGCCCCTGTCAAGCTATAAACCAATGATTGATTGTTGATTAATTAATGATGATGGTGAGATTGATGATTGATTGGTTAATGATTGGGTTTACAACAAGGCTAGAATCAAGACCAAGGATTGTGATTGGACAATTTGACACAATTGATTGACTTGATTGGTATGGATAAATGATGACTTGCATTTGGATTTATTGGATGGATGATGGGAAGCAGTGATAGATTGATGATTTGGGGAAATGATTGGAAGAATTGTTTTGAAAGATTGATGAATTGATGGAGATAGATAATAGAAGAAGATGATGAGATGGAAGAAAGAGGGACATCACCTGTGCCTATATCTGGGCACTTCCTTCATACTCTAGACTGCCTACATACCCATATCCACAAGATCAAGGCACTTAATGATAGAGATGAGATGTAGTTCTTATTTGTTTTATTGATGGTGAGATGATGATGATTGATATATTTGACTTTCATTGATTGATTGGATTTGAGATTAATTATAGATTGGTTTGATGAGGTGATGATTGGATTAGAAGAATTGATTTGATGGATTGATTTGATTTTTGTTGATTGAATTTGGTTTGATTGGATTTGTTTTGATGATGCGATTGGATTGATGTGATTTGATTTTGCTTTGATTTGATGATTGATTGATAATTAAATGATTGGAAGAATTGATTTGGTGAATTGAATGATTTGATTGATTTTGATGATTGATTGATTGTTTGGATTTTATGATTTTTTTGGTATTTTTGGAAATATTTAATTTTTATGTATTTTTTTAGGGCATTTTATGATTTTTTGGATTTTTTCAGGGCTTTTTACGATTTTTTTGGATTTTTTCAGGACGTTTTATGATTTGTTGGATTTTTTTCAAGACATTTTATGATTTTCTGGGATTTTTCTAGGACTTTTTATAAATTTTTTTGGATTTTTGGTATGTTTTGATTTTTTTGTATTCTTTTAGGACATTTTATGATTTTTTGGTATTTTTCAGGACATTTTACAAATTTTTTTTTGGATTTTGATATGTTTTGAAGATGTCAATGGATTTACAATTGGGATAGCCTTTGTGTGAAATGCCAATGACAAGGGAGAAAACCAAGTCTAGGTGCAAGAAAGGATATAGGATGGATTAGGATGAATGGATAAAAGGATGGGTGGTAAGGGATGAAAAGGAAGACTCATGATAAATGATTGGATAAGAGGATAGGCAACATCGGATGTATGCATAGGAGAGTTGGGATGTGATCTCAAAGGTTATGTCACATAGGAAATAACATGCCCCATTCTAGATAGTATGCTTGGAATTTTTCATGACAACGCTTATGACTATAGGATAGTGATAGGGTTGGGTTGATGACAATGGGATTATGATAGGATGATAGGATGGATTGGTTTGGAAAGGATGGAGTACATCAAGAGATAACCAAAGCACATTTCAACATTTTGCCCCCAATCTTTATCAAGATCAAAAGAGGAAGGATGAATGGACTTAGTAGGGTAGGTGTATAAATGTAATGGATAAGGATGGTAGGAAATGGTATGGTAGGATATGATAGAATGGGAAATGATATGGCAGATGAGATAAGGTGCCCCCAAGTGTAGGTGACATAGAAGATCAACTTATGCATGATGCCTATTTTCCAAGTTTTCATCATGGTTCTTATCTAAGGCGCCTGTTTGCCAGGTTTTCACCATTGGACGAAGGGATTTCTCTTTACTTTTTTTCATTTTTTTCATTTTTCTTTTGATTTTTTTTATTTTTATTTTTTTGACTTTTTTTACTTTTTTGAATAGGATAGGGGATATGGATGAAAGGGACTCAAGTATCTAGTTCCATGAAAGGTGATAGTCCCTCGAAATGGATGTCATCGCATAGACCATGTCAAGTGTGCTCATAGATGTTGGTAGGTGAGATTGCATGAGAGATAGATGGAGAAGGTAGATAATGGATTATGGGAGGTGTGATAGCATATTATGATATGGATTATGTAGGGCTTATGCATGGAAGAGTGGAAGACTTAAGAAAAATCATGGACCATAGGGAAGTGATGAGGAAAATATGTAGGATAGTGAACGAAAGGTGGGGAGATGGAGGTATGTGGAAATGTTGTGGGATGGAATGGAACCATGACCAACGGTTGCACACACCATGATAAACGTTGAAGCTTATGATGGGAAGGTGGTGTAGGAAGAAATGGAGTTGTTTGCTTAGGAGATGATTGATTTAGGCATTTAGGGACCCACATAGACTTGGTATTTTTCTAATTTTTACTTGTCATGTGGGATGGAGGAATTGGATATGTTTGAATGGAATGGATGGAAGAGGAGAAAGCGGATGGTTGGGATTATTGAGAGATGGATGCCTCATTAGACTTGATGTCTTTTTGCTTAGGGACCCACACCTTTTTAGTTTTTGACTTTGCTTGTGGTGGTATGGGTTGGGATATATACAGCTTTTGTGTAGCTTTTGAGGTAATTGTTTGTTGCTTGGGGACCCACACCTTTTTCATTTTTTCTTTGAGGTGTGTGGGTGTATGTGAAAGGAAGCTAGGTGTGTGGAAATCACTTCCTACACTAATCTGATGAGGGGAGGAGAGTAGAAGTTCAAATTTATATCCTAACTATTACAACAACATTAAACCATTAACATGAGATATTGTAGCAAACACATTAGGTAGAAAGAATGACAAAAGAAGAGAGACACAAGATATACGTGGGCAAAACCCTTACAGGTGAAAAACCCCACACTCCAAAACACTGCTTAACTATATTACGTAAACAAAGAAGATTACAATACAAATCAGAGCTAATGCTCTTGCAGGAGTCTTCGACACTCGTATCTGGAGATGATCCGGTAGCATAACAGTACATGTAAAACATGTACTACATCTTCTCCTCCAAGCACCTGTTTATATAGAAAATACAAGGCAAAATTGCCTCTATCTTGGAATGGGCATCCAACTTGGCCTCATGGCCCAAAACCCATGCCTATGAACACTTGGTCAACATTGTAAGATGCTTCTAACACTTGTCCATAGACCCCATTCCAAAGAGGTCACCTATTTCCAAAATGGGCTATGACAGATGCTCTTATGACTCTTATGACCGTCATAGAATCTGTCATAGCAGTTACAACTTACAGCTGTAAGAGAATCTATCATACACAGGCTATAAATAGCATATTCTCTTACAACATGTCATAGTCCACCTTGGGGCATCTAAAGATGCTCTTCGACACATGTCTTCACCTGTCATAGAATCTCCTATTTCTGACTCTTACATGTCATAACTTTGTCATAGGAATCTGTCATGACCGTTACAGTCAATATTCCCTTACACAACATCTAAGATGCTGACACATGGAAAAATATTCCTACCACAAAGTGGGATGCCTATCTCCTCATGTAAGGACAAAATTACAAGTTGTCATCTTCCATGTAGGATGACACATCACTGTGCCACATCCCACAAAATGACAATATGGAATTTACAATTAATTTACAACATAGGCAATGAATAAAAAAATACAATCAAAATAATGCAAGGAATTACCAAGGTTGAGACACCTTAATTCCCAACATTCTCCCAGTTGTTGAACACCTTGTAAGAGCCAATAGAATAATAGGATTTAACTGCTATAGGCCGAGAGGCCCATAGACTCCAAACACCATCTGAACTTCTTTGTGCCCACTGGCTTCATCAATGCATCTACAACATTCTTCAAAGTATCTACCTTCTCCAAATTTACCTTCCCATCCTCTACCATGTCTCGCACGAAGTGAAACTCTACATCAATATGCTTTGTTCTGGCATGGAAAGTTAGATTCTTCGCAAGGCAAATTGCACTCTGACTATCACAACTAATCGTAATTTGACTTGCATCAACACCAATATTTGAACACAATCTCTTAAGCCAAATGGCTTCCTTACAAGCATGAGTTGTAGCCATATACTCATCTTTTGTAGTGGACAAAGCAACCACAAGTTGTCGCTTACTCATCCAACTAATTGCACCACCAAACATTGTGAACACATATGCACTGGCAGATCTCCTGTTGTCAATGTCACCTGCCCAATCTGAATCCACAAATCCATGAATACAAACTGAATGTAGAGGTCCTGTAACATTACTGTGATAACATATGGAATACTCAGAAGTACCCCTCAAATATTGGAACACTCTCTTAACTGCATCCCAATGTACCCGTCAAGGATTAGCCATAAACTGACTAAGGACTCCCACTGCTTGGGCAATGTTTGGTCTTGTGCAGACCATAGCATACATCAAACTACCAACAACACTAGCATAAGGTACTCTACTCATGTCCTCCACCTCACTAGGAGATTTTAGACAATCGCTAACAAATAACTTTGTTCCCAATGAAACAGGAACACTCACTGGTCTACAATCTGCCATGCTAAACCTGTCCAACATGGTCTTCACATACTTACTCTAGCTTAACCAAAGTTTTATGTTTGCTCTATCTCTTTTGATCTCCATTCCCAGAATGTACATAGCTGCCCCGAGATTTTTTATCTCAAACTGTGTTGACAACTGAGACTTCAAATCAGAAATCATATTCTTACCATTCCCAATCAACAGCATATCATCAACATACAATGCAATAATGAGAATGCGATCATTGTCAAACTTGTAATACACACAATGAACCTATTTTGATCTCAGATAACCAATTGACAACACAAAGGCATCAAACTTCAAGTACCACATCCTAGGTGACTATTTCAAACCATACAAAGACTTCTTAAGCTTGCAAACCAAATTTTCCTTACCTTTCTCTATGTAATGCTCTGGCTGTGACATGTAGATTTCTTCCTCCAAATCACCATGAAGGAAAGTTGTCTTCACATCCATCTATTCTATCTCTAAATCATAAGAAGCTGCAAGAGATAACAAAAATCTAATGGATGTCAGCTTTGCAACGGGAGAGAAAATTTCACCATAATCAATTCCCTCCACTTGTGAGTACCCCTTCGCAACCAATCTAGCCTTGTACTTTTCAACACTACCATCTACACCGAATTTCTAAATGAACAGCCATTTGTAACCAATGGGTTTCCATCCATCAGGCAAAGGCACCAAGTCCCATGTTTTTTTCTTTTCCAAAGAAGTCATTTCATCCTCCATGGCCTCCTTCTAGGAACCTGCATCTGTATACGCCTAAAAATGACACGATTTGGTCTAAATAAATATTCTTAATATTTATTTCATTCTAATTCTTCTATCAATAAATAAATAAATAAATTTATTTATTTGATTCATATTCTTCTAAATTAATTAAATATCAAAATATTTAATTACCTCTTCTAAAGTCAAAATTAAATAAAATCCTTTATTTAATTAAATTCTTGCAAACAATTAAATAATTCTTAATTAGTTAATTAAATCAAAATCATTCTTCCAAATTTGAATAAATCAATCAAATTTATTTAAATCCTCTCAATCTCTAAAAATAAAATACAATCAAACATTTTATTTATTCTTCCAAATCATGCACAACAATAAAATAAATTTATTTATTTAATTAGCTTTCTTATCTTCTAAATTAAATAATTCCAATTATTTAATTGTTTCTTCCAATAATATCTTCTCTAAATTTAAATAAATCAATTATTTATTTAAGTTGTTTTTTCTTCTAAATTGAGTTATCTCTAAATATAATTCAATCTTTTTGCACATGCAATTAAATATTCCTAATATTTAATAAAGCAAAATATCTTCTTATTCTCATGCAAATCCCTTCTTCTTGTTTTAAATCACTTAATTGATTGTTATATTCTTTTAATTGCTTTAACTCATTCTTCTATTCTTGTTAACTCCTCTCATGCAAAAGAAAGCAAGACACTTGTCTTCTTCTTATTCGTTGCACGTTCCTCATCTATTCTCAATCATTGATCTTCTCATTCCTTCTATACCGTTGATCTTATTTCTCCCAAGTCTATAAATTAAACCTTGTTCTTCCATTCTAATCATCCAAGATTTAAGTATTGTTACTCTGCAGGAATTACAGCGTGCTTTTGGCACCAATTCCTTCATCGCTTGTGATCACATTCACTACTACACACTACGCACTACTACCATTGTTGTGAAGCTCCTCTTCATTGCAATAAACTATCACTACCATTCCCAATTGACATTCTTGAAGCATAGCAAGAAAGTGCACTCTCTGAGGGCATCATTCATACATGCAAGAATGATTGTGATAGGCAACCAATGGAAGCTTCGAATTAAGGAGGTTTGCTTTGTTGTTTGTTCATTGTTTATTTGAATCTCTTTTGTTCACCATTTCATTGAGTTTTGGGTAACTTAATATTGATTATTATTGCATATTCATTGTTGATCCAATTTTTCCTTAAAAATTTTGGCACCCATCATTTCAAAGTTAACAATTCGTGCTATGTGGAATAAAATTGAACTCATCATTGCTATCTTGGTTAAAACTGGACCATTGCTATCTTGTTATCACTTCAAAGTTCTGTGCTTTCCCAAGTAGATAGCTCATCTAGTTTTTTTCATTTTAACTAGGGGAAAAGAACCACTGTATACTGTATTTTGGGAATGATATCAGGCCTATGCTCTCCCCTATCTTGGGTGATCAAAATGTCAGACATATCATTTTCACATGTGTTTTTCCTTTAGAGGGGCCTGCTCTTGGATACTGTTCATCCAAGTAGGAACGACCCTAAGTGGTAACAGGATAGACGCTAAGCCCTTCCAAGCCACTATAAATAAATTGTGTTTGGAATGAAAGCTTCAAACAATGAGTGAAGTTGTGTGATACCGACAGCCAACCTCCCCCAAAACCCTCCAAGGCGCAACCCTTGCAAGCTGGGAGACTCCATAATGGAGAGTAGTGCTGCCGCATGTATAACCACTTGAACGGTTGCCTTTATTACTCACCTTTGTTCTAGTGGCCAAAAACCCTTCTAAACCATTTGAAGCCTAGGATTTGTACTTGTTCTTTCTTTTTAGTCCAAAAGAGTAAAAAAATCACAAAAAAATAAAAACCCATAAAAATATTCTTTGTGTTTGTTGTCTTCTTACCATAATTTTAGAAAATTAGATCAAAAAGACCTTCTTGCAACCAAAGTACCAAAAACATCAAAAATTTCCAAAAAATTGCAAAAATACTGAGAAAAACTAGAGCGGTGCATCCATCCTCTATTGCAGCGCATTTGTGCCAACTTGTGGCGCATCTATTCAGACCTGACGCGCTTTTACTATCTATTACAGCACATTTATATTTTACCAGTGTGGCGCATTAGTTGTGACTTGCAGCGCATATATCAGTTTCTACAGCGCATCTATTTTAGTGCATGCGTGATAGTGAGCACTTGCACAATTTTTGAGAGAAAAATTTTACTAGTTCTGGTACCCATTTCAGTCTAGTTTCAGGTTCAGAGATCAGGTCTTACCTTGCAGTCTTTTTTTCATCCATTTTACATCAAAATCTCTCATTCGTTAGTCATCCCATTCACCTTCTATCGAATCTTCCTAGTCCAAAATCAAAGTATCCCATATCATGTCAGCATAGGCCCCTTTTTCGTATCACTTTGGATTCAAGTAATCCTAGTAGGTCACAGAACTTTGCTAGTGGTCTTGGTGCATGACTAGTCCCTACACAATAAGACAGGTATCAAGTACCCTTACTCGTGGCTACCATCTTGTATCGGTCGTCTTACTCAAAATCATTGATCGAGAAAGTCCCTTGTCCAAGTCTTATCATAAGTACCCCATTCTTAGCAGTCTCCATTGGCACCTTGCCAAAATCTCTAGTCCCATTCCACCTCATCCTTCATCACCTTACATGGTTCTTACTAGATCTTAATACAAAAAGCAACTCGAAATGGCCAGGTCATCCAACCACATCATCACTTCTCACGATAGTGATGAGGAAATCCCACATGAAGATTACCAAGGAAACCTCCAAGATCAGAAATTCTAACACTTGTTAGAGAAAGTGCTCCATGATGATCCTCACAAGCATTTTTATTATCTTGCAAATCTTGGAATTAAACTCCCCATAGATTTTGATATAAGCACAATCCAAGAAAATGTGGAGAATAATCATGAAGAAAGGGGAAAGAAAGCCCTAGACACAAACGTAGAGGATAATAATGAAAAAGGAAAGAAAACCATAGACCCAAGAGCTCCTATGGAAGAAATGAGGAAACAAATCGAGGGTCTAAAGCAACAAATGTTGGATCTCAAGACGGGTACAAATACTAAAACCTATTCTTTGGAAGATATTGCATCATACCCCTTTGATAAAAGTTTGAACATGACACCATTTCCCTATCGATTCGAAGTTCCCAAATTTGACAAATACAAAGGGAAAGGGGACCTTAGAGATCACATTAGGGAATTCAATGTGGCATGCATGGAAGTAGCTCACAATGAGACCTACTTAATGAGACTATTCCCTAGATCTCTAGGGAGTCAAGCCATGGAGTGGTTCTCACAGCTCCCACTGGGCATCAAATATTTTGATGAGTTAGTCAACAAATTCATCATGCACTTCTCTTACAACATTGAACATGAAGTCTCTATGCTCGATTTATGCAACACCAAGCAAAAGAATGGCGAATCATTCACCACCTTCCTACAAAGATGGAGACAGCTAGCAAGTAAATGTTCATATGATGTACTAGAGAAACAACTAATGGAGATGTTTGTCCATAACCTCAATACCAATCTTAGCTATCAAATACAAATACAATGCCCTACTTCATTCTCAAAAGTTATCGAAATGGGATTGTTCATCGAAAAAGCTATGATCACCAAGGGGCAAATCAAGTTATACAAGGACACACCTACCTCCAATTATATGACTGACAAATCAAAGTTTTGGACCAAGAATAAGAATGTTGTCAACGATGGGGTAGTTGACGCCAAGGTGGCGGCTCCTAAGCAACAACCCATACTCACTCTCAAAGGAGAGGCAAACAATGTTATGCCCAACAAAACATTCTCTCAAGAGCCAAGACCATGGTTCAACTCAAATCCAAGGTGAAAGTTCACACTGCTGGGTGAGTCTCAAGAATCCGTATTAAGGAAGCTATTAGCTAACAATGAAATCTCTCTACCACCAACAAGTGATTACGAGCCTCAAATTAAACCTCACTATTGGAAAGACACCAACTATTGTGAGTATCATAGAGGAAGGGGACATACAACCAACAATTGTATCCATCTCAAACATGTTATTCAAGATGTGCTTGATCAAAATCAAGGAGGAACCCAATAGCATACCTCCAATGAGACACATGTGGCTTACAGGGATCCACTTCTCAATCATGACAGGCCATACAACAACAATAACAACAATGGCAATAACAACAATGGCAACAACAACAACAACCGCAACAGGAAAAATCAAAATGGTGGAAATAATAATGCCAACTACGTAAGTGTGCCATTCGACTATACCATCAATTGCATATCAGAGTATGTCCCACAAATCAATGTGGTCAGGCCCCACCAACAATCAGAGCCTAACTGCAATGATTGCAGTATCATTACCCACAGTGGTAGAGTCACATTGAATACCATCCCTCCAAGGTCGTCACCTTCTTAGTCCAACTTCTGTCAGTATAATGTCATAGACCAACTACAGAAGACTCTAGCCCACATTTCTATCTTGGAGTTGTTGCATCTATCTCCTTCCCATAAGGAGATTCTCAATAAAACCTTAGTGGAAACCACTGTCCCCACTAACTTGGCCTAAGAGAAGTTTCAGGCCATGGTAGGTAATCTAATCTCCTCAAGTACCATATCATTTACCGAAGAAGATGACCTCTTAGTCTCTCAACCTCATAACACCCCTCTACACATTGTCACATTCATCCACAAGCACCGCATCAAGAGGGTTCTCATTGATGGGGGAGCCAGTTTAAATATTTGTACATTAAAGCTAGTCCTTACATTGGGGTTCTCTGAGAATGTAGTTGATCCAAGGAAGAAGATTACTATCAAAGCCTATGATGAAGAGGAGAGAACTACAAAGGGAACAGTAGTCTTACCCATCCAAGTGGGACCAATAATAAAAGATGTTGTGTGCCAAGTCCTAGATAGGGAGCTCGCCTATAATATTCTCCTAGGTAGACCATGGATTCATGCCATGAAAGATGTTCCCTCTACTTATCACCAATGCATTAAATTCCTGCATAATGGAAAGCAAGTCACCATCCAAGGAGACCCTGACCCCTTTTAGCATTGTAAATCTATCCTTTCAAAACCTGATTGCATCATACCGAACAATAGAACATCTACATCCCCTACCCCATAGCATGATCATACCTCTGAAGCTTCCTCATCAAAGCCCAAAGAGTAGAAAATTACCATCAAAGAAACTAGAGTTGGGGAATACTCCATTGAGCACAGCCTAAATCTAGCCACGATACCTTTATCTACTAGATCCTTTGGTCAACCCAAGCATTTTCCAAATCCATCTGCTCCTCCTATAGCTTCCATAGATCCCTTTGTAAAATGGGGGACCTTATTCGATGAAACAAGGGAGAGAGATGTCCTACAATGGCTTTATGCCGAAGAAGAAGAGAACATACAATAGGAACCACCTAGGCTCCCAACAGAACTCTATGGGCGAGGAGAAGCTATCCTACATAGAATGGGTTATGAAGGACAAGGCCCTATTGGCCTAAGAAAAGAAGGAATCATAGAACCCATTCAACCTTCTTCATCCTCATTAGCTAGAAATACAAGTGGCTTTGGATATAAAGGCAAGGGCAAGGCTAAAGAAAATGCTTGTCTAGTGGAAATGATCCATACACTTCAAGTGGATAGTGACATAGATTCCAATGAATATGAGTAGGATGAGCTGACAGAGCATTCCTACGATGACAAAGAGGTCAATACCATTCAAACTTATATCCCCTACCGTGAGGGACAAACACTACCGAATAGACCGCTAGAGTCTAATTTGCCTATCTCTGAGAATACGACTTTCGAGGAAGGTTTGATTTCTATCTCAATAAACAATTTGGAGGAAAGTACCATCCTAAAAACTCCCCCTACCAATACTCCTAGTATATCCATTCAAACCATCAACAAATCAAATCTATTCTCTGACTCCCTCCCCCTTGTGCATCCTGAACTTATTGACAGGGATCTACGAGGAACCCCTCAACTAGATATGTTCCAAAACGATGATGCTTATATTGACTACATGGAACATAGGGACCACCTACCCAAAGGAGATCATAAAGCTAGTTTCTCTATTGAACTTAATATTGTGGCTTATTTTAGAGAGGGTGCCAAGCCTTCCAGTCACAAAAATATCAAAATAAAAACTGGATCTGACGGTGAAAATTGTTCCACGGTAGTGTTAGATCCCAAAACAGTAAAAAGAAAGGACACATCTGAAGGTGAAAACCCAACTGTGGCACCTGACGATGGAAGGCTTGACACTCTCCCCAATGGCATGCACCAGGAGAGGTCTCAAATTGTTGTGGAACCCACATAGCCAGTTAACATTGGAACAGAGGAATAGCCTAAGATCATTCACTCTGCTAAACCTCTAACCCCACTAGAGAAGACTAAGTTTGTACCATTTTTCAAGAGAAAACAAGTCAACTTTGCTTGGTCATATGCAAATATGCCGGGGTTAGATCCAGATTTGATTTTGTACCATCTTCCATTAGATCCAGGAGTGAAACTAGTGAAACAGAAGCTTAGAAAGATGCATCCACACATAGCACTACTTGTAAAAGAAGAACTCAAGAAACTACTGGATGTAGGATTTATTAGAGCTATAGACTATCTAGAATAGGTCTCCAACATTGTACCAGTGTCCAAACCAGATGGCTGAGTCAGACTATGCAATGACTTTAGAGATCTAAACAAATCTTGCCACAAGGATGATTTTCCGTTGCCAAATATAGATATCATAGTCAACTTAACAGCAGGGCATACCATGTTATCTCTCATGGATGGCTTCTCAGGATATAATCAGATCAGGATAGCACCAGAAGACCAGCATAAAATAGCTTTTACTTGTCCATGGGGCACTTTCTGCTGGAATGTCATGCCATTTGGGCTAAAGAACACAGAGCCACATACCAACGTGCTATGACCACTATATTTCATGATATGATGCACGTAACAATGGAAGATTATGTAGATGATATCCTAGCAAAGTCACTCACAAGAGAATCACATCTGGATGTGTTAGAGAAGGTCTTTCAGAGACTCGAGCAATTCAAAGTCAGGTTGAACCCAAAGAAATATGTGTTCAGAGTCACCTCAGGCAAACTCCTAGGGTTTATTATATCAGCAAATGGAATAGAGGTGGACCCCGCCAAAGTCAAGGCTATCATGGACAAGCCACCACCTAAGACTCTTACTCAACTAGGATCTCTACAAGGCAAGCTACAAGCAATCCGTAGATTCATATCACAACAGGCAGACAAGTGTCAACCATTTAGTCATCTCCTGCACAAGAACATTCCATTCAGATGGGATGAGAAATGTGAAGAGGCATTCAAAAAATTGAAAGAATATCTTATGAATCCACCTATTCTCATGCCTCCTATCCAAGGGAAGCCATTGATACTATACATATCTGCTACACCTACTGCTCTTGGGGCTCTTCTAGCACAACAAGATTATGAGAATAAAGAAAGAGCCATCTACTACACCAGTCGAACACTAGTGGGCTATGAGTTACAATACTCTCAGATAGAAAGATCATGTCTTGCGGTAGTTTTTACTTCCAAAAAAATCTGACATTATATGCTTGCACATCCAGTCAGACTTATTACAAAAATAGATCCACTGAATTACCTTCTAAGCAAAGCAGCTCTCACAAGTCGCCTAGCCAAATGGGTAATGCTCTTAAGTGAATACAACATTGAGCATGTAGACAGAAAAGCTGTCAAAGGGCAAGTCATTGCTAATCAGTTAGCGGATGCACCATTACAGGACACCGTACCAATGCAATTTGAATTTCCAAATGAGTCCCCATTCAACATCTCAACACATTCCTGGAAGGTCTACTTCGATGGATCCTACACAAACCATGGATTGGGAGCAGGAATCTTGTTTGTAACTCCTCATGGCAACACCATACCAAAGTCTTACCATTTTTTATTTCCATGTACCAATAACATAGCAAAATATGAAGCCTTAGTCATTAGCCTCAAGATGGCAACAAATTGGAAAATCAAAGAGCTACATGTCTACAGTGATTCTCAACTAGTGATAAATCAGGTCAATGACAATTACCAAACCAAAGATGAGAAGCTTATCCCATATAAAAGGATCGTAGATGACTTCAAGGAATACTTTGTGATTATATCTTTTGAGCAGATGCCTCACATTGAAAACAAGGTAGCAAATGCCATGGTGACCATTACCTCTCTTCTTGAGATACCAGAGAATGAGTCACGGTACGAGTTCTTAGTGGAAACTATTCGACAACCAGCTTATGATCTTCCTGAGACCCATTCCATATGCTTGCTAGTTGGATCTGATTCACCTTGGTATAGTAAGATTTACACTTACCTCAAGGACAACACCCTCCCACCTGACTTATCTTCAAACCAATGACGAACCTTTATACGCCAAACTTCTCACTATACCATTATTGCTGACACCCTATACCGATGTGGTCTAGATGGTACTTTACTCCGTTGTTTAGAACGAGAAGAATCCCTAACCACCTTACAAGACGTTCATGAAGGGATTTGCAGAACACACTCTAGCGGTCCTTCCTTAGCTAAGAAACTCATGCGTTTGGGTTATTACTGGCTGAACATGGAAACAGATTCATACCAGTTTATGAAGAAGTGCAAGTAGTGCCAAATACATGGGAACCTGATACATGCACCAGCTCAAGAGTTGAGACCTTTAATGACACCTTGGCCCTTTTGTCAATGGGGACTTGACCTTTTGGGAATGATCCATCCACCCTCATCCAACGGCCACAAATTCATCATAGCCGCCACTGAGTACTTTACTAAGTGGATTGAAGCTGTTCCCCTCACCACCGTCATAGGTAAGCAAATCTCCTCTTTCATCCTGAATTACCTCATCTACAGATATGGAATTCCTTCATCCACTATCACAGATAATGGAAGACCCTTCAAAAACTAGGATGTCCAAGAACTCTGTGACCGATTCAAAATCTAACACCATTTCTCCACACCCTACTACCCCAAGGCAATGGTCAAGTTGAAGCATCCAACAAGACCATCTTGAAACTCCTCAAGAAGACAGTCAATGATGCTGGCTATGATTGACACATCCAACTCAATCCCACTCTATGGGCCTACAGAACCAGTATACGCACTCCCACAGGTGCTACCCCCTACGCCCTTGTTTATGGCTCAGAAGCTATCCTTCCCATTGAGATTGAGTTACCATCTCTCAGGGTGTTGTTAAAAGGTCTCATATCAGATGAAGAATATAGAGTTTCCAGATTGCAAGAACTAGAGTTGCTAGAAGAAAGGAGACAGAAAGCCTTTGACCATCTCAAAGCATATCAACAAATGATGTCATGAAGCTATAACCACAGAGTTCGCCCAAGAATATTTAAAGTTGGAGATCTAGTACTTAAGGAGAATCCCCGCAATCAATAGGATAGGGAAAAGAAAGGCAAGTTCAAACCCAATTGGCTTGGGCCTTATGTCATTGTAGCTACTTATGGGTCAGGGGCATATCAGTTGGCAACATTAGAGGGTGAGCTGTTGGATGACCCAATCAACAGCATGCATCTTCGTTGATTCTATGCCTAGGAGAACCCCAATGTAAGGGGGGCATAAAATACAAAAAAATCAAAAAATCAAAAAAATACAAAAAAATCAAAAAAATTAGAAAAGTACAAAAAAATCATCCTTTGGTGAAAACCTAGCAAACAGGCACCTTGGATAGGTATCATGATGAAAACCTTGCAAATAGGCGTCATGTTTACTTTCTAGATTTTTCGTGCAAATAAAAGCAAGTGGTGAAAACCTGGTAAACAGGCATTACTTGTGATAAACCACTTCCTCCATCTTTGGGAAACCAATCACCAGGTGTCCATTCTTCCTTGCCTCCCATTTGATCCATATCTATCCCAGAATAGAGTCCTGACAGTAACCTATCATGGCTTGATACTCTATCTCTTTGTGGCCTTGTCAACCAAGGTTTTGTCCCATATCGTATCCATCGTGTCAGCCTAGCATAGTGTTTCTCATTAGTGTCCATGGTCCAAGTCCATGAACTACGTTGCCTCTGCGTCGTCATGTAGACAAGGCCATTATTCTAATGCGCCCCTGAGGCTCCCATTGTCCCATCCATCCCATTTCTTGTCATCTTTCTTCTAGCCCATCCATGGTCCATTACGGTTTACCCCGAACTACATTGCCTCTGTGTCGTCACGTAGGCAAGGCCATTTAGCAATGAGCCCTCAAGGCACTAGGTCAGTCCCTTAGGGTCCATCTAGCCAATAAGGATTGTGAAAATCTTCTCTCACCAAGCAAGCAAGCAAGCACAAGAGAAACCCGCTCTTTTCAAGCAAAAATCCTGACACGAACCATTAACCTATCCAAAGCAAAGCAAACAAACTCCTAAGGCCTTTTAAATGATTTTACTCAAATTATGGCAAGAAACAAACACATCTAAATGCAAGAATTTTTTGTGTTGGTTAGGTTAACTTACAGAGTCTTGATTTTTGCTATCATGTCTTTCTATGCTACTCGAGGATGCCAAAAGCTAGAGATGCTATGATGAGGGCATGATTATTTTCTTTGTTTGTTGTTTGTGGATTAAACTTAAGTAATTTGAAACCTTGTCTAAGGACATGATCGACAAAAGTTCATCGAGGACATCAAGGGTCTAACATGAACGGGGGCAATCCTTGTTTGTTGATACGCAAGAAATACTTAGGTCATCTCGATTCAATTATACCTAAATTCTTGTATTAACTTGCTAAATTAAAATCCATGTAAGCTATGCTCAGGTCATCTTGGTTCAATCATACCTAGATGCTTGCATTAACTTACAACATTTCAGAAAAATACCAAAAAAATTGCCCAATGATGAAATAAACACTTCAAAATACTTGCACCATCAAGATGTCAAAATCAGAGCATCCATTATACATCCATACATCCATGTCCCATGTAATAAAAAGATCCAAACAATGCAGAGTAACAATACAAAGTCAAATCTTGTGAGTCTTTCTTTCTATAAAGTCATTCTTTCAATCAAATCTTCTATCTACCATTCTGTCATTTCTGTGTCGATAGGGTACATTTGGACACCACGAAAACATAGCATATAATTGCATATCATATCATATGAGATAATCATTTACATGATTAAATCAGTTGCATACATAACGAGTGCATCAGGTCATCCATATATAGTTTGTTGCAATCATCATATAGTGTCAAAAAATAGAAAAAAATCAAAAACATAGATACATGCATCACATAAGTTGCATAATCATATAGATATCATTCTTCACACACACACATTAGAGACATATCAAGTAAAACATCCAAAGTCTACATTAGGTCATATAACATCACATAGCATCATATGAAAATCTGCATTAGACAAACATTGCATAAACATCAAGTAAAAGATCTAAATCTGCATTAGATAAACATGTGCATCGCATCATACCAATAGAAATGCATCATAAACTCATAGAAAGCACCAAAATAGCTGCCTCATCATATAAATATCATAAAATGTGTCCAAATGTACAATATCAAATAGTCCATCTCTGAATCAATGTCATATACAATAAGTACATCCCAGTGGATGGTGATACATGTCTCAAAATACAAAAAAGGTATAAGTCTATCCAGCTATCTAAGACATCAAAAAGGTACACATAGGATCCAAAGTTTGTAACTCTCTACTGCCCCTACTATTGTGGACCACTGCTCCCAGCAGTATCTCTCGTATCCTCTTGTCTGCTAGCCTCAGACTACTATGGGCCCATCACAGAGGCCCCTGACCTCGATGGACCTGCTCTCTGGGCGGCCGCAAACTGGCTCCTGTAACTCGAAGCCCTCTGACTCACTGGCATGGCACCATGATATAGGCCCTGATAGTACTGCACCTAAGCCTGCGCTCTAGCAAGCTCACCCTGTACCTGCACTAGCTATGTCTGTGCCTACGCTAGCTGTGTCTGTACCTACACTAACTATGCCTGTGCCTGATGCACCTACCTAACCAAAAAACTGCTCACTGAATCTATCCCCAGGGCTAACACTGCAGTATCTCACTCTACCCAGATAACTTGTATCCACGCATCTGCCATGTCTCTCTCTGGTAAGTCCCGCGATGACCTCTGCATCTATCTCTTGCCAACCACCAGCCCTCCTAAGCTGTGCCCACAGCTGTCTAATCTCTCCCCTCAAGGTAGCTATGGTCGTCTCCTAGACGTCTACCTATGCTGGACCCTGCTGTGCCTATGCCTCTCCCTATCCCTATGGCTGAGGTCCCTATTGTTGTGCCACCTGCCGAGGTGGCAGCATCTGTACCTACTGTGCAACCTGTGATGGCACTGCCTGCTTAGCATGGGAAGGTCCCTCCCC
Source organism: Cunninghamia lanceolata (assembly GCA_027924645.1). NCBI lineage: Eukaryota > Viridiplantae > Streptophyta > Pinopsida > Cupressales > Cupressaceae > Cunninghamia > Cunninghamia lanceolata. The sequence goes on along the minus strand of BSBN01000219.1, from coordinate 11,424,569 downwards.
ACCCCTCCTCCTCTGTCTAGACCAACCTCCGTCATCTCCCCCATATCTGCCACCACCCTATCCTCCTCTCCCTCTCCTCCTCCTTTGGCCAACCTGGCCCTCGTCATCTGAGTCAGCCTCATCTATCTAAGGCATCAACACCCTAGGCCTTGAGTATCTCAGAAATGGGTGTGCAGTAAACCAATCATCATAGTCCTGCGTCACCCCAGCATCTGCAATCCCCCTCCTCATGTCCCAGGCAACATATGGTGTCTATTGAAACTCTGCCAATGCCTCCTCGTAGGATGCCATCAGTCCCCACCTAAGTCCTAGCAAACTGAGCCTGCCCCTGTGGCATGCCCTACCTCCTCCCAAATTGCCTCTGTACCCAACTGACTATCTGCGTCTCTAGGATAAATTGTGTCCATCCTATCAACCACCGTGACTGATAGTAGTAAGGTAACTCATCTACCTCATCCTCCAATGGCTCACAGTCAAGATATGGCCGCCACTCAACCACATCTACTCCATCCAACGCATGTCACTAGTACTCCAGCTTCCCTAGCTTGTGCTGAGAAATCACTCCTGCATAGCCATAGCTATATGGCTCTCCTCTCTGTCTATCAAACACACAGATCAGTCTCGTGATCGCTATGTGCTCCCATAGCCAAAACTATAGCAGCAACACCCCTACAGATAGGCTCATACTCCTATGGTATACTACCTGATGCATATCATGGTATAAATGTGTAAGTACACAGACACCCCAAGCATACCGGGTGCCCTCTGTAATCATCCTCTCCATAATCTAACCCCATCCAATGGGGAACCCGTGTGATCACCTGTCGGGGCATACCACGCCTCTTATCAGGCCTGTTACAATACCTAGGAAGTAGTCATAACAGTCATAGATATCCTACCATGAGATAACTTGCCTGACTAGCTCAGGGTTATCAAACACTCACCTACACTCAGGGAGTCCCACGTCTCTCTGTGGATCATACTCCACCAGCTCACCCTAAATAGGCAAGTGAAGAATCCTGTAAATATCCTCCAGTGTCATGGCCATCTCACTAGTAGGGAGGTGGAAAGTCCCATCCTCACTGTGGAATCTCTCCACTGCAGCAGTCAGCAAACCATGGTTCACCCAAACCTCAGGGATGAAGCAAACATAGTCTAGTTCCATAGCTTTGAGTTCCTCTCTATCTATCTATGTCAGCATGTATCTCTGCAACATTGGCATAGGGAACTGCTCCCTAGACTGAAGTGTATCTTGTATATCCTCCTATAGGCACGCAAAGCAAAGCATCAACAAAAAGTTGCAAATACCATAATCAAACATATCAACTAACTTAGCATTTCAAATTGATCAAAATAGCACACTACATCTCTTGGCTAGATTCCTGCAATCTCAAAGATAGCTTATTGATTAACGCGTCAAACAAGATGCCAATCGAGTCAATTTTGCTAAGTAAACTTCCTATCTATAACATATGCACCACAACAGGTGGTAAGTGTGCCATTTCTTAATGAAAGCGTCGTTTCTTGACCCATGCACCACTTCTGGTAAAAGCACTGCAAAAACACATGCATATGCTATCCTATGTTGTATATGTGTTGCTTCAACGCATGCGCTGCTACATACCATGCATGCACCGTCCTATCCTATGCATGCATCAATTTCACAAAAGCATCGTCCTATATCAAGCATGCACCGCAGAATTACCTATGCGCCATTTCACGCGGCATATGCGCCACTATGCATTCTGGTGCATCTGTCTAACCTACTTTTCTCCTAGCATTTATTGCTACCAAACTCAACCCTAGGAGAATTTTTTTGAGATACACACCGGGGGTCCTGCCTCTGCTGGCCGGTCGAATCAACGGATGCGCTCGAATTGATGCTCCTCGCGTGGAGTGTCCATCCTCGTGTTGACTACTCTATGTTCTATGCTGCTCTAAGCTCTCCAAAGCAAATCCAATTAAGACAAGTGTGCAAATGAATTGTGGACCCAGCTCCTATATATAGCATGCAAACCCTAATCTGGGTAGGTGGTGACTGCGACTACTTCCTGCACCTGTTTCTTCCAGTTTTCTTCCTGTTTCTCTGAAACGCGTCCTATTTTCTTCAATCCTAACCTAGTTTCCCTTCGTCTTCTTGAGATTGTTCATCTCTCGTCCTTTTGCTTTCTTCTCGTCCAATCTCCCGAGGGAGCATCCTATCATCATAACCTGTACCAGGGGCAAATTGGGACATGTATCATTATCAGACTATCTATTCTTTGAAGCAACGCCGTAAACTGCATTGCATCAAAGAGGGGAAAAATGTATACGCCTAAAAATGACACGATTTAGTCAAAATAAATATTCTTAATATTTATTTCATTGTAATTCTTCTATCAATAAATAAATAAACAAATTTATTTATTTGATTCATATTCTTCTAAAATAATTAAATATCAAAATATTTAATTACCTCTTCTAAAGTCAAAATTAAATAAAATCCTTTATTTAATTAAATTCTTGCAAACAATTAAATAATTCTTAATTATTTAATTAAATCAAAATCATTCTTCCAAATTTGAATAAATCAATCAAATTTATTTAAATCCTCTCAATCTCTAAAAATAAAATACAATCAAACATTTTATTTATTCTTCCAAATCATGCACAACAATTAAACAAATTTATTTATTTAATTAGCTTTCTTATCTTCTATATTAAATAATTCCAATTATTTAATTATTTCTTCCAATAATATCTTCTCTAAATTTAAATAAATCAATTATTTATTTAAGTTGCTTTTTCTTCTAAATTGAGTTATCTCTAAATATAATTCAATCTTTTTGCAGATGCAATTAAATATTCCTAATATTTAATAAAGCAAAATATCTTATTATTCTCAAGCAAATCCCTTCTTCTTGTTTTAAATCACTTAACTGATTGTTATAATCTTTTAATTGCTTTAACTCATTCTTCTATTCTTGTTAACTCCTCTCATGTAAAAGAAAGCAAGACACTTATCTTCTTATTCGTTGCACATTCCTCATCTATTCTCAATCGTTGATCTTCTCATTCCTTCTATACCATTGATCTTATTTCTCCCAAGTCTATAATTGAACCTTGTTCTTCCATTCTAATCATCTGAGCTTTAAGTATTGTTACTCTGCAAGAATTACAATGGGCCTTTGGCACCAATTCCTTCATTGCTTGTGATCACATTCGCTACTACACACTACGCACTACTACCATTGTTGTGAAGCTCCTCTTCATTACAATAAACTATCACTGCCATTCCCAATTGACATTCTTGAAGCATAGCAAGGAAGTGCACTCTCTGAGGGCATCATTCATACATGCAAGAACAATTGTGATAGGCGACCAATGGAAGCTTCAAATTAAGGAGGTTTTCTTTGTTGTTTGTTCATTGTTTATTTGAATCTCTTTTGTTCACCATTTCATTGAGTTTTGGGTAACTTAATATTGATTATTATTGCATATTCATTGTTGATCCAATTTTCTCTTAACAGTATCTTTCATGCCCATAGCTTCTTTCACAATTCTAGGCTCATTAGTGATAGAAATTAAAGCAAAAGCACAACTAGAATCAAGTAATGAATAACCAAACCTATCCAGTTGATTTCTTGTTCGTGTAGACCTCCTCAATGGCTGAGGTTGAGGTTCTACTTCTTCTTCTTCACTTCCAGAGCTGCTAGAGCTCTCCTCATCATCAGGCCTCACAAGGTCTGTCAGTTCAGTCTTCTCAGGGGTAGAAGGAAACTGAACCGCATCTTCTTTCTTTTCTGACTATTCTGGTTGTAGAACAATGGAAGGTGTTAGCTCTTTGAAGATAACACTTCTGCTATACAACACTTTCTCAGTCACAGGATCCTAAAGCTTGTATCCTTTCACACTAACACCATAGCCAATGAAAATACATTTAACAGCCTTGTTCTCCAAATTAGACCGTTTCTCCCTAAGCACATGTGCATATGCCTCACAACCAAAAACAAGAAGATGCCTTACTGAAGGCTTCTTACCAGACCACACCTCCATAGGTGTTTTTACAACAAGAGTTGATGTAGGAGATATGTTTACCAAATAGCAAGCAGTGGCAACAGCTTTAGCCCAAAACTTTTGTTCAAGGCTTGCTCCACTAAGAATACTCCTAGCCTTCTCCATTAGTGTCCTATTCATCCTCTCTACAACTCCATTTTGTTGTGGGGTGTATGGAGTTGTCTTATTCCTTTCAATCCCTTGCTCCTTATAGAAATTATCAAACTCTGCCGATCAAAACTCACCACCATTGTCAGTTCTCAAACACTTAATCTTTTTACAAGTTTGATTTTCAACAAAGGTTTTAAACTCCTTAAACCAACTAAAGACTTCATTATTGCTTCTGATAAAATAAACCCATGTCCTTCTACTGTAATCATCTATGAAAGATACAAAATATAAAAAATTTCAAATTGAAGGAACATTCACAGGACCAAACACATCAGAATAAATTAGATCCAATACACTAGAAGACTTGAGAGAACTAAAGTGAAACTGAACACAGTTTTGTTTTCCATAAATGCAATGTTTGCAAAAGTCAAACTCAAGATTACAATCATTTAACCCCTCAACGAAGTTTTTATTTTTCAGGGTACGCAGACCCTTCTCGCCAATGTGGCCATATCTCAAATGCCATAACATAGTCTTTTTAGCAGGAAGCTTGGCTTCCATGGCATGTGCACAACCATCGAAACTGGTTACAATAGATTTCTTCACTACATGTTTAGATGGTGGGGATGAAGTGATAGTAGCTCATTTCCTTGAGTCAAAAGAACTATTGCATTGTTAAGTGCATGCCTCCAGATGAAACTGAGTACCCCTCCGAGTACCCTTTGCAAGCACCATAGATCCTCTTGTCATTGTGCATCCATCCTTTGAAAAGACAACCTACACACCTGCATCATTCAACATACTTACAGAAAGCAAGTTCCATGCAAGGCCTGGAATGTGTATAACTCCAGTGATCCCCTTCACTCATCCATCAGGGAATCAGATTGAGACTCTTCCACGACCAACAATCTTCAGATGAGAGTCATCACCAAGGTACACCCTTCCACCATCGAACTCTTCATACTTAGTAAACCAGTCTCGATGTGAGGTCATGTGGAATGATGCACTAGAATCAATCAACCACACATCATCAAATGCATGGGTGGCCAGGGCTACAATGAAGGCATCACCATCATCTTTGTCAGAATCTGAATCAAGAGCTTTCTTTTTCTTTTTCTTCTCCTCTTTGCATTCCTTTTAGATATGCCTAGACTTACCACAGTTCCAACAGAGAGCCTTGTACTTTCCAGGAGATTTGGATCTCCCATAGGATTTGGATCTACCCTTCTCAACTTTCTTGTCTTTCTTCTTCCCTTTCTCCTTGGGTCTTCCACGAACCACAAGAGCCTCTTTGGCTAATTTGGATGTCTTCCTCCACATTTCTTTAGATAATAGTGAGGAAACCACATCTTCCATCTTGAAGGTGGTAGTGGTGCTTTCGATAACCATTATAAGATGATCCCATGAATCTGGCATAGAACAAAGTAGGGTCATGCAACGATCCTCCTCCATTTTCACACCCATAGATGTCAACTGTACAACGATCATGTTGAAAGCATTCATGTGATCAGCAATAGATCCTCCATCTTCCATCTTCAGAGAAAACAACTTCTTTTTTAGGAAGAGTTTGTTCACCAAGGACTTGGCCTGATAAACATCTCCCAACTTCTTCCAAAGATCGTTCGTTGTCTTCTCCTCATGGATGTTCAACAGAACAGAGTCAGCTAGATAGAGTCTAATGATACCCTTAGCCTTTCGATCTTTGAGGTCCCAATCAGCTTGTGACATTGTTGTAGGTTTCACACCAAATATGGTTTCCCATAGGTCACGATCAACAAGTATGTCCTCCATCTTGAGTTTCCACAACTCAAAATTAGTGTTGTTGAATTTCTCAACCTCTAACCTTTTGGATGTGGTTGCCATCTCCTTGCTGCAATAAGATATAGAATACTCTACACAAGACTCCCACTCAACCTAAGATTAGCTCAAAAAACCCTACCCAACAGCTAAGACCAAAACTGGCTAGGCTCTAATACCAACTGAAAGGAAGCTATGTGTGAGGAAATCGCTTCCTACACCTATCTAATGAGGGGAGGAGAGTGCAATTTCAAATTTATCCTAACTATTATAGAAACATTAAACCATTAACATGAGATATTGTAGCAAACACATAAGGAAGAAAGAATGACAGAAGAAGAGAGACACAAGATATATGTGGGGAAAACCCTTACGGGTAAAAAAACCCCACACTCCAAAACACTGCTCAACTGTATTACGTAAACAAAGAAGGTTACAATACAAATCAGAGCCAATGCTCTTGTAGGAGTCTTTGACACTCATATCTAGAGATTATTCAGTAGCATAGCAGTACCTGTAAAACCTGTAATACATCTCCTCCAAGCACCTATTTATATAGAAAATACAAGGCAAAATTGCCTCTATCTTGGAATGGGCGTCCAACTTGACCTCATGGCCCAAAAGCCACACCTATGGACACTTGGTCAACATTGTAAGATGCTTCTAACACTTTTTCATAGACCCCATTCCAAAGAGGTTGCCTATTTCCAAAATGGGCTATGACATATGCTCTTACGACTCTTACGATTGTCATAGAATCTGTCATAGCAGTTACAACTTACAGTTGTAAGAGAATCTATCATACACAGGCTATAAATAGCATATTCTCTTACAACATGTCATAGTCCACCTTGGGGCACCAAAAGATGCATTTTTTAAAGATGCTCTTTGACACATGTCTTCACCTGTCATAGAATCTCCTATTTCTGACTCTTACATGTCATAACTTCGTCATAGGAATCTGTCATGACCGTTACGGTCAATATTCCCTTACATAACATCCAAGATGTTGACACATGGAAAAATATTCCTACCACAAAGTGAGCTGCCTATCTCCTCATGTGAGGACAAAATTACAAGTTGTCATCTTCCATGTAGGATGACACATCTCCGTGCCACATCCCACAAAATGACAATATGGAATTTACAATTAATTTACATCATAGGCCATGAATAAATAAATACAATCAAAATAATGCAAGGAATTACCAAGGTTGAGACACCTTAATTCCCAACAGTATGCAGCTTTTGAGATGAATGTTTCTTTGATTCTTGGCTTTTGTACCCTAAGGCACTAGGATTTGTAGGATTTTTTGCTTTATAGGTAGAGGCATCCAACTTTTTGCTTTGGAATCCCATGGGGTGAGTGGAAGGAGAGGAAGCTTCATGTTTAGACAATGTGTGCATTGATTGGTCATGATTGGGATTTTTAGAGGGCTTATGGATCAATGGATAAGGTGTTGGAAGTAGTGGAGGTAGATTTGATGGAGGTATATTAGGAGTTGCAAGCAACGGAGGCAAAGTGGATGGCAGGAGGTGTATGGTCACATGCTTTTGCAATTTGTAAGAGGATGGAGGTGGAATGGCGACATATGTTTTGGGAATATCATGGGACTTGTTATAGGAAATGGTGGACTTAGGAGGGATTACCAACATCGTTAGATTGTTGACCTTGAGGGGCGTATCCAAGGCCAAATGAGTGCGGAGACACATCGACATGGATTGGATACAAAATACCTTGTTCAAAAGGCCCTAAACCCTTACCTTGATAGTTCATGTTTTGGAGGATGCAATGGACAATGGGACTAGGTGTAGGTGGAACACTAGACACGAGTCCTTTATTGGATGGAGAAGGTGAGATGGTAGACAATGGATGTTGTGTTCCTAAGGAAGAACACTCATGGATGAAGGCAGTAAGATCAAGTGGATATGATGGTGGATTTGAAATAGGGTCAATAGTGGGTGATGGAGGATCATTAAGATTTCGCTTGTGTTCATTACGATCCAAGGTATCTGTTTGATCTTCTATGTTTATGCATTCTTGGGAGGCACATGTCTCATTATGAGAAGTGGAAGTTGTCTCATTAGGGCTAGATGGAGGATGGATAGGAGAGATTTGGATATATTGCTTATGGATGGGTATGGAAGGAAGGATATGTGGATTCATAACCTCTCTATCATGAGTTGCATAAAGTTTGGCTAAGAGGCTTATCGTGGTTTTCATGATCACATATAGAATCTTGATCATAAATGTGAGCACAAATAGGATTAATTTGGCTATGAATGGGATACATTTGCTCATGAATAAGGTTATGATCATAAGTAATATCTTGATCAAAGGCAATATATAGGACATGGATAGTTTGAACATAGAGATGTTTTGACCTTGATTCAGATGGAGGCTTGGTGTTTCCACATGCATTGGATTATGCTCTTGACATAGCTCTTGGGTTACTTGAATGGAAGGGGATGAATCTTGGATAAGCTTTTGGTCAATAACATGAGGGTATGATAGGTCTTGATGTGGACTCATGGGAGAAGTCTTCTCAATAAGGTCAATGGTTTGTGGACCACATGGTGGAGTTGGCAGAATAAGCAAGGTATTGGGAGAATCTGTGATAGGCTCATGAATGGGACTTTAATGACATGGAAATGATTTATTCCTCACTAATAGTCAATGGATCACATCCTCTACAAGTGTATGGGTGGATGGATAATAGAGGGGATGGATGATGATAGTGGATAACATTATAGGCTTAGAAATAGGATTTGAATTGGATGGAGGGATAGTGAGGCCAGATGGATTAGGATTGGATGGAGGAATAGGAGGATTGGATGGATTAGGAATGGATGGATTAGTAGGATAAGACTAGATGGATTAGATAGTTGGTGGGTCAATAGACTAGGAATGGGATCACATGATGGTGTCAAAATGGGACTAGTAGGCTCATGTGTTGGCATGTGATCAGATGGTGATGGAGGATGTTCATAGGATTCTTGCTCTAGGTTGGTGTCTCCCTCGTTAAAGGATATTAAGTCTTTCTGTAAAGGCGGGCTTAGTAATACTTGATTTATGTACAAAGGGTCACTTAGACTTGAGTCAAAGGTTATTAAGTCTTGTTGCATAGGTGGACTTAAGTCTATTAGGTCTTGTTGCAATTGTGGACTTAGGTTGACTTGATTTATGTACAATGGGCCACTAGGACTTGCATGTTCATGTTGTGGGGGCCATTGATAGTCTTATGAATGTGTTTGATGAAGAGATGAAATGGTAGGATGCGTAGGTGAAATATATTGGGGTATGGATTGTTGTGGATAATGGTAGATGTTGGAAGAAGTAGGGTATGGTGATGCGGCATCGACATGGAAAGGTGTAGAATTAGGTGATGTGACATTGTTATGGGAAAATGTAGGATAAGCTGATGTGGTAGTGCTTTGAGATGCGGGTGGATTAGGTTGATAGGGCATAAGATAAGATGATGTGTAATTATTATGACATGTGGATGGGTTAGATTGATGTGAAATGGAAGGGGATGCCACATAGGAATGAGGTGGAATTAGTTGGTTTTGAATGGATAAGGGATGATGATGTGGTGTTTGTGATTGGAAAATGGCTACAAGGTGTTGGATTTGTGCTATGAGGTGCGGTATTTGGGGGGATTGGCTTGCTTGAAGTTTTTGGATCATGTTATGGATAGATTGAATCATTTGTTGACTTAAAGGTGATTAGCTTCTTTGAACTTGGTGAAGTATGTGAATGATCTCTTGTGCCAAGTCCTCTAAGGTCGATATGGTGGAAAATGTTGTGGATTCGATTAGAAAGAAGGTGATGTGTAATGATGAGGTCAAATGACTTGGGTTGATTGGGATAGGGTTGACTGGATGACTAGGATGATAGGATGAAGTGTAATGATTGGGAAATGGGTTATGACAAGTAGGATTGAGGATGATGTGGCAATATCAAACACAAGATCTCACATACACATGCATGCACACCAAACACACCGATCAATGTGTACACCCTAGGCTAGGCAAGGACAATATCTATTGGGTTCCCACTTGGTTTTACCCAGCCACATCTACTTATGGTGTATAGCTCTAGGAACTTGGGGCACGGGCTCCTCCTTACAGTGCATTTACATCTCAAGCACACCAAGTTCCAAGTCCACAAGGCTTGCAAACCTTGTGATACTTTGCTATCTCTGCCATAAGCCGCGAAAATGTGGGACTATCAAAGTTTCCTCTTGTACCAATAGATAGGGGGTTTTGGCTTCTAAAATAGAGGTTTTTAGTTAGGGATTTCCGTTCAGGTGGTTATACATGTGGCAGTGCTACTCTCCATTATGGAGTCTCACAGAATTCAAGGGTTGCGCCTTGGAGGGTTTTGGGGGAGGTTGGCTGTCAGTATAGCACAGCAGCACTCATCGTTTGTGACTTTCGTCACAAACGCATTATTTATATAGCAGATTGGAATGGTCTGGCTTTGACCTATTTCCGCCTGGGTTGTCCCCTTCTCACAATCAGAAGGTAGGCCCACCTAAAAGTTAGCAACACATTCTCTTACACCCCAGATCAGTTGATTAGGCAGGGGGAGAGGATACTTGTATTGCTACCTTGGGTGACAATCAGACTCAGCAAGCAAGCTGAAAAAATGAAAAGCAGACACAATGAAGATAGATTGTTCATTTTAAGCACCAAACTAAAATGTGCCTACTTTAGTGATAAAAAGATTATTCTTTGACCTCTCGAACATGCAAAAGATAGATCAGTAGTTTGTTTGCTCCATTCTTTGACAAGCATGTTTTGACAAGCTGCACAGATAAATTATTAGTTTCCAGAAAAAGAAATCTGTTAAAAAGATGAAATAAATGATCTTATATTGAAAAATAGAGTGTATAAATAGAAAATTTAGATGATTCCACACAATTTTTAAAAAAAAATCATTAAATTTCGATGTGTTTTGCTCCAGTTATGTGCATTTTAAGTTTGAAAGAAGGATGACGTTTAGCTAAGAAATTACCAATTGAAATGGTGAAATTACTAGATGAGACCCACTCCACTATGAAGTTCACAGAATTACCTTTCCAAAGAGTCCTTCCACAGGAGTTTTTGATCCCGTATGACAAAGTTATGATAAAAGGAAAAAAATAGCCTCCTTCGGCATGTTTGAGGTGACAGGTTTGACTAGGTTGACCAAAAAGTTCGCTTTGGCTTTTGGAAGATTGACTTTTGATTTTTGAATGGTTTTGCAATATTTTTTTGCTTTTCACGTGTTGTTGTGTTTCTTTTGATCACAAGTTTGTGTCGAGAGCTTAAATTAAACCCAACTCCTTTTAAAAATTTATGACTCTAAATCCCAAATTAAAAATACTAATTATATTATGAAACCCTAAAGCTAAAGTCAAAATCTAAAGGCAATCATCATAATATGAAGTTGAAAGGAAAAGAGATAGGGTGTCTCGAAAGTCGATTGTGTTAGGGTTTGAACAGGGGTCGAAGATTGTTTAAAAAGAGACAGCGACTATTTAACATGAGAATGACTGTAGTTGATTACTAGGGTTTGAGTGTAGTTGATAGTACCCTCAAAGCAGTCAATAAAGGATCCAATGGTGGTTGACAGGATCTTTGATGGAGGAGATAAACCTAGGGCAAAGCCGATAGGTGGAGCTATATGCAGAGTGGCAGATGATGAGGGTTCTAAGCAACAGAAGGATTGAAGTCGATGGAGATCAGGGTTTTGTCGAGTGGTGGTGGGGACTTTCGTAGAGTTTGTGAGCAGCAGGATGGTGGCAACCCTAAATAGTGGGTGGTAACGGCTTGAAATGTGGGGATAGATTTGGAGGCAACGAGGCTATAAGAGTGGCAGCCAAGGGTTAGTCAAAGATTTAGGGTTCATAAATTTTTAAATCTGCAACCACCATACTTTTAAACAAACCACCCAATATGATCTCTACACAAACGAAATTGAGATGCAATAAAAAATGAAGTGCTTCAACCAAATTTCTGCATAGGACCATATGGTACGGATCCATACTGTACGGTCTGCAAGTTAAAAAAAATTCAAAGATTTTCAAGAAATTTCACAATCATCAAATATAGGCAAATTTATAGTCAACAAACTTGGAATTGGCCTTCTGGACACAACGGCAATGTTGAATTTAGCCTAAGAGATCACCTGTGACAAATTATTACAAAACTTGACAACAAGGTTAGAAACAATGCAAATTTTTAAACCAAAAACCTGCAAAACAACTAATGATTCGGTCTCACCGAGCGTGCCATTTTGTATGCAGGAACATTTCATCAATTTAACAATTAAAACAATGCAACCTGCAACCCTCAAAGAATCCAATATAACTAAACAACTACGAAATGCAAAAAACAAGCAAATCAACTAGATTATGTGATTCTTTGGTTTTCATTGTTGATTGCTTCACCGTGTATGCATCCAAGATATAGAAGCTGCCATGATTTGTTCAGGAAGATGACACGCAAAGATAATGAAGAAAGATAATGGATTTGAAATGGGAGATAATGCAAATTGCCAATGGATTCGAACAAAGATAATTGCAGATGTAAAAAGGTTTGAACCCCCCAAATGAGAGAAAAAGATGGTTTTGTAGACTCTTCAGATAAACGATCAATGGTGGAGATAAAAAGGATGAATTGATGGTTGAGAATGAATGAGAGACAAGGATAAATGAGCACGTGTCATGTGTCCTTGTGTAGATATGCTTGCCTTTACGAAAAAGAATATTTCTATTGTTTAGTGGAGCTCATAGATTTTTCTATTTTATTAAAATCTCACCATATTGGATTTTTTGATTTATTTCTATTTTCATGATAAGTTGCTTTTTGATTTGTTGTTATTTGATTTGTTGCTATTTTGAACTCATGTGGACGTTTAGAAGAATTTGGAAGGTGGGTAAATTAAATGAACATTTTTATTTAATTTACTAATTTGAAAGTGCGTGAATAAATTAAATAACTATGTTTATTTAATTTATTTAAATGATGAGTTGGAAAGAAAATATAAATTAAATAAATTAAGATTTATTTAATTTATTTACATGATAGAGATGGTGAATAAATAAAATTTAGATTTTATTTATTCTTAGAAGAAAGTTGATGACCTAATTAAATAATTTAAAATTTATTTAATTATTAATATGAAGATAGGAAAATGAAGACAATTAATTAAATAAAGTTATTTAATTAATTGTGAAGACATAGAAGAAGACTAGGTTTTTCGAATACAAGTGTGTTAGAGGACATTTTTGGGTGTCTAAAGCTGGAAACAATGCAATAACCAGTGAGGATCACTTGAAGGCGTTCACAAATGTACTAGATGACTTTGAGGTGGAATGTGAAGATGTAGCCATCAAATTGTTCATACAATCCTTGATAGAAGATGCAAGGGAATAGTATAAGAGTTTGCCTGAGTTTAGTATTGACTCTTGGGTAGGATTTAAGAGGATTTTAAAAGAGCAATATGGAGATAACAATGATCTACGATTTGTTGTGACTAAGTTCACAAGTATACAAAAGGGACTAAATGAAACTGTCCATGATTTCAATGCAAGGTTTTTCAAAGTGAGTAATAAGATCTGGCCTCATTTACGACCAAATGAGGCCATGTGCTTGGTAGTTTACCAAAATGCTTATGATCCCAAAATGGGATATGAATTAAGAAATAGAGAGCCACAAACTCTCAGAGATGCCTTCAGAGTGGCTTTCCATATTAAAAATAATAGAAAAGCATCTAGAAAGACTTCTAAAAGAAGTGATGTAAGAATTACCCCACAAAAAAGAGGACAGAGCAATAGGGTTCCTATTACTACTGAGTATGATAAATTATGGAAGGAAGTCAAGGAAATAAAGAGCTCTTTGGTGAGAAGTGATAGAAGAATTCCCAATGAAAGGCCTCCTTTCAACAGACAAGAGAAAATGCCAAGGTTGGCTGACCAACCCTATAACACAAATTGGCAGGATGGGAAGCCAATCCCCCCTAATGATAGGGGAGGTGGGTCAAGGCATACCCCTGACCCTTTGAGGAAAGAAGTGCACGCCATAGATGAAGTGCTATGGTGTTTACAATGCCAAGCTCCTCACTCCTCTGCTTCATGTGATGTGGCTATATCTATGAATAACAATACAACCCCATATGAGGAATTTGAGGAAGGAGACAACTATGAGGACCATAAAGTAAACATGGTTTTGAACATGGATGCACTATAGAGGATTGGGATTCTTCTGATGGTGAATACTCAAAAGATAGGTTGCAATGGAAGAGCTGAGGTCGGTTGAACAACAGTCCATCCTAAGTATGAATGGAGGTGATGATGTTGTCCTTTAGTTAAATACCAAAGATGCCAATGTCCAGTTGAGAAAAACTTCTACTAAGGAGATCAAAGCTTTGACTACCTCCAAAATTGCCAGTGGCTATAACTTGAGAATCAAGAAGAACCAGGGAGAAAGTAGTACAAATGGCAATGCGGGAAGCATTTTCATAAAATAAGAACATCTTCCTAACCCCAGGAGGGAGGTGGGATCTATGAAAGTACCTAAAGGAAATGGGGACAAGCCTAATCCACATCCTCATCCACCCCTTAAAGTTAAAGTACCAGTAGAAAAGGAACTTACTAAGAAAATCCCTATGGAACAAAAAACTGGTAAGGAAGACACATCTCCCATCCTTGCAGCCAATAGTAATGATAAGTGCACCAGCATAGTGCCCAAATATATTCCATTAGACATGGCCCATATATTTAGTCAAATAAGGGTGACTGTTCCTTTATTGGAGATGATGAGGATACCTGAACACAAGAGTAAAGATGAGGCCACAATAAATGATGCAGCTCCTAGTACATCTAAGATAGCACATGGACATGTCAAACCACCTGAGATAAAGAAGGTACCATTCAGAGAAGTTAAGAAATATAGTGCCAAAATACCCGAAGTATATATGGGCACCACTTTGCAAAAGTGCCCTTCTCAGGTTGATCCATTATTTTTCACTCTCATGATAAAGGGAAGATTTTTCAAGAATTGTATGATTAACTCAGGTGCTTCTGCCAATATAATGCCTTTGCGGGTCATGGATATTCTGGGCTTACAAGTAACCAAAACATATGGTAAATTCTTTGCCATGGACTCTAGGGAGGTCCCCATCATTGGAATCATCAAAGATATCAGCTTCAGACTTGCATCCTTCCCTCATAAAGAGTATAAAATGAATATTATTGTGGTAGATATTCTTCCTATGTATGGCATGTTGCTGTCAAGAAAGTGGGCCTCTATGTGGGTGGTAGCATCCCGATGGATTCTTCATACGCTATGATTCCCATGGATGGTGAAGATGTGAGGCTAGACAGGGAAAAGAAATGTCCCCAAATAATCGATGGCATTAGTGAGGAAGGTGATCAGGTGTATTACCTGGATGTAGATATAGACAACTTTAGAATCAAGAATGATAGTGACACCTCATTAAATCATAAGGCTGAGTTAATCAATGATGAAGAAAGATTATGGTCTATGCATTGTGATGGGGTGTGTTCTAAAGAAGGCTCCAGTGCAGGAGTTGTGCTTATGGCTCCTTCTAGCAAAGCATTCTAATCTTCTTTTAGATTTGGCTTTGCTTGTACTAATAATGTTGCAGAATATGAGGCTTTACTTATAGGTCTGAAGATGGCACTTAAGCATGGCA
Organism: Cunninghamia lanceolata; assembly: GCA_027924645.1. Lineage (NCBI taxonomy): Eukaryota > Viridiplantae > Streptophyta > Pinopsida > Cupressales > Cupressaceae > Cunninghamia > Cunninghamia lanceolata. The sequence goes on along the minus strand of BSBN01000219.1, from coordinate 11,408,920 downwards.
TTAAAAAGCTCAGGGTTCTAGGAGACTTTGAATTGGTGGTATCACAGATCAGATCTAGGTATGCTTCAAAAAATAAAAGGCTCAGACAATACAGGAATATAGTATGGGACACTGTGGAAGAATTTGATGCCTTTGGTATTGGCTGGATAGAGCGAAGTAAGAATGTTATGGCTGATTTTTTGGCAAACATTGCAGTCAAAACTGAAGATATCACATTGGTAGGAATTTCCAAGGTCGAAATATTGAAAAGACCCTCTATTCTTGATAATATTCATCATTGGCAAGTCTTCAATGATGATCAAGATCTTTACAAATTCATGAACTTCATTGATGAATATCATGCATAGGAAATTGATTTCCAGGAATTTGTCGAGACAGCAGATGGTAAACAAACAATATTTGGTACTAAGATCATCCAGTTGAAGACTAATAGAATTCCAAGAGGACTGGTGGCTCTAGAAAGGGTTTTTGATGGAAATAACAAGAAAACTATAAGATCTACTCCAGTGCACCCAAATGACCTTGAAGAAGTCAACCTAGCAACTGAGGCCCATCCAAATCTAGTTTTTATAGGTAAGCGCCTGAACTCAAAGATTAAGGAAATTTTGATTTTTTTGCTTAAAAGACACAAAAAAGTTTTTGCATGGTCCTATGATGATTTGAAGGCATATAGAGAAGACTTGTTTCAACATGAAATCCCTTTAAAACCAGATTTAAAACCTTTTAGGCAAAAGCAAAGACCTATTAATCCCACTTTAAGGCCAAAAATGCAGCAAGAATTGGCTAAGTTAAGTGAAGGAGGGATTATCAAACCCATTAGACACTCCACTTAGGTTTCAAACCTGGTTCCTGTTAGGAAGAAAAATGGAGATATTAGACCATGTGTTGATTTTAGATACTCGAATATGGTGTCATTAAAGGATAATTATCCCTTACCAAATATGGAATCAATGTTACAAAAGGTGACTAGCTGTGAGCTATTATCTATGATGGATGGCTTTTTAGGATACAACCAGGTGATGTTGAAGGAGTCTAAGCAATACAAAACTGCATTCACTACTCCATGGGGCACTTATGTATATATTAGAATACCTTTCAGGTTGACAAATGTAGGAGCTACTTTTCAACTGGCTATGGATGTGGCTTTTTTTTATCTCATAAATCTCATAATGGTGGTGTACCAAGATGATTTGACTGCATACTCAAAAAAGGAACAGGATCATTGCTCTCATTTGGAAAAGATTTTTGAGAGATGCATGAAGTTTTACATCTCTCTGAACCCTAAGAAATGTGTGTTTGAAGAAATAGAAGGAAAACTCCTAGGTCACATAGTGTCTAAGGAAGGGATTAGGATTGATCTAGAAAGGGTTGCTTCTATTGAGAAAATCCTAGTACCCAAAAGTATTAAGGGAATTCAGTCCTTCTTTGGACAGGTAAACTTCTTAAGGAGGTTTGTTACAAATTTTATTGAAACTACTAGACCGATATCCAAGATGATAAAGAAAGGAGATGATATTGCTTGGGGTGATGAACCAATAAGTGCTTTTAGGAGGATCAAAGGAGCCATCAAGGAGGCCCCTGTACTGAAATCCCCTAATTTTTTTAAGCCATTTCAGCTATTTTCTTTTGCCTCCTTCCATACCATAGCTGCAATTTTGCTACAAAAAAATAGTGAGGGTTATGAACAACCCATCTCATTCTTTAGTAAATCTCTTCAGGAAGCTGAGCTAAAATATGACATAACTGAAAAACAAGCCTATGCTCTGGTAAAATCTATTAAGAATTTTAGGCCTTATCTGGTTGGGGCAACTATTGTTGCCTATGTACCAACAGTTGTTGTTAAGGATGTTTTTACCCAGCAAGAGGTAATAGGGAGAAGGTGTAGATGGATCAACAGGATCCAGGAGTTCAATATTGATATCCAGATTACTAAGTTGGTAAGATTACAAGGATTGGCAAATTTGATGGCTAAGTCAAATCTAGAGGCTAACCAAATCAACAATATTGAGATTCAGGGTGAGGTGGTGGACTGCGATATGAGAGATTATGAATGCTATAAGAATATTGTTCACTATATACTGGACATGTCCTACCCTAATGGTATGACTAACAATCAAAAAAGAACATTAAGGTTACAGGCCATAAAGTATGTAATTATAGAAGGTGAACTTTGGTGGAGAAATTTTGAGGGTATCTTGCTCAAGTGCATAAGTTACAGTGATCAGGCTTTTGAAGGATATGCATCATGGTGTTTGTGGAGGTCATTATATGGCTAAAACAATAGCCTACAAAGTCCTGAGGGTTGAGTATTGGTGGCCTACTATTTTCAAGGATGCTCATCAAATGGTCATAAGTTGTGATGCATGTCAAAGATTCTCAAGTAAATTAAAATTCTCTAGAAATTTACCCCTTAGGCCTGTAACAGTGGAAGCCCCCTTTCAGCAATGGGGATTAGATTTCATAGGTAAGATAACTAAGAAGTCAAGTGGTGGACATAGCTGGATTCTAGTGGCCGCTAATTATTTCACTACATGGGTTGAGGCTATCCCCACTAAAAGAGAAACTAGCAATATTGTGGTTGATTTCCTGATAAACAATATCATAACCAGGTTTGGTATGCTCATAAAAATAATTTCAAACAATGCAATGTGTTTCAAGTCCAAGGAATTTATGAATTTTTGTAGCTAGTATAGGATTTCAATCTCTTACTCATCCCAATATCATCCTCAGGGAAATGGACAGACTAAATCAAGCAATAAAAACTTGATGAAGATTGTCAAAATGATTATAGAGAAAAAAAAAGAAAGCTTGGGATACCAAACTAAGACTCGTTGTCTGGGCTGATAGAGTGACAATGAAAAAAGCTATTGGTCAAGCCCCTTTTGACCTTATGTATGGCCTAGAAGCAAGGATACTCATCAATAATCTGTTACCTATTTTCAAGTTTATCTAAGAACATGATGATGACATCTCTGATGCTATGCAAAATAGGATATATTAGATAACTCAACTGGATGAGACTAGAACATTATCCCAGCTATGAAACATAAAGTTGCAACAAAAGGTTAAAAACTTGTATGACAAAATATCATCTGAAAGGAAGTTTCAGATAGGAGATATGGTGCTACTGTAGAATGCTAGGTCCCAAGACAAGGAGAAACATGGTAAATTTGATGCCCTTTGGTTTGGACCATATCTAATCAGCAATACCCATGGAGAAGACTCTTATTTCTTACAGAGTCTGGTTGGAGAATTACTTGAATTGCCAATACATGGACAATTCTTGAAATCATACTATTCATAAGGTATGATTCTTTTACATGTATACTTTAGTTTGTTTCTTTTTAAGTTGTTTTTTTTTATTTTTGTGTTGTGGTCTACTTCTCTAGAGTTTTTATGTGATCTCACCTTGTTCAGGTTGAACAGGCGTCCCCAACTAGAGCCACTGATGGAACCATATAAAAATTTTCATAGTTCAAGTATTTTTTTTCCTTAGGCTTATGTCAATAGGTTGGAAGATTTCTAGACTTAGGGTTCTTTGCAAACTAGAAGAAACATTAAACCCTAGCTCCTCTTGCCAAAGTAAAATATGAAGGTCACATTCGTTGTATTTCTTTGGTGACCGATTGTCTCCCGTTGCCCAGAGCTTAACTTGTTTCCTTATGTCCCCCTAAACATTAGTTGACTGGCCCCCCACCACATAGCCACCGCCTCTGACCCACACCTAAAAAGCTACATTTTGAGTAACAAAGTGATTCCGTACCCTTTGTCCATTCCTAACAAAGTATAAGTTATTTTTAAGAAAGTTCTACGCCAAGGGTTAGGTATTGCTAACCCCTTTGATAGGTAAAAAGTAAATCGCACATTTCCACCAATCTGCTGACATTCAAAACTGATCAAAGAGGACAATCGTGGAATTGTGGAATAAGGCACCAGCTGGTGAGGAACTATTTCTGATTATAGCAAAGATAATGGTAGCGAGTCCTATCCAAAATAAAAGCAACTTTAAATGTTTTTGCCATTTTGCCAAGCTCTATTCCAAAGCCCTGGCTAGCATCTATGGAAAGGCAGAAGTTTGACATGTGGCTGCTATGGTTCAAGAAAGGGTCAAGCTAGAAAGGGGCATGCTCTGATGTTACGATTTTTGTTCCTCCACCATTCCGCTGGGTTGTTAATTAGTGTGCCTCGTAGAATTGCGGAGTGACAGAAAATTGCCACGTAACAAAAATGGCATAATATCTATAGCTTGTCAGTCCTAGAAATAAATTAGAAAATAATGAAGGGTAACTTCCTAATTGGTTTAGTACAAGATCTGGACGTGTCATTTATCATCAAGTTCTCAGGATTGATCATGGCCATCAAATATATGCCAACATCATAAAATATGATGGTCAATATTCAAATTTCCCAAAGAGCATGATCTTGCATATCTAGTTCACCCGAGACAAAGTGATGATGGACGTGACTAATTCCAATCCTGGATGAATGATATAAATGCAATTCATACCTCAAATCTCTTCCATATGCGCTATTTCAAAGGACATTGAAGTATTGGAACATTAAAGCTGAAAGATGCTACCATACCTCTGGTACCAAGCTCAAAGTGACTATGTGAGATAAATCTGGTGAGTTGTCTGTTCCTCTTACTACTCTCTACTTTTCCATTAGGGATTTTCCATTTCCCTCTATTCATAAGAAATTTTTTTGTGGCATGACATGACCCAACCCCTGAAAATTAAGAGAGATAGCCCTCATCCTAATTCACCATTTGAAAATGGCTCCACCTAAAGCCCAGGTTTTCTCCATTTCCTAAAAATGAGCCTTGCATGAAGACATTATGAAACAACTCCCTAGATTTGGTGCACAAAGGGTAAGAGTAATGGGCCTTGAAGGTAAAGAGGGATTTGTTAATAAATTTACTAATTGTAGGGATACAGAAATCCATGTTCATGGTTGGCCACTATTTTAGCACTGGTGGGGCAAAAGGAATGCTCACGCACCACTATCTAATGTGTGGGAAAGCAATCTGGGAAATTTGATAGTCACTAATGTATTTGAGGACATTGAACTACTCCAAGCCATGGCAGTTCATTATGATGAAATATCTAAAGCAATTAGGAGTATGAAGGGGGGAATTCTGGTAGAAATCAGTAGAGAGGCTATTGCCATGATCTTTGGACTGAACTTGGTCACCTCTACAGAGATTGACACAAATAGATTCAAAGCCCTATATACAAATAACAAGACTAGTTACATAACCATATACTTGCCTAGGTTCAGGGAAAAGGGACCAAATGCTAAATCAGTAAAAATTCCCCAAAGTGAGCAAGAGCCTTTTAAGTTAGGCACTTTTGAAGATTATTTTGCTAACACCTACTATGCTCTCTGTCAAGTGATAGGGGAGGACAAGATGGAATGCATCCCCATTGATTTTACTTATATGGCTGCTGATATCCAACATCCATCTAGGAATGTTCAATTTTATTTTGCTTCATATTTGGCAAAACATATGCATCAAGGGCTAGTAAACATTAAGAACAACAAGGAGACAGATAAGTTCAGATGGTTTTCATTGCTTTGCCATATGTTTCTGTATTATGGAAGAATAAACATGGTTTGGCACCCAAAATTAATGGTTAATCATGTTGATAAAATAGGGAATGTGTTGCATGTCCAATGCTGGACTCATATATGGGACAGGCATGATCCAAATTCTAGTTATAGATTCTTTAGGGATTATTTTGTGGTCACTGTATTAAGACATTTCCAGCCAGACATACCTAGGATTCTAGAACCATTGTTGAATTTCCTTAGACCTGTAGTGAGGGTTCCTCCTTTAGAAATTAAGAAAATTGGGGTGATTTTATCCCCCATGAAGAGGGCACAGTTTTTGGAATTTATGGCACCACTGTTGGTCCTCACATTTTACCCAAGTATGTACCATTGAGGGTTCGTTTCTTGGAAATAATTTGGCAATTGACCAAAATGGATAGGGCTCACCTAGCAGGACAAAAGAAGGCATCTTTCTTTCCTTTCTTAATGGTTTTTTCTAACTTCAAGATGAATAAAGAAGGATTTGCTAAACTAAATACAAAGTTATTGCCTTTTAAGATGAGACAGGAGAAGGTTAGGTTCTCTAATCCTAAAGGATACATTAATAGCATTAGGAGAGGTATTAGTAGGTCTTACATACCCCATCAAGTTTTCTTTCCTGAGGATGTTATCAAAAATTCTCCTAGTGACAACAAGGTGAAAACAAAAAGAGAAAAATGAACAATATACATGAAATACAAAGAAGGAATGAGGAAGAAGAATCCTTCTTACAAGGGACTGTTCTCAGAATTTGATGACCCCATCAATAGGATAAAGAACATTCTATCTCATGTTGATGAATTGATTGATCTATAAGACGGTGAATCTAATAAGGTTCCAATAGAAGATAGGCCTTCATATCAGCCCCCTGCTAGAAATTTGATAAAGTACACTTTCAAAAGAAGAACCAAGAATGAAAATGTCAAGGGACAAGCTCCACAAGCACTTCCACAACCCAATTAACTCTCTCTGTCACTGCCTCCACAGTCATCCTCCCCTTCTATACTAGTGATTGAATGTGATTCTCCTCATGAAGAACCTTCTCCAAAAAGAAGAAAAGTTGAAGTGAGTCCTCTAGTTGATTATCCCGATGATGAGGGAGAAATGGAAATAACTGAGGAAAAGTACAACATGAGATGCCATCCCCTTGCCGAGATATACCAGAGGAATTACCTTTGAATAGAATTTCTGATATTGCCATAAAGGGCAATGATGTTTCAGATGACATCAGGGCTATAGCATGTAGGAATTTCATTAGTGATGATGATTTTGTCAATACTAAGGAATTTTTTGATTTCTTGTCTCCATCTTCATCAAGGTCTGGCAACAAATTAACTCATTTGAGGACATTTTAACAAATGCTTTTGATAGGCAGCAGGAGGATAACTAGTCTATTGTCTCAAGTATTTTAGAACTGTTGATGGACAAGGTATCAAGAGAATTAGTTGGAATCAATAAATGTTATTATGATTTGTCACAAGTTATTAAGAAGATTGCAGATGATAAGGAGCAAACAGTGCCTCAGTTCGATAAATGGATCCCTAGGATTGTTTCTTTAGTAGGCATTTGTAAAGGAGCAAATCATGATCCCAATGCTCCCAAGAATGTTAAACAAGTCTATATGGTAGCAAAAGAAGCAGGAGATTCCTAGGCATTTATAAACTGTCTTGAGGAAAGGGCATTAAAGTTAATTCAAGGTTTTGATAATGATAAGGTTGGGATAATTCCTACAATAAAAATTGAAATTGGTGACATCAAGCCATCCCAATCATGGATTCTCTAATTTAACAATATTGTTCCTATCATCTCTTTCTTCATCTGTTAGGATAACAAGATAGATATTTCCTTGTTCAAAACTAGCACCAACAAACTATGGGATTCTTGTCAACTAGCTGCTGATTTTATAAGGGAAGCTGAGTCAGTTTTGGCCAAATAAAATAACAGATATTTATCTTGTGTGAATAATCCCATCAGTTTCCAATGACCCACCGAGGAGCAATATCAAGATTGGCATAAGAGATATAATGAGCTTCCTGGTATTTAAAATTTGTAACAGTGGAATCTTCTTATTCTCAAAATACAGGTAAGAAGCAAAGGTTGGCATAGTTTGTTACATTTTCTTCAAAAGGCACAATTCCCTAGTAACACTTATCTTGTGGACATACTTGTAACAACTTTTTCTTGTATGAAGATTATCTAAGTAAAATCAGTTACCTCTATTTCTAAACCAAATGCAAAATTTTGTTTAATAGGAGGATGACATTTGTTTCTAGGTCTGAGGCTTGTTTTGCTCCCTTGTTTCTATAAAAGGGAATTCAGGACCTAGTAACGAGGATCTTGGAGAAATTTTATGTAAGCACAGTATATTATCATAATATAAGTAATCTTTACTTCTAGGTGTGTTTTCAAAGAATAAAATCATTTGTACTTGCAATTATTGGTATAAAGTTATGGTAAACTCAGCATTTTTTAATATATTGTTAAGGTTCAGACCGTATTGTCTCCTACAATTGTGTCTTTTCCTATATTTTTGAATGAATTGATAAACTATCAATATTATTCATCTTCACAGTTTTTCCTTTGTAAGGATATCCATTCCAAAAGGCTTTTACTCAAAAAGTAAATTTAAATGCTTCAAGGAAGATATTAAATATAGTAGATGTGCACAGGGATAAGTAAGAATGAATGGTTTGATCTGATTTCAAGATGTGGTGATGTAATGCATCATTACAATATTCTTAATAGAGTTATATTTGCATCCTTGATACTAAGTTCATTTATATTCATTTTTTGACTCTGTGACCCCAGATTTAGGCACTAATCTTTTGATGGTTATTGTCCTCATATAAACCTCCCTAATCATTTCATTGAAGAACGGTTTTAATTTCTGAATTTACATTTGATGTTACTTTGTTTACATGTTCCTTTGCAAAGAAATAGAACTAAAGCTTAAGAATCTAGCCCATCTCTTTACTTTATCAAACATTCTTTAAGCAATCTAGCAAGAACATATATGTTATTGGAGCAGTGTTATCAAGCAAGTATTTCAGGAACCCACATCCATTTGAATAGAAAACTATTTTCCCCAAAAGAGAAAGACTCCAAATATAGGAACACCCTCCTTGGTTTCACATAGCCTAAAGTGCAGAGGAAAGAGGGATTGAAAACCTTGATCTCCTATTCATTGGCCAATCCCCTGAGGCAGATCAGTTATTAGGAATGGCTATTATATAGATTGGTTTTCCTTGAGATCAGGCTGGGAATTTAAAACAACTAACAAGATGTTTGTCATGCTCCTCCTCTGATTTGGAGTATATCAATATATCATCTAGAAAAACTAATACAAAGTCATCCAGGCAGTCCCAAAAGACACTGTTCATCAAATTCATAAAAGTTTCTGGGGTGTTAGTTAGCCCAAACGGTAACACTGTGAACTCGTAGTGAATGTATCTAGTTCTGAAGGCAGTCTTTGAAATATCTTCATCTTTTATTTTCAGCTGGTGGTATCCTGATCTCAAATCAATTTTTGAGAATACCTTCTCTACTTTCATCTGATCAAACAACTCATCAATTCTAGGGGGCAGATATTTATTTTTGATGGTGGCCTTGTTTAGCATTTTGTAATCAATACATTACCTCAAGGTACCATCCTTCTTATTTACAAATATGACAGATGGTCCTCATGGAGACACACTTGGTCTTATAAAACCTTGGTTAAGCAATTCTTGCAACTGCGCCTTCATCTCATACAATTTAGTTGTGTTCATTCACTATGGTGCCTTTGACAGAGGCTCAGTTCCAGGTAACAATTCAATTTAGAAATCAAATTCCCGCTTCACTTTGGAGGAAACTCAGTCAATTCATCAGGAAATACATCTTGGAATTCCTTCAGAATGGGATGGTCATTAGCTAACGACTCTGATTTATCAAGATCCCTGACCTTTACTACATAAGTAGTGCAACCTTTTATGTTGGCCTTTTTCAGCTACATAGCAAAAATCTACCTGAGCTCTAAAGGTCTTCTTAATCCATGAATCTCAACTCAGTTACCCTGATCATCTAAGCATTTCACTATTTTCTCTTCACAATCTACAATAAACTTATGCTCTATAAGCCAATTTATTCCCAGAATTACATCATATGATCCTAGGGGTACAACATACAAATTGACCTGTGTCTCAAAGCTAGGAAGTTCAAGTTCACTGCATGCATGACAATGCTCTACCATTTTCTCTACCTAGTTTCCATATTGTACCTTCCATGAATTAGCCATAAATCTTGGTTTTACTAACAATTTTGAAATAACACTTGGATCTACAAAACACTCAGTAGCACCAGTATCAATTAAAATTGAAATAGGGCATCCAAAAAGCTTACCCGAGAACTAGATTGGCATAGCCTGGAAATCAGCGTAACGATTATCAACCGCCGCATGACTATGATGTTGGTTTCTATTTTTCTTATTATTCTCCCTCTGAGGACACACACTGGCATAATGCTCACAGTCACGTGTGTAGCAACCACTGAGGGGTGCTATGGGTCTATCTGAAGCATCTCTCCTATTATTGTTGTTATTATTGTTATAATTTGTCCTCTTATTGTTGTTCTTATTTCCTTCATTGTGGTCTTAAGAATTGTTTCCCCTCTTGAGATTTCTGATCTTCCTGTTATTGTTATTGCCCTGATTGTTCTGATTTTGATTGTTCTAGTTATTTCCTCGAGGTTTCTTATTTCCATACTTGGCATCTCTGCTTTTCCTATAATTTGCAACCTATTGTAATTTTTGTTCCTAATTGATTGCTTTTTCAAAAACCTCATCCATGGTGGAAGGGTTATGAATGTCAACATTAGCTCCAATTTGAGGCCTAAGCCCCGTGATGAATTTGTGAATCTGAAACCTCTCATCATGCTGATAGTGAGGTACGTACTTGAGCAAGTGGGAAAATTTCTCCCAATATTGAGTTATTGTCATTCCACCCTAGTTGAGATTCTGAAATTCAAACATTTTCTTATCAAAAAATAACTGCGGTAGCCATCTCTTTCAGAACAACTGCAAAAATTGCTCCCAATTTACCTCACCAAGTAACGGCCGCTTCTTAGCCTTTTCATTGTCCCACCATGTGGCAGCCTCATCGGTGAGTTGGTATAATATAGCCTTAGTCTCATTAGACAAATTTTACAGGGAAAAGTATTTCTCCATCTGAATTATCCAGGCTTCTGCCCCATCTCAAATTGTTTTTATGACAAATTTTGGTGGGGTGACCTTTTTGAGGTCTTTACCCAACTCTTCAGCCACTTTCTCTTGCTTGCTTGGGTTTCTTTTAGTCTTGGGGTTTTCTTTATTTTATTCATTTATGTTACCACCATTTCCACCTGCATTCACCTCATGTTGACCTGTTTGAATTTCCTATTCCAGACCATCCATCCTGGCCTCTTGTCGATTCAACATGGCTATGATCTGATCCAATCTTTCATTCGGATCACCACAGGATCCACCTCCACGCTGGTAAGTGAATCTAGCATCTATCTGGGTTACTCTGTGAACATTTCATTAAAGCATAATTAGGCGTAGGTCCTAGAGTTGAACTTGGCTCTGATACCTGTTGATCATGATGTTGATCATAAGCAAACATAGAATAAAAGTTACACAACAACCTTTACTCATCTTGAAAGATATAATGAATTCAGAGAATTCATGATCCCAAGTCTCCGTGGATTAGTTCTTAATCTACTGATGTTACTCAGTGGTTGATGTGTGTTGTTGTTTTCCATTCAGGGGCCTTACGTTTGTTTATCAGTATATTATGTTCATGTAAAGATGCTACACAGAAAGGTCACTCTACACAGTATATTTCTTCAAATAATGTGTCTGCACTTGGATCTTTGCATGATATTTATCAATTGAACATGCTTTAACTCTAAATATGCTATGTATTTTCAATTTTCTATGAGATATCAACATATTTCATGTTACTTGCTTCTGATTATCTATTATTTACAATTGTGATGGTGAATTTATGAAATTGAAAGAAATGTAAAAGAATACTTCAAATTTTGGTGAATCTTAGCTATTGAACCACATACACACTTGATACAGTCATGAGGAGAAGAAATCAAACCATATTTTCACCAGGATGTTCCACAGCTAGATACAGATGATGCAAACTTCAAAGGATAACGAATGAAGACAATACATGCAGACTGATGAGCACTCCAAGGGACACAGCAAATCAAAGCATGTATCAAGAATTCAAACACAGACTACTCAAGATTTATGATGATTTGTAATCGAAATGGTCTTCTCTTTCATTAAGTATGCAAAAACATGTATGTTTACAATAACTTTGAAATAAGTCCTGATATTTCAGCAATCAAATTTCAATTAAGCTTCTGAATGTTCAAAATAAGGCATCCCTGCACCTTTTATAGAATAAGGTGAGTGAGCGGTTACAAATGACCTATGGTCAAGATTTATCAATTTAAGATCAATGATGGATATTCCCTTTGACTTGGTCAACTATCTCCCGTGGCACAAGTTGCCAGCTAGCAACCATCTAGGTAACTTATTTTCTTCTAAGTACCTGACGCATATGTTTCCCTTGTGGTGCATCTTCCTTTATTCCTCAAGTTCTTCTTCTTCATCATCATGATCATCATGATCATCACTTTCTATGTCATCATCACCCTGATGAATATCGCCTTTTATATGGACCTACATTATCGTCCTGATATTTTCATATGCTTCTACTATCTTATCAACCTCCCCGCCATCCTGAGTTTTGGCTTTATTGATGGCGTGCTTGTGGGCTTGAAATTTATCTCTAAGGACTTCTAACTTTCCCTTCCTGTTGCTCAATGTTTCATTATAGTTCTCCACCCTAACTTTGATCCTCATGATCTTGTTCATTGCTTCTTTTGTCAGGTGGGTGAGAGGATCATCAGCCATCGGCTAGAAGTTATCATGCAGAGCTTTTATGGAAAAGTCCGCGTCTTGGTTCTCAATTTTCCCCTCTACTTTTCCCTCTAGGGCTTCCAGGACTTCTGCTTCATAGGACCTCATGTTGTGCAGTTTCACACTAATATCTCTTAACTTACTACTGCACTTCTTCAGTACATCACATTCAAACATGATGTCTTTATACCAAATATCCACTAGCATGGCAGTGTTATTATTTAGCACCTGATAATTTATCAGGACCTGAGGATTAATCCTCTTTATTTCACTAAGAGCACCCAAGACTTTCTCTAACTAGAATGACCTTCTTCCAGCCTCATTCTGTACTTTATCAACCTTCTTCCTTGAGATACTCAAAGAATTCCACCTCTGCAAAGAGGCTCTCACTACTTCCTCAGCTCCCGTGAGTGCTGACAGCATCTGTTTTCTCATGATCACTGACTCATGCTTCATAAGGTCTAATTTATTAACCTCCTCTTGAGAGATTGCAATCAATGGGACTGCCTGATCTAATGATGTATTGTCAGGGTTAATCAACCCTTTTATGTATGAGTGCAGCTGAGCAATGTGCTCTTTATGCTACTTATTCTTCTCCTTTTCTTTCTTCACCCTTTGGGTTAAAGAATCAATTATATCCTTCCCTTCCTGACCCTCTTGGTCTTCATTGGCAAACCCCAAGTCGACTGTGGTGATCTGAAATTCTTCTAGGGTGATTTTGCCTTTCTCTTTCTCAACAATAGGAAGTGCTACCTAGGCGGTCCTTCTACCTGTAGTAGGATCTCTCCTAATTGCAGATGTTAATCTGGCCTTCCTCTTAGGCTTCATGATGGTTTCTGAAAACAATGTTGAAACATCAAATTCTTGAATCTCAAAACCTAATTCTGTACCTATTTCTTTCTCAAGCCATTGAGGTATTTGATCTCTGAATCCTTGGTATATGTCATCATCATCATGTCCACCCTGATCTCTAGCATTTATCTCGATTCTCGATGGAGAGGGTGATTTACTTATTTCTTCCTCATGATATTCATCATGAGGGGGATCCTGTTGTATTTCTTCTTCCTAAGGAGCTTCTTCTTATAGAGGAGGATCTTGTGATGTATCTACATGCTAGTCCTTGACCTGATCTTGTACTCCCTCCTTTTGTGTTTCATCCACTTTGAGAATTTCCTCATTCTGAGGTGTATCCATGGATATCATTGTGTTTGTACTAGGTGCATCCACCTGATCCTGGATCATATTCTGCTCCGCACCTGATGTATCTCCCTCTTGGGTGTTAAGGTCATCATGACCTGATGTTTCTTTATCATCTGAGGTTTCTTGAGTCTGGGGGGCATCATCACCTGATGTGTCTTTATCATTCCCGCCCTTTTGTTGGACTTCTACTATTTTAGGCTCAGCTAGTATCTCCTGTTGTTGCTGGCCCATATCTGGAGTATGTCTTTCCACTTCGGTCTACTTGACTACCTCAATATTTTCTGCTTTATCAAGTGCACTTGCTTGATGTTTGGGACTTGCATCCTCCCTGTATGTTAGGTCTATCACTGCAGGGCTAGTTACCTTATCAACTAATTTATCAAGCCTGATTTGTTGGGCCGCCCTCTCTGGGCTACTTTCTTTTTCTTGTTCCGTTTGCTTCAACTCTTCTAATACCACCATCTGTGATGATGGGGTTCCATGTGGGGTCATGCAAGTGTTAGAAGCAAGGGTCTCCATCTGCTGAGAAGCTACGTTTTGTACCACCTCATCATCTGATAGGTCCACAGTTTCCTTTAGTGAGAAAGGACCACCTTGACCTGCTCTAGTGGCTTCTTTTTCTTGCTCTTCAGCCTTCTCAGTCTTAAACTGAATGATGGTAGGAAGTGGCACATCATGTTGCAATTCTTTCCTGAACACTTCACTACTAGTTCCCCTTAATACTATAGGATCATGTCTTATCTCACCCCTCATAGATGTTATCTATTTTTTAAGTGGTGATGCCACTAGGGGTGCCTTCCTCTTTCTTGTGACTATCATTGGATCATCACTTTCTGGTTCTTTATTCACTGGCTCCTCCTCAAGAATGATATCATCTTCCACATTTTGCTATGAGGTTTGGCCCTTATCTAATACTCCTACAATCTCCACAGCCGACCTTAAGATTTTTTTTGTTTGTGGTTCATCTACCTTAGGCTGTGCAGATGAGGCTGATACTTGTCCTGATGCGGATGCACCTTCAGCTGGTATATCAATTCTTTCAATTATCACCCCCTTAGGTTCACTATCAGTCTTCCTTCCTCTGGGGAGTCTTTTGCTTTGTTTCTGAGGTGGTAGCCTTTCTCCACTAGATTTTCTCTTCTCAACAAGAAAGTCATCATATTCTTCATCTGGAATCTCCTGCCTTTTCCTCTTATTATCTACTGTGACGGCCACACCCTTCTTCTTCAGTGTATTGATTTGTTCATTTACCCATGATTGGGTCAATTGCAGCACCCCACCTGTAAACTGATCTAATGAAATATCTTCAGGTTGCGTTAGGTCAGGAGCTGAAATGGTGTCATTATACACCTTCTTATCTTCATACTCATTGGACATGGTCTTGCCATCATCTTTCTTCAATTGTGCAGGCACTGGAATGTAGTCAAATGTCTTAATCTGATTGAGGGTGAGCCTTTGATATTTTTTTCTTCTAACTTCAGCTTCATCCTCACAGTCAATCCAGAAATCCTCTAAGTGCTTCTTATTATAGGTTGGCCTATAATCTTTTGCATTCTTCCATAGGGATCATATGATCTGGCCAATGGAAATGGTTGTAAGTTCATTAGGTTCAGACCCCCTATGGCCTTCTATATGCCTTCTGAATCAGGGCATATATACCACCCTATAGTTACTGGAAACAATACTAGAGGTATTTTCTTGTTTGCTTCGTATGCATCTAGTATAGTAAATATCTGTCTCAAAAACTCCATCAGGACTACCCCATTAGTAGGGTACCTAGGTAGCATTAATGGCTGTCCTTCAAAACCTTCTATCCTGATGTAAGAAAATGTGGCAAACTGGATAAACCAGGCACCATGCTTGTATATAACTTTCTGAGCTTCCATGCTCAATCTTTTGGTTCTATCCTCCTCCATTGTTCTAACTAGATGCATAGAAAATGCATCATTCACCAATTTATAGTCAAGGAGATAGTCTTTTCTCTGCACCTGCCACCAATCTTTCCAACTGTGGTCAATGCATCAAATGTACCTTTGTAAACACATGAATATACAAAATATGAAGTCATGTAAAATAAACAGTCCATGCCTCCTAGGTTCATCATTTGTTCATCTAAAGCATCACTAATGATTTTAGCCTATAATGGCTTGTTATCCGTATAAAGACACATCATGATGACTCCATACATCCAATCCTTGAAACTTCCAGCAATAGGCTAGCCTGTCACCCTGCAGAGCAGGGCAATCATATACTGATATTCATCATCAAAATCAAATTTGTACAGATGCACTGGCAATTTGGTAGATGCAGTGTAAGTGTTGTTCTTAGATCTCCACTAATATATCCTCTTTCTTGCAGTCTTTTTATTGTTTTCATATTCAATCTCCAATTTACGTAGATCCATACTGACTACTTTCTTTCCAACTAGGAGATTGAACGTAGATGTAATCCCTTTTATTGACAAATCTGCATAAACCCTTCCATGTTTTTCCACCCGCCTCGTCTAAGGGTTGTAATTTCTAGAACATTCTATTATAAATTCCAGAGTTTCCATGGAATAGGGAAATCTAGCCACATGCCACATTCCTGATGTAAATATGGCGTTTAGTAGGGTACTATCTTTATCATCATGCATCTTAGATGACCATGCTACTAAATCTGTGTTTTCCTGATGAGTATCCCCAATGACACCATACTTGAACCGCACTCCCTCAGGTTGAGCAAACATAGGCTTAAGAAATTTAGACTCAGACCTGTTCCTCTTGATGTCCACCATGGATTCTTGTAATGAACACGACTGGTCTTACCATAATATTCACACGGATGCATACAACATTATACATTTATAGCATCATGCATATTATACTTATTAATTTATATTTCATCATGATATGCATACTTACAGTTTCAAACCACCAGAAAAGCATACTACCTGGACATGCAGAAAATAACAACAAGAGGGTTTTTAATTACTTACCTGATAACGCTTATCTCCTGGATTCAGCTGATGATTACGGAAAAGGGACTCAAATGACGATGATCACATGCTCCGTTATGATGTACGATGTATGTCTGTTCACAAGTAGCGCGTATGACAGTTTGAATGTCCGCTCTGTAAATTCTCATTTCTTCGCAAAGTAAATGCAAAATGACCTTGTAAATTCACTTTTAACCTCATTCATAGGGCAAATTAGGGCAAAACTGGGTTAAATTGATCAGGACCATTGATCTTCTACCATGAATCTACGGATGTTGCTAGGTGTTTAAATCATGTTCGCAATCAAAAGGAATCCACCTACTACATTTATGTGCATTAAATGTTATGAGGTAAGAAGAGGGGGGTGATCTTTAGAAGATTGGGTGATATTTGAAATATGACCCCCTCTGTGTAATATGACCTTCTGCCTTTGAGCGGGAAAACTGATGTCAATGAATCAGGTGATGTTGAGAATATCAGGTCATGTTCTGAATATC
This sequence comes from Cunninghamia lanceolata, assembly GCA_027924645.1. Lineage (NCBI taxonomy): Eukaryota > Viridiplantae > Streptophyta > Pinopsida > Cupressales > Cupressaceae > Cunninghamia > Cunninghamia lanceolata. Next base: position 11,391,702 of record BSBN01000219.1, on the reverse strand, counting down.
AGGGGATGTTTAAAATGTGACCGCTCAAAACTAAAGTGACCCCCTTTCGAAAGATCAGGATGACATCACCATCATGTTATTGAAAAAGGGTGATCATTGGAAATATACCTCTGCGAGGTAAAAAGGATGATGACGTCACTGTCAGGGTGATTTTCTTTGTTCATCGGGGTTGGATGATGTCATCGGCGTATTGGCATTGGGGTGATATTTTGCAACAGGGTGATATTTGAAAGATCGGGTGATATTCAAAATATGACCCCCGCAAAAAATATGAAGTTGTTTGACGGGTAAATACCACTATCACGTAAGATTAACGTCTGGAACTCCAGACCAAATGATTATCGGGTGATAAAATTGGATCGGGGTGATCTTACATAAGATGACTGATGTTATGAAATATGACCCCCCCCTCGAAATATCAAGTTTAACCAAGACTTTGACTTGTCATAACTTTCATTCCCTAAGGAATATCAGGGTGATCCAAAAGGCAAACCTGCATGAAATTTTGTACTCTTTCCAACCATGAGGTTATTGATATGAAATATTAACTTTGATGAACTAACCTCATCATGATGACTTACCCAGCTCCTTTATGCAGGGTCACCTGCATGACTTACTTTTACCAGACCACCGAAAAGTAGGAAAATAACACAAGCCAAAGCAACAAAAAGTTGGGTCCCTGTTTTGTATAATATAGCCTTAGTCTCATCAGACAAATTTTGCAGGGCAAAGTACTTCTCCATCTCAATTATCTAGGCTTCTGCCCCATCTCAAATTGTTTTTATGTCAAATTTTGGTGGGGTGACCTTTTTGAGGTCTTTACCCAACTCTTCAGCCACTTTCTCTTGCTTGCTTGGGTTTCTTTCAGTCTCAGGGTTTTCTCCATTTGTTTCATTTATGTTACCACCATTTCCACCTACATTCACCTCAAGTTGACCTGTTTGAATTTCCTGTTCCAGACCATCCAACCTGGCCTCCTATCGATTCAACATGGCTATGATCTGATCCAATCTTTCATTCAGATCACCAAAGGATCCACCTCCACACTGGTAAGTGAATCTAGCATCTATCCGGATTACTCTGTGAACATTTCATTAAAGCGTAATTAGGCATAGGTCCTAGAGTTGAACTTGGCTCTGATACCAAATGTAAGGTGTGGAAAATTACATACTAAACATAGTATTCCAAAAAGCATTACTTAATCCAAAAATGGAAAATACATTCTTTATAATTTGCAAATAAACATAACTATATAAAATAGAAAGAATTCCATTAATGAAGTAAAAGTTTCCATGCATTGAAAAGTGTTACAATTCCATTACTTACACAAATCTGGTGTTACATACATTTGTTTCAATGTTACAAGTGAGGATAATACATCAATATATCAAAGAGAATAAATTTACATTTTACAACGTGGCTATACTAGCCATACAAAAGAGTACAATGAAATAAATATCCATATAATATAAGAATCTCTGAACTCAACCGCTTTGATCCTCCAATCTTTCACAAGCCGAGACCAAGAGTGTGGTTAAGGAACTTTTTCCACCCAACCACGAAGTACTAGACTTCCCTGGGTTTCTTCCTAGCTCAAAGAAAACACTAACCCTGCACAAGGAGCCTAGCAACCTGGAACGATATAAGCAGTAGGGAATCTCTTGATGCGTTCCTGTTGCTTGTATGCATCCTAACCTAGAATGACATAAACTCTTGCAAGAAGGATGTGGCAGAGACATATATAACATACTTCTAGGCTTTTTAATAATCCATCTATTTCAATGGTACAGTAGCTTGGCCAAGCAATAAAACAAAAGTGATAGTTTTAGAAAAAGTAAAACTATCGTCTCTGGGAGCCCACATTCGGCATCCTATCCTGAAAGTACATTACTTTACCCAAAAGACATGTAATGAATAGTTTTCTAAGATTATTTATCCATGATCAAGAATATACATCTCAATTACAGTTTACATCATCCACTTGATTCATCTAGTTTGTTTGTTGTCTAAGTTTGCAATTTCCCAGTGTTTTATATCACTTTTCATGTTAAGTAGTTCTCTAGATGTGATGGTTAATTTCAGTTTGGTAGTCAAAATGAAACTATCAGTTTTATAAAATGTCTTTTCTTTCACAATCCAATGGTTTTGCTAGTTATGACAATATTAGTCTCAATACAACATTTAACTTCATACAAGAAACTAATAATCATTAAGATTATATGATAGTTCTATTCAGACATTTACAACTGTGTAAAATATAATAAAATGAAAAAGCTTCTGTTGTCCTCCATACAGATATAAAATATATAATATATGTATATATATATATAAAGAAGTATATATATCTGTGTGTGTGTGTAAAAATATCACAGCAATAACTATTTATACAGAGAAATACCAAACTAATTAAGTGTTGTTATAGCATATTAAAAACCATCTGCAACAATTACATACTGATATTGATATATATATAACTATAACTAAGAAATCAATATAAAAAGCAACGCTTAGAAATAATTAAGCAATGTTCGAATGATTACCAGAATGTTATAAATTCATATATATATATTACCATAAATAACTAAATGACTATCGTCGATGTGTGCAGAGATAAAAAGGTATTAACACAGTAGACTTGGGTGCCGAATACATCCCAGCGAATTGAATACAAATTACAAGTTTTAAGTTTAGATTTGTAAAGATTAAACATAAGCGGGCATCACATATGGGGTCGCATGGGGACTGTGACCCCATATGGTGGCGCCGTAGCTACTACTCATGACCTCCAATATTTGATATGGCCTTTGTGCCGATAAGCCTCTATCAACACTTTGATTTAATTCGAAATCCCTACAGCATACTTCGCACTATGCATATATTTCAAAAGTAATTCAACATTGTAATCTGAATTTGTACATGTGGGTTTCCATATATCAATGTTCGATATTACTGTATATGTATATATAACATATGAGATTTCAATAACAAAACATATACATAGTAGTACACTTAACAGCATATTTTTATGTTATAATATGAATAAAATCCAAAAAAACCATATCTTTTCACAAAGAAAAATAGGGGTTTGTCCACACGAAAATAATCACACACAATTTGAGAGTACAGATTTGCATAAAAACTTGGAGTTTTGCTCTCCAATCAATCGAATGCTCAAAACCCTCTATTCCCTAAAAGCTTCTTTTGTTCCAGATCTTCAACCTTTTTGCCAAAGCCCTCTTTTTCTCAATAAATCTTGTGTTTTGTTTACAAATTTAGAGATGAGAAAGAAAGTTGAGAATGCAAAGTTGTGAGTGAATTTATGTGTTGAGAGAATAAGTTTTATTCCACTTTTATTATTTTCCTCCCTCAATCTTGCTTTGCTTTCCTTTGAGCTTTTTTTCCTAATTAAAGTTTTCTTTTTCTAATTTTCTATTGTTTTCTTGTTTTCTTTCCTTTTTGTTTTGTTCTAAATCTTGTTTTATTTTCTAATTTTAATTCTCTAATTTATCATAAATAATATTAAATAATAAACATGATTATCTCAACTATCTATAAAACCAATAATATAATCATTCCCCAAATTAAAAAATCAAATAAATAATTAAACCATTTAATCTATTTTTCTATGAACACATAATGTTAAATAACAATTAATTACATAATCTAACTATAATACAATAAAATAAACTATATAACAACATAAAATAATGCAATTCTAATGCATCTACATGACTCTAAGTGATGTGTGTGAGAGAAATCCCTCCATCTTAACCCTACCAGACTGCTAACCTCCTTTACCTTAACCACACCCTTGTCTTCGACAACCTGCAACTCATGATAAACTCAAATTTCCCATTAATAGGTTAGTAACCCAATAGCCGAAGCATAATCGAAGCATCAAAATTAATAACATGAAAATAACATTCATTTCATTTCATATTTTCCATATTAAAATAGTCATTCATCTTTCAAAATAACATATTATTTATCTAACCACACATAATTGTTCATGAAATATTTCAACATAAAGTAATTCTAGAAAGTATCAAAGTTTGAGACGTGACATCCTTCCCCACTTGGAAGAGACATCGTCTCGATGTCTTATTACAAAACATCTACATAAAGAGTCTTATACATCAAATATCAATAATATAATAAATTTCATCATATGCATAATAAAAATAAACTAAAATCTTAGATGTGGAAAAGATCTATCAATATCTTCTGCATTTTCCCAGGTGGCACTGTCCACTGAATACTGGTCCCACTGTACCCTATACTGCATGACATTGCGGTTTCGTAACTTAACGTTGCGCCTCTCCAAAATCTTGGTGGGCTCCCCTAGCACCACCCCTGGATCCTGAACCTGCAATGCACACTAGTCAAGAATATGAGATGCATCCAGATGGTATGGCTTAAGTACAGAAACATGGAAGACATTATGTATCCGAGAAAGAGCCAATGGTAGAGCAAGCCTGTAGGCAACCAGATTAATAATCTCCAAGACATCAAACGGCCCAACATATCTAGGGGCAAGCTTAGACCCCTTCCCAAATGAGATTAAACTCTTCTCTGGTTGAACCCTCAAAAAGACCTTGTCTCCCACTGAGAACTATCTAAAGGTTCTATTCTTATCTACAAATCTCTTCTGTTGATCTGAAGCTTGCTTCAACTTTTCCTTAATTATCTTCATCTGATCTTTCATCTCCCTCAACATCTCTAGCCCAACAACAATCATGTCTTCCACTCTATCCTAGCTGATAGGTGTATGACATTTGTGACCATATAAAGCCTCAAAAGGTGCCATTCCTAGATAGGCATGAAAAGAGTTATTATAAGAAAATTCTACTAGAGGTCGATACTCCTCCCACTTATGTTGTTGATCCATATAGTACATTCTAAGGAGATCCTCTACTACCTGATTCACCCTCTCAGTCTGACCATCAGTCTGAGGATGATATGCTAAACTAAAGTTTAGTTTTGTCCCCAAAGAAGCATACAAAGTGGTCCAAAATCTAGAGGTCATCCGAGTATCACGATCAGAGATGATCGTCTAAGGCACTCCGTGCAATCAAAAAATCTCTTGCACAAACTTCTTCGCTAAAACCAATGAGCCATCCTTAAGATTCCCAGGAATGAAGTGAGTTGCTTTCGTCAATTTATCAACCACAACCAAGATGACGTCATGTCAAGTCTTGGTCATAGGCAACCCCTAAATGAAATCCATAGTGATTACCTATCATTTGTATTCTAGCACCCTATGTGGGTAAAGAAGTCCTGCTCAATGTACATGCTCAGCCTTAACTCATTGGCATTCTAAACATTAGGCTACAAAATATGTAACATCCCTCCTAAGTCCTAGACAAAAATACAATGGTTTGAGTCCTTCTATCAGTTTTATTACACTGGGGTGTCTTGAATAAGGTGCATTATGAAATTTTTCTACCACAAGTTCTCTCAATCCTGCTACATTTGGAACATACATTCATCCCTGATATCTCAAGAGTCCATCAGACTCAAACATGTATCCATCATATCTATGATCCCAAGGATCCTACTCTAGGGCTTGTTTCACCCTATCATAAAACTCATCACCAGGCAAAGCCTGCATCACCTATTGTCTGAAATTCAACCTTAACGTTACCATGGCTAAGAGATGTCTCCTTTTGCTTAGGGCATCCACTACTATGTTTTCTTTTCCTTTTATATACTCAATGCCAAAATCATATTCACTCAAGAACTCCAACCATCTTCTCTTTCGAGCATTCAGGTTGGGCTGAGTAAATATGTACAATAATCCCAAATGATCTGTCTTTAGGTCGAAAGGCTTCCCCAAAAGATAGTGCCGCCATAAAGTACGTGCACTATGGCAGCCAACTCCAAATTGTGTGGCTCATAATTTAGTTCATGTTGCTTCAATTTCTGAGATTCGTAAGCCACCACTTGGTCTTCTTGCATAAGAACTACTCCTACACCTTCCCCTCAAGCATCTATAATAACTGTAAAGTGCCCATTTGGATCTAGCACAATCAGGACGGGTGCAGAAGTAAGTTTCTCTTTAAACAACTGAAATTCCTACTCACATCTACCAGTCCATTCAAATTTCTTTCCTTTTCTCTAGAGTGCAGTGATGGGTGTTGCAATTGTTGAGAACCCCTTCACAAATTTTCTATAATAGCTGGCAAGCCCCATAAAGCTCCAGACTTTTGACACATTCTATGGTGCTAGCCACTCCATGATTGCCTTAATCTTATCTGGATCCACTACTATACCCTCGATTGAAATAACATGGCCCAAATAATGTACCTTAGTCTAGTAGAAAGCACATTTTTGACATCTTCCCAAAAAGCTTATGATCCCGCAAACGCTGCAACACTATTCTCAAATGTTTGTCATGCTCCTCCTCTGATTTGGAGTATATCAATATATCGTCCAGAAAAAGTAATACAAAGTCATCTAGGTAGTCCCGAAAGACACTGTTCATCAAATTCATAAAATTTGTTGTGGCGTTAGTTAGCCCAAACGATAACACCGTGAACTCATAGTGTCTGTATCTAGTTCTGAAGGTAGTCTTTGAAACATCTTCATCTTTTATTCTTAGCTGGTGATATCCCAATCTCAAATCAATTTTCAATAATACCTTCGCTCCTTTCATCTGATCAAACAACTCATCAATTCTAGGGAGTGGATATTTATTTTTTATGGTGGCCTTGTTTAGCATTCTGTAATCAATACATAACCTCAAGGTACCATCCTTCTTCTTTACAAATATGACTGGTGCTCCCCATGGAGAGACACTTGGTCTTATAAAACCTTGGTTAAGTAATTCTTGCAACTGCGCCTTTAGCTCATACAATTCAGTTGTGTTCATTCGGTATGGTGCCTTTGACAAAGGCTCAGTTCTAGGTAATAATTCAATCGAGAAATCAAATTCCTGGTTCGGAGGCAACTCGGTCAGTTCATTAGGAAATACATCTTGGAATTCCTTTAGAATGGGATGGTCATTAGCTGATGACTTTGAGTTATCAAGATCCCTAATCCTTACTGCATAAATAGTACACCCTTTTCTGTTGGCCTTTTAATTCAGCTGCATGGCAGAAATCTACCTGAGCTCTAAAGGTCTTCTTAATCCATGAATCTCAACTCGGTTACCCTAATCATCTAAGCATTTCACTATTTTCTCTTCACAATCTACAACAGACTTATGCTCTATAAGCCAATTTATTCCCAGAATTACATCATATGATCCTAGGGGTGCAACATACAAATTGACATGTGTCTCAAAGCTAGGAAGTTCAAGTTCACTGCATGCAAGACAATGCTCTACCATTTACTCTACTTGGTTTCCATATTGTACCTGTTGTGTGGTTACACAACACGCCCCATTTTGACTTGGCAAAACAGGGACCCAACTTTTGTTTTGGCTTGTGTTGTCTGTTTCTGGCGGTTTGGTAAAAATAGGTCAGGTGCATCATCATCATGAAGGTCAGGATGAGGTAGGTCATCATCATGAGGTTAGTTTCTCAAAGTTCATATTTTGTTTCTATGACTTCATAGTTAGAAAGAGCTTGAAATTCCATGCAGGTTTGCCTTTTACATCACTTGAAAATTCGTCCATATGAGAGAGTTATGAGCAGTCAAAGTTTTGGTCAAACCTGATAATTGCTGTATGATGAACATCATCATCATGATATTTGAAAAGCTCTCCGATAATATCCTGAGGTTGAAACATCCGGACGTCAAGTTTAAGTCGTAGTATCCTTTCCCGTCAGGTGGTCTTTTGTATCGCCAAAGGTCATCATCATGATCTTACTCTATCACCTGATAAATATCATGCAGTCCCGAAACATCCGGACGTCAATCTTAAGTCATAGTGAGCTTTTCCCGTCAAGCGACCCTGGAAGCATCATCATCATCATGATATTCTAACATCATCAGCATCATGATATTCCAACATTGCGAGCATCATGATATTTAAAATCACCCGATGTGATAATATCATGCTGATGATCATCGTCACCTTGCTTAAGAAATATGCCATCTGCATAATTATCGCGCGCACGTCAAAGTCCTTATGCGTGATCATCATCATCATGATATTTCGAGACCCGACATTTCCTAATATCCTCCTGACCTCCTTTTGCGTGATCATGATGATCACCTTATCTTTCGAAGCGGAGGGTAATATTTCATTCCTTAGTCTTGTTGACATCATCATCATGATCTTTCTCTACCCGACAGTTCGTAATATCCTCCTGCCGAGAAGTATGATCCTGTTCGCCAATATGATGATGACGATGACGTCATCTTCGAAGATTAACACAAGCCCCCGGATATCCTGATGACGTCATCAGGACTTTCGGCAGGATCATATTTTTGATCACCCAGTGCGAATATGATGATGATGATGTTCATCATCCTGATCTTTCGAGCGGATTGCCTTGGCCAAAAAGGGTCATACTGCTTTCATGACCTGATCATCTTCCTTAGAGGGAACCCGATATTCCAGTTATCTCCTGATCTTAACGAAACATGACGGTGACGTCATCCCTTTGCATTTTAACGAAGCCTGATGATGACGATGACGTCATCATGTTATTCCTCAGCGGCAGGATCATTTTCCAAGTCCTCCTGTTTGTCTCCACATGATGATGATGAACTTAATGTTTGTTTGTTTATTTGCAGGAAGTCATGATGATGCTGCTGAAGCTGAGCGTGAAATCATGACGATGCTGCTGAAGCTGATAATTACAAAGTTACGCATGGAGTCAACATGGGCCAGACATGAGGAGGATATTGTCAAATATGCTGTTCGCCAGCTGGAGGCCGAATCAAGTTGAAGATGCTGGAATATTCTGTGCCAGCTGTACATTTGCTAACTGACGAAGCATGTGCTTTTCATCTGGGCCGTTGTTTGTTATGAGAGGATCCTGATCCTTGGATCATTGTAACCATTTTCTGGCAGTTGCTCTATATAACATCCAGAGCTTGTCATTTTAAAGGAGAGAAATACATTAGAATACACAGACGCATCTGGCGCAAAGAGTCAATTACTGTAGAATAAGTTAGGAGATCAGATTACTGAGACTAATGAGGATAGAATTGTTGAAATGTCAAGATTCTTTCTTCAGATCACTGTAAATGTACCTGTTCTTGAGCATACTGAATGAATATGAAGTTCCAGATTACATCCTGATTGTAAATTTTACGTAATCTTTCTGTTGATTTCTGGATATGTACTGGTGAATGTTGTGTTCAACTGGAAGCGCTTTCATTTCATTACATGTTGTTGTCAACTTTCCTTTGAAGCTTTGCACTAGATCATGCGGATTTGTGGAATGTCCTGGTGAAGTATGATTTCTAGTTTTCCTTCTTTTCATTGCAAGTATGGGAGCTTGTATGTGAATCAGTGATCTAAGTCCAGTAATTTTAGGAATCTCACTCTCTAACCCTTTTCCTTTTTTCAATTTCATTAATTCATCACCATAACTGCAAATCATGATAAATAACAAGCAGAAACAGTGAAATATGCTGAAATCCCGTAGGTAACTGAAGATACTTAGCATATTTGAGTTAAATGCATGTAGTACTGAAAATATCATGCAAAGAATCATAAATAATGATAGAAATCATGCAAATATCGGCCTGTATGCACATTATTTGACTAAATTTACAGTGCAGAGGTAGAATTGTTGGAAACTTATGCAGAGCGAACATCCAGAGCAGGATATTTGAAGATGATGATGATGAACAGTGCAGAAATACGTAAGGCCCCTGAATGGAAAACAGCAACACACATCAACCACTGAGTAACGTCAGTAGATTAAGACCTAATCAACGGAGACTTGGGATCATGAATTCTTTGAATTCATCGTATCTTTCAAGATGAGTAAAGGTTGTTGTGTAACTTTTATTCTATGTTTGTGAATGACTAACATCATGACCAACATAAATTGGCGCTAGAAGGAGGGCATGAGCCGTTTCTCAGCAAATAAATCCTGTTCAGTTGAAGTGATATCCCCTGCCTCTGTATAGCAGCCCGCTTTAAATCTTGCAAACGTATCTGCAGGCCCCTCGCTTCTAACACAACATAAATTGGCGCTAGAAGGAGGGCAGAACTGGAAAAGACATCGCTGCTTCAGTCATCATTCATATGTGCAGGCCCCTCGCTTTTAACGCAACACAATTTTCGAGAAGGCAGGGCGTGAGCTGCGAATTTTTGGATTTTCTGCAAATATTGCATAAATATTTCAGCATTTGAGCTAAATGTCTGCAAATATCTCTTACCTGAGATGTTTTGGTTGCACCTTTGCAAAGATCTAGCCCAAAGAATCAAAAATTTGTTTGATTTTCTGGACTTTCAAAGTTTTAGTCTGAGATATGATAGATCTCCTTAAAATTGCAAAATACAAAAAAAAATTTGAAGAATAGAATCTCATTTTGATGGATGTATATGAAAATAATTGTCAAATTAACATTCCTTTATTTCAGGAAACTCTGAATGGGCAGATTTACCCTCACAATTTGTCTAACTTTGGTTTATCTACCTGTTGCAGGATACACCAGACTACAGAACACAGTGAAATAAATTGTTTAACTTTCCTCACAAGGTTAGATTTATACTTGAAAGGACTAATATTCTTTCTGGATGTGTTCAGGGTTGAAATTCGCCAAGAAAATGAAGAAGTTTGCCAGGAAAATAAAGAAATCCGCCAGGAAAATGAAGAAATTCTGGAGCAACAAGCAGATGCAGCACCAGAAGTTATTAATTGTCCAGACACTGAAGTAGATCATTCTGAAGATTTTGAATTATACTTGTCTAGAAATATACAGTGTAGTCAAATATTAGGTTTGCCCATTGATGATGTCTTGATTGAAAGCTGGTGCAGATTACATGATGAAGAGCATTCAGAGAGAGATTGCTACCCTTGCTTGGTCATGTTGAAAAAGATTCTAGAAAATACAATAGTTGAGTCAGTTCCAGAAGGTAATGAAGAGGAAACATCTTTCCTGGATTCATTTTATGGTGGGATTGATAGGAGTTCTCTACTTCCTAATACAAGTAAGGATCAGTCAGTATGCAGGTATGAATCTTGTGAAAATTTTAGAGAAGAAATCACTCATCAGGATAATATTTTTGATTCTGATCCTAATACTTTTGATAAAGAAGATGAAACATCTTTCCTGGAGTCATTCTATGGTAAAGAGAAGTGTAAACAGATAGTAGAACAATTTAAATGCACTCCTAATGATGAAGTTCCTATGATGGTAACTCAGGGAGTCATAGAGAAGAAAATAAATGCTGATTTATTACCTGACTTCTTTGAATTAAATGATCAAATGCAAGAATGTTGCAGGTTAATGGAACCAGATCCTTTACTAGATAGAAGATGTGAATTATTCAATGAACAATTCCTGAAAAATGAAGATGTAGAAGACTTTGGAGTTGTTGTGCATAATCAGATGTCACTCCAGAAATATTTTGAAAATGAAACAGGGGAGTGTCCTCATCAAGTGAAAGTTGTTTCTCCTTTACAGTCAAATGATTTAGAAATGATAAATTTCTGTATATCAGGTTGTGATAATAAACATACTTATTTAGATGCTGATGTGCAGGAAACTGAAGAAAATACTGAGAAGTTTCCTAAACTGGAGGATAATCTGAACATCCAGAATGAAGGGATAAGGCTGGATAAAGATGAAGAATTAGTACATCAAAAGTCATACATCCTTCAATTTGAAGAGGGACCAGGCATTGAGCCAAGCAGTGAAAATATAATGACAAATGGAAGACCAACTGCCAATGAAGAAGCATGTCCAGCAAAGCCAGAAATACACCAGGTTGTATTTCTCCTTTCCACAGTAAATGATGTTGAATACTATTTTGATTATGGAAATTCAGAAGATAAGACATGCATATGGATTAATCATGAACATGATGAGCTTCCCCAATTGCTGATCATCAAGAGTTGTTCTGTTGAATACAGTGAATTCAGAATACCAGAATTTTCTTCAGAATATAAAGATAAATTTGCTAGGTTGAGAACCATAACTAATACCCTGATGCTCCTGCACAATCAAAAGAAGTATGCAAATGCAGGTGTCCTTAGGTCTTTTTCTGGTTTTTGTTTGACTAGTAGTGTGTTGTATATAATTTTGTAGGTTAGTTGTTTGTACAGTTTGTTTGTTTTGCTTTCTTGTTCTGTTCCTGTTGTTTCCTTTTTGTAGGTTAGTTGTTTGTATGGTGTTGTTTCTGTTTTGTGTTGTTTTGGTTGGGACCTTGTTCTGGTAAGTCAGGATGATGCACTTCATAACCTTAAGAAAATAGTTAAATTGTTAGGATTCAAGTGATGAGATCAGATTTAAAGATAGGTTATGATTCATTCTAAGAAGTGTTCATGATCAGGTTTATGATGTCTTTTCATCAAGGTGCCTTTTCTTGTCCAAAGTGAATCAAACACAATGAAACACCTAACAGCCTTGGGCTTGTTGAAGATATGAGTATAGGTGTTAAGTGAAAAATCTAAAGGGACTCCCTTGCTACCAATACAATCTCCAACCTAAAGCTGCAAGTGACTACACCTTGTACAAATGAGCAAACATGATGATATCAAATTTAAATTTTTAAAGGAAAATCAGAAATGAAATAAAATTAGGCCATCTAAGTAACTCTACCGGGGCTATGGACGCCTGCTGGCAGTGGAGCCCTACTTAGGGAGATTGTATAGATAACCTTGCCGGGGTTATAGACACCTGCTGGCAGCAAGGCTCTATCCAGGTTGGCTATGAGGGATGATCTCCAACTATGTAGTTTAACACCAGTTACTTATGTTTTCAACTTGCTTTCAAGATGAGGATAATTAATCATCTGCACACACCTGATCCTTTGTTAGCTTTATCACCATAATGAAATTTTATCATTCAAAGATCATGATGATTTACTTAGACAGAATTAGGATACTATAGATGAATATGATCATATCACTTGAATTATTTGAATTTTGTTGTTTTCTTTGGTGGCAAGTTGTTGTGTGGTTACACAACACGCCCCATTTTGACTTGGCAAAACAGGGACCCAACTTTTGTTTTGGCTTGTGTTGTCTGTTTCTGGCGGTTTGGTAAAAATAGGTCAGGTGCATCATCATCATGAAGGTCAGGATGAGGTAGGTCATCATCATGAGGTTAGTTTCTCAAAGTTCATATTTTGTTTCTATGACTTCATAGTTAGAAAGAGCTTGAAATTCCATGCAGGTTTGCCTTTTACATCACTTGAAAATTCGTCCATATGAGAGAGTTATGAGCAGTCAAAGTTTTGGTCAAACCTGATAATTGCTGTATGATGAACATCATCATCATGATATTTGAAAAGCTCTCCGATAATATCCTGAGGTTGAAACATCCGGACGTCAAGTTTAAGTCGTAGTATCTGTTGATAACTGAGAGGGGGGGGTGAATCAGTTATCCTAATTGTTTCCCTTATTAAACTTTCCTTTTAATTGAAGCAGCATAAAATCAAACACAAAACATAAACCATGAAATAAGAAACACATGACACAGTATTTTTGACGTGGAAACCCTGTTAAGGGAGAAAACCACGGGGTGATTAACCCAAGAATTATTCTCTGTTAGAAGAATAGGAAATTACAAAATGGCACTTGCCAATTAGGGCTCACTGCCCGAGCACACTGCTCACAAGAGGCTCACTGCCTACAAGAAGACACACTGTCTTACAAAGTGATTAGAATCACAGTCTTGAACTGATTGGAAGCATCTGCATATGCTGGAGTTCAGTTCCGGTTAGGTTCAGTATACTGATCTGCTGCACTTCATCTTTCCTCTGTTCTTTAGTCTGCTGTCCTTTCACATACCGGATCTTTCTTGTTACTTCTGCTCTACTCTGGACTTGTTCGCATATCCTCACATACATTCACACATTTTACCACTAAATCCATCCTCTATATATATCCGCACAAGTACTTTCATCATCTTTCTAGTCGGCATCCGGAACAGTCTAGTTTCTTACAAACTTAGTTCTGTCGGCTGAATCCTTGCTCACCAAGCAATGCGGATCAAGCATATACTTGTAGATATCATCAATTATGTCGGCCAAACATGATTCATGCCTCCGCAACCTTTATCATCATCTGTAACACATCCGGAAAGTAGTTTGATACTCAGTCAGTCAGTTCTTCCTCTGTTTTCACTGTCTCTCAGGAATCCGGTACTCAACTATTCATATCTTTTTCCTTGTCCATCTCCGGAGGCTAAATCCTTGGAATATACTACTCAAGATAGTCCTCTTGACTTCCCCAGATCCGCACTGCACCAAGACACTTCCTCTGAGAGATCCGGACCAATCTGTCGGACCTTGCCACATGCTCTGTTCTTGTTCACCGGACCACCACAATCTTCAATCTGACTTCCGGTAGAGACATATCATGACTTGCGGATATGTGGGATGACCTTTGTTGCCATCAATGACAACAACCATGAATCCATATAGTGTCTCTTGCCAACAATCTCCCCCTTTGGCATTGATGGCAACACTTAGTGAAAAATGACTAAGTGTTTACACTATGCTCCCCCTTTGCTGATGCTCTGTCTTTATATACAATTTCCGGAACTCCCCCTGAGTTGGATTCCTCATTTTTCACTGCTCCTCACTCCCCCTTTGACATCAATGGCAAAGGGTAGGGTCCGCACACCAAAATTTTCAAAAATTTTCTATATATAGCCGCATATTTACATACTCACATATACTGCAGAATGTCTGCAAAGGATGTCTGCAGTTGAACCATTTCAGTAGCCCAACTAAGCTTCATTCTGTCCAGGATTGAAATGTGACCACTCAGCAAAAATGCAAAAGCTTCTGCCCGCCTGAGATCTGTCGGATCTTTTGTATGGGCGGTGGTCTGGGCATCACTGATGGCCTCATGCATCGTTTCCAACTTAGGGACTATAATCCTTCTAAGTTCTCCCATCCGGTTGGTAATGTTCTTCCTCTCCTTCTCAAGATTCTTTATTTCATTCAAGACTGCAATAGTCTGACATTCTTGATTTATTATAGAGGAAGAGAGAGGATCAAAATTTTGAGATAAGCTTTGAAGCTTGTCCTGTTCCTCTTTTATTTTCTTGTCAATTGCTGCTGTTGCCTTTGACCAAGATATACAAAATTTGTAGATGTCACCGCCATCCTTAAGAGCATTTTCTAAGCTCTTTATTCCAATGCTTACAATCTTCCTATCCTTAGAGATTAATTCTAATATTTCAGAAAATCTCTTATCCAAAAATTCCTTCCGGACCTTTTCTTCAGCTGATTTTTCTAGAGAATTAAAATGTGTATCAATACTGCTGACTAAGGTTTTTAGATTACCGGAAGTGGAGGCTGTCGGATCTATCTGGATTGATGGCATGATCTTTACAAGTACTCCGGAAGCAGCCTCTATCAACTCACAGTCTTCCATATGAGACTTCAGGAGTTTTTCATTTGCCTTGGCATTTGCAAATGAAGCTATCTTCATTGTTTGTACCGGAGAGAGAGAGTCAAAATCAAATGGACCTTTTAGAAGCTCCGGTTCATCAATCTCTAGAGTTTCTTTGCTCAAAAATTGTTGAACAGTTTGTGCAGTGTCTCTTGCCGGAGACAGATGTTTCTTTTCTTCTGCAGTCTTAGAACTGTCAACCTCTTTGTCTGTCACCACTGCTTCCTTCTCCTGCAATTGCTCTTCTTCTTTGGATCCGGAGACTGTAGGGGAAACCGGAGGAGAGATGCTTGCTTGTTCATGGGTCACTTCTTCTGGAGCAGAGGGTCCCAAGTCCTCACTTGTCTGTTCAGGGCTCACTTCTTCCGGAACAGAAGATTCCAAGTCAGCAGCTGTTTCTGCACCTAAGTCCTCTACAACAGGAAGATTGAACCTTTTGAAGGCCTTCCAGAGGATCTCTTCTGTCTCTTGTGCCACTTTGTCAGTCTCACCAAGCATGAGCTGATTCATCCTAGCTTTACTTCTGAACTCATCTCTGCAGTCCTTGAAGATCATGTTCATTGTCTTGGGATCAATTTGAGGATATAGCTGAATAGCTATCTGCTCCCGGATCTCAAGATCTTTGGCATGCGCATTATTCTTTCTTACTTCCATTTCCTTCTCTAGGCTTTTAGGAATGAGAGATATGATCTCAATGAAAGCCTTATTGTATGTGTTCAGATATTTAACTGTGGCTTCCTGCAGAGTCTTTTGGTCTGCCTCACTGAAGTCATCATAGGATTCAGTCATTGGTTGAAGGTTTCCATCCACCGTGACCGACTTGATTATGCTCTCTAGTGACAGAGTGGGCTTTTCAACAGTTACCTCTGCCATTTCCTCCTTGTCTTGGCCTGTGGAGGGCTTACCGGATCCTTTCTTTTTCTGTTTCTTTACTTCTCTTACTCCTTCATCTGATTCTGTCTCCTCTTCATCCTTTTGGCTTTCATAAGCCCTTGATGCTTTTGTCTTGGATCTTTTACCGGATGCCTGGACTTCCGGTTTTGAGCTTTTGGTTGTGGAAGGTGCAGATCTCTTTGATGATCTGGTCCGGGTGGGGGTTTCAACCGGAGCACTTTCTTTGCTTTTCTCTTCTTCCTCAGCCTTTCTCCTCTTTTCCCGGCTGGCATCAAGTGCCTCTTTTGAGATGCCTAGGCCTTGAGCAATGTGCTCTACTTCTTTTCTCACTTTTCTTTTAATCTCAGGTTCCCTGAGTTCTACATGTAATTTCACGCTCAGCTCCTCAAAGGTTCCAAACCTTTCTGCCTTAGGATCTTTGGGCTGACTTAGCATGTGTTGAACATGCAGCTCTACTATCTGTTCATCAACTTCATACCCCATGGGCATGATCCAGACAGTCCTTGGCTCCACTGCCTCCATTAGGCACTGATCAGTGTCAACCATAAAACATACTGAGTCCTTGTATTTCTCAATGAGTGACTGGGGAATTCTCTCTCTTGCTTGCATCATGCTCTGAAAGTTTTTGAAGTATCCCCATAGAGCTGTATTTCTCGCTTTTGCATCCCCAAGTCCATGCAAATAGTCTCTTATCTGGACTGCAACAGGTTTGTCATTCTGCCATACCCATCCACTTGTTCCGGGTAGCTCATTCATGAAGTAAAAGAAGAGACATACAATGAGAGTACCATACTTAAAGGAGTTCTTCTTGTCTTTCTTGATTTTCTGTACATTTTCCATCAATTGGCTTAGTAGTAGTTCACAAAGATCATAATCTGCATTCTTTCTTAGCATTTCATATGCTGTGTATATTGCAGTTCCGGATACAGAATTCTCCCTGCTGGAGTGATAGATCTTGTATCCTATTATCATTGATGCATATTTGATATCCGGATCCGAAATATCTTCAATGGTCATTGCTCTCTTATCATATTTTGATCCGGTGGCCTCAGTTACAACGTTGTTCTTGACAAATTTGAGGATAGGTACCCCCCCGGAAGAGTATAGACCAGTTACTGCTCTAATTGCTTCTTTTGTGATCTTGCAGGGTCTATCTAGCCAAAGGAAGTTGTCATGCATCCTGCTCAGTACATACCGGACCCATTCATCTTCTTCAAAGCTAGGGAAATGAATGAATTGCTCAAATTGTTTCTTCTGGATACCCTTATACTCTGGTTTGAGCTCAAAAGCATTGTCTATCAGTTGCTTGTGATAGAGGTCTCTTAATTTGAATTCCCCAAATTCCTCAATGTTTGCGTGTATGTAAACCCTAATATCTTCAGTATGTAAGACTCCGTGGGGAACACTAGAGAAGGCTCTTAGTGGATCTACCTCCAACGATTTGTAGGGATGTTTCTTGAATGAGGGGCGAGGTCTATCAGAGATCTTAACTATGTTTGGAGTAGCCATTCTTCAAAGATTTGCAGTGAGGCAATGAAAAACGAAGAATACCTTATGCGCCTTCGGTTTGCACGGAGTGGTTGGATTGATTTCTTTATGCAATAGCTTCGGCAGGAGATCCTTGGTGTGCTTGATGAACCTTGTTGCAGAGCTCCACTATTCGCTTCTTCTCAAGTGTAGAATGAGCAGATAACTTTTGAGAAATCCCTTATATTGCTCCGCAAACCCTAATATCTGTCTGCAATAAATGCTTCACCTGCATTATTCCGGTTTACCATGTCTGGACAGCTTGGAGTATCCCGGATTAGTCCTGATCACTGAATATCATCCGGATCTTTAAATCATGAATAAATCTAGGTAACATATTACAAGAACATCCCAAACACTCTGTCCAATCCGCAAGACAAGATCGTGCACTTCCGGATCTCTCCGGACCTTTTTGTAATCCTTTATCATACCGGAGCACCTCCCTGAACAGGTCTAACTTAATCGAACACAGCTTCTTCATAACTCCATGCGGACCTCTGAAAACTTGACTGAAGCATCTCAGGACTTATATCTACAAACCCTTTAATCCGCATCTTGTGCCACATCCGGCACAACTTGTTTGGCTGGGGGAACAGAATCTTCTTTGAGTCTCCCCCTGAGCCTGAGCTCACTTTTTAATTTCCGGAAGAAATATCAGCACCAGAATCTGGTGCGGATCCAACCTCTACATTCTCTGAGCTTTTCTTCACCCAAATCTTGCTCATCTGATTCCTAACTTCATCCGCATTCATCTTTTGTTTACCCTTGTCTTGATTCTGATTATACACCGGACCTCTTTTGTCCTGATTCTTGTTTCTGCAGACTTTAGCATTATGACCGGACCTATTGCAGATTTGACAAATAACATTTCTTTGCATATTTAACTGATATCCCCTTGATCTGCATTGATTAGCCATATGACCTACTCTATTGCATGTAAAGCATCTACCTTTGAATGATTTGTTTACTTGCATAATTCTGCATTCATGGGATTTGTGTCCATACCTTTTGCAGTTGAAGCACTGTCCGGAGAAGGATGAATTAATCTGATTCATTCTCATTCTGCACTGATTAGCTTTGTGACCAAAATGGTTGCAGCTGTGGCAGTATCCATTGAAGGATGGATATTTTTGAGCATTTGGCTGTCTTACCGGAGGTCTTCTAGGCCTGCTCCTTGGATTTTCTGATCCAAGATTCTTCTGACCGGATCCGGAGCTTTCTCCTTTCTCATATCCCAAGCCATACTTGTCATCTGTCCTCTTTTGACTTCCAAGAAGAACTTCAAGTTGAGCAGAACTTATCTTGAATTTCTCTTTATATTCATTTGCTGTTTGAAGGTCTCTTTTGAGAGAGGCAATTTGATCCTCAAGTTTTCCTTCATTATCTTTGGAATCTTCAAGATCAGATTCAAGGTGTCTGATAATCCTGTCCATCTGGTGGCATTCTTCTGATTTTTCTTTAAGAGATTGTCTTAGATTGTCTTCAGCCTTTCTTTTTTCTTCAATCTCTTGAGTAAACTTTATAGTTCCTGATTCCATTTCATGTCTTAACATAATGACTTCTTTTGATAACTTTTCACATAACTTGGTTTGCTCAGTCAATTCCTCACTTGTATTGCTTTC
Source organism: Cunninghamia lanceolata (assembly GCA_027924645.1). NCBI lineage: Eukaryota > Viridiplantae > Streptophyta > Pinopsida > Cupressales > Cupressaceae > Cunninghamia > Cunninghamia lanceolata. The sequence continues at coordinate 11,372,177 of BSBN01000219.1, read as the reverse complement.
TTCACTTTGTCTTGCCAACTGTTGAAGCAGCTCCTTTCTCTTTTTCATAGAGAGACTTAATTTGTCTTTTAATTCTCTCATGAATTCATCAGCCTGTTTGAGTCTTTCCTTTAATTCACTGACTTCAGAATTTGACTGTTCAAGATCCTCAAGGGCAGTCTTGAGTTGCTCCCTTAAACCATATGCATCCATTTGAAATCCCAGATCTTCCTCAAGCTGTTAGGCTCTATTAGGAGGAACTTGGCTCTGATACCAATTGTTGATAACTGAGAGGGGGGGGTGAATCAGTTATCCTAATTGTTTCCCTTATTAAACTTTCCTTTTAATTGAAGCAGCATAAAATCAAACACAAAACATAAACCATGAAATAAGAAACACATGACACAGTATTTTTGACGTGGAAACCCTGTTAAGGGAGAAAACCACGGGGTGATTAACCCAAGAATTATTCTCTGTTAGAAGAATAGGAAATTACAAAATGGCACTTGCCAATTAGGGCTCACTGCCCGAGCACACTGCTCACAAGAGGCTCACTGCCTACAAGAAGACACACTATCTTACAAAGTGATTAGAATCACAGTCTTGAACTGATTGGAAGCATCTGCATATGCTGGAGTTCAGTTCCGGTTAGGTTCAGTATACTGATCTGCTGCACTTCATCTTTCCTCTGTTCTTTAGTCTGCTGTCCTTTCACATACCGGATCTTTCTTGTTACTTCTGCTCTACTCTGGACTTGTTCGCATATCCTCACATACATTCACACATTTTACCACTAAATCCATCCTCTATATATATCCGCACAAGTACTTTCATCATCTTTCTAGTCGGCATCCGGAACAGTCTAGTTTCTTACAAACTTAGTTCTGTCGGCTGAATCCTTGCTCACCAAGCAATGCGGATCAAGCATATACTTGTAGATATCATCAATTATGTCGGCCAAACATGATTCATGCCTCCGCAACCTTTATCATCATCTGTAACACATCCGGAAAGTAGTTTGATACTCAGTCAGTCAGTTCTTCCTCTGTTTTCACTGTCTCTCAGGAATCCGGTACTCAACTATTCATATCTTTTTCCTTGTCCATCTCCGGAGGCTAAATCCTTGGAATATACTACTCAAGATAGTCCTCTTGACTTCCCCAGATCCGCACTGCACCAAGACACTTCCTCTGAGAGATCCGGACCAATCTGTCGGACCTTGCCACATGCTCTGTTCTTGTTCACCGGACCACCACAATCTTCAATCTGACTTCCGGTAGAGACATATCATGACTTGCGGATATGTGGGATGACCTTTGTTGCCATCAATGACAACAACCATGAATCCATATAGTGTCTCTTGCCAACAGTATCCTTTCCCGTCAGGTGGTCTTTTGTATCGCCAAAGGTCATCATCATGATCTTACTCTATCACCTGATAAATATCATGCAGTCCCGAAACATCCGGACGTCAATCTTAAGTCATAGTGAGCTTTTCCCGTCAAGCGACCCTGGAAGCATCATCATCATCATGATATTCTAACATCATTAGCATCATGATATTCCAACATTGCGAGCATCATGATATTTAAAATCACCCGATGTGATAATATCATGCTGATGATCATCGTCACCTTGCTTAAGAAATATGCCATCTGCATAATTATCGCGCGCACGTCAAAGTCCTTATGCGTGATCATCATCATCATGATATTTCGAGACCCGACATTTCCTAATATCCTCCTGACCTCCTTTTGCGTGATCATGATGATCACCTTATCTTTCGAAGCGAAGGGTAATATTTCATTCCTTAGTCTTGTTGACATCATCATCATGATCTTTCTCTACCCGACAGTTCGTAATATCCTCCTGCCGAGAAGTATGATCCTGTTCGCCAATATGATGATGACGATGACGTCATCTTCAAAGATTAACACAAGCCCCCGGATATCCTGATGATGTCATCAGGACTTTCGGCAGGATCATATTTTTGATCACCCAGTGCGAATATGATGATGATGATGTTCATCATCCTGATCTTTCGAGCGGATTGCCTTGGCCAAAAAGGGTCATACTGCTTTCATGACCTGATCATCTTCCTTAGAGGGAACCCGATATTCCAGTTATCTCCTGATCTTAACGAAACATGATGGTGACGTCATCCCTTTGCATTTTAACGAAGCCTGATGATGACGATGACGTCATCATGTTATTCCTCAGCGGCAGGATCATTTTCCAAGTCCTCCTGTTTGTCTCCACATGATGATGATGAACTTAATGTTTGTTTGTTTATTTGCAGGAAGTCATGATGATGCTGCTGAAGCTGAGCGTGAAATCATGACGATGCTGCTGAAGCTGATAATTACAAAGTTACGCATGGAGTCAACATGGGCCAGACATGAGGAGGATATTGTCAAATATGTTGTTCGCCAGCTGGAGGCCGAATCAAGTTGAAGATGCTGGAATATTCTGTGCCAGCTGTACATTTGCTAACTGACGAAGCATGTGCTTTTCATCTGGGCCGTTGTTTGTTATGAGAGGATCCTGATCCTTGGATCATTGTAACCGTTTTCTGGCAGTTGCTCTATATAACATCCAGAGCTTGTCATTTTAAAGGAGAGAAATACATTAGAATACACAGACGCATCTGGCGCAAAGAGTCAATTACTGTAGAATAAGTTAGGAGATCGGATTACTGAGACTAATGAGGATAGAATTGTTGAAATGTCAAGATTCTTTCTTCAGATCACTGTAAATGTACCTGTTCTTGAGCATACTGAATGAATATGAAGTTCCAGATTACATCCTGATTGTAAATTTTACGTAATCTTTCTGTTGATTTCTGGATATGTACTGGTGAATGCTGTGTTCAACTGGAAGCGCTTTCATTTCATTACATGTTGTTGTCAACTTTCCTTTGAAGCTTTGCACTAGATCATGCGGATTTGTGGAATGTCCTGGTGAAGTATGATTTCTAGTTTTCCTTCTTTTCATTGCAAGTATGGGAGCTTGTATGTGAATCAGTGATCTAAGTCCAGTAATTTTAGGAATCTCACTCTCTAACCCTTTTCCTTTTTTCAATTTCATTAATTCATCACCATAACTGCAAATCATGATAAATAACAAGCAGAAACAGTGAAATATGCTGAAATCCCGTAGGTAACTGAAGATACTTAGCATATTTGAGTTAAATGCATGTAGTACTGAAAATATCATGCAAAGAATCATAAATAATGATAGAAATCATGCAAATATCGGCCTGTATGCACATTATTTGACTAAATTTACAGTGCAGAGGTAGAATTGTTGGAAACTTATGCAGAGCGAACATCCAGAGCAGGATATTTGAAGATGATGATGATGAACAGTGCAGAAATACGTAAGGCCCCTGAATGGAAAACAGCAACACACATCAACCACTGAGTAACGTCAGTAGATTAAGACCTAATCAACGGAGACTTGGGATCATGAATTCTTTGAATTCATCGTATCTTTCAAGATGAGTAAAGGTTGTTGTGTAACTTTTATTCTATGTTTGTGAATGACTAACATCATGACCAACAGTACCTTCCATTAATTAGGCATAAATCCTGATTTTACTGACAATTTTGAAATAACACTTGGATCTACAAAACACTCAGTGGCACCGGTATCAATTAAAATTGAAATAGGGAATCCAAAAAGCTTACCTGAGAACTAGATTGGCATAGCCTAGAAATCAACCTGGCGATTATCAACCACCGCATGATTGTGATGTTGGTTTCTATTTTTCTAATTATTCCCCCTTTGAGGACACACACTGGCATAATACTTACCGCCACATGTGTAGCAACCACCGTGGGGTGCTCTAGGTCTATCTGAAACATCTCTCCTGTTATTGTTGTTATTATTGTTATAATTTGTCCTCTTATTGATGTTCTAATTTCCTTCATTGTGGTCTTGAGAATTGTTTCCTAGCTTGAGATTTCTAATCTGCCTGTTATTGTTATTGCCCTGATTGTTCTGATTTTGATTTTTCTTTTTTGTTTCCTTGAGGTTTATTATTTCCATACTTGGCATCTCTGCTTTTCCTGTAATTTGCAACATGTTGTAATTTTTGTTCCTACTTGATTGCTTTTTCAAAAACCTCATCCATGGTGGAAGGCTTATGAATGTCAACATTAGCTCCAATTTGAGGCCTAAGCCCCATGATGAATTTGTGAATCCAAAACCTCCCATCCTACTAATATTGAGGTACTTACTTCAGCAAGTAGAAAAATTTCTCCCAATATTGAGTTATGGTCATTCCACCCTAGTTGAGATTTTGAAATTCAGACATTTTCTTATCAAAAAATAATTGTGGTAACCATCTCTTTCAGAACAACTACAAAAATTGCTCCCAAGTTACCTCACCAGGTAATAGCCGCTTCTCAGCCTTTTCATTGTACCACCATGAGATAGCCTCATCAGTGAGTTGGTATGATCCCCATTTAGCCTTAGTCTCATCAAACAAATTTCACAGGGCAAAGTACTTCTCCATCTATGTTATCTAGGCTTCTGCCCTGTCTCCAATTGTTTTTCCATCAAATTTTGGTGGGGTGGCCTTTTTGAGGTCTTTACCCAACTCTTCAACCTTTTTCTCTTGCTTGCTTGGGTTTCTTTTAGTCTCAAGGTTTTCTCCATTTGTTTCATTTCTGTTACCACCATTTCTACCTACTTTCACCTTAGGTTGACCTATTCAAATTTCCTGTTCCAGACCATCCATCTTGGTCTCCTATCGATTCAACATGGCTATGATCTGATCCAATCTTTCATTCAAATCACCACAGGATCCACCTCCATGCTGGTAAGTGACTCTAGCATCCATCTGGATTACTCTGTGAATATTTCATTAAAGCATAATTAGGCATAGGTCCTAGAGCTGAACTTGGCTCTGATACCAAATGTAAGGTATAGAAAATTGCATACTAAACATAGTATTCCAAAAAGCATTACTTAATCCAAAAATGGAAAATACATCCTTTATAATTTGCAAATATCCATAACTATATAAAATAGCAAGAATTCCATTAATGAAGTAAAACTTTCCATGCATTGAAAAGTGTTACAATTCCATTACTTACACCAATCTGGTGTTACATACATCTGTTTCAATGTTACAAGTGAGGATAATACATCAATATATCAAAGAAAATAAAGTTACATTTTGCAACTTGGCTATACTAGCCGTACAAAAGAGTACAATGAAATAAATATCCATATAATATAAGAATCTTTGAACTCAACTACCTTGAATCTCTTGATGCATGCCTATTGCCTGTATGCATCCTAACCTAGAATGACATAAACTCTTGCAAGCAGGATGTGGCAAAGACATATATAACATAATTCTAGGCTTTTTAATAATCCATCTATTTCAATGGTACAGTAGCTTGGCCAAGCAATAAAACAAAAGTGGTAGTTTTAGAAAAAGTAAAACTATGGTCTCTGGGAGCCCACATTCGGCATATTATCCCGAAAGTACATTACTTTACCCAAAATAAATGTAATGAATAGTTTTCTAAGATTATTTATCCATGATCAAGAATATCCATTTCAATTACAGTTTACATCATCCACTTGATTCATCTAGTTTGTTTGTTGTCTAAGTTTGCAATTTCCTAGTGTTTTATATCACTTTTCATGTTAAGTAGTTTTCTAGATGTGATGGTTAATTTCAGTTTGGTAGTGAAAATGAAATTATCAGTTTTATAAAATGCCTTTTCTTTCACAATTCAATGGTTTTTCTAGTTATGATAGAATTAGTCTCAATACAACATTTAACTTCATACAAGAAACTAATAATCATTAAGATTATATGATAGTTCTATTCAAACATCTACAACTGTGTAAAGAAATATTTTATAGCGCTCAGAAATAATTATGCAATGTTCGAATGATTACCAGAATGTTATAAATTCATATATATATATATATATTACCATAAATAACTAAATGACTATCAGCGTTGTGCGCAGAGATAAAAAGGTATTAACACAATAGACTTGGGAATACATCCCAGCGAATGGAATACAAATTACAAGTTTTAAGTTTAGATTTGTAAAGATTAAACATAAGTGGACGTCCCATATGTGGTCACAGTCCCCAATGGGGACTGCGGCACCATATGGTGGCGTCGTAGCCACTACTCATGACCTCCAATATTTGATATGGCCTTTGTGCCGATAACCCTCTATCAACACTTTGATTTAATTTGAAATCCCTATAGCATACTTCGACTATGCATATATTTCAAAAGTAATTCAACACTGTAATCTAAATTTGTGCATGCTGGTTTCCATATATCAATGTTCAATATTACTGTATATATATGTGTGTGTGTAACATATGAGATTTCAATAACAAAACATATACATAGGAGTACACTCAGCAGCATATTTTTATGTTATAATATGAATAAAATCCAAAAAAAACATATCTTTTCACAAAGAAAAACAGGGGTTTGTCCACACGAAAATAATCACACACAATTTGAGAATACAGATTTGCATAAAAACCTAGAGTTTCACTTTCCAATCAATCGAATGCTCAAAACCCTATGTTCCCCAAAAGCTTTCTTTGTTCTAGATCTTCAACCTTTTTGCCAAAGCCCTCTTTTCCTCAATAAATCTTGTGTTTTGTTTACAAATTCAGAGATGAGAAAGAAAGTTGAGAATGCAAAGTTGTGAGTGAATTTATGTGTTGAGAGAATAAGTTTTATTCCTCTTTTATTATTTTCCTTCCTCAATCTTGCTTTGCTTTCCTTTGAGCTTTATTTCCTAATTAAAGTTTTCTTTTTCTAATTTTCTATTGTTTTATTGTTTTTTTTGTTTTCTTTCCTTTTGTTTTGTTCTAAAATCTTGATTAATTAAATAATCTAACTATAACACAATGAAATAAACTAATAAACATGATTATCTCAACTATCTATAAAACCAATAATATAATCATTCCCCAAATAATAAAAAATTAAATAAATAATTAAACCATTTAATTTATTTTTCTATGAACACATAATATTAATAACAATTAATTAAATAATATAACTATAACACAATAAAATAAACTATATAACAACATCAAATAATGCAATTCTAATGTATCTACATGACTCTAAGTGATGTGTGTGAGAGAAATCCCTCCATCTTAACCCTGCCAGATTGCTAACCTCCTTTACCTTAACCACACCCTTGTCTTCGACAACCTACAACTCATGATAAACTCAAATTTCCCATTAATAGGTTAGTAACCCAATAGCCAAAGCATCAAAATTAATAACATGAAAATACCATTCATTTCATTTCATCTTTTCCATATTAAAATAGTCATTCATCTTTCAAAATAACATATTATTTATCTAACCACACATAATTGTTCATGAAATATTTCCACATAAAGTAATTCAGAAAGTATCAAAGTTTGAGACTTGACAAGTGGAAGGTTTAATTCTTTTTTAGTTTTTGCATTCCTTAAAAGTTGTCTTCCATTTACAAGCTCTAATCTAAGGTAGAAGGTTAATATTAGTTTGCATTTTGCATTCCTAGTTAGATATTCCTTTCTTCATTTTGGCAATGCCCGGTAAAGTTAGAAATTTTTTTTAATAAAAATTATCTATTTTCATTTCATTCCTATTACTTTTATTTTAAAATTTATAAAAAAATAAAAATCACTTTTTAAAGTTTTATTTATTTTTATTTTCATTATGAAAAATATTTCAAAACAAAAAAAACTGTAATTTTTGTTTAATATATAGTCTTAAGTGTTTTTTATTTATTTCTCATCAAAAGTAATTGTAGGAACACATTAAAAAAAGGGTGTGTGGAAAAGTACATTTTTTATTTCAAATTTTAAATTTTAAATCAAGGTGTATAGGCTAAACATCTCGCACACCAAATTCAAACCCCCCGTATTGTTTTAAATGTTGAAAATATAAAATTAAAAAAAAAATCATAACTTAACACCCCAACCCTAGGACCTACCCAACCTAACCTAACCCCTATCCCTAACTTGTCCCAACCATGAACACCATGTCTACCCCAGACACCCCCATGGACACCGTGCCCTAGCTATCCCATTCCTAGTTGCCATGTCCCGACCTAAAACCTAGCTTGTTGCCCATCCTATCCTCGACTCTCCCCACATCTATTTGTGCCCCCTTCCCCTATGCCACTCCTCTCCTCTTCCTCCTCCCTAAGGTTCTATCTACTATGCCACCTCCCTTTCACCGCTACAGACCTCTCCCCTCTCTATCACCTAGCCCTCACCCTTGCACCTTCCTTGTGTGCCACCACCTTTGTCATCTCCCACCACCACCAACTAACCACCCACTATGCCCCTATCCATCCTATATGTTTCCTTTTCCACCCCAGAGGCAACTTGTATAGTCCCCTATCATTTTTGCTTGGCTAACACCCTATGCCCCTCCCTAGCCCACTTTTTCTCAAAAACCCCTTTTTATTCAAACACTCATAACTTTCACCTCAGATGGCTTTTTTTACATTTTTATAGGTGTCAGAGAGCTGCTTTTTCCCTCTTCATCATGGGCTAGACCACTTCTCCCCATCTTTCCATAAGAACTAATTATACCCATTTGAATTGCATGTTTGCATATTTTTCTTGTCATTTATACCACTAATTCCTTGCTTGAAGCACTTTCCATATGAGGAAGACATTTTGATCAAACTACTAACCATTTGTGGGTGGAACATGCTTGTTAAATAATTATTTTCCCACTAATTACTTAATTACATATTTTAAATGTCTAAGGTCAATTAACTTGTTTGCTTTGCTTGTGTGTTTGCTTGGGTGTGTATGTTCTCCCCTTATGTTGAAAGTGTTGATAACTGAGAGTGGGGGGTGAATCAGTTATCTAAATTGATTTAACTTTCTATTTTTCTTTAACTAGTGCAGCATCAAAGCAAATAAGCATCCATAATCATGAAAGCGGAAACAAAGTCAATACACATAACACAATGATTTTGACGTGGAAAATCCTATTAAGGGAAAAACCACGGGGTGACTAACCCAAGAATGTATTCTCTGTTAGAAGAATAGAAATACAAAAATGGCACTTGCCAATTAGGGCTCACTGCCCGAGCATACTGCTCACAAGAGGCTCACTGCCTATAAGAGACTCACTGTCTACAAGTTACAAAGAAAGTAACAAGATACTTGAACTGATGAGAAGCATCTACATATGCTGAGGTTCAGTTCCGGTTGGGCTCAATATACTGATCTACTACACTTCATTCTTCCTCTTCTTTGGTGCTACTGTCCTTTCACATACTGGACCTGTATTACTGCTTCCACACTGCTCTCTACTTTTCTTTGCACTTCACAACACACAACACACACTTTCATACAGAAATCAATCAGGTATATGTATCCGCATCAATTATTTCAATCATCCTTTTAGTCGGCATCTGGAATATTCAGTATTTTCCCAAACTTTGGTCTGTTGGCTGAATCCTTGCATACCAAGTGATGCGTATCAAAAATATGCTTAAAGAAGTCATCAATCATGTTGGCCAATCATGAATGATACCTCAATAACCTTGATCACCATCAATATCTCATCCAGATTAAGGTCTGATGCTCTGTCGGTCAGTTCTTCCTATGTCTACTCTGTCAACCAGGAACCCAATACTTAGGTGCTCATATCTCTTCACTCTTTCATCATCGGAGGCTCAATCTCTGGAATATATTAGTCAAGGTACTCCACTTCTTCCCCAAGTCCGTGCTTTACTGAGATACTTCCTCTAAGAGATCTAGACCTGACTGTTGGACCTTGCTACATGCTCTGTTCTTGCTTACCGAACCACAACACTCTTGAATCTGACTTCTGGTATAGGCACACCATGTCCTGTGGATGGGTGGGATGAACTTTGTTGCCATCAATGAGAACACTCATGAAGCTACACTGTGTCTCTTGCCAACAATCTCCCCCTTTGGCATTGATGGCAACACTTAGTGAAAAATGACTAAGTGTCACACTACACTCCCCCTTGGCTGATGCTCTGTTCTAATGTACACTTTACCAGAGCTCCCCCTTAGCTAGATTTCACATTTTTCACTGCTCCTCACTCCCCCTTTGACATCAATGGCAAAGGGTAGGGTCCGCACACCAAAATTTCCCAAAAACAATCTATACTTGTCCACAAAAACATATATACATGTTTTACTTACATATACTGAATTATATCTGCAAAAGTGGTCTTCAACTGTACCACTTCTGTCACCCAACTCTTCTTCATCCTGTCCAAAATTGAGATGTGACCACTCAACAAGAATGCAAAAGTTTTTGCCCTTGTTAGATCTGACGGATCACTGGTCTGGGCTGTTGCCTGAGCATCAGCTAGGGCTTCATGCATAGCCTCTAACTTAGGGATAATGATCCCTCTAAGTTCACTTAACCTGTTTATTCTATTTTTCTTCTCCTTCTCAAGCTTCTTTATTTCATTTGTGACTGCAATAGTCTGTCACTCTTGATTGATTATGGAAGAGGAGAGAGGATCAAAACTTTGAGATAAACTTAATAGTTTATCCTCTTGCTCTTTTTCTTTCTTCTTAATGCCCTTGGTTACTTTGGGCCAGGATAAACAAAATTTATGTATATCTCTACCATATTTAAGAGCATTTTCTAAGCTCTTTATCCCAATATCCATAAGTCTCCTATCATTTGTTATTAGACCCTGCACCTCAGAGAGTCTCTTTCCCAAAAATTCTTTCCGGACTTTATCTTCAGCTAACTTTTCCAAAGAATAAAAATGTGTGCTAATTGAATTGACAAGAGATTTTAAGTTACCGGATGAAGAGGCCGAAAGATCCTTCTGCAAGGATGGCATAATTTTCTCCAATGCACCGGATGCAATTTCTATTAGCTCACAGTTTTCCATATGAGACTTCAAAAGTTTTTCTTTTGCCTTTGCATGGGCAAAGGATGCTATCTTCATAGTCTGAACCGGGGAGAGAGAGTCAAAATTGAATGGTCCTTGAAGTAGTTCCAGTTCATCAATCTCCATCATTTCTTTTGTCAAGAAGTCTTTGACTTCTACAGTGTCTCTTGTAGGAGACAGAGTTTTCTTCCCTTCAGCAGCCTCAGTACTGTCACTTGTGGTCTTCTCTATTTGACCTTCTTCTCTTTCCTTCACCTCTTCTTCTTGACTGATTTTCTCCTCTGTTCTTTCTTCTCCTTTAGATCCGGAGTCTGCTGGGGAAACTAGAGGAGAGATGTTTGCTTCTTTAAGGACTTCTTCTTTCGGAGCAGAGGAATCTAGGTCCTTAGTTTTCTCTTCACTTGACTTCTTTGCCTCTTCTGCCATTGTCTCAGTAGATTCTCCTTTGTCATCCATGGAAGAGGGTTCATCACCTAAGTCCTCTATAATAGGAAGATTGAAAATTTTAAAGGCATTCCGAAGGATATCTTCTGTTTCCTTTGTAACTTTGTCAGTTTCTCCAAGCATAAGTTGATTCATTCTAGCTTTGCTCCAGAACTCATCCTTGCAGTCCTTGAAGATAATGTTCATTTGTTTGGGGGTAATGGACGGATAGAGCTGAATAGCAATCTGCTCCCAGATTTCTAGATCTTTTTCTTGGGCATTGTTCTTCCTTATTTCAAGTTCCTTCTCTAAGCTTTTGGGAATCAGAGATATAATTTCAATGAATGCTTTGTTGTAGATGTCTAGATACATGACTGTGGCATCTTGCAATATCTTCTAATCAGTTTCAATAAATTCATCATAAAATTCAACCATTGGTTGAAAGCATTGCAAGTATGGGCCTAACTGGTGTTGTCATTGATGTCAACATACTCCTGTTGCATTAATGATAAGGTTTGGATGAGCCATGAGCTGAGGATATTGAGAAAAATAGTCTCAATCAGGAACGGTGAAGAATAGTGATGGCAGTAAGGCAAAAGTCCAAGATAGGATGAGGATCAGAGGATGCAGATTAAAGGGTTTGTAGATATGTGTCTGTAGGTGATCCAGTAGAGATTTCAAAGGTCCGCATGAATATATGAAGAAGTTGTGGCCACTCAAGTAAAACTGGTTCCAGTAGGTGTTCAGAGGTGACAGAGTGCAACAAGAAAGGTCCAGTGAGATTGGGAAATGAAGTTTCATGCTCTGCAAATTTGAGGGAGTATTAAGGAAGTTCTTTTGGTGTGTCAACTCAATTGGTTCATGAATGGAAGGTCCACAAGTATCCATTCTTTGGTGATAGTGGTGACAGACTATGTTTTTGAAGCTCTAGATGAAAGAGAGAAGGATTTCAGTATGCAGATGAAGTGCGGATGTTCTTGGTGATTCAGGAAACCTTGTGAAGGACTTTGGATTGTGTCCAACATGTGTTAGTGGTCTGCATTGGAGTTGGAGCTTGCTATTGAAGATTAACCTCTGGATGATGATGTTCTTCCTTAGACTGGTCGACCGGATAAGTTACATTTCTTGTTGATGTTCTGGTAGATGTTTGCCAACTTAGATGATTATTCCTAAGTTGATGTCTTGTATAAATAAGGGGTTCCAAAGTCATTTCAAAGTTGTCATTGTGGTGATGAGAGTGTTGTAGCGAGGAGGAGAATGAAAGGCAGAGTAGAAGTATTGGGCTTAAATGGAACTGATTCAAGCATGGTGAAGATGCTATTCTCCAGTTCATGTATGTGATATTTATTTCTTTATAGACAGTATGTCTCTTGTAGGCAGTGAGCCTCTTGTGAGCAGTGTGCTCGGGCAGTGAGCCCTAATTGGCATGTGCCATTTTGTTCTTTCTATTCTTCTAATAGAGAATACAATCTTGGGTTAATCACCCCGTGGTTTTTCCCTTAACCAGGTTTTCCACGTCAAAATCTTGGTGTCTTATGTGTTGATGTGTTTTTGCTCTTGATTTGAATGCATTATGGTTCATTATTAATATACTGCTAATCACTAAGAAGATTTAAGTGTTTTATTGGAGAAAGTTTTGCACAACTGATTCACCCCCCTCTCAGTTGTGTCCCCTAAGTCTAACAATTGGTATCAGAGCTAAATTCCTCTAAAAGAGCTTAACCGCTTGAGGAGATCCAGGATGTCATCCTACAAGAAGGATAGTCTGAAGTTTGATGGAACAGATTTTAATCTATGGAAAGGTCGCATGAAGTGTCACTTGCAATGCATGGGAATGGCATACTGGACCATGGTTACAACACAATATGTACCTCCACAAGGTGGTCCAAAAGCTTCAAATGAAATCACAGATACTGAAAACAATCTGCGGACTATAGAAGCTCTTCTAAGTGCATTTCTGATTCAGAGCTCTCAAATGTTATTGACCTACCAACTACTTTTGAGATTTGGAATTAATTGGAACTTTTGCATGAAGGAGACCAGTATGTTAAAAGTGCAAGGTTACAGAGTCTGAAAGGAAAATTTGAAAACCTGAAGATGAGAGATGATGAAAATATTACTACTTTTATGCCAAGAGTAAATGAGCTTGTTTGTGGAATTAGAAATGCTGGTGGAGTCTTGGATGAAAATGAGATTGTTGGCAAAATTCTCAGATCCCTTCCTGCTTCTTACAAAATCAAGGTTTCTTCCATTGATGAATTCAGAGCCCATACAACTATCACAAGAGATCAATTGGCTAGCAAATTGGCTACATTTGAAATGACTGAGTTTGGAGATGATCCCCCCAAGACTGAATCTACATTCAAAGCTAGTGCCTCTGTAAAAGGTAAACAAAGGTTTGATCCGGGAGAGAACTCATCAAGGAAACTGTCATGGTATGAAAAAGCAAGAAAAGACATGGAAGAAGAAGAGGTAGAAACTATTCAACTTGAAGCCCTGATTGCAAAGAGACTGCCAAGAGGATCTAGTAAGTATGAAGGAAAATTACATTTTAAATGTTTTAACTGCAATAAGATTGGTCATTTTGCCTCAAGATGTCTGAAAAGATTTTCAAGGCCAAATCCTAACAGATCAAGGTTCCAAAAGAATTGTTACTATGTTCATGAAGAAGATGATAATGAAGGAGTAACAGATGATGAATTAGAGACAGTAAACAAATTTGAAAGTGAATGGGTGTTTATTGCCATCAAGGAAGAAGAACCAATATCCTCTGTATCTGTCAATCATAAAGTTGTAGAAAGAGCTCTGGCTGCCCAAGTTGAAGAAAAGGATGATTCGGTCATTGACAGTGGTTTCTCTCACCATATGATAGGTGACAAAAATAAGTTCATAGATTTGGAAAGGTATGAAGGAGGAGTGGTGAAGTTTGGTGATAATTTTGCTGGTAGAATCAGAGGAAGAGGAACTATTTCTTTTGATGGAAGGAACAAAACCGGTAATGTTCTATATGTTGAAGGCTTGAAGCACAATCTTCTCAATGTTGGACAGTTGGTGGACAAAGGCTATGATCTCTAGTTCAAGAATGGAAAATGCAAGATCTTTGAAAGCTCTGGAACAGAGATTGCATCCAGTAACCAAACTAAAGGTAATATCTTCCACTTGGTTGGCACTGGTAAAAGTTTCTTATTTGTTTAAGTTGATCAGAGTTGGTTATGGCATAGGAGAATGTGTCATGTGAATTTTGATAATATCATCAAGATAAGTAATACTCAGGTTGTAAGAGATCTTCCAAAATTGGTGAAACCTACTAATAGCTTGTGCAAAGAATGTCAGTTGGGTAAGCTGAGCAGAATCACATTCAAGAGTAAGGAACTATCTTCTACCGGATTATTAGACTTAATTCATATTGACCTTTGTGGCCCGACAAGAATCAGGAGTATGCAAGGTGATAGATACTTCATGTTACTAATTGATGACTATTCTCGGATGATGTGGGTAACCTTTCTGAAAGAGAAATCAAAAGCTTTTGAGAAATTCAAAATATTCAAGGCTATGGTAGAGAATGAAACTAGATTGAAATTAAAATGTCTGAGGTCTGATAGAGGTGCAGAATTCACATCCGGTGGTTCATAGAATTCTGTGAGAAACATGGAATAAAGAGACAATTGTCTGCTCCTAGGACTCCACAGCAGAATGGAGTACTGGAAAGAAAGAACCGGACCATACAGGAAGCATCTAGGACCATGATGATGGAAGAAAATGTTCCTCACATCTATTGGAGAGAAGCTGTCAGCACTGCAGTCTATACTCTCAATCGAGTTCAAATCAGAAGCAATACTGGTAAGACGCCTTATGAACTTTGGTTTGGCATCACTCCTACTGTGAGGTATTTCAGAGTTTTTGGTAGCAAATGTTACATTAAAAGAGATGAAGATCTAAGAAAGTTTGATGCTAGAAGTGATGAAGGAATATTCTTGGGTTACTCTACTTAAAGCAAAGCATACTGGTGTTATAACAAAAGATTGAGAAAGATGATAGAAAGTACAAATGTGAAGGTTGATGAGGGAATTGAGAAACCCTCAAGGTTTTATGAATATGATGAAGATGATCAGAATGGTGTTCTGACTCAAGAAGCCCAAGCCTCATCTGTTAGTCAGATTCAAGCTAATCCGGTAAACTAGGAAGAAGAAATGAGTTTCAATGAGCCTGATCAAGAATTAGAAGTGCAAGAAATTCTTAAAATTCCTAGGTATGTAAGATTGAACCACTCTGAAGATCAGATCATAGGTGATAAAAGCAAAGGAGTACTAACAAGAAGGAGAATTGCTCAAGATTCAAAAGAGTATTGTTTGATTTCAAAGATTGAACCTAAGACAGTGAATGAAGCTTGCAATGATGAAAACTAGACTAAAGCAATGGAGGAAGAGCTGGTGCAAATAGAGAAAAATCACACTTGGGATCTTGTTCCAAGACCTAGAAACAAGAATGTGATTGGAACCAAATGGGTCTTCCGGAACAAACTAAATGAAGTTGGTGAAGTAATCAGAAATAAAGCCAGATTGGTCTGCAAAGGCTACTCTCAAATAGAAGGAATTGATTTTGAAGAAACTTTTGCTCCGGTGGCAAGAATTGAAGTAGTCAGATTATTTCTTGCCTTTGCTACCTTCAAGGATTTCAAGGTATATCAGATGGATGTCAAGTCTACCTTTCTAATTGGTGACTTGGAAGAAGAATTGTATATAGAGCAACCGGATGGATTTCAATTGTCTGATCATGGTGATATGGTCTGCAAGTTGAAGAAGGCACTGTATGGATTGAAGCAAGCCCCAAGAGCCTGGTATGAAAGATTGGATAAGCATCTTTTGAAGATTGGTTTCAACAAAGGTACTGCTGACAGTAACTTATATTTCAAAATTCATCATGAAAACATCTTGATTGTTGAAGTATTTGTTGATGATATCATCTTTGGAGGAAGAGATAGTATGTGTAAAACTTTTGCAAATCAAATGAAAAGTGAGTTTGAGATGTCTATGCTTGGTGAAATGAATTTCTTCTTGGGTCTGCACATTACTCAAACAAAGAAAGGAATCTTCATTTCTCAGACCAAATATGTGAAAGAATTGTTGAGGAAATTTGGGATGGAAGATTCAAAGCCAATGAATACTCCCATGGCAACCGGATGTAAGTTGAGCAAAGATGATGACTCTCCTAAGGCAAACCAAACAAAGTACAGATCAATGATTGGAGGATTGTTCTATCTCACTCATACTAGACTAGATATTATGCAAGTTGTTGGTCTTGTTGCTAGATTCCAAGCTAATCCTAGAGAATCCCATGTCATGGCAATCAAGAGAATTTTTAGATATCTAAAAGGGACGGTTGAGCATGGTCTGTGGTATCCTAGAGATCATGATTTCTCTCTTCATACATATACAGATGCTGATTGGACAGGAGATGTGGATGACCAGAAGAGTACTAGTGGTGGAGCATTCTTTTTGGGGAAGATATTGGTTTCTTGGCTAAGCAAGAAACAAGAGGCAATATCTCTGTCTACAACTGAAGCAGAATATATTGCAGCAGTAGGTAGTTGTAATCAAGTTTTGTGGATGAAGCAGATGCTAAGAGATATCAAAGTGGAGTATGAGGAACCTATCACAATCTTCTGTGATAATTCAAGTGCTATAAATATATCTAAGAATCTAGTGTTGCATTCAAAGACTAAACACATATCCATCAAGTTTCACTTTTTAAGAGAGTAAGTGAACAAGAATGAAGTCAGATTGGAGTTTGTACCCTCCAAGGATTAGATTGCAGACATCTTTACTAAACCTCTACCTAAGGACTCTTTTGAGTATCTCAGGGAGAAGTTAGGGGTTATTGCCCCTCCAATGATGAACTAAGGTGCACTAAGGTGCATCAGTCTGGTGGATATCACAGTCATATCTTATGATCTAGATTGATGGGAGCTGCTACTCAGGGGGAGCAACAGGTATGATTCTAAAGTGTTGGAATTGCAAGTGTGTACCCTTTTCCATTGATGTCAAAGGGGGAGAGAAGACATGTGAAAAACAAGTGATTATTGATCAAAGGGGGAGTAGTAAAGGGAAAGAAGACATGTGAATGGTTGTTGCTGATAGGGGGAGTTGTGACAGTAAGAAGAAGTTCTTAACTTGATGGTTAAAATAGTTTTTCACATCTTATGTTGCCATCAATGACAAATGGGGAGATTGTTGCAAGTATGGGCCTAACTAGTGTTGTCATTGATGTCAACATACTCCTGTTGCATTAATGATAAGGTTTGGATGAGTCGTGAGCTGAGGATATTGAGAAAATTAGTCTCAATCAGGAACAGTGATGACAGTAAGGCAAAAGTACAAGATAGGATGAGGATCAGAGGATGCGGATTAAAGGGTTTGTATATATGTTTCTGTAGGTGATCCAGTAGAGATTTTAGAGGTCCGCATGAAGATATGAAGAAGTTGTGGTCGCTCAAGTAAAACCGGTTCCGGTAGGTGTTTAGAGGTGACAGAGTGTAACAAGAAAGGTCTGGTGAGATCCAGAAATGAAGTTTCCTACTCTACAGATTTGAGGGAGTATTAAGGAAGTCCTTTTGATGTGTCAACTTGATTGGTTCATGAATGGAAGGTCTGGAAGTATCCATTCTTTTGTGACAGTGGTGACAGACTGTGTTCTTGAAGCTCCGGATGAAAGAGAGAAGGATTTTAGTATGCAGATGAAGTGTAGATGTTCTTGGTGATTCAAGAAACCTTGTGAAGGACTTTGGATTATGTCCAACATGTGTTAGTGGTCCACATTGGAGTTAGAGCTTGCTATTGAAGATTAACCTCCGGATGATGATGTTCTTCCTGAGACTGGCCGACCAGATAAGTTACACTTCTTGTGGATGTTCTAGTAGATGTTTGCTGACTTAGATGATTATTCCTAAGTTGATGTCTTGTATAAATAAGGGGTTGCAAAGTCATTTCAAATTTGTCCTTGTGGTGATAAGAGTGTTGTAGCGAGGAGGAGAGCGAAAGGTAGAGTAGAAGTATTGGGCTTAAATGGAACTGATTCAAGCATGGTGAAGATGCTATTCTCCAGTTCATGTATGTGATATTTATTTCTTTATAGACAGTATGTCTCTTGTAGGCAGTGAGACTCTTGTGAGCAGTGAGCCCTAATTGGCATGTGCCATTTTATTCTTTCTATTCTTCTAACAGAGAATACAATGTTGGGTTAATCACCCTGTGGTTTTTCCCTTAACTGGGTTTTCCACGTCAAAATCTTGGGGTCTTATGTGTTGATGTGTTTCTGCTCTTGATTTAAATGCATTATGATTCATTATTAATATACTGCTAATCACTAAGAAGATTTAATTGTTTTATTGGAGAAAGTTTTGCACAATTGATTCACCCCCCCTCTCAGTTGTGTGCCCTAAGTCTAACAGTAAGTTCCCATCCACAGTAACTAATTTGATGATATCATCAATGTGGAGAGTAGGTTTTTCAACAAATTCCTCTGCCTTCTCTTCTTACTTTTCTCTTGATCTCATGCTGTCTAAGTTCAACATGAACTTTTACACTTAGCTCTTGGTAGGTTCCAAATCTTTCTGCCTTAGGATCCTTGGGCTGACTCAGCATGTGTTGAACATGTAGTTCTACAATTTTCTCATCTACTTCATATCCCATTGGCATGATCCAGACTGTCCTTGGCTCCACTGCCTCCATTAGGCATTGATCAATTTCTACCATAAAGCATACTGTGTCCTTATATTTTTCAACTAGTGATTTGGGAATTCTCTCTCTGGCTTGCATCATACTCTGAAAGTTCTTGAAGTATGTGAGGCTAATTATTTCACCTCCCTTATTTTGATCAATTATGCTATTTTGTGATGACATTATCAGACCTTTAGTGACTATGGTTTTATTATGCAAACTTGTTTATTATCTCCTAATTATGATAGGACTTTGATTTGACATATGTGATTTGATTCGATCATAGTGGATGATATTTTGTGATTTGACACATGGGATGTATTAGATGATATTTCATGATGAGTTCTAATTAATTATGTGATGTCGACTATTTGACATATGAATTAAAATGCAGTTTAAAATTGGAGTTATGTATTAATGATTATTGATGTATTCGAATTGCGTGAATTTAATTCTAGTTGCTTCAGCTATGATTCCATGATATGACTGACACTTGATCAAGATGTGTAGGTTTTACATTCCCTAGCCATGAGAAAATCAGAGGTAGAATTCACACTATGTTATCCCCTATAAATCTGATCCATTCCCAAGAGGGATAAGGATCACGTTTGAATTAGAATGTTGATTTAAGTAATTGATTTAATTTTTATTATTTTGGCCTTAGTACCCTTGTCTATTTATTTAATAATAAGTGTTGTATAATTTTACTTGATTTACACCACTTGGTATTTATTTTATTTTGAGGCCATTTAAATGTGAGTTTTAACCCCCTTTGTGAACCCTAGAGTCCCAAAAGCTACCCTAGGTGGTTACCCTTGAGTCTAGGGTCAACTTGGACTATCTAACCCTAGATTTGACTTAGGTTTGGTCACTCTAAACCTTGGTTTGGTAAAAGTGACGAAAATTTGAATTAAGGGAAGTGGGAGATGTGTCATGCCTTGGGAAAGACTCATCTCCCTTCCCAATGTTTGGGAACCCTTTCCCAAGGAAGACTTGGGAGGTCTCCAAGACTCCCAAGTGTGTGGGAGCTTCCCCCAAGACTCTCACACACGTGTGAGAGCATCTTGGAGGAAGATGGCTCCTTGAGAGAATGAGAGGATGTCATATAGCATCCCTTATCCTCTTGAAGGTGTGAGTGGGATTGCCACCTCACCACTTGCCCTCTCACACATGTGTGAGAGCACAAGTGGATAAGGTGAGGATTGAGAGGGAATGAGAGGATGACACTTGTCATCCTCACACTTCCTCTCCCTTGCAAGTGGCATGGGAGGAGGAAGGAGAAGGTGACAAGTGTCACCTTCTCATTTCTTAAGGCCAAATTCATGGCCTATATTATCTCCTCTTTTTGAGGAGTGTGGGGTTCTTCAATTTTATTCTTATTGCTATTTTTTGGGAGGAGTTTGGGAGAGTTAGAGGATTTCTTGAAGGATTGGAAGGCTTGGGAAGGCTTGGAGCTCTTCACCAACTTGCTTCCATCATAAGGGCTTTGAAGGTAGGCCTCTTAACTTGTTTTCTCACCCTAGTTTTTTTAATGTGTTGGGTTATAGTTTTTGGTTGTTTTGTTGTTGCATTGTTTTGTTTGTTGGGATGGGAGTTATGGTGAGAGCACCTCCAATGGATGTAATGTTCAACTTGTATGGGTAGGGGAAAGGAACCTCCTTGAGGTCTCTCCCACACTATGTATTTATGCCTTGAGGGCTTTTATTTTGTTGAGAACTTTATTGAATGGCAAGAGTGCCATGGAGGTCATTTTTGTTATATTGTGGAGAGTGGTGTTTTGGAGATTTTATTTGGCTTGAGGCCATGAGCTTGACATTTTATCATTTGGGAGCCCTTTGAAGTTGAGGGGTCCATTCCCTACCCTCACCAACTCATTTTTATGGGTTGAGTTTTGTGTTAAACCTATGGGCTATTTTTGTGTTATTGTGATTAATTTTTGTTGTGGAATGTTCACCTATGTGGATTCCCTAACTTCCTAGCTCAGGGATGACCCACTTACGGGTCTACGATAGGGAGGAGAGCTTCTCGAAGTGGTTGGTTTTGTTGTTCTTGTTGTTGTGTTTATTGCAGGTTTGAGTGGAGAAATGAAGTGGATGAAAGCCCCCTTTATGCGGTTTTAGTGGTAGTTTTATTGGTTGTTGAAGCCATGACCAATGTGGCCTCATTGTAGGTTATTTTGTGAATGGTTGTTATGATAAATGCCATAGGGTTGGCTGTGATAAATAAAGAGATGCAAGCTTTTGTTGTTTTATTAAGTGTTGATCACTTCTTATTTTTGTGAGATAAGAATTGGGAAATGTATGAGAGATGTTATTATATTTTGTCATTATCTTTCAAAAGGAAAATATGTGAGAGTTGTAATGTTGCTAAATAAAGTTATTTGATTTCATGAAAGAAGGAGAAAATGTATTCACATTTCTGTCATTATCCTCTGTATGTAAAGAATATATCTTAGTTGTAGAATGACTTCTATTGCATACAAGAAGGAAAGGAAAGATTAATTTAGTTTTATGATTTGTGCATAAGGAGCTTACAATATTAGTAGTTGTTGAAACTAGAAGAAAAGGTAGTTCTATTTTGCATATTGCTTCAAAAAAAATATATTGAGTTACTATTTTAGTTATTGTTTAAAATTGAAAAGCAACCTTTTTCTATTGATGCCCCAGCTATGGGAGAGTATGTATTGAGTATATGTGTGTGTGTGTGTGTGTGTGTGTGTGTGTGGAAATACATATATATGCATGTATATATATATATATATATATATATATACCTTGTATTTTTTTTACTTCCTTGGATCCTCAATATGTATGTTCTGCATATATATCAAAATATATATATACATATATATATTAAAATATATATATGTGCAGGTATATATAAATATGTTTACAGAAATAGTATAGATGCATCTACAAAAACATTAAGTAGACTGAGGGTATGGAACTATGTATATATATATATATATAAATACCTAATATTACAAAACACATTTTCGAATGCTGCTGGAAATGAGTCCCTGGCGAACTGTTCTTTTGAGAGTTTTAGAGTTAAAAAAAAATTAAAATTAAAAAAAAATGGACTGTGGGCAGCACCCACAATCCTTATTTTTTGTTATAGTAGAGGGGTGTGGTGGAGGCTCCGCCTCCCCCACACCCCCCCAAACCCTCACCTTCGTAGCCACGCAGCACCCGTGCACCAAACTCCCTCACCACCACTCCTTCCGCAGCGGCTCCTCTGCCCTCTCCTTGTCCAGCCTGCAACTCTGCCCTCTCCATAGCCCTGCTGCCTCGCGCCGCCCGCAGACCCTTTTACCCCCGTCTCTACCTCAGTGGCCTTCGCAGGCCTTAAAACCTGCGAACAACCCCTCCATACCCTCTGCGACCTCCCCTTACTCTGTTGGCCACTCCTCCACCGTGACTCCACCTCCACCCACCCACAGCAGCGCCATCGCCGGTGGCCCCTCTTCATCCCAGCTCTGTAACAAAACTTAAACTCTTGTATTATATAAAAAAAAATAACAATATAGTTCTTTAGGATAACTGAGCTTTGAAAGCATACCTTCGTGAGAGCCATCCATGGCCTCCATTGCTGGTTTGAAACCTTAAACCTGCACATGAGAGAAAACAAAACCAAATAGAAGAGAAAATAGTAAAGAGATTAGGGCAAGAGTAAAAATGATAGAGAAGAGGAAATAGGGTAACTTGCCATTTGAAATCAATTTTAAATTGATTTAGGGTTTCTTTGAGGAGGGGATATTCTTATTTTGTTTATGTGAGGACATTTTTTTATTGGGAGGATTTTACTTTGAAGGGTTTTTATTTTATTCTTTTCAAAACCACATTTTCTTTTATTGTTGATTTTAACTCTTGGTATTTTTGTCTATATTATTGAGATTTAAGTTGGAATGAGTTTATTTTTGGCATCATGGGTTGTCTTGTGAATTTGAATTTAATTTTTGGTTAAGGGTATTTCCCTCTTCCCTTGTTTATAGAATTATTTAAATGGGGATAATGAATTTCTTTTTGACGGAATTTTATCTTTTTAATTTCATCTACTTTTTTATTATTATTTTGCGGGGAGAGTTATTTAAATTCTCCTCCTCCCTCTATTAAATTTTGAGTTAGTTATTAAATATAATTGTCAATTGTATTTAATAACGAACTTAATTTTTTTTTAACTTTTTGACGTCTTGTCATTTAACCCTATTTTATTAATTTTCTTTAAATCAATTCTGAATATTACTCTTTAGTTTGATTTAGTTTATTATTAATTTTTACTTAATTCCCTAAGGGTGAATTGTTTCAAATTTTTTTTTGCGTTTATCAAAAATGTAATATGCTGCCGGATTTTTGCTAGATTCCTAGGGTTTAATTCATGAGTTGATATATTTATTTCATTCCATCTCTCCACCTAAATCACACGCCATCTTACCATTGTTCTACTAATCACTTTTCAATCTGAGGTGAGTTAGGGTTCGAAATTGAGATCATCTTCACCTAGGAAACTTAGGGTTTCAGATTTAACCAGTCTAACCCTAGACGCGACACCCTACGTGTCGCATACCCCCTAGACGGCCTTCACCTTATTGATTTTGTAGACATGTTTATGCCTTAGGCATATTGCCACCGAGCACGCAGACGTGTGTGAGGGGGTTCCTAGGGATAGGTAGAAAAAAATTTCGCAATTCGTGTCATGACCACATGGCAAATGTGGACATGACACGTGTGTTTGTGTGTCGTGACCGCATGGGAAATGCGGGCATAACAAAGTAGCCCCAGAGTGTTGTATTTTGTGCCTTGGCATCACCAATTCCATGCAAATAATCTCTGATTTGTATGTCTATTGGTCTGTCATTTTGCCACATCCAACCATTGGATCTAGGTAGCTCATTCATAAAGTAAAAGAATAGACACAATATCAGACCACCATATTTGAATGAGTTTTTCTTGTCCTTCTTGATCCTTTGTAAGTTTTCTAATAGTTGGCTCAGAAGAAGTTCGTAGAGATCATAGTCAGCATTTTTCCTTAGCATTTCATAAGCAGTATACATAGCTATTTTGGATACTGAATTCTCCCTGCTAGAGTGATATATCTTATAGCCAATTATCATAGATGCAAACTTGATATCCAGATCAGTGATATCTTCTATAGTCATTGCTCTCTTGTCAAATTTTGATCTGGTTGCCTCACTCACTGTCTGATTCTTGACAAATTTGAGAGCAGGTATCCCACCAGATGAGTGCAATCTGGTAACTGCCCTAATGGCATCCTTGGTTATCTTGAAGGGCCTCATTAACCACATGAAGTTGTCATGCATTCTACTCATAACATACCGGACCCATTCATCTTCTGTAAAATAGGGGAAATGGATGCAATGTCCAAAATGTTTGTCCCGGATAGCCTTGTACTGAGGTTTGAGTTCAAATGAATCATCTATTAACTGCTTGTAGTAGATATCCACCAGCTTGGATTCCCCAAATTCTTCAATGTTCGCATGAATGTATGCCCTAACATCTTCTACATGCAAAACCCCATGCAAAATACTAGAAAATGCGCCTAAGGGATCAACTTCTAAGGATTTGTAGGGATGTTTCTTTAATTTAGGGCGCGGCCTATCAGAGATCTTCACAACATTCAGAGTGGCCATCTTTCAAAGATTCAGAGAGAGATTTCAAGAGTGAAAAATACCTTTTACTCTTCTAGGGTTCACAGTATGAGCCGGATCGGATTGCTGGAAGAATCAACTTCTGTAGTTGATCTTTGTGGGGCTAGAGACAATTTCATTGCAGAGCTCCTTTTCTCTTTTTCTCGAATGCAAATGTTTAAATGATGAACAAATGAACCCTTTTATTTCTGCACAAACCCTAATTTCACATTGTAATAAATGCACAACTTATGTTATTCCAGTTGCTCCTTGTTCTGAGAGATTTTTCTGGATCACTGAGATGCACTTAGAGTTATTCTTGGTGAATATTAGCAACCTACCTACCTTTCTCCAATCATTCCATTTATCCACAGATCAAGATACCTCAAATTTGAATCATATCAGATATAACTGTGAAAATCATGTTCTTACCGGATGACTGTTAAACCAGATTAATTTTAGATGATTAACCTCTTCAAAGTCCTTGCGGATCTTTCATATCTTTCCCAAGGGTTATTTAGATGTTTCTCTGAGAGCCCTTTCAATCTGCAACCTTCCATGTGCCAATTTCAGGCACTAATTGACTGGATGGGGGAAATTGTTTTGTTTTGTGACTCCCCCTGAGCCAGAGCTCATCTATTTAGTTCCCGGAAGGAATATCAGCACCAAGTTCTGGTGCGGATCCATCCCTATCATTTTCTATACTTCTCTTCACCCATATCTTGTTCATCTCCCTTTGAATTTCATCTGCATTCACTTTTCCTTTTCCTTTGTCTTGGTTTTGATTATGATGCACCGGACCCTTTTTGTCTTGATTCTTACTTCTGCAAAATTTGGCAATATGACCGAATCTATTGCAATTGTAGCAAACAACATTTTTTTGCATATTTGACTAATATCCTCTTGATCTACACTGATTAGCCATATGTCCCATTCTATTGCATGCAAAGCATCTACCATTGAAAGAATTGTTCATTTGCATGTTTCTACACTCATGAGATTTGTGACCATACCTTTTGCAATTGAAACACTGTCCAGAGAAGGATGAATTAGTCTGATTCATTCTTCTTCTGCACTAATTTGCTTTATGACCAAAGTTATTGTAGTTGTGGCAGTATCCATTCAAAGATGGATATCTTTGAGCATTTGGTTGCCTTACCAGAGGTCTTCTAGGTCTGTTCCTAGGATTTCTTGATCCAGAGTTCTTCTGACCGAATCCGAAACTTTCACGTTTCTCATACCCCAAGCCTTGTTTGTCATCAACCCTCTTCTAGCTTTGAAGAAGAACTTCAAGTTGAACAGAGCTTATCTTGAATTTCTCTTTGTATTCATTTGTTGTTTGAAGATCCCTTTTAAGAGTGTCAATCTAATTCTCAAGTTGTTCTTCATTATCTCTAGCTTCTTCAAGATCAGATTCTAGATGCCTGATTATTCTATCCATTTTGTGGCAGTCTTCTGACTTCTCCTTGAGAGATTGTCTTAGATCATCTTCAGTTTTTCTTTTCTCTTCAATTTCTTGGGTGAATTTCATAACTCTTGATTCCATTTCATGTCTTACCATAATGACCTCTTTTGATAACTTTTCACATAACTTGGTTTTCTCCTTCAGATCTTCATTTGTATCATTGGCTTCACCTTGACTTGCCAATTGTTGAAGTAGTTCCTTTCTCTTTTTCATAGAGATAATCAATTTCTCTTTTAGTTCATTTATGAAATCATCAGCCTGTTTGAGTCTTTCCTTCAAGTTGTTGACTTCGGAGTGAGATTCCTCAAGATCATCTAGGGCAGACTGAAGTGGTTCCCTCATACCATACATATCCATTGAGATTCCCAAATCTTCCTCAAGTGGTTAGGCTCTGTTCAGAGGAACTTGGCTCTGATACCAATTGTTGATAACTGAGAGGGGGGGTGAATCAATTATCTAAATTAATTTAACTTTCTATTTTTCTTTAACAACTAGTGCAGCATCAAGCAAATAAGCATCCATAATCATGAAAGCATAAACAAAGTCAATACACATAACACAATGATTTTGACATGGAAAACCCTGTTAAGGGAAAAACCACGAGGTGACTAACCCAAGAATGTATTCTCTATTAGAAGAATAGAAATACAAAAATGGCACTTGCCAATTAGGGCTCACTGCCCGAGCATACTACTCACAAGAGGCTCACTGCCTACAAGAGACTCACTGTCTACAAGTTACAAAGAAAGTAACAAGATATTTGAACTGATGAGAAGCATCTACATATGTTGAGGTTCAGTTCTGGTTGGGCTCAATATACTGATCTACTGCACTTCATTCTTCCTCTTCTTTGGTGTTGCTATCCTTTCACATACCGGACCTGTATTACTGCTTCCACACTACTCTCTCCTTTTCTTCACACTTCGCAACACACAACACACACTTTCATATCGAAATCAATCGGGCATATATATCTACATCAATGATTTCAATCATCCTTTTAGTTGGCATCTAGAATATTCAGTATTTTCCCCAACTTTGGTCTGTCAAGTGAATCCTTGCATACCAAGTGATGCGTATCAAAAAGATGATTATAGAAGTCATCAATCATGTCGGCCAATCATGAATGATACCTCAATAACCTTGATCACCATCAATATCTCATCCGGATTAAGGTCTGATGCTCTATCGATCAGTTCTTCCTCTGTCTACTCTGTCAGCTAAGAACCCAATACTTAGGTGCTCATATCTCTTCACTCTTTCATCACCGAAGGCTCAATCTATGGAATATATTAGTCAAGGTACTCCACTTGACTTCCCCAAGTCCGCGCTTTACTGAGATACTTCCTCTGAGAGATCCAGACTTGATTGTTGGACCTTGCTACATGCTTTGTTCTTGCTTACCGAACCACAACACTCTTCAATCTGACTTCCAGTATAGGCACACCATGTCCTGCAGATGGGTGGGATGAACTTTATTGCCATCAATGACAACACTCATGAAGCTACACTATGTCTCTTGCCAACAGAAAGGTGACCTTGGGGATCAAAAACAGACTTGTCATTCACTTTTTGTTTGAATCCCAAGGAGTCAAGTGTGTATACTCTTCACTCATGTCGCAAGGTGATCTCAGAAATCAAAATCACTTGATCTTCTTTCCTTCTAGGAAGCCTACCTTTAGATTTCATCACCAAGGGGGAGGACCTAAACTCTTGTATTCTAGTGGAGTATATAAATTTAGGGGAGAATCAAAAGACTAGTCTATTAAGGTACACTTGTTATTTTTTTCTTAGCTTGAAAGAACTTTATACCTTTCAAAGTAAAGGAGGAGAGTGGGTTACCCTCTCAAACCATGCCATTAGACATACATCTTGTCTATGAACTTTAGCCTTCCATATGCTTAGGTATATTGAGGACATCCCCTAGAGCACTTGTATATCCTAGATAGGACCTATCAGATGTATATGTTTGTACTATATTGGTTAGCAATTAACACTGAGAAGTTACCCACCCCATGCCCCTAGAAATGGGTTTGTAGCCCATGTATTCTCTCCTCTCATGCCATTATGCGATCTTGAGTGATCAAAAATGGTTAGTGCCTCATCATGGGCCCTACTTTCCATGACTAGACAAGACATAATGGTGGGAGTACAAGTGTATACACTCCCACTTGAATAATCTAGGGTCTTCATGTCCTCGGTGTGTCTTCATTTGTCTGAAACCTGTGCATTATCCCTTAAAACCCAAAATGTTTACAAAATCCCCTAAAATACAAAATATTGAAAATCTTGCAAAATCCAAAAGTTCCTTGAAGTCAAAGGTTGAAATCACTCAAAATCTAAATCTTGAATCAAATCCCACCACCCTCACTTCACATGACATCCATCTATCTAAAATCTAAATCTCATAAATCGACCCAAGAATCCCAAAATCCCAAATCAAATCATCCTAAATCTCATCCATCCACAAATCCTAACACCACAAATCAAACCTTAATCTCCCAAATCAAACCATTATCCCACAACCAAAATTCAAATCATTATAATAAATCAATCAATCATCCAATGCTAAGTCCATATCAAATCAATCCAATAATCCAAAACCCATCCTCTTAATCTCAATCCAACCAACCATCCACTTAATCATCCTCCTAACCAAATCCATCCAATCAAATCCTTAATCCCAATCCAATCCAAAATCAAATTCACAACCCCATCAAAGTAAATCCCATCCAAATCAAATCTAGTTCAATCCCATCCAATCCTTAATCCTAACCAACACCACTTAATCCAAATCAAACCCCAATTGGAACGCCCCACCAGGAAACCCCAGAGAACAACTCAACTATGTTATACAAAAAGGACAATTTTTTTTTAAGGAAAGAAATAACAAAGAAATGTAAATCATATTTATTCATAACATCAAGTTAAGCTTATCATCTAGGGTTCCATGGTTGCATTACTTACAAACTATTAACAAGATCTAATGAACATTATGAATTAACTAACAACCATAGTTCATTCTAAATCTAATTGCATCAATTGAATAGACACATACATTTCCATATTATAACATCCGATAAGTAATCATTAAGGTCCTATATAAAGGATTACAAGTACATATACAATTCCCTTTACATGAGGGTGCACCATTACATTGCTTACAATATCACTTTCCTGATTACATTGGAGTACATACATCAAGATAATAGTACATGATTCAACTGATATACAGAATTAGATTATGAACATAAGTATCTGTCTCCTTAGCTAGATCAAGATCAGAAATCTGCTATAAGAGATACATCTTTCTCACATATGAACAACAGCAAGAGAAACCAATGGAGATATAAGCACAACCACCCAACCATGTGGAACCCTAAGGTCCACCCCCCGTGCTAGGAGATAACAATAAGGTCCCACAACATGAAATAGTTAAGAAGATAGGAACACAACACAAAACTCTAACATGACTCCAACATACAAGTACATATGACATTCACAACAGAGTCACCACTTCCTCCAACAGTCAAAAAGATAATAGACTAACAGGTGCAAGGACTACACATGACTCCAAAACAACACCAATCAATAAGGACATCACAAGTAACTCAAACATCACTTACACACTTAACTGTACTTCCAGAGGCACTCACACAATCGAAGGAGGAAATACAACTAGGGAGTGCTAGACTGCATTAGAGAGGAGTGTCATCACATAGCTTGTCATGGGTTGTCCTGGTAGGTCTTCCTAGGCTCCGGCCCCCATCCTGGGTTGTCCTGGCAGCCTCTCTCGACCCCCGACCCCCATACAAACTCATGCGAAACCAACATACCTTTCATGAGGACAAGGCAGTTGATCTTGCCATTCCAGGCCTTCTCATCTCATCTCAAGTCTAAAAGAGCACTTGAGCCATAAGTGAGGCATACTTTACCTTGATTAATGTGAATTCTACCCTTCCCCCCTAACTCATAATTAAGGTTATCACTGGATTAAGAAACCCTCCAATGGGTTTTCCTGGACACCTCTTTGGGTTCTGGTCCCCATTGAGAGCCACTCCCCCTACTTGCAACTAGTAAACCCTATACAAGGCAAGGCATTAACCATCTTGTATGATTATCATTAACACGTAAATCTATAAACAAAGAAAGGCATTACTCATCTTGCACATTTATCACAAGCACATAACACAGAGCAAGGCATTGTCCATCTTGCATAGTCAACATAATCACATGAATAGGTACATTGAGCAAGGCATAAACCATCTTGTACCTATATCATACCAACATGAATAGGAGGCAATATTTCAAGAATGCATTTCATTCAACTCACATGATGCACACATAGCCAACCCCCACACAATCACACCCTCCTAGGCCTCTAGAAACCATTTCCCCAAATGACACAAACACTTGACACCATTAAAACACAATGGTCACACATCACATTCACTTTCCAATGCACATCATAAACTAAGATCTCACAAATGCAACATATGATCTGATGCACTAATAATGGGTCTTAAAGAATGCAACATTAATTCTAATCATAGTCAATCATCCAACAAACATAAAGTGAATCTATCTCAACAATGCAGAACAATATTATTCTAACTACTAGTAGCAGTTACTAATATGATCGATTAAGATATGTAAGAATAGATACTATATCAGAAAGAATATAAATATAGAATATTTTGATAATGATAAGAGATTTCAAAAAGGAAATGCTCTAGTAGACATGTATGCAAAAATGAGAGCACAAACAAAGTGTATTAACTGTTCATCAAATTGCCTCAAAGAGATGTCAAATTATGGAATGCAATGATTAAAGGATATGCATAGAATGGATTTGTAGATTTAATAACAACAAATATGGAATAGGAATGTCTGTCAGTAGTTGATACATATCTCTGAATTGACAAACTAGGTATTGCTAATTTTTGGATATGATTTTCATAGATAAGAGTTGAATCTTATATAAAAATTCTAGAGAAACTCAGTTCGAAAATATAGACATATTGGTGACGCAACTAACTATTTTATAAGAGATGAAACGAGTGAGAGGTAGACAGTCACAAAATATTCATATCTCCAAAATGACAAACTGGGTAAAGCTGATTTTCGGATACAATTTAGATAACTAGGTCATACACCACATATAAAAAATTTAGAGGAAACCAATTCGTAAAAATAAAATTATGGCTAACACAACAGATTGTAAAAACGGAGATGAAATTGATGAGAGATAGATAGTCACAAAATATTCATATCTTTAAAATGACAAGCTAGGTAAGCCTGATTTTTGGATATGATTTAGATAACTAGGTCGTACACCACATATAAAAACTTAAGAGGAACCCAGTTCCTAAAAATAAAGTTATGGCTAACATAACAGACTATAAAAATAGAGATGAAATTGGTGAGAGATAGAGAGTCACTTCAATTGGTGATTCCCAGAAATGCAATGATACAGACATGCACAATTGGATCTAATAATAAGGCTTCTAACCTCTCAAGAAAATTATAATCGATAGGAAAAATCATAAATCAAACATTTGCTTCAATAGAAAACTAAGATAGAAATTAGAACCAAAGGAACCTGATTTCGCTTGCTTGACTGAGCTGAAGATTCGATGCCGGGTTCAACTGTTGCAGCCACAACCAGTCTCTCCTATCTCCTCTCCCCCCAAAAGTTCCCATCTACTGAAGATTATTATGAGAGAGAAATCCCCTCAATGTCTTCTAGAAGATTCCTCCCATTAAAGGCAATAAATTCTACCTAAATCCCTTTCTTACAATTTTCTATTTTTTATCATTTACAACCAAACCAGACAATATTTTTTTTTATCTTATTTATTTCCTTTACAACTAGACAAGAATCATTTTTATTCTTATTTATTTAGTATTTACTATATATGAGTTTTATGACAACTCATAAATATTATCTATTTTTATTGCTACTTAACACAACATTTAATTATATTAATTTATTTATTTATCTTTAGCTAGCATTTACATTTATTATTATTTTTTTTTATTATTTATTTCCATAAACTCAAATTCTCATAAAGGAATTTATATATATTTATTTATTTAACAAAAATACTTTCATAACTAATAATATTATTTTAATGCAACAATTAACCAAAGCAGCAATCAAACAATGCCAAACTAAATAACCCAAATGTCAAACAATACCCAACACAATGCATGATCGAAAGCATGACCACAATGACAGTGACTGACCATTACGTCCATATAGACAACTGGGTGCAAAACTAGATACTCATCCTTTTCAAGGATGATCACTAACTAGGGGACCATATGTCATCTTCATTCAATAGTTTCTATTGGGTTTAAGGCACGCTCAGACCTGTCAATTCAGGTGGAGTTGATGCCTGATACCTACAACCTGCTGCAACCAAAAAATGGTCGAACATATAGATGTATATATAATCATACAATCAAACACACCGTGAAAGGAAATCACAGCATAGCAGGGTACTCACGCATGAGTAATGTGACACTGTTCCTCTCACAAACACACATCAAACAAGTAACCACATCACGCATAATAATCAGTAGTTGATCAACCAAATAAGAAACATCATTAGATAATCGTGTGATGCACATAATAAGATTGATCCACATAATCAATTAAGTCCATAAAGTTGTCATAACATATGCATAACTCAAGTAAATATCAGTGTCGCAACAAAGATTATCGATAAAACATACTAACTGTCATATGAAACCACATAAGGATAATCAGGAATGTCACCAACATCATATAACGTATAACATCAACTATCTAACATGCCCTAAATATTCCTATTATTTTACCTTCACCTTAATGCTCCTTAGCCAAACCACCTGCACATCCAAGGTGAGAATGGAGGGGCACTACACCAATCAAGTTCAATCCAACCCAAATCTTAATCAAATCATAATCAATCAATAAAAATCAAAATCAACATCAAATCCTTCATCTAAACCAACACCAAATCAATCAATCCCCAATTAGATCATCCAAATCCAAACCTAATCAATCCTAATCTAGTCATCTCCAAATCAAATCATCCACACTCAAAATCAAAAATCAATCCATCATCTAAATCACAATCAACTCAATCCTAATCACATTCCATCCCTATCACCTCATCCAAATCCAGACCTAATCAATCTTAATCCACTCTAATCCCCATCAAATCATCACCAATCACCAAACTCCAACTGTCATCCCCAATCTAAAATCAGTCATCAATTTTCTTGATGTCCTAGACTTATCATACAAATTAAACTAACTCAAATCCCACTCAATCTTCATCCAATCAATCACCTAATCCAAGGTCTTGCACCCTAATCCTACTTCTAAATCAAAATCCACCCAAGGTCATGTGCCTTCATCCTAATCATAGTCAATCTTCATCCAATTAACCCAAGTCCATCTAATCAAATCCTCATCCTCATCAAATATTTTCTACCCCATCAAGCCTCAAATCAACCATCATCAAGGGTCCTTGACGTACTCCCTCAAATTCTAGATCCTAATTCAAGCATCATCCCAAGCCAACATCAAACATCACCTAAGGTATTGTACCTAATCTAAATCTAAAATCAATCATCCTCCAGTCATTCTTCTTATATTAATTAAATAATTCCTAATAATTTAATTAATAGAACCAATCATCTTCCTATCATTAATTAAATAAATTTCAAATATATGAATTGAGTATTTATTTAATTAAGTTCATCATTCCCATCATTCATCTAAAAATTAAATAAATATAGAAATATTTATTTAATTTATCCTAAATCCCCTCTCACATCATTAGTTGGCTAAAAATAAATTAGTTAGCTTTCCTAAGCATCATTAGCCAAGTCAACCTTGCATGTGGCTCAAGGTTGCACATGGCTCAATGCATGCACATCCCTACAAAAATTACTTTTTTAATCCTCGTCATCCAATTTAAATTTGTCAAATCCTATCTATCTAAATCTTCTCAATCCAAACCCTCATCATGTGCATCAATCACCAAGTGACATTTTGTGGCTTCTCATGCACCTTAATCTCTCAATCAACCTCATCGATTGATCATCTAAATCAATCTCAACCATTGATCCTCCTCATAAAAAATCTATAAATGGAACCCTCCATAAGCCATTTTCATCACAAGGTGGAAAACAAAGGCATGTTGTAGGTTTGAGAAACCACATTCAACATCATCTCCATCAACAAATCCATTGGAGCACATCTCAACATCAAGTGGAAGGTATAATTATTTTACGTTTTGTATTGCTTAAGTAATCTTTCATTTACAAGCTCTAATTTGAGGTAGAAGGTTAATATTAGTTTGCATTTTGCATTCATAGTTAGATTTTCCCTTCTTCATTTTGACATGCTTGATAAAGTTAGAAAAATTGTCTATTTTCATTTCACTCCTATTACTTTTATTTCAAAAGTTATTAAAAAAACAAAAAAATCACTTTTTAAAGTTTTATTTATTTTTATTTTTATTTTCATTATCAAAACATTTCATAACAAAACAAAATCTTTATTTTATGCTTTAATATATAGTCTTAAGTGTTTTTTATTTATTTCTCATCAAGAATAATTTTAGGGATACATTAAAAAAAATGTTGTGGCAATGTTCTTTTTTTTTATTTCAAAATTTAAACCTTAAATCAAGGTGCGCAGGCTATACAACTGGCACACCAATTTCAAACCCCCTGCTTTATTTTAAATGTTGAAAATTAAAAATTAAAAAAAAAATCATAACCTAACACTCTAACCCTAGAACCTACCTGGCCTAACCTAACCCCTATCCCAACCCTGTCCAAGGCACAAACACCTTGTTCACCTCGAACACCCCACCCTAGCCATCCCATTCTTGATCACCCTATCCCAACCTAAATCCTAGACCATTCCTCATCTCATCCTCAACTATCCCCACGTCCCTCTATGCCCTATTCCCCTATGCCACTCATTTCTACTTCCTCCTCCCCCATGCTCTATCTATTGAGCCACCTCCCTTCCACCACTACAAACCTCTCCCCTCTCTATCATGCAGCCCTTGCCCTTGTACCACCGCCCAACCCTACTCCATAGCCCCACTCCACCCTTCCCTGCCTACACCACCTCCCACCACCACCAAGTCACCACCCACTATGCACTTGTCTATCCTATCTACTACCCTATCTACCCCTCAAACAACCTATTTGGTCCCCTATCCCTCTCCCTAGCCCACTTTTTCATCAAAGAAATGCTCATAACTTTCACTCCGGGTGACCCTTTTTAACATTTTTATAAGCATTGGAGAGGAAATTCTACCCTCTTAGTCATGGTCTAGTCCACTTCTCCCCATCTCACCATAATAACTACTTATACCCATTTGAATTGCATGTTTGCATATTTTTCTCATCATTTGTACCACTAATGGCTTATAATGCTTTATGTATGATGAAGACAATTTAATCAAACTATTAACCGTTTGTGGGTGTAGCATGCTTGTCAAAGAATTATTTCTCCCACTAATTGCTTAGTTACACATTTTGCATGTTTAAAGTCAATTAACTTGTTTACTTTTCTTGTGTGTTTGCTTGGGTGTGTATGCTCTCCCCTCACACTAAAAGATAAACTTGGGGATCAAAAACACATGTGTCATACACTTTTTGTTTTAATCCCAAGTAGTCAAGTGTGTATGATCTTCTCTTATGTCGTAAGGTGATCTTGGGAATCAAAAGCACTTGATCTTCTTTCCTTCTAGCAAACCTACCTTTAGATTTCATCACCAAGGGGGATGATCTAAACCCTCGTGTTCTGATGGGGTATACAAATTTGGAGGAGAATCAAAAGATTCCCCATCAAGGTACACTTGTCATTTTTATCTTAGCTTGTAAGAACTTTATAACTTACAAAATGAAGGAGGAGATTGGGTTAACCTCTTGAACCATGACATTAGACATGCACCTTGTCTATGGACTTTGGCCTCCCATACCCTTGGGTATATTAAGGGCATTCCCTAGATCATTGTATAGCCTAAATAGGACCTATCAGCTATATATGTTTATAGTGCATCGGTTAGCAATTAGTGCCAAGATGTTACTCACCCCGTGCCCCTAGAATTGGGTTTGTAGGCCATGTATGCTCTCATCTCACGCCATTATGCAATCTTGAGTGATAAAAAATGGTTAGTACCTCATCATCGGCCCTATATTCCATGACTAGACAAGGCATAATGGTGGGCCTACAAGTGTATACACTCCCACTTGAATAATCTAGGGTGTTCATGTGCTTGGTGTGTCTTCATTTGTGTGAAACTCATGCATTATCCCTTAAAACCAAAAACATTTTCAAAATCCCCTAAAATCCAACACATTAAAAATCTTGCAAAATCGAAAAGTCCCCTCAAGTCAAAGGTTAAAATCTGTGAGGACCACCTTTTTACTTCTATTCTTGTGACTATTTACATTACTTTTATTGATACTTTTTATATGTGTGGGATAGTAGTTCCCGGATTTGTCAAACTATTAAACTTTATTTTGTTTACGGAAAAACTAATTGGGTGATGTTTGGATAAGTTTACATTTCAGAAAAGTTAATTAGGTGATGATCGAAAATTGTAATATGATTTCATTTATGCTATTTAGAACTACGTCATGATAATGCATGTTTTTTAAGTTGCTTCGGCTATGATGATTATATGTGAAACTGATCTTGCAATTTAGTGTGCAAGAATTTACTAATCAAACCACAGATTTCAGAGATCATTCCGCACCTTGTTATTGTTATTCCCTGTTAAGCTGATCTGGTTCCACAAGGAACCAAGATCACTCTGTGTTTGATATGGTGTCATAATGTGGTCTTTCATAAGGTCGAATGGGTTGGTCTACCCTCTTGTAACATTGAATTATGATTTGTGTTGTAAAAAGATTGAATTTGAATTTCTTTTCTTTTATTTAAATCTTGGAGGCCTTTTCTTGTGCTTTACCTTGACCATGGTTGTCCAAAATGGGTTAAAGTTGACCCTGGGTTATACCCCATGGGTCCAGGGCCCCATTTGGCATGGGTAACCCTTGGGTAACCTCCATCAAGTCATCTTAACTACCCCTTGAAGTTAAGTGGCGAAAATTGGAGGTATGGGGGGGACATGATGGGTTGTACCAACACCCAACCCATCCCTCTTCAATTCCCAAGGTAAGAGATGACTACAAACCCATCCATTATAGAGGGATTGACTTGAAGTCACCCTCACCATTAGTGAGATTCCCCATGTGTTGTGGGGTCATCCATGTTGAAGGAAGGGAGAAGAGGCATGGGTCACCTATCTTTTCCTCCTTTAACTCCTTTTATTTCTCCCATGCGTAAGAGAAATGACATGAGGAGAGGGATAAGGAGTACTCTAGGGATGGGTGACTGACATAAGCCAACACTCATCCCTTGGGACATAATAGTGGTTTTGGGAAGGGTGAGGAGGTGACAAGTGTCACCTCCCCATTCCTCTAAACTAGAGGGTTTTGGGTTATTTGAATTCCATTTTTGGAAGGGAAGGGAGTTAGTTGATTTTTTTGGAGAGTTTTATTTGGATTGCCAAAATAGGAAAGTTAGCTTGAGGTGAGGAAAGGAAGAGGGAGTTGGTGGCTAAGGTTGGAAGAGATCTCAGTGGAGCTCTGCAACAGTTTCATTCCAGAAGGGCTTTGTAAGGTTGGTTTGGTTTTACCTTTCCTTCGTATATCTGAATGTTGTATAAAAAAAATTGTGTGAAAGATGTTTATTTGTTTGTGTTTTAGATTTGTTTCTGTGGGATCTATTGTCGGGTTGTTGACAGAGCTTCTCCCACTTGGGAGAAATGCTCATCAAGTTTGGGGTAGGGGAGGAGTGATCCTCCTCGGGTGCATACCTATTTTTTCTTCTTTTGGGATGTTGAAAGCCTTGAGGGCTTGTATTTGTGACTGGTTCTTTGACTTGAGAGTCAGATACAGATTCTTTGGGAAATTTTGTGATCAAACTTGGTTTGAGGCCAAAAGAATCGTGTTGGTTATAATATATGTAAGGGTGACACTCTAGAGTCGAGTGTATCCACTCTCCTGCCCTTTATGAAGCTCACCGTTGTTGAGTTTTCGTGTTGTGTAATTTATCCACGGGTGTTTGTGTGCTTTGGGTTTGTTGTTGTTCCCTGTTGTGAAGTGGAATGCTTGAGTTACCCAGGTGTGAGTATGGTCTCCCTAGCTCAGGGGTGACCCTCTTGCAGGTCTACGAAAGGGAGGAGAGCTATATGAGTGGTGTTTTCTTCTTTGTTTGTCTTTGATACGCAGGTTTCCTTTTGAAGCTTGTGGTTGGAATTGGAGGAGCACTGTATTTAGGGAGAAAGAACTTCATCCTTGCTATAAGAAGAGTTTGGTTCATTGAGTACATCCTGTTAAGTTCATTATGGAAGGATTCTCTTCCTCTGAAGTTGTATAATTTATTGTTTGGGGAAAAAGAGAAATTATTCCCTTCAGTGTTGTTTGTAGTTATGAGTTTTGACAGTTATGTATATTTGAAGTAACTGTTGTTAAGTAGTGAAATTGTATGTTGATCTTGACAAAGGTGTTAAAAGTTTTACGATAGTATTGTTTGGAGGTGGTTGGGGAAAACTATGTATTTTGTTAATGTTTAGATATGGTAATTTGAATCAGTTGAGAGCCAATGTGTTATTAATTATTCTTTCCATTTTCAGTTTAAACTAATATGCATTAAGTTGAAATTAGTAAGTTAGAAATTAAGAGAAGAAAAGCAAGAAAAAAATCGATTTTTACATTATGTTTATCAAGTCTAATTCTTGAATTTTGCATTGATACATATCTTAATAAAATTGTGATTGGCGGATTAAGAGATTCATTCTCCGTATTTATGTTTGTAATGTGTAGATGAACTGAAATTGTTAAATAGAAAAATAATTCAATCTCTGCATTTAAGAACTTCAATTCTTAACGAAACGGTAATTGTAAATTGCATTTGACAGAATTATTGTTTGTCCTTTGCATATGAAATGTTTAATTAATTATATGAGAATGTGTTTGTAAGATAAAATAGATTTCTTTATGTTCATTTCTCTGTAATTATAGAGCTACCTGTGAAAGAAAATTATTAATACGATTGTTAAAAAAAAAGTTATATTAATAGCCTCACTTATTTAATTCTCTATTTTTCTTTTAAATTTCTCTGTAAATAAAAAAAATATTATGTCTGAAGGTTGTGGGATAAATCAATATATATATATATAATTATATATATATAGATATATATGAATTTATCAAAATGTGATTTGAAGAGTTAAAAATATAAAGGAATTTTCTTAAGAGAAAATAGAATTAAACTACAATGAATCGCTGTTGGGTCGCTGTGTATTACACAGCACAGTATAAAAATAAAGTGATGTGGTGGTGGGAAGGGTTTGAACCTTCCCACCACCCCGACGGCTCTCATTGGGTGTGGGGAGGGGCGGAGCCCCACCCACACCCCACGTAGTGGGATGTGGGTGGGGGCTCCGCCCCTCCCTACACCCCCTATATATATCCACAGCCGCGGTGGAGTCTACGGACTCCACTATAAACCTTCGCTGTGAGTGCCTTTGCCGCTCTATTCACGGCCCACATACCCTGCTTCCCTCTTTCCGCCGCGCCCCCCTCGCTCCGCCCTCTGCAGTAGTCTCTGTGGCTGCTGCGCCACCATGACTCTGCCACCTCCGCCACGGCCCGTGCTCTGTCCTTCACCCTGCACACCGTCACAACTGCCGTCCGCGCCTGCACCTCTGAGTTCGGTCTCCCCTTTGCTCTCTGCGCCCTCTGCCCATGGATGCCACCGCTCCCCCTACCTTCTGTCCTACACCAAAACAAAACACAAAAGAAATTCTCAGTTAGGGTTCCTAAATGTTTAACAATACAATCAAACAAACTATGTTATAATTTCCTTGGTTAGTTTTTTATAAAGAGGGGAGCCTCTTATATCATAGACAATGGATTATAAATGTAAATATATATATATATATATATATATATATTTTATTAAAAATAAAGAATTACAATTGTAATAATAGCATTAGTAATAGATAATAGTAATAATAACAACAGTAATTATAACGATAAGAGAAATATACTTGTATATATATTTTTGTATATATATATATAATCTTATATATATATAAATATATCGATACATTCATATATTAATTAGGTGATATAAGATATCAGAGAGGCCATTTTCTCCTTACAATAATAAGAGAATATAAAATTATAACTTAAAGAGAGCATAACGGAATATATTACAACACTCCGGGAAGAGTTTCTCGGAAGTTTAACTATCAACGAAATTTAATAACCAGGAAAACGAAGAGGAAAATTACGCGTCACCTTGTTTAAAAAATCACTGGAAATAAACTTAAGAAGCCATCACAGACATTCCATGTGAGGCCATTTTAATCTCAACTGTAGTTAGTAAACGTCCAGAGAAGAAAACTTGCAAGAGAGTAAGAAGAAGAAAAACTAACATTGGAAAACACAGAGGAGAAAATGCGTGGCATTTCCCACATGGGATAAGAGAACTAAGTTGATGGATCCTTCCGCTAAATTTGCTTAGGAACAAGTTTAATTAATACAACCGTAATGGTGAATCCTAGATCAGAGAAAAATAGGAGACCGAGTCCAGCGAAGTAGTAAACCAGCTTATGAGATCTGGACAAACCGGAAGTTAGGAATAAAGTTAAAAGTAGATACAGTGATAACTCTGATTGATGTAGAATATGAAGAAAGGACAGGATAAACATAAAGAAAATGAAGAGACCCAAAAGAGAGAGACCAAAATATAAACAAACCAAAACTTCAGAGAAATAGTTAAGGTGAGTGCGATAGTAATACAATCAAAATTAAGATCCAGAGAAACAGAAGAGAGGGCAAACGAACTGTCTTGTTGAGAATGCTAAGTTCAAAGTAGGAGTATATTTCAGGAAACGAGAAAGAAGGCAGACAAATGTGCTTTGCTAAAAAATAACCCCATAGGGAGATCACGAGTCAGTTTAGTAGGAACAAGACATCGTGGGAAGTTGTTAATCTATCAGGGAACCCCGTAAGTAGTATAGTGTTGAGTAATTCCCACTTACGCCGTAAGGCGGCATGCTGTCAAAATCTGCCGAGATTTAGGGTTAGGAAACCTTGGTAATATAAACCTTGCAGTGACATTAATGGCATCGTAAGAAACCCCCTTGTTGATCTACTAGCGTCTGGTTGCACGCAATTGTACTTGTACCCCGCCGACAACTGTAGTGTTTTTGCTTTGAGCGTACACCACCGAGCATGCTTACACATGCGAGGGGGTTTCTAGGGAAGCGTGAGAAAAATTTTGATAGCTCATGTCATAACCACATGACAGATGTGGCTATGACACGTGTGACGCGTGTTGTGACCACATGGAAAATGTGGGCATGACAAAATCCCTCAAAATGTAAATCTTGAATCAAATCCTAGCACCATCACATTGTGTGACATCCATCCATCCATCCAAAATATAATTCTCACAAATCAATCCCTATTCCTAAATCAGATCATTCTAAATCTCATCCACCCCCAAATCCTAACATGACAAAATCAGATCCTAATCTCCCAAATCAAACCATTATCCCACACTGAAAATTCAAATCATTATCATAAATCAATCAATCATCAAATGCCAAGTCCAAATCAAATCAAACCAATAATCCCAAACCCCACCTCTTAATCTCAATCCAACGAACCATCCACTTAATCATCCTCCTAACCAAATCCATCCAATCAAATCCTTAATTCCAATCCAATCTAAAAATCAAACTCACAACCCCATCAAAGTAGATCTCATCCAATCCTTAATCCTAACCACCACCACCCAATTCAAATCAAACCCAAGTCAAGTTAAATCCAACCCAAATCTTAATCAAATCCCAATCAATCAATCAAAATCAACATCAAATCCTTCATCGAAACCAACACAAATCAAACAATGCCCATTCAAATCATCCAAATCCAAACCTAATCCATCCTAATCTAATCCAATCATCTCCAAATCAAATCATCCACACTTAAAATCAAAATTCAATCCATATTCCAAATAAAAATAAACTCAATCCTAATCACATTCCATTCCCATCACCTCATCCAAATCCAAATCTAATCAATGCTAATCCACTCCAATCCCTATCAAATCATCCCCTATCACCAAACTCCAACTTTCATCCCCAATCTAAAGTTAGTCATCGATTTCCTTGAGGTCCTAGCCCTTATCATCTAAATTAAACCAACTCAAATCCCACTTAATCTTGATCTAATCAATCACCTAATCCAAGGTCTTGCACCCTAATCTCGCTTCTAAATCAATTGCCAACAAGGTCTTGTACCTTCATCCTAATCATAATCAATATTCATCCAATTAACTCAAGTCCATCTAATCAAATCCTCACCCT
Organism: Cunninghamia lanceolata; assembly: GCA_027924645.1. NCBI lineage: Eukaryota > Viridiplantae > Streptophyta > Pinopsida > Cupressales > Cupressaceae > Cunninghamia > Cunninghamia lanceolata. The sequence continues at coordinate 11,329,563 of BSBN01000219.1, read as the reverse complement.
CATCAAATCCTTTCTATCATTCCCACCTATGCATACATGTACAAATAGGCATAAACACAATGCAACTAACTTTTTTTGTTTACAACAGTAGATACTAAGCGTTACACTACTCACATTAGTGAATTATGCACACTCAACATTATTTGACATGTAACAGAATGAAAATACGTCACTCAAGGCAATGAGAAATAATAACAAAAGTAGGTGTGATGGAACCCCATTTACAATACCTAGAAAGGTGAAGACAATCTAACAAGGTGTTGACATTATTATGCATGGCATCACAAAGCGAAGAAAAACTCACAAGTATTTTCCCTCTAAGATTCCTAAGAGGTTCAGTGATAATTCATCATCACCTTAAAATGACTTGACCAATAAATTCTAAGAGTCCAAAAACAAATTAAACAAACCTAATTTAATATTAAATCTAAATAGGCAACTAGCATTGTTTTAATAGTCTTTAAACTCAATCTACAATCAAATGATTGTAAAATATATAGACTCAAAATTTGACTTGCAATAAATTTATGAAGCAAATAGACAATTATGGACTACATAGATAAATCAACTTAAATTCATGTCACTTAAACAAGACACAAAATAAGAGATTAGTCAACTATAAAATATACAACTATCTAATAATTTAATATAAATAAGATAACCCCATCATTTATCCACCAATCTCATTTTACAAGCTTCAATCATAAACCAATGAACAAGGCAAGAATAACAATAACTTTTCCATTATCTAATTATAGTATTTAGTTATGTTGAAACAAAACATACTAATAGACTTCATATTACTTTTAGGTACAAAATTTTCTACATATATACATTGAAGTGCAATACACAATGATATCATAGGAATGTTGCTCTTTGAAATTATGATAAATGAAGTCTACAACACTTTCTTTTTACTCTCATTATTAGCCAAGTGTGCGCATACAAAACACTCAAAACTTAGGAAAAAGAGATCAAATACAAAATAGTCTAAACATAGGAAAAAAAAGATCAAATAGTTAAATACTTACTCTTGCAATTATATGTCTATGATACAATTATAAATATTCCATATCAACCATTCTCAACAATAACTATCAGTTCTACCAAGAGATTATAGTGTTAACTTTGCAACTTTATTTGATGCAACACTACATCAAAATGAGTAAATCTACATAATAGAGTATAGTGACCTTGTAGAATCAATCAATATACTATAACTATATACTACCCATGTATAATGATATTATATCATTCATAAATGCAATATCAAGCCAAACAAGTTAATTCATATTAACAATATAAAATTCAATGGCTTTTCCATATAGAGATCCCACACAAGTTGAGCAAGCATGAAGCTTGGCATGAGTCTTCAAATCTCAAGGCATCCAAAAGGTGTAGGAAACATTTGAACTAAATATTAACTTGTATATTTCATATATGACTGAAGTAAGTAAAAGAAAATCAAGGTGGAGCATAGTCAAATCCAACACAACAACCACATAAATTGAGGCATAAAATAATAAGACCAATGGGAAAAAACTAAGGTGCTCCCATCTTTCACAATGGTATTGTATTTATAAGCTAGGCATAATGCAAATAGAAGGGACCAGAATACATCACATCAATTAAAAATAATTAGACCTAAACTCAACAACTTTTGTGATTGAAAACATGATTAGAGGATATCCACTAAAGCATACAGATATAGATATTGTGTGAAGACTGTTACTACAACCCCTCAAGTAAACTTACATGAAAGTTATGAATGCAAGTGAATTGTTTTAAAAAATACCTCATGAAATGTGTACCTACAATGGAGGTGTGCAGTTTGATTGACCAAATGTCTCAAAGAAATTTCAAGTGTAAGGAGGCATAGGAATTGTTGGATGAAACACATTCAAGAATAGTGGTCATGAGGAATTCCATGAAGGTGAGATAAAAATGTAATGGGTTTGTAGAAGTGAATTAATAAATATTTTAATAACTCAAACAAAATTAAATACTTTCAAGACCTTTTCAATGGTGCAAACAAATTAGTCTCATCATGCAAAATGAGGTTGTACTCACACAATTATAGCCTGTAGAAAAATTATTATAACTTAATCAAAACATAACATTTTTCTGACTTTTAATATGGAAAAGAAAGAATACTTAAATTAATACAAAACCTATAAATTGTTTTACAAAATCACAAAGGATTCTGAATGGAAAAATGTCTACAAGTTTGCATAAAAACATGTTACATAACTGTTATAAAACAATCCTTTACATTTATTCATAGATAATGAATGACATATTATTGAGAGATAAAATTTAAAGGGTTTTTGTATTTCCTAGTTCAAAACAACATATCCAAAAATTATACTAACCCAATTGACCAATTAAAATGTGTAGTCAAAACACTGATGTCCTCTATTTCAAACTATGAACTGTTGTAAAATAATCATATATATTTAATCATATAGAATGCTATAAATTGAATTTAAAAATAAAATTTCAAGGGTTTTTCAAATGCTAAACTCATAACAACATATCCCAAAATTGGCCCAACTTAGTTTACTAAAAGTTATCATGAAAACACTATTGTCCTCTATCTCAAATAGTAAATTGTTATAAATCAGTCCTATAGATTTAATCTTATAAAGTGATAGACATACAATTGAAAAATAAAATTTAAATGGTTTTTCAAATAATAAGCTCAAAACAGCATATTAATAAATTGGTCCAATCCAATTGACCACTTAAAAGTTATAGTCAAAACATTGTTGTCATCTATTATAATCATACAAATTTAGAAATGTTGAAAGGAGACTTATGCATTTCAAATCTTCACAATGAGGTTCCCATCAATAAAATAGTTTAAACATATAACACAAATATATACAAATCCTCTCATGACCAATGCTATCTCACCTCCCAACCTTAGGACTTGCAAGCAAATCCACCCCCAAGCTAGGAGGCTCCCAAGAAACCAGTTTTACAATGCAAATACACACAAGTACACACAAACTTGGAAACTACCCAATGGCTAACAAACACAAATGGATCTTCTCAATATCCATTAATAAGTGGGAGTCAAGGGGACTCACTAACCTCTTGGGGAAAAATCAAAGTATAACAAAAATCTCCATCTCCTCATAAATCAAATATTCTCACAACTCTTCAATTCATCATAATACTCCATCATCCAAATCACATATCCATCTCAACACAAATAACCCACAAAAGTATTCAAATCCTTTCCACAACCCAATCACCATATATAAAGGTACTCATGCCAAAACACATATCCACCACAACACAAATAACCCACAAAAATATTCAACTCCTCTCTACAACCCAATCACCATACACAAAGGCACCCATGCCAAAATACCATACAATAGAATGTTTCCCTAAGAGAGGGTCCACACCTCTCTCAACCCCAATACATGGGTGGATATTATCCCAAGTGGGAATATCAACACCCAACACAACCCCAAACCTAAAATAATCAATACACAAAGTAGCAATGCACAAAGGGGTCTTATGTTGCACATATGGTTGTCACTGATGTAGTTGTGTGATTGTCATTGATGTCAACACTAATGAGCATTGCACATATGTTACCTAATTTTGTAACTGATGTAGTTGTCTAGTTGTCTTTGAGGTCACCACTATGCGTGGATGCTTATGATGATAATATACTATGTTGATGGTGTGCTAGCAGTTTGGTTGCTGATGTTTATAGTTGGTTTCTGATGTTCATGGTTGGTTGTTGATGTTCATGGTTGGATGCCATGCCTTGATGAATGTCAAGTAAAGTTGTATTGAGCATGTTTGTGGTCAGCAGAGATGATTTCATTATGATATATTAAGATGGGAATTAGAATATATGAGAAGATATTGCTGGTGACCTGAAGCATGTTGTATGATCTTTCCTATTGTTCCTAAGGAAGCATGTGTTGATACAAGAAGACTCTGGTCTTCAGATGTTGGTAAAGGTTGTTGTTGCAGGAAGTTACGTGGAAGACTACTTACTAAAATGCTCCGCATTCCTCCACATTTGAAGATATGATCATGTGGTTTAGAAGTTAAGTTTAGTATGTTGTAAAGGTGCTAAATCCAAATTTTTAGATCATTTGTTCCTCTGCAGTGGAAGTTACAAGTGACAGAGTTCCGGTCTGTGCTCTAGCAGAATGAGGTGATGATGAAGGATTGTTGGAATGCTTTGTATTCCTCCGCAATGATAGATATGGCTGTACAGTTTTGTGAACATGTTCAAGTAAGTGCAATTCATGCTTCTTTGCAGTATTAAGTGTTTTGGTGATCTCCAAGTTCAATTTTTCAAGTAACAGTGAGCTACAGATAGTTCTAGATGCCTAGTTGTTCCTAGAACACATGATTGGTGATGTGCACCAAAAGTTCTGAACTATTAGGAGTTCAAGGAGTGTTTGGAGATGGTGTATAGGTCTTGACGACTCATCTGGGTGATGTGCAAGCAATGTTTAATCTTTCATGTGTACCGCCAAGTTGTAATGGTAGATGTGCTACAAGTTTCATGTTTTCTTACTTAGGGGTGACCTATTTCAAATGTGTGTAACACACGGATGTTATTCCTTGAAGGATGATGCTATGAAGGATGTTTAGGACTAGGTTAAGCAAGTATTGGAATCCGCAAGGCATGTTCCTCTTCCTAGTATTGTGTGGAATTCATGTTAAGGCTTGCCCTCTACAAGTTTCATGATGTTTAATATTTGAATGACTTGTAATTGTAATGTTATTATTGTATTTGGCTGACATGCAATGTAATCAATGTAATATCATGTATATATAACAAACCTAGTTGATCTAGGTAAAGTATGATTGCGAAGATGAATATGTGAAGAGAAGAATTTGAATGTGATATGCTTATGATGTGTGATCGAAGGAGAAAGAGTAGAAGTGTTAGAGCCTATCCTGATTCATCTTGAAGACATTTTTTAGATAGGAGGGAAGTAAAGAGTGTGCCTAACTGATTCAATCATCAAAAGTAGTGAGCTTCAATGTCAGTTTTCAGATAGTAGAAGGACTGTCATGCTGTAATCATTTCTGAGTTTGTTCTCAATTCAGGGAGTAGTTACTTCCTTGGGAGTGACCCTAAAATAAAGTTTGTAGAGAGTTATAGCTTCCTTGGGAGTGACCCTAAAACAAAGTCAACAAGGAGTAGTAGCTTCCTTGGGTTGTATCCCTAAAACAAAGTTGCAATTATTATAGCAGTGAGCTTCACATATTGTGCTCGTTAATCCTAACTGTGGTTTTTCCCCTTTTTGGGTTTTCCATGTATATCTGGTGTTATGTGGTGTTGTGCATTGTGTTGATCTTTCATGCTTTTGTTATTGTTGTAAAGTTTAAGTTTTAATTTGGTCCGGAGGATTTGAGAATTGTTTATACTGATTGACCCCCCCTCTCAGTATCCGGGTGTGTCCAACATTTTCAACATATAAATGTAAGACAATCCATAGAAAAATCAGCAACCATATTTATTTCATAATATTCACAAATAACACTACCATAATATAAAAAATGGCTTAAAAGGCCACCTCAATGCTTCAACCAAGTTAGGTGAAGCCTTGATCCAATTTCTTCATCTTCTCCAAGCTCCCAAGCTTTTCCTCTAATCTTTGTTCTTCTAAAATCTTTTCTCTTCAAAATAGAAAATTTTTCAATGCTTCAACCAACTGGATGAAGCCTTGATCCAAATTCATCATTCTCTCCAAGCTTCCAAGTTTTTCCTATCATCTCTCCTCCTCCAAAACCCTTGTTCTTCAAACTAAAAATAAATAAAATTTCTACGATAGAAAGACCAACCCCAAAACAAGATTCAAGAAGAGATTAAATAAAAAAATAAATATCTAGATACAATGAACCTAAGGTTGAGTTTGACTTTGTAATTCAAATCAGATTTTGCCTCCAACAACCTGTCACTTACCTTCCAAGGCACTTTTCTAGGCTCTAGAAACTTATAAAACACTATTTAAATAATTAAATATGAGCCTCACTCATAGGTTATCAGTATAGGGGTTTAATTTTACATAAATAATAAATAAATAATACTTTATGACCCCAAAATCTCCCTCTTAAGTAAAAATCCGAAATTTGACATTTAAGAGAATTTGACCACACTCCACATTGGATAATAAAATAAAATTAGAAATTTTATTAACACAATCACACTCACAACACTTTTATACAAAAATACCTAATCCTATCTTAGGATAAGGCCTAGGTATACAGGGAAACATAATAGTGGTTTCTTGGGTGGTGCAGGAGCACCTGGTTGATTTCATGCCTCCATGAGGCAATTTTGTTAAATTATGCTTTACTATTGTGCCTTTGATGTAATAAGGTCAATTAAGACCAATTTATATGTGTTTGAGTCAATATTAGGTTGTTAGGTGGTTTATGAGGTCATAATGCAAAAATATTGTCATAGTTGTAAAAGTGCAAAAATCATGGAAGTTGAAGGTCATCGGTTGCCATGGGTTGGTTAGACCGTTGGGGTTCCAATGGTAGTTGAAAAAATATTGTAATAGTTTCAAATATGCTCTATGAAGGCAAGAAAGAGAGGGGAGAACATGTAATGAAGATTTTGATGAAGAAATAAACACTATTTTCTGAGTTTTACCACATTTTTGCCCGTTCTCTTGATTTTGTATGGACTGTATGGAATTTTTTGTGACCTACACAAGATTGTATTTTGTAGAGAAATGAATCACCTTTCATTTTCAACTAGTTCTGTAGTTTTTCATTGAGTTTGGAGAAATTTATAGGCGATTTACTGAAAACTGTCAAATCCTAGTTAGGGTTTCTAGTGGACTTCAAAATACAATTTTTCACCATTCCCACGGTGGAAAATATGAAATCTTGTGAGATGGAGTATTTTTGTGTGTATTTACTTATTCCAAGATTGCAGGTTCCAGGGTTTTGGTTTTCATGTGTTTTGATGATGCCCTAGGTCGGATTTCCTTATGTTTTTGGTCTAATTGGCAGAAGAAAAGTCATTTTTTGAAAGGTTCCATACAAAGTAACCTACCTTGATTCCAACATATGTTGTATAAAGCCCAAATGGGTATCTAAATCTTCTTTTACAATCTAGAGATCATTCCTGCACTGAAAGTTATGGCCACAAAACGTAATTTGCTGCCCCCGTGTTTCTAGGCTTCAAGGAAGGATAGTCTAAGTTTAAGCCTTGTGTTACAAAACAACTCTATCCAAATTTTTGATATGTTTCTAAAGGGCATAAAGGGTATCTATAATGGTGTTTGGTTTCTGGGTTTGAGGCCTTCTCTGAAAGTTATTGTGGAAAAACCTTGTTTGGAGTACTACTAGGGAAGTTGAAGAGTTGGTGAGAAAATAACCAAGTTAGGGTTCTAAAGTTGCAAAGTTTATTCATTTGAGATTGTGTTGTTAACCTCCACCCTACTCTACATCACAATTGGTATCAGAGCTAGAAGACCCTAAGAGGGAGTTGTGAGAGAAAGTTTGTTGCAGGTATATCCTCCAATAGTGATGAAGTTGGGTAGAAGGTGTGCAGATTTCTTCCACTAAGAGGAAGTGGGTAGAAGAGGTCTTGGAGAGTGCATCTTCTAGAATCCTATTGGGTAGAGGATAGTTGTGTGTGTGAAGGTGTTGGAATACCAAAAGAATGGATGTGTGGAAGAGAATAGTTCCTGGATACTTGTAGAGTGAGGGTTTACCAAATAAGAAACAAGAGAGAAAAAGAGAGGAAAAAGAGAGAAGGAAGGAAAATGAGAAGGCAAAACAAATAGATGTTGAACAAGAGATAAAAGAGTTAAGTCAGGCTTTAGCGCTAGTGAAAGAGATCCAAGAAAAGATACAAGAGAGGATGGAGCTTGAGATACAACAGTACATTGAGAAGGTAGAACAAGCAGGTGGTTGGCACTTTCCAATAAGAAAGAGGCTCAAATGGCCTATCAAGTAGATTATTTTGAAGAGGAGAAGGCAATAGGAGACAATAGAACCTTTTTATGATGGAGGAAGATAATGAACAAATCAAGCAAGTTAAGGTGACGATGGTTGGTAGGAAAGAGTTCATCAAAGTAGAAGAAGAAAAGCACATGGAGGTTGCAGCCATTTCAGAACTTGAAGGTACCAAGATAGCAAACCTGAAGAATGATCTAATTTTGGAGGGAAATGACATTGAGTCGGTGTCAAGATTTGATTTATTGCAAGTCAAGGATGAATTGATTTTGGATATTCAAGGTTGGCTTCAAAGGTATGTTGGTATGGTGATGGAAGGATGTTTTCTTCATTGTTTTCAGAGGAGGATAGTGGTCATTCAATTTTTGTCACATCAAAGGTTAGTGAACCTGATAAAGAAGTGGCCATAGGGGCAAAGCATCAGATGGGAGAGGTGAAAAATAGAGGTGAAGAGATCACAGTTACACTACAAAGGAAAAAGAATAAGGAAGGAATACACAAATTTCTTGGTGAGATTGCAAGGAGGGATAGACATAAGTTCAAGATGAAGCAAGCTATGAAAGGAGAACAAGGTGTTGTGGTAGAGTATGTAGTCCATTAGGGTAAAAAGGATCAGTTACAAGGTAGCAAGACAAATGGGAAACAAGTTTGCATTGACAAGATGAAACACCTTTGCCAAGTGTTCAAGAAACCCAAGGTGAAAATGAAGATAGCATGGAATTGTTCCAACGAATACAAAGTATAGAGGCTAGAAGGAATTAAGCAGAAGAGTTCAAAGGTGGATCCCTATTACTACCCTCAATTCAAGAGAGGCTTGAATTTTGCTTTCTCCTGGAGTATGGTGCAGGAGCACCTAGTTGATTTCATGCCTCCATGAGGCAATTTTGTTAAATTATGCTTTACTATTGTGCCTTTGATGTAATAAGGTCAATTAAGACCACTTTATATGTGTTTGAGTCAATATTAGGTTGTTAGGTGGTTTATGAGGTCATAATGCAAAAATGTTGTCATAGTTGTAAAAGTACAAAAATCATGGAAGTTGAAGAGTCATCGGTTGCCATGAATTGGTTAGACCGTTGGGGTTCCAATGGTAGTTGAAAAAACATTGTAATGGTTTCAAATATGCTCTATGAAGGTGAGAAAGAGGGGGGAGAACATGTAATGAAGATTTTGATGAAGAAATAAACACCATTTTCTGAGTTTTACCACGTTTTTGCCTGTTCTCTTGATTTTGTACGGATTGTACATAATTTTTTGTGACATACACATGATTTTATTTTGTAGAGGAATGAATCATCTTTCATTTTCAACTAGTTTGGTGGCTTTTCATTGAGTTTGGAGAAAGTTATAAGCGATTTACTGAAAACTATCTAGAATTCTGGTTAGGGTTTCTAGTGGACTTCAAAATGTAATTTCTCACCATTCCCATGGTGGAAAAATCTGAAATCTTGTGAGATGGAGTATTTTTGTGTGTATTTACTTATTCCAAGATTGCAGGTTCCAAGGTTTGGTTTTCATGTGTTTTGGTGATGCCCTAGGTCGAATTTCCTTATGTTTTTTGTCTAATTGGCAGAAGAAAAGTTATTTTTTGAAAGGTTTCATACAAAGTAACCTACCTTGATTCTGAATTATGTTGTATAAAGCCCAAATGGGTATCTAAATCTTCCTTTACAATCTAGATATCATGCCGGCACTGAAAGTTATGGCCAAAAAACTCAATTTGCTGCCCCCATGTTTCTAGGCTTCAAAGAAGGACAGTCTAAGTTTGAGCCTTGTGTTGCAAAACAACCCTATCCAAATTTTTGATATGTTTCTAAAGGGCATAAAGGGTATCTAGAATGGTGTTTTTTTTCTGGGTTTGAGGACTTCTCTGAAAGTTATTGTGGAAAAACTTGTTTGGAGTATTGCTAGGGAAGTTGAAGAGTTGGTGAGAAAATAACCAAGATAGGGTTCCAAAGTTGCAAAGTTTGTTCATTTGAGATTGTGTTGTTAACCTCCACCTTTCTCTGCATCATTAGGGAACCTCCACAATTTTTCCATTGGTCATGGAATTTAACCTACGCACTTGCATACAAATGTTAATATATCTGAAATAATAGTCGAAGCAACATTCATAATTAAATTAATATGTCATAAATATTTCAAAATTAACAGTATTATCATAATTAAATTAAATTCAAATAACAAATTTAATTCATCATATTAATACAAAATTACATAAACAATAGCTTTTAGTCAAATATAATTTAGATTTATCATTCATAATTATGCTCATTCTAAAATCAATCCATAAAGATAACTAATTATAATTTGTAACTCTAATCTAACAAATATAATTAAGTCCATAATTAATCAACCAATTCATGTTCACAACTAGTAATCAACTACTATTCTAAATATAATATCAGTGTTTAAACTATCTATGATCAAAATAAGATAAAATTGCACATCCACAAGTGTTTTATACAAACAAGTCCATTAAAATAAGAAGAGAACAAGAGGGAAAGGGTGGACCTCACACTTTCCACCCCATCAAACCTCAAACCAACCATCATCAAGGGTCCTTGACCTACTCCCTCAAATTCCAAATCCTAAGTCAAGCATCATCCCAAGCCAACATTAAACATCACCTAAGGTCTTGTTCCTAATCTAAATCCAAAACCAATCATCCTCCAGTTATTCTTCGTATATTAATTAAATAATTCCTAATTATTAAATTAATAGAACCAATCATCTTCCTAGCATTGATTAAATAAATTTCAATTAAAATTATTTAATTAATTAATCATTTCAGTATTTTCCTCTATAGTCCAACATTAATTAAATGAATTCAACATTTATTTAATTAAGTTCATCATTCCCACCATTCATCCAAAAATTAAATAAATATATAAATATTTATTTAATTTATTCTAAATCCCCTCTCACATCATTAGTTGGCTAAAAATCAAGTAGTTAACTAATTATCCACTTGCACATTCCTAAGCATCATTAGCCAAGTCAACCTTGCACGTGTCTCAAGGTTACACATGGCTCAATGCATGCACAAGGCTCCATGAGTGAACATCCCATCCAAATCTTCTCAATCCAAATCCTCATCATGTGCATCAATCGCCAATTGACACTTGATGGCTTCTCGTGCACCTTAATCTTTCAATCAACCTCATCCATTGATCATCCAAATTAATCTCAACCATTGATTCTCCTCATCAGAAATCTATAAATGGAACCCTCCATAAGCCATTTTTATCTCAAGGTGGAAAGCAAAGGCATGCTGCAAGTTTGAGCAACCACATTCAACATCATCTCCATCAACAAATCCATTGGAGCACATCTCAACATCAAGTGGAAGGTATAATGCTTTTTATGTTTTGCATTGCTTAAGTTATCTTTCATTTACAAGCTCTAATCTGAAGTAGATGGTTAATATTAGTTTGCATTTTCTGGAGGGCGTGTCGTGTCAGCACCACCGGTCACGTTAAAAAGTTTACCCAATGCACTATAGGTTATAGGGGGCTATTCCGATTCCTACAGTCTAAAAAATATTAGTTTACATTTTGCATTCCTAGTTAGATTTTCTCTTCTATAAATTTAATTATTATAATTAAAATATAATTAAATGTGCAAGTTCTTGTTTTTAGAATTTGAAATAAATAATTATATTTTATTTTAGAAAGAAAGAAAAGAATAAATATTTATTATCTTTAGTTGCAAATAGAAAAAATAATATTTATTTTCTAATATTTTAATATTAGGAATGTGCACAATGGAAAAAGATTATTTAATTATACTTTTTATTTATATTGGAATAGAAATATTATTTTTTAATGATTTATTTTGATATTGGAGTTACGGTTGAGAAAGAAAACTAATCATTCTTCTTTGTTCAAGTTCATTTTTGCATCCTAAAGAAATAAATAAAATAGGTTATTGAAGCTTAAGGATTTGGAAGTGTTTTTTGTGAATAATTGAAGGATTGTTATTATTTGTGTATTATTTTTTATTCATCTCCATTGATTGTTGAATTTGCTACAAGGGTTGAGGTAGGATTTGTATCATGGTTTAATAATTATTTACTTTGGTTAATCAATGAATCTAATATTTTTAATGAAAAAGAATTTATTTTTTGATCATATTATATTTTTAAAATAATAGTCAAATCTGAACCAAAACATTTAGGTTTCATACTATTCAAATTGGAAAGAAATTAGTTGTTGTAGGTTGAAAACTAGGGTTGGTTGGGGAAGAAGAAACTTAGTGAAACTTGAGAGAATCGTTTCATTTATGTAATTAAAGCATAAATTTAATTTAGGTTTGATCCTAGATGTAAAAAGGATTCAAATTTTTATTTTCATGATATGTCTTTTGTGATTGAAACTCTATTTGAAAATGGGTTTTTAGGATAATTATAAACTAGTAAAACTGTCATGAGAAAAAAATACTTTGTTACATCTTCAATAATTTATTTTTAAGAACTAGGTTTCTCTAAAAATTTTATGGAAGGTAAAAAACTAAGTTGGTTAAATAATCAAAAGAAATCGACCATAACCAGTTTCTATATTATGAGATATAAAGTCATTAGTGACTGTCTATTTGTGTTGCTATTTTTAGAATTGTGTTTTATTAGTGATTATATTAATTCAATAAAGTTATATTGAAGAGGGTTTTGAAAAAAATTCTTTCTAAGTTTTGTATATCTCTATGTCCTCTTTCCAATGCATTTTCAAAGTCAGAAAAATGTTATTTTTTGAGAAATTTATGCTTATTTTGGTAAAAAAATAAATTGTGCAATTTAGATAGAAATTGCTAGCATAAAGTCATGTTTCCTCTATGTGACCTCTCGACATGGTTTGGTGAGTTTGTAATTCTTAGTAAGTATGTTAAAATTATCATGTGGGAACTAATTGTAGGGGTGTGAGAGTGATTTAGACCTTGTTCCCTATACCCCTGAGTATATTGGTCTTGTGTTTGAGAGACCCTAAGTGGACTTGTGTATGACAGTTTTGATGTCCTGTTGGAATGTTTTGACTTCCATTATTATTTTATGTGATCCCCTAACTTATTTCAAGTGGATATCATGTTTTAATGAGATGGGGTTATTAGGATGGTTATCTTGTTTGTGCTCATGTAAATCCAACTTGAGTTGGTAATGTAATGTCCTTGGGGAGCTTAATCTATTTATTTATGACATCTATTGTGTTATGGGTGATTCCATTTATTTGTGGCATATATTGTGTCATGGTTTATTATATTTATATGTGACATGGTTCTACTCGTGAGAGTAGGGAGGTGGTTATATGAGTAAGCAACTTATGGGAGTTATCTTAGAGCTTCTTGACACTTGATTTATCTTATGAAAAGGTTAGAATGAATGTTCCACCTTGGTTACTTGTAAATATAACTTTGATTGGTGTTGTACAATATTGATTAGATATTTTACATATTATGCTATGTGGTGTTGTTTGTGTAAGCATAAGTGGAAACATTTTCCATCATTCACTATACCTTGTGGTCTTGATTTAGACTATGTATACCTTGGTTACCATATAGGAACCATGATTAGTATGGATTGAGAGAATGTTATATGTCTTGTGGGTGATTCCAAATTACATCACCTTCTCTAATATTATTTATAACACATTTGAGGATCATCTCCCTTTAAGTAAGACTGCAAGAGATTAGCAGATGCTCTTCTCACCATAGACGCACATCACATTCGTTCTAGTGCTCAGAATAGGTGAAGGATTTCATAGGCTATGTAGATGCACTAATTATGTTTCTCACTTCATCACTAAGTCTAGGATATCTCTAAATAATACTTGTGGCCTAACTTGATATACCATATCACCAAATGGTGGGGTGCATAGTGTTTACTATATGGTCAAATTGCTTACTTATACAATATTTGGTACATATGTACTTTATTCAGAAGAGATGTGTGCCTTAGTGTGGTATGGGACCTAGAGTTAGATGCCTTGGTTGTGTTCTTGTGTTGTATTCTTGTACTTGTGTCTTGTTGTCTTGTTTTGTTTACTTAAGGTGTTTTATGCTTATGTGTATTTAGTATATGAGTGTTACTTTGTATTTGAGTTATGTATAATTAGCTTGTATGCTTGTTGTGTATTGGTTTTGTACTTCTATCGGTGATATGTGTTTTGATGTGTTGTGCTAGGGTAAGGATACATATAGTATGGAATGCATGTTACCCTTCTTTGTACATGTGTAACTTTTTAAGACATGGCATTCTTGAAGAGAGATTTTGTATTATGAGGTGTGAGTAGCAATTTATTTGAGTGTTCGTGTGATCTTGGATTATTGTCCTAAGTCAAGCCTCGTAGGTTGTAAGGTCTTGTTGGATTGAATGGTAATCTTGGTTGTATTAGATTGAGTCATGGGTATGTGTATGTCATTGTGAAAATGTGTTGTGAAATTTATCTCTATGTGTTTGCATATTTTGGAACTATGATTTCATGCATATGATTATGTGTTAATAAATGGAATGAACTAAAGAAGATAATCACTAGTGTTGTAATGATTCACACTCTTGGATTATGGATAGTGCTTCTTTGCCTTGACTAATGGATGGGGAGGAAAGGGACATCCTCATGGTGGGTCCAATGCCTTCCTCGATCAATTGCAAGAGCATTGGAGCTTGGAGGGATCATGAAGATTCTAGTTGGAGACTTGATACATATTTATTTATATTTGTAAGACCACTTGTGTATGTGGCAATTTGGCTAATGGCCTAGTGTATTCATATATGTTATTGAGGGGTTGTAGTTCTTGACACAATGTATATTTGATTATTATTATGTACTTGATACTACTTATTGTTAGGATTAAGGTGCCATCAATCTTGTAAATCCTATGTAATTAATTACTCCTAATGTTGTTTGTAAATTTTCATAAGGGAAGATGTATCCACCAAGCAGTAGTCTTGTTTCAACCACATTTTGGATCCTAGTACCTAATGGAGAGTGTGAGGGGACTTGCCACCCCCCCCAACTTCTGTCGCCAGGGGATCCAGGGGGCGGTGACAAATTTTGGAGTCCCCCTGGCAGGGGTCCAGGGCAATGCCCCCAAAGAGAAATTTTTAGAAAATTGCCTTATAAAATATTGTAGTTTCATAGTCAATTTAGACTATTCATCATTAGGTCACATATCTAACAGTAGAAGTTATGTTAGGGTTTTTTGTCCTAGAAGGCAACACTCTTTTAATGAGGGCATTGTTCTACAGTTGTGTTGTTGTAGAGAGTTGAGACTGGAAAAACAAGTGCTGTTGGATTGAAGACAGAAGAGAAGGTTGTTAGTGATGTATTGTAAACTCTATTGAAGTTAATACAGATGGGTGCATCTCTTCTTGTGTGGATTTTTTTCCTAAAAGGGTTTCTCCATGTAAACATTGTTTTATGTGTTCAATTTTTTTTTTTTGTTATTTCTTTGTATTGTTGATTTGATTTCCTATAATCTCCATTTAGTTCTGCACTGGATTAATAGTTACAACAATTTAAATCAGTTTTCTATAGTTGTTCACCTTCATATCTAACACTTATGTGTGTACTTTATATTATACTTGATGAATTTTAGTTGATATTTATTGTGATGAACTTATATTACTTACATAGTTTTGCATCTTATTGTAATATTTGTAGAAATGAAGAAAAAAATTCTAGTCACATTTTTTGGGTTGTTAAAACCGTGGTTAAATTTCATTGAGATATATATGAGCCATTATCCTATTTGAGTCATTTTACTTTGGATACATTTGTGAAAACTCCTAAGGAGCCTCTATATGAACATAAGGACGGCATGCATGATGTATGCAAATTTCATAAAAAAGAACAATGGAGGACAAATATAAATAAGAAACAAGAATTTATTAGACCTATAGAGCCTATTATGGTTCAAATCAAGCTTTACTATGCACTTTCTTATTTTAAAGCAATTAAATAAATTAGAAGGCCTAAGGAACCTCAAGTTGCACATCCTATAGGGTTTAAGCATAAATTTCTTGATCTATGTATGCCTTCACATGATCCTTATAAGGAAACTATTACTCATGTACCAAGAAAGTAGGAAAAAAAGGGAATTGTGTGTGATACACCCACATTTCACCCTAATGGTACTACTACCTTATGGGTACTTAAGAAAGATGTTTTTTTATAAAAAAGATAATTTATAAGTGTAAAGCATAAAGATTACACAAAATACATCCAACAATAGTGGAAACAAAAAAACTAAAGTATAAATTCAACACAGAGCTAGAATCAGTGTAAATTGCCCACCAATGTAAACCATCAATGTTTACCCAATTTCTTTTTAACTATTGAAACCAAGGTATTTTGGTTGCCAACAACTATGTCCTCATAAGCCTCTTTGGATCTAATTTTTGTATTTTTATTTCTTCCTTTTATTTTTTGAAGAATGATGGGAGGAGCAAAAGTATCCTTATCCACCATAAGGCCATCATCTAGAGCATAATTTTCATCTATACCATCTTTAAGATTTGGTGTCTCCTTCCCTAGTATTTCAGGCACATTTTGAACCAACGCCTCTTTTGGAGCCACCTCCTTCCCTGGTATTTTAGACTCACCTTGAATCACCACCTCTTCTAGAGCCACCTTGTTAGAATTCACCATAGAAACACCTAAATTAGGAGCCTCCATGAGGGACATGGATGAAAAGGGACAGAAGGAACAAGGATTTTTATACAATTTGTCTTAATTTTCCATATGCAAGTTTTCTTTTCTATTGTATTTCTAGAAGTTTTTTTTTTCCCTTAAGGGAGTGAGGCAACTTGGGGTAGTTTCTTTTGAAGTGGCCATTCTCATGACAGAAATTGTATTTAAAGGGAATGCATTCATAATCAATTGTTTGCTCAAGTTCAAACTATTTTAGCTTCATATTGATTGATGTAGGAAGTCCTTTGAGAAGATCCACTTCCACACAAAAATTTGGGCTACAATGACATTCTTTTCTTTGGGTGGAGCCCAAGTCTTACATGTTCCTATTGCATTACCTATTAGCTTTAGCATGTTCTCAGTCCTGAACAACATAGGGAGAAAAGGGACTCTTACCCAAACTAGCAACCAAGAGGGTGTCTCCTCTATAAGATCAAAAAGAATCATTCAATAGTCTAGGAACAAATCGTTGAAGCCCATAAACTAAGGGCCATTTCTAAAAATTAGTTCTTTCTTCTCTTTGATAGAGAAGGTTTCCATGAAGAAACCTCATCCATGCACAAGGTAATGTCAATGTCTTCTTTGATCAAGGGTCTCCAATCTTTATCCACCCAATTAGACAACTATTTATAATAGGGCCATGCTTGCTTACCAAAGCCATCTTGTGATACTTGAAAAGCAATTATGTTGATTACCTCACAAGAATGTCAATAGAGGGGGAGTCATCCCATTTCTAGACCAGATGAGAAGCCATATTGCCTAACCCATGTATGGGGAGATCTACAATAGTTGAGGAAGGAAATGAATCCCTAGGGCCCACCCCAACCATAGCATCACTCGAGTATATGGGGATACATAAGAATGGTGGCCCAAATAGGAGCGATAGGAAAACCCAAACAATCAACTCACACAACAACCTAAAACTAAAATATAGTAAATAAAAAAATGATAGACATAGTAGAATCTAGATCTACAAATAATACCAGTAGCAGTAGCAAAGGAATGGTAATAGGAGGGCTCAACAGAGCCAGGTAGTTGCCTAGCCATAGAAAAAACCCTAAATACCCACAAGTACAAAATTTAATTTTCCCAATCAATTTTCTTGTCAAATGGTACCCAAGAAAGATGTTATGGTTAAGCAAATTTAGAATTTCTCTATGGAGGCATCTCCAACAAATAAAGAGCAATGGGTAAAGGAGGATAAATAAACAAATACATATATTTCTAATGTTTTTACTAAGAAGACCACTTCTTATCATGATGAAATCCATTTACTTGAGGATATAGAACATGATGCTACTTGTTGAAATGAGGATGATCCCTTGGATGATGATCTCTCTAATGTTATTGATTAAGATGAGAAGCCATATTGCCTAACCCATGTATGGGGAGATCTACAATAGTTGAGGAAGGAAATGAATCCCTAGGGCCCACCCCAACCATAGCATCACTCAAGTATATGGGGATACATAAGAATGGTGGCCCAAATAGGAGTGACAAGAAAACCCAAACAATCAGCTCACACAACAACCTAAAACTAAAATATAGTAAAGAAAAAAATGATAGACATAGTAGAATCTAGATCTACAAATAATACCAGTAGCAGTAGCAAAGGAATGGTAATAGGAGGGCTCAACAGAGCCAGGTAGTCGCCTAGCCATAGAAAAACCCTAAATACCCACAAGTACAAAATTTCATTGTCCCAATCAATTTTCTTGTCAAATGGTACCCAAGAAAGATGTTATGGTTAAGCAAATTTAGAATTTCTCTATGGAGGCATCTCCAACAAATAAAGAGCAATGGGTACAGGAGGATAAATAAACAAATGCATATATTTCTAATGTTTTTACTAAGAAGACCACTTCTTATCATGATGAAATCCATTTACTTGAGGATATAGAACATGATGCTACTTGTTGAAATGAGGATGATCCCTTGGATGATGATCTCTCTAATGTTATTGATTAAGATTTTAAGCATTCTAATTCTTGACTTATTTTTAGTTTGCTTTTTCCTATATGGATCTCCTTTCATGTTCTTAGTTAGCATTTTCTCTTTCTTTCTAAACTTTGGCCTTTTATCTATGCCACCTATATCATACTTTATGCTTCATTTCCCCACTTTGGGACACCTTTCCTCTTGCTTTCTCTATATATTTCTTCCATACTTTCCTATGATTAAATTATTCTCATGTATACATATTATGTTTATGACATTTGAATGTTTCCATATGATTATCATACTTATCTCTTTTGATATCATGTTTATGAAATTACATGTTTTTTTATGTTCACATGCCTTCCATTTATGATCCTTATCATCCTTATATCTTATGATTCCATGTTATGATCCTTATCATGCTCATGTATTTTGCATATTACTTACATGCTTACATGTTTTGTATCTAGCATTCATGGCTATCATTATCTATTAGGACCCTTAGAGCCCAACCTTCTATTATTGTTATGATCATTATAATAATCATTTTAGTTATTTAGCTAATATTATATTGTGTGGGTAATCCCACATGGGTTGTACCTCACAAGTCACTTTTTGTGATGCTTATATATTGGTGTTGTAATGAAGATAAGATCATCTTAGAATGATATGTTGTATTAGATCTTTTCTCTTAAAGAGGTTACCCCTCAAAGAGGTTTGTCATACTTTTTCTAAATTCATTAATATAAGTATATTTACAACTATTGTCCAAACATTTTGTTCTTTTTTACATGTTATTTATTTGTTTGATAACATTTTGTAGTGTTGACCCCATTTCAATACCTCCAAAATTTAAACTTTTGTATTGAAATAGCAAGTCTAATCATGTGTTGAAACTTTGTCAAGTCACCTTTTTGGTTGCAAGTCGTCAATATCACACTTCCTGCATGCGTCATGGTGATGATTCATTAATGAGATGTCATATTATACCTTATTCATATTGCCTCCTTCCATTCAACCTTGTATAGTGGTGTCAAACTGAAAGAAGAATGATAAATCTTTTACTCAAGTTCTAAGGTGTACCTGTCCAACTCGCACCTAGTTATAAAAAAAATAAAATACAAGAACCGGGGATAGATACAGAAAAGTTATTGTTATGGTTGTGTTTGCAACTACATTTTGCCTAAGTAGACCAATCTTTGGGCTAGAACACTTCATGATTGGGCAAATTTTAACTTCGTATTTTTCATCGACAATTTCTAAAAATAATTAAAATAGGAGTTCTATGCACATTGGGGTAAAATCATCTGATCAGGTGTTTTACATTCATGTTTTAGACAATGTGTCAATATTTCGTGAGGAAATGTTATCATAGTCAAAAGTTATGCCATTTTTCTCCTTTATCATCTCTACAAGTTTCACAAACGAGTTTTATGAAAATGGGGTGAGATGAAGTATAATGGAACAAATTATATCATTGTTTTGACAAATCACTAAGAAAGGCTCTAAAATTACAAGAATCTTTCAAAATTGGTTTTAAACACAGATGGAGGAATCTTAACTCTAATCCGATCAATACTTTGATCATTCATATATCGGAAGTAGCAACTTAGTCATAAAGCACTCCATACTATATGGTTACAATGACACCCTTGGTCTAGACACTCACGGGCTAACAAATATTATTTTAAATATATAATGGGGACTCATGTTCAGTTTTGAAAGTATAACTTAGACCTGATATGGTTTCTAAATTCATCTAGACTCTCGATGAAGGCTTTGCCATCGGTAGAGCTATTAAGTTTCAAAAGCTTTTAATCTTCCTGATGAAGTTATTAAAACTTCTTGAAATACTGACAAAGGAAAAGTTGCCTACCTCAAATGCCAATAAGTGAAACTCATGCTTCATCAGAGTTTTTATTTAGTTTCAAAACTACTAATCTCCACCGAAAAGGAGCTTTCTGTTATCATCCGCTAATATTTTCACTTTTGAAAGTATTTGATCTGCATATTTTGAAACCTATTTTGGAGAAATTGGAAGGTTTTGAAACTCTTCTAAAACACCGATAAGACTTATCAAAAAGCAATAAAACCCCAAAAGGGAAGGCTTTGAGGTTTTATTTGTCGGTGGTGTCATGTAGTTTCTAAAGTGTTCATCGGCATTCATGTAAGGTTGTGAAAGCATTCAAAAACTCTAATAAAAGAAATTGTTGCCAAAATTTAGAAGGAAGCGGTTCTCCATAACTACCCAAGATGTCATTACAAATAAAAACAAGCATTCTTCATTCACACTTTACAACCCTTACCAGAAATCTTGATCAGCTCTTTCTACCAGAATCATAGTTTTGGATCAAGGTATGCAAAACGTAGAGATATTATCATGGCATGGAAAATGTTTAATGAGGACTCTCAAAGGAAGGTTTACAACCTACCATAGTACATAGTTATTGTATTTTGTATGCTTCAGGAACTTCTAAGTGAAGTAAATATGTTTGGCTTCAAGTAAATATTTTAACCATTCTAGCATAATCCTCAACTAGATTTGCATGCAATCTTTCGAAGCATTGACAAGCAACATGAACAATTTGACAACATTCCTTAAAGCAATACAGTTTCAATGGTTGCATGATATGCACAAAAATGGATACGTTGTGAAAGGTTTAAAACATTTCAAGCAAATGCAACTTGCAGGTGAAAGGCTAACTTCCACGACCTTTGCAAACATCCTCCCAACTGCACTGAAATGGAAGCTTTGGAACCATGGTATACACAAAAAGGATATGTTGAAGAAGCTTTAGAAGCTTTCAATACAAACATGACAGGTGCAAAATCATTATGGGTATGGTGTTGTTCTTCTTCTGGATGGATATGGCATGGGATTGTTGAAACAATGTTAGAAACCATCTATTGTGCATGCATGAAGAATGTGGAAACATAGATGAGACTGAATTGTTTGACATAATGCCTTGAAGAAATGTAGCCTCATTATGAGGCATGGGTACTATTTAACAGAATGTCTCGAAGAGATGTGGTCTTATGGTAATGCTAGGGTCAAAGAGATAATCATGCTAGAGGTGGAATAGAGTATGAGATGACTCATTCTGATGCAGGAGACAAAAGTAGTGTTAAAGCTTTGGGTTACATATTCAATAAATTATATTCTTCCTTTTAGTGGAGATAAGTAGGGTAGAATGAATAGTAGAACCCACAGTGGTACTAAACATTTTGACATGGAAGAGTTGGAAATGTTTTTTAAAGGCAGTACTTAAAACAAAGATACAATTTGGGGAAGGATTTAATGCTTTGATTGTAAATTATCTACACTATCATCTTCAAGGAGAGTTAGAAGGTATGACCTTGGAAAAGATAGTAGCTCCCTTGATCTTCCTTACAAGTACCAAAAACATGGTTGCCAGGAGATATTTCCTTACCATAGTAAAGAAAATTGTGAAGATCATTATATTTTCAAGCCATACAAATTGCCCTTATGTTAGTCCTAAGTGTGGAGAGATTCCTTTTCATGTAGATCACCTTAGAGATGATCATAAAGTGGATATGCATTGTGGTTGTACTTTCAACTAGAGATGTGTAAAGTTGAATTCCCATGAGGTTGAGAATGCTACGTGGATGTTAATTATATTCAAGCATTTGGACAATTCTTTTGCTTACATTTTGAAGCATTTCAGTCAGACATGGTACCTGATTACATATATTTCTTGTGGTTTATGGAGGATAATAATGATGCTAAGTGTTTTAGCTATAGTATTGAAGTTGGAGAAAATAGTCAGAAATTACTTTGGTAAGAAGTACCACGAAGCATTAAAGATATATGCAGGAAGGGTTAGCTTTGAGGAGCTTAGTATGATCTTTTAAAGAAATGTATGGAGCCTATTGAGGAGTGTTTGAAGGATAACAAGTTTCATGTGTAAGAGGACCTCTTCATGGTAGGGCAACATTTGTCGTAATGGTTTTTCTTGGAGGTTAAATCAAAAGTGGACTTTGTAGCTCATATATATCAACAGTTCAAGACATGATGGCCAATATACCTCTAATATTCATACATATCAATGGTGTAGCTAAAGATATTGCTCAGAGAGTATGAGAGAACACATCTTATTATATAAATATTTGTGAATGTGATCACATCTCATCAGCTCTCTCACCTCATGGTTTTGTGTTGAAAATTGGTCGATAATATTGGTACAATAAAATCATGTGGCTCTAGTGTGGGCTTGACTATATTTCCTAGAAAAGAATTCAATTATAGAGTTCCACACTACATCTAAGTTTATTTCAAGATTGTTGCAGGAGAAATTGTTGTGAAAGATGCAAAATACTTCCCTCATTTTCAATCAAAGGTTTTGTTCTTGCAGAGATTATTGGTGATGTTTAGTGAAACAAATGAAAGACAACGGCCTACTATGCCAAAACCATATTCCATAACCTTCTCCCAAATTTATATTTACAATAAAATATGGTTGATGGTACCCACTCTAGTGAATGACTCCTGAGGATCAGAAAGTTGTGTGGTTGAAACTTTAGAACTTTCCAAAGAAATGGGGTACCTACAAAGTAAAGTCATCTCCTTATCAATAACAATGCTCATTGCTCAGAACATCTTGAAAAAGTATCAATGATGAAGTGAATGAAGATAGAAATTAACTTAGAGAAACACACAGTTGCAAGTTTCAAGTTGCCTTTTGTAAAAGTGACTCACATCACTTATTGTAACCGAAAGTTAGAAAGTGAACTTTATTTCCAGAAACTTTGAGAAAAGTCTAACTTAAATAAAGTGTGCTTTTATTTTCAAAAATATTTTGGAGGTAGTTAATAAAAGTAGTTATAAGGTAGTTACAAGTTGGTTACAAGGAGACAAGTCTATATATACAAGACTTTGTCATTGTAAAAAAGGACTTTTTGGGCGTTTGCATTTGGAAAGATGTTCTAAGAAATTGAGTTGTACAACTCAATGTGAAGGAATAAAAGATATTTGGATTGTGTGATCTCAATATTTCTTGCATTGTTCATTCTTCTTATGTTGGTGAATAAGCTTCCTTTGCATTATCTTGCATCTAAATTGCGGAATAACAACTAGTCTTGGAAGAACATGTTTTATGTACAATCCTTTAACATGTGTTGAAGATTCCTGAATCATTTCTTCCTTTTTGCATAATATGAATCCTATCAGTATACTCGCTATAGTAGTCTAAGAAGTATTCTTATACTACTTTGGTGGGTTTATCGTATTTCATTCATGAGAGTTTGAGATAATGTTCGTAGGTCCATTGTCTTAGCTTCTTAAAACCTATTTCTTGTTTCTTTCTGTTTTCAGTAAAATATCATAAAAATCCATAATCTATCATATGAGGGAGCTACCCCTTAAACACAAAGGTAGGTTGATAGAAAATTACAACCTTGCCAACTGTTGGTACATATTTTCACTATCTTTCTAGGTGAATAGAGTCAATATATAAAGTTATGTGTTATAGTGCAAATCTGTTTACCAACATGTAGGTAAGTTCCTATCAAGTTGTATCAGAGATATAAGTTGGCAACCTCTTCACCAACTTCAGCATTAGTTTCCACATTTCAAACCTTAAGGACAAAAGCTTTCTAAAGGGGGGGCATGTTATCCCTTATGTCCTAACCTTCTATTATTGTTACAAGAATTTTAATACATAGTTTAGTTATTTAATTAATATCACATTATGTAGATTTATCCCGCATGGGTTGTACCTCATAAGTCACTTTTTGTGATGCTTATATTGGTGTTGTAATGAATAGAAGATCATATTGGAATCATATTTTGTATAGGAGCTTTTCTCTTACAGAGGTTGCCCCCTCAAAGAGGCCTATGATACTTGTTTTGGATTCATTAATATAAGAATATTTATAATTATTTTCCAAGAATTATGTTCTTTTTTGCATGTTACTACTTTTGTTTGATAACATTTTTCAAGTAAGTTCTTGTCATTATCTAGTTGTTTTCCTTCATTGGAGGAAACTTTTGGGTATTACATTTGCTTACATGATCTCATCCTATTATGTCATCTTATTCTCATCAAAATATGATACCTTTACCACTTATACATATTTTATAATGGTCATATCATTTTCTTCTTACCTCTAATTTCTTGCATCCTTTGTATGCAACCAATTGGATGGAGGCACATATGTCACTAAATTTCCTTTTGTGAGTTATGTTTTGCAGGGACAGGGTCATAATCATTCCCATTTTGGAGGAATCTTTATCAATATTCCTATATTTTGGAATCTTCTAAAAGTTAGATCCTTTTCTACTTAGACAAAATCCCTTACCCTTCTTTGGTTTAATATTACTATTTTCAAAGATAATTTTCAAGTTGTAGTTAGTGCATATTTTAAAAGTGTGACACATGCTTCTCAACACATACTTTTTATGTTTTATAGAGTTATGATGGAGCACTCATTGCAAGGATAATACAAGAATCATCATCCATATTTGATTGTTTGAAATATTTACTTTTCATGTTGACTGCATGTTTTACTTTGACATGCATCCTCATAGTAGTTCTCATGCACATTAAATGGGGGTAAAATCACATACTCATGCCCTTTTCCCTTGTGTTTTGGGCCCACTTTCACTTGATTTTGCTTTATGTAATAACAAGTCTACAAGTGGCATTCTTGCATTAAACTCGACTCACAACCTTATCCTAGCATGCCTACAACATCACTCATCTCCAAGAACTAGTTTTAATCCCTAGATCTCTCATTTGCCACCTTGGTTCAAATTCATGATTGCAAAATTTACCCAAGTCATTTCTCAAACTTTTATAATAAAATTTAAGTTGAACCTTCTCATAATTTTCCTACTAGCCAAATATGAGCCAACATAGTGCACATTTGTGTGTTTTATTGTTGTATTTAAGGACATTCTTTATCCATTTGAAACTAACATGAGAAGAATGTAAGATTATTTAGACCAAAAACATCAAAGAGCATCAATATTTCATCACTAGATTACTTAATCATCCTCACATGCTTGCCTACTATCTTTCTTATTTGTTCATTGCCATTAAATTGGTCCACCTAGGGGCTACCAACGGAGAACAAATCCTTGCCTACTAAGCTCCCAAATGGTGTCTCTCAACAACAACCACTTCAAACACATGTACAATAAGTTGAGGTGCATCTACAATAGTTGTTGATTTTCTACTCAAACATTTATGTAGTATCCCAATAAAGCTTTAAGTTTAATATTGGTATTTAAATGGATTATTTGAGATAATTATGTGTTTTATTGATATGACTATAATAAGCTGATTAATTAGAATTTTAAATAATGTTCATATTTTAATTAATGCATTAATGATCATTATTAGATTATAATTTGATGTTTGTTTTCTGTTATATTCATTTGTGGTATTAATGATGAATAAATCTTCATTTTTCAATTTGCAATGTGAATGTCCTTGATCAAAGGGAGAGCATCATGAAAGAGGGTGTTATCATAGTTTTGTAGTGGCATGGCAAAAGGTAAAAGGTTTTGGTGTAGTTATGAGAGAGATAAACCAAGTATCATTGCTCAAGTTTAAGTCTCCCCCTCCTGAGTCATTCTTGAGTCAATTATGGGAGATAATAATTGGTCAAGTTCTTGTTAATAGAGGTTTTGGTTGTTCAATGTGGTTTTCATTAGTCATCTATTTGAGTCTATGATTTGAAACCATCTTGATCTTTGTATTATAATCCTCTTGTCAACAAAACTAGCATAAGTCTTGATATTAGTGTGGGCTAGGAGTCTAATGTAAATACTTAGGCATAGTAAGTCAAATATTAAAAAGAAAACATTACAAAGCATGATTACTATTCAAATTTGAAGGATAAAGTGAGGGCCTTAACTCAAACCCTCTCATTATGAATGGTTAGGGGTTTTGACCTAATGTGGAAGTTGATAATGTTGAGTTGTTTTGAATAGCATTTCATTTTGACTAAATCAATGGGTAGTTAGAAAGTTTGTTGTTGGTTTTATTTTGGTTTCATGATAAGTTGGAGCTTAAGGTGGTAGCCATCCCACCATGCCAGGGATGGCATGACATTAATGGCAATCAATTCACCCTACCACCTTTTCATTCTTAGGTTTGAAAACCCTCATATATCTAATAGTAGTAGGTTGGAAGGCTTTAATATGGTAGAAACTTATGGGAGCAAAGAGTTTTTAAAATATTGTGCATTCCTTTTGAAGGCTTCTTGAGGAAATAAGAAAAGGAAGTAAAGTTTTTTTTCTAAGAATTTTTTTGTTGTAGAATACTAAAAGAGGGGCCTTTAGAGGTTTCTAATAGTCAGGATTGAGCTATGGGATACTATTGCAAGCCATAGAAATTGTAAAATATTTACATTCACCACTTCTATTGGTTCTTTCATGAGTAAGTGAATCTTGTTTTTGCTTTGAATACATTTAAAACAATGAATGTTTATTCTAGGTTTTGGTCTTCATTATGGTTTTAGTGGAGGTTTAGGGGTTGTATAACCCTTTGTCATCCATAGAGATTTATTAGTTGATGAGATAGGGTTATACCCTCAACCTGGCCACTATGGAATGGAGGTTTCATCAATGTTCATTTAATTTTAAGAAAATAGTTATATGTAAAATCACATTATATCTGTAAACTCTAGCTATACTTAAAAGGATATAAGAATCAAACTACATTATTTCAAACTTTGGATAGTAAGGTTTATCATGCTATATGATCTATTGATGGTTATGGGTAAACAAATGTGAGAGAAAAACATATGGCCTCAACCTTGAACAATAGCATGTGAATTCTATGGCCTGGGCCATGAA
Source organism: Cunninghamia lanceolata (assembly GCA_027924645.1). NCBI lineage: Eukaryota > Viridiplantae > Streptophyta > Pinopsida > Cupressales > Cupressaceae > Cunninghamia > Cunninghamia lanceolata. The sequence goes on along the minus strand of BSBN01000219.1, from coordinate 11,302,155 downwards.
TACATAACATTATTTTTCTTTAAGCATGGCAATAGTAGGAGGATTTAGACTTGGGATAGAATATGTATAGTTGTAATATTGTCTTTTATAATAATTACTTGACCCTAGTAATGTTATCTAAACCATTAATTAAAATATACACACTAGACTTTGTGCCAAAAGACGTATGTAGACTCTTGTGACATAGATAGTTATAGTAGGCATGATCTTCACATTTTTATAGTTTTGTACCCCAAAGTGCAAGCATGCAATAGTTGTTTACTTCTCACAAAGCACATATAAATTTCATAAAAGCCATTTGGCATATATAACATCAATTTTAGGTAATTTTAACAATCCTCAAGTATATAAAATTAGGTTATGGTCTTGGTATTAAACTAAAACTTATATAACTATAGTGCAAACATTATGATAGTCACTTGGGTTTTGAAACAATAGTTTTGACTTTATAATAGATGAATAACTCATGAACAATAGTACTAGTTTGTAACTATTATTGAGCTTGTATAACATTCCTTCAATATTGCATAACAATCCTTAAAACTTGTATAACAACACTTAAAATAGGTGTAGCAATCTTTAAACTTGTGTGAAATCATCATTGGACTTATATAACAACAACATTGGTCTCTGTAATAGTCATTTGAGTTTGTATGACAATAGTTTAGTCTTTAAAATATTCCTTGAACATATTAGTAGTCAATGCATCCTTGATACACTACAATTTATACTTTCACGATTAGCAATAGTGTTTAGTTCTTGGCTTTTGAAGCAGGCATATCATTTAGATAAAGTGAAAGATGGGAAATAGTTTGGAAAATATATTACACCAAGGCACTATACTATAGTTTGGAATATTATGTTATTATTGAGTCACCCATTGGTCTATGACCTCTATAGTCTCATTAATTCATGCCTTGTGGATACATTTGACATTGATAAGTTTTTATAATTATGGGACTCTTGTTACTATTTAACTTATGTCAAAAAAATCTAGATTGTGCCTTTCCTTTGCATAGCATGGCTACAAACAATTAGAAAGATGTGACTTATGTGGACCCATCCTCTTACACACATTTTTCTTCATCCTATGCACAACCAAAACTTTTACTGGCTTGAGTTCCCATAGGAGAGGTTGTAAGGTTAGTGTTTTAGGGACCTTTTACCATCTCTAGATAGAAGGTGAGCACATGCCTCTATCCCATTATGGGTGCATAGTAATGATGTATATTTTGTGTAGAAGTAACTATATAGTAGCAAGAGTCTCAATTTTGGGTTATCTTATCTACCATAGAGATAAGGATACAATTGTACCTCATTCTCAAATACTCGACCAAGGTGTTTTGATTTTAATTTATTACATACAAGTCAATTATTGAGTCACATTGTACACCTCAACTTTCTCCTTATGTGGTTTTGTTATGTCATAAATTATGCTCCTGCTTAGGTTAGCACAATTTCACTAAGTTTAGCTCCTACCTTTTAGTGTCCCTTAACCACTTTCATCATTGGACCTATCTAAACCCTGATTGATGTATATCTTATCAAAGAAATGTTGCATTTTAGAGTAATTCCTAACAAAACCCAGAAAGAAACTATGGATTCTAGACATTTAGGGCACCCTTAAGCATAATCTGGAGTGAAATTTAGGGGTTGGACTTGGGCACCCACGCCCTAGTCCTGCCATAAATCTTGGGATTACAAATTTTATTTTGGTGTTGGCTTATGTTGTGTGCTTCAGGATTCTGGATTCAAAAAAAAATCTCGCGCGATGTCGGCCTTTTATTTCAATTTATTTCATTTCTAAGGTTGGATATTTAAATAGAACTCAAAATCACTTTATCACACACAACTACTATGCAAGCTTACTATGCCCAAATTCTACTACAAGTGCTATTGAAGGTCTGCAAAGTGTTGAAGCTCATTGAAGAATTGGATCTTTTCTATCTTGGAGATATGTTGTGAAGATTAGGAATCAAGATCTTGAGTCTATCTTGCTCTTCCTAGGGTTTGTGAAGCCTTTTGTACGATCAGGAGAAGGGTTGAAGCCTCCAACTTGATTTTTAGAATCCTTTATAGATATGGTTGCCTCACCTTATTGTTCTACAAGTATTCATTGATGTCATCTCCTTGAGGTGAAGTTGTTGTTTCCTTGAGTGAAACATTGTGTGGATCTATTCCTTAATGCTTGAGTCATTTAGGATCTTGCATTTGTTTATGCTTACACTTATGGTTTATGAGCACACACATTTGTGTATTTTGACATTGGCTATCGGTGAGGTAGAAATACCACTAGTATAGAAACAACAATATATGACTGAAAAAACTACTAAAAATTGCTTATAAATGACTAAACATGGTCACGTGACCATTAGTAGTTTATTGCTAGTCATTTATAACATGACCAAATTGATGACTAAACCATTTTTAGTCATTTATTGGTTGTTTTGATTGATCGATTTGGTAGTATATTTAGTCATTGATTGTTGTAATCTAGACACTTATTTGGTCATTTTTATTCACTAATATATTTAGTCATTGATTGTTGTTAACTGGTCACTTATTTAGTCATTTTTATTCACTGATTTCTGTGCATTGGTAGTGTATTTAGTCATTAATTTTAGTCATCATTTTGATCAATTTGGTAGTATATTTAGTCATTTTTATTCACTGATTTCACTGGTCATATATTTAGTCATATTTATTCATTGTTCACTGATTTCTATCAATTGGTAGTATATTTAGTCAATTTAATTATTAATTGACATCAATTAGTAGTATATTTAGTCATTTTAATTGACTGATATTTGAGGATTTAAACATAAAACACAAAAATACACATCAATCATCAATTTCACACAATAAGACAGCCATTGAGAAGGCAAAATCACTAAACTTTATTAAAATAAAGGTGTTCTTATAGCTTGCACAAGTCTCAAATATCTATCTTGCTTGAAAAATGCTTAGAAATAGAGTATTACAATTTTTATTTTCAGTCACAAGACTGAAAATCTGAGTTACAATGCATAGAAATGACAAGAAAGAAACTTCTCCAAAAAACCTCTACAATGATGGAAACTCATGCTTGGATCCCTTCAATGTGAGCACATGCCCCTTTCATCTCTTAAAACTTCTACAACATGGGCAATCTTCCTAGAGCAAGCTGTAACGTGTAGAATCCAAGAAGGAGAGTGTTGACCATGTCCCATATATGAAGCTCTCTCCTTCAATGTAGTCAACAATAACCCTAGAATCTTTCCTCCTTTATATGCAACATGTCATCTGATATGAGCCAGAGGGTGCTGCCTTTTCTACCATGAATGAAGTTGTGCCTCAATACAACCAACAAAATTACTATTAGTCTCAATTCAAAAAGAATAAAAGTGCATTGTATATTGCAAGTTTACAGAAGTAAGTCCAAACTTAGTGTTGGGAATTAAGGTGTCTCAACCTTGGTAATTCCTTGTATTTTTTACATTGTATTTATTTATTAATTGTCTATTGTATTAATTAGATGCAAATCCTATGTTGTCATATTGTGGGAGTTGGCATGATGAAGTGTCATCCTACATGGCATATGACCACATGTAATTTTGTCCTCACATAAGGAGATAGGTGTCCCACTTAGTGGTAGGAATATTTTGCCATGTGTCAGCATCTTAGATGTTGTGTAAGGGAATATTGACCATAACGGTCATGACAGATTCCTATGACAAAGTTATGACATGTAAGAGTCAGAAATAGGAGATTCTATGACAAGTGAAGACATGTGTCGAAGAGCATCTTTGGAAAAGGCATCTTTGGGTGCCCCAAGGTGGACTATGACATGTTGTAAGAGAATATGCTATTTATAGCCTATGTATGACAGATTCTCTTACAACTGTAAGTTATGACAGCTATGATAGATTCTGACAGTTGTAAGAGTCGTAAGAGCATCTGTCATAGCCCATTTTGGAAATAGGTGGCCTCCTTGGGATGGGGTGACTTGACAAGTGTCAGGAGCATCCTACAAAGTTGGACAAGTGTCCACAGGCATGGTTTTTGGGCCGTGAGGCCATGTTGGATGCCCATCCCTATGTGGAGCCATATTTGCCTTGTATTTGTTATATAAACAGTGCTTTTGATAGGAGATGTATTATAGGTATGACAGGTACTGTTATGCTGCCGATTTGTCTCCAAATACGAGTGTCAAAGACTCCTGAGAGCTTGCATTGCAAGTGTATTGTAAACCATTTTAGTTTTGTTAATACATTGTGTAGGTTTTGGAGTGGGGTTTTTCAACTGATAAGGGTTTTCCCCACGTATATCTTGTGTCTCTCTTCTTCTGTCTCACTTTCTTGTTTATGTGTTTGCTGCAATATCTCTGTTAGTGTGTTTAACATTACTGTAATAGTAAGGATAATTTGAATTTGTTCTCTCCTCCCCTCATTAGATTAGTGTAGGAAGCGATTTCTGCACACCTAGATTCCTTTCAGTTGGTATCAGAGCCTGGCCAATTTTGGTTCTAGCTGTTGGATAGGGGTTTTTTTGAGCTAATCTTAGGTTGAGTGGGAGTGTTGTGCAGAGTATTCTATATCTTGTTGCAGAAAGGAGATGGCAACCACATCCGGATGGTTAGAGGTTGAGAAATTCAATGGCACTAATTTCAAGTTGTGGAAACTCATGATGGAGGACCTACTTGTTGATTGTGACCTATGGGAAACGGTATACAGTGTGAAACCTATAGCAATGTCACAAGCTAATTGGGACCTCAAAGATCAGAAGGCTAAGGGTCTCATAAGACTCTATTTAGCTAACTTTGTCCTATTGAATGTCCATGAGGAGAAGAGCACAAAAGATCTTTGGAAGAAGTTGGGTGATATTTATCAGGCCAAGTCCTTGGTAAACAAACTTTTCCTAAAAAATAAGTTGTTCACTCTAAAGATGGAAGATGGAGGATCTGTTGTGGATCACATGAACTTTTTGACATGATTGTTGCATAGTTGACATCTATGGGTGTGAAAATAGAAGAGGAGGATCAATGTATGACCCTGCTTTGTTCTTTGCCAGATTCGTGGGATCATCTTGTCATGGCTATCGAAAGCACCACTACCACCTTCAAGATGGAAGATGTGGTGTCCTCACTATTATCTGAAGAAATACAGAGGAAGTCTTCTAAGGCATCCAAAGAGGCTCTTGCGGTTCGTGGAAGACCCAAAGAGAAAGGGAAGAAGAAGGACAAGAAAGGTGATAAGGGCAGATCCAAATCCCGTGGGAGATCCAAATCTCCTGGAAAGTCCAAGGCTCTTTGTTGGAACTATGGTAAAATCAGGCATTTCTGAAAGGAATGCAAAGAGGAGAAGAAGAAGAAGAAGAAATCTACTGATTCAGATTCTGACAAGTCACAAGATGATGATGATGCCTTCATCGCAGCCCTAGCCACCCATGCATCTGATGATGTGTGGTTGATTGATTCTAGTGCATCTTTCCGCATGACCTCGCAAATAGACTAGTTCACGAAATATGAAGAGTTCAATGGTGGAAGAGTGTACCTGGGTGATGACTCTCATATAAAGATTGTTGGTTGTGGAAGAGTCTCAATCCGATTCCCTGATGGATGAGTGAAGGGAATCACTAGAGTTATGCACATTCCAGGCCTTGCATGGAACTTGCTTTATGTAAGTATGTTGAATGATGCAGGTGTGCAGGTTGTCTTTTCAAAGGATGGATGCAAGATGACTAGAGGATCTATGGTGCTTGCGAAGGGTACTTGAAGAGGTACTTTGTTTCAGCTAGAGGCATGCACTTCACAGTGCAATAGTTCTTCTGACTCAAAGAAACGAGCTGCAGTCACTTTCATCTCCACCATCTGAACGAGCAGTGAACAAATCTATTGTAACTAGTTCTGATGGTAGTGCACATGCTATGGAAGCTAAGCTTCCTATGGAAAAGACTATGTTATGGCATTTTAGATATGGCCACATTGGTGAGAAGGGTCTGTGTACCTTGAAAAATAAAAACTTCGTTGAGGGGTTAAATGATTGTAATCTTGAGTTCAACTTTTGTGAACATTGCATTTATGGAAAGCAAAACCATGTTTAGTTTTACTCTAGTTCTCACAAGTCTTCTGGTGTATTGGATCTTATTCATTCTAATGTGTTTGGTCCTATTAATGTTCCTTCGATTTTAAAATCTATATATTTTGTATCTTTCATAGATGATTACAGTAGAAGGACATGAGTTTATTTTATCACAAGCAAGACTAAAGTCTTTAGTTGGTTTAAGGAGTTTAAAGCCTTTGTTGAAAATTAGACTAGTAAAAAGATTAAGTGTTTGAGAACTAACAACGGTGGTTAGTTTTGTTCAGCAGAGTTAGATAAGTTATGTAAAGAGCAAGGGATTAAAATGAATAAGACAACTCCATACACCCCGCAGAAAAATGGAGTTGCAGAGAGGATGAACAGGACACTGATAGAGAAGGCTAGGAGTATGCTTAGTGGAGCAAGCCTCAAACAAAAGTTTTGGGTTGAAGTTGTTGCCACTGCTTGCTATCTGGTAAACAGATCTCCTACATCAGCTCTTGTTGGTAAGACACCTATGGAGGTGTGGTCTGGTAAGAAGCCTTCAGTTAGACATCTTCGTGTTTTTGTTTGTGAGGCATATGCACATGTGCCTAGGGAGAAACGTTCTAAATTGGAGAACAAGGTTGTTAAGTGTATTTTCATTGGCTATGGTGTCAGTGTGAAAGGATACAAGCTTTGGGATCCTATGGCTGAAAAAGTGTTGTATAGAAGTGTTATCTTCAGAGAGATGACACCTTCTTCCATTGTTCTACATCTAGAATAGACAGAAAAGAAAGAAGATGCGGTTTAGTTTCCTTCTACCCCTGAGAAGACTGAACAGACAGACCCTGTGAGACCTGATGATGAAGAGAGCTCTAGCAGCTCTGAAAGCTCAAAAGAAGAGGCAGAACCTCAACCTCAGCCATTAAGGAGGTCTACACGAACAAGAAAGCAGCCTGATAGGTTTGGTTATTCATTACTTGATTCTAGTTGTTCTTTTGCTTTACTTACTAACACTGATGAGCCTAGAACTATGAAAGAGGCTATGGGAATTAAAGATGCAGGTTCCTGGAAGGAGGCCATGGAGGATGAGAAAGAACAAAACATGGGACTTGGTGCCTTTGCCTGATGGACGAAAACCTGTTGGATGCAAATGGGTGTTCAAGAAGAAATTTGATGTAGATGGTAGTGTTGCAAAGTACAAGGCTAGATTGGTTGCGAAGGGGTACTCACAAGTGGAGGGAATTGATTATGGTGAAATTTTCTCTCCTGTTGCAAAGTTGACATCCATTAGATTTATGTTATCTCTTACAACTGCTTATGACTTAGAGGTAGAACAGATGGATGTGAAGATAGCTTTCCTTCATGGTGATTTGGAGGAAGAGATTTACATGTCACAGCTAGAGCACTACATAGAGAAAGGTAAAGAAAATTTGGTTTGCAAGCTTAAGAAGTCTTATGGTTTGAAGTAGTCTCCTAGGATGTAGTACTTGAAGTTTGATGCCTTTGTGTTGTCAATTGGTTATCTAAGATTGAAATCAGATCATTGTGTGTATTACAAATTTGACAATGATCACATTCTCATTATTGCATTATATGTTGATGATATGTTGTTGATTGGGAATGGTAAGAATACGATTTCTAATTTGAAGTCTCAATTGTCAGCATAGTTTGAGATGAAAAATCTTGGGGTAGCTAGGTACATTCTGGGAATGGATATCAGAAGAGATAGAGCTAACAGAAAACATTGGTTAAGCCAAAGTAAGTATGTGAAGACCGTGTTGGATAGGTTCAGCATGGCAGATTGTAGCGCATTGTGTGTTCCTGTTTCTTTAGGGATAAAGTTGTCTGTTAGTGATTGTCCAAAATCTCCTAGTGAGGTGGAGGACATGAGTAGAGTACCTTATGCTAGTGTTGTTGGTAGTTTGATGTATGCTATGTGATGAGTGCTAGGTAGCACCCATGAAATACATCTTTTTACCTCTCTTTTTCTCCTTTCTGATTCCATCTTTTTGATGACTGCACCCAAATAAGATAGCAAGATTGTTCTAAATAATGATTAATAGGAGATGAATTACTTAAGATCATGATTTCTGATTAAAGGACTAATGTGCATGGAATTGATGGAAATATGTAGAAAAACTTCTCTTTTTGAATCAACAGGTGCAGATGTTTGGGTTGGCAATTTTGTGCATCTCCGAAGGTAGTCCTAATGACCTCTGGAGACAATATCAGAATACCATGACATCAGAAGTTTTGGAGTAAAGAGGAAAAGCATCTCAAGAGCTAGAATGAAGACTGGAGCATCTTCAGAGCTGAGCAAGAAGGCCATAATTACATCTCTGGAGCTGCAAACAGAGACATACATCTCCGGTGCCTCTTTAGAGCAGAGCAGATTTCTAGCACAGCTGTCAGTCAGACACTTTCAGTAGTGATTGTGATACCACTGATATTACTCAAATCATCACCTGAGTGATTAAGGGCCATCTATAGTTAACTACTGAGAGTTTTTATCTCTTTTTAGTTTTGCATGAGTTACTGATGAAACTAATTTAATATCCATATTTTTAGGGCCTCGCTGCCCAAATGTATTAAGACTAAAACTTAGATTTAGAGTGGACTTCTGTTCCACTCAATCTATTTTTATTGCATGGTTATTTTCCGTAGTTAGATAGCTAGTATAATAAAGAGATGGATGTCATCTCATAGAAGAACTAGTAGATAAGATAAGTGATATCTTATCACTAATTTTATATATACTTACAGAAGAAGTAGAAAAAGGAAAAGCAATTATTTTTCCTTCTGATTTCTGTAATCTCATTTTTTATATTAATGCAAAGTTGATGGAATTAGACTAAATTGAGTTGTGATATCATTCTCTAGTGCTGATTCTTTACTTTAGTCTTTAGCCCTAAGAGTGTGGAGCAAGGGCCCACTCTCACCACCAAGGCAGAAGGCTAGTACTGTTGTTGTTTTATTGTTTCAGATTTTGCTTTAAAAGATATTTATTATTTTCATAGATAGATGCATGTTTCAGTTTATAAGATTTGTTTTAAGTAATTTACTATTCAATTCTATTTTTAATATTCTTTGAATTCATTTCGTGGTAGATAGATCAGTTTCTTTAAATCAGTAGAAGTCATTAGAGTTAATTAGACAGAACTGGAAACTATAGGATTCCTAATTGTAGATAGCCAAGGACACAACCCTAGATTTGATAAAAGAAATATGATTAAATGATGAGGTACAATGACCCTTGTCACTATGGTCTGCACAAGACTAGACATTGCCCAAGCAGTGGGAGTTCTTAGTCAATTTATGGCTAATCCTAGACGGGTACATTGGGATGCAGTTAAGCGAGTGTTCAGATATTTGAGGGGTACTTCCAAATATTCCATTTGCTATCATGGCAATGCTATAGGACCTCTGCATTTAGTTTGTATTCGTGGATTTGTAGATTCTGATTGGGTAGGTGACATTGACAGTAGGAGATCCACCAGTGCTTATGTGTTCACTATGTTTGGTGGTGCAATTAGTTGGATGAGTAAGCGACAACCCATGGTTGCTTTGTCCACTACAGAAGCGGAGTACATGGCTGTAACTCATGCTTGTAAGGAAGCCATTTGGCTTAAGAGATTGTGTTCAGATATTGGTGTTGATGTAGGATAGATTATGATCAGTTGTGACAGTCAGAGTGTGATTTACCTTGTGAAGAATCCAACTTTCCATGCCAAAACAAAGCATATTGATGTTTAGTTTCACTTCATGTGAGACATGGTAGAGGATGGGAAGGTAAATTTGGAGAAGGTAAATACTTTGAAGAATGTTGCAGATGCATTGACGAAACCAGTGGGCACAAAGAAGTTCATATGGTGTTCGGAGTCTATGGGCCTCTAGGCCTATAGCAGTTAAATCCTGTTGATTCTATTGGCTCTTACAAGTTGTTTGACAAGTGGGAGAATGTTGGGAACTAAGGTGTCTCAACCTTGGTAATTCCTTGTATTTTTTACATTGTATTTATTTATTAATTGCCTATTGTATTAATTGGATGCAAATCCTATGTTGTCATATTGTGGGAGTTGGCACGATGAAGTGTCATCCTACATGGCATATGACCACATGTAATTTTGTCCTCACATGAGGAGATAGGCATCCCACTTAGTGGTAGGAATATTTTTCCATGTGTCGACATCTTGGATGTTGTGTAAGGGAATATTGACCGTAACGGCCATGACAGATTCCTATGACGAAGTTATGACATGTGAGAGTCAGAAATAGGAGATTCTATGACAGGTGAAGACATGTGTCAAAGAGCATCTTTGGAAAAGGCATATTTGGGCACCCCAAGGTGGACTATGACATGTTGTAAGAGAATATGCTATTTATAGCCTATGTATGACAGATTCTCTTACAGCTGTAAGTTATGACAGTGATGACAGATTCTATGACGGTTGTAAGACTCGTAAGAGCATCTATCATAGCCCATTTTGGAAATAGGTGACCTCCTTGGGATGGGGTGACTTAACAAGTGTCAGGAGCATCCTACAGAGTTGGACAAGTTTCCATAGGCATGGATTTTGGGCCATGAGGCCATGTTGGATGCCCATCCCTATGTGGAGCCATATTTGCCTTGTATTTGTTATATAAATAGGTGCTTTTGAGAGGAGATGTATTACAGGTTTGACAAGTACTGTTATGCTATCAGTTTGTCTCTAGATACGAGTGTCGAAGACTCCTAAGATCTTGCATTGTAAGTGTATTGTAAACCATTTTAGTTTTGTTAATACATTGTGCAAGTTTTGGAGTGTGGGGTTTTTCACCCGATAAGGGTTTTCCCCGCGTATATCTTGTGTCTCTCTTCTTCTGTCTCACTTTTATGTGTCTGCTGTAATATCTCTGTTAGTGTGTTTAACATTGTTGTAATAGTAAGGATAATTTGAATTTGCTCTCTCCTCCCCTCATTAGATTAATGTAGGAAGCGATTTCCACACACCTAGCTTCCTTTCACACAACAGAAAGATAAATCAATTAAAAAACTGTAGGAGACAGATCACATCCACAAACATGGGAGAGCTATGCAAAATTAGAGAAATTGGCTTGGCAAATGAAGGCGGCAGGGTATTTCTAGATTCAAGACTTTTACTTAATGTTGTGGAATAGAAGAAAAAATAATCATTTATTTGCCACCATAGTGAAAATTTAGCAATTGCATTTGTTTTGTTAAACATGGCCCCTGGTACAACTATTAGAGTTGTTAAGAACCTTTAAGTATGTTTTGATTTTCACAACTCTAATGCAAAGACCACTGCATTACTGTTGTTGCCTACTAATTTTCATTGCATGGACTTTCCTTGCCTTGAAATGAGCAAAGAGATAACAATGTCACAGTCATATGTCATGCAAAGGCAGCACTTTGAAGGAAGATCTAATTCCATACACCTGGGAGATCTAGTGCCTCTAAACTCAATAGAGACATGTCCTTCAAATGTGTCATGACAGTGCAAATTACAAAATACAGTGATGTATCATTGAACAAGCTAGAGCTAGTTCATGTTACATGTTATGATATCATCTTAGACCTAGTACATATGATAGTTGGGGTTTGGTTATTGTGCATGTGTGACAAGTGAAGTAAGAAATCAATTGATTTAATAAAGGTACTCATGCCAATTTATCTTAAAGACATGCTTCTTTCAATGGGTGCCAGGGTTGCATTGAAGAACATTTTAACGAGGTGATTGCAGGGATATGGGACTGTGCAAATTAAATGAATGATGCTGAGTGCAAGTTAGTGAATGCAGTGAGTATCATATCAAGCATATACACAATGAAATTGCAGTCTTGAATAACTTGGGTGAATAAAGTGCTTGTATCAAAGTTAGCCTTGAGAGGAGCATGTAGCATTATAACAATGCGACACAAATGATACTAAAGGGGTAGGGTTTTGATAGGAATCAATTAGCTCCCTATAAAAGTAAGTAACTAAGGGCTTATTTGTGAGCTTCACTAGAGATTGAAAGACAGGGAGTTAGACCATCTTAGTTCATTGTCAATATCAGGTCCAAATTGAGCATATTATTCACCACCAAAGTAGAATTCAATATGGTATGTACTATGTCACAATGAAGCTCTCTTATTTATTAATATGATGATATCAAATCTAAAAAAATGATATAAACTAGATATTTAACCAATTTCACTTAAAACTTATGAAGATGCTAGTATAGAAATAACATACAGTCAAAACCAAGCAAAGTGCTAATAAAATCCAAAGTCCCATTTTTTTTATTTGGCAATTTAGGATGTATTTGTCTTCTACAAGAAAAACTCCTTGTGTGCTAATTTTGAATACATAACTAACTTTAATACTTCAATCTTAAGGTATATATCACTCAAATCAGTCTCTCTTCAAATTAGAAGACCTGTAATAAAATAAAAGCTTTAACATTTGTAAAATCATCAAATATACCATTTGGTTTTGTCAATTCTTCCAAAAGAGATAGTGCAATTGCATGATCCAACCCCTCATTTTCTTCCTTTGATGATGGACCATCCTGAAAAACAGTCCAAATACAGTAAGCAAGAGAATAGTAAGAATCTTGAAATAATCAAATGAAACAAGTCTTATAGAACAATATAACCAGAAAACCAAGCTGGGAATGTGAAATGCAAGAATATAAAGAATCTAGAAAAATAAATAGTTTTCTACTAGCCAAGGAAAGCTAGGAACCAACTATCAAGTTAACCACATAGCATCTAAAAACACACCATTGTTGCTCCAAATACATGCATTGTAGGTCACTTCCAAGTCCATTTAGAAAAAAAAGAGTTTTCTTACAAAATATTCAACATGTTTATCTAATTTTTGTTATACACTTTCCATTCTACTGAAGCACCAAAGCTATTATAGCTTTATGAGAAAAAGCTAAATAGGAATCTCAATGGAATATATTTGTTTCTTAACCTCACTAGTAATCTGTCTGAAAGCAATCACTGGTGAAAATTAAAAAAACTCAATAATATGAGAAGATTGAAGCTATTTAAATTATAATGAATACTGGCAAGTATATTACCATGGGACTTCAAGGCAGATGTCAAATAAGATCATCACTTCCAAACCCTTTAGGACAGTGTCCTTCTGATTGTTGCAAGAGAAATTGTTCTGAGAGATGTGAACCATTTCCATCATTTTAAACAGGGACAACGTTCTTGTGGAGAATATTGGTGATGCTAAATGAAACAATCTAAAAAAGAGGCTTGCACTATAATAATGTGCACTACATCAAATATCCAGTAAAAATGAAGGGACATCTATCAAAGCATAACAGCAAGGATTTTTTTATCATATGTTGTAGTTACAAGTGCCCTGCTAGACATACATGAAAATGTGGAAGCATAGACAAGGCAAGCGCACTGTTTCAAAAAATGCCTCAAAGAAATGTGATATCATGGAATGTCATGATTAAAGGATGCACAAAGTGTTGCAAGTATGAGGTGAACCAGTGTTGTCATTGATGTCAACTTACTCATATTGCATTAGTAAGAAGGTTTGGATGAGTTGTGTGCTGTTGTTATTGAGGAAATCAGTCTCCATCTGGAACAGTGAAGAACAGTGATGAGAATAAGGCAAATGTACTGTATAGGTTGAGAACTAGAGGATGCGGATTAAAGGGTTTGTAGATATGAGTCTTGAGATGCTTCAGCTAAGATTTTAGAGGTCCGCATGAAGATCTGAAGAAGTTGTGGCTGTCTGTGTGGAATCGGTTCCGGCAAGTGTTCAGAAGTGACAGAGGATCACAGAAAGGTCCGGTGAGGTCCGGAATTGTATTATCCTAATCTGTGGATTGGAAGGATTGTTTGGGATGTCCTTGTGATGTGTCATCTTGAGTTGTGTATGATTTTGAGGTCCGGAAGTACCTTTTGCATTATGACAGTGGCGACAGACTGTGTTCTTGAAGTACCAGATGATGAAGAGAAGAATTCTGGTAAGCTGATGAAGTGCGGATGTTTTTGATGATTCAGGGAAGGTTATGATGATCATTGGATCATATCTAGTTCATGTTGGCAGTTCGTATTGAAGTTAGAGTTTGATTTGATGTTATGGCTACCAGTTGTTGGTGTTCTTCTTGTAACAGGCTGACCGGATGTCGACCGGATGTTCTACACGCCTTGCGAATGTTATTGTGATGTTTGCCGACTTAGATGATTGTTCCTAAGTCAATGTCTTGTATAAATAAGTGTTTGAGAATTCATTTTGTGGTGTGGATTGTGGGGATGAGTGTGGTATAGCGAAGAGAAGTGCGAAAGGTAGAGCAAGGGTTTTGGGCTTAAATGGAACTGATCTGGACATGGTAGAGATGTCATTCTCCAGTTCAAGATTGTGATTCTTATCGCTCTGTAGACAGTGTGTCTCCTTATAGGTAGTGTGCCTCTTTGTGAGCAGTGTGCTCAGGCAGTGAGCCCTAATTGGCATGTGCCATTCATTTTTCTTATTCTTCTAACAGAGAATAATCCTTGGGTTAATCACCCCGTGGTTTTTCCCTTAACCGGGTTTTCCAAGTCAAAATCTTGGTGTTCAATGTGTTGATGTTTATCTACTCTTGTGTTTATGCATTATGCTTTCATGGATGGTTAATTGATATATTGTTAACTAACAAAGAAGAATCAAGTGTTTGAAGTAAGAGCAAGTTTTTATACAACTGATTCACCCCCCTCTCAGTTGTATGCCCTAGAACCAACAATTGGTATCAGAGCCAAGTTCCTCTGAAAGGAACTTAACCACTTGGGAGATCCAGGATGTCGTCATACAAGAAGGATAGTTCAAAGTTCGATGGAACCAACTTCACTCTCTGGAAAGGTCGCATGCAATGTCACTTGGAGTGTATGGAAAAAGCATACTTGGCCATGGTCTCAAAACCATATGTACCTCCACAGGGTGGTCCGACAACTCTGAATGAAATCACAGATGCTGAAAACAACCTACGGACCAAGGAAGCTCTTCTAAGTGCATTAAATGACTCAGATCTCTCAAATGTTATCGACCTACGAACTGCATATGAGATCTTGACTAAACTGGAACTTCTGTATGAAGGAGATGAGTTTGTCAAAAGTGCAAGGTTGCAAGGTCTGAAAGGGAAATTTGAAAGATTGAAGATGAGAGAAGATGAAAACATCACGACCTTTATGCCAAGAGTGAATGAGCTAGTATGTGGAATTAGAAATGCTGGTGGAACTCTGGATGAAAATGAGATTATTTGCAAAATTCTCAGATCCCTTCCTGCTGCCTACAAAATCAAGGTTGCTGCCATTGATGAATTCAGAGCTCACACAACTGTCACAAGAGAACAATTGGCTAGCAAACTAGCTGCATTTGAAATGACCGAGTTTGGAGATGATCCACCCAAGACTGAATCTGCTTTCAAAGCTAGTACCTATGTGAAAGGCAAACGTACCTATGTGAAAGGCAAACAAAGATTTGATCTGGGAGAAAACTCTTCAAGGAAGATGTCATGGTATGATCAAGCAAGAAGAGACATCGAAGAAGAGGAAGCAGAAATAGCTCAACTTGAAGCCCTCATTGCAAAGAGACTGCCAAGAGGATCCGGTAAGTATGAAGGAAAACTACCCTTTAAGTGTTTCAACTGCAATAAGATTGGTCATTTTGCTTCAAGATGTCCAGAAAGATCTGCAAGGTCTAATACTGACAGACAAAGGTTTCAAAACAATTGCTATTATGTTAATGAAGAAGATGACAATGAAGGAGTAACAGATGATGAATCAGAACTAGGAAGCAAATCCAAAAATGAATGGGTGTTTATTGCCATCAAGGAAGAAAATTTAATATCCTCTGAATCTGTCAATCACAAGGTTGTGGAAAGAGCTTTGGCTGCCCAAGTAGAAGAAAAGAATGATTAGGTTATTGACAGTGGATGCTCTCACCATATGACTGGTGACAAGAATAAGTTCTTAGATTTGGAAAGGTATGAAGGAGGAATGGTAAAGTTTGGTGACAACTCTGCTGGCAGAATCAGAGGTAGGGGAACTATTTCCTTTGATGGAAAGAGAAAAATAGGTAATGTACTATATGTTGAAGGATTGAAGCACAATCTTCTCAGTGTTGGTCAGTTAGTGGACAAAGGCTACGATCTCTGGTTCAAGAATGGAAAATGCAGAATCTTTACAAGCTCCGGAACTGAAATTGCATCCGGTGCTCAAACAAAAGGTAATATCTTTCATCTGGTTGGTTCAAATAAAAGTTGTCTATTTGTTCAAGTTGATCAGAGTTGGTTATGGCATAGAAGAATGTGTCATGTAAATTTTGATAACATCATCAAGATAAGCAATATTCAGGCTGTAAGAGATCTTCCAAAATTGGTGAAACCTACAAATAGTTTGTGCAAAGAATGTCAGCTAGGTAAACAGAGCAGAGTCTCTTTCAAAAGCAAAGATCAGTCCTCTACCGGATTGTTGGAATTAGTACATACTAATCTCTGTGGTCCGACAAGAATCAAGAGTCTGCAAGGTGATAGATATTTCATGTTGCTAATTGATGACCATTCCCGGATGATGTGGGTTACCTTCCTAAAAGAGAAATCAGAAGCCTTTGAGAAGTTCAAAATCTTCAAAGCTATGGTAGAGAATCAAACCGGATTAAAACTGAAGTGTCTAAGGTCTGATAGAGGTGGTGAATTTACATCTGGTGAGTTCATTGACTTTTGTGAGAAACAGGGTATAAGGAGATAGTTGTCTGCTCCTAGGACTCCACAGCAGAATGGAGTAGTTGAGAGAAACAACCGGACCATCCAGGAAGCTGCCAGGACAATGATGTTGGAAGTAAATGTTCCTCAGATGTTTTGGAAAGAAGCTATCAGCACTATAGTCTACACTCTCAACCGAGTTTAAATCAGAAATAATTCCGGTAAGACCCCCTATGAACTTTGGTTTGGCATCACTCCTACTGTGAGATATTTCAGAATATTTGGCAGCAAGTGTTATATTAAAAGAGATGAAGATCTAGAAAAGTTTGATGCTAGAAGTGATGAAGGAATTTTCTTGGGTTACTCCACTCAAAGCAAAGCATACTGGTGTTACAATAAGAGACTGAGGAAGATGATAGAAAGTACTAATGTAAAAGTTGATGAAGGAATTGAGAAGCCCTCAAGGTTCTATGAATGTGATGAAGATGATCAAAATGATCCTCTAGTGCAAGGAGCTCCTTCCTCCTCTGAAATTCAGATCCAGACTGATCCGGTAAATCAGGAAGAAGAAGTTTGTCTGAATGAGCCTGATCAAGAATTAGTAGTGCAAGAAACTCCCAAAGTTCCAAGGTATGTAACTCTAAATCACTCTGAAGATCAAATCATAGGTGACAAAAGTAAAGGGGTACAAACAAGAAGAAGAATTGCTCAAGATTCAAATGAATACTGTCTGATTTCAAAGATTGAACCTAAGATAGTAAATGAAGCTTGCAATGATGAAAACTAGACCAAAGCAATGGAGGAAGAATTGATGCAAATTGAGAAAAATCGTACTTGGGATCTTGTTCCCAGACCTAGAGACAGGAATGTGATTGGAACCAAATGGGTCTTCCGGAACAAACTGAATGAAGCTAGTGAAGTAATCAGAAATAAAGCTAGATTGGTCTGCAAAATAGAAGGAATTGATTTTGAAGAGACCTTTGCTCTTGTGGCAAGAATTGAAGCAGTCAGATTATTTCTTGCATTTGCTGCCTTCAAAGACTTCAAGGTATATCAGATGGATGTCAAGTCTGCCTTCCTAAATGGTGATCTGGAAGAAGAAGTTTACATGGAACAACCAAATGGATTTCAATTGTCTGATAATGATGATATGGTCTGCAAGTTGAAGAAAGCCTTGTATGGATTGAAGCAAGCCCCAAGAGCATGGTATGAAAGGTTGGATAAGCATCTTGTGCAGATTAGATTCAACAAAGGTACTACTGACAGTAACTTATATTTCAAAATTGATCATGAAAATATTTTGATTGTTGAAGTGTTTGTGGATGATATCATTTTTGGAGGAAGAGATAGTATGTGCAAAACTTTTGCAAATCAGATGAAAAGTGAGTTTGAAATGTCTATGCTTGGTGAAATGAATTTCTTCTTGGGTCTGCAAATTACTCAAACAAAGAAAGGGATCTTCATTTCTCAGACCAAATATGTGAAAGAATTGTTAAGGAAATTTGGTATGGAAGATTCAAATCCAATGAACCTCCTATGGCAACCGGATGTAAGTTGAGCAAAGATGATGACTCTCCAAAGGTAGATTAGACAAAGTATAGATCAATGATTGGTGGATTGTTGTACCTCACTCAAACTAGACCAGATATAATGCAGGCTATTGGTCTTGTGGCAAGATTCCAGGCTGATCCTAGAGAATCTCATGTTATGGAAATCAAAAGAATTTTTAGGTACTTGAAAGGAATAGTTAAGTATGGTCTATGATACCCTAGAGATCCAGATTTCTCTCTTCATGCTTACACAGATGCAGATTGGGCAGGAGATGTGGATGACCGGAAGAGCACCAGTGGTGGAGCATTCTTTTTGGGGAAGAGATTGGTTTCTTGGCTAAGCAAGAAATAAGATGCAATATCTCTGTCTACAACTGAAGTAGAATACATTGCAGTAGTAGGTAGTTGCACTCAAATCTTATGGATGAAGCAGATGCTAAGAGACATTAAAGTTGAATATGAGGAGCCTATCACAATTTTCTGTGATAATTCAAGTGCAATTAATATTTCTAAGAATCTGGTATTGCATTCTAAGACTAAGCACATATCTATCAAGTTTCACTTTTTGAGAGAACAAGTGAACAAGGAAGAAGTCAAATTGGAGTATGTTCCCTCCAAGGATCAGATTGCAGATATCTTCACTAAACCTCTTCCCAAGGACTCTTTTGAATATCTTCGAGAGAAGTTAGGGGTCATGGCCCCTCCGGTGATGAACTAGGATGCATTGATATGCATCAGTCCGGTGGATATCACAGCCATATCTTGTGATCCGGATTGTTGATGGGGAGCTGCTACTAAGGGGGAGCAGCTGGTATGATTCTGATGTTTTAGAATTGCAAGTATGAGCCCTTTGCCATTGATGTCAAAGGGGGAGAGAAGACATGTGAAAAACAAGTGGTTGATGATCAAAGGGGGAGTAGTAAAGGAAGAGAAGACATGTGAAAAGTTGTTGTTGATAGGGGGAGTTATGACAGAAAGAAGAAGTTCTTGTCTTGATGGTTTTTCACATCATATGTTGCCATCAATGACAAAGGGGGAGATTGTTGCAAGTATGAGGTGAACCAGTGTTGTCATTGATGTCAACTTACTCATATTGCATTAGTAAGAAGGTTTGGATGAGTTGTGTGTTGTTATTATTGAGGAAATCAGTCTCCATCCGGAACAGTGAAGAACAGTGATGAGAATAAGGCAAATGTACTGTATAGGTTGAGAACCAGAGGATACGGATTAAAGGGTTTGTAGATATGAGTCTTGAGATGCTTCAGCTAAGATTTCAGAGGTTTGCATGAAGATCTAAAGAAGTTGTGGTTGTCTGTGTGGAACCGGTTTCAGCAAGTGTTCAGAAGTGACAGAGGATCACAGAAAGGTCCGGTGAGGTCCAGAATTGTATTATCCTAATCTACGGATTGGAAGCAGTGTTTGGGGTGTCCTTGTGATGTGTCATCTCAAGTTGTGTATGATTTTGAGGTACGAAAGTACCTTTTGCATTATGACAGTGGTGACAGACTGTGTTCTTGAAGTACCGGATGATGAAGAGAAGAATTCCAATAAGCTGATGAAGTGCAGATGTTTTTGATGATTCAGGGAAGGTTATGATGATCATTGGATCATATCTAGTTCATGTTGGCAGTCCGCATTGAAGTTAGAGTTGGATTTGATGTTATGGCTACCAGTTGTTGGTGTTCTTCCTGTAACAGGCCGACCGGATGTCGACCGGATGTTCTACACGCCTTGCGAATGTTATTGTGATGTTTGCCGACTTAGATGATTGTTCCTAAGTCAATGTCTTGTATAAATAAGTGTTTGAGAATCACAGAAAGGTCCGGTGAGGTCCAGAATTGTATTATCCTAATCTACAGATTGGAAGGAGTGTTTGGGGTGTCCTTGTGATGTGTCATCTCAAGTTGTGTATGATTTTAAGGTCCGAAAGTACCTTTTGCATTATGACAGTGGCGACAGACTGTGTTCTTGAAGTACCGGATTATGAAGAGAAGAATTCCAATAAGCTGATGAAGTGTAGATGTTTTTGATGATTTAGGGAAGGTTATGATGATCATTGGATCATATCTAGTTCATGTTGGCGGTCCGCATTGAAGTTAGAGTTGGATTTGATGTTATGGCTACCAGTTGTTGGTGTTCTTCCTGTAATAGGCTGACCGGATGTCGACCGGATGTTCTACACGCCTTGCGAATGTTATTGTGATGTTTGCCGACTTAGATGATTGTTCCTAAGTCAATGTCTTGTATAAATAAGTGTTTGAGAATTCATTTTGTGGTGTGGATTGTGGGGATGAGTGTGGTATAGCAAAGAGAAGTGCGAAAGGCAGAGCAAGGGTTTTTGGGCTTAAATGGAACTGATCCGGAAATGGTAGAGATGTCATTCTCCAGTTCAAGATTGTGATTCTTATCACTCTGTAGACAGTGTGTCTCCTTGTAGGCAGTGTGCCTCTTTGTGAGCAGTGTGCTCGAGCAGTGAGCCCTAATTGGCATGTGCCATTCATTTTTCTTATTCTTCTAACAGAGAATAATCCTTGGGTTAATCACCCCGTGGTTTTTCCCTTAATCAAGTTTTCCACGTCAAAATTTTGGTGTTCAATGTGTTGATATTTATCTGCTCTTGTGTTTATGCATTATGCTTTCATGGATGGTTAATTGATATACTGTTAACTAACAAAGAAGAATCAAGTGGTTGAAGTAAGAGCAAGTTTTTATACAACTAATTCACCCCCCCTCTCAGTTGTATGCCCTAGATCCAACACAAAGCCTCCACCACAACACTACATGGTTTGTTGTCAGGCCTTGCGGTGATGCAGTGAATCACCCGCATCACCGCAAGGCCCAGCAACAAACCGTGTGGTGTTGCGGTGGCCTCATGGTAGTGCAAACTGCCTCCCTAGATAGAATCCTTCATTCCTTCCCATGAAACAACTTGTCTTTTGGATGGTATTGGTGGGAGCTCCGATGAAGAGAAATCTCATCCAGTTGTGCGTCTGGACAGAGATAGGCGTATATAATGGGTATCACCACAACACCGCACAGTTTGTTGCTAGGCCTTGCAGTGATGCAGTGAATCACCCACATCACTGCAAAGCCCAGCAACAAACCATGTGGTGTTGCGGTGGAGGCTTTGTGCATCATTCAAAAGAGGATTTTTGCATAAATTCTTCATTATTGAATTTTGTGCAGAAGTTTTTGTGAAGGCTTTGGTGATAAATTCTTCAAAAGAGGTATAGATGTATTGCAGATGCAAACTATGACAGTCAAGTTGCTAATGAACTGAAGAGTCATAGTCACTTCATCAAAAGATACTCGACCAAATTCTAATTCACTCACATTACACATGATGAAGATTCTATGAGAACAGTAGCATGCATCATGAAGGAGAGTACAGTCATAAGCAAAACCTTTTTGGCTATAGGCAGTGAAGGTATAAAGATGAAAGGATAGTTGTAGACACCTAAAAATATCTCGACCACCAAACTGACTCCCGACATCCCTAAACTTACCAATTCCCTTTCCAACCAATTAATTAAATTTTTATTTAATTAATCACCCCTTTCATTTTCTAAATCCACACCATTTTATCCCCAAAATTGAATTAATTTTATTAATTCAATAGTCCAAACCTTAGCCAATTGATTTAATAAATATGCAAAATTTATTAAATCAATTCCCCCATTTTCCCTAAATCTAATTAATTAGTTAAACCATGTTAACTAATTAATCCAGCCTACTAATTAGCCTATCCCTACCCTAGACAATTACATAGCTATTATTTAATTACCTACTCTAGCCTATATCATCCTAGCCTTAGGATTAATTAATTAAATCACTAATTAATTAATCTTATCCCCCCTCTAATCCCTCTACTAATTTATTCCAGCCACATTAATTAGGATAATCACCCTAATTAAGTAAGTCAAACCCTCATTAGCACTTTTCTCCACATTCCCCAAATTTAAAATTCAAATAAATCACACATCACATTTACCCCTCTTACATATGTCATAACTCTCTTCCCCAAATGAATTTTTAATTTATTTTACCCTTTGCCATGTGAATTTTTAATTCACAAATAATCCATCTCACCCAACCTCATTTATTTACCCCTTTCCCAAAAATGAATAAAAGATTTACTTTTATTCCTAGCCCTCCATCTTCCAAGATCAAATCTAGGCCCTCCACATCACTTTCATCCTCCACCATTGATCTCTCCATTTAATCTCCACCCTTGGATCAAAATCCTCTCAAAAAGTCTATAAATACAACCTCTCACAAGTCATTTTCATCATCCAATTCCATGCAAAGTTACCATGCCAAAATCATCTTTGAGTTAATAGTGAGTTGCACAATTTGAGAGCACTTCACATTTGAATCCATAGTCTAGGGATAATCTTGGTCTTGGGAGCTTCATTTGGGTGCAAAGGCTCCTTCTTCCCTTGATGGGATTAGGTTGTGTTTTGTAAGGTATAATCTTGTGTTTACTTGCATTTGATTTAGCTCTTTGCCTTATTGCATTATCTAATCTACATTGGCACACCCGGTGGGACCCACAAGGTCCAATCTAATCCTTGTTTGTGAGTTGTTGTGTTAGTATTCGGCCTTTTGCAGGATCAGCGCTATTCGACCGTTGCAGCGGTGCCATCACTGCCGTATTTCAGCGCTATTTCTCTTTTAGCGCTATTTCTGCATGATTTTATTTTATATGCTAACCATACTCACGTGTGTTTATTGCTTTTCTTGTTGTTTTCTGTGTTTTTTGTTCTCTGTTTTGCAGGAAAACAAGGAATTACAGGGGGAGGTTATGGCAAATTTTGGAAAGAAAAGACAAAGCAGCATCAAACCCCCGTTTTGGTGCCATCCTTCAGATTAGCACCATCCATGTCTTCCCCCGGATTCAGAAACACCACGCAGTGGCACCTTCACTACTTCGGATTATCGCTATCCTCTATTTTAGCGCGTAATGTAGGATATATTAGCGCTATCGTCTGTATCAACACCATTAATTTAATTAGCACTATATTAGGTTTTAATTATCGCTATAAATTAGTTTAGCGCCATTTTACATAAGTCAGGTTGTTCTGCCCACAGTGGCGCCTGTATATGTCTGTTTTAGCGCTATTTTGCCTTTCTGTTTGTTGCAGGTACTGTGGATACTAACGAAATCTTTTTGCAGGATGGTTTGTTAATTAGTTAGCAAACATTTCAATTTGGAAGCTAAAATGAACCCTTGTTTGCTTTGTCATGTCTTGAACAAACATTTCAATTTGGTGTTTTAAAAATTAACCCAAACAACTCCTTGATTGAGGTGTGTGATCATAACATTTATTTTTGGTGCTCTAAAATATACTTTGTGTGCCAACAAACAAACAATCAAAACACTTCAATTTGGGCTATAAAAAGAACAACAAATTGCATACTTCATTGGATAAAAAGAACAACAAACTTGCATTTCCACGCATATAATCAAGACAATCTAAATACTTGTGTGAAGTGTCTTCGTGATTGTGTCAAGTAGAGTGAGAAAGTGTATGCTCTTCCCTCGCACCTTTTGGTGATCTTGGGAATCAAAAACTACTCACAACACTTTGCATTAATCGCCCCCCATCTAAATCCAAAGATCTAAAATTGAACCATGTTGAGTGTGATATAATCATAGGGAACACGTATGCTCTCCCCTCGCATCTTTGTATGAACTTGGGGATCCAAAGTGTTTTCATGATTGTATCGCTTTTGTAATCTTTAGAGGGCCTGCCACCCCGCTTCAAAAGGTGGGAACGACCCAAGCGGCATCAAGCTAAAGCCAAGCTCTTCCAAGCCGCTATATAAAATAAGGCGTTTGGGACGAAAGTCTCAAGTGACAGGTGTTGTTTTGTTATACCGACAACCAACCTCCCCATAAACCCTCCAAGGCACAACCCTTGGAGGCTGGGAGACTCCATAACGGAGAGTAGTGCTGCCGCACGTATAACCACCTGAACGGATGCCCTTACTAAGAGCCATCGTTGTAGAAAGCCAAAATCCTTCTATTTGTTGATGCAGAGGGCAAAACCCTTGAAGCGGCCCTGATTCATGCGGTTCTTAGCTGAGGTAGCAGGGACAATCTAAAGGTTTGGAGAGGTTCAAGCCTTATAAGAAACCCAGATCTTGGTATGCGTGAGAAGTGTGTGCAATTGTAAGGAGGAGCCGGTGCTACCAAGATCCTGGAGCTACCCGCTTTGAATAGGCGCAGCTAGGGGATTCAACAAATATTGTCACAATCTCGCCTTAGGTTGTAAAAATGTGCTTGTTCTAAACAAAATCATGTCATTTCACAAACAAAAATCATTGCTTGTTTTGCATTTAAATGTGTGTTAAAATGCTTTGATTTTTTCACAAACAACTTGCCAAGAGACAAAACAAATCAGAAATTTGTCAAAATCTGTTTCAGTGCCATATCTGTCTTATTGTAGTGCCTTTTCACCTGTGGATTGGCAATATTTTGAGATTAACATGCCTGAGACAGAACAAATCAATTAGTCACATCCCCAACAGACAAATCCAAAATTCTGCCATCAGAAATCCAAAAGTTTGCCATTAGAAATCTGTCAAACTCTGTTTCAGCGCCATATCTGTCTTATTGTAGCACCTTTTCACCCATGGATTGGCGCTATTTTGAGATTAACATGCCTAAGATAGAACAAATTAGTTAGTCACATCCCAAACAGACGAATCCAAAATTCCACTGTCAGAAATTCAAAAGTTTATCATCAGAAACCTGTCAAACTCTGTTTCAGCGCCATAGCTGTCTTATTGTAGTGCCTTTTCACCTGTGGATTGGTGCTATTTTGAGATTGACTTGCCTGAAGCAAAGACCCATTTTGTTGTGATCTACACCTTCTGTTCTGCCATAATCCATATCCATCTCACAGAAATCCACCAACAGTCCAGCCATTCTTTTTAAAAAATTTCCCAAAATTGCACCTTCTTGACCTTAGAGAATTAATCACCACCATTGTTGGACCCCATTATCAGCACAAATACATATCTATCCATCCCCATTCGGTCCTTTTGCATATCTCCTTGGATCAATATAAAATCATTTCAAAAATCCACATCCAAATCAAAACCCCATCAACAAATCACCAATCAAATCTTGTCACCCTTTTGAGCCAAAGTTAGATCTAGATCTTATCATTAACATCACATTTTCCTTGAAAAGTCATTAGTCTACATTTCAAGAAAAAAAAATCACCTCTCTTTGTGTAAGGTCATTAGTCTACCCCAAACAAAGAAAATCATCATCCTTTGTGTGCCAAATCAAAATCTAGATCTTACCCAAAAGCTCAATTCGAGAAACATCAACAATATCATCCTCACCATCCTAAATCAATCAAAAACATCAAATCCCTTTCTTATCATCCATCTTTAGTCCAAAATTTGTGCAAAAATATCAATATCACCCATTCATATCACCCTTAGGATAAAACCTTTGGAAAACATATCAATCCTCATCATACCCTTCTACTCCATCTCACGACCACATCCATCTTTGGGTCCAACACAATCAATTCGATTCTCTAAGGTCTCCACCTCATCCCACATCTAGAAATCAAATTCATACGTGTATGCCCACCACAAGATCACAACACAAAAGAAATCAAGAAATGGCGAAACGATGGCCCTTTGGCATGCCTAACACCGACAGTAACAACATACCCATTTATCAAACATACAATCCACCTACATATTCCTTCATCCCCCCATTTGGCGCCAACGACCCTTTTCACTTCTTACCACAAGCACCAACACCACCCCCACCACCACCACAAAATGTCCCCACCATATCCCAAGATGACCTAGATGTCTTGACCTTCACGCAAGATGCTGATAATATGGACCTACTTGATAAAGTCCTAAGATCGGATCTAAAGAGATATCTTGACCATCTTCTCAAGCTTGGTGCTCAACTTCCCCCCATCACAACCATCCACTTCTACAGTTGTCCCAACTCTATCAAATACCCAAGCATCTACATCACATACCCAACCTACCATCTCTCAAACGTCAACACCTAACGTATCTACCACTTCCACAACCTCAACCGCTACCACACCTACAATTTCCATGGCCATACCTAACATCTCCCAACCTGTCATCACTTCTACTACCACAACTACTGTCAACCCTTCCGCTTCAAACACAATGGGCATACAAGGCAACATCACACAAGCAAGTACATCCACAAGTGTGCCCCCACCAAACCCTCACACCCTTGCATACCTACGACAACTATTCTCACAACAAACTCACAACGCATCTAACCAATCCAACATACACGTACCCAACATCAATCCCATAAGTCAACATAATCCCAATCCCCAAATACCCCCACATATTCTCCAACAACTCTATGCCCACCAACAACAACAGCCACCAATCAATCCAAACCCCAACCCGCAATACCAACATCTCAACCAAACCAATCCCCAATATCAAATCATGCCTCATCTCCCATATCTCACTAACCAACAACCCTACACATTCCAACCGCAACAACCACAGGATCTCAACACCGTCCTACAAGGCTTAATTCAAAAGGTGGATGACCTACAAACTGGGGGCAAACGCAAATACTATTCCTTCAAGGATATTTGCCCCTACCCATTTGATTGCACCTTATACATGCCCCCTTTCCCTAAAAACTTTGAAATGCCAAAATTTGACAAATACAAGGGAAAGGGAGACCCTAGGGACCACCTAAGGGAATTCTACATTGCTTGCCTCGAAGTCTCTCACAATGACACATATCTTATGAGACTCTTCCCAAGAAGTCTTGGCGGCCAAGCCGCTGAATGGTTTGCCCATCTTCCACCTGGAATTCAAACATTTCCTGAGCTTGCGGAGAAGTTTGTCAACCACTTCTCCTACAACTTTGAACATGAGATGTCTATGACTGACCTTTGTAACACCAAAAAAAAGAATGGCAAAGCTTTCGCTTCTTTCCTACAAACGTGGAGGGGCCTAGCAAGCAAGCTCCCATGGCCTATTCCTGAAAAATAACTTGTCACCATGTTCATGGCCAATCTCAATCAGGAATTAGGTTTTCACTTACAGATTCTGTGTGCATCTACCTTTGAAGAGGTTATCGACAAAGGCAACACTATTGAACGAGCCCTCATTGCCAAGGGTTCCATCAAACTTTACGATCCCAAATCCAACAACAACAACAATAACAACAACCACAAAACCAATCACAACACCCCCAATACGAACAACAATACCAACACGCAATCTAATGATAAATCACGTTATTGGGGGAAGAACAAGAATAATCTAAACGACAGCGTCACCAATGTAAAGGTTGTCCAACACATCCAAAACCACACACCGGCACACACGTATGCAGCAAACACCAATAACCAAAGAGGACGAAATAAACCCCGCAAACCTCGCCAGAATTTCACGCCGTTAGTAGAACCTATTGAGGACATCCTCGATAGATGCCTCAAGCAAGGAGAAATCACACTCCCGCCTGTCCCCTCCACTTTCCATCAATGTCTCAAATTCCCCCACAACGGCACCGAAATCACTATTTATGTCGATCCCCATCCCTTCCAATACTGCAGTTTTCTGGAAGGACACAACCAAACCTTCTATCCATACAATAAAGCCACCACCCAAATCACTCCAATAGCTTCCACTTCATACATGGACCCCACCAACATCGCCACCACTTCATCGCAAACACCTTCACCTCCTGAGGTCAAGATCAAGATCAGCGACCAAGGCTGTGGGGAATACAACCTTCACGGCACCTTTTGTGTTGGATTATTACCCACTCCTAAGACATTTGGCACTCCGAACACAGAGGCAGCTGACACCGTCATCATCAAATGCAAACCCTCGCCCATCTTTGAGAAGAAACACCTTTTGGATCAGGACATACTTGAAGATATTTCATCCTGGCTTTACAAAGACGAGGAAACAGAACAAGACATCCCCACCATCCCAACAAACAATTACGGCAAAGGATCTGAAATAGTCAAAAGCATGGGTTACAAAGGACAAGGCAGCATTGGCCTTCATGAACAGGGCATTGTGGAACCACTGCAAGCAACAAGGAACCCCTATACTCAAGGATTAGGGTATGGTCAACCACAACGCATCCTTAATACCGGTGAATGTATCTTAGCTGAGTTTGCTCCAGTTTCTCTAGATGTCGACAATATTAACGAAACAGACCTACAAGACTCCTTTAGCGACTTTGCCAAGTTCTTCGCCTCCTCCATTTGCACCATCTACTCCACTACTCTCGCCTCATCATCCAATGACCTACCATTGGTATACCCTGACCTCATCGACTGGGACCAACGAGGACCTCCTATTTTTGATATCGCACCTAATGACGAAGCCATTGCTGAAATGATGGGATTAAGAGACAACTTCCCCTTGGGAGATCACAGGGCTGGATACATCATGGAACTCAATCCGGCTGCCTATTTTGGGGAGACAACCCCTGCTTCTAGTCGCAAAAATACAAAAACAAAAAATGGATCTGATGGTGAAAACTGTTCCACGGCAGTATCAGATCCTAAAAAAGTAAAAATAAAGGACGTATCTCCTGGTAAAAACCTCCATGAGGCTCCAGGAGATGGAAGCATGCGCCTCCCTGAAATAGTAAAGTATATCCTGACAGATCACCCATCTTGGTTGAATCGGCACAGGAAATGAATCTAGGGATAGAGGAAGAGCCGAAAATAACATATAGAGCAGAATCTCTCAGCCTGTTCGAATAGGAAGACTTCTTGGCATTCTTCACACACAGAAATTGCAACTTTGCATGGACTTACGCAGACATGCCAGGGCTAGATCCTGCCTTAGTCATTCATCATCTTGCAGTGCGTCCTGATGCCAAACCAGTCAAACAGAAGCTCCGAAAGATGAACCCTCAGGTGGCCCTTCTTGTCAAAGTAGAGCTCAAAAAGTTATTAGAGGTCAGGTTCATACGTCCAATTGATTATCCTGAATGGGTTTCGAATCTAGTACCCATTGCTAAACCAGATGGCAGAATCCGTTGTTGCACTGACTTCAAAGACCTCAACAAAGCCTGCCCAAAAGATGGCTTCCCGCTTCCCAACATTGACATGATCGTGGATCTTACCGTAGGGCATGAGATGCTATCCCTCATGGATGGCTTTTCAGGATACAATCAAATCAAAATTGCCGAAGAAGATCAACACAAGACATCTTTTATATGCCCATGGGGGACATACTGTTAGGTAGTAATGCCATTCGGCCTAAGGAATACAGGAGCTACTTATCAACGAGCAATGACTATCATCTTCCATGACCTCTTTCACCACATCATGGAGGACTATGTTGATGACTTACTTGGCAAATCCAAAACCAAAGAAGAACACTTAGACGTGCTAGCCAAGATCTTTGACAAGCTAGAGCAATATAATGTTCGTCTAAATCCAAAAAAGTGTGTCTTTGGCGTCACTTCAGGCAAATTGTTGGGATACATAGTCTCCAAACGAGGAATTGAGGTGGACCCAGCAAAAGTCAAAGCTATTACTGAAATGCCACCTCCTAAAACCTTGAAACAACTGAGAAGCCTGTAGGGTAAACTATAGTCTATCCGCTGATTCATCGCTCAACTTGCTGACAAATGCCAACCATTCCAGCATCTCCTCAGGAAAGATACGGCTTTCGCCTGGACTACTCAGTGTTAGGAGGCCTTTGACCAACTAAAAGCATATCTGGCTAATCCCCCTATTCTATCTCCACCAAGACAAGGAGAGCCCCTCCTCTTGTATATTTCTGTGACCGACACAGCAATTGGGGCTTTGTTAGCACAACATGATGAGCACGGGAAGGAAAGAGCCATCTACTACATCAGCCGCACCTTGATTTCCTATGAGCTTAACTACACACAAATTGAACGAGCATGTCTTGCCCTGGTTTTCACATCACAAAAGTTAAGACATTATATGCTCAATCACAAGACTAAGCTCATTGCTAAGATCAACCCACTCAAATATTTGCTAAACAGAGCAGCTCTCACTGGAAGAATGGCAAAATGGGTCATGATTCTCACCGAATTTGACATAGAATACACAGAGAGAAAGGCAATCAAAGGGCAAGTCATAGCAGATCAGCTGGCTAAGGCACCTATTCAGGCAGAACATCCTACAATAGCAGAATTTCTAGACGAGGCCATCTTGACAATCACACCAGCCGCAGATACATGGAAGATGTATTTTGATGGATCCTACACTCACAGAGGCTTGGGGGCAGGCGTCCTATTTGTTACCCCTCAAGGTGACACGATCCCTAAATCATTCAAAATCACATTTCCATGCACCAATAATGTAGCAGAATATGAGGCCCTCATCACAGGTCTCCAAATGGCCATCCAATGGAAAATAGACAAACTAACTGTGTATGGCGACTCTCAACTAGTCATCAGGCAAGTCAATAATGAATATAAAACCAAGGACGATAAGCTTCTTCCCTATAAGAAGATGGTCGATGACTTTAAAGATTATTTCGGTGACATCCACTTTGAGCAGATCCCAAGGTTAAACAACAAAGTGGCAGATGCCATGGCCACCATCGAATCTCTGGTTGACATGAAGCAAGGCAGCAAAAAATGTGAATTTCTGATCGAAGAGCTCCCCATCCCAACATATGACGTTCCCCAATCTGAATTAGTGTGCGAAATCATTGGTCCTTTATCCCCCTGGTATCAAGAAACTTACCTCTACCTTCACGATAACATCCTCCCCAACAACCTATCCCCATCACAGAAAAAATCCTTCATCCGCCGAGCCTCCCGTTTCATCCTTGTAGGTGACACCCTCTACAAAAGGAGTCTTGATGGTACGCTTCTACGATGTTTAGACTCTAGGGAAGCTGAGGTAGCTTTGGAAGAGGTACACATAGGTATTTGCGGGGCCCATTCAAGTGGACCAGCTCTTTCTAAGAAGGTCCTGAGAACTGGCTATTATTGGCCCACCATGGACAAGGATGCACATCAGTTTATCAGAAAATGCCTCCCATGTCAACAGCACGGCGATCTCATCCACGCCCCAGCACAGGAGCTGCAACCAATCACAACACCATGGCCTTTCTCACAGTGGGGACTTGACCTTGTAGGGAAAATCCATCCTCCATCTTCCAACAGCCATAAATTTTTAATAACTGCTACCGAATACTTCACAAAGTGGGTGGAAGCAATACCACTCACCTTCACCACAGGCATCCAAATCTCCAAGTTCATTCTCCACTACATCATCTGCCGCTACGGTATCCCCCATTCCATTGTCACTGATAATGGGAAGCCATTCAAAAACTAAGAAGTTCGCACTTTGTGCGAAAAGTTCGACATCAAACATCGCTTCTCCACGCCATATTACCCCCAAGGAAACGATCAAGCAGAGGCTTCTAACAAAACCATCCTCCGCATCTTAAAAAAGAGTCAATGAAGCTGGCCGCGACTGGCACCTCCAACTCAACCCCGCCCTATGGGCTTACCGCACCAGCATCTGCACTCCTACTTGAGCCACTCCATACTCACTGGTATTCAGATCAGAAGCCATTTTACCTATAGAGGTCGAGCTCCCATCCCTCCGAGTATCATTGCAAAATATTATCTCTGATGAAGACTATCGCGTCGCAAGGTTGCATCAACTGGAACTATTGGATGAGAAACGCCTAAATGCATTAAATCACTTACAGGCATACCAAAACTGCCTCAGAAGGAGCTACAACAAAAAGATCAGAACCAGAAAGTTTGAGGTAGGTGATCTGGTCCTAATGGAAAATCAAAAGAACCTGCAGGAGCATCTGAACCAAGGAAAATTTAAACCTAATTGGCTAGGACCTTATGTCGTCACTGCCGACTATGGGTCAGGAGCTTATCAGCTTGCAACACCCGAGGGGCAGCCTCTAGATGAGCCAATGAACATCTTGCATCTCAAGCGATTCTATGCATAACCCATCTGATACCACAAGTCAAAAAATCAAAAAAATACAAAAAAATAAAAACACCAAAAAAATCAAAAAATCAAGAACAATCAGAGTGCAATAAAAACTTCCAGTGGTGAAAATCACCTCGGTGATGCCTTGGATAAGTACCATGGTGAAAACCTATTTCAAGTGCCATGCATAGTGGCCGGTTCTACCATCTAATAAGTCCTCTTTCCATCATAACACTCCATACCCACACATCCCATGGCTTGAAATTCTGAAACATCAAGTTTGTTCACCCATTCTGCACTACCTCACCCACCCACAACCCCATTCATGAAACAAGGATCCTTGTAAGCTCTCCTTTGTATAGTTCATAAAATCAGAAAATCCAAAAACATCATAAAATCAGAAAATCCAAAAACATCATAAAATCAGAAAATCCAAAAACATCATAAAATCAGAAAATCCAAAAACATCATAAAATTAGAAAATCCAAAAACATCATAAAAATAGAAAATCCAAAAATAATTCCCCCCTGCATCAATCTCGCATCCCATCATGATCATCTAAACACACATCAACCCTCGTCACATCCCATCCCAAACCATTCCCACATCATCAAGTCTTGCCAGAACTACATATTCATTTCACTCGCATCTTAAAAGTACCTTGATCCCGTGGACACAGGGTATGTAGGTAGTCTGGAATACGAAGGATGTTTCCAGTACTCAGGTATCTAAGATGCACCCATCCCACCCATTGGGATGGTTCCCACTCACTGAGCTTTCTCGATCTACGAAACGATACGCATGCTACACATACCTTTGAAACATGGTCCCTCGCGCAAAAAATCATCAAGCAATATACCAACTATAATCTTCCATTTGGCCCGAATGTTCTTTTGCCCATCTTCAACAAACTCTCCAATCAAAACAGATCTGCATCCTAGGATATGTCTTTCCTACAATGGACAATAATCTATCATTCTATCATCACGTCTCTTGGCAAGAGCACACAAAGGCTATTTGTATCTTTCGTTGGTCTTTTTGCTTATTGATTTTTACCTTTTTGTCTCGCTCCAAGTAATCTCCAAAACTACCTTGATCTCATTATATCATGGTACGTAGCGGATAGCCCTTGGAATAGACATAGTCATTATTTCGGTATGCTGTGCTTGTGGGTTGGTTTCATTACTCCAAGACTAGTATTCATATCTTGAAGTCCAGGTCGGTTCTAGCATGATGTGTCCTATTTGCATATACAGGTATCAACACCTTATATGCATTATTCACACTCGCTGCTATGAGTCCCCTTCCTTCACTAGGCAAGATTATACTACCTTGGACATGCATGAAATCAACCTATTGTTTGTGGGTCTAGTCCATGCAATTGTCAGATATACATCATCACCTAGGTCATTTCATACCTTCGTGAACTATATCCTACATTGCTACATTAAACTAAGAAATGCTCTCAATTAAGTTTGTGCAATTACTGATACTAGCTCAACATCATCATCTTAATCACTCAGTCACCTATCCCATATCGGCCTAGATTTGATCGACACTTTCCAACCCCCCCCACCAATCTAACTCCCGCACTAACCCCATCATCCCAATCTATCTCCACTTAACACATCTTGAACCAAACCAACCCCCCCCTCAATGACGTGGTATCTTATGACCTAACCATCCTCCAACCCCCCCACCGCCATCCCTTAGCCGCTCTCACCCCTATCATCTCCAACACCTAACACGTTCTCCCACAGTCTCACCATTCAGGGTCAACACAAGGAACATCATGTGTATCAGGACTAGGCTACCTCACCTATCACCTAGTTTGCATACCACCTATCACCGATACTGCATTTGGCACATATCATCTAACTACATGTCACCACCAATTTGCATCACATGTTAGGTTCATTTTAATCCATTTGCATCACATGTTAGGTTCATTTTTAATCCATTTGCATTACATGTTAGGTTCATTTTTAATCCATTTGCATCACATGTTAGGTTCATTTTAATCCATTTGCATCACATGTTAGGTTCATTTTTAATCCATTTGCATCACATGTTAGGTTCATTTTAATCCATTTGCATCACATGTTAGGTTCATTTTAATCTATTTGCATCACATGTTAGGTTCATTTTTCCATTTGCATCACATGTTAGATTCATTTTAATCCGTTTGCATCTCATTTTAGGTTCATTTTAAATCCATTTAAGTTTGCATAAAACACAAGAAGATTCATTTTAGCTGCATATCACACTCATTTATCACACAGGCGCACCATAAAATTAAAATATAGCATCATCACATTGCATTCCATACATATAAATAAATAATTAGTTGCATTCTAACATCATCATCATTGAAACAACATATCATCTAGTAGCATATACATAATCCCATACATTTTTATCCATAATAAATGTTTGTTAATCCATTATTTAGTTACATCATATAGTCCATAAAATCACAACACCATGCATATATCACAAAAACATAATTGCATCCACCAAATCACACACATCATTTGAAACAACATCATACATCCACAACATATAAAATATAACATGTGCATCCATCATATAATCATCATCACAATAGAACATCATAAACCATCAAAAGTCTCGCATCATATATAATCACCGCAAAAAAATGTACATCACTCACATCATCAAAAAATAAAGTGTCCTGATACAACGCCTCTAAGGGCTATCATGGTATAACTATCACATCGAGGATCCTCTCTCTGAGGGGGTAGGAGATGATGACCCTGGTCGAGCCTGTGATCCTGGCGGCGGCTGTGGCTGTGGTGCTACTGGTACCTGAGGATCCTGCTGGGGCACATATGTGAGAGGGGGCATCGTCTGCTGAACTGACTGAATAGATCTTGATCGATGTGATCTCGATGCCCCCGATCTACTAACCTGGCTGTAACTCGGTGCTCGCTGCGCTGCGGGTACAGCTGCATAGTATAACCCCCGATAATACT
Organism: Cunninghamia lanceolata; assembly: GCA_027924645.1. Taxonomy (NCBI): domain Eukaryota; kingdom Viridiplantae; phylum Streptophyta; class Pinopsida; order Cupressales; family Cupressaceae; genus Cunninghamia; species Cunninghamia lanceolata. The sequence continues at coordinate 11,266,904 of BSBN01000219.1, read as the reverse complement.
CTGTCTGTGCTCTGGCCTCTGCTAGCTCTCCCCGTACCTGAGCTACCTGTCCTTGTACCTGAGCTACCTGTCCCTGTGCCTGGCTCAACTGCCCCTATATCTGATGCGCATGTGTCTGAGCCTGGGCCAGCTGAGTCTGCATCCCCGCCAAAATCGGGGCAAGGCCCCCACCCACAGCCTGTGCACTGCTCAACGCAGTCTCTGCCTGATGTGCTCTCACGAGCGCTGCATCCCGCTCTAGCCTCAAATCCTCCATGTCCTCTCGAGCCTGAGCCAGCTCAGCCTCTAGCACTGCCACCTGCATATCTACTCCCTGCAGCTGTCCCAACTCGGTCTCTCGGCGCCCCAACGCCTCCTCTAAACTGGCCACCTGAGCACGTAGTGTCTCTACCTCCTCCATCTCCTCCTGTGACCGTCGCCAAGGCGTCAGCCTCTCAACCTCTGCCTCCATCCCTGCCCCTGAGCTCCCTGCCTCGGCATCATGTCTACCGACTCGCAGCTGCTCCACCCGTGATGGGGATAGATCACCCTGCTCTGTCCTCGGCTGTCCACCGCACCGTCGCGGTGCTCTACCCTGCCGTCCGCCCCTAGCCTGGGCCTGCTGTGCTGGAACCTGCTGTGCAGGAACCTGCTGTGTTGGAACTTGCTGTGCTGGAGCCCCCTGCCCCACTGGTCCCTGTCCCACTGCCACTACTGCCACCTCATCCACAAGCTGACCATCTCTAGCGATCACCCTCTCTGACCCATCATCCATCACCTCCACGATGTAGTCCTCCACAATGACCTCATCATCTCCCTCTCCCTCATCCTCTGATATCTCCACTGTCGGATCTGTCAATCGAGTGGGCCGATGCATCTGCCACCATGCCTCATAAGTAGGCGTAGTACTTGCATCCATCACTGTGCTCCTCCAATCCCACTGAACTGGCCGAAGTGCTGCCCAATCATTCAGCGCAACCTATGGCTGTAATGGTGCGGGCCAGTGAGCTGTATCCCGCGGCATCCGCGCATATATCGCCATCTGCTGAGGCATATCCTGTACCAGTCTAAACTGACGCATAACCCACAAGGGTAGGTACATCTCTATGGTATGGTCTCCACGACCCATAAGAAATCTCTACTGAAATGTGTATGGGAGATGGGTCACATCATCGGGCCACTCCTCACAATCAATATATGGACGATAGACCACGCTAATCACGTCATCCAGTATCCTCCACCAGTGGCGGACCTGTCCAGTATAGGTATACACTGCATCCCGATACAAGAACACAAATGCCTCAAACAGCCGCCGATAATAACCGCAGGTCGGCTGAGTCACAGGGATGTGCTCCCAAAGCCATACGTGTAATAGCGTAACACCAGCAGATAAAGCCCTGTCATGAAGATAAGCGACCGTGTGCATCTCATGTAGCAGCTGTGCTAGCATCACCGGCCCCCATGCGTAGACAATACCATGACTCACCATCCCCTCTATCATCCCACCCCAGCCCACAGGAAAACCTCTGCCTCGCCTATCCGGCAGCACCACACCTCCAATCAGCACACACAAATATAAGGCAAAGGGATCTGCACCCGCCACCAGTGTCCTGTCATAATCCATCTCCCTCCCGTCTGCCGAAAACACCACGTGCTCTGCTCCGAACACTCTAATCAATGCACTCCGCCCCCTCCTCGTGTCATACCTCACATGTTGACCATGAATCGACAGCTTGAGGATGTGATAAACATCCTCAAGTGTGATGGCTAGCTCTCCTGTCAGTAGCAGAAAGCTAGAAGTCTCACTGCGGTATCACTCCACTGTAGCCGTCATCAGAGCTCTATGAGCTCGCAGCACTGGCATCGCTACCACCGTCCAAAGCCCCAGTCTCGCCAGTCGAGGCCGCCATGCCTCATCAAACAGCGGCATCATGGATCGCACTCGTCACTCCCACGACTGCAGTATAAACCGCTCTGTATCCTGCAGCCACCACTTCTTCGTTAGATACTAACTTATTTTCCCCCCACACCTTTTTCTTCTAAATGTCTCACAGGCCCAAATCATGTGGCCCCACACAAACAGTCCCTAAGTGCTATTTTAAAAATGGCGCTACTTTCCCCTACCTATCGCGCCAATACAGAGAATGGCGCCACTGCGTGTCCTGTATCACGCCAATCCAGACGATGGCGCAGCACTTCATTTTCGTGTCAATTCAACTTTTAGCGCTAAAACTCACGATAGCGCTATTCCCCAGTATGGCACTATTTCAGATGATAGCGACGATATAACCATAATATGGCGCCAAAAGGCCGTATGTTTTTTTCTAGCTTTTGGCGCCAATCCAGAAGATGGCACCAATATTTCTACCAAATGGCGACAAAATCGCCTTACCCTACCCTAGCAGATAGCGCTAATCCGCAGGATTGCGCTAATCTGCCTTGTCTATGGCGCCACGCGCTCCTAACCCATATCCCAAAACCCAAAAACATGTGTGTAAAATAAAAAATCACAAAGTTCGGGTTAGGCCCTACCTGGGGTCCAGCCTCGGGTGACCGCCCGACCTCTCGGAATCGCTCTGAGATGTGATGAAGTCGCAGGAACTGTGGGTTGCGCTCAGCCATCTCTCCTTTGTCTTTTCTTCTAGAAGGTCAAAGTGTGCCAATGTGGCACTCTTTGGGCCCACTTTTCCTAATATAGTGGGCCATGTCATCCCTCCACCCCTTCCTTTCCCCTCCAGGGTGCAGATCTCAGCATTTTTCCTCTGTTTTTCCTCCCACCATCTTCTTTTTCCATCACCTCTCCCACTCTCACTTCTGTCGCATCCTTTCGAGAGCTTACCTGCAAAATTTTCATATTCCCGCTAACCTCTCGAGGGGTCATCCCCTATCCATCTCATTCCTTCCCGGTAGCTGGGGCATATTTTTCTTCGACCTGATGCCACTTCCCTCCTAGGTCCTGACGCCACGTCAAAGAGGGGCAATGTAGACACCTAAAAATGTCTCGACCACCAAACTGACTCTCGACATCCCTAAACTTACCAATTCCCTTTCCAACCAATTAATTAAATTTTTATTTAATTAATCACCCCTTTCATTTTCTAAATCCACACCATTTTATCCCCAAAATTGAATTAATTTTATTAATTCAATAGTCCAAACCTTAGCCAATTGATTTAATAAATATGCAAAATTTATTAAATCAATTCCCCCATTTTCCCTAAATCTAATTAATTAGTTAAAACCATGTTAACTAATTAATCCAGCCTACTAATTAGCCTATCCCTACCCTAGACAATTAAATAGCTATTATTTAATTGCCTACTCTAGCCTATATCATCCTAGCCTTAGGATTAATTAATTAAATCACTAATTAATTAATTTTATCCCCCCTCTAATCCCTCTACTAATTTATTCCAGCCACATTAATTAGGATAATCACCCTAATTAAGTAAGTCAAACCCTCATTAGCACTTTTCTCCACATTCCCCAAATTTAAAATTCAAATAAATCACACATCACATTTACTCCTCTTACACATGTCATAACTCTTTTCCCCAAATAAATTTTTAATTCATTTTACCCTTCCCCATGTGAATTTTTAATTCACAAATAATCCATCTCACCCAACCTCATTTATTTACCCCTTTCCCAAAAATGAATAAAAGATTTACTCTTATTCCTAGCCCTCCATCTTCCAAGATCAAATCTAGGCCCTCCACATCACTTTCATCCTCCACCATTCATCTCTCCATTTAATCTCCACCCTTGGATCAAAATCCTCTCAAAAAAACTATAAATACAACCTCTCACAAGTCATTTTCATCATCCAATTCTATGCAAAGTTACCATGCCAAAATTATCTTTGAGTTAATAGTGAGTTGCACAATTTGAGAGCACTTCACATTTGAATCCATAGTCTAGGGATAATCTTGGTCTTGGGAGCTTCATTTGGGTGCAAAGGCTCCTTCTTCCCTTGATGGGATTAGGTTGTGTTTTGTAAGGTATAATCTTGTGTTTACTTGCATTTGATTTAGCTCTTTGCCTTATTGCATTATCTAATCTACAATAGTCACCCAAAGGATTGAAATGACAGTCTAAAAGCATGAAGATAATGTAACTTTCTATGATGACAATCACAAAGATGACCATGGATCAACATAAGTTTTAAAGCCACAACCAACTAAGGAGGATTTTCATAAAGGTCATTGATGAAGGAAGGCAGAAAAGGATAGTCTTATCCATGAGTATTTGAGACCTTGACAAATGTAGTGATAAAGATAATTGAGGATAGTCAAATTAAATGGTCGAGGTTTTAAAGAAAGACAATCTTAATGACTGTCATGAGGAGTAAGTATAGTCTTTGACTGTAATAAATATAATCACCATTCACCAAAACCTAGGACATGTTAAATCAAGAATAGAGGGAAATCATATAAACAAAGGGTAAAGTCTTGAATGGACAGTTGAAAAGAGGAAATATAGTGACAGTCAAGGGTTCAATGGCTAGTGAATATGACTAAGGGACAGTCAAGGTTAGGATATAAGAGATGACTACCACCTAATCACTAATTCAAGGTCATGGAATCACCATAGTGCCAATCACAATCCTAACAAGGTTACTAAGGTAGGGTAACATGAAGACTTCATCAAATGAAAATGAACACCAAGAATGGCAGTCAAGAACAATCCTCTCATCTGAATGATAATAAAGAGGAGTCTAGAAGGTAGTGAGCCATGTTAAGATGCATAAAAGAAGATTTCAAAGCATGACATTACAGAGAGGGAGAGCGGTCCCAATTGGATACCTACAAACCTTAACCATGGACATATGAATATTTTTACTTTTGCTGGAAAGTCTTACTTTAATTGATTTTATTGCCTATGTGCTTTGTGCTAGAAGGTATAGATGTATTGCAGTTGACAAACTATATGAACAAGACCTCAAGTCAACAGTCTATTAAAGAGATTCTTTACACTAGAGGACAAAGTTTTGATCAAAGGTATAAATTAAAGACAAACAACAAGGTGAGGACAATTCAAAGTTCTTGCAGATAAAGATAGTGGAAGTCACTATGAAGAAGATGGTGAGTTTTATCATGAAGTCCAAGGGAATAAATCAAAAGTGATGGTCACCATTAAGCTCATAACCTCTTGTAACCCTACCTTGTCATTGGTCAAGGTTGAAGGGATGTGTAACAAAGAAGACCAAGTTCTTTATGGCATGTAAGGACAACCATAATTTTATGTAAGTCATTTTCATTGATGACAGTGGCTTATCATTTATGATAGTGGCCTTGAGGCAGACATAGGGGCAATATCATGCATCATAAAGTAAGTACGATAGTCCATATTGAAGGTGATAGTCACTAAGAAGGACGGTTCTAGTGATCTCACAAGAAGACAATCATAGCTTATGTTTTGGATCAAAACCATGAATGCAACAAATGGCATTAATCTTGATGGATCAAAAGTAACAGAGTATAGTGAAAAGGTAGTCATAAGACATGAGGGTAGACCATGCAATATCAAGCATTAGATGGTAAAGGATAGTCTTTAGGACTGTAAGGAAGAACTTGGTTGTTATTTGTGATAGTAAATGACCAATGAAGTATAAGACAATGATCAAATTCAGAGGTAGGACAGCCTTGAAGGTGTTAGATCTAGGGCACACAACTGAGAGGGGGGGTGAATCAGTTGTACAAAAACTTGCTTCTACTTCAAACACTTGATTCTTCTTTGTTAGTTAATAGCATATCAATTAACCATTCACGAAAGCATAATGCATAAACACAGGAGCAGATAAACATCAACACATTGGACACCAAGATTTTGACGTGGAAAACCCGGTTAAGGGAAAAACCACGGGGTGATAACCCAAGGATTATTCTCTGTTAGAAGAATAAGAAAAATGAATGGCACATGCCAATTAGGGCTCACTGCCCGAGCACACTGCTCACAAAGAGGCACACTGCCTACAAGAGACACATTGTCTATAAAGTGATAAGAATCACAAACTTGAACTGGAGATTGACATCTTTACCATGTTGGGATCAGTTCCATTTAAGCTCGAGATACTTCTGCTCTACCCTTTACTCTTTCACTATGCCACACTCATCTGCTCCACATCCTTTGAAATGAACTCACAAACCTTTATTTATACAAGGCATCGACTTAGGAACAATCATCTAAGTCGGCAATCATCCACAAGAACTTGCAAGATGAATAACTCATCTGGTCGGCCAGTCTGAACAAGAACATCTTCAATTCTGGGCTCTAACACTAATGCAGACCGACAACACAACCTCAACATGATCCAAGAACCTTCACAAGCTTGCCTGAGTGACCAGGTACATCCGCACTTCCTCTACTTACTGGAATCTCTTCTCCTCTTCATCCAGAACTTCAAGAACACAGTCTGTCACGACTGTCAAACTGAAACAGGTTCTTCCAGACCTCCAAACTTTGTACAAACTAAGATGACACATCACAAGGACATCCCAAACACTCCTTCCAATCCGCAGAGTCTGTCAATGTACCTCCGGATCTCACCGGACCTTTTTGTAACACTCTGTCCCTTCGGAGCATCTCCCGGAACCGGTTCTACTTGATCGATCACAACTTTTTCATATCTTCATGCAGACCTCTGAAATCTTAACAGGATCATCTCAAGACTCATATCTATAAACCCTTTAATCTGTATCCTCTAATCCTCAACCTTTTGAGTACATTTGCCTTCTTCTCATCACTGTTCTTCATTGTTCCTGATTGAGACTAATTTTCTCAATATCCTCAGCACACAACTCATCCAATCCTTCTTACCAATGCAATATGAGTATGTTGACATCAATGACAACACTGGTTAACCTCATACTTGCAACAATCTCCCCCTTTGTCATTGATGGCAACATATGATGTGAAAAACCATCAAGACAAGAACTTCTCTTTTCTGTCACAACTCCCCCTATCAGCAACAACTCTTCACATGTCTTCTCTTCCTTTATTGCTCCCCCTTTGATCATCAACCACTTGTTTTTCACATGTCTTCTCTCCCCCTTTGACATCAATGGCAAAGGGCTCAAACTTGCACTTGTAACACATCAGAATCATACCAGCTACTCCCCCTTAGTAGCAGCTCCCCATCATCAATCCGGATCACAAGATATGACTATGATATCCACCAAACTGATGCACATCAGTGCATCCTAGTTCATCACTGGAGGGGCCATGACCCCTAACTTCTCCCTGAGATACTCAAAAGAGTATTTGGGAAGAGGTTTAGTAAAAATATCTGCAAGCTGATCTTTGGAGGGCACATACTCCAATCTGACTTCACTCTTGTTCACTTGTTCTCTCAAAAAGTGAAACTTGATAGATATGTGTTTGGTCTTAGAATGCAACATCGGATTCTTAGAAATATTTATTGCACTTGAATTATCACAGAAAATTGTGATAGGCTCCTCATATTCTACTTTGATGTCTCTTAGCATTTGTTTCATCCACAAAATTTGAGTGCAACTACCTGTTGCTACAATATATTCTGCTTCAGTTGTAGACAGAGAAATTGCCTCTTGTTTCTTGCTTAGCCAAAAAACCAATCTTTTTCCCAAAAAGAAAGCTCCTCCACTTGTACTCTTCCTATCATCCACATCTCTTGCCCAATCTGCATCTGTATATGCATGAAGAGAAAAATCTTGATCTCTAGGATACCATAGACCATACTCAACTATTCCTTTTAAGTACCTAAAAATTCTTTTGATTGCCATAACATGTGATTCTCTAGGATAAGCCTGGAATCTTGCCACAAGACCAACAGCCTGCATTATATCTGTTCTAGTCTGAGTGAGATACAATAATCCTCCAATCATTGATCTATACTTGGTCTGATCTATCTTAGGAGAGTCATCATCTTTGCTCAACTTACATCCGGTTGCCATAGGAGTGTTCATTGGCTTTGAATCTTCCATTCTAAATTTCCTCAACAATTCTTTCACATATTTGGTCTAAGAGATAAAGATACCTTTCTTTGTCTGAGTAATTTGCAGACCCAAGAAGAAATTCATTTCACCAAGCATTGACATTTCAAACTCACTTTTCATTTGATATGCAAATGTTTTACACAAACTATCTCTTCCTCCAAAAATGATATCATCAACAAATACTTCAACAATCAAGATGTTTTCATTATCTATTTGGAAATATAGATTACTGTCAGCAATACCTTTGTTGAAACCAATCTGCACAAGATGCTTATCCAACCTTTCATACCATGCTCTTGGGGCTTGCTTCAATCCATACAGTGCTTTCTTCAACTTGCAAACCATATTATCATGATCAGACAATTGAAATCCATCCAGTTGTTCAATGTATACTTATTCCAAATCACCATTTAGGAAGGTAGACTTGACATCCATCTGATATACCTTGAAGTCTTTGAAGGCAGCATATGCAAGAAATAATCTGACTGCTTCAATTCTTGCTACCGGAGCAAAGGTTTCTTCAAAATCAATTCCTTCTATTTCAGAGTAGCCTTTGCAGACCAATCTGGCTTTATTTCTGATTACTTCACCAACCTCATTTAGTTTGTTCCGAAAGACCCATTTGGTTCCAATCACATTCTTGTTTCTAGGTCTGGGAACAAGATCCCAAGTGTGATTTTTCTCAATTTGCATCAACTCTTCCTCCATTGCTTTGGTCCAGTTTTCATCATTGCAAGCTTCATTTATTGTCTTAGGTTCAATCTTTGAAATCAGACAGTATTCGTTTGAATTTTGAGCAATTCTCCTCCTTGTTTGTACCCCTTTGCTTTTGTCACCTATGATCTAATCTTCAGAGTGATTTAGAGTTACATACCTTGAAACTTTGGGAGTCTCTTGCACTGTTGTTTCTTGATCAGGTTCACTCAAACAAACCTCTTCTTCCTGATTTACCGAATCAGTCTGAATCTGACTTTCTGGAAGGGATTGAGTTCTTTGAACCAGAACACCATCCTAATCATCTTCATCATATTCATAAAACCTTGAGGGCTTCTCAATTCCTTCATCAACCTTCACATTTGTACTTTCTATCATCTTTCTCAGTCTCTTATTGTAACACCGGTATGCTTTGCTTTGAGTGGAGTAACCCAAGAAAATTCTTTCATCACTTCTAGCATCAAACTTTCCTAGATCTTCATCTCTTTTGATGTAACACTTGCTACCAAATACTCTGAAATATCTCACAGTACGAGTTATACCAAACCAAAGTTCATAAGGAGTCTTACCGGTATTGCTTCTGATTTGAACTCGGTTGAGAGTGTAGACTGCAGTGCTGACAGCTTCTCTTCAAAACATCTGTGGAACATTTGCTTCCATCATCATTGTCTTGGAAGCTTTCTGGATGGTCCGGTTCTTTCTCTCAACTACTCCATTCTGCTGTGGAGTCCTAGGAGCAGACAACTGTCTCTTTATGCCATGCTTCTCACAAAAGTCTATGAATTCACCGGATGTGAATTCACCACCTCTATCAGACCTTAGACACTTCAATTTCAATCCGGTTTGATTCTCTACCATAGCCTTGAAGATTTTGAACTTCTCAAAGGCTTTTGATTTCTCTTTCAGAAAGGTAACCCACATCATCCGGGAATGATCATCAATCAGTAACATGAAATATCTATCACCTTGCATACTCTTGATTCTTGTCAGACCACATAGATCAGTATGAACTAATTCCAATAATCTGGTAGAGGACTGATCTTTGCTTTTGAAGGAGACTCTGCTCTATTTACCTAGCTGACATTCTTTGCACAAACTATTTGTAGGTTTCACCAATTTTGGACGATCTCTTACAGCTTGAATATTGCTTATCTTGATGATGTTATCAAAATTTACATGACACATCCTTCTATGCCATAACCAACTCTGATCAACTTGAACAAACAGACAACTTTTATTTGAACCAACTAGATGGAAGATATTACCTTTTGTTTGAGTATCGGATGCAATCTCAGTTCTGGAGCTTTTAAAGATCCTGCATCTTCCATTTTTGAACCAGAGATCATAACCTTTGTCTACTAACTGTCCAACACTGAGAAGATTGTACTTCAATCCTTCAACATACAGTACATTTCTAGTTTTGCTCTTTCCATCAAAAGAAATAGTTCCCCTACCTCTGATTCTACCTGCAGAATTGTCACCAAACTTTACCATTCCTCCTTCATACCTTTCCAAATCTAAGAAATTGTTCTTGTCACCTGTTATGTGGTGAGAGCATCCACTATCAATAACCCAACATCCTTTTCTTCAACTTGGGTAGCCAAAGCTCTTTCTACAACCTTATGATTGACAGATTCAGAGGATATTGGTTCTTCTTCCTTGATGGCAATAAACACCCATTCATTTCTAGATTTGTCTCCTATCTGTGATTCATCATCTGTTACTCCTTCATTATCAGCTTCTTCATGAACATAATAACAATTCTTTTGGAACCTTTGTCGTTAGAGTTTGACCTTGCAGATCTTTCCGGACATCTTGAAGCAAAATGACCAATTTTATTGCAGTTGAAGCACTTAAAAGGTAACTTTCCTTCATACTTACCGGATCCTCTTGGCAATCTCTTTGCAATGAGGGCTTCAAGATGAGTTGTTTCTGCTTCTTCCTCTTCCATGTCTTTCCTAGCTTGATCATACCATGACAGTTTCCTTGAAGAGTTTTCTCCCGGATCAAATCTTTGTTTGCCTTTCACATAGGCACTAGCTTTGAATATTGATTCAGTCTTGGGAGGATCATCTCCAAACTCGGTCATTTCAAATGTAGCCAGTTTGCCAACCAATTGCTCTCTTGTGATAGTTGCATGGGCTCTAAATTCATCAATGGCAGCAACCTTGATCTTGTAGGCAGCAGGAAGGGATTTGAGAATTTTGCAAACAATCTCATTTTCATCCAGAACTCCACCAACATTCCTGATTCCACACACCAGCTCATTTACTCTTGGCATAAAGGTAGTGATATTTTCATCATCTCTCATCTTCAATCTTTCAAATTTCCCTTTGAGACTTTGCAACCTTGCACTCTTAACAAACTCATCTCCTTCATGCAGAAGTTCCAGTTTAACCCAGATCTCGTATGCAATTGGTAGGTCAATAACATTTGAGAGTTCTGAGTCAGTCAATGTGCTTAGAAGAGCCTCTTTGGTCTGCAGATTGTTTTCAGCATCTGTGATTTCATTTAGTGTTGTCAGACCACCCTGTGGAGGAATATATGCTTTTGTGACCATGGACAAGTATGCTTTTCCCATACACTCCAAGTGACATTTCATGCAGCCTTTCCAGAGAGAGAAGTTGGTTCCATCAAACTTTGGATTGTCCTTCTTATATGACGACATCCTGGATCTCCTCAAGCGATTAAGCTCCTTTCAGAGGAACTTAGCTCTAATACCAATTGTTAGATCTAGGGCACACAACTGAGAGGGGGGTGAATCAGTTGTACAAAAACTTGCTTCTACTTCAAACACTTGATTCTTCTTTGTTAGTTAATAGCATATCAGTTAACCATTCATGAAAGCATAATGCATAAACACAGGAGTAGATAAACATCAACACATTGGACACCAAGATTTTGACGTGGAAAACCCGGTTAAAGGAAAAACCACGGGGTGATTAACCCAAGGATTATTCTCTATTAGAATAATAAGAAAAATGAATGGCACATGCCAATTAGGGCTCACTACCCGAGCACACTGCTCACAAAGAGGCACACTGCCTACAAGAGACACATTGTCTACAAAGTGATAAGAATCACAAACTTGAACTGGAGATTGACATCTTTACCATGTTTGGATCAGTTCCATTTAAGCCTGAGATACTTCTGCTCTACCCTTCACTCTTTCACTATGCCACACTCATCTGCTCCACATCCTTTGAAATGAACTCACAAACCTTTATTTATACAAGGCATTGACTTAGGAACAATCATCTAAGTCGGCAATCATCCACAAGAACATTCGCAAGATGAATAATTCATCCGGTCGGCCAGTCTGAAAAAGAATATCTTTAATTCCAGGCTCTAACACTAATGCAGACCGACAACACAACCTCAACATGATCCAAGAACCTTCACAAGCTTGCCTGAGTGACCAGGTACATCCGCACTTCCTCTACTTACTGGAATATCTTCTCCTCTTCATCCGGAACTTCAAGAACACAGTCTGTCACGACTGTCAAACTGAAATAGGTTCTTCTGAACCTCCAAACTTTGTACAAACCAAGATGACACATCACAAGGACATCCCAAACACTCCTTCCAATCCCTAGAGTCTGATAATGCACCTCCGGATCTCACTGGACCTTTTTGTAACACTTTATCCCTCCGGAGCATCTCTCGGAACCGGTTCTACTTGACCGATCACAATTTTTTCATATCTTCATGCGGACCTCTGAAATCTTAACAGGATCATCTCAAGACTCATATCTACAAACCCTTTAATCCGCATCCTCTGATCCTCAACCTTTTGAGTACATTTGCCTTCTTCTCATCACTGTTCTTTATTGTTCCTGATTGAGACTAATTTTCTCAATATCCTCAGCACACAGCTCATCCAATCCTTCTTACCAATGCAATATGAGTATGTTGACATCAATGACAACACTGGTTAACCTCATACTTGCAACAGAAGGTTCATAATCAAAGACAGTCCTCTAGGAGTCAATGCTTGATGACAGTGTCTTGAGGTTCACATGGCAGATTAGTGACTACAAGTAAACAACACTATGAGGTGAAGTGATTAAGGATGAAAACATCTAAAAGGAAGAGGACCACAAAACATATTAATTTCACTCACTCTTTTAATTGCCTACATATTAACCACAAAACATGATGAAATTACCAAATGAAAAAGCTACTCACCAACCACCTGGGGGACTCTGGAATAAAGAGGAGACTCAAGACCAAAATAGAAAAAGGGAAAAGTCCTACAAAGACCATTCATGCCAGATATAAGTGGACCAATGTTGAGTTTCGTCACATACAAAAATACAATTTCGATGTATTTATGATACTAAGCCTATATATATTGTGATTTTTACTAGACTTCAACCTAGATGGAGAACATTCATTGCTTATCATATAGATCAATATTACAACAATGTAAGACAGTCCTCAAAATTTTCAATAAACTTTCAATCAAAATATAAAGTTACCATTGTATACACTTAAAAATGACATGACTCTATCTAAATAAATATTTTAAATATTTATTTCATCTTAATATTCCTCTATCAATAAATAAATAAATCAAATTATTTATTTGTTTCATATTCCTCCCAAAAATTAAATAAAATCACTTATTTAATTAGCTTCATCAAATTCTTCTAAATCCTCTTATCTACAATTAAATAATTCTACATTATTTAATTAAATCAAATTATTCTTCCAAATTTAAATAAATCAATCAAATTTATTTAAATTATCTCAATCTATAAAAAATAAAATATAATCAAATATTTTATTTATTCTTCCAAATCATGTACAAACAATTAAATAAATTTATTTATTTAATTTGCTTTCTTATCTTCTAATTCCTCAAAAATCTTCCAAATCTTCTAAAAAATAATTCTTATTCTTCATGCACACAAAATTAAATAATTTATTATTTAATTTCTCTCAAATCATGCAAAAAGCAAATCACAAGTTGAGTTAATTGATTTAATCAATCTTGTTTTTATCAACAACTCTTAAATTAGAAGAAAGCATTCTAATTTATGAAATCAAATCTTAGCTTTATCAAGAAAGTAGTTAACTCAAACAAAACAACTTTTTGTGTGACACTTGTCCTCCTCCTATTTGCACACATCCTCTCAAGTTTCCTCTACCGTTGCTCTTCTTATTCATTCTACACCGTTGATCTTCTCTCTCTCAAACCTATAAATACACCCCTATTCCTCCATTTCAAGAATCCAAGCTTTTAGTAAACTTACTCTGTAGAATTCACAGCGCACCTTTGGCACCCACACCATTCCATAGCTTGTGATCACCATTTTTATTGTATTGAAGATCCTCTTCATTACAAGAAATATCATAGCCATTTCTCTATTGTCATCTTGAAGAACAAAGCAAGGAAGTGCGCTTTCTGAGGGCTTCATTCACACGAAAGATCAATTAAGATTAGGCAACCAATGGAAGCTATGAAGTAACAAGGTTTATGAGGTATTATTCTTTGTTTTGAATCTTGTTTATTTCCATTTTCATTGAGTTATTGGGTTATAATAGATTATTGATATTATCCACATTTTCCCATAACATTTCTGGCGCCCACCGTGGGGCCTTGCCCCAAATTTAACCTTAAAAATTGAGTTTTTGTACGTAAGGTTTCGTACATAGGAAGCCGCTGCGCATCTGCTCACTGGTAACATGCATCTATTCAATCAGTGCATATACTCACTAGATCGGTGCATCTGCTCTTTCAATCAACGCATACATCCGACCTGCGCATGTGTACTCTATAACTGCGCTTTTATGCTCTGTAACTGTGCATATATTCTTTCTTTCAGTGCATGTACTCTCTGTAACTGTGCATATACCAGATCTGTGCATCTATGTTCTGTATCTATGCATATATGCTCTGTAACTACACATTTGTTCTAATAGGGTCCTAGAGTTATTTCTTGTGATTTCTCGCTAACGCTAACATCTCTTGCAGGGATAATTCACAGATTTGATTTGCAGGTTAGGGGTTGGTTAGACATTTTAGTTGCATTGTTAACTCACACATAGATCTAATTAGCAAGGAAAGTAATTGGAGTATTCATGCAAATCTCATCTAAACCTAACTAGGAAGGTTGTAACTTGAATTTGTTGCATCAACAACTTGAACGTAGTCCCAATGCTAGGAAGGTTAAAATTGAACAAGTGCTTCTTGCTTTCAAAGTTAACAAATCGTGTGTGTGCCCAATTAGCATAACTCATTTAGTTATTTTTCTTTTAAATAGGATTAAAGAATCATTGTTCTCCATGTTTTCAGAATGATAGTAGGCCTATGCTCTCCCCTTTCTTGGGTGACCAGAATGCCAAACCTATCATTTTACATGTTTAACCTTTAGAGAGGCCTGCCCTTGGATATCCTTATGTCCAAGTGGGAATGACCTTAAGTGGTAAAATGCTAAAGCCAAGCTCTGCCTAGCCACTATAAATAAATTGTGCTTGAGGTGAAAGCTTCATGCAATGAGTGCTGATTAGTTATACCGACAACCAACCTCCCCCAAAACCCTCCAAGGCATAACCCTTGAAGGTTGGGAGACTCCATAAGGGAGAGTAGTGCTACCGCATGTATAACCACTCAAATGGTTGCCCTTACTACTTATCCATTGTTTTAGAATCCAAAATCCCCTATAAACCGGTGTCGGAAAGAGCAATTATCATCTTCCTAAGATGACTCACGTACTTACGATTCAATAGTAGAGATAACAGGGAAATCCTAAGGTTTGCGAGCCTTGGGAACTCAGAAATTGGTGTACCAGAGAAGTTTGTGCACTTGTAAGGGGGAGCCCGTGTCCCAAGTTCCTAAGTTATCTACTTTGAAATAGTGTAGCTGGTGTAAAAACCAAGTGAGAATTCAGTTTATATTGCCCTTGCCATCCTAGGATTTGTACTTGTTTTTGTCAAAAAGAGTCAAAAAATCTTAAAAATCAAAAATCATGAAAATATTCTTTGTGTTTGCTATGTCTTCTTGCCACAATTAAGAAAATCAAATCAAAGAGACCAACTTTCAGCCAAAGAAAACCAAAAACATCAAAAAATGTGCCAAAAAATTAGTCAAAAACTCCCAAAAACACAGAGTTGTGCATTTGTTCATTTCTGTTGCACATGTGTTCAATCATGTTGCGCATCTATCCTTTGTTGTGCATCCATTCAATTTTGTTGTGCTTTTGACTAGTTCTACTGTGCATACATATTTTCTAGAACTACGCATATAATGTCTGTTCCTGCGCTTTTGCATTTCACCAGATCTGTACATTTACTATCTGTTGCTACATATTTGCCCTCTGTTACTGTGCTTCTGTCCTTGCGCATCCATCACAGTGAGTTATTTCATACATTTGCTGAGAAAAACAATTATCTTTTCAAGCACCCATTTCGGCCTTGTTTCAGTTTCCCAAATCAGATTAACTGTACAAGTCCCTTATCCTATCCATTTCCTCAACATAGCCACTTTTCCCAACACTCACATCGTCCAAAAAACTTCACATATCTTCCCAAAATCAAACCAGGTTAGTGCAAAACAATTCTAGATCATATCAACCTCAAACAACCTTAGTAAGTCTCCACTATCAAGGATCTATCATCCTTCTCTCTCGAAACTTCACTAGTGGCTTGTGCAAAACTAGTCTACATCAAGTAATCGGATTCCAATCATCCTTACTTTTGGCTATCATTTTGTCTCAACCAACTTGTTTGACACCATTGGTCTAAGGAAACCCTTGTTCAGACCTCATCACCACAAGTACCCCCTTCACCACAACCTCCTAGCACACCTTGTCAAAGTTTCAAATCTCACTCCACCTCATCCCAAGTCAAATTGCATGGTCTTAACTAGATCCCAAAAATAAAAATGGCTTGAAATGGTGGGCACATCCGACAAAATTGTCCCATCCCCTCACGATAGTGATGAGGAGATTTCTCATGAGTAAATTCTACAAGCTCAACAAGACCGAAAGTTCCAACGCCTAATGGACAAAATGCTCACTCAAGATCCTAGCAAATTCTTTCTTTAGCTAGCAAACCAAGGAGTTAAGCTCCCCGAAGACTTTGACGTCAACGCGTTAAAGGAATCTGAAGAACAAAGAATCCACAAGGATAATACAAAAGAGGAAAGTACCATAGACAAAGGCAAGACGACCATTGACTCTACAAACCCTCTAGGCTTATTGACTCAACAAATCCAAGCCTTGCAACAACAGCTCACAGATATTCAAACCAGAGCATCAACAAAACACTATTCTCTAGAGGATATCTCACCATATCCTTTTGACAAGACCTTGCTCATGATACCTTTCCCCTCAAAGTTTGGGGTACCAAAATTTGACAAATATCACGAAAAGGGTGATCCAAGAGACTACATCAAAGAATTTAGTGCAGCATGCCTTGAAGTCGCCCACAATGACACCTATCTCATGCGACTATTCCCAAGGAGCTTGGGAGGACAAGCTATGGAGTGGTTCTCTCAACTACCTCCTGGCATTCAAACCTTCAATGAACTAGTGGATAAGTTTGTCATGCACTTCTCCTACAACATTGAGCATGACATCTCACTTTTAGATCTTTGTAACACTAAACAAAAGGGTGGAGAATCCTTCACCTCTTTCTTACAAAGATGGAGACAATTGGCAAGCAAATGTCCACATCAAATACCAGAAAAACAAATGTTTGAAATGTTTGTCCACAACCTACACACTGACCTCAGCTACCAAATTCAAATACAATGCCCTACTTCTTTTAGTAAGGTCATTGAGATGGGTTTACTCATTGAAAAGGCTTTGATAGCAAAAGGTCAAATCAAACTTTACAAGGACACTCCTAGTGCAAATGTCAACACCGATAAACAGCGATTTTGGACTAAGAATAAAAACATCATAAATTATGGGGTGGTCAATGCCAAAAATGTGGTGCCAAAGAAACCAATTTTCAACTTATCAAGCCCATAAAACAACCCCCCACAAAACAAACCACGAAACACTGAATCACGGTTTACAAACTATCATCCTCGGAGAAAATTCACACCTCTAGGAGAAACATTGGAAACTGCCCTACAGAAGCTAATAACAAATAAACTCATAACACTTCCAACGGTGCAGGATTATGAACTAAAAGTCAAACCTCCTTGGTGGAATGACAGTGACTTCTGTGAATATCACCGAAATAAGGGACACAAAACCAATGACTGTATTGCACTCAAACACACCATTCAAGACTTGTTGGACCAAAAAAAGATATCACTTGATGGACATGCCTCTAATGATGATCACTTAGCATTCAAGAATCCACTTCCCAATTATGAGCAGGGAGGGTCTTCAAATCAAGACAACAATGGAACTAACAACGCCAATTATATAAATGTATCATTTGACTATGTTGTTAACCACATTTCAGAGAGTGATTCACATATCAATGTAATAACTATAAACAAAACCCCAGATTGTAATGTGACCACTCATTGTGGAAAAGTTACTCTTAGAGGAGTCTCGTCCAAACCATCCTCTTCATCTAACTAGTACAATGTTCTAGATCAACTTCACAAGACACCCGCACACAGCTCCATCTTGGAACTTTTGCATTTGTCCCTATTTCACAGAGCCATACTTGACCAAGCTCTTTTAGAAGCCACCGTTCCAACCAACCTCGCCAAAGAACAGTTTCAAACCATGGTAGGTCATATTACCACACCTCATTCCCTATCATTCACTGAAAAGGATGATATGTCAATCACTCAACCTCGTAAAGCATCTCTCCACATAGAATCCTTCATCCACAAGCACAAAATAAAAAGGGTTCTAATCGATGGAGGAGTCGGTTTGAATATTTGTGTAGACACCCTAAAATGACCATGTCGTCGCACCACTTGCATTTCGTCAATTCTTCTAAATCACCTGCATTTCAACATTAATTGAATAATCTAATTATTTAATTAATTTCATCTAATTCCTCTAAATCTTCTAAAAATTGACATTAATTAAATAAATTCTATTTATTTAATTAATTAAATTAAATTCCCCTATATTCTTCCAAAATTAAATAATGTTTATTATTTAATTAAATCATTATCCTCTTTCAAATTTCAAGTCTACATTAATTAAATAAATTCAATTATTTAATTAATTCCTCCAATTCTATCTTATCTACAATTAAATATTTTACATTATTTAATTAAATCACTGGTTCTTCTAAATTTAAATAAATCATGCAAATTTATTTAAATTATCTCAATCCTCTAAAAATAAATAAAATCAAATATTTTATTCATAATCTTCTGTTCCTCAATCATGCACAATTAATTAAATAAATTTATTTATTTAATTTCGGTTATCTTCCAATTCCTCTTAAAATATCTTGTTAACTCATGTGCACAATCAGTCTTATTTAGAACTCTAAAAAAGACAAAATTACAAGTTGAGTTATCTATTCATTCAATCTTGTTTTCATCATATCTTAATAAAAATATCCTTATGGATTGACACATGTTGTGTGCACATTCATCATGGTTATTTGATTTATCTCCTCCGTTGATTCTTCTAAATTATCTAGACCGTTGATCGATCTCTGTTGAAAGCTATATAAACCCCCCTTATCTCCTTCACAAATCCTCTTCGATCACTTATTCTCAGGCATCCTTTAACAGCGCTTTGAGCATACATCGCATCAACTGAGCAACTTCGCGATCTTTTGACATTGATCTTTGAGCAATTTACTTGCTTGTTGCAAACATGGTTTCGCAGCACTATTGATAAATCCACATTTATCCAAAGGGAACAATACAAATCTCGGTAAAAACTTTCATATTTCATTGATTTATTGGTAAAGGATTTTATTTAGATCAATTCTCTTTATGTTATGGACTTTTGATTTAATTTGTTTTGATTTAGTCAATTTTTCCTCATACACATTCTGGCACGCCCGGTGGGACCCACTAATCCCTCTTTTTCTTTGAGAATTTTTTTTAAAGTACAGTACGAACAGTGCAAAAGACACAGAAAAGTGCTATTGGTCGTATCATGGAGCACTTCTGGAGGAACAGTACCGCACCCTCGGGTGATACTGCGGCGCTCCTGGTAACACAAAACTGCGCTTTTGGTGAAACAGTCCAACACTTCTGGAAGTATCGTAAAGCGCAGTTGGCAAAATAGATTTTTTTGACCTTGTTTAGTGATTTTACAGGGTTTTACTCACATACCTACCATTGATTTAACTGACAATCTGGTTTATTTGTCTTTCAAACTATCTGTTATACTTCCTAAGCTGACATATTTAGGACTATTTTTAATATTTGAGTTAACCCATCTATTTGCGACATCCTTTAAGTTTTCTTGATTCCAGGGTACAGATCTATCATATATTACTTGGCAGAACTCCAAAATCAACCATGAAATCATATATGGACTCAGTTATTTTGATAAAATATAACTTTTTTTGGATCTGAGTCTCATGTAGCGCTTTTGGTTATGTAGTACTGCGCTTTCGGCAGCACAGTACTTTGCTTCTGAGTCTGTTGCAGTGGTTCTAGTCACACAGTGCATCGTGTCTGGCCTGGATCACTGTGCTTCAGGTTACACAGTTCAGCGCTATCGATATCACAGTAAGTCACTTTCGGTTAGACAGTAGCACACTTTTGGTTATTTGATTTATTTCTGCTAACTTGTGAGTGTTGGTGGAACTAACTGACTTGTTGCAGCTTCTTATCACTCACACAGAGCAAATAGGTTTTTCTAACATGTTCATGTAGGACGAGCATTGAAGAAATCTTGATTTATTGCACTAGGTCTTAGAAACATATTTGCCTTCTTAAAGGATAATTAAACAAATCACTTTTGGCAATCTAAGTCTTAGGAACATATTGCTTTGATTAAGAGACAATGGACATGTATGTGAAAACACCTCAATTTTCTAAGGGACAATGGACATGAATGCCAAACGCTTCGATTTCATAAGGGACAATTGACAAATACAAACGTGTGTGTGCCTAAATTAGTTGCACCTTATTTTTCTTATAACGGGACAATTGAACCTTTGTTTGACGTGCTTGCTCTTACATTTTCAGTTATTCCTTTAGAAGGGCATGCTTTTGGATTGCGTTTCATCCAAAAGGGACAACCCTAAGCAGAGTTTTCCTTTGAACTACTATATAAGAGGGATAAGGCAAAAGCTAAGTCCTAACCGACGTCAGCCTTACCTTGTGGTGCCAAACTGAAAAGAGTTGTACTAGCTCTTTGTGGAAACAATTTTCACATTGAGCGAAGTGTTTGATACTCTTAGTAGGATTGGTTAAATCTTTTAGTAGCTTGTCGCATTGCTCGTAAGGCATTGGTCCCTCAAAGTTACTAAGAACCATTCTAGATAGTGACTACTCGATCTACCTCCGAACCTTGCAGTAATCATCAGTGCAAGGGGAATCGATTTATGCCCTTAAGATACTCACCATTGGCTCCCTTGAGAAGAGATAGTATTCCCTTGGCCATAAAGCTCTTGTGACCTACTTGAGCTTTCCAAGGGGAGGGTGAGATATCCCTACCTATCGTCTCTCGCAAAGATACTAAATGTTCGACACCTTTATGGAATGACATTTTTATCGACAAAGTATTAAGCTGTGAGCTGATCTACTACAATGAAACCTTGTCTCTAGGGATAAAAAGTGCTTGATATTTGTTTGCAATTGTCTCATACCTGTGGAAACATTAGGCTTTTTTGTGAGCCTCGAACATACACTATCTGTTGTGTCAGTCCTTTTTGCCAACTTTGTTTGTTGTGTTTTCTCTTGCCAAAGCAAATCCACTCAGAACCAAAACCAAATCTATCAAAATTTGCCTTTTAAAGCATCAGACACTACTTCAATGCCTCTAGTATTATAGAAGCTCACCCTTGGTGGTACAATAGCTCACTTTTGGTCACTGTAGCTCGCCTTTGGTATAGCAGTACCTCGCCTTTAGTAGCTCAGTCCATCGCCTTTGGTATTATAGTAGCACACTTTTGGTTGCACAGTCCTACGCCTCTAGTCAAACAGTATAGCGCCTTTGGTCCAGTGATTTGTGCATCAAGATTTTGTCTTTCTCAAAACACAAATAGAATCCCAGCATTACTTTTTGTCCTAGTGTATTCCATGGTAACCACTAGGCTCTAGCAAACTATGAAGTCCAAGCAAGTTGTCCCTAGGAAGCGCAAATCGCCTCCTCATACACCGCAATCAGGCTGTCTCAACATTACTCCCAAGGTTACTCCTAGGACACCCGCGAAAAGATCTACCAACTCTCCCAACATGCCACACCTTGATCAACCAAACAATCCTCTAGAAGGTAGGGTCCCTTTGGTAAGTACACCTCACTATACCATTGGCATGTCTCTGAATTTTGTCCCACAAGGTTATACTATTGACCAAGCACCATCTCGAGAAGGTAGGGTTCCTTTGGTAAGTACACCTCACTATACCACCAACATGCCGCTGGATTTTGTTCCACAAAGTTATACCGCAGACCAAGCCCCATCTCAAGAAGAGCGACACTTTGAAATAGGTCAATCCTCTCAAGAAGATGGGCAAAATCTGGATGAATTCATACAAGATCCTATAGCCGTGGCCGCCTTTGACAAAATCCTTAGCGAGAACCAAGATCATTTCTTTCACTTGCTAGTAGAGCAAGGAGCCAAACTACCCAAAGGTTTTGATCTATCCACACTTAGCGAGCCTAACAAAACCCCAGACACCATACAAGCAGTGCAAACCATATCAACAATGACCACGCCCTTACATGAACAAAGCTCATAGGGGAAAATAATTGCACACTATGAGAATCCCCTTTATCAAAACCCAACAGGAAAAAGGACCATATCACCGCTTCTAACTCCTATGGAAATCTACAAACACAAACAGGAGACTCTTCAACGCCAAGCGGAGCTAGCTAAAAAGGCCACCATAGCTCGATCAAATATACAAAAAACTCCTAAAGTGTCCACACCAATCGCAAGTGGAATTTTGGTTACCCCATCATGAATAGGTTTCCCACCAAATTACAATCCAGGGAACAACTATGTAGCCATGCAACAAGGGTCTCAACAAATACCACCTCCCATATCATCAAACCTTCATGTCTCTCAACCAATTAGGGTCATGCAATCCCAACCACAACATTCTTCTACACTCATCTTCAATCAACCTCAACCATCGCAAATCACATCTACCTATGTCCCTCCTCCACTACATTCATTAGCGCTAAATTTCTTTCACACATTGCCTAGCCACCCTCAACATTCCCAAAACCTAACTTCCCAAAGCTATGTTCCACAATCGCAACCTAACCCAACAAACTTTAGCTTTCCTCCACCAAATTCTTTTCTTCAACCATCATAAAGCCAACATTCTTACCTAGCACCTCCTCCACCTCCTCCAAATCAAAACATCCAATTCCAAACCAATCTAAACCCCACATACAACACGTATGACCCCAACCAATCTTACGACCCTTATAATACCAATACCCATGGCTTACACTATAATCTTCTGTATGGGCAACAACAACCACTTCTAGGACAACAGGAGATGTTTCCAACCCCTCCCACAACGATGGAGCTAAAAATCACAGAAGGTCAACAACAGCTATCTGATTTTACGTTTGGCCACACCAAGAAGACCTTCTCATTAGAGGAAGTGTGTCCTTATCCTTTTCATCAGTCATTACCCATGATCCCTTTTCCTCAAAATTTCACCATTCCTAAATTTGATAAATACAAAGGAAAAGGAGACCCAAAAGACCATCTTAGGGAATTCTATCTTGCTTGCTTCGAGGTATCACATAACGACACATATCTTATGCGTCTCTTTCCTCGCAGTCTTGGAGGTCAAGCTATAGAATGGTTCTCACACTTACCCACAGGAATCAAATCTTTTAATGAGCTAGCAGAGAAATTTGCCACCCATTTCTCCTACAACACAGAGCATGAAATCTCCATGACTAATCTATGCAACAACAAACAGAAAAATGGAGAAACTTTCATTTCTTTCCTTCAACGATGGAGACAAATGGCTAGCAAATTCCCTTTCAAGATTCCTGAAAAATAGCTTGTTAGCATATTTGTGCAAAACCTCAACCAAGAGTTAGGTTTTCATTTGCAAATTCTTAGTGCTACAACCTTTGACGAAATCACGTACAAGGGAATCAACATCGAAAACGCCCTCATTGCTAAGGGTGTGGTCAAAATCTTCAAAGAAACTAAAGACAATGCTCCTCAACACCAAATGAACGATAAACCCAAATATTGGAACAAAAACAAAAACGTGGTCAACAATGGGGTGGTCGACTCTAAACATGTCCAAACATTGCAAACACCACTTCAGCTTTCCAAACCAAGTCAACCTCAACAACAGTAACAATAGCGGAAACAATATCAAAACCAACAGCAACGAAAACAAGAGCGGCCTCAATAAGATTACCCTACATGGCGTCAATTCACTCCCTTGGGAGAACCCATAGAATCTATCCTACAAAAGCTTTTACACAAAGGCCTCGTCACCTTACCCGATGCTCCCCCATATGGCGAACCTGTTTACAAAACTGCATGGTACAGAGAAAATGAATATTGTGAATTCCATAGGAGCAAAGGGTACAAAACTGCATCGTGCATGAAACTCAAGCACCTCATCCAAAATCTCATCAAAGGAAACCAAATCTCTCTTAAAGATGATCCACCAGCTCAACACATGAACAAAGACCTCCACATGTACAAGGAACCATTCCCTCACCATGGTCCACCTCCTCCTCAGGATAAAGTTAAAGGTGTCAATCATGCTTCCACTTCCTTTGACTCCATTGTGGGTTGTTTTGAAGAGAGTCGAGTATCTACCCTCACAATCAAAGGCAAATCTATGGATTGCGTTGTTACAACTCATCGTGGTCGTGTCACCATTCATGGTCCTACACCAGTCTCCCAACTCAATTTGATTATAATCTTGTCAAACATCTAGGGAAAACACCAGCACAGATCTCTATCTTGGACCTTCTATGGTCATCACCTGCACATAGAGTGGTGCTAGAAAAAGCCCTCCAAGAGTCTTCAGTTCGTAACAACATAGCGGTCGCAGATTTCTGAGCTATAGTAGGTAACATTGCCTCGCCCTACAATGTGGTCTTCTCTTAGAAAGACCTCCCATCCCATGATCTGTGTCACAATGATGTCCTTCATATTGAGGTTCTCATCCATAAGGGCAAAATCAAACGCATACTCATAGATGGTGGTGTTGGTGTCAACATCTGCTCTTTAAAATTACTTAAGCAATTGGGATACTATGAGGATCATGTCAACAATGATCAAAGTATTACAATCAAAGGGTATGATGATGTTGAACACCGTTTAGAAGGTGTTATCCACTTGCCTATACAACTGGGCCCTGTCATGCTTGAAACTAGGTGCCAAGTCTTTGATATTGAGCTACCTTACAACATTATCCTAGGCCACCCATGGATCCATGCAATGAAAGTTGTTCCCTCCACGTACCATCAGTCTCTAAAGTTCCCATTCAATGGTACGGAGATCACTATCCTCGGAGACCCCAATCCTTTTGAATTTTGTCGTGTTTTGCAAGGCAGCTATAAGAATTGCAACCAAGTGCCTCAAAATGACAAAGCCCTTGCATCCCCACTATATGTCGATGCTGAAAATCTGACAGAAGCCTCTACAAGTGAACCTAATCCTCTTCCTAAAATCAAAGCCCACATCCGTGATATAGGCTTTGGAACATATGATATCTCAAAATCTTGTTGTGTAGGGCAGATGCCTTTATCCCCTAAATCTTACGGCCAACCACCCATTGCCAAAGTAACTAAAAAAGCAACTATTCCTCCCCCAGCATTTATAACCCAATTCCAACAGGGACAATTATTGGAAGAGGAAACTATTGAGGACATTTCTTCTTGGCTCTATAAAGAGAAAGAACCAGTTACAATACCAGTCAAGCAATATGGCAATGGCTTAAGGATAGTCAAAAACATTGGCTATAAAGGCAAAGGTGGCCTTGGGAAATAGAATTAAGGAACAATGGAACCCATTATTGTGATGAAGAAACTAGACAAGAAGGGGTTAGGATTTGGTAGAAAGGTACCGTGTGCCTTGGACATCGAGGGTATCCTCGACAAGGTGGCTGAAACTTCTTCGCAGATTCGACATTTAATGAGGATACCATCGATGACTCTTCCCTCCATATGACTGACCTATTTACCGAATCCTTCATCTTTATGTTGTCATTTGTATCCCTAACCTCCACCACAAACACCTAGAAAGTAACACTTGTCTACCCTGAACTTATCGATTGGGACCAACAGGGGTCCCCCGTTATAGATGTATTTCAAAATGATGAAGCTTTAGCTGAGTACATGGGACTTCGAGAAGGTATCCCTCTTAGCGATCATAAAGCAGGTTTTGTTATGGAACTAGATCCAACAGCTTATTTTGGTGAGAATGCCAAATCCTCCAGTCGCAAAAGTAAAAATAAAGAAAGATCTCTAGGTGAAAACCACACTGTGGCACTTCCTGATCACAAAATAGTAAAAACAAAGGGCGTATCCAAAGGTGAAAACCCAACTGTGGCACTTGAGGATGGAGGATTTGACCTTCCCCTACCATCTAAGTATCAAGAGAAGTCAGCTCTCCTAGTGGAACATTTTACAGAGATAAACCTTGGCACAGAGAAAAATCCAAAGACCAAATTCCTGGCAACATCATTATCAGAAACAGAGCACAGGAATCTTAACAATTTCTTCCTAGAAAGAACCATCAACTTTGCATGGACCTATGCTGATATGCCAGGGTTAGACCCTAAGCTAGTGGTTCACTATCTCACAGTTGATCCAAAAGTTAAACCAGTCAAGCAAAAGTTGAGGAAGATGCACCCACAGATAGCTCTCTTAGTAAAAGTGGAAATACAGAAGTTGTTAGATGCAAAGTTCATCCGACCTATTGACTATTCAGATTGGGTCTCAAATATTGTACCTGTGTCTAAACCTAATGGGCACATCCGCATGTGTAATGATTTTAGAGATCTTAACAAAGCATGTCCCAAGGATGACCCTCCACTACCAAACATTGATATTATAGTAGACTTGACTGCAGGTCATGAAATATTTTCTCTCATGGATGGATTCTCAGGCTATAATCAGATAAGGATAGCAGAAGAAGATCAACATAAAACAACTTTTACTTGTCCATGGGGTAATTATTGTTGGTGTGTCATGCTGTTTGGTCTAAAGAATGCCGAGGCAACTTATCAAAGAGCAATGATAGTGATATTCCATGATCTCTTTCATCATATCATGGAGGACTATGTGGATGACATACTAGCTAAATCTTCTAGGGAAGATCACATACAAGTTCTAGGATAGATCTTTGACAGGCTTGAGAAATACCAAGTACGTCTCAATCCAAAGAAATGTGTCTTTGGTGTAACATCAGGGAAGCTATTGGGATACATTGTATCTCGTAGAGGCATCAAAGTAGACCCCGCAAAAGTCAAGGCTATAGTGGAGATGCCTTCACCAAAGAACCTCAAAGCATTAAGGAGCGTTCAGGGAAAGTTGCAGTCCATTAGGTGTTTCATCTCACAGCTAGCAGATAAATGTCAACCATTTCAACACTTACTCCAAAAGGATGTCTCATTTCGATGGGACAATAAGTGTCAAGCAGCATTTGATCAGCTCAAAGAGTATCTAGCTACACCTCCTGTATTGGTTCCACCAGTTGCTGATAAACCTTTAATATTATACATCTCAACTACAACTTCAGCCCTCAGGGCTCTTCTAGCGCAAAATGATGAGTCAGGAAAAGAGCATGCAATCTACTATATTAGTTGAACCTTGGTGGGATATGAACCCAATTATTCACCAATGGAAAGGGCTTGTTTAGCAGTAGTGTTCGCTTCCCAAAAGCTGTGGCATTACATGCTAAACCAACACACAAATCTTATAGCCAAAATTGATCCCTTAAAGTATCTACTAGCAAAAGCAACTCTCATAGGTAGACTAGCTAAATGGGTCATGATCCTTAGTGAGTTCAACATTGAATATGTGGATCGTAAAGCAATCAAAGGATAGGCCCTAGTAGATCAACTAGCAGAAGCACCCATGATAGATACACACCCTATGGTAGCAGACTTTCCAGATGTGAATCTATTCACTCTTTCCAACTCAATAATGTGGAAGTTGTACTTTGATGGTTCCTACACAGCATGGATCAGGGGCCGGCATCTTATTTATCACACCTCAAAATGACTATATTCCAAAGTCATATCAGCTTGCATTCCCTTGCACCAACAACATTGTCGAGTATGAAGCACTCCTCATAGGTCTCAATACAGTAATTCAATGGGACATCACAGAATTACAGGTATATGGAGACTCACAACTAGTCATTCACCAAGTCACGAATGAGTACCAAACAAAAGATGAAAAGTTGGTCCCCTACAAGCAACTAGTGGATGCCTACAAACCACACTTTTCTTCCATCACATTTGAGCAAATTCCAAGAGAGCATAACAAAGTTGCAGATTCTATGGCTTATGTAGGGTCACTTATAGACATGCCTGCAAATACACAGAAATGTGAATTCTTGATCGAGCAATTGTTGATACCTGCCATTGATGTTCCAGTTACGAAAATCATCTGTGAACTTGTTGGTCCCAATTCCCCATGGTACGAAGATATCTATGAATACCTTAAGAACAGTACCTTTCCCTCTGAACTATCATCCACCCAACACAAAACTTTTATCCATCGATCCTCCTGTTACACCATTCTGGGTGATACACTATATCACCAGAGTCTCAATGGTATCCTCTTGCGATGTCTTAATGCGGAAGAAGCCGAAGCTACCTTACGAGACATACATGAAGGTGTCTGTGCCGCACATTCTACCGGTCTTAATCTGGCAAAGAAGATAATCAGAACAGGTTATTACTGGCCTACAATAGAGCATGATGCTTTATAGTTTGCTAAGAAGTGTCTGCAATGCCAGCAGCATAGAGATTTGATTCACGCACCAGCACATGAATTACAACCTGTGACAACTCCATGGCCTTTTTCTCAATGGGGTCTCGACCTTGTAGGACAAATCCACCCATCCTCATCCAATGGCCACAAATTTATCATTATTGCCACTGAGTACTTCACGAAGTGGGTTGAAGTCATTCCCATGACCTATATCACCGGTAAGCAAATAGCCAAGTTTATCCTTAACTACCTCATTTGCCGGTATGGTATCCCCCAAGCCATTATTACCGATAATGGGAGACCATTCAAGAATCAAGATGTTCATGCCTTATGCACACAATACAATATCCAACATCACTTTTCAACTCCCTACTATCCGCAGAGTAATGGCCAAGTTGAGGCTTCCAATAAAACCATTCTCAAAATCCTCAAGAAAACGGTCAATGAAGCTAGTCGTGATTGGCACCTGCAACTCAATCCCACCCTATGGGCCTACTGCACTAGTATTAGAACACCAACTAGTGCCACACCATATGCCTTGGTCTATGGCTCTGAAACCATCCTACCTATAGAGGTCAAGATCCCATCCCTCAGAGTATCCATGCAGGACCTGATTAGTGGAGAGGAGTATCACACTTCCAGATTAGCTGAGCTAGAACTACTAGATGAAAGGTGCCTCGCAATGCTTAATCATCTCCACGTTTATCAAAACTGCCTCTGGCGTAATTACAACAAAAAGATCAAAGAAAGATGGTTTCAAGTTGGTGATCTTGTCCTCAAAGAGAATCAGAGAAATCAAGCAGATCGAGAAAAGAAGGGCAAGTTTGAGCCTAATTGGTTAGGTCCCTTTATTGTCACAACTGCATATGGATCAGGAGCTTATACTTTAGCTACATCTGACGGCATTCCTCTGGATGAGCCACTTAACAGTGTTCATCTCAAGAAGTTCTATGCCTGATCCTCAGAATATTCCAAAAAAAAAATCTAGCCTATGGTGAAAACCTGGTAAACAGGCACCTTGGATAAGTACCATAGTGAAAACCTGGCAAACAGGCGCTATGTGTAGAGTCAGCATCCATCATCTATTGAGTCTTGTTCATTCCATGTCCATTTCATAACAAGCTTCATCCATCCATCCATAATAAAACCATTGACCTTGTTTGCATTTCCATCTCCCTATCTAATATAACTTGGAAATTTGTCAATGTCCATCATCGTCATCCCACGTCTTGATCTGTGTCAACAGTTAGCATTGTCTTGTCCTTGGTCAAAACTTGTTGTGTCTTCTTCATAAGTCATCCATGCAGTTTTCCTCTACCGAAATGGGGGCAATTCCTTCCTTCACCTAGGTCTAGGAGTGGTTCCTTGTTCGTGGTTCGTAGAACACTTCAATCTTTTCTCCTTTCCGCAGATAACACCCTTTAATGGACACATCACTCCAACGATAAGGCTGTTATCTTCCCAACACTTTTCCTACATCATCACATCAACCAAAACTACATATTATCTCATCTCAATCTTAAGGTACCTTGATCCCATGGATATGGGTATGTAGGCAGTCTAGAATACGAAGGAAGTATCAAGTACTTAGGTACATAAGATCTCCCCCTTTCACCTTGACCCATTCATCACTCTACCCAGAACTACATATTATCATTTTTTCATCTTTTCTCCTAATGTGCCTTGATCTCATGGATACAGGGTATGTAGGCAGTCTGGAATATGAAGGATGTATCTAGTACTCAGGCACATACGATTCATCATTCTCCACCCGTTTCAATCCATTAGCATGTCATCTTTCTGGTCTTCTATTTATCAAAATCCATTCACCTCGACTTGACTAACTCAAAGCAGCAAAAACAACAAGCTAGCGCATCCTTTCAAAGCAAAAGTTCTTAGCAAACCTGAAGAAAAGCAGCTTTCTTCCAGAGTCATCTACTATCCTACTGTTCTGATTACCAACATCAGCTATGTCGAGCTTAACCAAAGCACCAGATCAACAGGCTTGTCTTCTACAGAGTGTTCCATTGTCAAGACCAACACATGCGTCTCCTGTGACATGTGGCATTTCCTGCCGCAAGACATTATCTTTTTAGGTAGATAGCCCCCTTTAACAGACGCATCGCTCCTATGATAAGGCTGTTATCTTTCATATCCAATCTCTTCTGAGCAACCTCTTTGGCAAGAGAATATGTTGGTTGTATGTTTACTTTGTAAGTCAGTCAATTTGTTTTATGGTTTATCTTTTGCTCCTTTGTCCATTACCTATTCAAGGCTACCTTGATTCATCTATAATCTTGGTATGTTGTGATGCAGTACGAATTGGGGGCATAGTCATTGCTTTTGTGTGCTGTGTTTGAGGAATGATCTTTAGTATCTTTCTTGGCAGCATATTTATCTTGTGTGTGTTGCGCCCTAGCATCTTACATATTTAATACTCTTCTTGCATTTACATGTATTGAAGTTTATTTTATGTTCAAAACTATGGCTCATTCACATGTACCAACACGGTTATATTATGTCTAAAGGGATCTAAGTTCAAACCGCTTGCTTGCAGAGTCAACGTCCACGCACTCAAATATTAGAGCATCTTGGTCTTTTATACCTTGATGGCAAAACTATCCATGTGCCATATCAAAAATAAGGATTGCTCTTTATACACAAATGTGAAACCATTGCAACAAGCTCATCATTTACCCATCCATTCACCCATGACCTTATATCATTTTCAATGCAACGATCGATCAACAATCTCTCTCTTCCTCCACTTTTCTTCTCTCTGGTGCATATCTGCAAAAACCCATATGTTAGATATCACAAGTCATAGCATTTACATCATACATCTATAAGCATCATGTCATCATATGTCATACATCTATAAGCATCATATAAGAAATGTGTGTCATCACATACACAAAAGCATGAACATCAATACGCAGAATCTGTCATCGTATATATATCATGTGAAGGTTATCAAAATACAAAATGTCAATGTCTACATCAATCGTCCATATGTATACATCAAGGCTATCAAGAGCCCTCAAAATATACATCAGGATGCACGCAGACATCAGTCAAAATATACAAAGTGTCCATCATAATACACTAATGATACAACATGATACAATTGTACACATATCCATGCTCTAGTGGGTAGAGCTGCCCTCCTGTTGTGGCCCCTGTCTGCCACCTGTGCTCGGTGCAGGTCCCCCTGATGGTACTCTGCCTCTTGTTAGTCCTCCTCCCCCTGGCGGCACAATGGGTCCTCTAACTAAGGATAGTGATTGCCCTGTTCTGCGAGACCCGGATGCTCCGAATCTGCTCCTCTCTCTGTAACTAGGTGTCTGTTGAGCTACTGGTACCGTGCCAACATACAGACCCCTGTAGTACTCAGCCTCTCTGCCTGTCGACACAAACTCTCCCTGTACCCGGACATGCTCACTATACAATGTCCTCTAGTCGGCACCCAGTACATGGCGTGCCTCATCTCTCTCCCACCGCACTCTCTATAGTGTGGCCTCCACTGTCAGCCATAGTTGTGCCTCTGCATCTCTCTCTCTAATCACCTGGGCTAACTGCCTGTCATCCCCTACAGGTGCAGCCTATACCTATGCTTATGCCTGGATCTATAACTGTGCCTGTACATGTACTAGGGTTGTTTGTGCTGCCACCGCTACCTATGTCTGCACTTGTGCCAGGGCCTCAGCCTGTCTCACCTCTGCCCTCGCTGCATCCCTGTCTCTCCGTAGCCTCACCATCTGAAGCTCTAATCGTGTCCTCCAGGCTATCTCCTCCTGTAGTAGCCACTCAACCCACTGTAAATCAGTCTCTACGACCGGAACCCCCTCCTCAGCCATCTCCACATCTACCTGCTAGCCTCTGGCCTCCCCAACTGCCTCCTATCTTGCCTCTCTGGCCTGTCACCTCATCCTGGCCTCTGCACCTGGGACTAGTACCTCCCCCACTACCCCTGTCACACCTGGTGTAGTCAACCGCACTAGCCTGTGTGTCTACCAGTACTTGTCGTACTCTGGCAGTGTCCCCGGATCTGCCAGTCCTGTATCCCAATCCCATCTCACTGGGACAAGTCCCCGTAACTCTACCAATGTTGTAGCCACTGGAATCTCTGTATCCCAGTCCCCTACCTCCTGCTGAGTCCTCGCATGTGTCACCTCTCCAACTGGCAACCCCTGTGGCAGTCCAAACTATCTGAGTACCTGCTCTAGCAGGTATCTCTCAATGGTGTCGATCCATCTCCCAAAAAAGTACTGAGCTTGTCTGCAGTACATCAGCTGCTCGTGCTCATCCTCCCACTCCTCGCACAATAGCCACGGCCTCCAAATGAACTGGTCCATCTCATCGATCTGTCGCCTCTAGTGGCTAACAGATCCAAGCCTCTTGTGTGTGATGACTCCCTCATATTGAAATGCATACGGCTCCCCCCTCTCCTAGCGGTGCTGTGTAAGGGGCCTGATCACTGGGATGTGCTCCCACGCCCACACCTGTAGAAGAGTAAACGCTGCTGAGAGACTCTGGCCTCTCCTATAAACATAATCATGCATATCACGATACAACTGTCCAAGCACACAAGGCCCCCATGCGTACTATGTCCCATGTGTAAACATCCCTAATAACAATCCAACAGATAGTCCTCTAGATCACCTATCTTGGCACAGGAAACTGCTAATCAATGAAGCAACTATCCATCTCATCCTATCATAGAGTCTCAGGACGTCTGCCCACCGAATCTCACCATCGTCTGTCCGCAGGTCATACGTGCAGAATACCTCTACTAAGCTCGCCTCACCTCATGCTAGGTCAAAGTCTACTCGCTCTCCATCAATCCAAATCCTGAGGATGTGATACACATCCTCTAGTTTCACTGTAGCCTCCCCTGTCAGAAAGTGAAATGAGCATGTCTCACTATGAAATCTCTCTACCATCGCTGTCACTAGGGTGAGATTCACCCTAATGTGTGTCAATTGTGCTATGTGCCATAATCCCGCATGCTCTAAGAATGTGTCCTCCTCCCATGTCAGTTGTACCACCTCATGTGCTATGGGGTGGTGTCGCTCTCTCGACATCAACGGAGGCATAATCCTCTGCATCCACAAAACCACGTGTCAGACTTTTCTTTCAAACTTTCTCCATTAGTCCTACTAACATCTATCCTATGCCGCCAACTCTAGGACCAATTCTCCCCTTGCTCTAACCTAAGTGGTCACCTCCACAGTCAACCCTAACTAGACTCCTCTTCTCAACTAACCAAAAGTGCTACCGTGTTTTACCAAATGCACATTACTTCTTATGCAGAAGCGCTGAACTGTCTTCCCCAACCGTGACTTGTTTTGTACAAATGTGCTGCCCCATGCCTACAACCGTGCCGCTCTGTACTACCAAAGGCGACCCGATTCTTTTTCTCCCCTTCCAACTGCGCTAACCTACCCTGCCAGCAGTGCTACACTGCACAACCAGATGGGCTGTGGGACCCTACCAATCGCGCTGCGGCGCGGCTCCCCAATACTAATAGCACTGTGTTTTTACCAATAGCACTATGCTTCTCTACCAACTGCATTGCGGCGCGCCAAAAGTGCCAAACCTGACTGCCACACGCGCTAAACTACCCTGCAGCACTTTTGGCTGACCTAGACACCTACCTAAACCTAGCCCTAAATTTGCCCTAGAATGTCAAATTACAAAGAGGTTTTTAGACAGTTACCGCTGCTGGAGCTCCTGCTGGCCTCCTATACATCCGCACTAGCTCCGCTCGATGCCTGTGTGCTGGAATCGGCATCTTTTCTCGCTACAGGCTGCTGCTTCACTCCACTCTCACACACTAAGCTAGGAGGCCCTACACTCTTCTTTTAGCCCTCCTTAGTGTTCAAATGAGGAATGTGGTCCCCATGGGACCTATTTATAGTCTCCCTCCCTCATTTCTTTTCTGCCCACCCCATTCCTTTATCTACTACCTAGTCGCGCACTCTTCTAGTCGACCGTGAACCCAGTTCTCTTGTCGCTTCCCTGTCTTCCCACTCAAGGGGGCATATGCTGGGGCAACTATCTACACTGGGGCATCAATAAATTGTATCATATCTTCAACAATCATTTTATTTGATGCAACGTTGTAAACTACATTGCATCAAAGAGGGGCAAAATGTAGACACCCTAAAATGACCATGTCGTCGCACCACTTGCATTTCTTCAATTCTTCTAAATC
The DNA here is from genome assembly GCA_027924645.1 of Cunninghamia lanceolata. Taxonomy (NCBI): domain Eukaryota; kingdom Viridiplantae; phylum Streptophyta; class Pinopsida; order Cupressales; family Cupressaceae; genus Cunninghamia; species Cunninghamia lanceolata. The sequence goes on along the minus strand of BSBN01000219.1, from coordinate 11,232,009 downwards.
ACCTACATTTCAACATTAATTGAATAATCTAATTATTTAATTAATTTCATCTAATTCCTCTAAATCTTCTAAAAATTGACATTAATTAAATAAATTCTATTTATTTAATTAATTTAATTAAATTCCCCTATATTCTTCCAAAATTAAATAATGTTTATTATTTAATTAAATCATTATCCTCTTTCAAATTTCAAGTCTACATTAATTAAATAAATTCAATTATTTAATTAATTCCTCCAATTCTATCTTATCTACAATTAAATATTTTACATTATTTAATTAAATCACTGGTTCTTCTAAATTTAAATAAATCATGCAAATTTATTTAAATTATCTCAATCCTCTAAAAACAAATAAAATCAAATATTTTATTCATAATCTTATGTTCCTCAATCATGCACAATTAATTAAATAAACTTATTTATTTAATTTCAGTTATCTTCCAATTCCTCTTAAAATATCTTGTTAACTCATGTGCACAATCAGTCTTATTTTTAGAACTCTAAAAAGGCAAAATTACAAGTTGAGTTATCTATTCATTCAATCTTGTTTTCATCATATCTTAATAAAAATATCCTTATAGATTGACACATGTTGTGTGCACATTCATCATGGTTATTTGATTTATCTCCTCCGTTGATTCTTCTAAATTATCTAGACCGTTGATCAATCTCTGTTGAAACCTATATAAACCCCCCTCATCTCCTTCACAAATCCTCTTCGATCACTTATTCTCAGGCATCCTTTAACAGTGCTTTGAGCATACATCGCATCGATTGAGCAACTTCATGATCTGTTGACATTGATCTATGAGCACTTTACTTGCTTGTTGCAAACATGGTTTCGCGGCACTATTGAGCAATCCACATTCATCCAAAGGGAACGATACAAATCTTGGTAAAAGCATTCATATTTCATTGATTTATTGGTAAAGGCTTTTATTTAGATCAGTTCTCTTTATGTTATGGGCTTTTGATTTAATTTTTTTTGATTTAGTCAATTTTTCCTTATACACAATTTGCACCTTAAAGCTACTCCTTGCATTGAGGTTTTTGGAGAATGCTATCGATCCTAAAAAGAAAATCACCATCAAAGCTTATGATGAAGAGGAAAGAACTTCAAAGGGAACTATTGTTTTGCCTATCATAGTGGGACCTATAGTAAAGGATGCAGCATGCCAAGTCCTTGATATGGAGCTTGTGTATAACATTCTCCTTGGGAGACCTTGGATAGATGCTCTAAAAGCAGTACCATCAACCTATCACCAGTGTATCAAATACCCCATGAAGGCCATGAAATCACCATCCAAGGTGATCCCAATCCATTTCAATATTGCAACTCCATTCAATCTAAACCTGAAGTTGTGATTCCCCATAACCGTGCCTTTGCTTCATCTTCATCCCGTGTTGACCCAACTTCACTCCCTTCCACATCAAAGAGACCCCAATCTGAATTCAAGTTCAAAGACAAGGGTCTTGGTGAGTACATAATCACCCAATCCTTTTGCTTAGCATAGCTCCCTCTCTCCCCCAGATCCTATGGAAAGCCTTCCATGAGCAAACCCAAAGCAGTAGAAACTACTAAAGGTCCATTTGTCAAATGGGGAAGCCTTGAAGATGAAAGCGATGAAAAAGACATCCTACAATGGTTATATAAGGATAAAGACAGACTATCCAAGCAACAAGACCATCACTCCATGATGCAAACTGAACAGTATGGTCAAGGACTCTCAATATTCAAAGAATGGGGTATGAAGGTCATGGGCCCATCGGATTGAGAAAAAAAGGTATCACTAAACCTATCCAACCCATACATTAACAGCCTGAGACACTACAGGGCTAGGTTACACCGAAAAAGAAAAGACCAATAGAACAGATAAGCATAAATGCCAACAACTAGAAACATCTGCTACTAACCTAGTAGATCAAATTCATCGACTACAAGGATGGAGTGAGACTAACTCCAATGAATATGAATGGGCTAGTCTCTCTGAACTATCTTGTGATGAAAAAGATATTGATGTGGTCCATAAGTATGACCCTACCCATGCAACTAATGAGGGACAAAGTCCAAGGGCTAGACCTCTAGAGTTTGACCTGCATAATAACGATAGTGAGATTCGTGAGGAAAGAATGATACCGCACTTGATAGATCAACTAGTGGAGAGTACCATCGTAGGCATTGTCAATGCTTATAATGACCACCTTAACTCCTCCATCTTGACCATCAATACCCTTGAACCAAACCAATCCAATGACCCTTTACCACTATTGCATCCAGAACTCATAGATTGGGACTTACAAGACACTCCCCCTAAGCTTGATACCTTTCAAAATGATGAAGCCTTCATAGACTATCTAGAGCTTAGAGACCATATACCCATAGGGGATCACAGGGCTGGCTATGCCATAGAACTCAATGACAAGGCTTATTTTAGAGAGAGTGCCAAACCTTTCAGTCTCAAAAATGTAAAAATGAAAGAAAGATATAATGGTGAAAACCGCTCTGCAGTAGTGTTAGATCATGAAGATAGTAAAAATATGAAAGACGTATCCAATGGTGAAAACCTCTCTGAGGCGCCGAAGGATGGAAGGCTTGACCCTCTACCCAATCTAACACACAGGAGAGATCCTCAATCTTGATAGAATCAGCAGAGAAGATCAACATCAGTACAGGTGACATTCCAAGGATGATTCATATGGCACAGTCTTTAACCGCACAAGAAAAGCCAGAGTTCACTAAATTCTTCAAAAGGAAACAAATCAACTTTGCTTGGACATATACGGATATGCTAGGGCTAGATCCAAATCTTATAATGCATCACTTGTCCTTAGCTCCAGGAGTTAATCTAGTTAAGCAAAAACTCAGGAAGATGCGCCCGCATGTCACCCTCATGGTAAAGCAGAATTGAAGAAGCTGTTAGATGTTGGTTTCATCAGACCAATAGACTATCCTGAGTGGATCTCCAATATAGTGTCTGTCACCAAACCAGATGGAAGAGTTTGACTATGTAATGACTTCAAGGACCTAAATAAAGCTTGTCCAAAAGATGATTTCCCTTTGCCAAACATTGACATTATTGTAGATCTCACGGCAAGTCACACTATGTTGTCACTAATGGATGGTTTCTTAGGATACAACCAGATCAAAATTGCACCTGAAGATCAACACAAGACCGCATTTACATGTCCAGGGGGCACCTATTGTTGGTGTGTCATGCCATTTGGATTGAAAAATGCAGGGGAAACATATTAGAGAGCTATGACCACAATCTTCCACGACATGATGCACACCATAATGGAAGATTATGTAGATGACATCTTGGCAAAATCACTCACAAGAGAAGGACACCTAGCAGTATTAGACAAAATCTTCACAAGATTGGAGCAGTTCAATGTGCACCTCAACCCAAAGAAGTGCATATTCAGAGTCACATCTAGAAAACTTCTAGGATACATCATGTTTGCAAATGGAATCGAAGTAGACCCAACTAAGGTGAAGGCTATCATGGAAATTCCACCTCCCAAAAATCTCAGTCAACTAAGGTCTCTACAGAGAAAACTACAATCTATCAGAAGGTTCATTTCTCAATTGGCAGACAAGTGCCACCCATTCATGCACCTCCTCCATAAGAACGTTCCTTTCAAGTGGAATGATTCGTGCGAACAAGAATTTCAACGGTTAAAGGAGTATCTCATGAAACCACCTGTACTGACGCCACTAATCCAAGGTAAGTCTCTGCTACTTTATATCTTTGCCACACCAACAGCTCCGGGAGCTCTCCTTGCATAGAAAAATCATGAAGGGAAAGAACAAGCAATTTATTACATTAGCATAACACTAGTTGGCTATGAGCTACAATACACGCCAATTGAAAGAGCATGCCTCGCTGCAGTCTTCACTTCGCAAAAATGGAGACATTACATGCTATCACATTCCATCAAGCTAGTAGCAAAAATTGATCCATTAAAATATTTGCTCAACAAAGCTGCCCTTATAGGTAGATTGTCCAAATGGGTCATGCTTCTCAGTGAGTTTTACATCGAGTATGTAGACAGGCATGCAATAAGGGTCAAGTACTTGCAGATCAGCTGGTAGATGCACCTTTAACAGATGATAACCCTTTGAGCTTCAAATTTCTAGATGAGTCCATCTTTCACATAACAACAACCTGGAAACTCTACTTTGACGACTCATATACTCAGCATGGGTCCGGGGCAGGTATCTTGTTAATCACACCTAATGGCCACACCATTCCAAAAACATACTAACTACTCTTTCCTTGCACTAACAACGTGGTGGAGTATGAAGCCCTAGTCATTGACATCAAGCTGGAAGTTGAATGGAATGTCAAAGAACTTCAGGTGTATGGTGACTCACAACTGGTCATCAACCAAGTGAATGACAACTACTAAACAAAGGATGAGAAGTTAATACCATACAAATGGATGATAGATGACTTCAAAGAATACTTTGTTGAAATCTCTTTTGAGCAGATAGCAAGGATAGAGAACAAAGCAGTAGACGCCATGGCAACGATTGCATCTCTCCTTGACATCCCTAACAACCAATCATGCTATGAGTTCTTGGTAGAGCTAGTGTCCCATCCTGCATACGACACTCCCGAATCCCACATCATTTGCCACATTGTAGGATCTAACTCTCCCCTAAACAAAAAAGTATTTGCCTATCTTAAAGAGAATACCCTACCACCTAATCTCTCAAATAACCAAAAGTGAACCTTCATCCACTAAGCATCCCGTTATGCCATTATCGCCAACACCTTATATTGACGAGGTCTTGATGGTACTCTCCTTAGGTGTATCGATACCGAGGAATATCAAACCACCTTGAGCGAAGTGCACGACGGTATATGTGGGACCCACTCTAGTGGTCCTACCCTAGCCAAGAAACTCATACGCATGGGATACTACTAGCCAACTATAGAAAAAGATTCCTATCATTTTGTAAAGAAGTGCAAGAAATGCCAAATCCATGGAAACCTGATACATGCACCAGCACAGGAGCTACATCCTTTAACGACTCCTTAGCCTTTCTGTCAATGGGGACTCGACTTAGTGGGCAAGATCCACCCTCCATCTAGAGGCCATAAATTCATAATCACCGCCACTGACTACTTTATGAAGTGGATTGAGGCCATACCCCTCGCCAATGTCATAGGCAAACAGATCGCCTCTTTTATCTTGAACTACATCATTTGCCACTATGGTATCCCTTCATCCATTATCACAGATAATGGATAGCCATTCAAAAATTAAGATGTTAAAGAAATGTGTGACAAATTCCATATCCAACACTGCTTTTCCACCCCGTATTACCCCCAAGGAAACGGCCAAGCAGAGGCATCAAATAAAACCATCTTAAAAATCTTGAAAAAGACTATCAATGATGCCAATCGTGATTAGCATATCCAATTGAATCCCACACTGTGGGCCTACCACACAAGTATCTGTACACCTACAGGTGCAACACCCTACTCCCTAGTCTATGGATTTAAAGCCATCTTGCCCATTGAAGTCGAGATCCCATCCTTGCGAGTTTCATTAAAAGGCCTCATAATAGATGAAGAATATAGAGTGTCCAGACTTCAAGAGTTAGAGCTGCTAGAGGAAACAAGGCAACAGGCCTTTAACCATCTCAAGGCTTATCAACAGAGGATGTCCAGAAGTTACAACCACAGAGTAAAACCCTAGGTATTTCAAGTCAGTGATCTGGTGCTTTAGTAAAATCCCCGCAATCAGTAGGATCAGGAAAAGAAAGGAAAGTTTGAACCCAACTAGATTGGTCCTTATTTCATCATTGATGCCTATGGGTTAGGTGCATATCAATTGGCTACATCACAAGTTGAACTGTTTGATGATCCTATCAATAGCATGCATCTTCGTAAGTTCTACACCTAAACCCCAATGCAAGGGAGTCAAAAACAATAAAAATATCAAAAAAATTCAAAAATAGCACAAAAAAATTGGAAAAACAACAAAAAAATCGTCCTCTGGTGAAAACCTGGCAAATAGGCGCCTTAGATAGAAACCATGATGAAAACTTGGAAAACAGGCATCATGTGTATTTTAGCTATCGTGCAGATAAAAGCAAGTGGTGAAAACCTGGTAAACATGCACTACTTGTGGTAAACCGCCTTCTACATCTTTTCCAACCTTGTTCCTCATTCATACCTCCTAACTGCATCCACTCGATCACATTGGTACCTACTATGGCTTGTTGATTTCTTGTCCTTATCGCCTTCTACTGTCAGGCTGCCAATCCAGACTTGCGTCCATCTTGTCATCTGTCCTAAGCAAATCCATTGAACCATTGTCAAACTACGTCGCCTCTGAGCTATCACGTAGGCAAGGCCATCTTATATCAATGTGCCCCTGAGGCTCCCTTTCCATCCATCCCATCTGTATCTGCACCATTTCCCATCGCCTAGGTCCTAGGCCCACAAAAGTCTATCACCCTGAACTACATTGCCTCTATGTCATCACGTAGGCAAGGCCATTTAGCAATGAGCCCCCGAGGCACTAGGTCAATCCCTTAGGGCCCGTTTCTTCGTGTCCATTGTTAGTTCTTCCATAATAAAGTCGATCCTTTTGTCTAACTGGGGGCAAGTCCTCGACCTAGTTACGAAATTGGATTCTTGAATGACACCTGTTCTAAGAGGACACCAATAAGGATTGTGATATCTTTCACTAGACAAACACGCGCAACAAAGCACACTTCCAAACACAAATCTTGACACAATACATCAACCTATCCAAAGCAAAACAAAACAAGTACCTATACACTCAAAATGATTTTATCTAAATTATGGCAAGATGACACATCTAATGCAAGAATGTTTTTGTGTTTGTGAGCAGGTTAACTTATAGAGTCTTAATTTTTGTTATTATGTCTTCCTATGCTACTCGAGGATGTCAAAAAAAAAAAAACTAGAGAAGCTATGATGGGGGCATAATCATTTTCTTTGTCTGTTGTTTGTGGATTAATCTTTAGTAATGTGACGACTTTTGTCTAACGACATGATCGGCAAAAGAGCATCGAGGACTTCAAAGGTCTAAACATGAAAAGAAGCAATCCTTGTCTATTGAAACGCAAGAAGTACTCAGGTCATCTAGATTCAATTTTGACTAGATGCTTTATCAACTTGCTATATCAAAATCCATGTAAGTAATACTTAGGTCATCCTGGTTTAATTATACCTAGATGCTTGTATTTTCTTACAACATTTTAAAAGTACCCAATGATGAAACAAGCACTTCAAAATAATTGCAATATCAAGATGACATATATCCATATCCATAATACATCCATTTACATTTCACATACCATCCATCAATAAAGATCTGGTTCACAGTGTCAATGTTTACAAAAGCTTGTGAATCCTTCTGTCGAGTCATTCTTCTGTCAAAATTCTCTTTCTGTCTCTCATTTGTGCCTTTCATCGAGTCTTGTCTGTATTGGTTGAGTACACTTGGACATTTCAAAAACATATAATCATTTTGCATTAAGTGAAATAGTCATTAATTTGATTAGATCATTTGCATTCATGTAAGTGCATCAAGTCATCCATGTGTAATCATTTTTCCATTTAATATTAGGTGAGTTAATCATTAACTTGATTAAACCATTTGCATACATACATATAGCTGCATAAGTCAACATATCATTGCATTTAACCAGAAAACATCAAAAACATATCTATAATCACAAATGTCTGCATTAGATCATCATAGAATGTGAGCATATAGGTACATTTAAAACATCTATATCCATTTGTGTCATCATAACATAAATGCATACATAATAGCCCATCAGAAAAATATCAAAAATATAGCATGTAAACTCCATAAGTAAACTGCATCCATGATCATCGCATAAACATCATACATATAGGCTATAGTAACTGCATATAAAGTGTCATAAACATGTACGTTGCATATAAACATAACAAGTAAAATGCATCCATGATAAATTGCATAGCAACATACATGTAGGTCAATCATAAGCTACATCATCATATAAACAATAAAAATGTTCAAGTGTACAATATTAGTGCGTCGTCCATGAGTCTAATCACAAAAGGGTGTATACATACATCAAAAATGATACATGATACAATGTCTCGGTAATTGCAAAAAGTAACAGTGGTATATACATATGTAGGCTACCCGTGAGCCATCAAATGCCTGTAGGTACAAGTATAAAATCTATCCAAGTAGCAACTACCCCTGTTGTCGTGGGGTGCTACTCCTGGCACTGTCCCCTCCTCCTCCACCGCGTCTTGACCCAGACTGTTGTGGGCCCATCACTGACACTCCTGACCATGATCCACCTGCCCTCTGTGAAGTCACTAACTGACTCTTGTAGCTCAGTGCCGCTGATCTGCTGGCACCGCCCCATGGTATAAACCCCAGTAGTACTGTGTCTGAGCCTGCACTATGCTCAGCTCAGCCTAAATTTGAGCATGGGCCTGCATCACCTGTGTCACCAAAAATGTTGTAGCCCCGTCAGTACCCATAGCAGCTACGGCTGTGTCTCTTCTGTTGTCAAGGCCCGTACCCTAGCCATTGTTGTGTCCTACTCTACAGTAAGACCAGCTATGACCCCTACATCTACCTCCCGATGAGACTCCATAGCTCTCAACTACGCTCTAACCTACCTCAGCTGGCCTTGTAGCATAGTAACTACCACCACCTATGCCTGCTGCTATGGGTTAGGCGGCGCCTGAACTTGCGGTCCATGTGGGGCCGCTACCTGTGGAACCTGTGGTGGTGGAACCTATTGTTGTACCACCTGATGAAGTGGAAACTATTGTGGCACCTATTGTGCCTCCTGCTAGGGTGGGGCCTCCCCCACTCTCTGTCGCTGCCTCTGTCTGTCGTCACCTCCACCACCTCCTCCTCCTCCTCCTCCACCATCTCCACCATCTCCTTGGCCTCTGCCATCTCCTCCTCTCCTCCTCCTCCTCCTCCCGCTCCGCCTACCTACATCACCCTCCTCCTTAGACTCCACCTCCTCCAAACATGGAGCTAACTCTCCCAGTCTCGAATATCTGGGGAATAGGTGTGCAGCAAACTAGTCCTCGTAATCCCGAGTCATGCATGCGTCCACTATCTCCCTCCTCATCAGCCATGCCTGATAAGGTATCTGCAGAAAGTTTGTCCTGGCCTCCTCATAGGAAGCCATAGGTCCCCACCACCACCACTCTGCATGGGTCCTCGTAAACAAGGCATGCCCTTATGGCTGACCCTGAGTCCTCCTAAACTGCCTCAGCACTCAAGAGACTATGTGTCTCTCCAAAATGTGTGGTGTCCTGTTGATTAGCTAGCGTGTCTGAAAAACATAAGGCAGCTCATCAGCCTCGTCGTCCTAAACCTCACAATCTATTTAAGGTCGCCAAACTGCTGTGTCCACATTATCAAGCTGATGTTGCTAGCACTCTAGTTTCCCTAGCTTGTGATGGGAAACTACACCTGCATATCCATAAGAGTAAGGCTCTCCTGGCTATCTAGAAAAAGGGCAAATAGGTCATGTAACCGCAATGTTCTCCCACGCCTAGAACTAAAGTAATGAAACTCCTGCGAACAAGCTAGTTGCTCCATGCTACACTACTTGGTGCATGTCATGATAAAGGTGCGCAAGAACACGCACACCCCAAGCAAAGCAGGTGCCCTCGGTGAGCATCCTCTTAAGTGTCTATCCCCAGCCAATCGAGAACCCATGAGATCGCCTATCGAGGCATACAACACCCCTGATCAACCAAGCCACAATCCCTGGAAAGTAGTCATAGGAAGGCATAGGTCCCCACCACCGCCACTCTGCATGGGTCCTCGTAAACAAGGCATGCCCTTATGGCTGACCCTGAGTCCTCCTAAACTGCCTCAGCACTCAAGAGACTATGTGTCTCTCCAAAATGTGTGGTGTCCTGTTGATTAGCTAGCGTGTCTGAAAAACATAAGGCAGCTCATCAGCCTCGTCGTCCTAAACCTCACAATCTATTTAAGGTCGCCAAACTGTTGTGTCCACATTATCAAGCTGATGTTGCTAGCACTCTAGTTTCCCTAGCTTGTGATGGGAAACTACACCTGCATATCCATAAGAGTAAGGCTCTCCTGGCTATCTAGAAAAAGGGCAAATAGGTCATGTAACCGCAATGTTCTCCCACGCCTAGAACTAAAGTAATGAAACTCCTGCGAACAAGCTAGTTGCTCCATGCTACACTACTTGGTGCATGTCATGATAAAGGTGCGCAAGAACACGCACACCCCAAGCAAAGCAGGTGCCCTCGGTGAGCATCCTCTTAAGTGTCTATCCCCAGCCAATCGAGAACCCATGAGATCGCCTATCGAGGCATACAACACCCCTGATCAACCAAGCCACAATCCCTGGAAAGTAGTCATAATAGTATCCTATACACTTCCTCTAGTGTCACTGTCATCTCACCAGTGGGGAGGTGGAAGGTCCCATCCTCACTGTGGTAGCACTCCACTACAGCAGTTAGCAAACCAAGGTTTGCACGAATCTTGGGCATGAAGCACATGTAATCCAGGCAAAGAGCACTGAGAACTGTCTAATCTACCTCTGTCAGCATATACCGCCGCAGCAGCATCACGAGGAACTGCTCCCACGACATAAGCGTATCTGAAATATCCTCCTACAATCAAGCAAAGCAAAGCATCATCCATAACTGTATCAAAGCAAACCTACTCAAACTATCAGACCTATCAAACTCACTTACTTAGCATATCAAATTGATCAAATCAAGCATATCATCTCTTGTCTAGATTTTATACATCTCAGAGATCACTTATCGATTGTCACATCGATCAGGATGCCAATCGAGTCAATTTCGCTAAGTAACTAACTATCCTAAGGAAAATGCACCATTACAGGTGGCAAATGCGTCTTTTCAGAGCAAATGCACTGATCTAGGACATATGCACTAAATCTTTGAGCATATGTGCACCTCTAGCACAAATGCGCAGCAGCAAATAATGTATGCGCATATCAAACATATGTACAGCTAGACATAACACATGCACAACTTCTGAATGGATGCGTGGATTCACATAACAAATGCACATAAAGCATAAATGTGTTGACTCATGACTCAAATGCCCTGAATTGGAATAGAAGCGTCGTTTCAGAGAATAAATGTGCCGAAGCACAGAATGGCTCATTCATTCAAGTAATTTTTCCTAGCATTTATTAGCCTAATAAATGACCCTAGGCTGAAAATTTTGATGTACATACTGGGGGTCATGCCTCTGCTAGCCGTCTGAACCATTGGACCTTCTCAAACCGGTACTCCTTGTGTGGAAGATCCATCACTGTGCTGACTGCTCTAGCTCCTGTGCTCTGTAAACTCTCCTAGAAGCTCTCACCAAATGATAGGTGTGTAAATGACTAGGATTGTGGACCCTACTTCTATATATAGACATGCAACCCTAACTATTTGTGTGGCAACCTTGCCTGTTCTCCGTATCCTTTCTTCACCGCTTTCTCAATCCGTAACCTGTTTTCTTCACCCTAACCTAACTGTTCAACCTTCTTCATCGTGAGATTGTCCATCTCATGCCCCCCAACCTTTCTTCTCGTCCAATCTCCCGAGGGGGCATCCTGTCGTCATAACCTGTACCAAGGGCAAACTGGGGTATGTATCATTATCAAGAAATCTATTCTTTGAAACAACGTGATGAAAACACATTGCATCAAAGAGGGGCAAAATGTATACACTTAAAAATGACATGACTCTATCTAAATAAATATTTTAAATATTTATTTCATCATAATATTCCTCTATCAATAAATAAATAAATCAATTTATTTATTTGGTTCATATTCCTCCCAAAAATTAAATAAAATCACTTATTTAATTAGCTTCATCAAATTCTTCTAAATCCTCTTATCTACAATTAAATAATTCTACATTATTTAATTAAATCAAATTATTCTTCCAAATTTAAATAAATCAATCAAATTTATTTAAATTATCTCAATCTATAAAAAATAAAATATAATCAAATATTTTATTTATTCTTCCAAATCATGCACAAACAATTAAATAAATTTATTTATTTAATTTGCTTTCTTATCTTCTAATTCCTCAAAAATCTTCCAAATCTTCTAAAAAATAATTCTTTTTCTTCATGCATGCAAAACTAAATAATTTATTATTTAATTTCTCTCAAATCATGCAAAAAACAAATCACAAGTTGAGTTAATTGATTTAATCAATCTTGTTTTTATCAACAACTCTTAAATTAGAAGAAAGCATTCTAATTTATGAAATCAAATCTTATCTTTATCAAGAAAGTAGTTAACTCAAACAAAACAACTTTTTGTGTGACACTTGTCCTCTTCCTATTTCCGCACATCCTCTCAAGTTTCCTCTACCGTTGATCTTTTTATTCATTCTACACCGTTGATCTTCTCTCTCTCAAACCTATAAATACACCCCTATTCCTCCATTTCAAGAATCCAAGCTTTTAGTAAACTTACTCTACATAATTCACAACGTGCCTTTGGCACCCACACCATTCCATAGCTTGTGATCACCATTTTTATTGTATTGAAGATCCTCTTCATTACAAGAAATATCATAGTCGTTTCTCTATTGTCATCTTGAAGAACAAAGCAAGGAAGTGTGCTTTCTGAGGGCTTCATTCACACGAAAGATCAATTGAGATTAGGCGACCAATGGAAGCTATGAAGTAACAAGGTTTGTGAGGTATTGTTCTTTGTTTTGAATCTTGTTTATTTCCATTTTCATTGAGTTATTGGGTTATTATAGATTATTGATATTATCCACATTTTCCCGTAACAACCATTATTTTGCAATCCATGTTGAACTTGACAACAATGCTATTTATTATGCTAATTGAAAAAATTCAACAATGATACATGTGATTTGGTCCTATCAATATGTCGACAGAATGTAGCCAAACTGGTCAAGAAGCTCACCTTGCAGTAGTGCATCACAGACTTCCTCTCTAGTAACACTCAAGGCCCTCAAAAGTATAGCGATGTTCTGTGATTTCTTAGGATCAAGAATGGGTTGATTCTTTCCAGGTGGATGAACAACTGAGGATTTGGTTGCTTCAATTTTCACAGTATTTGTGGTATTGTAGCCAAATAAAGACTCAATCATTTCTTCATCCAACCTATCCATCAGAGTCCACAGGATAATGTAACGATGCAAAATGATAATGAAATATCTAAATTCTAGAAAGCTTCAAAAATGTGAATGTGTTTCAGCTCAATGAAATGGCAATCCTTTACATGAAATCCATACAGGTAATTAAAAGGTATTTCTTACTCAAAGGAACCTGATCTCAGCCTATCCCACACCATTGTATGATCAGGAGGTGCACGGACCTTATCCCAGTACAGGGGCTTCAACTTGGGCAAATCTCACACCTCCCTACTATAGCTTGACTCCCTCTCTTGCTGCCCTATTCATTAATCGCTACAGAAATAGAAGATGACATTAAAATCCTCAATTCTGTCGACATGGGGTGCAACTCTAGCAATACTCACAACCAGCGAGTTGCTCACAACACATTTCGATAGAATCAAGATGCGCTCAAAATTGGATTAGATGTATTTTAGACCAAAATTAAGTGGCAAAGACAATCTAAAATCTATGAGAAAATAGATCATCATTCTTGCATATCACATACAAATCAAAGAAGAGGAATAATGTAAGCCTTCACAACCACCACAACACTGCATGGTGGTTGTTGGGCCTTTGCAGTGATGCGGGGAGCTTTCCCTGCATCACCGCAAAGGCCCAACAACCACCGTGTGGTGTTGCGGTGGTCTTCTACACAACACCATTCTCTAGATTGGCACATGTTCACACAATCCATGGTGAAAACCTGTCACCCTTACACCATTGTCATGAATTCCTTGAAAACACTGTTCAATTACGACTTTTATATTGCCTTCAAGAAATTGTTTGTGCTCTATTGATTTATAGCTCTTCATACAACACTATGATATCTCCTTTGATGCCACTATCATATGACTATTTGATACCACTATCATTGGTCTTCTCTCAAATTCAAACCTTACTTTTTTCACACTTTCACTCATAGGTTTTGAGTCAAGGGAGTCAAGTCTAGAATGTAACGTTGTTGCTCCTATGTTTGCAATAAGAGAATGCTATCATTTGAAACTAATATCTTTGTCACACCTCATTATTGATCTATTCCCTTTTTCAACAGTCATATGGTTGTGATATGCTTCTTCACTATGATGACTAATCATTGCATGATAATGTAGACTATAACTGTGTTTGTGTCACAGGGCATTTGACTGTATTACTAGATCATGTGTATTCTTATGGTCTCACAAACTCTAGGAAATAATCTAAGACCCTTAGATTTCCTTAATACTCTCCTCTAACCTACCATGCTCTAATAGTCTCTTACATTGTCCTTTATCGCCAACCATATACTTGTAGACTACTTTTAGAAGTTTGTTTACTATCCTCTTTTATATTTTCCATAGGCTGTAACTCATCCATTAACATCTTGAAATTTTAAAACAAGATGCTTAACACTTATATCATGATTGTAAGTGTGATTGTGTAGGCTATCTTGTGACCTGCATAGGTGACCTATGGATTATTTTTCATCTATCCTTCATGCACACTTGTCATATAGTCCCTAACTTATAACTGTCATCTGCAACATTTCCATGACACAAAACCTTAAGGCCTAATTCAAGACAGTGTCTCATAAAAATCCTTATATACTACCTTCTACTCACACTCACAATGTGGAGATAGAAATCACTTACATACTCCTATGCCAAAGAATATGCTCTTGTTCACGATAATCTTAGGATTCACTTATATTTACAAAAATCTCATTAAATCTCTTAGAGACACCACTCTTTAAACAACATTGCCATGAAAGGCTTGTCATACTGCTCTTTGTCATTTGGTTTGACATGTCATTATACACTGCCTTCGTATTCTCCATTCATTATTTTTCATGAGAGAAATCTTTTGTGAGTCCTCAATAAAACATAGCATACCTATGACTGCCCTTGTGACTGTCATGAAACTCATTCATATTATCTTCACAAACCATTTACTTGAGTTATTGTCTTTTGACTTGATAACAATGACTTCTTTTTTACCTTGTCTAACAAGGGTTTTCCATAGATTTTGATGAAGGTGCTAGGGTTTAATAGACCTAAGATCTTATCACTATTCATAGCTTTTAATATTCATAGAGACACAATCTACCATGGAAAACAATGGAAAATAACTCATATTTCATAAGTAGTAATTTGTGTTTTTCACATATTCATTTGAGAAATTAATATTTAAATGTCAATTTTAATTAGGTGTTCCTAGTGCATAGCTTTGTAACATTTGCATCTAGTATCCCTACATTAGGAAGCTTATGCAAATATTAAACTCATGAAGAGACAGTGAATAGAAAAACACAGTCATAGTGTTATCTTTAATAGGTACAAGCTTGTGTTAAGGAAGGCAGTAAGCAATTTTTGTCAAAGGATAGTGGGATAGGACTTGGAGATGCTTGGTCAAGAGGCAAAACATGACAGTCCTTAAGGGATAGATTGAGCAGTAGAAACCTCAAAATTACAAACTTATCCTTCAACCCTATAATCATGTTCTAAAATTACATTAAAAATAGGTACATTTCTTCATTTAAATGACAAAAACACAAATCTTATCTAATATATTCAGTAGATCAAGTACAGAGCACCAAGAAAAACTAATCGAGGGTAAACTTTATTTGTACTACCTGAATAAAATCAGAAACAGATAAAGGTTGTTTCAGACCCAATCAGTTTATATTTGAATGTATTGGAAGCTGCAGAAATATGGGAGCATGAAAAGAAAAATGTCTAGAATTTTATGTAAATCTTTAAATAGAATATGTATATTGGAGGCAATGTAAACTCCTAAATCCCTGATAATCTAAGCAAGGAATTTTTCTGCAATGTTATTGAGTTGGTTGCTTGGTCACCTAGCATATTGATTGTTCAGGGATATACACACCATTATATAAAAGATGTCTTATGTGGTAGAGATAGACTCTACATATTGATAGCTGATATGTTTCAATATGTATTCGTTACAGACATTTTCATGCATATTCATATCCACTTACGTACATGCATATATACACTCTATTAGATATCTTTTCTTTTAGGATTAACCACTTGGAATATTTAATACTCAAGTGATTCTTTCAATGAGCTATCATTGTTACACTCATCTCTTTATATATAGAAATCTACACATTTTTACATGCATATATGTGTCTATGTGTATATACATACAAACACACAAGTACATGTATATGTGTATACACATAAACATAGATATACAAATGTATGTATATATGTATAGAGTAAATTATATATGCAAATCTCTCTCAATCACCATTATATGGGCATTTGCATCAGGTCAAAAATTGTCGAATTAGGTATTTACTTGTATGTACCCCATATACTGCTAGTGCAGGGTTGGGACATGCCTTGATTACAGAGCATGCTCCCTAGATTTGGGGACATTTAAAATATAATTTTTCCTAAACATAAAGCAAAGAAAAAAACATTAAGAAAACCTAGATATGAACAATTTATAGCCATTGAAGAGACATTTTGCATTATTTTCTCTTTATATTTTCAAGTACCAATACATTGACTTGGGAAGTAGCTACACATTCAGACACATTTATGCATCTCTCTATGGTTCAATGTTTCATTAAGCCCTCCAATACTAGTGTCTGGGGATGCAGGGGAGAGGGAGTATGTGGAAATCTGAAAAGTGAATGCCTGGAAGCTCCCCTAAAATGCAAGGAATATAATTTGAATAGGAAATTACCATGGGAATGGGGAGTACGTGATTGGGCCATGAGGAGGAGAAAAAGGGAAATGCAAAACAAAGTGATGATTGACAAGTTTTGCACAAGGAATAGCTATATTAGGATATATGAACAATAAAATGCTCTTTTATAGCTATATAAAAATTAAACTTCTAATTAACAAGTAGTGCATCAATTTTTCTTTCATGAATTCACTATGAATTCTAGTTGAGCAATAAGCACACCAGAAGATTCTAACTTAGTATGGTGATCCTCAAATCATAAAACCATAAATATGTCAAACAAGACCCGATTTATATCACCAGCATTGAAAATGACCATGTGAGAGGAAGACTCATCTTGAAGGAAGATAAAACTGATGGAAACCATGGTTGGAGGTAGAAGCAGGCCCTAAGTCCACATCAAAGTGTAGGCATTGAAGAATTAACATCATCATTATCACTAAATGAGGCAAAGAAAATTTGATAATGCCCATAGAAATTAAGCTTAGATCGGAGGGCCTAGTGTGGCAATCTTGTGGGAGTGCAATTAACTTTTCTTGGGAGCTTTTATCACAACTACCAAAAATTATAGAGGAAGTCAGCAATGAGCATCTATTTTGATCTCTTGGAGTATGCATGAGGAGTGAGGAGAAGTTGTATGTTTGTGAAGAAGAACATCATATGTACCACTTTAAACAAAAAACGTGACATTTTAAACAAAAACCCTTACATTTGGAAGCTTTATAGGGATTTTCAATATAAGCTCAAAAAACACCAAAATACAGGAAGAAGTCTGCATTGAGTCATACTACATTACCAATATCCTTGTGTCCTAAAGTTATACTTGCCAAAGAAGTCCTCTATTCTCCATCAAATGTTTGCAAAAAGGCTCGAGCTTCAAACCCTAATCCTCTTCATACATGACAAACTTGTTCATTAATGAGCATTCAGTGAGAACAAGATGAAGGATTTTTTGTACTAAAGATATTAGTTCGAGCTTACATTCCTTTGTGAGGCTCTCGGCTCTCAAACTAACAAAAGGATAGCGGAGGAAATATTTGCATCTCGCCAATAATTTCTCAATTGTAGCAATGGAAAGGAAATGATTAGCATCCCACCAATAATTTTTCAATTCAAAATATTTTTTTAATTACCCACTTTTATTTGTGTGACTAACTATTTAGTCATTTTTATTTGTATGACTAAATATTTTTTTAGTCGACGACCAAGTTAGTCATTTATTTACTCATTTATAGCTAAGTTGCAAAAAATTAGTAGAATTTAGTCATTTTTAGTTGTTGTGACTAAAAGTTTGTCACGTAGTCATTTATTTGCCAAATTCTACTAGTGTACCAAAGATGAGGTTTGACTAAGGCAAACTCCTATATAGCCACAACATACCTTCTCCTTCTTTTGTTTATGTAGGTCAGATTTGGGAAGATCTGACGGAAAGGAGTGAAGAGGAAACAAGTATTATAGTCACAATTGCCATGGAAATTGCATATTCATCTTTGGAAGACTCATAGGATGATTTCGAGGGTGCCCAAGTCTTTAAGGACCTTAGATCTGGGATCTGGAATCTTCAGCAAAGACTTAGGCACCTGGTGCAGACAATTTTGTGACAAGAGAACTTGCAGGACAATTTTGAGGGCACCCAAGTCTTTCAGGCCCTCAAAATTCAGGTGCACAACCTATGATATCTCTTGTCTGCATTTTTGTACTCATTCAACTATTTTCTGCTTTCAAAATCAGTTTATGCGAGCAAGTTGCATAACTAGGGTTTGGCTTGTTAATAGCTAGTTAGGGTTTGCAAAACCCTAGTTCAGACATCTTTTCATATACAGCAGTAGAGGAATAGGATACCTGTAGCTTAACCCTCTCATAATCGTTGAGCTCGGTTCATATTATGAATGTTAGTATATGAAAAGGGATGTTTGACCTAGTTGAGTATGCTAATCATTCTTCTCCTTTTTCACACTAAATAGGTTCTCATCCATGATCTTACCTATGAAGGGTAGGGCCCCACATATTATGGGTGGTTCACATGGGAGCTCATCTAAGCTTTGTGGTTGGCAAAAAAGCATTCACATGATGCTCTTTTCCCTCTCCTTAGTATCACACCAACAATAATTGTTACTAAGTGAGATCAGAACAAGTAGTTGGGAAAAATTCTAAGGTATAACCATATTTGGCATAGTTTTCTGGTTTGTAGTTGAAGCTATATACTTGATTAGCTTGATCATTTGGTTGCTAAATAATATTAAGATGGTTATTTACTAGTATCTAACCTTGAGGTTAGCTACAAGATCTATCATCAAATGATGTTAGCATTTCTTTAATCACACCATGACTAGTGCAATACATGAATTGACAATTAATTGTAGATTACTCTTATAATTTTGAAAATGCAAATAGATTAAATTCCTTACCTTGTTGAATTCTAAAGTTAAAAGGATCTTTCCATTATGGTACTTTCAATCATTACTATATAGTTATCAATTTTCAAAGTGTAGATTCACAGTATGAATACATGTACTCATAGATTTTGATGTGGTTATATTGAATATATTGAAACTACCTTTTAAAATTATGAATTAATTTAGTTGTCATATTATTGTTTTATTTGACAAGATGATGCAAATTGGCACAAGGGAAGCAAATAAGGTTTAATCTTCTTTGCCCACTCACCCACTTCACTACCTCAATCCAACCAAAGTCACACCAAAGGCAAATTAGGGATTTGGTATCTAGGCTGTTGTCCAACCCCTAAGGCTTCTTCCACACCTCAAGGTAGGTCTGTAAACACTTTGCCAACAGTTGATTTGATCCCCAACTTCCCACAACTCTCCAACCTTGACTAGGCCTAGTGAGGCTACTAGCCCTCCTGGTGCAGGAGCACTAAGTTGTTGAGATTTTACTTGAGGTTGTTTGGATTAATAAGGTCTCTGAGACCATTTTCTTGATGTATAAGGCTTGAAAGCCATACTAGTAAATAGACTATGCCCAATGTCTAAATGAACCTATTGTTATGTTGTTAAGTCCTAGTAGGACAGTCATGTTAAGTTTGCAAGAGTCATTAAGTCTTAGTGTTTGTATAGGTAGTCATTACATTTTCATGCTTTTTAGCCTTTTAAAGGCATGTCAAAAGGTGTAGTTGTGTTAATACCTTGTCCAAGGTTAGACCACTTGTTAAAATATTTCTAATCACCAAAACAATCGGTGGACAATCACTTTCAAAGACAGTTTCAAAAAAAGAAGACAGTTTCTATTTTTATGTTGCAGTTACAAAACTGAAAAAAAGGCATGATGGTGGGCAGTTGGATCAACCCAATTTACTCCATGCTATGTTTAAGGCTTGTTTTAAGCCTAGGGAGGTGGTATTGTACAGAGATTATTGATTAGATTGGAAAAAAATACCAAAAGAAGCTCTGTTTTATGGTTTTTTCTGCTTTTTTCTGTTTTTTCATTGTTTTTGCTACAGTACCCGCGACTGTACGGACTCACCAGAAGCTCTTAGCATATTGGATGAAAAGTAGATGGTGTTAGCTTTAATTTGAGTCTTGTGTGGGATCTTAACAATGCACTAGGTGGAAGATATGACTAATTTCCCCAAAGCTGTTTTTTTTTTCTGAATTTGTTGTTCACTTTTAAAAATCACTGTTTTTTGCAGTTTTCCGTACATGTACAGCACTATCATGGCACAAATTTATAATGGATGGAAAGAGTTTTGAAGTACCTTTGATTTGAACCTGGTTTGGAGTCTTGAAATGATGCTAGGTGAAAGTTATCAGTATTTTTCCAAAAACTGTTCTTTTCAGAAATTGTTGTCTCCATTTAAAAAAATCACTATTTTCTGCATAAATCCGTACTTGTACGGCCTGGGGGTGAAGGGAATTTGTGATGGATGTTTAGGTGGTTGAAATACCTATCCTATGCACCTTGTTTGGGCTCTTGAAACTACATTAGGAGGGAGAAATTGACTATTTTCTGTTGACTGTCCCAAAACTCTGAGTAGGGTATCTCTGAGTAGCTAATGGGCATTCCTTCTTTTTATTGGTATTTTCTTGTTTCTAATCAATGGAAGGGAATGTGAAATAGGTTATCCATAGCCTTGTGAAGGTTGCAGGGGCAGGAGATTGTGTATGGTGAGTGTGGGCATGAGAAAGACCCCTGCAGAATCATGTGTTAGAGGATGAGAGGAGGACAGCAGTCATGTCAAGAAGGTAGTGAGTTTTGTTCATCATGTTTGTTTGTTTTGTCATTGAAGGCATTAGGGAGTTAGGCATGTGATTGGTTTGGTTATTACAAAGAGATGGAGTTTATATTGAATAGATCATTCCAAGGTAGACATGGAGATAGTTTTTTTTCAATGGTGCAGAGATGTGTGACAGTCTAGGAGGTTGCTGTCCTGCAGACCCTGTATAGTGGGTTGAATAGAAGTTTAAATGGAGTCTTGGTTGGAGTTAGGAATCTTGGTGAGAGGTGTCCTGAAGTCCCTCACTTTGGTGTCAAGAAAATGTGTTGTTCTGAGTTAGAACCTTGTTTTAAGAGAAGCTTAATCTCTGTCAAGAAGAAAACAGTGAAAGGTTCCATTGAAGTTTTGAACCTTGAAATTGCTGACCATGATGCTCCGCATCACCTCCTAAACTAGTTTTCTCTACACAACTTGACAAAACCCCAAATGACTAGGCAAACCAATGGTGGATTTGAATACCCTTTAAGGGACCCTAACAAACTCCCAAACCTCCAATCTCAACTCTACTCCAGCAACTCAAAACACCTACTAGGTCACTAGGCCTAATTGATCAAGTTAGGGCTAGGTTACAAAGCAAATGGTCTAAGTTGGGGTCATAGACCTGGGATAGGGATTTGGAACTCTTCTACAACATGCACACATCATAGAAAACCACCATGCATACATCCACCTATCAGGTTTTGTCATCTACATCACCAAATAGCACATTGTTTGGTCAAATAAATAGGGATATTTGACCTAGGGCATCACTTCAAAAATAGAAGATTGCCTTTCCCAGCAAAAAGCTTTTGGAATCATGCAATGTACAACCCTAGCTTGCATTTCACCGATTTGCATGAGATTTCACTAGTTGGAATGCATTCTAGGGCCGGATTTATATGACAAACCCTAGAAAACAGGGTTTTAGACCAGTTTGGAAACAAAATCCAATATCTCCCTCCTATGATCACTTCAAGACCTCAAACTTGTTGCATTCGAACCCTGACTCCAACTAGTTGCAGAAAAATAACATTGATCCACTTGGCCAATCCGTACAGGCTGTACAGCAGCAGAAAAATAGGGAAAAACAGTCAATTTTCTTTATTTCTATTCACAAAACTCCGTACCAAAACTTCTTTGCCATACAAGAGTGAGATGACAACAGTATAAACCAATCCAAGTCGATATCCAACCTCCAACAATAGTTTTCAACTGTCAAAACTGAGTGGCAACTGGCCAAATACATGACACCTTTGGACAACTATGGTGTTTTGCATTAACACAAGGATGTTGATTGGTTTGGCTTGTCCAATGGAGTCCAAACAACTATCCTACTCTCCTAAACATGCCAAAACACCAAAACTAGCCAATAGACTCAAACAAAACATCACTAGACCTACTAGGCCTAATTGACTCAACTAGGGTCCAAATGGACTAAGAAGGATTTGAGGCTTATAAAATTGCCCCAAACCTCTTGACCATACAGAGTGGACCTTACAACCATGGCTAGAAAGCCTTATTACCAAACATACTAAACAAAAACTTCAAATTTGTCAAAATGCTATTATGTGCCCTGCATGCTCTTAGGTGCCCTGCACCATACACCCACTGTTAAACAGAACTCAAGTCTCTTGAGTTGGGAATGCTGTCAAATGTGAATCCTGCCTTCTCAATGTTTGCTCTGCTCATCCAAGTGGCATCCTCCTGAGTGTTATTGAGCCACTTCACCAAATATTCATAATAGGTGTGCCTCCTAGTTTGTTTTGCAATCCTTTCTCATGGACATCTTTCATCACTTGGACAAAGTCTTCAGCCAATGCACTGCTCTTCTCTAGTCCTCCAACCTCTCTAAGTTCCAAAATACCCCTTGGGTGAGTGCCATAAACAATTTGAAAAGGTGACAGGTCGATGCTTCTGTTGATAGTGTCATTGTATGAGAACTCTGCCTGAGCCAAAACTGAATCCCAACTAGCACCCTGCTCTTTAGTTAGGCACCTTAGGAGGTTGCCAAGTGACCTGTTGATCACCTCAGTCTGACCATCAGACTGAGGATGATAGGCTGATGACAAGGACAGATTTGCACCTAGTCTTTTCCAAAGTGTCCTCCAGAAGTGTCCTATGAACTTGGGGACTCTGTCAAAGATTATGGACAAAGGTAAACCATGTAATCTGACTATTTCTTTGAAGAAAAGACCTGCTATGTGTGAGGCATCATGTGTGGTTTTACATGGGATGAAGTGAGCCATTTTTGAGAACCTATCTACAACCACAAAAATGCTGCCATGTCCATTCTTGGTCCTAGGCAAACCAAGTACAAAGTCCATGCTAATGGAATCCCAAGGCTTTGAAGGGATAGGTAGTGGAGTGTATAGACCTGCATTGGATGCATGACCCTTGGCTCTTTGACAGATTTGACAAGTTTCTACAAACTTTCTTACATCAGATGGTAACCTTGGCCAATAGTAGTATCTTCTAACCAATTCTAGGGTCTTATCAATGCCAAAGTGGCCTGACATGCTGCCACAGTGCTTCTCCTTAATAATATTCTCCCTAACAGATCCTCTTGGGATACACAACATACTACCCTTGAAAAGATATCCATCTTGTATCAAAAAATTAGAAAAATCAGTGTTATACCGGCCTGTCATGGCTTTGCAAGATTGGTAAGGTTCTTTGAAGTCTTCATCTTCTTCATACTGATCTTTGATGGCATGTATACCTGTACTTTCCAACTGAATAAACAACAAGATTTCTCCTACTTGAGGCATCGGCTACCTTATTGGCCACTCCTTTCTTGTGTTTTATTGAGAAAGTGTATGCTTGGATGTACTCTATCCACTTGATATGCCTGTGGTTTAACTTCTGCTACCTGTTCAAGAAGCTCAATGCATGGTTATCAGTAAAGACAATAAACTCCTTGGGCAATAAATAGTGTCTCCATTTTCTCAATGATTGAACCATTGCATATAATTCTAGGTCATAGGTAGAATAGTTCTGTTTTGCCTCATTTAACTTCTCACTAAAAAAGGCTACAGGCCTCCCATCTTGACTTAGGACTCCTCCAACATCCCTCTTACTTGCATCACACTCAACCACAAAGGTCTTATCAAAATCAAGCAGCACTAGGACCGGTTGTTCTGATATTTTCTTCTTTAACAGTTCAAAGGCTTGATTGGCCTCATTTGTCCATACAAACACACATTTCTTGCCCCCTTTTATGGTGTCAACAAGTGGAGCACAAATGACACTAAACCCTCTAATGAACTTTCTATAAAAACTGCACAAACCATGGAAACTCCTTACCTCAGAGGCTGTAGTAGGTGTGGGCCAATTAAGAATGGCTTCCACTTTGCTTGGATCCATCTTGAGGCTGCCCTTAGAGATGACAAACCCCAAGAATGTCAATTCTTCTTGTAGGAAGACACATTTGTCAAGGTTAATTCTCAACTTATCCTCTTGAAGCCTCCTAAGCACTTGATGGATATGTCTTATGTGATCTTCCTTGCTGTCACTAAAAACCAATATATCATCCAAATATACAACAATGAACTTGTTAAGGAAAGGTTTTAGCACCTTATTCATCAACCTCATGAAGGTACTTGGTGCATTTGATAAGCCAAAAGGAATCACAACCCATTCAAATAGCCCTTCATTGGTTTTGAAGGCCGTTTTCCACTCATCCCCCTCCCTTATCCTAATTTGGTGATAACCACTTTTTAGATCCATCTTGGTAAAATACTTAGCCCTACCCAAGCAATCCATTAAATCTTCTATTCTAGGCATTGGAAATCTATACCTGATAGTAATCTTGTTGATGGCCCTGGAATCAGTGCATAATCTCCATGTGCCTTCCTTCTTGGGTGCAAGTACTGCAGGTACTGCACATGGGCTAATACTCCTCCTTATAAGCCCTTTATCCAACAATTCTTGGATTTGTCTTGCCACTTCTGCATTTTGCTTTGGGGTCAACTTGTAGGCTGCTTGGTTTGGTAGAGTGGATCCAGGGATGAGATCAATGCAATGACTAATCTCCCTCTTTGGTGGAAGGGCATCCTTACTTTCATCGGCTATCACATCATGAAACTTCTCCAATAGTTCATCCACTTCTTTTGGTCCAATCCTCCTAAGAGGCTGCTGCACTTTGATCTTCTTAGGATTTGCATCCTTGGGCTTGATGACTACTCCAAAACATGGCACTTTCTCCTCCTTGAGGTTAGCCAAAAACTCTTTTTCACCTACTAACATAACTGAACTAGGAATAATCTTTTCCTTGCTGTCATCAATCATAGGAGTCGTTGTGAAATTTTCACCATTTTTAGACAAATGAATTACATTTTGTTTACCATCATGTTGGGCACTTGTATCATGTTGCCAAGGCCTTCCAAGAAGAAGGTGGCATGCATCCATATCCACTATCTCACAAAGAATCCTATCATGATATTCACCTATCTTGAATTCAACCCAACATTGTTCTTTCACCACAATTTGTTGGTCCTTGGTTAACCAAAAGACTCTATAAGGGTTACGATGAGGTATCCTTTGCAATCCTAACTTAGTCACCATTTCATTAGAAGCTAAATTCTTAGAAGAACCTGAATCAACTATTACCTTGCAGACTTTTCCTTTCACCTTGCAAGTGGTTCTAAACAAATTGTTTCTTTGGGGCTGCTCCTTGGTGGCTGACATGATGAGAGACCGGTTAAACATGATGCATTCTCCACTCGTTGGTGCTGCAGACTTGGAAGAGGTAGTTTGGTATGATGTGGTGCTTTGACAGTCATCCTCTTGAAGGAGTTACACCCTTCTATCTTTCTGATTTGCAGTAGTGTTTCCCATCTTCTCCGGGTACCTAAAGGACTGATGTCCTATCTGATTGTAGGAGAAACACCTTCCAGTGAACACAGTGGAACCCCTACCTCCACTTCTTCCTCTACCATTACCTCTCCCTCTAAACTAACCCTGATTAGCATTGTTTCTATCAGCCTGCACTTGACTGCCCTCTTGTGATCTGCCATCTTGGGGTCTAGGAAAGTTATCTCTGTTTTGAAATCTACCTCTGCCTCTGAAATTTAGATTGCCTCTGCCTCTGTTGTTTGAATCACCTCTCCTTCTCTGTTTGTCCTCAATCCTCAATGCCATTTGAAAACACTTATGGATTGTCTCCGGGTTAAAGAGGCTTAATTCATCTTGAATGGAGAACTTAAGACCATTAAGATACCTTACAAGCTTCTATTTTTCATTCTCAGGCATCTTGGCTTGCAATGACATCTTGTGAAACTCCTCTATGTAGGTGCTCACGTCCATCTCCTTCTGTCTCAAGTTTTACAACTTCTTGTGCAAGTTGACTTCATAGTCTTCAGGAACAAATTGCTTCTTGATTTCAAGCACCATCTTCCTCCATGTAGTGATAGGGTTCCTATCATCCTCTATCCTCTCATTTTGAATGAAGTTCCACCAACTTAAGGCTGGCCCTTTCATTCTAGATTTGGCAATCCTCACTTTCTAATTTTCTGCCACTTCTTCACATTCAAAATAGTTCTCCACTGCCTCTATCCAATCAAGGCACTCCTCTAGATTCATCTTGCCAGGGAACATAGGTAAATCCACCTTACTGTCCTTCCTACTCAACTTTCCAAGTGCATCTAGGAATTGTCTTTTTGACATGCCTCCTTGTGGCTCTTCCATAGGCACTCCTTCTTCTTCATCTTGATCCTCTTCATCTGAATCGAAGATGACCTCTGGCTTCTTCTTCTTCTTATCCTTGTCCTTCTTCAACTTCTCTATCTCAGCCTCCATCCTTTTGTTCTTGGCTGCTTGCTCTCTCACTATCTTTGCCAATTCGACATTAGTTACCCTTGTAGGAACTTACTCCTCTTCTTCTCTATCTCCCATCTCTTTGATGGCTCTGATACCACCTGATGCAGAGTGGCACAAGGGAAGCAAATAAGGTTTAATCTTCTTTGCCCACTCACCCACTTCACTACCTCAATCCAACCAAAGTCACACCAAAGGCAAATTAGGGATTTGGTATCTAGGCTATTGTCCAACCCCTAAGGCTTCTTTCACACCTCAAGGTAGGTCTGCAAACACTTTGCCAACAGTTGGTTTGATCCCCAACTTCCCACAACTCTCCAACCTTGACTAGGCCTAGTGAGGCTACTAGCCCTCCTAAACTAGTTTTCTCTACACAACTTGACAAAACCCCAAATGACCAAGAAAACCAATGGTGGATTTGAATACCCTTTAAGGGACCCTAACAAACTCCCAAACCTCCAGTCTCAACTCTACTCCAGCAACTCAAAACACCTACTAGGTCACTAGGCCTAATTGATCAAGTTAGGGCTAGGTTACAAAGAAAATGGTCTAAGTTGGGATCATAGACCTGGGACAGGGATTTGGAACTCCTATACAACATGCACACATCACAGAAAACCACCATGCATACATCCACCTATCAGGTTTTGTCATCTACATCACCAAATAGCACATTGTTTGGTCAAATACATAGGGATATTTGACCTAGGGCATCACTTCAAAAATAGAAGATTGCCTTTCCCAGCAAAAATCTTTTGGAATCATGCAATGTACAACCCTAGCTTGCATTTCACCAATTTGCATGAGATTTCACTGGTTGGAATGCATTCTAGGGCCGGATTTGTATGACAAACCCTAGAAAACAGGGTTTTAGACCAGTTTGGAAACAAAATGCAATATCTCCCTCCTACGATCACTTCAAGACCTCAAACTTGTTGCATTCGAACCCTGACTCCAACTAGTTGCAGAAAAATAACATTGATCCACTTGGCCAATCCGTACAGGCCATACAACAGCAGAAAAATAGGGAAAAACAGTCAATTTTATTTATTTCTGTGCCCAAAACTTCGTACCAAAACTTCTCTACTGTACAGGAGTGAGATGACAACAGTATAAACCGATCCAAGTCGATATCCAACCTCCAACAACAATTTTCAACTGTCAAAACTGAGTGGCAACCGGCCAAATACATGACACCTTTGGACAACTATGGTGTTTTGCATTAACACAAGGATGTTGATTGGTTTGGCTTGTCCAATGGAGTCCAAACAACTATCCTACTGTCCTAAACATGCCAAAACACCAAAACTAGCCAATAGACTCAAAGAAAACATCATTAGACCTACTAGGCCTAATTGACTCAACTAGGGTCCAAATGGACTAAGAAGGATTTGAGGCTTATAAAATTGCCCCAAACCTCTTGACCATACAGAGTGGACCTTACAACCATGGCTAGAAAGCCTTATTACCAAACATACTAAACAAAAACTTCAAATTTGTCAAAATGCATCAAAATGCTCTTATGTGCCCTGCATGCTCTTAGGTGCCCTGCACCACAAGATGTGTTGATCCTTAGTTTAAATTAGTATTTTACACAAATCATTATCATTCAAAGTTATGTAGATTTTTGATGTGGTTATGTTGAATATATTGAAACTACCTTAAAAATTATGCATTGATTTAGTTATCATATTATTATTTTATTCTAGCAAGGTGTATTGATACTTAGTTTATTAATATTTTACATGAATTGTTATTCTTCAAAGTTGTAATGATTATTTTTATTATATTATATAATGAAATCATATTTGTAGTTGATTTAGTTTGTATAGTTTTATAGACAAAATACTGAGGACACCCTAGTTGATGAACCATAGTTTAGGATGTTGAAACTAGTTTTCATAGTTACCAAACCAAATACACATTCTAATTTTACTTAAAATATTTAAGCAAAAAATATAGTGAAATTTCCTTATTTAACTCGTAATCTAAAGATGGTTATTTAACTCACAACCCAAGGGTGGTTTGTGACAATTATTGTGGGTCATGTTCAAATTTTCGCACGCCAAGTTTACTTCCACAAGTGTGAAGTTTAATTTCGTAGGTACGAATATGAAGCAGCACGAGATATAGTCAATTTACATATTCTAACACATTTGTCCTACAAAACCTTATCTTTTACACACTGACAAATCATTCCCAATATCTTCAATAATATAGTCCTCCATCTAAATTTCAAACTAAGAATCACATTTAATACATTTAAGTTCCATAAATTCAATTTTGTTGATTGTTCCACACCCGGCTCTAAAATCCTAAACTTTTATCATTATTAAATTATTTGGTGGAAACATTTATTTTCAACACATGTAGGAAGAGCAACATTAGATGAACTTTTTATTCCTACATGATAATGATTGGTGCCCACATCACAAATTACCTTGCTCTAAATTCAGTCACAAGTCATTAGCCATGATCATTGAAAAATACAATGTTAGATGTTTTATATGATTGATAGAGACTAACATTTTAAATAATAATAATTAATTGGAAGCTCCGCCACAAGCAATTTCGTTTTGATACTTGCAAGTCACCTTGATTTTGTGGGTCCCTTGCAACCTCTAAAAGCATGGAAGATGTGCTAAATAGTATCTACCATGGATTTGGGCGGACAAAGGGATAGAGAAAGGAATATAAAAGGAGGAAAACAGTCACTTTAAGCTAAGTATTGATTTGGCCGCATAAAAAGGAATAAAAATGAGAAGAAAACAATGAGCCACCACACTTTTTAGTAAATTCCTCAATGGGACGACTTTAAACTTACATATCATTGCAGCTTATATGTCATGGTGACTTGTGTAATTTCTTTCTTCATGAATGTGGGGTATTTTTGTTTTTCTCTCAAAATCGTTTGTTTGGCCCCGTTACATAATTTCTTTCTTCACGAATGTGGGGTATTTTTGTTTTTATCTCAAAATTGTTTGTTTGGTCCCCTTACACTTAAGGGATTTGACTTGGAGCTCTCTTTTAGAAACCTTGTAGTTTTAACATTTGTGTGTTTGTTGTGTGATTTATTATTTTAGGGTTTAAAATTGTAGAGGAAATAAATAATCTCTATATTAATAAATTTAATTTAATTTCAAATTTTAAATAAATAAGTGTTGAGTTTAGACATGTATTTAATTATGATTGATTGAAAATTAAAACAGAAATAGAATAATTGAAATAGGAGTGTGTTTTGAAGTTGGAGAGAGGAAGATTGATTTAATTGTGAAAGATGATAGATATTTGGAATCTGAGTCTGGATTTGGAAATATGAGGTTGCAACAAATGCACTCTATGAAATTTGAAACTATGCAGAGACTCAAATTGAGGCCGTAAGGGTGGCCCTAATAATCATGAGTGTTAGCCCTGAACCTATGACATGTGACCCTGAACTTTGAATCTTCTAAACTTAAGTACCCGTAAAACCGGTTTGCATGTGTTTGCACCTACAATTAGAAGACTTGGTGGTGTTGATAAGCACTGGTGGAACTTACTATGGCAATGAGGAATCCTAGAGAGTTCATCAGTTATAGTCAAGCCTTATTAGTCAATTCAACAACTTTGAGATAAGTTGGAAGACAACCAAGCAATGTATGTGACAAATGCATAAGTAGCTTACTAAATGTGGAAGAATTATAATGAATGCTTGAGACCAAAGTGCAATGAATGTCTAAGTAGTAGACTGAGTGTAAGAATTGGGGTTTCGAAATCATTGATGCAAGAGCTAATGTAGTAGAGGTGTGACTAATATAAAATTGAGATATTTCATAGGTGTAAATGTTAAGTGATCTTTTTCCTAAGTGACGGTGGATATTGTTGATGATTGAAATGACCTAGGGTGATGTCCTTTTATACACATCTTAAACACACATTTTTTTTGTGCACACGAAAAAGGGTAATGATAACATTAGGCTAAGTTAGTCTAGGGCCATAATAAACCTAAATTTTGTAATTATAAGAAAAGTTCAATGCCATGATGGTGACCTTGACTTGGGAAAAGAAAGTGTTAATCTGAGAATTGAGATTGATCTAAGTAGAGGTAAAATGGTATTTCTAAGTAATAAAAAGAGTGGGGTCAATGAGTGCACTAAATTAGAATAAAATTATGTGCTAGGAATATGTACTTAGGTCCTCCACACAAAGTGGTGTAAAATGAGAGAGAAAAGTGTAATAGTGCACACTTTTCAACTCTACAAAAATTAATAGTAAATTAATTTTTTTAAGTTTAATAGTTAATTATATTTTAAAGAGAAAAATATGTATAAGTAAAGTTGTAACTATCTAATAGTTTTATTAACCTTGTATTTATCCTTGACAATATTTTTTATGTTCATTCTTTAATAAATGAATAGAAAATAATAAGAAATAAGTACAAATGTAAATTTTATAAGAGAAAAAAGTAGGATAAATTTTGAGGTGACAATAGAAGACAACTCAAGCTAGCTCAGTGAGGTAGAATTTATAGAAATACAAAGGTAAGATATTTCTTGCTTACTCACGAGATTAAGGAAGATGTAATAATAAAATAGTTATAGCTAAGGCCTTCTTGTCAAGATTATAGATAACCATAGAGAGGGACTGGTGAAACTTGAACATAAAAGACAGTTATGTTCTAATTCTCAATACAATATAGTTAAGAAAGTGTCAAAAATGGATCCTAAAAAGAATGATATAAAATGTTACTAACACCCCTAAATTTATGGCCACTATTAAAACTTTTCAAGTTAAAATGAGAGGGAATAAAGTGACTAGAAATGCTAATATGGAGAGTTAATCTAACTAGAGAAGTGTAGGAAAGAAAGCCATGTTAATTACATTATTAATGGCAACTTACTTAGTATATGGATGAGGTTTTGTGACTATTAAAGTAATTGATAGAGAAAATATTGGGCCCAACTAACCATAGTGGGCTTTCAAGTGCATAATGAGACTGATTTTATGCATAAATGATTTAGTTGTGTTTTATATATTGATTGTAGCTATAAATTTGTCCATTGAAAATATGAATGTTATAGCCTTTGAGTTGAGATTATTATAAACTTTTTGTATTAATAATAATGACCAAAACTTTTATTTGGATTATAGAATGGTGATTTCATTTCGAGGAGGATTTAAAATAAATTCATCCTTTACTAAGCTCCCTTTATTTCGTATTTTACCTAAAAGCATCTTAAATTTTATTTTATGTTTTGGGGCATGAATAAAGGCCCCGTCTTAATTGGAAATTTGAATGTTAGAGTGAAGAACTAATTGATGTTTTTACATTGCAACTATTATCTATTTTATGTACTTTGACCTAAGTTGATTCAAGAGCCTGCTATGTATCTTTTCTCAATACCCTAATTATTATTTTGATCTCATTTAAATGTGATTTTTTTCAACATATTTTGTATTTATCAACTTTAATTCAATACCAAAAATAAATAAAGGATTGGAATTTGAGTCTCCATTTCTCCATTCCAACTTAAATATCACTTATATCTCATGGGGTTGTACATGTCTTTTTGCTAGCTCCATTCTCTATAATGCTTATAGCCTCCTAAACAAACTTGTTTATATTTATGTTTTATGTGGGTTTTGGTAGGACATAGGTCTTAGTAGTGCATATATGTGAATGTTATTTTAGATATAGTCCATCTAATGGGCCTCATGTTGACTCTAGCATGAAATATGTTTTTGTTTCTCAATAATAGGCACAATATCCCTTTTAACTTGACATAATTTTGTTTATTTTTCATTTGAGAAAAACTATTTGAATAGTAGATCCCCACACATATTAATGGTACCAATCCCCCAAAAAGACTTAACAAACATGTAAACTTCTAATATGCCAAGTTTGACATTTCACACGTCTTATGTTTTTCTATCAAAGTGTAAGCTTAGAAATTAAGTATATTTATAAAGAAAAAGGTGATGGAAGTTTAAAATGAATAGATACAATTCAATCTATTAGTCACCCCTACTACAAAGAGAAACTTCCATTTGGCCTTGAGAATGCATTAACCAAGTAAGTATTGTAAATTTAACTCCCACAAATTATAAAGGAAAATGAGCTTTCCTTATGTTTAACTTAGGTTAATTAAGTAAATGCAATCAATGGAGCACAAATCAACCTAGATTAAACAATGATAGTCAACATTAATATATCTGATAATTGTAATAGTTATTTTAAGAAAGTAAAAAACTAAGGTGGGTTAGCTCTATGACCAAAGAATAATTGCCTTTGTTGGAGATTTGGGAATCAAGCTAGTATATACTCAGGAAATGTGATCTCTCAATCAATGACTAACCTTGGAACATACGTTGGATATGTGCTCTATCTGAGATCAAGTCCATAGGTTTAGGTCAAGTCTACAGTCATGGATGTGTCCTCTAAGTATGGACTAAAACCTATGCAATGTAGAATTTTGCTCTATAATTTCCTTGGTAAATTTTTGTATGCTTAGCTCCTTTTTTATATCTAAGGGTTGGCAGTATTTAGAAATACCTAGAAAGGCTATCATTATATCACAAGGATACATGTTCTTCTAGATCAACCCCCATAAATGAAAACAAAAGTCCAACGATGATAGGCAAGGGCCCTAGAACAAATATATGCAAATTCATTACTCCTTGTAGTGCACCAAATCTAGATGATTTACTATTAATTTATCCTTTAATGCTCTCATATGCTTGAGAGATTATAGTTTAAAATTGAATGCTACTAAATGCCTTTAAAGACTATCATGTAACATCAACTTTTGTAAATGTGTACTTAGTTGCCTCGGGGTAGGAAATAAAGGGGATAATTAGACAATATTTAAATTTAAATTTTGAAAGGATGGGGTCAAGTCCATGACTATTGGGTTGACCTTGTGACCATGGAAATGACCCTAGGTAATGGAATAGTCAAATTCATATGGCCAACAACTATATTAGGGTAGTTGTATAAAATGTGTGAATAAGGCAAATGCATCAGGATATGTGTGTGAGACTAAGGTAGGGATTAATCACATGGGAATGTATGTGTGTGTATGGATGGGTAAAAGGCTAGAGAAATGAGCCCAACTTTGTACAAGATTCTACCATGTGTTGATATGTACATGTATCAAGACATTTCCTTAAATGGGAAAAAAACTAAATGGGAAATGGCATGGGTGTGCAAATTTCACCAGTACATTTTTCCCCCACTGTGAGGTGCATGTGAATCCTAAAATAATCATGCATCTCATCAAAGTACGTAGAACTCACAAAAATATGTGTAAAGTAAATATTTAGACATCAAGGGATACAAAAGGGGGTCCATATAAATTAATGGACCCTATAGGATGTGATTGTGTAGATTTTTCCTTTGGTATGTGCTCTCCATGAAAAATTGCAAAACAAATGAAAAATATGCAATGAGTAGCTTCTATCTCACAAATGAAATTTAGGTACAAAATAGGAGTTTTCTTAATTAACTAGGAAATAGGAACAATAAGAAATGAGTAAAGTTAGGAAATTCCACTTGTTCGAAAGATGATAATGGTGTGTTTGTTTTGGTGGCCATAAGGTGATAAGGTGCATAAGATGTAAGGTGCATAAAATATGATAATGCTCTTTCTAGTCATGATAATGAATCTCTATAGCACCTATTACTACCTAAAATTTCAATATAGGAATGTTAGCACTTGACAATATGCATGCCTCCCTTTAATTGGTTGCATCTATAGATGGAAAAGAATTGAAAGAGAGGGAAAACTAGATATGAAAGTAAATGTAATTTATAGATAATCATATAAGCATGAAATCATACAAAATAGCAATAATGATTACATTGCATAATGAGCATGTGTAACATCTAAAATATAGATGAGGCGTGATAATCATATATGGGATGGAAGTAGGATCTAGAAGGTAATGTTTCCCCTAACATGGACAATATAAAATGATAATGTGGCCCTCAATGGCCAAAAACACCCCTATAACTACACAAGGTACTAGAGCAACATATGCTCCCAATCTGGCATCTAAGAGCATGAGCACACAATGGTGTAGGTAAGGTGATATGTCCCTAGTGGATGTAGGTAATAAGGTAATGTGTGGGGGGAGGTGTTATGCCTCTAGTGTATAAGGAACATATGGTAAGATATATCATGGGGGATGGCATGATGCCCTCAATGTGAAAAGTATTGCTATGAAAGCCTATAATGTAATAAAGGTGATACATGATGCCCCCAAATGTAAGGATGTAACCATGGTGGTGAAAATTATAGGGAGGAAAGACATGATGCCCCAAAATGTAAGGATAAATGATAAATATTGGCAAGAGGAGTACAAATGGTATAAAGGGTATGCTCTAGAAGTATGATATAGCAATGTAGGCTCAATAAGTGACTCTTGAAGTGTAATGCATCAATATGGGCTCAATATGTGATTAAGATATTAGCATTGATATGAGATCAAGTAAGAAAAAGGAAATGATCAAAGACTAAGGAACAAGCATGGGCATAAGCATAGAATAGGAAGCAAGAAACCAACATGGTAAAATAACACGAAAAAGGGGTAAGGACTATAAAAGCATAATGGAATATGAGGCAAGAGGTAAGTAAAAAGAATTGGGGAACCTAAGTGGAAGTGAAAACAAAGGCATACAACAAAGAGTGGATATAAAATGCAAAAGGTGGAAAAGAGACAAAAGGATCAACCTAAGTAGAGGAATAAAATCAAAAGGCAAAGGTATATAAAGCAAATATATGAAAAAGATATGCATAATACAAAATATAAATGAAACAAGGAAAAATGTAAACCAGAATGCCCCTGAGTGGGGGAAAAAGAGTGTGTAAACAAATATATAAGGTGAAATGAGTATGAAAAGAAAAACATAAAAGGCATAATAAAAAAGGCCAATATGAAAGCACAAATAGGAAAATCAACAAGTAAAGGTGAAATCTAGGCTATAGGTATATATAGATATATGTTATATTTGTGATCATAAATCATTTAACAAACATTTTAGGTGCCCTCTTTGGCACAATGATGGTGGCTCATCCATGAGATCATCTTTATATTTCCAAAAGAAATCATCCAATTTATCTTCTTGTTCTTTTAGTTTTTTCTCTTCTTTACTTGTCTTTTCAATTACACGTGTTTCTTCTTAATATTTATTCATGTTAGGTGAAAACACATTTTTAGTAGGTACAAGACTAGGCACTGCCTCTCTTACCCACTATTTCTTCTTAACTTGTGGTTGTGGTGGAATGATACCCATTTGATGCACCATAACCTCTTACTTTGTCTTCCATAAACTCTTTTACACATGAAATTGAGGTAAGTTTGTGCTACTTTTACTTCTTTTGTTCTTGTTTGATGTATCCTTTCTTTCTTGGTGCACAAGTAATCTGTTCTTCATAAGGATCATTAGAAGGTATGAATATATCAATTCCATTATAACTATTTGATGCAGGAGCTTCATCTTTACGATTAGTTTCAGTATGATTAGTCGATGTTTTGTTTTTTTTTAGTTTGTTATTAATAGTTAGGAACTGCCTGAATCTCTTCCTTGGGGAACTATGTCAGATTTAGAGGCCATTTGTTGGATTAACAAAGACATTCTTTAGTAGTTTATGTCCTTGAAATTTCATAAGGAAACAAAGGGAGATTAATTAGTTAGTATCGTCAAATAAGAAGAAGTTACAAAACCCACCAGTAGGAAGTTACAAACTATCAACCAATTGCCAGTAAATGGGAATGAAGACAGATCTGGAGCATTTTTATATATAGAGGGTCGACGCCTGAGAGAGCAGGATGGACAGAAGGGAGAAGAGAGGGCAATCTACCAGAAAAGGCCAGTCAACAAAATAAGTCCTGAATAGAGAAGGAAGGAGAACGACTAGGAAGAGGGAACTAGATTAGTAAGGAGCGCATGTTGTAGGAGGAAAGGATTAAAGAAGTGATGCATGGCTGATTCATGACATTTCAAGAAGAAGATTCAAACTTGAATCGGGCTGGGAATATAAAGCCCCCAAAATTATATCGTAAGAGGAGGTCATTTGGCTGAGTTTAAATAAAAGATTCTTGTTTTCATAGTTGTGTAATCCAATTACTATCATTGAATGTTGAGTTGGTTTTCCTCAAACTGAATGTCATTTATTTGAATTTCTGTTACTGGTAGATCCCTATCATTGTAATTAATTTCTTTGAATATTGGATTGTCATTGTAACTAAGTTCATTGGAAGATTCTTATCACTGGGATTATTTCCTTTTAAGATTCATGTCACTGAGGTTTGTTTCATTTGAGTTCTTTGTCACTAAAGATAATTTGGGAAATTATATTTGTCAGAATGTTCTATTACAGAGTAAATTAATTTGATGTCCTAGATCATGTCGTTGTTTGGTCAGGAAGTCTGTAGAAGTCTAAATGTTTTGTCTAAAGGTAAGAGGCTAAGTATCAGAGCATGAATGTGAGGACGTGTGCTATCATTTTGGTATTAGAGATTGAGTGTAAGGTTGTGTGCTATCATTTTGGTATCAAAGCTAGAAGATCGTTGGCATGGTGAGAAGTATGTTTGTAGAATGAGGTATGAGAAGAGTTTGAAAGAGAGAGAGTTGTGAAAAAGTTTGTTCGTCACAGGCATGAGAGAGGGTCTATAACGTCTATCCTTTAGTAGAGATAAACTAGGTAGAAGGTGTATAACTTCCTCCACTAAGAGAGAGTGGGTAGAGGGGGTTTTGTGAGGTACATCTTCCAGGGTCTTGTTGGGTAGAGGGTAGTTGTTAAAGGTGAGAGATTCTGTTGTAAAAAGTGCAGCAGTGAACAAGATGTATTTGACAAAGAGAAGGAAGATTGTCTTGAAGAAGCCAATTGTGTGGGAACCTACAGAACAATATTGGGAAGAAAAATGAAATAGAAGGTTTTATGAAGAGTTGAAGAAAATAGAAGCAAGAATGGATGCCCTTGAAGAGG
This sequence comes from Cunninghamia lanceolata, assembly GCA_027924645.1. NCBI lineage: Eukaryota > Viridiplantae > Streptophyta > Pinopsida > Cupressales > Cupressaceae > Cunninghamia > Cunninghamia lanceolata. Next base: position 11,194,115 of record BSBN01000219.1, on the reverse strand, counting down.
GGTTTAAAAAGAAAGAGAAAGATGTGAAAGAAAAGGATGAAGAAAAATAGAACATGGGTAAAGTTGAGTCCCATTGTTCTTTTTGTGATGACAGGTTTACAAGTGATGTTTTGTGTGCAAGAAATGAAGATGCAAAAGTACAGAAAATGGACTGTGAAAATCCAAATTTGACAAGGAGATAGATGAATATGAGGAAGATCTCATATTGGAAGAGGAGAGGAAAGTGTCCATAAAGGAGGCACTTAATGAGACGTCTAGGTCTCTTGATTTATTTTCTAATGTCATGTTTGAGAATGTGAATGCAGGTAAGAGGAAGATTAAGAACCAGACCTTGAAGATAATGAGAGAAGTAGTAAGAAAGGCACCCATAGTTGGAGATAAAGATGAGAAAGAATGGAGACAAATTGCAGCAGCATGCTAAGAAGGAATCATGCAACATTGCAAAGTACCTATAAATGAAGATAAGAGAAGTATTGAGAAAGAAGAAGTTGAAGCTGCCTTAGAGTTTCATAATGCATTGGAGGACGCTACAAATGAAAGTAAAGGAGCCTACAAAACAGAAGAGTTGACAAGCCATGAAGCCAAGAATGTAAGTAAATCGGGACAACAAGTTATTACACAAAAGAATGGAGGTAAGAATGTTGTTTTTAGTCATGTATGTGGAAGTAAGAATGTGGTTATGCAAGTTGATAAAGGAAAGAAGGATGAACATGGATATATAGTACCAAGTTGGTAGAAGAATCTATTAAGGAAGGACAACAATTAGAATGTAAATAGTGGGTGACTAATGATGGAGTTTGTGATAGAAAACAAAGACAAAGGATGGAAGAAATGATGAAGTTTCCAAGTAAACAAGAAGGTAGGCTAAGTGCAGAAATAGAAAGACATCAGCTTAAGAAGAGGGAAAACAAAATGTGGGTATTAAAGCATGGGACAACAATAGAAGAACATGGTAATGTAAGACAAGGTGAAGAAGAGGAATATAAGAACCATGAAGAAGCCAACAAAGGATGATAAGAGTACATTACAGCTGGGTATACAACAAGAAGAATTAACACTCCATGAAGATGACATGACAGTGGTGTTTGAAGAAAGGAGAAAGAATGAGGCAGCAATTTGGAAAGAGCTGGAAGAGAATACATCCAATATGGAAGGTAAACAAGTCAATTTTGATGTTGGTACTTTTGAATTTTGGACTGAATTTGAAGGAAAGAATTTTCAAGTTGAAAATGATAAGGAAGTGGAACTGAATAGTAACAATGAGCTGTTGGAATGTGAGATGGAACTGTGGAGGCTTATGAATGGAAAGACATGAGAAGAGAAAAATACAAGAAGAAAAAGGAAAGCAAAAGGAGGCAGCTTGGAAAATAGAGAATGAATCATGGAATGGGTACAAAGAATGAGTTGGACAAGAGGAATAGGAAGAAAGAGTGGACAGCAGAAGAATGGTATAATAAAGGCATTAGGAATGAAGAAAGAATAGCAAAGTCAAAAAATATTATTGCAGCAGAGGCTACACACAATGCAAGCCAACAGATTTATGATGGGAGCATGTTAGAGGAAAAATTAGAAAAAGGAGCAGCAAATAACCATAGTGCAAATGATTTGTGTGCACAATTTTCTAAGATAGAACAAGAGTGGAGGTCAAAGAATGCTAAAGAAGGTATGAGTACAGGTAGGACAACACATGATGTGGAAAGGAAGGATACAGCTATAAAGACAATGAATAAAACAGAGGTAAATATGAGAGTTGTAATGAATTCTTTTGCTATGTTAAATTATACAAGGTTTAGGCAAGAGTCTTGAATAGTATATATGGATTTTAAAGAAAATATTGGAGTTATGATTAAAATTGGAGGAATCGTGTGTGATTCATTGTGTGGTTTAGTTGTTGCAAAAGGAGACTATGAAATGATGAATGCATATTTACATAAGACTGTGAGCGACTCTGGTGAGGATGTACAAGCAATGAGGACAACAAGATACTATAAGGGCTTAATTGCAGAGATGCAGAAAAAGGTAAATGGAAACATTGATTCATTAGAATTAGATATGTTACATGATGGGAAATATGGCAAGAAACATATAGATTTTAATAAGGAAAATGTGAAAGGTAATGTGTATGGTGAACTCCCAATCGAGTTGCTGTTGGAGATGATTTTGCTAAACTGATCAGACAAGTGGATTAGATGACTGAATTGGAAGTAGTGAAATGTGTTGATTTTTTGGAAGTTGGTTGTATTGAATGGGTAAGAAGGCTTTAGAGGAAGATGGTCTGTAGTGGAAATAAATTGATAAGAGAAGAACAGAGTAGCGAACAACAATGTGGTAGAAGCATCATGATGATTCTGAAATGATTATGGAAGAAGAGGAAGAAGAAAATAGTGGCAGATAAGTTTGATTATTAACCTCATGTGCAGGAGCATATGTTTTCTTTTGTCTCCTGGGGAGTTTGATGCAGGAGCATCATCTTTACGATTAGTTTTAGTATGATTAGTCGGTGTTTTGGTTTTTGTTAGTTTGTTATTAATGGTTAGGAACTGCCTGACTCTCTTCCTTGGGGAACTATGTCGGCTTTAGAGGCCATTTGTTGGATTAACAAAGACATTCTTTGGTAGTTTATGTCCTTGAAATTTCATAAGGAAACAAAGGGAGCTTAATTAGTTAGTATTGTCAAATAAGAAGAAGTTACAAAAACCGCTGGTAGGAAGTTACAAACTATCAACCAACTGCTAGTAAATGGGAAAGAAGACAGATCTGGAGTGACTTTTTTATATATAGAGGGTTGACCCCTGAGAGAGTAGGACAGATAGAAGGGAGAAGAGAGGGCAATCTGCTAGAAAAGGCCAGTCAACAAAATAAGTCCCGAACGAAGAAGGAAGGAGAATAGCTAGGAAGAGGAAACTAGATTAGTAAGGAGCGCAGGTTGTAGGAGGAAAGGATTAAAGAAGTGATGCATGGTTGATTCATGGCATTGCAAGAAGAAGATTAAAACTCAAATCGGGTTGGGAATATAAAGCCCCCAAAATTATATATTGTAAGAGGAGGTCATCTGGCTGAGTTTAAATAAAAGATTCTTATTTTCATGGTTGTGTAATCCAATTACTATCATTGAATGTTGAGTTGGTTTTCCTCGAACTAAATGTCATTTATTTGAATTCCTATTACTAGTAGATCCCTATCACTGTAATTAATTTCTTTGAAGATTCTTTTCATTGTAACTAAGTTCATTGGAAGATTCTTATTGCTGGGATTATTTCCTTTTAAGATTCCTATCACCAAGGTTCGTTTCATTTGAGTTCTCTGTCACTAAAGATAATCTGGGAAATTCTATTTGTCAGAATGTTCTGTTACAGAGTAAACTAATTTGTTGTCCTAGTTCCTATCGTTGTTTGGTCAGGAAGTTTGTAGAAGTCTAAATATTATGTCTAAAGGTAAGAGGCTGAGTATCAGAGCCTGAATGTGAGGACGTGTGCTATCATTTTGGTATCAGAGCTTGAGTGTGAGGTTGTGTGCTATCACTATTAACTATAGGTTGTGCAACTTGAGGTTCCTTTAGCATTAGAAAATCTTTGTCCAACATCTTTTTAATTTTGTGCAATTTATCAAAATGTATCTTATATAAATCATGTATAGTAACATGTCTCTCATAAGGTACATCTTGTGGTTTCTTCACAAATGTGTCCAATGTAAAATAACTAGCATTAGATATTGGCTTGTAATGAAATCTTTCAATCTTTACTCATTTTCCTTCATTTACAAATTTGATACATTGATAAAAAATAGAAGAGACATATTTACATTGTTCAATCCATAGCCTTCCAAGCAATACACCAAATATTTTGGGGGATGATCGCATGACATAAAACTAGTAACTCTTTCTAGGTCCAACTCTTAATTGCACAATAATGCATCCCAATGTATTGATTAACATTCCATTAGTCATCTTTAATGAAATTCCAAAATATGCATACTCTCACTACCTCATAGAGTATTACACAATACTTGTTTGGTATAAATGTTATATTGGTGTGTTGGATCAATAAGAAACTAAGTTGGTGATGAAAAATTGAGATTACCATATATGTATAATAGACCATAGTATCTATTTTGTGGGATATTCTCATCAAAAAATGTAATCACTGGTAAAATAGGAGGAGAGGAAGATGTAACATTATATTTAATGGGGTTTGTCAAATTACATGAAGATTTCTATCAGCATGAGATGGAAGTTGCTGAAACCTTGAAGCACCTATAGTTTGTTATGTTGTGTTTCTTTTTCCTGCTTTTGTTGTTATTGGGCTATGTTTTGCTGTGAGTTCACTTTGGTGAATGTTTTGTTATTGTTTGGTTGTGCTTTTGTTGTTAATCAACCTTTTGTAAAGAGTTTTGGGGCCCCTTCAAAACCTAATTTACCTCTAATAAAAAACATTAGTCTCATTATTCCCACAAAAGCTTTTCTTATCCTCATTTCCCACATTATCATCATTATCAACCATATCATGTGCTTCAACATTATGTCAACGATCTGTGGAAATAGATTTGTATGAATTTGCAATCTATTATTAGGGGGTGCAACTAATGGGTTTCTATTATCATCAACCCCTTCAACTTTGATTTTGTTGTTATCAATGAGATCTTTTACCTTATGCTTAAGACTAATGCAATCTTGTGTGTAATGAACTTTTAACTCAATGATAGTTTCAAAATACTTGATCATTATATGCTTTAGGAAGTGATTTGTTCAAGTCTAATAGATGCACAAGAGGGAGTGTAAGTAAATTAGTACTCTACAAATTTCAAAGCACATTGTCCATCTATTCTTGAAGTTCATTGAACTTTCTAAAATCATATGGTTTAAATGAAGGAAACAAATAAGTGGTAGCAACTTGATTCAATTTTCCTTAATATCACTACCCTTTAAAAAAGTATTAGACTTTTGGAACTTATAAGGGTGGGAAGATTTTGATGATAATGAACCATATTTTAAAGATTTGATGCTAAAAGTTTAACCTCAAGATGCTTCAAATGTGTGCCATGACTTTAATAGATGTAAGACTACTCACATGTGTGCATTATTCTTTATCACCAAAAGTAATCCCTCAAGAAACATGATTTGTAATTCATTATCATTAAATTGATGTTTTAGTTTGCCATGCAAATATTAGAATTTAATAACATGGTCATTTATAGGTTCATTGCTATTTTGGCTACATATAATAAGGTCATTAACATTAATTTTCAATCTCATGTTCATATGAAAGTGTTGTAAGAACACAATAGCAAGATCATCAAAGAACTTAATTCGAGATAATGAATAAAACCATTGAATAGAAGAATTCTTAAGGGTTCATGGAAACAACTTAGCTAAGATCTCATTGTCAAAAGAAAAGTCAATACATGCTACTATAAATGATTGTAAATGAACATTAGGGTCTCCTTTTCCATTATACATCTCAAAATTAGGAGCCACGAATCCTACATGCAACACCATCAAAAACTAAAGGTATACAATGTGGAGGATTCTATGCAATATAGTATCATTGTTATCCTTAAATTCTTTCTTTAAATTTGTTATTTCTTCCATTAGTGCATTCAAGGTGGTAGTAGCAACAAGAGTGGTATTGGGATTATAGGAAATAGTAGAATGAGTGAACAGGGGTTAAGATGTAAGATGCATGGACATAGAGGAAAATGGGTTGGACATAGTATGAGAAGTATTGGCTATGGTATGGGATGGGGAGATGGTATAGGCTACATGGGTAGAAGGTGTAATAGTAGTGGCTATGGAGGTGATGGGAGTGGAAAAGGTGGGATACTATAAGGGATGGAAGTAGTAGTGTGAGTAATGAAAGGTGAAGTGTAACCATTAGGTAGGCCACATTGGGGATTAAATCCAAAAGGGAATGAGGTAGCGACAATAGAAGTAGGAGGGATAGCACTAGGGTTGACGGTGGTAGTAGCTATGAAAGTGGTAGGGTTGGGGTTGGAAGAGGATATACTATTATAAAAACTCATTAAGGATCCAAGATCTTATAAAATTTATGTGCCATGAAGACATCCCGCTAATGTCTTATAAAAGAGATTTGTTAATTGATTTGGGGATTTCACTTGTTGTAGTGTATCTATCAAGACCTGCTCCATAAGATGAATATATTGTTGAGCCACATGTGTATCATCATCGTAATCCTCTTGGTCACCAAAGTTGATCTCAATACAACCACCACTAAAGATAAAATTGTTATCAAATTGGGCAACCATGTCATGCCCACATTTCACATGCGGTCACAACACGCAAACACGCGTGTCATGTCCACATGCGACATGTGGTCATGATACGAACTATCAAAAATTTTCCCCTTACTACTCTGAAAGCCCCCCTCGTACCCACAAGCGTGCTCGGTTGTGTATGTTTAAGTTGTCAATGATAAATGTGTTTTCGGAGTTTCCCTCACTCGTGAACATTCACTTTGCAGAACCTACAATTTTGCTTGAAAGTTGTTCACTACATTTGTTATTTGTTTTAAATAGTTTCTTGTTCGCTCGTTTACGTAATTCTTAATTTACTTATCATAACTTTATTTAAATTTATTACGTTAATTTAATTTCAATACCCGGGTATTTCATTTGGAAAATACTAATTTCAAAGTGTCAATTTCTTTTCAAACGAACTAATGTAAATGATTATCAGTGTAAATAACAATTGCTCCATTAATTCTGTCCAATTATATATATATATATATATATATAATTTCTTTTTAAATCATGTTGTGGAAAATCCACTCATAATTTTATTAGAGTATTTTATATAAGTCCAACTCATAATATTCCCATGTATTAAGGAAGAATATATATATATATATATATATATATATATATATATATATATATATATATATATATATATATATATATATATATATTAAATATCCTTTTAGTGCAAGCTCATTTATTTACAATTACTATATATAAATATACATATATATAGTTATATATATATATATATATATATATATATATATATATATATACAATTGTTTATTCCGTAAGGTTAGTGGAAACTCCACCCATGAATTTTAATAGAGTATTTTATAAAGTTACAACTCATAGCAATGTATTAGAAATAGCCTAACCCTAGATGTTACTTGTGATTGTTTTGTTGTAGTAGGGAAGGCGACGGCGGCGGCGCCAATGGGCGGAGGCGGAGGAAGGGAGGTCGACGCAGAGGGCGGGGATGGTGGCCGCGGTGGAAATCACAGAGGGCGGAGGGAGGTGTGGCGTAGACGGTGGGGTTGGGGTTTCGGCCGCAGCAGAGGGTTTAGGCCGCGCAAGGAGTAACACCCACGGCGAAGGCAGAGGGGGTTATGGTACCCACAGAGCGAAGGGGAAGGGTAGCCCGCAGGGCTATGGTGTCGAGGATGTGGGGAGGGGCGAAGCCCCACCCACATCCCACTTCGTGGGTGTGGGTGGGGCTCCGCACCTCCCCACACCCTCTTCCTAATATTGTTTCGGTGGGGATTAAATCCCCACCATTACTTTCTTTGTAATTTTGTGACTGTGTATTAATTGATCACAACAAACTCACAATTATTTGCTATTTCAAAATTACACATTAATATTAATTAAATATGTATATATATATCGTTATCACAATTTCATTCAACTTAAAACTATTTAAATATATATATATATAACAAATATACCAAAATTTACACGACTTCATTTAATAATAAAAATATATATTCTTATATATATGTTTATATATATATATATGCATATATATACAATTGTATCAAATTTTTACAAGATTTCATAATATATATATATATATATATATATATTTATCTAAATAAATATATATATATATATCTATATATTTATCTATATATATATATATATATATATATATATATATATATATATATTTATATATATATTTAATTCATAACAAAGTTCCACATATCCTACAACTTTTTCATTCTCAATTAACAAATTCTTTTCACGATTTCTCTACATTTTAATTTTCTATATAGTAAATACTTGAGTGAAACAGGAAGTAATTAACCATATAAATCTGAATTTTTTTAACTATATTTTAATCTATCAAGTATACATTTTAATTCAAATAAATTTAAAGAGATATAGTAAATACAGGAACTATCAAATCTTTCACTTCAAATAAACAGACAAGTAAATCGATTTAGATTATTTTTCATTACATACTTAAATCAAGTTTTAATTTTGTTTTCAAAGGTAAATTTACATCTTCCATAATACTGTAAAAGTAACTTTCTCACCAATTAATACAAGAGATAAATTTTAACAACTGATCCAAATCAACAATAAATCTCACAACTTACAACTTGGTAAACAAGAACAAACCACTGTAAGAATCCCACAACTCACATACACTCTAAGGGAGGAATTTACTTTCTTCTCCCAATACAATTTTTCTACAACTTTCATGGGAGCAATCTCTCCTCTTCAAAAGAAACTATTACAGGAAGAAATTTAAAGAGACCAAGCTCTCATTACAAATAGGAAGATAGAACATTTTCTCTATCAAGGCAAAACTCCTTCAATCCTCTTAACATGCTTCAACAGTAACCTGCATGACAACAAGGGAGAAAAATAACAACCAACTAGCTCTCCTCCCTACCATAGACCCGCAAGAGGGTCACCCCCGAGCTAGGGAGATCATCCACATACCCAGGGTAGAATAGACCAAAACACTTCACAACATTGAATAACAACAATCAAAGCAAATAACATACACACTCCCATGGTTTTACTCACAATACAAAGACTCGGCTGAGGTGAGTTCAAAGGGGGTAGGGAAGTAGACTCTCTCAACTCAAGGTGTCATTCTTTTCAACATTTACTCACAATATATCTCATGGCCTCAAGCCAACAAAATTAAACTTTCTCATGGCCTCAAGCCATCCAAATAAATAAATCACAGGGATATCCCAAATAGGCTCTCAAAGCCTTATAGCCCTCTAGGCTCAAAATTACCAACATGCCCTCAAGGCTTCCATATACTAAAATAAGAAGACACCCGAGGAGGTTCACACCTTCCCTTCCCCATACAAGATGAACATTGCCTTCCAACTGGAAGGAGCTCTTTCAACACCCAACACAAACCCCAAAATAATAGAAAAACACATAGAAACATTTGCAATCCTCATTCATCAAACAAGAACAAAACATACATAGCAAGTAACAGATCATACAAATGAGTAGTCTTGTTCACTAACCTTCACAAGCCCTATTATGGATGAAATTTGAAGAAGAGCTCCACTCTTTGCCTCCTCCTCCAAGTTCACCTTTTTTCCACAATAATCCAACCCCCTTCTAGTCTCCCTCCTCTCCTCTTTAAAACAAATTCTCTCCCTTATCTCTTATTCCAAGTGGCATTAAAAAAACTAAACCTACTCCTCATCCATTATCCTAGTGGACTTAAAACAATTAACCCCACTCAAGAGACTCCCCACTATGGCCCTTTTCTAACACATGTAGAAATAAAATATAATAAGAAAAATAGAAATAAAAAGAAGTGGATGACACACCACCCTTTTTATGGGGTCTCCCACCAAAAGAGAGGCACAAAGAGACAAGCACTCCATTATTGGTGGATCATGGAGTCCTTCCATGATTTGGAAGTGGGTCTAAGTGTGGATTCCACTCATCCCATTATCCCCATGCTCCCAAATTCGTCACTTAACTTCACCATGAAGTTGAAGTGACCATATGGAGGTTATCCCAAGGTTATCCTAGTCAAAAGGGTCCCTAGACCCATGGGGTATAACCTAGGGTTGATTTAAACCTAGTTAGGACTCCCAGAGTCAAGTAAAAACACAAGAAGAGGGTCTAAAAGAAATAAAGTTAAAACAAGATTTAAAACAACATCTCTTACAACACATTTCACAATATAATTAAATCAGAAGATAGACCTAATTCCCTTGACCTCATGCATCATTACAACATTACAACATTACAACAATTCACCAAACACGAGGTTGATCTTAGTTCCTCGTGGAACTAGATCGGCTCACAAGGGATATAACATAGGGTGTGGAATGATCTCCTGTATTTGTGGTTTTGTTAGCAATACCTGCACACTCAAACTCGAAGTCAATAACACATAAAGATATCATAGCCGAAGCAATGTAAATACATGCATACCTAAACATTCTACCATATAAACATACTGAAATCACATTAAAATTCCATTTCTAATATTATCCATTCATCATTCTCTTAAAAGCAACATCTAACTATCATTGCACAATTGTTTTCTTAAAAATCAATTAGGTTTAATAAACAAGAATCTGAGATCAACAGTCCCCCAATCATAAAAGTAATAGCAATAGTACTGTAAATAGTCTCATGAACAGAAGTGAAAAAGGTAGGCCTCACAAACCATGTCAAGGTTTAAGCAAGCACTCCTTCTCAATGGAAGATTAGGATTACAAGTAGCTCTTGGCATAAACAATAATATGGTAAGGGTAGAGCAATCTAAAATTAGAAAAATTAGATCTAAAAACAAATGGGAAACATAAATCCTAAAGCCATAGATATGGAGTATAAATAAGCACCAAACCCTAAAATATAGATATATCAATGTAACACAAGTATGCAAAAGGATGTTCAAATCTAAAAATATAATAAAACTTATAAATTTGCAATTTGAAAACCCTAGTGTGATGAAAAACCCTAAGAAGTAGATAGGTCATGTAGGGTCAAACAAATTCAACAAAAATGTAAAGGAAATAAGCTTTATTTATGTTTAACATAGGCTAATCAAGTAAATGCAATCAATAGAGTATGAATTAGCCTAGATTAAATAACAATAGTTGGGAGTGATAAATCTGATAATTACAATAACTATTTTAGGGAAGTAAAATATGAAGGCAAGTAATACTTAGCTCTATGACTAAAGAATGATTGCCTTTGTTGGAGATTCAGAAATCAAATTGGTGTATGCTCAAGAAATGTGACCTATCTATGAATGAATAGCCTCAAAACCTACACTAGATCCATCCTATGTCTGAAACAAAGTTAGTGAGTCTAGGTCAAGCCTGTGATCATGAATTTGTCCTATGATTTTGGACTCGATCATATGATATGTAGAATTATGCTTTGTGATTCACTTGATAGATTTTTATCTACTCTAGTCCTTTTGATATTTGGGGGCTAGAAGTATTTATAAATACCTAAAAAGGTTTATCATGTATAACAAGTAGACAATTTCTCCTAGGTTAACCCCTAAAAGTGTGTACAAAAGTTTGAAGATAGTAAATAAGGGCCCTATAATGTATGCAAAAATTTTACTCTTTTCAGTACACCAAATCCAAATGTTTTGATATTGATTTATCCTTTAATGTTCTAGCATGCTTAAGAGATGATGGATGTAAAATGAATGCTAATTGATGGCTTTAAATACTAGCACATGGCATAACATTTTGCAAAATGTGTACTTAGTCAACTCAGGGTAGGAATTTAAAGTGGGTCAGCTGGCCAAATTTTGAATTTGAATTTTGGAAAGGATGGGTCAAATCTATGATCAAGGGGTCAATCCTGCAACCATGGAAATGACCCTATGTAATGGAATGGTTAAGTTTAGGTGTATAACAACTATGTTAAGGTAGGTGTACATATAAATGTACCCTATGTAATGGAATGGTTAAATTTAGGTGGCTAACAACTATATCAAGGCAGGTGTACATATAAATGTAATAAATGTATGGCTAAGGTGAATGCATCAAAGTATGTGTGTGTAAAGACAAGGTAGGGGCTAAGCGTGTGGGAATGTGTGTGTGTGTGTGGATGGGTAAAAGGATAGGGGAATGAGACCAATTCCACATAACATTGTGGCATTTGTCAATATGTACATGCATCAAGACATTTCCTTAAAATGCTCACAAAACTAGATGAGTAATGGCATGGGTATGTAAATTTCACCATTACACAAACATATAAGATTTTTTAAAAAGATTTGTTATCCTTTTATACCTTCTCATTGATGTTAACATGAATCTATACAATGATATATTTCCTTATCCCTAAAAATCATACATGAAGAACAAAGAGGACTATAAAACAAATGGATAAAGAAGAATGGTTACACCATTAGTTTGTATGAATGTATCAAGAATATTAAGTATGAATATTCAACTATTAATTATTGTAGAGGTGAAAAGTATATCACTTACACTTTCCCTCTCATTTTACATCACTTTCTGTGGGCATCTTAAGTACATATCCCTAGCATGTGATTTTAGTTGATTTGGCACACTTACTAACCCTAGACTTAGTCTTACACTTAGAAACATCATTGTACCTATGCTCAAAATATTCTTAGCTCTTATATCACTATTTCCTTTACCCTACTTAGAGATGCACATGTGGCCTTATCCTAGTTCAAGGTTGAAGGTGAGGCATTGATCCTCTTCATACAAATTCAAATTTAATTGTGGTTGTAGGCTAACTCAATCCCAACTAGCCATCATTCACCAATTCTTGCACCAAAAATTTCAAATTATGTACCTACCACTTGTATAAGTGGGCATCGCCATAGGTCATTTCGACCATTCATTCTAACTAGGATAAACCCTTTACATCTTCTATTATTTAGGGAAAGGATCACTCAACAATCACACTTTTATTAAAACTTAGTCTTTTGCATTAGTAATCTCAATCACATTAGTTCTTACATTAGGAAAATGTTAAATCCCATGTTTCTTTCCTTTGGTCTATCACTCTAACTTCTTTTACACTTAATTGAATCATTATCTCAAGCACTCAACATCATCATTAGATATTCATTCATATGTTGCATACAATACTCAATGTGTTTTCCAACTTTTATAAAATTATTAAATCAATCAACAAGGCTTGACTAAGTTGCGGGAAGGGATGCTAGTCAAGTTTCCATCCCTAGCATAGTAAGCTCTAAGATGGTGCTTCTCATCACTGTTAAGTTTTACATGTAAGAAATCTCAACAAACAATAAAACCTTGTATTAGTCTAAGGTTGCACAAAAGGTATAAGACCACAATTTAAGGTTTAGGGCAGCAAAAAAGTTTGAAGGCCACAATTTTAGGTTTAGAGTCACACAAAAGGTTCAAGAACACAATTCCAAGTTTAGGAACACATATAGGAGGTTCATGGTTATTCCCACAATTCAATCCAATTTTTCACATAGTTCTAGATTTCACAATACACATTCAACTTACTTGTCCATTTCCATCTCCAATCTTAGATTCCAGATATTAGATCCATATCACAATCATTTTAGTCTCCCTCTATTCAAAATCAAGCTACATATCTAGACTCAACTCCTTTTATATAAGGTTTTCATTTTAATTTGTAATAGTTAAAAATGTACACCTTGCACTTTTCCCCTTTGTTTTGCACTCACTTTGACTTTGTTCATCCCTAGTGTTGTGACTAGCATGCAAAATGATATATATTTTTGTGTGGAAGTTGGAAAATAACTCAATCCTAATCTGATTCCATCTTCACACATCCCAAGGATCTAGATTGATATTCTATCTTCATCGTTTAACATCTTGGGTCACTTATTTGGGGGTGGACTTGTCCCCCAAACTTTCAAATTTAAAATTTAAAGTTTGATCCATGTCCCCCTTTTTAGCTAGTCATTATGAGCCAACTAAAGTGTGAAATATTTCAAATTGCACACTAGCATGTTTGATAAAAGGATAAATTCTAATTCATTTCAACACATCAAGGATCAAGATACATCAATTATACCACCATTAAAGAGGATCTCAATGCATCATCCACATTTAGTGATAGATAGAGCATTATTGCACACTTGGTTATTACTTAGATCATTCTACCAAACTATTGAATCAACAAGGGTTTGACTAAAGGAGAAAATCCCTTGCCTAGAAAACTCCTATAGGATCTCTATTGACACCACCCTTTTCAAGTAGCACATTCTAGACATCAAGACAAGTAGGCATGAGACATTAATTTCAACACAGTTTAGATGTACATACAAGGTTTACATTTGTGTATGCAATTATTAGTTCTACAATTGTGGAAGTGAACTAGAGTACTGAACATCAAATTTATCAACCTTGAGGTAATCATTTGATATTTTTCAATTTTTTAAAACATGAGTGAATTGTAATTGTTGACATCTATCACAATAAAATTGACCTCTATCACAATAAAATCAACATCCAATCTAGAGCTAAGTACCATTATTTAATTATTTTATTTATAAGCATTTATTTCAATAACATAATCTATCTCATCTCTTTATCCTAGATTAGATTGTTTATTCATTACAATTTAATTAATTTACTTGGGATTTTTGTGGTCTTTATTTTCCATACATAGAATGGCAAACCTAACGTTCAAAACCCTCTAGGGTTTTGCCCTAGGCTTTCGATCTTCTAAATCTATCTCTAATTTCTAGATCTTATATTTCTGATTGTTGTGCCTTTTATTTCATATTTGATTAAGGTTTGGATCCACCCTCATTTGTTCTTCATTTCTTTGTCTTGATTAGGGTTTAGGCAATTATTGTTTGTTATCTATTTGATCCTTATCTCACATTCTCTCTCTTGTGCACTTTCATTGATATTTCTTTATCATGGATGTATTTTTCCCCTTCTTAACCAAGCTCAATTATTATGCCACTATCCTTTATGATGACCTCTTTTGTGGCCTAAAGTAGTGATTTAGCTTCTACTTCAAACCTGTATTCATTTGATATATTTAGGAGTCTTGATTCATGCAATGTTATCCATAGCAAGCATGTTTCCTCTCCATCCCATGATGTCTTTTCTTTTGCATCTATAGAATCTCCTCCATGTCCCTATATTTCTTTGACTTTTTCTTGAGGAACCTAGTGATATAGATACATATGTTTCACCTTAACACAAGGTTGCTAGTCCTTCTTCTATATATTTTCATTCATGATCTATTGATGATGTATTTAGTGAGGAGCACAATACTAGTTTGTTATCTTGTCATGATGAGGTTAGTGACTCTTTAATTCATGATGAATTGGTTTATGATGTACATCCTCTTATAACACTTGTGATAGAGTTATTTAATGGTGATAAAGATGTAATATTACATGTTATATCATTGCTATCTTCATATTATGTCCATATACATGATGAAAGTACTTTGTTGCATGCATTCGACAATGTACCTTGATTAATAGAGCTAAAAAATAGTTTGATTTATTTCGTGCTTAGTATAAATTACTCCATTCTTTGTCATATTCTTTTAGGGATCATTTTACTTGTGTTTCACATGGCTCTCATTCTTCACATTCTAGTGTCCCTTCTTTGGGGGATGACATGGAATTTTATATGCATAATGATGATATACCGCCTTTTGACATGTCCACAATGATTCTTCTTTGGATGCTTTTATACCTTCCCATGATACATCTTTGAGTGCTTGTGCACCTTAGCTTGCACATTGTTGATGTATAAAATTGTGCAGGTTCTAACACCAACATGGGAAGTTTCAAGAATGTGGAACTTGCTACTTGAAACAACCTCTAGATTTTAAAGAAGCTAGCTCTTCTCTATTTTAAATGGGTTTTGAGCAAAGGGTAAGAAACTAATAGGATTACAGATACAATTAAGCAAATCTAACTATGGCGATGCGCTTGAGTAAAAGTATTCCTTTCAAATTAAGCACAATGAAACTATCCTCAAGATTCAATTATATTAAAGAGTAGATACTACATGATTAACATAAGCAGGTGGAATGAATATAATCAAAGGCTCACAGTCAGATACTTTGCAACGACACAGATAATATCAACCAAGGCACAGAACTAAGTTTTTCCCATTAATTTTCTAGCAACATAAAAGGCATAGATACATGCACAGGTACATTAACTTTCTTATCAAGAACAACAAAATAAAGGCAAAATGATATAAATTGGCCATAGCAAAGTCTTTGACTTCTCTTTTTGATTCTAACAAAACTTATCAAAAATCTATCTCTGTCTGTATTCTATCTGTATATGTCCCGATCTACTACAAATATTACATAATTATAGCCTAAGATCTGACTCTAGATTGTCTGTAACAACCAAATCTCAATGGCCCAACAGAACTGAAGATGACTGGAAGTCTCTGGCGATTACTATCCTTCAAATCTGTAATAGTCTTTCCTTTCCTGCGAGCTCATTGGCTGGGGCAAAATATATGTGGCACAACTCCTTCATTAAGATGCAGACACTTGGCGAGACTTGCACACTTGAAACTTGAAACGTACCGTGACAGATGGCAGCATCCGCAGCAAACGATAAACTCCTTTGTTTCTCAGAAGTCAACAGGAAAATGACATTTGTCACGTTCCGCAGCTTTCAAAACTATCTACGTGTCTTATTCCGTAAAGCCCTCAAAACTATGTCTTTATGCTCGGGTGACCTCTGCTTATGACATCTGTCGAAACCTACATCACTTCTTATGAAACACATTAAAAATGTGACCCACAGCCTTTGGCGTTCACTAGCTTTCAAAGGAAGAAAGCTGGGACAGATGGCATCTTCCACACACATGCCAGCTAACACGTGGTGGCACCCACATCATTGCTTGAAACATATAAAACCTTTGAAACTCCCGTGGAAGCTGACACTTAGCGCAATCTGCATCACTTTAACACTTTAAGTTTATCATTGAAAAGGATCATAAACAAAACTACTCTTCTTCCGCAACCATCACGTGGCATTCTCCGCGCTTGGAACTTGAAACAGACCATGACCCACCATCTATCATTATTAGTGATAATATGATACGGAAAGAAACACATGGCATCCTCCACATTAAAGCTAAAGAGACACATGGCAAACTCCACACAAAACATAGAACTTTAGGGACTGCCTCTGCATGCTACACGTGGCGACCTCTGCAGGAAAGCTACTTGAATACTGAAACAATTTACTACGTGGCATGCTCCACGCTAAAGTTAATATTAGAAACACTACTGCAGCTTTAACTGTGGCTTGACACTTGGCGGCTTTCGCACAAAGCATTAGAAACTCGCACAACGATATCTTTGAAACATACACAAAAATAGAAGAGACCCGCAGACTTGATGCGACTAAAACAAAATGTAGAGTTTTGACACTCTACAGTTCTTGGCAACCAATAGGACTTTTGAGACTGCTCAAAAAGAACCCAAAACTGGAAAAAATATATGTATTGAAAATACAACACAGAGTTACAAATTCTGCAATGCTGTCTGATAAACAGACCATTCTAAATCGGAGAGTCCCTGTCTACTCTACAAATCTTGGAAAGCAAAATCAAGATTAATTATATCCTTATGGGAAAAGGTTTGCAAAATTTGTCCCACAGCTTTTAACTGAAACTCTAGCTAGGCCATAGGTATCAACATAGTCTCTACTTCCTTAACTGATGAATAATCACTCAAACCCTGAAAAATTGTCTCATCATTTTGCCTAGTCAAGAGAAGGGCCTTGATGTCATCAATCATCAATACTGTGTTACTCTCTGGGAATGGTGAAGAAAGCCCCAGTTGTACCAAATCCTCAATATGTTTCTTCATATTTTTTACTCCTTTCACTATATCCAGGAGCTCTTGGCAATTTGTAGTTGTAGAGTTGCAACTCAAAACTTCATTGACCTTCTTAGCAGCGACCATTTTGTCATTAATACCTGTTGCTGACAGAGTCTCATCTGTTGTGTCATATAATTTCTTCAATAAAAGTTGAGAGTCAGAAACCCTCAAAGAAACAATAGATAAGGTGGCTTGCACCGAAGTTTCAACTTTTTCACATAGCTACTGAGCATTTAACAAAAATGTTAAAGATGGCCTTAGCTGGATAATCTCCTCAGAGATTCTCTTCCACACTGAAACATAAAGCTCTCTCACCAAATTTAAAACTCCAGCATTATGTGGCCTATTGGCTAACTCAATTGTCAGCTGCTTTGTTCTTTGTTGCTCAGCCAGGAGTTGTGCCTGAATTGCACCATTAGCATTCTGCTCACTTAATAACTTTTGTTGAAATTGTGAGGCCTGTTGCAACTTATCTTAATATTTCTTCTCCAGAGTGGCCTTCTCCTGTCTCAAAACAATCATTGCAGTCTTTTCTTATGCTAGCTCAAACTTAAGAGAAGCATTTTGGGTCTATGTAGCCTGATGTATCTGATAAGAAATAGTATTTTGCAATTGCTTCTTTAAACTTTCAATCTCATCATTCTTCGATTGAATCTCCCCAGCAAGGTTGCTACTGTTCACCTTCTCTTGAGCTAGATCATTCTCTACTTTCTGCAACCTCTTAGACACCTTCAGATAGTCTGTTGCTACAACAGAAGTAGTCTCATTCAGTAGTTCAACCCTGTCTTGTGGCCTTCCATGTTCTCCTCAAACCCGTAGTCATTTGTAACTTAGGGTCAAATTCCTTTTCTTTAACATAGAAGTTTTCCCATGGCCTGGCCCCTTCAAAGAGCAAATCAACTAATTCAACATATAGGTCTGGGTTGTCTTCTTTTGGATTCCTCCTATCTTCCCAGAATGGCCAACCCTCATGTACCATTTTAGCACGAACCTTGTTATTCCTAATCTAGGAGGCCAGAAAACTGTCTACGTCATACTTCTATTTATCTTCAATGATGAAGAAACCAAGGGTAGCTAGCTTTCTTCGCAAGAGGTTCTCTGCATCTCTAACCTCAAGTGTCATATTTTTCCTGACCCATGGGATATCATACATCTTCTTTTTCTTTTTCTTGTGGCCAAACTCATTACCAACCACAGACACCTATCGGGTCACTTCTAAGAATACGACCCTAGGGGTCAATACTTTAGGCAACAACATAGGCTCCTCATTAAAACCATGGACTCTGATTATTGTGTTATGTGCCCCAAAGAAATAATCACAGGGAATTAGGCAATTGGTCATAAAACCCCTTATACTCTGTGTCAATCTATGTTCTATAGGCTCAGGGCTTAATTGGCAAAAGGCAGGGGCTACAAAAAGTTCCCAAAATTCATAAGGGTTGGAGGATTCAGATAACACATGTGTCCATGTAGACATAGGAATAGTTTTATTTTGACCAAAATCTGGGTCATACTTATTCAAATGCATATGCTGTGTGAAAAGACTATGGTTCTGATACAACATAAGGTGGAATAGAAAAGCAGAATACCTAAAAACTTGTTTTGACTTGAAATTTATGAGCTGATCAACCATGGCATTAGCAATTTGCTCCGAGAAATCCAGCCGGTACTCTTGTGATTTGTCAATAGTTTTCAATCTAAAAATGATAGCTATTTGCCAGTCATGGACTATGTTATCCTCCCTCAGCGCAAAAATGAAGGCTATCATTGAAAGTGCCTCTTGAACATTTTGACTAAATTGTGCCCTTCCAGTGGGTAGTGTGGGCATCTGGGTGTTATCTTCTCCCAACTGCATCTCTGAATTGAGGAACTTGACTTTGTTAATTATATTGGCCCATGTGTTTTGCATTTTAGCAACAGTTGGAAATGTGGTTGTTCTATCATACTATAGGGCCAGCATATCTCTTATGGCCTTGGGCATAATATGTACCATGAAAGGGCCCTGTTGTATAGTATTTGATGGTGCATGAAATAGTTCTGCACATAACTCAATTAGCTCGGGACATAGATGGACATTAGGAACCAGGAACTGTGCCAATTGCGAGGTCCATATCCTCATACCAAAAGTCTCAGACTACCCGTTGTTTGCTCGGAGAATACACCTCTAATGTGCCCCCTCCCTGAGAGTCTTGGTGTTCTTTTGAAGGGACGTGTCAAATATACCATCTACATAATCCTTCACCTTTGCTGGGTCAACAGAATATCCAACCTCGGGGATCCTTGTTCTTGGGTAGGTTTTCCTTGGTTGCGCGGGCACTGATGCATATGATTTGCTGTTTAACAGCTTATCAATTGACTCATAAATTCCCAATCCCTCCTGTGGTGACTGTGTCTCAGACATAGCTGTATTTGTGAGGAGAATGCACAGGAAGCTTTGACACAGGAAAGAATGGAACTGCTTAACCAGAGTGATACTTAGCTGAAAGGCGCTTGCTAGGGGCAGAAAATGGATGCAATAGTGATTCAAAGCAGAGAGATAGAAACAAATGAGAGCTACACTTAGGATTTATCACAAACTCATTGGGTCTTATGAAGATAATCAATGACACATCTTATCTTATTAATGGCATTAATGCCATGAAACAGTTAGTGTATCTTTTTGAAATCCGCATGGAACGGAGTGTCAAATATGTTACGAGAGTGGCTATCTTTTCTGAAAAGTGTGTACTTCTGAGGAATTTGGGGATTGGCGAACAACCTTAATAAATGCGAGACCAAAAAGAGAAGGGGCTTTGCGCTGCTGACACGTGTTCACCAAACACTTATTGAAAGGGAAGACAAGAAAAGAAAGTGGGAAAACAAGAAAGCGAGAAAGAAAGGAAACTAACTATGATACATTAAGAGCCCCTCCTTAATTGAAATGTTTCAAATATATCCCATTTACAGGAATCTCTTCAGGTTCTCCATCCATGGTCTCCAGCTCAAATGAATTTTGTTGCTTGCAAGAACAAATTTTGTAAGGACCCGTCCACAGTGATTCAAATTTGTTGTGTCGACCTGGCTTAGTAGCTCTTTCATCCCATTTCAATACTAGAGAGCCAACCTCAAAAAAGGGATTTGAAGTCTTCTTATCGAAATAATCCTTAACTATTTTTTGATGTTTCATCAGTGACTCATGTGCTTTTTCTCTTTTCTCTTGCACTTCCAATAGGTCAGCAAGTCTGACTTGCATGGGGCCATTCTCTTCAATTTCTATATGTTTTAACAACTGCAAAGCAGGGATCTCTAAGCTCAGTGGCATTATTGCTGGTTTACCATAAACTAGTTCATAGGAAGACATTTTAGTCACTTGCTTTGGTGTGATTCTATCAGCCCACAGTGCTGTGTTAAGTAGTTTATGCCACTCTCTGTGATAATTGGTCCCTATCCTTTTTATGAGTCTGATAAGGTTCTTGTTAGTGGACTCTGCCATACCATTACCTTGAGGGTAATAATTTGAAGAAGTCTTCAAATAAATCCCATTCCTTAATGCAAACTTAGATAATTTGGCTCCCAAAAATGCTTTAGCATTATCTGATACAATGGTACGAGGAGGACCAAACCGAGCAGTTATGCCTTCTAGAAACTCTAATATGACTTTTTCTGTTGCTTCTTTGAGTGGTACTGCTTCACTCTACCTGGTAAAGTAATTTGTTGTTGTGAGGATCCATTTGTGTCCCATATTTGACACTGGATTGATCATACCAATAAAATCTAGACCCCATTGAGCAAAGGGTTCATCCACAACTATGGGGCTTAAAGGCATTGTTGCATTTCTCCTTTTGCCAATATAAAACTGACAAGCCTGGCATTCTTTAACCAGCTGATAGCAATCTGTAAACAAGGTAGGCCAAAAATATCCTGCTTGAGTTATTTTGATTGTAGTGGTCCTTGTTGAAAAGTGTCCACCTGAGGCTCCATGGTGTAATTCATGTAGTATTCTTTGAGCTTCATCCTTCTCTATACATCTCAAGAGTATACCATCAACATTTCTTCTAAATAGAATATGGTCAATTAATACAAAATGGGCCCCTTGCTGTCTATAGTATCTTCTCTTATCATGGGAGAGCTCATTTGGGAAAATCCCATGCTTCATAAATTGTATTATGTTTTTGACCCAAGAGTCTTGGTCAATCTCTTGGAGTTTCAATACATTTTCACTTTCTGTTTCTTCAGTCATTATTCTTTCCATGTCTTGAGTCATATATTGGCACAATCCTTTGCCTCTGACTAACTTGGTGGGTCTTACTTCTACATCATATTCCAGAATCTTTGTGATCCAATTGGCCCTTTTCTCAATGATCTCACCCTCCATAATATATTCTCTTACACTAGGATGAGCCACTAATATTAGAATCTTGTTTCTTGTTACCATATGTCTGAATTTTTTAAGGGATTTTACCATGGCATATGCTTGCTTCTCCATAAAATTATATCTAGCCTCATATTCCCTGAGAGTTCTGGAGAAAAAGGCTATTGGGTGTTCTCCTTCTTGCTGATCATCTTTCTGAGTTAAAACAGCAGCAACACTAAATTCTCCCCCATACACATACATTATGAAAGATTTAGCAAAATCTGGGTTTCTGAGTACTGGGGCTGTTGAAATGGCTTTCTTGACTTCTTCAAAAGCCTGTCTTCCTTCTACAATCCATTTGAAAACCAGATCCTTCTTAAGCAACAGTGTCATTGGTCTAATTAGACCTGCAAAATCATAAATGAACCGGCTAACAAAGTTGATTTTCCCCAGAAAGGATTGGACTGCATTCTTGTTGACTGGTACAGATAGGTTCATTATGGTTGTGACTCTTTCTAGATCAATAGAGACCCCTTCCTTTGACACTATATGCCCTAAAAGTTTACCCTGAGGTACTGCAAAGATACATTTCTTGGGATTTAGAGATATTCCAAACTCTTGACATTTCTTAAAAATATCCTTTAAATGGTCAAAATGATCTATAGCATTTTTGGAAAAAATAGTGAGGTCATCTAGATAGATCAGAATAATTTTATTTATAAGTTCCCCAAATGCTACATCCATTGCACGTTGAAAGGTAGCTCCAGCATTTGAAAGGCCAAAAGGCATCTTAGCATATGCAAATGTTCCCCACTTTATAGTGAATGCAGTCTTATGTTGATCTTCATCTACTAACCAAATCTGATTATATCTTGAGAAACCATCCAGCAAGGAGAACCTTTCTGACCCAGCCATAGTCTGTAAAATTTATTCCATAGAGGGCAGGGGGTAATGATCCTTCAAAGATGCTCTATTCAGATCCCTGAAATCTACACAGAGTCTTATGTCACCATTCTTCTTTCTTACTGGCACTAGGTTTGATACCCAGGTTGAATGCTTGATTGGAAAAATAATCTTTGATTCTAGGAGCTTTTGCAGCTCATCCACCATTAAAGGTTCAATTCTACGATTCACTAGCCTTTGCTTTTGTCTGACTGGTTTAGATCCTTCAGTAAGCTCTATAGTGTGTTGGATGATATCTCTATTATAGCCATGGAGGTCTTCATAGGTCCAAGCAATCACCCTATCATATTTTTCACACAAATCAATCAACCTTTCCATCTCTTCTTGGGTTGTAGAATTGCCAATTTTCAATCTTCTTCCTTCACTAACTTGGATCTCAGAATAATCTTCCTTATTTGCCTGAAACCTTCTCTTCTCCAGGCTTGCATCTTCTGGATCAAACAAGTTTTCTAAAGTAATCAGCCCTTTAGGGAGTTTATTTGATTTCAGCTGGATAATTTGATCACCATATGCTTCCTCAATTTTAGGATATAATTGATCAGTAAATTCTCTTGATTGTTGTAAGAATGAGAGTACTTGGAAATCATTATCAAAAACTTGCCAATTTTGGTCATTATCTGGAATAGTTGGTCTCACTATAACTTTGACTAAGTCATTGTTAACTAACAAATCATTTGCTGGGTCAAACTGTGAACCAATCTGTGCCATTCTATCTGCCTCAGAATTTTGGGCTCTGGGAACTACCTCAATATTGAAAGCCTCAAAATCATCTATCAGGTCCCAAATTCTGTGCCTATAGGATCTCATTCTTACATTTTTGGCTATTGCTTTCTCTCTGATTTGTTTTACTACCAATTCTAAATCTCCTCTTACTATCAGATTCTTTATCCCCTTTTTCTTTGCCAACATGAGTCCATGCACCAAAGATTCATATTCAACATCATTATTGGTATAGGCAAACTGAAAGCGAATGGCTCTTAGAATTTTCTCACCATTTGGGGTAGTAAGGCAAATTCCTGCTCCAACACCATTTTTACTCTTAGCCCCATCAAAATTGAGGGTCTAGATTTCTGAGTTTCCTTCAGACTCTTGAATCTGTGGTGCTTCTTTCCTTAAAACATTAGGAATTTCTTGGTCTTCTTCAAATATGACATAAGTGCCTGGACCTGTAGAGTCATAGTTGCCATAGGGATCACTCTGCATCATAGTCAATAATTGGTTATTCTCTTCTTCATGTTGGTCATGTTCAGTCCAGTCACCCAACTCTTCAACAAAGATTCTCTCCTCTTTATTCAGCATAGCATGGGATGCTTCTAATTTTGGGGTTGGCTCATTTATGATATGGTCTTTGGATAATGGCTCAGATAGTATTTTCATCTTTGTCCCATATTTGATTCTCAGGATGAGGTGTGACCAATCTAGTGACATGTAACCTCCTATCTTGGCTGTGAAATCTCTGGATAAGCATAAACCAAATACAGGGGGAATATCTATGACTACCACATCCTGATTGACAATTATATTGGGGCAAGTATATAGTTGTAATGGAAGTTGTTTGATTTTTCCTATTGTTTGAACAGATTTTCCATCCAATTGCATGACCCCTCTTGTAAGTGGCTCATATTTTATATTTAAAGCATCTGCTATTTGCTTTGGCATTACTGTAGTACTGGCCCCAGAGTCTATCATTGCATTATGTAGCAATTTCTTCCCAACTATTAGAGTCAAATAAAAGGGATCTAGTTTAGATTTACCTACCTCAGGTGCATTGTTCAATAGAGTTGTTGTCTACAGAGGTACAGTATTTTTGAGCTAAAGCTTCCCTTTATCAGTAGCTCCTCCCTTAGTACTAGTGTATTTAGGGACCTCTTGGCCTTGCAGAGCTTCCTACAACAGTGTCTTCTGCTCAGGAATAGCTAACATATCCTAGGTTGATACATGTGCTGGAGTTCTTTTCAGCTGGTCCACCACATTCATAGGTCCTAATGCTTGGGTCTTTGAATAATAAGAGTACCTTATCTTTTCTAGAATCTGTCCTGAGGTTACTTGATTCTACATAGGCTGAGGCATTTCTTGTCTAGAGACTGTGTTCTGATGATTTTGAAATGGAGGAGCTCCCATGATCTCATTATTAGTGACTTCAGGCTGCTCCATCATTCTCCTCTTTGATCTGGTATAGAAGTCTGATTGCACCAATGGTTTCTTTGAAGTAGATGCCTCATTCAAAAACACTGAATCTTCTTCTTCAATCCATGAAAATAAAGCATGTTCAGGGGCTATTTCCTCTTCCTGTTGTATGGACATCCCTTGCATCTGAGCCATCATGACTGCGTTTTGAACACCAGGGGACTAATATGGTGGGGTGTTGGAAGTTGAGAATTGTCCTTCTAACCCTCTTTGTTCTACTATCTTTTGCTACAAATTTCCTCTGGGACAATCTCTGGGCATATGGGCATTGTTGCAGGGAAAACACCAAGCATTTGTGTCATCTGCTAAGTTATTTTGCCTTGGAACAATTTCCCTGGTGGGATTAGGAGGAACAGTTTGTAGAGGTGTAGGGACTGAAACCAGCTGGTTTGAAGGTTGAGGATTAGCTTGCCTTTGAGGGCCTTGATATTGATTTGGCTGAAAGGGAGGTCTATTTCCTTGATAACCTTGATAAGGAGGCTTTGGATAGGGATTTTGTTGTCTCTTTAGATTAATTATCTCATTTGAGAAGGTTCTTAGAATGTTCTTGACATCATCCATTTCAGATGGTTGAGCAGAGGTGGTTGCCTTAGTAGGTTGTTGAGGAACTAGAAATGAATACATAGACACAGGTGGAGCTGTAAGATTAGGAGCTTCTTGTGGCAGAGGTAAGGTAATTTCTGGGAACATGGGTAAAGGAGGCCTTGGGGGCAATTTTCTAGCATCTATTAAGTTATTTTCAGCCTTGACTACCAACTCATATGCTTTTGGTAGTGTTTGACCTCCAAGAGACTGAATCATTACTGATATATCTAAGTTTAAAGCTTTGAGGTAAAACACAATAGTCATACCTGATAATGGTCTTGCTGTAGTAGGAATTCTATCCTAGGTCTTTTGAAATCTTGAGTTGAAATTAGTCACGGCCTCCTGTGGTGCCCTTTTGATAGTGATCAATTGTTGTAGCAAGGAGGATTTATCACCCTTTTCTTTAAATCTTGAAAAGAAAGAGTCACCAAGCTGATCCCATGTAGATATTGTGTTTGGAGTGAGAGATCTATACCAGTCCAGAGCCTTTCTTTTGAAAGAGGCTGCTAACAGTCTTATGGCCATATTATGTTGAGTGATAACATGTACTGCACACACATCAGATACATCTTGCAGATGCTCTTTAGGTGTCTTGAAATCTTCCCCACTAAACTTAGGTAGAGCCTTTAGGGCATTGGTCAGAATAGCATCCCAAGTTGCTGGTGGTACTGGGAGAATTAGAGGACTGCCAATGTTCTAATTTGCATAGTTCCTTGGGGCTATAGGTGCTCCCATATTTACTCTTTGTGCGGCTGCAAATTGATTCACTCTTCTCCTTAGAGTAGCTACTAACAGTGGCAAAAGAATGCCTGGATTAGCAGCAAATTGAGCTCTTGTTGTAGGTCCACAGCTCTGGCTCCTTATTGCTCTCTGGCTCATACGATCTTGACAGAAACTTCAAGAAAGGTCCCCCGGGCATGCCAAAAACTGTTGATGTATAAAATTGCATAGGTTCTAACACCAACATGGGAAGTTTCAAGAATGTGGAACTTGCTACTTGAAACAGCCTCCAGATTTTAAAGAAGCTGGCTCTTCTCTATTTTAAATGGGTTTTGAGCAAAGGGTAAGAAACTAACAGGATTATAGATACAATTAAGCAAATCTAACTATGGCGATGCACCTGAGTAAAAGTAATCCTTTCAAATTAAGTACAGTGAAACTATCCTCAAGATTCAGTTATATTAAAGAGCATAAGCAGATGGAATGAATATAATCAAAGGCTCACAATCAGATACTTTGTAACGACATAGATAATATCAACCAAGGCACAGAATTGAGTTCTTCTCATTAATTTTCCAACAACATAGAAGGCACAGATACATGCACAGGTACATTAACTTTCTTATCAAGAACAACAAAATAAAGGCAAAATGATATAAACTGGCCACAGCAAAGTCTCTGACTTCTCTTTTTGATTCTAACAAAACTTATCAAAAATCTATCTCTGTCTATATTCTATCTGTATATGTCCCGATCTACTACAAATATTACATATTTATAACCTAAGATCTAACTCTAGATTGCCTGTAACAACTGAATCTCAACGACTCAACAGAATTGAAGATGGCTCGAAGTCTCTGGCGGTTACGATCCTTCAAATCTGTAACAGTCTTTCCTTTCCCGCGAGTTCATTGGCTGGGGCAAAATATATGTGGCACAACTCCTTCATTAAGATACAGACACTTGGCGAGACCCGTGCACTTGAAACTTGAAACATACCGTGACAAATGGCAATGTCTGCAGCAAATGAGAAACTCCTTTGTTTCTCAGAAGTCAACAGGAAAATGACACTTGTCATGTTCCGCAGCTTTCAAAACTATCTACATGTCTTATTCCGCAAAGCCCTCAAAACTGTGTCTTTATGCTCGGGTGACCTTAGCTTATGACATATGTCAAAACCTGCATCACTTCTTATGAAACACATTAAAAACGGGCCCCACAGCCTTTGGCATTCACTAGCTTTCAAAGGAAGAAAGCTGGGACAGATGGCATCTTCTGCACGCATGCCAGCTAACACGTGGCGGCACCCGCATCACTGCTTGAAACATATAAAACCTTTGAAACTCCCATAGAAGCTGACACTTGGCACAATCTGCATCACTTTAACACTTTAAGTTTCTCACTGAAAAGGATCATAAACAAAACTACTCTTCTTCCGCAACCACCACGTGGCATTCTTCGCGCTTGGAACTTGAAACAGACTGTGGCCCACCATCTATCATTATTAGCGATAACATGATATGGAAAGAAACACGCGGCATCCTCCGCATTAAAGCTAAAGAGACACACGGCAAACTCTGCACAAAACATAAAACTTTAGGGACTACCTTCGCATGCTACACGTGGCGACCTCCGTAGCAAAGCTGAAACTTGAAATACTAAAACAATTTACTACGTGGCGTGCTCCGTGCTAAAGTTAATATTAGAAACAATACTGCGGCTTTAACTGTGGCTTGACACTTGGCGGCTTCCACACAATGCATTAGAAACCCGCGCAGCGATATCTTTGAAATATACACAGAAATAGAAGAGACCCGCAGACTTGCTATGACTGAAACAAAATGTAGAGTTTTGACACTCTACACACATGACTTAGACATACATGAAGAACAATAACACGAGGATCTCTTGTAGTTTTTACTTAGTATATGTGAGAGATTAGACCACTAGTTGATGATAAATATTCCTCTTCCATTACACATGATATGCATACACATACGGATATGGGTCATGTTGAGCATGGTATTTCACATTACTCCATCATGAGTAGATTAGACCACCTAGATAGTTGTGTTGATGATTATGAGCACATATTTAAAAAGAAAGCTTATATTAATGAGATATTGCATAATACTTTGGCATATGACATCTTGGATTATCCTTCACTAAGTGGATTTTGTTGCACCTTATTTTACAAAGTATGATGGTAGAGGTGACCCATCACTTCATTTATGGTCCTTCTAAACTACATGCTTCACTCATTTTCATGAGGACAAATTGCTTTCTAGATTGATTCTAACAAGCTTGAGTGGTCATGCATTCACATGGTTTTATAGATTGTTGTGTGCTTTTATCATTTCTTCTTTGGATTTATCTAAGGATTTTATGGAACATTTTCATTACAATATTGAGCCTAACACACTTGTTGCTAACATCATGTAATGCAAGCAAAAAAAACATGAACCAATTAAGGATTATAAGTTAGAATTTCAATCTTTTATTACTAACATGGGTTTCACATTATAGGATGATGGTCTTCAAAGTTTATTTATTGATGGTTTACTTCCACTCATCAAAGGATAAGTGTTTTTCAAGCCTTATCATTTATTTTTAGATATATATACTAGTGTATGGAAATGTGAGTGTGATTTATTGAAAAATCTTTATTTATCTCATCATGTTTCTAGCATTTCTCCTCATTCCATGAGGTACCATTAATGTCACATTTGGAAAATGAGGGCCATGAGGAGGAATCTATTGTTAGTCATAGTGTAGATCACCATGAACACATCAAACCAAAGAGATTCAAATAGTTCACTAGATTGAAGGAGTCTACACATGTTATACATTGGAACATAAACTTATCACTTTGCCTCATGTTAAGATAATGGATATGTCTAAGATTGCACCGCATAAGGTTAAATATTTAAAAAATATGATTATTAACACATGCATGGGCATTCTACAATAGATGCATTGCATGTTGAAACATAAACTTCAAAATCTTGTAGATAATGAAATGATACAAGTCGAGGCTAATCATCTGGAATTGAATGACGAGGATTCTTCTAATAATGAATATATTATCTTTGATAATCATAACACACCATATGTCGAGGTTACACATGTGTATATCAAACAAGTCAACTTTGTGAACTGAATTAAGGACATGAAAGACGTGGCATTTTAATGGATGGGCATAGATTGTAATAACACATATTTTGTTCATATTGAGATGGCTCCACCCAATGGTGGTGTCTTAATTGGTTAATCTCTTCCCTTATCTCTCTTTTACATGTCATGTGTTGTACTTTTATGCTATTTATATCTACATGATTTTCACTTTATATTGTCACTTGTAGGCAAGGTTGTTGTTTATCTTTGTAGGATACATGCATCCATGATTGGTCAAATTGGGGCACAAAAGTGGGGGCATAATTTATCTTTTATTTTCGCATGCATATTGGATTTTTAACCTATCTCTCTTACTACATGATACATTATGTGCTTTTAATTTTTTCTTGGTTTTATGTTTAGGTTGTGTTTTTGTCATGTTCTTAGTTAGCATGTTTTTGTTCATGTCACTTCTTTATCATGTTATGTGTGTGTTTCCTTTTATCTCATGTCATTGTAAAAATTGGTTTGCTTTATGTTTTATCTTTTTGCTTATGTCATTTTTGTTGTGCTCCCCTTTCACCATTTCTTCTAGTATCTCGTGTTTGCCTTATGTTTAACCCTTTTGATTAAAGCTTGTTTGTTGTGATTTTCTATTCTATCATTCTAATTTCACCTTTTATATTATTTCATATGTCTTGTTTCATGTTTTTTACACATTATTCCCACTTGGGGGATAGGGGTTCCTCTTTATAGTAGTTGTTTGTTCCACATTGATGATATTGTACTCCTAAGATTATCTTATGGTTTGTAAGCTTATAAGGTCTACTAATTATGTTATCATGCTTATATCTTACATGTTACATACTTACACAAGTTTCCATGTTCACTTATGATTATTATGATCATATCTTATGACATCATATTCATGCTTACATGTGAAAGGAAGCAAGCTATGCAGAATAACTTCCTACACCAATCTAATGAGGGGAATGTTATGCAAATTTTTAGATCCTTTTCAGTTACAGATATGTGATACACATAACAGAGAGATTAAACAACATACAAGAACAAGTAGAATGCAAGTGACACAAGATATACGTGGGGAAAATCTTTTCAAGTGAAAAACCCCACACTCCAAAACCTACACAATGTATTATCAAATCTAATGGTGATTACAATACACTTGCAATGCAAGTTCTTTCAGGAGTCTTCAAGATGTCAATTCTGGAGCAATTCTGACAGCATAACAGTACCTGCAAATCAATTATGCAACTCCAACTCCAAGCACCTACATTTATAGAGTTTACAAGGCCAACATGGGAAGCTTCTAGAGGTGGGTGTCCAACTTGGCCTCATGGTCAAAATCCAATGCCTTAGGACACTTGTTCAACATGCAAGCAACCTCCATTCAACCATCATAACATGTAAGTTTTACTTTCCCAAGATGGTGCGCTCCAACCATGAATAAACTATGACAGATGCTCTTACACATCTTACAGCTATCATAGAATCTGTCATACATGACAACATTTACTGTTGTAAATGAATCTGTCATAACTGACTAATAATAGCATATTCCTCTTACAACATGTCATAGTCAAACTTGGGCTCCTAAAGATGCCTTCCTCACATGCAAGGATGCTTTTTGACACTTGCCTTCAATTGTCATAGGAATCTCTAATTTTGGTTCTTACATGTCATAGATTTCATCATGTCATAACTCCTTACACACACCACAAGATGCTGACACATGGCATATTAGTGCCTCCTCAAATGGGATGCCTACATTCTGATGTGTTGACTTGACCATCCAAGTCATATTACAAGTAGGATGACATCTCACAATGCCACCTCACACTAAATGACAAAACAAGATGTGCAAGCATAAATACAATATAGGCAAATAAATAAATATACAAACAAATATTAAAAGCTAGGAATTTACAAAGGTTGAGACACCTTAATTCCCAACAACATGCCTATCTTATGTTTGCCTGCTTTTCTTATGATAACATGCTTACATATCATAATACTAATGCTTATCATGGTTACATTTTACATTTGCCTTTGTTTATTTCTCTCATTGGAGGCAAATATTCCTCCCCTTGCACATGCTTGTCATGATCTATCTTACATTTACCTATTCTTTCGTGACCTTATCTAGTAGCAATTGCTTTTCTCCCTCATTAGGGGCAATATTGAGGGTCACTTTGCTTCCTCTTTCACACATATGTTTACAATCACATCTTACTATGTTGTTTCATGTTTATCACATAATGATATCCTTAAATTCCTTTATGTTTACATGGTTTTACATGATTTTATCTTTTTCTGCTCTCCTCCAATTCTTTTCATCCCTTATATGCAACCAATTACAGGGGAAAATATTGTCACTAATGTTCCTTTGATGGGTATGGTTGCAGTGACTAGCTCACAATTGCTTCCATTCTAGATAGAATCATATTGCTTATTCTACTCTAGGGATAATCATATTTCTGTTATAAGCAAAATCCCTTATACTTTTTGCTTTTACTTGTTGTTCATAGACATTATTGAGTAATTGTGTTTATGCCTATTTTAAATGCCTATCAGATGCTACTCATTGGAACTTTTGTGCTTGCAAGTTTTGATATGGAGCACACATTGTGAGGAGAATGTATTGAATTGATATCCTCATCCATACCCTTTTTATGAGTGTCTAAATATTTACATTAATTTTTTTTGCTCTTGTTTAATTTGAATAGTAGTTCACATGCAACTCAAAGTGGGTGAAAATTGTAATGGTGAAAAATGCGCATCCTACATGTTTCTCCTTGTTTTAGACTCATTTTCACTTGTTTATTCCTAGTGCAATGACTAATGTACAAAATAACATATTTTTATATGGAAGTTGGCAAATAATCTGATTCTAACCTAATTTCATCTTAGCATATCCTTATGATCCAAATCTAATCTTCTATCTTAGTCATTTATCACCTAGGGTTACTTTCACAACAATGATTTAACCCCCAAACTTTCAAATATAAATTTTAAAATTGGACCCATGTCCCCCTTTCCAACTAGTTGTTACAAACTGACTAAAGTGTGGAATGTTTCAAATTGCTTGGTATGGTGTTGTATAAAAGGATAAACCCTAGTTCATTTGACCACATTGTGAATTAAGATATATCCATCACACCACCATTAAATAGTATCTTAGCACATCATCTGCTACATTTACATTTAGTGATAGGGCTTTATTGCATGCTTTCTTGTTGTCTTTAGTTGTATCAAAGTGTCAAATTAGTATCCAGGTTGGCCAAAGGAGAAAATTACTTTCCTAAAAAATCTTAAATGATGTCTATCAACACCACCCCTTTAATGTAGCACAATATAGACATTAAGATGAGTAGGTTATAGACATCAATTCCAATGCAATTCAAATCTGCATGTAAGGTTTAGATCTATGCATGTGGAGATCAATTTTATAAGCACGATAGTGAACTCGAATAACAAACATCAATTTTATCATTCTCGAGGTGATCATTTAATAGGTTCCAATTTTCTAACATAGGGGCAAAACAATTGGCCACATCATAGTGGGAACTGTTGGTCTCTTTTCTTGCAACCCCCAATCCTAAGAAAAATCACAATACCTAAACCAAGGGACAATAGCCTAAGGAAAAGATCCTGCACTATCATCAGATTGAGGACAAGAAAGGCCAACAAACAAGGCTAAACATAGCCTTCTACTCTTTGAGCTCCACAGGACTTAGGTGGGTGTACCTATTTAAGCCCTGAATATATGATAAAACTTGCACTAGATAACTCACTAAAGGCCTTTAACATGTGGATGGTTCTCAGGTAAATGAATAAAGGGTATTATATGTTTACTCATCTCTAGGCATGATCCCTCTGCACCTTTAAGAACACTGAGAACTGATTAAATAGAAATATCTTCATCTCAAATATATGAAAGGGGTTAAAACTACATTATTTTAGAGCACGACCCATGCTTCCTTTAAATCTTCATGAAGATATAGAAAACCAAACAATAAATAAACAAGAAATGAAAGATTCAACAGAATTATAATTGGTGATTCCCTCCAGGGTTTGCACAAAAGTAATACACTAGACGGGTGCCTTGTCCATTCACAGAGTCAAGATACAAATAACCCATCAGATAATAGCATGAAATGCGAAATTAGTGACCATTAAACAATTATTTCCTTACAATAATGAGGCCTCTCATGGACATGCAGATAACATTCTTAGTAATCCTGAATATAACACATTATCCCCGATATTTGATTAAAAGCAAAATTAACTTGCTCTTTGAACAAGAGCCATCAACCAAACATCTATTACAGCAAATGTGCAACAAAAATCATTATAATCTTTGATTATTCTGATCGAAGAAACAAAGTGTACATTCTAGGAGACATTACTGCATGACATAGTTAAATTTTGGCTACAAACTGAAATGCTTGCCATTACCCAAACAACTGATTACAATATTTGAACTCTAAAATTTAAAGAACTCCTAAAGCCTAGGCAGAGACCCTGTACAAAATTACAAACTCAGAGACTTGGAGAAATTGGAACCAACCCAAATGACATAGAAGTTACATTTTAAGAAAAGAGAGAAGAAGAGAAACCCTAGATTCAATCAAGGAATGACACATGCCATAATTGAACCCCTTGATCCTATAACTGATTGGCATGAGGAATATGCCACATCATCTTCTTACTTTCTCCTTACTTTGTCCTTATCTAGTAACTGAATATGCATTTTCCCAAACTTTGTATTCACGTCCACATTTTTTACCCAATCATAAAAGTGATTTCCCAATAGCATTTTCACTTGTTGAGTGAAAAAAATTAACCCCCAAGTCTTTATCCCATCACTGGCAAATAAAAAATTAATTTTACTGATATATTCTACCCCTCAGAACTTCACTATTTGTCCCTGCACTCAACTGGACATTTCATCAAATATATTGCCTGGAACCTTTTGCCTAAACAATTATCCTTACACTCACATTCATTCCATCTATGCCCATGTCCTTTTTGATATTTGAAAAAACATATTCATCCAGAAGATGAAAGCCCCTCATAGCAAATAACCAGACACTTCACGAGTTTTGTCACTGAGTGAAAATAGATTTGTTAAAGCTTTGATGAATCTCCACCTTTGCCATAGTCTTCCTTGCAAACCCATGCCACATTCATTCACTACTGTAGTTACATAGTGTAATGGAAAATGACACTTTCCCTCAGATTTCTTGTGACTTCCATTGCTGGGCATTTTCATCAATGGTGGGCAATTTTAACTCATATTGGAGGCATTTTCATTACACTATAGGTAGTTTTAAGAGAGCCAAGATGTTTTTAAAACTTGCAGAGGCATTTTTAGCCATAGCAGGTCATTTAAAAACATATCAGAGGTGTTTTCATTCATACATGAGACATTTTTTCCGCATTGGAAGCAATTTTGATAGAGCCAAGGCATTTTCAACTTGCCTGGAGGTATTACTAACCACGCTGGGGTGTTTTTGCACATGTTGGGTCATTTTTCTAAGTGTTGTCCCATTTTTGTTAATGGAGAGTAGCAATAAATGTGATAAACAATCCCAAAACATTGTTGGGACGTGAGAAAAGGTTAGGGAAAAGCTACAGACATGATAACAATAATAAAATGTAAGGCAAAACCATAAAAATCCCTCCCTAAGCCCCCTCCATGTGGTAGATTTTAATTTCATTGCAGAGGCAGAACTCAATGCAATTTTGAAGAGGCAAGTCTTCATGAAATAGCATTGTGCGATGGAGGAGGAAATATGAAAGTTTTAATTTGTTTTAACTTTACCCCTTTGGACTATTATCCATTGCGCACTTTATAACCATCACAACTTTTACAATGCATGGGCTTCCAAATATGCGCTGTGTGATGGAAAAAACTTATGAAAGTTTTTAATTTTTAAAACCTTACCCCTTTGAACTATTGTCCATCATACATCACATTTTTACAATTGGGAAAAATTTTAAACTTGTGCAATGCGCTGAAGAGAAGGAAGCTTGCCTTTTAATTTTTTAATTTTTACCCACCACTATGCACAGGGAAAAATAAAAATTCCCCCTTTGTCTGTAAAGTAATAAAATATTACTATAATGCCCACATTAAAACAATAAGAATTGTTTTAATTTTTTAATTTCACAGGACGTTTAAACACCGCTGCCGGAATGACGGAAATGATGCCACAAGCCTAGATGACATCTGAATGCCGTGAAAACTTGCAATGAAAAATAAAATATGCCAGTAAATATTGTGCAACTGACGAAATTGATTAACTGCGAGATTTCTAGGGACTTCCTATATAACCGGGGCCAGCTAGCAGACCATTTTAAATATTTTCTTTGTTTTTATGCCACGGCCACAAAACTTACTCGAAGGATTTGAAACTGAAGCTGGAAGATCTTGATGTAATACCAAAACACATCAAATGACCAGAATTGATTAACAGAATCATTTGGCCCCTATTTAACACACCCACTCAGAAATACCAAAACATTAAATTTTGGCTCAAAACTCATCTGATCAGCATGAAATCAGAACTGGAGGCAACTTATGCATATTTATGAACCTTTGCCAAACGGTTTTTAGAGACAAGCTCTGGATTGATAAAATTTAATGCCAAAAATTTTGGGTCAGTCTCCCGCTCTAGGGTCTAAAAAGAGTATTTTTCTGCCATTCTAAAGGTTGCTTTGCTCAGAAAATAAGGCACAAAAATAAGTGCCAACAGGAAAAAATCTAAAGTTAAGTACCATTATTTTATTTTTGAGCATTTATTTTAGTAGCATAATTTGTCCCAACTCTTTATTTTAAGTTAGATTGTTTATTCATTGTGATTTAATCAATTTACCTAGGATATTTATATAGGAACATTTATTTTCCATACAAAAGTTACTTCATTTACCCTAAATATTTTGAAGACATTGTATATTCTCCTATTCAATTACTAAAAAAAGAGTTAAAAAACTAGAGTATTATAGAGGGAAAAAGATCTATACATAAATAAATATAAGCTAATTAAATAAATGCAATCAATTAGCAAATAATTGACCTATATTAAATATGACTAGAAATTATCATTGAAAATAGTGACAATTAAATGCAAAAATTAAATCGAAATAAATGTGGTACTTAGCTAAAAATATGATGATGAAGAAATGTTGTGATAGATGTTAGAAGTGAATTGACAACACTTTGGAATATTATGGTTGACTCGGATAAAGATCTTAGATTCTACAAACTAACTATTTTTCACTTTAGATCACTTCGCAAGTGCAAATTTTTGACCTCAGCGAATGCAAACTTGAACCTACATGTGGAAATAATCTAAGACCCGTGAATATAACCTACTACAATGTGTAGTGTTGGGATTTTCTCACCCTAATTTCTAATGTCTAAATATGCACAAGGATCGACAGTGTTTACAAACACCTTTAGAGAATCTACTAAATTTTGAGGGTCATGTTCTCCTCAGACATGCCCCTAGATAGATAGACTTTGTGACTTTGAGTGAAAGATTGATGACAACAAGAAATTGTGTAATGGTCCTAGGATGATGTGTGTTGATGTAATGCTTTGATAATACTACTAGATTGTTTTTAATTCCCTCCAAAACATCAAACTCTAGATGTGCTTAATAGATTCTTAGGTGATTTTTAAATGAATGAGTAAATATCCTTAAATATAACAACATAGCACTCAAATCAACATAAATTCATTTTAGGTCAACACACAAAGGAGGGAAACATGGGCTTATTTTATAAAAAATAAATTTAAAAGTTTAGGGTTCATATTTGCGACTATGGAAGTGACCTAGGTCAAGTCTACACTTGAGGATTTGATCCAAGGTGGCAAATGGGAGATCCATGGATCAAGATTGAATATTTGTGATAAGGGGATAAACATATGGTGACATGTATGAGTTGAATTAACAAAAGAGTATGCCATTTGTTAACTAATTCTTGCAGTTACGATACTCTAATCAAAGTAGGCCCAAAACATAAGGAAAAATAGCATGGGCATACAATTTTAACCATTACATTTTACCCCCACTTTAATGTGCATGTGAACTACTAGGCAAATGCATGTCAAAGTAAACAAGTAGTTATCATGTATGTTAAAACTATTTTTAGACACTCAAAGGATACTAGATCTATGTAAAGTAATAGATTATTCTTGAATTCTTCTCTCCTTGAGTGCTTCATTGAAACTTACAAAACAACAAAAAACATGCAATGAGTAGCGTTTGTCACACATTTAAAAATAGGCATTTATTACAACTTAATTGAAAAAAGAACCATCCTCAAAAATATTAAAAATAGAGAGAGAAGGGTAAGAGATTTCCTACTGTTATAAAAAGTGATAAAAGCTCTAACTATGTGGAAACATAGAATGACTTAGACCAAGTGGATGAAGTGGTAAACCTACCTTGGACATGGGGAATAAATGTGAGACTGCCACTATAAAACATAACTCACAAAGGAACGTTGGTGACATCTATGCCCCCTCTAATTGGTTGCATACAAATAATACAGGGAATTGGAGAAAATATTTAAACATGATTTAACATTAATTTATAGTAAAAGATGTCTTTGTATCATAAACATGTAAGCACATAAGTAGGAAATAAACATCAAGGTACATGTAATAAGGTTACCCCCAACATAGGCAAATGATATGATAATGATGGACCTAAATTCTAGATAAGGATCATATAAGTACATCAAGCATGTAGGATATGTAGAAAGATAAGTGTATAAGCACACATAAGTAGGGGATAAGTGTGAAGACACATGTACTAAGATTGCCCCCAATATGGGCAATGACAAGATACTAATGGCCCTAAATGATAGATATTGATAATGTAATTATTAATAGGATCTGAAAGATGTGGACATGACATAACATAGACAAAAAAACATGGGCACGACAACCTGGGTCATGTCATAGACAAACGAATATGGGTACAACAAGGTTCAAATAATATAATAAGGCATGGAATAATAAGATGTAGAGATTATAAGGATCATAAGATGTGGACATGATAAGGATCATAACATGTATTTGTAGGATTTAAGCATGATTTGTAAACATAGGAAGCATTAAGATCATGATATATCTAAGCATAGTGATCATGACATATAGATAACAACATAAAGAATGAGGAACATGGAAACTTCATAAATCATATATGTGAACATAAAGGCATGTAGCATAGGAAGATAACATGAAACATAAATGGAAAACATGAAAGTCAAACATGCATGTAGGAAAGCATGGAAACTAACAAGGAAACATTGGAAAGCATATGATCTAAACATCACACCTAAGATATCATAAATGCTAAACATGAAAGTAATATAGGAAAGGTGCCCCTAATGAAACAACACATCATAAAACATAATATAGAAGGTGAAACGAGAATAGAGGATGCACAACAAACATGACATATACAAAAGGCCAAAGTTTAAGGACACGCAAGAGGGATCACAACATACATAGTGTAAGAAAAAGGTCAAAGTAGGAAATGATATGAAATAAAAGCAAGAAGTGACATGAATAACACATGTGTTCAAAGTCACTTGTGTCAACATGCACCACTAAAGGTGTCTTTCCATCATCCATGTGCTAACTAGGAAAATGGAAACATAAACATAAAGCCAATAAATGAAAATAAAAGGACAAAATGTGACCAAAGTGGTAATAATGATAAGTGAGGGTGTCTAACCAATGAAGTCATCCCCCATTATGCAAGTCAATACAATTGTCCTCAACTTGTATAATTTGTTTATCCATAAGATCTTGAATTTGATGTTTGAGTTTGATAAATCTATTCATAGAATGTCCATGTGTGTGATGATAAAGCACACAAATATTTATCCCTCTATAGTGTAACCTTAGACATACCCATTGGATTAACTAGAGGTGAATTAATAAGATTGTGTTCCAAAAGTTGTTCCTATACAACATGTGTAGGTTCCTCTAATGTAGTGAATCCCCTAAATCTCTTTGGGTTAATTTGTGCATGATGATCATCATTAGGTCCATCCTCATTGCCCCCATTATCCACATGTGAAAATGACATTAACTCATGAGCATAAGAAAAAGTGCCAGAAATTCATTGATATAAAAGAGGATCATTCAATAAATCACTCATGTGTACATATAATACCACATAAATATGAGAATGAATGGTGAATCATGTAATACACTTGGATTTTAAAAAGCAGAAGTAAACCATCCATAAATATGTTTTGAAGTTCATCATCTATTAAATCATCCATAAATATGTTTTGAAGTTCATCATCTTCTAAGGTATAACTCATGTTAGTAACTAACACTTGAAATCACAATATGTAATATTTAATTGGCTCTAAATTATCATCTTGCTTGCATTACATGAGGTTAAAACATGTTTTTTAGGTCAACTATTATAATGAGAATGTTTCATCAAAGCACTAGCTAAATCCACAGAGGAAGTGATAGAAGCATGTGGCAAAGAATAAAACCATGTGAACACAAATCCATTTGGTGCAATATAAACCAAAATGTTACATGTTAAAGGAACATGTAATATCACTTTGATATGATCTTTGTGTTTAAATGTTTGCTTATAATCATCAATATGATTTTTTAGACGGGCTATCTCACTAATGAAGTAGTCCACATAAAGGGGAATTATCATTCTCAACATGTACCATGTCCATATGTGTATGCCTATCATGTGTAATAATGGGAGAGGATGGGGAAAAAGTTTCATCAACTAGTGGCACATTATCCTCACCTATACTAATTTAACATT
The DNA here is from genome assembly GCA_027924645.1 of Cunninghamia lanceolata. Lineage (NCBI taxonomy): Eukaryota > Viridiplantae > Streptophyta > Pinopsida > Cupressales > Cupressaceae > Cunninghamia > Cunninghamia lanceolata. Next base: position 11,153,771 of record BSBN01000219.1, on the reverse strand, counting down.
GAAAAAGATCCCCATCTTATTTTTCATCTTCATTCATGTTTAAACCACGTGTTTGTTTAATAGAAGGTGTATAAGAATATATTCCACAATCACTGAAAGATAGATCATAATAAAGTACAAAAGAATCCAAGAGGATCTCCATCAAAAAAGTGGTATATCATCACGATGCATAAAAATCCACGGGATCCACTATGGAAGGACTACTAGAAGGGAAAGAATGAGAATCATGAGCAAAACATGGTCTAAGGACAATAGCAAAGTAATCTATGAAAGCGCATGACAAATCATGGAAGGATGTATAATAAGTATCATATGAATCAAACCATTGTTTAGCTCTATCATATGAGACATCACCAAATGTATGCATCAAAGTACTACCATCATGCATATAAACATAATATGAAGATAGCGAGGATCTAACATGTAGCTTTTCATCACCATTACCACCAAGTGACTCTATCATAAGTATATTAGAAGAATGTGTATCTTCCATATATGCAAGTGAAGGTGAAACACATATATCTATCAAGTGCACAACATTAGGTGCCTCAGGGAAGGATAGATCAAGAGAGGCATATGGAGGACAACTATCACGAGATGTTAGGGATAAAGTATCATCAACATTGGTTAAAGCATGGGAAGGAAAGGTGTACAAAGGTAAAGCATTGTTATACCATAGAAAAAACAACGAGACCATGAGGCTCATGGACAAGTGAAGCAAGTGTATGCAAGAGGAAATGATAAGTACTAACCAACTATATGAAGAATTAAAAATTAAACACACAATGAAATAAAACTTCCATAGAAAAGACATCCCCAACCATAGGTTAAAAAATGTGAGAGTATCGAGGATGGAAGGATTATATGCTACAAAGTGTAGACACACATCCAAATATATAACATAAGCATTGATAGAGGCTAAATATGATGGATTATGAGCTTGTCCATGATATAATATGTATTAATAAAGCAAAAACCACTGGTGGGTGTGTGTGATTGAAGAGAGATTAGGCAATACAAGCCCAAACCCTAAAAAGATAACAAGACACGAGTAAGGATGGATGCAAGCCCTAGGTAAATATGATATTAAATGAATACAATCAAAAAATAAAATCCTATAGGTAAAAACAAGGGTGGATAGGGTGGGTGAAAACAAGATGACATAATAATAATAAACCCTAAAGAAAGATATAACTATGAAGCACAAATAGGAAAGAGAAATCAAATGCTGGTCAAGTATGAAAGTAGGATTAATAAATTATAAAAATTAGATTTGAAAAACTCCAATTTGGATGGTAAAACCCCAAGGCTAAAACTTATGATCGTATATCTTGAGCATATGGGTTCACCAAAATATAGAAGGAAAACAACTCTAAATAGATAAATCTAGGTTCATTAAATAAATGCAATTGATAAAATAGAAAATAATTAACCTAGATTAAATACAATTGGGATTGGTAATTGAAAATAGCAACAATTAAATGCAAAAATCAAATAGAATTAAATTCGGTACTTAGCTCAAAACTTGATGAAAAAAATGTTGTGACAGATGTCAGAAGTGGATTCGCCAATGCTTTGAAATATTATTGCCAACTTAGATGAAGATCTTAGATTCTACAAATAGGTTATTTTTTGCTGAAGATCAATTACACGAGTGTGGACTTGATCTCCACAAGAGCAGATCTGAACCTACACTTGAACCTGATACGAGACTTGTGGATATGGCTTAGTAGAAAGTGTACTATTAGAATTTACTTGCCCTATAATCTGATGTCTAAATGTGCACAAGGACTAGTGGTGATTACAAATGCTTTTGGGGAATCTACTAAATTACAAGGGTCATGTTCTCCTCAGTCAGACCCCTAGATGGATTAGCTTTATGGCTCTTAGTAAAAGATCAAGGACAAAAAATAAGTGTGTAATAGCCCTAGGATGTGTTGATGTAATGCTCTGAAAATAATTCTAGATTCTTTTGTAACTCCTTTTACAAAATCAACCTTTAGATATGCTCAATAGATCCCTAGGTGATTTTCAAATGGATTAGTGAGTGTCCTTAAACACAACAACATAACACTTAAAATCAACATATGGTCTGATAATAATGCTAGATTCTTTTTTAATTCCTTTTACAATCTAAGGGGTTGAGCTTAATTGGTTAAAATGTTGGGTTCTCATTGTGGAGACCCAAGTTTAAATCCCCATAGGGACATCTAATGTGGAATTCTAAGTTGTGACTCTTGGTCTTCCATAGTTGGCTTCTAATGTGGACGTGGTTTCTAAATAAAGTGGACCTCTAAGTAGTGACTCTTGGTCTTCCATAGGTAATTTCTAGTGTGTTTTCTCGTAAAGACCTCGTATTGGTCTCATGTTGATGCTCATATGCATGTCCTTAAACACAACAACATAACACTTATCAACATAAACATTCTCTAGATGGACTCACAATGACTAGTAAGGGAAGGAAACATGGGCATTTTATGAAATTTGAATTTAAAAGTTTGGGGTTCATATCTATGATTGGGGACCAAATATCTAAGGATGAGTGATGAGGGGATCATGATATGATGATGTCATGAGATGAATGCATGCAAGACTATGCCACTTTTTAGCTAGTTCTTGTATTTATGACACTCTAATTAAAGTGGGCCTAAAACACAAGGGGAAAGAGCCCATGTATGCACTTTTCACCATTACAAGAATATAGGAGATGCAAAAGTGAGAAGAACAAATACATCAAACTTGTAATTCATATGCGTGGAAGAGAAACGATGCCCCTACATGATGGAATGCATTATTTATTTCCTCACTTAGGCTATGGTGCCATGGAGGGAGCTTTCTAAAAAAAAATTAGTAGGTGCTGCCGTGAAACTTTAAGAGCTTTTTACAAAATTTGTGCAAAATCTACAGGGTGCCTTCTAATGACACCATGAGGATAAAAAGCCTCTAAACTAGTGGAGGAAATTTCTAGTGCTACCCCAATAGGCACTTGTTGAGTTTGAGAGCTAAAAAGTAAGGGCTCCTATTTTCAAGGATAAGATTCCAACTTATCCTCTAATAATTATTTTCCAATACCATGTGATATGTTACTCCATAGTTATAAATCCTGAAGCCCCTTACAAATGATGCTTTGTAACAAATGTTATGGTGCTCCAGGATGCCTTTTGTATTCTAAATCTCAATGACTAAAAATGAATTAGGGTTAGTCCTTAAATACAACTCTAAAGGTGCAAATGAAACATTCACACTTCAAGTTGGCACATAACGGTAAATTAGGAAAAGGGTCGGTTTGGACCCAGATTTGAATTTGAATTTTGAAATGGCTAGGTCATTTTCACAAATCATAGAATTGAACTAGTTTGTTTAGTTCTTCGACTATAAATTTGGACATGAGCGATGGGTGGATACATTGAGGATCATAATCAAGCTTTAGGAATGAGTGATGGAATTGAATTTGACTCAAGATATTCACTAGATTTTACTCATAAATCACATCATTCATACACTAGTCATTACATAAAAGATAACTAAATCAAAGTAAATCCAAAATAAAGAGAAAAAATATTGAATGTTTTTAAATGAAGGAGGGGTCAATTTTTGTGAAGTACAAAAGCCTAATATTATATAAGATGAAGCTAGGTTCAGATCCTCCATTAATTTAGAAGAACAAAGTACCCATTAATCTTTCTCACCAAACTTAAATAATTTAATAATACACACATAATTACATAGTTAGAAAATATCTGCATGTTTATCCTCCCAACCAAATAAAATAAATAGGTTTTGCCACATGAGCTCCACGTAGTACGGGTGACAAAGGCCGGAAGTGGGGACCAGCGGGCTCCAAATGCCAAGGCAGCCCAACTTACCATGTTTTATTGGTTACAAAGATCCAAGCAACAAGTGAAATAAAATAGAAACTTTCTTAATTTAATGAAAGGAAAAACCATACTTTAGCTTTGACCAGGCAGCTTTTCTCGTAAAAACCACAGGGGCTCTTCTCTTCTCTTCATCCACTCTTTTTTCTCTTGTTCACCGCTAAACCAGGACACCCATTTGCTCTGTTTTGCTCTGTTCTGCGATCTCAACAATACAGGTAAACACCCCAACACATGTACTCTGAATAAATGGAATCCATATACATTATGTTTATCAGATTATGCATGCACACTCAGATCCAAAAAATTGTCTCTTCCCGATCTCTGAGTTTCTTTCCATACATTTTTCTGCATACCAACTACATTTTTAATTCAGATGTTTTTGTTCATTAAGGGGCTAAATTTTTCATCCTTAAATTTCAGATTTATGGCTGGTTTTTTAGTAGAGGAAAAAAAAACTAATGAATTTAATAAAGCCTAGTTGTATTGCTTGATGCCGATCTGAGAAGCAATGCCCATTGTATTCGTTGCTGGTTTTTTTAGCCAAGTGGTATTAAAGACTAATTAAGAGGTTGTATTTTGTGGATGTGGGCATTTTTGTTACAAAGATTTCAGGCATATTTTTAGCCTTTGGCAAACAAGAAAGTAGGACCCCGCGCCTATCTTTATCTCTCGTCTTTTTCAGCGTGTCTTGTTGTGAAGCTTGATTGCAGGGTTTTAGGGAGCCTTGTTGGTTAGTCTGGTTTGTTTTAGCTGCTTGGGTTTACATAATCTTCAATGCCAGTGACAACCTTTTTATTTTTGGATGCTTTTGATGGTATAGTCATGGGCAAATCCATTTAATTGGCATTTTATAAGGGTAGTCAGATCTGCAAAATGCCCATCAAATGCTACCTGCTATTGTCCTTCAATTGTGATAGCTGTACTGATCATCCTTGAAGCCAATTTTTTTATGTGCAGCTTTTCTGAGTCATATAGTTGCCTGGTGGGTTATCTTTGATTCTTCTCCTGAACAAAGAACACAAAGCCTGCCTGCCAGGCTATGCCAAGCCTTATTGGATTGTAAGCCATTGACATATATTTTGGTTTCCAGTTCACAATCTCTGATAATGAGAGTGTTGGAGGAGGCAGGACAGACTGTTCCTTTAACTGTTTCTTTGTAAGCATTTTGTGTTGGGCATCAATCTATACATCGTGTTTGACTTGAATGAATGCTAAAATGTGTTAGCAGTTTGTGACTTGTCAAGTCAATTACAGTGCATTTCAATTTAGTAAGGATTTGCTCATTAAGAAAATTCTAGAGCTTGTGAAAATTGACTATTTGCGTTCTGATCTGATGGCAGGAATGTAATTATTTCAGTATAAAGGAACTTCTCTATTAGCTATTGTTTGATGCAAACTACATATTGATACAAGCTACATATCATATGGCCTTACAGAAAAATTGCAGCACTATTCTTTGTAGTGAAGTTAAAGGAATTAGGGGACTGTGGTGGAAGAGACTGAAAAAGTGTATCTTCTAGGCGTTATACAATTCATAGCCTTGCATGAATGACTTGCATTGAGAAAACTATATTCTGACTAATGGCAACATCCAGATCATCAGAAGCAAATTTCAAACAGTCATGCAAGCCAGCCTCCTGTCAGGCAACGGGATCATCTTCTGTCAAGAACATATCGGTGGAAGGAATTACCAAGGCGCTAGATGCAACTAGCTTGAAGCAAACAGAAATAGTTGGTACTTCAAGAAAACAAGAAGCAGGCCCAGTGAAACAAAAGTTGAAACTAGGGGGTAATGTGCCAGCATCAGAGAAAGTTCTATTGGAGCAAGCATCTAAGGAAGTTGGCATTTCACGGGTCCCAGAAGCAGCTAATCAGAAGCCACCATTGAAGGGTGCAGTGAGTAATCCATTATATGAAGTAGGCTCATTACAATCACCCACTTCCAAATGTGGAACTAGAGTAGGGGGCGTTTTTCAGGGAACTGCCAGAAGTACTATGAAACATTCATCAAGAGAAACATCAGAAACAGGGAATCTAAATCCTGTACTTGAAGAGTCTCTGATCCCACAAAACACAAAAGCAGATAATACAAATCAGTTGTCACGTGCAAATTGCACCGAGTCACTGGAAGCAAATAAGCTGAAGTACCCGCCAAGGGGGTGCATGGATATGTCCAAGGTAACTGGAGCATTATCTGTAACAGGTACTTCAGCATCATCAGCATATTGTAACTCACAGAAAGCTGAAGGTGTTTGCGATTTACCAGAAGGCTTGTCACAAGTTGGTTTTAGCGAACAGAACAAAGGATCATCTGAAGGGGATGAGAAAGGCACATGTGATGCTTCCTTGCCTACAAGCAGCAGTCGCAGTCCTCACAACAGCATTGACAGCACAGGTGTTATGACAGCACCAAGTAGTGTTAAAAATAGCACAAGTGCAAAATTAAGTGATGGTACCAGCAGTGTGGCTAATTCCATACCAAAGACTAGTGAAAGTGCCAAAGTTAGTGAAAAGGGAGATTTTATTGAAAGTGCTAAGAGCAGTGTTTGCAGAGGTAGCAATAGCAGTGGGGTCAGTGATGAAAGTACCTGCAGCAGCTTAAGTAGTAGTGCCAACAAGCCTCACAAGTCCAATGATCCAAGATGGGAAGCCATACGAGCAGTTAGAATGCGGGATGGAATTTTGGGATTAAGCCATTTCAGATTGCTTAAGAAGCTAGGGTGTGGTGACATAGGCAGTGTTTATCTTTCAGAACTGAGTGGTACAAGATGCTACTTTGCCATGAAGGTGATGGACAAAGGCTCTCTGGCAAGTCGAAAAAAGTTGCTGAGAGCGCAAACTGAAAGAGAAATACTGCAATCTCTGGATCATCCTTTTCTCCCTACATTATACACTCACTTTGAGACGGACAGGTTCTCGTGCCTGGTTATGGAGTATTGTCCAGGAGGAGATTTGCACACTCTTCGACAACGACAACCAGGAAAGCACTTCTCTGAGCAAGCAGTACGGTGAGAACCTCAATCATTTGTAAGATTGGTAAATTCTAATTACATGCTTGTATCGATCAATGGGGATTTGTACAATGCTCTACTGAATGGTAGAATTCCAAGTAAATCAATTTTCTTAATGGGCAATATCCTGGAAGTAAATGATCATTGTTAACTTCATGAAATCATTGTTTTTTGGGTTGCTGTCTTTTGTTCATCTCTTAGCTTTGATGGGTTTGCACTTTCTACTTTCATTCTCTGAAAATTAATTAAAAAACAACCTTCTTTCTCTTCAATTTTACTTGTTTAAAGATATTTGTAATGCAACAATATGGCCAATTTCCTTTTGGGTACTGCTAACTTTAAGAGGGTGCACCATTAAAACATTTTTACAACCTGAGATATTTGATAGGAATTCACACGATATCATAATAATTTTTCCATTAACTATCATAGACTATAGAATGGATGCTTTTAAACATGGAGATCTTGAATTCCTTATATGAAATGGATCACATGGGTCTGTTAGCTCCACATTTCAGCTCATAGTAGTAAGGTCAAACTTATCTGGTTGAAAATTGAAGATTTGGAATGTCAGCAAACAGAGTTGACCTGTCAATCACTCTGGTCTCAGTGGGAGATTATATGGACTCATATAAGGCTTGTACATATGAAAAAAGCAAGCCTTTACATTTTATGGATGGTTATAAAGCTATAACGGAATGTCAAATATTAATATAAGTTAATGAAAGAACTTATACAACACTCATTGGATGAAAGATATAGAAAATTCATAATTTAGAAAGTAAACTACAATTTGCATAGGCAAAGGAAATGATTGAACTCTCCATCTTGGTGGATTAAGGAGTAATTGATTTTCTGAAAGTGCCAAACATTCATGAAGTGATTTCCACGTTTATTCTACTTGTGTCAGAGGGTGATGGCTCAAAAGTGTTTGGCGGTTGAATGAGAGTTCTTTGAAGATTCACTGTTGGCATTGAGGGGACAAAATTTAGAGAGAAAGTCTCAATGTTTATTGTGTTAGTGTTGCTATTGAATTTCCAAATGGGAGGGAAACTCATATCAAGAAAGGTTTAAGGGAATATACCTTGTCTTGCCAGAGAAATTGCAATACTGGTCATCAGGGCTGCAATGGCAGTTGTTTTGAACTTAATACATGTGAAACTAAGTAGTATCCTAAATATCCTAGATGTAGGATACGGAAATATCCTGTGCCTGGCTTACAAAAGGTTAGGTTGAATGTATAATGAATTCATATTTTAAAAAGATCACATTTCTGAGAGTTTTCCTTCTATTATACAATTTGCTTACAATTTCAAGAAATGGCTTATAAAACCTTGGAAACTTGTTCCATTGCAAATATAAAAAAAAAGGAAGCTTAGAGGAAGAGTTAGATAAAGTAAATCTTTCTGGAATGTCATGGCTGTATGTAAGAACACATAAATGGAATGTAAAATTAAAGGATTAACAAATATCATAACCTCAGGGCTTGGTATTAATATGAATGTATGTATTGCTGTGGTATTTGTTAATATTTTTTTCATTTTGGTCAAAAAGAGGTGTGATTATAGGCTCCCCCTTGCCACCCATGGTTGCAAATCTTTTCATGGAGAAATTTAAAAATCAATCCTTACCTTTTTCACCTTCAGCCACGATGGTGGAAAAGGTATGTAGATGACACTAATGTAAAATGCCGCATTGAAAGGATAACATCAAGGAATTTTATGATCATCTGAATGACATTTTTGATTGTATTAAATTCACAAAGGAGTTGGAGGAAGATGAATCTCTTCCTTTCTTTGATGTTTTACTAAAATGAAGTGATGCATTCTAACATGCTACTCTACAAAAACATACACATAGACTTGCATTTATAGGCTTCCCCCGTTACCACCGATTGCAGAAAGTGGGAGTCCTCAAATCCTTTGGAATTGGAGCCCTTAGAATTATGAATGGAGAGCACATGGAACGAGAGCAGCAATATTTTGGCAGAGGTTTTCAAGAAGAATGGCAGCAAAGCCAACAAATAGCTTGAGTATTCAGAAATATGCAAAGAGGTTCACATCCACACCATGGAATGGACAATGCAGCCAATCAATCAACGATTTTTCTACCTTATGAGGGGATCTTCTAAAGTTAAAAGAAATCTAAAAGAAGGATCAAGGTGAGACCAATTTTTCTTTTTCAATATAATAATGGAAAAATCCTAAATACTGATGTTTATTTTATTGTGTGCTCTTGTTGTCCTCAATACATTGTTGAAACAGGGAATATCATTCAAACAAAAATCTACAAACAGGGTGCAAATTTTCATCACAAGCACATAAAAATCTTAATGCTGGCAATACACACTTTTATTTCTAACAGCTCATGAAATTTGTATGGAAGAGGCAAAAATTATAGCCAAGGAGGACCACTGACTGAAGAGAGCGTTTTAGCTATTGAGGTTGGTAAACATCATAATAACCAACATACCACGGGGACACGTTCTTGGGAAAGGGATGTTTGGAACAACTTGGGGATGTGAGGATAGGGACGAGACAACCCCTTCCCATCCTCTGTCTTTTTGGAAACCAAGGAGTTATCCTTGAGATGTCCCCATGATGAGTGAACATCCTCAAAGATGTTCCTCTTTTTGGAAGTGTGTCACCTCTAGATGTCCTTGATGGTTATTAAGGCCAAAAATAAAAAATAAATAAAAAAAATTAACCTCAATATAAAAGTGGAGCTCCAATGAGATCCTCGACCTAATGCAACCCAACCAAACTCTAAACTATTTTTATTTTGCAAAAACAAAGAAAAAAGAAATTAGAGGAAGAAATAAGAAGAGAGAGGAAGAGGAAGATTCAAGAGGAATTTGCAGCCAAAGGGAGGTCACCATATTTGGCAGCCATGATGACATTTGACTCTTTGCTTTTTTTCTGGTTTGTTAGTAAAAAGACTTAAAACTTAACGGCCAGTACCATGACAAATCCATGTTTTTTTTTTTTTTAACAAAAGAATCAATGGCATGATTAAGAAAATAGGTTTTTTTATTGGTTGGTAAATGAGGGTAGAAGGGATCCTCGCCTTGTGGGACACAAATGGGGGCCCACTCCTTGGGAATGGAATACATGCACTTTCACTAATTTTGAATTAGTGCTTGGAGCATTCTTGAGGGTCCTTGGGGGCATTTGAACTTGGGACTCATCGTGGTAATGCTTTACCTTTACCACTCAGTCTATCTCTCACTAGACTAATATATCAAATTTCAATTTGTCAAATCATTTTTTGGTTTTTATTTTTATTTTTCCACCTACACTGGGCTAAAAACTTGGAGTTTTTCCATTTGCATTTAAAGTAGAATCTATCCTAAAAGTTTAATATAAATATGCATTTTAAATCTACTTTATGGATGGTTTTTGTTTTCTTTTTCTAGGGCAAAATGTCTTACATAAATGACCAAGACGAGGATGAGTTTGAAAAAATAGAAGGAAAAGACAGTAGAAGTGGCAAAGAGGAAAGAATTGAGGATGCTCGAACTGAAAGTTATATTGGGAATGCTTCGTCTTTTGGCTACTCATCAAAGACATTGGTTCACTATGCTAAGGGGCCATTCTACAAGAAAAATCCTTTGTGACAGTTTTGTAATGACTAGTGACACAAACAAGTCAAACAATTCGTGGGGGAGGGTTGACATTGGATGTGTAATATTTGTGGTCTCAATTATAAATGGCAACATTATTAGGGTTAATGCAAACCTTTTGGACATCTATGGTATAGAGGGTTGGTTTTTGTAATAAACTTACACTTAAGGAGAGGAGCGAAACATTGAGTTTGTATAATGGGGAGATTTGTACACCATCTGCCAGTGGTCCTTCCTCTAGGACTGACTTCTAGATATGTTTGTCCAGCTCCAGTGTCAGCAACTTTTGACTGAGGTGAGTGCAGTGGAAGCTAAGAGAAGAAGAAAGGCTGTGGGTTCTGCTTTAAAGCTGATTATATATATGTTATTATGTTCAGTTGCAAGCACGAGAGGAGGTGAATGATGTCAATGGTAAATTCTTCTTTGTTAATGGTATTCCATCTCATGTTGTTCAGTTTGAAGGAATCTTTTGCAAATGCATGGAGAGTATGTCCATCTTATGTACCTCCTTGCTAAACCAAATTGAGAACCAACATCTAAAAAAAAATTCCAATAATAATATATTTATGAGGGAGATGAAGGTCACATTGATGACACATGGGTGCTTTATTATGATGAATAGGTGGATTAACATTAGACATTGCTTATTCATTAATAATATAGTCACATTTAAAGTTATTTCCTTAGGGTTGTTGATTGTTCTGGAAAGCACAAGGACAGATGTAGGGTGGTTAGTTGATTGTGTGCATGTAATGGATAATGCACTAAAGGACATTGGGAAAATTGAGTGGGTCAAATAGGTTGTGAGAACAGGGAAGGTGTATATGTTCATATGCAATCACCACACTTTTTTTTGATAGTTAAAGTAAGGATAAGAGCCCTCTCCCATTATATTAACTTACATATGAAGATTAAGAACTGTCAGAACAGAACAAAAAAGCAGACTAGAGTAATGTTTACATCGACCCATGAGGACTAACAGCACAAACATATACATTTCCATATATTCTATATGGTTTAGAGTCTAGACAGCTAATAAAGACGATTTAGAGTATATGACCCAACCGCTAATTACAAAGGAGATACAATTCAGCCCATAAAGCAATAGACAATATAGACACAAACAAAAACCCAGACAAATACGATCTGAGGATTTCCTGGTGATAGCCCAAACCATGAGGAAAACCTTAGCTTCCCGCAGCCGGCCCAAAAGAGCCATTTTCGAGCTTCACAAGAGCAGAACGACGAGACAGGAATTTTATAGCAGCTTCAGCCTTGGCCACTAGGAACCTTTCCTGCGCAGAAGAAGATTTTTCCGGACAGAGAAGATCTGCCATGTTCACCGAAGGGTGATAGCCTTGAAGACAACAACCATCTTGCAAAAACTTTTGAATAGCTGCAAATTCCTTTATCACTTTTTCCAAACGGGCTTCTATTGCCCTCACTGTTTGACTCGAGGCAAGACCACGGAATTCAAACCTCGTGTAGGGCATGGAGGAGAGCTTAGTTGGGTTGGCTTTGTCAACTTCGTCCACCAGACCTGCACGGAATTTCTCCTAGATATAATACCTACCCAAAGATTTAGTTAAAGCTTTGTCTCCGGTGATCATGAGAATGTTATTAACAAACTTTGAAGAGATTTCCGAGTTTACTCTGTGATGCATTGAATCCTCGAGGGAATCTTGGCCAAGAATCTCTGCAATAGTCATTCTCACATCTTCCTCTTGGAAGAAAAAAACTTTCCTAAGCCTCACAGAGGATATTTGCCTCACAATGCCATCCAACACAATCGACTCCATTTTACTGCACCCAACACAATCGACTCCATTTTATTGGATGCAAAAACCAATGCTAAACACTTGAAGAGACAAAGAGGGCCGAGAGCATGTAAATAAAAATTACCTGACTATATGATGTGAAGTGATGAAGACTGACCGTTGGTGGAGGCTAATTTGAGATATCATTAATTATGCGTGAAGCATGCCTCGTGCTCATTAGCCCACACACGATCCAAGCCCTGCCACCTTTCAATTTGATTGTTGATAATAATTGCCTCCACTTGATCGATGCCGCTATTTGATAGAAAATCAGCCAACATAATGCCTTCTCGGAAACAATGAGAAATGAAAAACTCTTCTATAGTGTCGAGGAGAATTAAGATTTCCTTCAATATGTTTTGAATCTTTTAATTAAGGGAAAGTCTCTTCTTCAAATAGGACTTGAGGAGCTGTAGACCGAGGAGAAGGGCTTCCACTTCTGCCTCATTGTTCGTTCCTGGAACAAGTTTTTTTGATGTAGCTTTTATGAGAGAGCCATTTGAGTCTCTGACAAGACACCTTGCACCAGAGGGGCTTGTGTTCCCTTTGGATGCACCATCGAAGTTCATTTTCCACACTCTTGGAGGAGGAGGATTCCACTTGATTCCAGTTTTGTCCAAAGAGGTTACTGTTGATGCCGATAACCCATGAACGGGAATATGCAATCACCACACTTCATTGGCATTGTATTGATCCTTTTCAAGAAGGAATTCCCAAAATCAATTGAGACTCAATGTGCATATTTTTTCATTTTATTGGAGTGGATGTTTAACTTGTAGGAGCTCTTGCAACTAATGATTATGGCATTGGAGTGGACTACGCGAGGAGAGTCTAGAGGAGATCAGCAGAAGAGGTTGAAGGATGTGGTAGCCAATGATTATTTTTTAGTGAGATGTAGATGTATCACATGATTCACATCCATTGCATCCTTGGTTTTTTCTGTCACCTTCCTTGGAGAGATCTATGATTGTATTCATAACATGCTTGGCCAAATGAAGGTTATGATTTGTCATAGTGACCCCACCTTGCAATTCCATCACAACCATAAAAGCAATAATCAAGAAAAACTCATGATAAATCCTGGGAGTCGCTTCCCATCTTGAGTTTTTAGTAAAAAAATCACACGTGGAGTTTTTCAATAAAAAATTGCGAGTTAAACTGACTGAATTATGTTTAAAGCACCGAGAAATCGCTCCAAACTGATAAAATTGTGATTTTGTCTTTTTTTTTTTGCATTTTTTTCCTCTGAAAACACTAACCATAACCCGGTTTTTTCCCGATTAAATCACAATTTTTTGAAAAAATCTTTATCTTTTGATTTGCCAATTTATTCCTGAGAACGATTTTTGCTGCTATGATTACAACCATATTTAGCCCATCATTTAATGAAGGTGGGAGAAGTTGAACATCCCTCTGTACATGGTTGGATTTGCAGTGATTCCCAAATGGTTTGTGGAGAGGCATGGTAGAATCGTTCCTGTTGAGGATGAGGAGGTGAAGAAGGGCTTTGTGAATGCCCTTAACAAAATGTATATTGCAGCAGATGCTACAATAGTTAGGGCTCAAAGATTATAATTTTTTGGACTTGATGGCTTCAAGAGTTTGGCTCAGATAGATAGTCAAACTATGATATAGGAAAAACCAATAAGCTATTGGTGGCTATATAGGCCTTTGTCATTGCTAGAAATGCTTGCCATTTTCTGCATTTCACAAGTTCTAGGGTCTACATATAGCTTTATCCACTCTTTTAAGAGGATCAAACTACTTCTAGGAGAATTATTGCTATACATAATGCCTTATGTCTCATTGATTGCAAGACGAATACAAGGAGAGTCCAATAACACAGTTAGACATAGAGCCTAAGGAGCTGTGGCAGGTTGGTAAGGACTGAGATGTGCAACAACGATTGGTTGAGGTCTCGTTGTAGGATTCAAATGAGCCCTACAGTTCTAGTGATAGGTGTAAGAGTTGGCTATGAAGATAGCCACCGAAGATCTAGGACTTCATGAAAGCACAAGAGAGATAAAAAATGAGAGAATAATTCTATTCTATCAATGAATGCAAAAATCGTTGTTACAATGTACATGATATGCCTTGCTTATAAAGACAAGGATGAGATGTAGGATGAAGTAGTCTTATGACAAGTGTCTTAATCCTATGACATGAGTTTACTTACCCCCTTGCCATAAAAAATCGCTGATCTTTTTGTCAAGAGCATGAAGAATGAACTAGGAGCATGATAGATCATAAGCTAGTAGATAGGAAGGCTAGAGATGACTGATTTTATTAAGACCAATCTGCTAGCAAGACGGAGCTTTCTGTTGCTGAAGCTTTGAATGCACTTGTCAATTTTTTCACAAGGTTAAGCCAGCAGTTAGAGTTCTCCAATTTGAAGCTCATGGGGATGCCCAAATATTTAAAAAGACCAGCACCATGATGTGCAAATAGGAGAATCTGGGAAAAGCTTCTGTTTTCAGCAGCAAAGGTGTTTATTGTATAAAATCTGATATTGGCATTGATGGCAGCTCTAGAAGCAAGTAAGAAATTGTCAAGATGACTCTTAAGCCTTCTGACATTCAATTTGGTGGCTTCGCCCAATAGGATGGTGTCATCAACAAATTGGGCATGAGTAATCTCTCTAACCTTGTTGACAACCTTGATTCCAGTAATGGCCAAAGCGCTCCTTTTAGTTGATAGGGACCTACTCAAAGCTTTGGCTAAAATGATGTATAAGTAGGTGGAGAGGGGACAGCCTTGGCGCAAACCTCTGTTGGCCTTAAAACATCAAGCCAGAGAGAGCCATTGATGATCAAGGCAACCCAAGAGTCACTGATGCAACCGAAGATCCATTTCATGAAGGAAAGAGGGAACCCAAATGCTTGCAAGACCTATGCCAAGAAATCTAGATCAACTCTGTCAAATCCATTGGCCATATCAAGTTTTATGGTGATCCGTTTCTTAGATTCCTTGCTGCCAGTATGCATTGCTTCGTAAACAATTACAATATTGTCATATATTTGCTTGCTAGGGATGAATCCGCCTTGCTCCTTAGAAATAATGAGCCCCAAAGAATTTTTAATTCAGTTGGCTAAGCTTTTAGTTATGCACTTGTAGGAGAATTGCAAAAAGAAATAGGCATGAACATGTGAAAGGAAACGACATTGTTTTATTTAGGAATCAAGGCTAGAAAGGTGGAGTTGATGGCACCAATGAGCTTACGTTTTTTGTGAACATCTTCAACTAGATGAAGAAGATCGGCCGCAATAAGGTCAAAAAGTGGTGGTAGAAAGAGTTTGAGAAACCATTAGGGGCTAGGGGCCTTGCCTTTAGTTGAGCTGAAAACAACAGCTTTGAGCTCCTCTATGGTGACCGCTTGACAAAGGAGATTTTTAATGTCCTCAATAATGACATTTGGGATGTTGTTGAGGAGGGTGAAATATCCTTGCTCAATATCTTATTAAGTTTGTGATGTAGAGGCCCTTGGGTATCTAATCAACTCTCAAACCTATTGGTTCACAACCCCATACCAATGGCTCAAGTGAGATCTCATTCAAGTGACTCAATCATGGCAGGGCAGACATCTACAAGGTCTTTTGGCAACTTGGACAACATGTCCCATCCATCCAACATAGTCTTGCAACTCTACAAAACCCACTTCCTTCATAAGACTGCTTTAGGTCTTGTAGCCCTCAGGTTTGTCTCAGTCAACTATAACTTTTGACACAGGTCTGCAACCAATGATCTCTGATAATCTAGAGATACCCTTTTGGATTGCCTTCAACATATGTCAATTTGGGTTGACCTTGTTTTGGGCGATATAGTCTAACCTATAACTGCTCCCTTTGTAGCCTATGGCCAATTAGGCCTGTTTTGCAAAGCAACCACCCTCAAACTTGATCACAATGTTCAATCAACCACTTGGATATCTCGGGGGCATGTCAAAAAAAAGGATTCTCAGGGTTTTAAGACTCTATAATGGACTGCAACTGATTGGGCTTATACTGTTCCTTTTCTTGACACCTAACACATGGTTTTTGTTAGGTTTCTTCATTCAATCCTCCAGAAATTCGGTTCTTTGCCCACAAATTCATTACAACACATGAAAACAGACCTATCTAAAGCCATTCCACTGGTTTAGGAGGATCAGACCAGTGGAATGGGAGAGAAATGCATATTTTTGTACCAAAAAACCGTAGTTCAGGGTTTCGCACCAGTTATGGGAAAACTCTTCAAACTCTACTCTAGATCTGTTTCAGGGTGTCAAATAAGGTGCAATGCAATCTTAACTCATGCCACTATCAATCCAATACCATGAGTCCTTATGACACCCCCCTACAAGAGAGTAGTACGGTCTGAAACAGGAAATTACGCAGGAAATAGCAGAAAACTGAAATTCTTCTTCTTTGCTCTTCCTCCAAACTTCATCCCCATCGAAAATGAACATGTTCAAGGCTTTTTAAGCCTGCATACCTCTTGACAGACCTTTTGGAGGGTAGTTTTAATCGATGGGGAAGTATATAACTGATCTTCAACCATCGCTGCCCTGTTTTGTAACAATTTGCCACTAATGACATGGGTGTATATTGTATTTACAAGTATGTTATCCCTGTTTGGGATGTTTAGACCTTTTTCCCAAGAGTGATAAGCCTTTGACAAGGCATTCAACCCATGACTACCTCCTATATGCGATAAAAAGGCTACAATGTATGACTGCCCGATTACAATGCATGACTCTTGTAACTGTCCCAACCACAACATGACAATTTTGGCATGATCCTTATTACAAAGCATAGGAATGGTCTTCAAGACCTTATTACAACATGATCAACCATGAAACAAAGCAAAAACAATCATGGATCTTCGTGATCCTCTTGGTGCTCCTGCACCAGTTTGCCCTTAGTGGATGATTACACAGACAGATTTAAATAAACCACTAATAATTAGTTTCTGTATTAATCTAGAAGCTGCTGATGAAGAACCACATTTGCAGATTATAAACCCAACTGGAATGCAACAATACAGAATACTGAAAAACATGTAATTATTTATGATTGCAACAATGTTTGAGATATACAATTACATCAATGATTCCAGTGCTCAAACAACTGGATCCACACAATTATTTATCCTATGACAATGGAAAGTAAACATGGACTCACAACACTGTTAATACCATTCTGACACTTCACTCTAGGTCATTGCAGATCTGAGGAAAGATGATCGAATGATGCCCGCTATCCTGGAACTGCAAATTGGTGCTATAGATTTGCTGTGTAAAATGGGGGTCTACTGATGATATTCGGTAGAGGATATTAGTTACAGATCTATAGATGAGAATTGGGGTGAATGCGTCTCCTACCAGACACCTGATTGCACCTTGATCAAATCCTGTTCGTTGTGAATGACAAGTGCCTAAACTCCGTCTCCACTTCCTCAAAGAGAACCCTTGGTGTTTATAACGGGTCTGGAAACTATGCCTTCAAAACCATGAACAGTCACAGCTGGAGTAAGATGGCGCTAGGGTTTATGATCTGATTGCTAGTCCAACACAGGTCTTAGGCAAGGCAAGAGCTAATTAGACCATAAAGACAACCCTCCTTGACTTATAATCACTGGATAACTATTGCTTGGTGGATTCTTTACAACCTTTGGCTCCCAAGATCTGAATTGATATGGGCAACTAAGAATTTCCACCTGACGTAACTTCAGTCGCCTCCTTTACCTGTAGCATATCCACAAATTAAATTAAACCAAGCTGCAGTACCAGTCTGGAACTGCCCAGCTAGAGGGAGAGGGTTTTCGTCCTCACCTCTAAATCAACCTTAAAGGGATTTCATCCTTGCAGGCCAGATACTTGAAAATTCAAGAAATCAATTTCAATAAATCCAAAATTGCATGAATGAAAAAGCCTGCAAGGGGTGAAGATATACCTCCCAGCTTTGGGACCCATGGGACCTAAATCTGGGTGCCAAATTTGAAAACTTAAATTTATATTTATTATCTATAGTGTTGAAAGACACTTTTGTGTTGAATAATAATAATAATTAATTATTACTAGAGGGGACATGACAGAGAGAAGCTTGAGCAGCAGGGTCTTCATTTGACTTTTGATGAAGAGCTTCACAGTGGTCATGAGATGCCTTTTTAATTTCTTCACTGTTAGAGATCGTGTTGCCATTGTCCAACACAATTACTTTGGTCGAGATACTTTGGTACCGTTGATGGGTTTTAAGGTGAAAGAATCTGGTATTAGCATCTCTCTCATGCGACCAAGTCATGCAGGATTTGAGCCTCCAGTATCATTCCTCGTGCCTAGCTTTTTCATGCAGTTGAGAGGATAGAATATGTCTGATTTAAGAGCTTCAGAAAGAGGTTTTGATTTCGAAAGGTCTTCAATTTTTTTTTTGAGCTTGAGTAGAAGGGAAGGCTTAGTCCCATGAGAGGCAAAGTAAGATTTTATCCACTTTCTCAGATCAGCATTTAATCTAGAAATTTTGAACTTCCAGGCACCTTGGGCATTGCTGGAGGGGCACCAAGAGTTCCAGCTACCCTCTGCTTCTGAAGAGAAGCAAGTCAAATGAACGCAAACAGCATTATATTTGAAGGGGATGGGGCCTTTGTTTTTATTTTAACCATTGTCCAAAGGATTAGCTCATGGGCAGAAGCCGTACTTTGAATGATATTGCTGGTGATAGTGGGGAAGAGAGTAAGAATATCTTCCTAGATCAGAAACCTGTCAAGTATTTCAATATTGAAATTGTCTCCAGCTCTCCTATTGGACCAAGTATATTTCCCTCTAGAAGGCTTGATATCTGGAAGCCCAACCAGGGAAATGATGTCTTCAACATGTTCTCTTCAAGGATCTTTGATTATAGAACCACCTGTCTTTTTGATGGGAAGAGAACCAGGTTGAAATCTCCAGCCAAAATCATTGCAAGGTTTATGTTCCTCAATGAAGTAGGAAATAGAGAGCCAACATTGTCATTTACTAACAGGGTAGTTAAGGGCATAAACATACAAGTAGGTGAATGAGAATCCACCTGCCTCAAAGGTTGAATAAAGCCAAAAGTCACTTTGATATTGGTCAATCTTAGTGAGATGGTTAATATCCCAAGCTGTGAGGAGGCCTCTAGAGGCTCCATTGGTGCCGATAATCTCCACTTTAGACCTATTCCAAATAGATCTCTAGGAATCAAATATACTTTTTTGATTAAGTATGGTATCTTGAATTCCTATCAAGGAAGGACTGTGGTCTTTGATGATGAGACCTTTGAGGTAGTTTTTCTTTAGGGCTCCACCTAAGCCCCTATAGTTCCAAGAGAGCAATATCAGTTTTTGGAGGGCTTCTTGCCCATTTCTTTTGTGGAGAAACCCTCCAAAGTCATTTGGGTCTTAGCCACTACATTCTTCTTTGCTTCAATTTTAATTTCTTGGTTTGTTTTCCTTCCCAGCTTGGTAGACGATCTAGTGAGGATAGGGTCAAGCACCAGTTTTGGGAATAATGACACTCTCTATATTTTCAATTTTCAATTTTACTGCTTCTAGAGGTTCTTCTAGCAGGGTCTGGGTGCCCAAATTGCTTCATTGGGGGTTACCTGAGTGTCTTGGTCTTGATTCTCCTCTTCAAGATCAGATTTGGAAGGAATGTCTTTATCCTGGTCAAAAGAGAGAAAAACAAATTTGTTTGGATTTTCAGGGGTATTTGTGGGTCTGTGATTTCTACTCCTAGATCTCCTAATTCTTTTTTTGTTCTGAACTCTTTGAAATCTGTCATTTCCAGGCAGATCCTTACCCGTTGGAGCTTCCTGATTGATGGGGCAATCCCTGTTAAAATAACCATGCTTTGACAAAATAGGCATTTGAGAGACACATGTTCATAGTCTAGCATTTGAATATGCACTCAGTCCAAAATCTTAATACCAATGGTTTCAGGTAGGCCTTTTTTGAGATCCACCTTGACACATGCGTGCACAAGCAGCATTGGAGGTTTTGTGAGGCATCGAATGAAGAAATTTGACGACTTTATTACCAATAAGTTCTAATGATGGTTTATTCTAGAGATGCAATGGAGGGAAGGGGAGCCTTACCCAAACTGGTTCTTCCTTAGGCACAACCACCTGTGGTTCAAAGTGAGCAGACCAAAAATTCAGAAATAGGGCACTAGAGCCCATAAACCAGGGACCACCTTGAAAGATTGTATCTCGCTTCTCTTTAGATTCAAATATGCCTGAAAAATACCCACGACCTCAAAACAACAATTTGTCGGCAGTTATTTTGGACCCCCAGATTGAGGAAATCCAATTTTTGAGAGCCAAGGGGCTTGGCCAAAGCTTGATGAAACATCCAACAAGGGCATGCTCCAAAAGTGTATCAATAGAATGAATAACATTTTCCACAGTGACTTCCACCATCGGTGTGGAGACGAGCAAATCCGCACCTGAAGTGTCATGGGGGGCTGCCTTTGGATGCAGTTTGAGCCTCAGATCATCAATATTCTTGCAGGATGGCATGACATCGAGGATAGAGAAAAAGAAGAGAAAGGGCAAAGCAGGGTTGCAGAAACCCAGGCGA
The DNA here is from genome assembly GCA_027924645.1 of Cunninghamia lanceolata. Classification (NCBI taxonomy): domain Eukaryota; kingdom Viridiplantae; phylum Streptophyta; class Pinopsida; order Cupressales; family Cupressaceae; genus Cunninghamia; species Cunninghamia lanceolata. Next base: position 11,132,872 of record BSBN01000219.1, on the reverse strand, counting down.
TTGACAAAGGGGTTGAGCGGCTAGGGCAGCAGGGTGCTGTGACCGCATCTAAAATTAGAGGGAACAAAAAATCCTAGCCATAAATTTATTATGTATGTGGCAGAAATTGAATGTAGTGAACTCTTATCTATGTCCTTTTCACTATATTGTCTCTCCATTGCATAGGCTTAGTATAAAGTTTAAACCTCATACGGCACCAGGCCTATTCTTCATTGCAACCCCTGCAGAAAACAATGGGTAAGGACACATTCCCGTGGAATGCAAGTAAATTTTATTAGCAAATTTGTAGTCTGTTTTGGTTCTTGGATGAGATTGTATATCATGATAAGATTATGTTTCGCAACAAAATATGTACTCATTTCTATTTCCTTTCATAGTAGGGTACTTTGACTCTCAGGCTGTTTGCTCTGGTGGATATGCTATTGGGACAGTATTAGGTGTGACTGGTTATGCTATGCTTTAATGCAAGATTGGGCATTGTCATTATTGTTTAAATTCATATTGCTAAGATGTTTCATGCTATAAATCTCGCGTCCTTAAAGAATTCATTAGAGGCAGAATTTCTGATGTTCAACCTTGGAATGAAAATTAGATGCTCAATAATGCAATTTTTTTTAGTCTGTAATTTTTTTGAGAAAATCTTAGGATGACATAGTTAAACTTAGCCCACAGTGCTAACACTCCTGCATATAGCAGTACGCTCAAGAAACAAGCTTTAGCTTCGATTGTGGAGGAGAAGAGCATTATATAAAGTTATAAACCATGGTTATGAGTCTTGGAAAGTCTGTAGCCTTGACTTGCAGACTTGGCTGAGTCTGAAAGTTTAGACTCATGAGTCCTGACTGTCAGAATCATGAGTCTGCCAAAGAAACAGAAAAATTATTCCAATTTGAAAAGCCATTGAAAGTATATTTTTTATATTTCATATTTAGCAGATTGTGAGTATTTGCTGAGTTTTTGTCAAGTTCTTTTTGCCATGACTGAGTCCAAAGGCCTGCCAAGTTTGTGCCAAGTCCGAATCTTGTGACTCTGATATACACATCTGAGTCATATGTGAAGATCAACCCTGGAATAGAGAAATAATGTCGTTTTGAGTATGGGGTCAATTGTTTTCCACCCAAATGTCTTTCTTTAGATTTTAAAGAATAATTGATCAAGGATTGAGTAGAAAATGATTACAAAGAAAGGCAAAAATAATCATCAATCAGACTCCTTCCCTGATAATGGCAAATTCTATTTATAGGGCCCAATGGTTGTTCGTTAGACCACAACTGTTGGTAACTGCTTGTAACTACTTATTAACAACTAAATTACTAACCAAAGCTGACAAGGAACTAACAAAATAAGTCGGCTTCACAAGTCCGAACAAAATAGAACAAGTTTTAATTATGCTAACTACAGCGATTACTTGGGATTAAACACGGATTTTTTCAAGTGTAATGCTACTATGGTGCCATAAGCATTGACGGTTAAAAACAATATGTAATGATAAGATTCGAATAATTTAAGATGAAGCGGTACATATTCAAATAATAGAAAAGTAGGTCAGAGAGAGAAAATGCAAGAGTAAATACCATATTGAAGGAGTTTTTGCCAGCAGAGCTTAATCTTGTAAGCCTACAAAATGAAAAGTCCAAAACCAAACTCCTCCATATAGTAAAACAAGCTTATTTACAGTGTTGTGAACCGTCAACTATTTGATGGAAGTTTTTCACCTATGAAGGGCGGCAAATTACATACATTGACCCATAGGGACTACATAGTCTTCAATTATAGGGAATTGGACAACAAAAGTTTAGCCTACAATATATGGACTAATTCATTTTATATGGTATGCGGGATACTTTTTGCAGGGCAAGCTGTTACTTTCTCCTTAAAAACTCTTACCTATGATTGGGTAAGAACTGGCTTCTCAGCATCTCGTTCTCATGAATAATACTAAATATGGCCGGTTATTACTCTCCAGAAAACATTATTAATCTCCGAAACTTGGGAATTGGAATGTCATTTGAAGGAAACTTCTATGAGTTGATTCCAGCAGCATACAAAGCTTTGAGAATTGATCACATGAATGAAGTTAGTGAACAGATCTGGTCTTCAAAATTTTTATTTGAAGGGATTCTCAAAATGTAAGATTTTAAGTAAAGGGCAACTTGGTTTTGAGTCTTGACACTATTTCCATGCCAATTTGGGTCTTCATTTGTTGTGCTTGGCTTCAATTAGTGAATAGCACATTTGGAAGTCTCCCAAAAGGTATGGGTGTATCTACCATGTAAGTGTTGATAGGGTGTATTTCCATTTTAAATCCTGATAGTGAGTAATCCGAACTTAGTTACCATCCTTGTGTGATGTTACATTTGTATATAGTGGTTGTTCTAACTGGATAGAAATATTGTCTCCAAAGATGTGATCAATAAAATGTAGGCTAAATTAGTAAATACAAATCAGTTGTATTTTAATGTTAATCTTTGATCCCATTTAGCATTTGTGTATCTTTTTTGGCAGTTAATGTTGGTTACGTTTTTGCAGATTTTATGTCGCAGAGGTTCTTCTAGCTTTGGAATACCTACATATGCTAGGAGTTGTTTACAGAGACCTTAAACCAGAAAATGTACTTGTAAGGGAGGATGGGCATATCATGCTCTCAGATTTTGATCTCTCTTTGAGGTGTGTTGTTAGCCCTACACTGGTGAAGTCATCATCTGTTGATGTAGAATTATCGAAGAAAATTCCAGCATATTGTGTTCAACCTGCTTGCATTGAACCCTCATGTGTCCAACCAGTATGTGTCCAGCCTTCTTGCATACAGCCAACTTGCTTTGTACCTCGTTTGTTTCCAAGTAAGTCAAAGAAGTTACGAAAACCCAAAAATGATGTTGGCAATCAAGTGACTCCTCTTCCAGAGCTTATCGCAGAGCCTACGAGTGCTCGTTCTATGTCATTTGTAGGAACCCATGAATATTTAGCCCCTGAGATTATTAAAGGAGAAGGTCATGGGAGTGCTGTAGATTGGTGGACCTTTGGGATATTTCTGTATGAACTAATGTTTGGAAAGACACCCTTTAAGGGATCAGGTAATCGTGCTACACTTTTTAATGTGGTAGGGCAACCTCTCAGGTTTCCAGAATCACCTACAGTAAGTTTTGCAGCCAGGGATTTGATCAGGGGTTTACTGGTGAAGGAGCCTCAACATCGGTTAGCCTTTAAACGTGGAGCCACTGAAATTAAACAACATCCTTTCTTTGAAGGTGTAAATTGGGCTCTTATCAGGTGCACTACTCCCCCTGAAATTCCAAAGCCTGTTGATATTGATTTGCCTGGAAAGAAAGTGCCAGCAGCTTCCTCTAGTGAAAAGAAATTTACTGAGGTTGATTCAAAATCTGGCGGTAATTATCTAGATTTTGATTTCTTTTAAGTATGTGATATCCGCTGCTTATATAATTGAAAATGTCAATAACAGTTTCCTTTATGAGCCGTATGAACTGTTCCTTTATCTTGAGGGAAAGGACAACAGTTGCTCACAAAGATGCAAAAGGTAATTGACCTGTACTGTCAGAAGCAGTTGCTTCCACTTGATTCTTTTCTTTCATAGACTGGATTTATTATGCATGCTTGAAATTGTATTATAGCTTTTACCATAAGCTAGATGGAAATGTCTCGAAGGGTGACCATACATGCATTTGAGTAAACTGTAAGGATTGGTCAAGTAATGATTTTTATTGATCACAGGTTCTTCCTTTTTGCTCCAGGCAGAAGCAAATGTTAAGATATATTTGATTGAGTTATTATGCTATATGTATTATCACATGCAGTAAAAGCAATGTTTTGGAAGAGATTTTTGAATTGAATTTACTGTTGTAGCTTTATTCTAATTCACGGTTCTATATTTTTTGAATTTTATTTTGATACTTCACCCACTCTTTAGCTTCAATAGCAAGAATCTGCTCTCATACAAGTGCATGTATATCTACATATGCGATAAGTGAATGATGAACAAACATCATCTTAACATTATCTGATACTGTTTTCAATATTTATAATGCTATATGTTTTTAATTTTATTTTCTAGTATTTTTAGTCAGTGCTTCTCTTTAATAACTATTAACGTGAGCTTGTTATAATATTCGTCCATTAGGCTTTTTTGGATTACATTTTGTGTATCTCTTTCTGGAGAATTCCTATTTCTGAGAATTCCATTTTTTGGAGCATAATTCACAGTTTTAATTATTGATATGTGGTCCCACAATATAGCTGTAATAGCTACTATTTCAAAATTTATCCAATGAAAATTAGCATGTTGAGATCTTTATGTTTTTTTGGTTTAGTTTTTTTATATCTTAATATGTAGCATTTAAAAAGGCCAAATGAAATGGATGGAATCCTTTTATAGTCTACAATGTCGGGTGACCTGATTTTGTGTCTAAAGGTGGCTTGTAACATATGAGACTACCTCATACTCCCAGTATGCAGGAGGCACCTAACTGTTCTTCTAATATGAGGCATACATACCATATCCCCTGCAGGATTCAAACTTGTGACCTCTCTTTCAAGAGGGCAAGTTTTTCACAAACAGGCCAACTCAGGCCAATGCAAGCCAAAGCACATTGTGTTTCAAGTTGTAGTGTTGTGAGAAATCTTGATATGGTCAGGAGGCAGTGGCTTGCCATAAACATCGGGGGGCTTTTGAATAATGATTTGAGTTACTAAGACTCGGTGCTTTAGTTTGGCTTGATGTCATTGGCCTCTCAAGACTTTCAAACAGAACATTCAAAAGTAGTTGTGGAATGTAACTTTGGGGCATTTGCACAAATAGTTACTGAGACTCGGTGCTTTAATTTGGCTTGATGGCATTGACCTTTCAAGGCTTTTTGAACAAAACATTCAAAAGTTGTATTGGAATGCACTTTTGGTGGTATTTGCACAAGTTTTCTTATCAAGCTGTGCAATCTCCTGGCTCATCTGTGAAGCGGTGGTCAAGGTTTGCAACAATCTACACTCCTTGAGACACTTTCTTCCCGTTGTATTATTTGAAGGCAACTGATCACACTGCACAATGCTTGTGTTACTGAATCTTGCTTCAACAATTCCGCTTTGCAAATTTCCTCTTCAAATTGTGGCATATGAATCTGAGTGTACTTACAGAGTTTTTCTTTTTCATCGTTTTTATTAGTTTTGATAACTTCCCACATGAATTGTTTCATCTGGGCAGGGTTGAGATATTTGCCCTTTGCTCTAGAATGCGGGACATTTGTATCAATTGAGAACTCTGGCAGAGGTAATACTTGTTCTCTTCTTTGTGATCTTGTGATGACGTTGCACGGCAGTGTGAACCTTGCTCAAATCTGCACTCGAGTCTGGAATTAGAGAAGCCATATTTACACTGCTTTTCTCATCTTCCCAAAGCACCGTCAATATAGGACAATCCCAAGTGTGATACTCATGTTTCTTGTAGTGAAGACATGATGATTGCCTTAGAGGATTTCACTAATAGTACTTTGCCATTAATTTTGTCTGCAAATCCAACGAGTTATTTGACCTTTTTTTTGATATCCTTCTTGGTATTCACCTTGTTTCTGTTACCAACCTTGTTTTTATTGTTGTGGTTGTTTGCATCGGCTGCCTCCGCTCCACATTATATGCATTTCAGGTCACTTATCTGATCTGCTATCTTTAGTGCTGCGGGTCATAGTTTCACAGAGATTGCAATATGCAGTCTGAGGTGTGTTTGTACCACAAAAGTGAAGGTTTTGAGTTATATGATTCATATCACAATTACACGCGAAAGTGACAAGATTTTGAGTTATAATCCATATCACAATATTTTGAGCTTGACCCCATTCTGTGTCTCGTCGTAACTTATGGATAATTCTGCAGTGTTGGTCCTTATATTCCTCACTGCTGCTGATTTTGGACATTCATTCTTCAGATGTACCTCTTGATGACGATGTGCACCAAACATCCATGCGTGGTCTGTTCCCTTGTGTCATCTCTTCCATCTTCAAGATTAAAGCCAACTTTGCATCAGTTTTTGATAGGCATCTTAGCTACAAAGAAACTATCCAGTGGAAGTGTAAACTTCAGTTCTATTATGACAACCAAATAAACAACTTATCATTCAAACAAACAACAAAGAAAAACAAGTGTGTTGTAGAGGTCTATGCTTGCTTATATGGAAATATTGCAATGTCTCGGTTTCGACCTTTTAGCTCAGCACTTGTGACGTGCCAAATTCTTTTGAGTTAAAAATAAACAATATAACTAAAACACAATGTAGTATTATTTTAAGTATTTAGTTTATTTATAAATAACATTTAATTAAATATATTGTTAAACTCTAAAATTCAATATTAAATAAGTGAAAGTTTATATTTATTATCATCAATTTTCAAATATAATATTTAAGATTAATTGTCAATTTATACTTATTTGAGTTCAAGCACTAGAATAACTATTCTCACTTAAGGAAGATTTCAATAGTTTTATTTTTTTAAGTTATGGCACATTCTAGAAAGAAACAATTCAATCAAAACACATGTAGAATATGTACAACAAGCAAACACTCAACACAAACCCTAGCTAGGACAATCATAGGTGTACCCTATACTTGAGTTCGGTACACCCTGAATGCCTCTTATCTAATGCCCATAACCCACCAAACCACCACCTTTCTTGAGTGATCTTTGAGATAGCTTTCCAAGTTAACCTCACAGGTTTATAAAATATATTGGGGGTTGCATCCAACCATCACACAGTTTAATAATTTTTCAACCATTTAAACATGCTTTTTTACAAAGGGTTTATATGATTTCCAAGTATAAAGTACTTTTTTTTGATCTCTTAACCTCTCTCTTTTAACCTTGAAAGGGTTATTAGCTTTTCATTTTGTTTTTCCCCCTTCATAAAATCATAATACTTTTGATTTCTTTCCCCTTTTTATAATTATTTACAAGGGACTTATTATTATTATATGAATAGGGAAAAAAGTCTTATAACAATTCTCCCTCAGTAAATCGCTCGAGGTGCATTTACAATAGAATTCACAAAAAAAAATCAATCAAGCACTTGTCGATGCAACAATGTCATTATCACAATGAATCTAGTTCACTTTATCTATAATCTTGTTTCTCAAATTCCATCATAAACATCAATAGCTACTTTGATCTTTTGAATCATAATGCAAATACAAATTCATCATAAATAACCAACCATAGTTAGAATGTCAACATGTACACAATTATCCCTAAACATAGTTCATATCACTTCATAGTCACTCAAAGAGCGCTTTGGGACAATTATGAATCCAACAGGGATTCGATCTAAAATTTTCTTTACATCATTTCAATGCCATCTATAAGGTATTTGTAATATCTAATCTTGTCACATAGAGTACTCCAACATGCATCACCTTGTCATAGACTCATATATAATCAATGATGTGATATAACATTTCAAGAATATCAATCCTTTACAATACTTTACAAAACACATATACAAGTTTATTGGGTTGATTAGGTCCAATAATGAAGTACAATAAAGCAAAGTTGGTGCAAAGAATTTCAAAGGGCATCTTAAACAACAACATAGCAATAGCAAACTATTACCACCCACATAGCACTTCATAGAGAAATATTAGGTCTAAGCTTTGAAATAATTGGTTTAATTGAATTTCAATTTAATTCTTCTAGGATTGATATGGGAGAACCTTGACAACTTAAAACCTATCACACTTGGAGATGAGTACCATGGATCCATTAGTTCTCATTGGCGGCTAGAAATGGTTAAAGTAGAAATGTTACATGGTTTCTTTTGTCGGAGCATGCATTCTGGGACATCATTAATTCGGATCCAACTACACTTCACTTGACAACGATAGTTTGGTGTAGTATCAACATGGTTTGCATTGTTAGAAAGTTAATGATGTTGAAATATGTTGATGCTCCAATAAGAATGCAATTGATTAAGTGTGACACACAATATCAGATTTGGGAGGAATCAAAGAAAATATAGAAGATTAGTGGCACATGTTGGTGAATTTGACTGTGGTAATAGGTAGTCTCATGGTTGAGGATGAACAACATATCCCCATCTATTTCAATAAGATGGGAGAGTATAGGGCCAAGCTTCTAGCTCCAGGTGAAGATTTTTGAAAGGATGATAAGTGGATGTACAACATAAATGTAGATAATCTTCTGGTGCTACATAGTAAATTCTTAACTCTCATGAGGGATGACCATAAATTGTAGAACACATCATACGAGGTGCTTAAGAAACATGTATTAGTGGAAGAATATAAGTTGAAATAGTTGAATCTACTTAGTTCTCGATCCCCACAAGATCTTGTATTTGCATTGAAGGGCCCAACTAATTAGAAGAAAAACTTTTGGAGCAAGAATAAGATGAACAAGAAACAAGTGAAATGACACACAAAAATGAATAACCACAACAATTAATATTCTAAGCAAGTTGCTAAGAAAGAAGAGCTAGAATTTAAGTGCATTTTTTGGTTGTAAGAAGTATGCATGTTATCAAGAGTTAGAATGTTCAGTTTGGCTCTTAAAACTAAAAGAAATCGAAAGGAAAGTGGATGACTATCTTGAATAAATTATAGAGACATACTTCTAGTGATAGTGATGTTGGTGACATGATAGTGTTGGTTACTATTGCTAAGAAGGCATCATATTGTGTTCTTGATATGGGTACCTGTTGTGACCTATATGCAACATCGCCCCGTTGAAATAGAGGACCCCCTTTCAATTTTGATCTTTTGTCTTGTTTCTATCTTGTTTTCCCCGTGAATAAAGCAGTGGGCAGGGGCTTGAGGTTAAACTTAGTTTAGCATTGAATAAATTGCATATTCAAGCATGGTCAAAGGGATTCACTCTAATTCTAAACTATGTGTGGTCCGTTGAAATGCCTGCTCGTGATGATTCGGGATGCCTCAGAATTTCTGCTCCAAGGTTTGTATCAAAATCTGTTATTTATGCAAGGCATGGTTGAGCAGACTTGTGTTGATCATTTGGAATGTTTGTTCAAGGCAGCATCCATGTCGGTTCCCCACTTCCGTCCAAGCGGACCTTTGGTTGTCCTTCACAAATCTTCTCCCCATCTTAATGCCTGCTTGTCCCATGAGTCCTGCTTCAGGCGGACTTTATTTAGTTGGTAGCATTATCTATATTATGCCTTGAGTGCCAAAATGCCCGCCTCTGGCAGATTTCTGCAATCCATTTGCAGAGTGCATACTCATTCCACTGCTTAGGAATTTATGGTGATTAAATTGGAGTCGTCCGCTCATTTCTTTAGAATCTAATTTGAGCCTTCTTTAATGCCAAGTATTGAATATCTCAAGATTCGCCCAGGCATGCGATAGTAAAGACATGACAAATTTAGCATTAGTGCCTTGAATATCCGTGAACCTACTAAACCCACATCTCTTTGAAGAATCTTGCATTCAAGTGTCTTTTACGTTGTTGGCACAAAATCCTCTCAGCGGTGTATTTTTGTGATTCCCTGACACCATCTAGACTTAGTATCATATGGTTTGCTTGAGTGATAGTCTGATTTGCGTTTTTTCATTTGGTGCGAGTTTAAACACTCATTATCGTAAGTGTTGTCTATGGTTAAAGGAGGGCCACGCCTATCAATTTTCAATGCACAATCTGTGTATATTTGAAATATCCACTCAAATGGTGATTCGTCAGATTCCCATCTCTCTGCGAACTTGGATTTGTTTCAGATGATACAGAAAATTTGCCTCAGCATATCATTTAGTTTTAAAGAGAGGACGAGAATTGGAGCATATGAAAAGAGTGAGCCTGTTGTGCATTTGGTATTGATTGTGTTCATGCTTAAGCAAAAAATTACCTGTCAAGGTTTTGATGTGGGAAGATTGGAGTTGCATTTGTCAATTGAGGATCTTTAAGTATTGATCTAGTTTTGTTTTTGCAAAAAATTGTATTTTCGGGTATTTTCTTGAAATAGAGCGGGGTAATTCAAATTTACATATTCATTTTATCCCGCATGCATTGTGCGGTGAGTTTTGTCTTATATGTTTGTCTTTTATGCATTATTCTATTAAGCTAATGTCTGAAACTTGTGCAGGTGAATGATGAGTGCGAAGGACAGACGGACACTGATGAGGAGTGATTTGAAGGGAACATGGCCCGAAACAAAGATCACGTCAAAATGGCGAAATCTTAGTCACACCAATCTCGGGAGGACCAACATGGAAGAGATTCGACAAAACCTATACAAGCCCAATCCATCGGATTTGATCAGGCGGATGTTGAAAAATGGGATTATTCAGGCTGCTTGCTTCCCTCCTGCAATGTTGTGCTCGGAGCTGATACTAGAATGCGCTAATCATTATAATCACGAAAAGAGATGCATTATGACTAGAGAGGGCAAAGTACTGGCTTATCTGAGAAAGGAGGCGATCACTAAAGCTTTTGACATTCCCTCATACAAAACTACTACGTTCTGCGACAAGGAGTCTGCCTTGCAACTTTATTTGGCTGGACTTGAGAAATGTATGGAGGTGATAAACAACAACTGGTTGGTGCAACCAAGGCCACATGTGAGTAAGGTGTCTAAAAAACTTCACAAGTCTGACTTTCATCAAGAAATCAACTATATGGTTGTGTTTTTGAACCGCATCATGGGCTACCCACAATCGGCAAATTTCGAGCCCTGGATGTTCTTCTTCATTGAAGAAATTATAAGTGGAAAAAGAATGATAGATTGGGCTAAAATGATCAGCAGCAACATCGATGATCAGTTGAAGGGTTTGCAGGAGACAAAAACATTTTATATGAGCTCATATGTCATATATATGCTTGCCAAAAACGAGAGATATATAGGACTGAACTGCAAGGGGAGAGTTGGAAACGGAGAAGGATAGTTCAAGGTTTATGACTGTTATCCTCAGCTGCACTTGCAGGCTATATCCCACTACAGAAGGTTTAATGATGCCTTTTCCATGCACATTGTCAGATTGTTGCAAGGCAACACATGCAGGAGATTGTCGAAGGAGGCCATGAACTTCGTAGCTAAATACGGAAAGTGGTTTATTCAATTTCCAAGATTCACATACATCCGTGTGGAGGGCTTCTCATCGTTACCATACAGGTTGCCTAGATACCCCACTGATAGAATGGTGTTGTTGGAGGTTACAAGACAGCTGATTGCATTCGACAAAGTTCAGAGAAAGAGAAAGAAGACCACAACAAAGTTTCCAATCAGCATCGGGAGGCTTGAGACCTGTGCGTCATTACTAGCAGCTGAAAATTTAGAGATAGAGTTGCAGGCTTACAACTTGGTGTGCCATAATGATGCACGCAGTAACTTTGATCCATTTGGCACAGTCAGACATAAATTTGGGAGCAAATACGAGCACAGGCCACAGCTCGAGGATCACTGGATAGATGCATATGATGACATAGAAATAAGAAAGAAAGGTTGCTACCAATTGTCTTTGGATTTGGTCAGAGCAACAAGAGTAATCCACATTCCGGATCAACTTGAAGAGAATCACAAAAGACTTTCACAAAGTTCATATCAAGAGAAGAGGGACAGGCCCTTCACCATCAATTGGTTGGAACAGGAAGTCACACACAATGATGATTTGATGATGCCAATTGTAGTGCATACCAGAAAATATGTGGACTTCCAAATTCGAAGGCTCCAGGAGAAGAATGTCTAGTTCACTTACAACTTGATGGGAGGAGTTAGTACGCATCAGTCCAAGGATTCTTCAAGTAGTGAGTCAAGCAGTGACTCCAGTGATTCCAGTGATTCAGAGGGTGAAGGTGCTGATCCACATGAAGATATTCAGCCAAGTAAAAAGGCAAAGATTGATGATTAGAAGGCAGCTAGTGCATCTTCAAGGCAGGAGGGTAATGGTATAATAAACGTTGAGGAAGATGAAGTGAGGCAGGATGAATAGGTAGCTTTGGAAGTACAAACTGATCAAGGCATCAAACAAGGTAATCAAATTGATGAGGTTCTGTCAAGATCATCTAAGGAGCAAGAGGTGGTCATGATAGAAGTAGAGGCTGAAAATCAAAGTGACAAGGAGTTGTATGAGTTTGATGAAGAGGCTCTTTCTACTGTTCAGCAGAAGGGAGTTCAGGAGGAAAATCAGGAAGACTTGTCTGACTTACCAGAGTGGTTAAGAGATCGAGTCAAGGAGAAGTCTGTTATTGAAAGGGAGCCCATCTTAAGTTTGGAAGACTTGCTGAGCAGGGCCAAACCTGACAAAGGAAAGCAGAAAATTACTAAATTCTCAAAGATCACAAGAGACAGCTCAGGGTCAAGGCAAGTGCATATTGCTGTCCCAAAAATCAGTGTAGAAGCATATGATGGTGTCCTAGGTAGATATGACATCAATACTTTTGATTTGGGACCAGCCACAGCAAAACAGGAGATAGAAGAGTTGGAAGATTCGGTTGCAGTCATCAAAGAAAGACTATGAAAGGAGCAAGAACAGAGAATTCAGTTAGAGAAGGATAACTTGGCATTTCAACACTATATTCAACAGTTGATGAGGCCAGTAAGCCAGGATAAAGAGATGGTTACATCACCCGCGTTGCTTTCACAAGAGTCTGTGGCACATTTGGAAGGAATGAGGTCCTCATCTCAAGTATTGCAGGATTGGGCAGCAGATTTCAAGATCAAAGCTGATGGGTTCATTAATGAAATTGTGAAGTTGTACAAGGAGGCTTCTTCAATATTTGACAGAGTTTAGAATATTCTGATTACTTGTGCAGAATTTAGAAATATAAGAGAGGAAGTTATGCCTCAGTTGAAAAGGCTGATTTATACTCCAAGTGCCACATTGTTGGATGAAGGAGTGGTTGAACAAGGTTCAACATACAATTTCCATTCCTGGTATTGTGTACTCAGCATAAAGGAGCAGGTTCTGGGAAAGATTGAGAGTGACAACACTCGAACAAGAAAGGTACTTCAGGAAATTCAAAGCAAAATACTTGTTTTTGTAAACAAGGTAGTTGATTCCAATGGAGAGATTGATGAATACTTGCTGAAAGATAAGATGCATACAAAGTATTCTCAACATGCGCAGGCTATTTCCAGGGAGTTGTTGAATGATATTTGCACACTTTCGACTTTCATGGGCATGTTTCAGACATCCATGGCTGGTTGGGAAATGACTGTTGTCAAATGTATAGAGGAGCTGCAAATCATAGAATGCACCATTCAAACTCTGCTAAGTGTCCCTATGGAAGAGGTTACACGTGTCATGACTAGATTTGTAGAGTTTACCACAAAAAGGAGAGGTCATAAATGAGGGTACTCCACTTGGTGGGTACATCATTAATGTAAGGTCCAATTTTAGTAAATTTTGTAACCACTTGCCTGCGTGGCACAATATGGGCCCTCGATTTCAAGTTTTAATCTTGGCCATCCATTGAATTTTGGGGCATATATAAGCCCATTTTGTTCTCATTTGTAAGGGGGGAATGCTCTGAGAAATTGTTGCTCAAGACTCTGCTGAAATAAATACAAATTCATTGCTGAAATTTTCATGGTGATTTGTGTTGTTTCAAATGATTGCATGGTTTCTAAGTGTTCACTCATAGAATAAGACTAGTTTAGTTTGTTTTCAGCAATTTAGTTTTATGTTTTATGGAAGTTGTTGTTGCTGATTCATGTTCGATGTCTCCATAGTTCATACCATTTATAATTTGTCGATGGCAGATTGTAGTGTATGGTTAGTCTGAACATTATCTGAGCTTAAATTCAATTACTTTGTGTGGAGAAGTAATCTGAAAATCTTACCTTTCCCTTAGAAGATAGCATCACCTTTGTGTAGTTGTTACCTTATGGCGAAGCAAAGTGTGGTTGAGATTCCAGTGAATCAATAGTGATTGCTAGTGTGGTTGAGATTCCAGTGAATCAATAGTGATTGCTTGCATTTAGATTAGAGTCTTCTAAACCCATTCCCTTTTGCATTTTCTTTAAAATCCTGTTAGATTTAGATTCAAGAGCTTCCACCGTCATATCTTAAGTTGACATATTGTTAGACCTTCGAAGAAGGTTTGTTACATGTTATCCAAGAGAAACAAGTTTCCTATTGTTGAGCATCTACGTAAGTCCCTTTGTGTCAAACAGTAATTCGCATCCTACTGCTAAGTTATCCCAAGTCGCAACACCAAAAGTAACTAATCAAAAACCTTGGAGTCTACTCATCTGATCACTTAGCTTAGCATTTGAGGGATTTTGTTCAAGAGAGGATAGAGTACACCAGTATTTTATTCTGTGTTGTATGTGCAAGGAAAACACATCAACAGTACCCATAAGCACATTGGCCACGACAAGGATAGTTTTGTGTCCTAGAAACAAGGAGGCAATGCTTAGAATGTTGTGGTTAGTGACATTTGGTCGGTATATTTAATAATGTTGTATATGCTTCTACAATGGCAAACAATCTTTTGTTGGTGCAATTTGCCTCAGAAGGATATAATATTGAGTTTTTGGGAAAATAGATGTTGGATTAAAGATTAAAGGAACAATTTTTTTTGATGCAATTGGTACTTCAAAGGATAATTGGTAGATCTACGATAAATTTTATGTTCAAGAGAACAAGGCATTGATTGCTTTATTGGATGATCCTAGTTGTTTGTGGCATGAGAGGTCGGGACACCTCAACTACTCGAGTATTGATTTCTTAAAGAGGTAATATGCCGCATGGTATTCCATGTGTTAGTGCATCCAAGGATGTTTGCATGAGAAGCATCATTGAGAGCCCTTTGATAAGAGCACTATATGGAGAGGATTAAAGAGACAAGAGTATGTGCATAGTGATTTGATGGGTTCACAACCAATAAATTCACACGGTGTTGTGAAGTGTGTTTTAGTCTTGGTAGATGAATTTATCAATGACTTGGGTTTACTTTTTGAAGAAGAAAGACGAGGTAATTTCTACATTCAAGATCTTCAAGGTAGAAGTGGATGACTAGTCTAGTAAGAAGATCAATAAGTTGCAAATAGACAACGCCACAAAACATGTAAGTTGTTAACAAATTTCCTTGAACAACATAGCATTATGAGGGAATTAATAGTTCCTCATAATCTACAAAACATAGGTTAGATGAGAGGAATAATCACACGCTTGGATGTTTGAATATAGGAAGTTATATAATGCTTATTAAGTGGAAGTTGTGAATTGTGCTTGCTACATTGTTAATCTGGTGCCAATCAAGGATGTAAAGGAGACTGCAAGGAGAAATGGATGGATGGAAGCTTTTCTTCTCTCACCTCAAAGTCTTTGGGTGTGCTACTAATACACACGTTCTTGATGGGAATAGGAAGAAACTAGATGCATGCAAAGAGTCAAAGTGTATGTTTATTAGTCAGTGTAGAATCTAAAGCATGGAGGCTATGGATCCAATGTTGAAAAAGGTGCTATTGTAGGAATGTAGTATTTGATGAAGGGAAGAGCGGAGTAGATGATAAGTGCACCATGATTCTCAATCTGCCTACTTTTAATGCATGTTCTCTTAGTTAGGGTTCCTTAATGTTGAATTTGAGGAATAGAGATGAAGGGGGAATGGAAGTGACATTATTGAGAAAGTTGTAGAACGGAAGATACTACATACTAACAATGGAAGATAATGTCTCTTTAGGCCAGATAAACCCTTTGTGATGCTTCTATTGAGGTAGATGTGTTAAATACTAGAAGCATGCAAATTTAGCTTGCAAACCATGATTTCATGGCCAAGGTACAAGATTTACACAATCTGAAGATGTACAAGGAAGCTAAGGGCAATCCATGTTATGAAGTCTCTATGTCAAATGAATATGGTTCTCTCATGAAGAATTAGATTTGGGAGTTGTGTCAGTTACCAACCCACAAGCATTACTAGATAGGTAATATCATAGCACATTAGTTCATAAATGGGGTATTTAATATTAGAATAAAATAGATAAATATCTTACTAGGTATTAGGGGTAGAGAGAATAATTTTATTAATGTTTCTTCTTAGGTATTGGGATAAGACAATGGAAGGGGGTGGGGATTGGGTCTAATGGATATAAAATTGGTTGAATAAAAATAGAAATTTAAATTATCCCTCTTTACTTTTGATTTTCATGAGGGCACATACATAAATTGGTTATGTTATTTATGAAGGTCTTGCAAATGGATTTATTTACTCCTAAGTGGGCTTAGTGATGAAGGTATTTGTGTGTGTTACAAAGGAGATATAGGTTTGATACAAAATGGGGGATATGGTAAGTACACCTTTTATCTGACAATATATAAGTAAAATGGAAAATGAATCTCCTTGTGGGAATTCACCAAGAGGGTCTCATATATCAAATTAGTGTCTCACTCAG
The DNA here is from genome assembly GCA_027924645.1 of Cunninghamia lanceolata. Lineage (NCBI taxonomy): Eukaryota > Viridiplantae > Streptophyta > Pinopsida > Cupressales > Cupressaceae > Cunninghamia > Cunninghamia lanceolata. The sequence continues at coordinate 11,116,519 of BSBN01000219.1, read as the reverse complement.
AAATGATAAGAAAAACAACCTTTACATTTTTACCATTTTAAATACATATTTTAATATCTCCATTGACATGTTATGGAGGTAAACATATATTCTATTTAAGGATTGCAACATGATAACACTAAAGAGGAATGTTTCAATGTTGATGCGTAGGTTTTGGATGGGTGAACAATTAGGTTCCTAGTTTCAATTGAGAAAACTAGGTTTAATGATTACAATATAACATTCAACTTCGTAACCACATTTGATTAAATCACTATGATAGTCCATAAATCAACAATATGATATTATGCAAACCACAAGATCACTTGTTAAACATTGTGAGGAAAATACCATGCATGCACCTCCAATTCTAAAAAAATTACAAACATAAGCTTCATACAAGTGCAAATAAAGTATGCCCATAAAGCAGAAATATCACAAATTATTTCCTACATTAACCCTTTGAGGAGAGAAATGCGATATTTATATCTACATAAAATTCAACAACATAACAACATGTAAATCAACACTTAGAAATAAACTAGAATGATATAAAAATAAAATAACCACATGAAGGAGAGACAAATATATGTGGAAAAAACCCTTTCAAGTAAAAAACCCTCACCCTCCAAATTAGTGAACCAACATATTCCAACAAAATATTTGTTACAATATAATATCAAGCTCATAGCCTTCCATGGAGATCAACATATGCTCCTCTAGAGGAACTCTAGCAGCATAACCCATACATTGCAAAACTCCTCTATCTCCTATCAACTTGAACACAAGCACCCAAATATATAGAGAATTCAAATGATAGAAAACCACATGGCTTTGGAAACCATGTATGAACACACCAAGTATTGCATCCAACTTCCCATGGCATAAATTCCAATGCATAACTTGCATGATGGGTCAATAAGCTATACTTAGCATATTTTCTTATGTGTCATAACCTCCCACCAAACTTGGGCACTCCAATTAATCATTTTCCTCCTTTTCCAAGATGCTTTATGACATGCATTTTAAACTATCATAAACTTAGTTAAGATTCTAAGTCCACATTGTAACCTCTCTCTTACATGCTCTTACACATGCCATAGATTCCTTTTCACACTTATAATATCATAGATGCTATTACACATTATACATGACATAATGCTCTTACATATACTTACACACATGTCATAGCAAGGAATACACATGACATAATGGCTAAGTCATAAATGGGACACTCTTTTCCATGAGGGCACAAAAAATATTGCCAATTAACAAATAATTAAATAATCCAAACATTAGGACTTGCAAGGTGTATGACACACCTAATCCCAACATTCTCCCACCTATAGTATAACTTGCAAGAGGAAAAGGGAAACTCAAACAAATCCATGAACTAATTTCCAAGAATAAACATGCCACACCAACTAACTCCTCTGTGCTCATGGGCTTCAACGAAGCATCTGCAACATCCACCAAGTGACCACCATCTGAACCACAACTGTCTCTTCTCCATCATACTGAAACATGAAAGATAAGAACTTCAAGCTAAAATGACACTCTAAATGACATATAAACACACCATTATATCTAGCCTCAACCCATTATTCGAACACAAACATAGAAGTTGGGTCTCATCCAAATAGGATCTAGTATACACCACATACTCCTCTAGCTAGAACGACTACAATGAATCACTCACATCCAACTAATTACACTCAATGGTAGACCTTCTACTCTCAACATATTCAACCCACTCCATAGCAACAAGTCCTTGTATATTCAATGTCTTACACAAAGTCTTCTCTAGCACAATTAGAGGTGACTTGTAGAACCTCTATAGGTTAGCTACAAGTGACATGTAACACCTCTATAGGTTAGCTACAAGTGACTTGTAAAATCTACATAGGTAACCCAAAAGTACCTCTAAAAGACATTGTACTATAGATTAATGATCACATGTCTACTAAGGCCACATATACCTCCTAAGACTCCCACTGCATGCACAATGTTTGGTCCTGTGCCAACCATAACATCCAAAAGTTCACCAACAACTCTCATATAAAGGGTGTGGCAAATATAATTAAAACTAGTGTTGAAGAAAACACAATGATTTGCACAACTACTCACTCTCTCACCCTTGATCTCTTAAGGTCTCCCAAGTTCTCCTATGAATTGACCTCTAGGAAGAAACAAAAAACCATACAGAGAAAAGATGCAAACCATACCACATGCCATGTCCTTCCTCCAACATCATTGACTGCTCAAGCTATGAAAAGTAAGATCCTCACATCCAAAACCCTAAACAAAAAAGCCTTCTCAGCATCCAATCATTCAACCTCAAGGTCAAACACAATAGCAATATATCAAACTAGCAAGGATGCAAACTTCTCAACTAAAGGAGATCAAGATAACAACCATTCCCATCACCAAGGAATATGCTCAACACATCCCCTGCACTCCTCAAAGAGTTGTCCTTAAAAGAAATTCATGCACATGAGAAGATAGAAAAAAGACACCATGCCATGTACTCAAATAAGCCCTCCAGAATTTACATCCGTAGCTCAAGACACATTCTCATGAAAAGACAATGCACATAAAATAGATTACATTTGAGTAACTAGGTGGCCAATACCTATTAGATATTTTTGGATGAGTGGATTGAGAGTGGGGAATGAGATTACTCTATCCATGAATAATCTCCTCATCAGGTCCATGTTGAACTCATGTTTAGCTCCAAGTGAAGGCTCCTTGATCTTTCTGCTTAAACCTTATCAAAGATTCATGCTGCAACATTCAATCTCCAAAATCTAGAGATATCTATCCACACCCAAATCTATCCAATATCCACAAGCATCCAATATACCATCTCATGCCAATTGAAATCCAACTACATTGCTACAATATCTAGAAGCTCCCAAGGTAAATTGATCATTGTACTCAATACTAGAAGACTACTTCAAATCATTGCCAAAGTTCCCTTTGCATGATTAGTACAAAATGTAAGAACTTACCATGACATCACAATTTACATCTCGCTCAATAAAAGATCATCTATCTCTAATTGATAAATATACTCCCAAGAGTAGCCATATGCCAAAACTCCAACTGAAAATGAAGAGTCCACCATGGTATAATATCACATCACTATTAAAGCTCCCACTACAAGTGATCTAGAGCTACCTATGACATCATGATGAACATCTCCTAGCTAAAGATCACACATGGCCCTCACATGATCAAAGACCTTGACTACAATACTAGGAGCTCCCAAAGAGCAAAGTAAAACCAAGATCTCCAAAGAAAGAAGATAATACCTCTATGACAAATATGTAGGCTCAACCATGTCATGCCAAAGTTCCAAAATGTGCACAAAAGCTTTCATGACACCAATATCACCATCTTCAATCATAGAAGACAATCTACCATGGTTGACTATGAAACCACACAAAGCTCCCATAGAGCCATAGTCTAGATCCTCTCAAAGAACCATAGTCAACTACTATAGGTTCCAAAAGTTCCATTGCAAGTTGGTTATTGGTACCTTGTACTAACTCCACAAGTTAGTTATAAGTGACCTGAAATCTCTACAAGTCATTTACAAGTGACCAAGTGACCTGAAGTACCTCTGAAAGTTAGTTATAAGTGACCATGTGATGATAACTATCCATCTCTCTATCTCACTGCAACACAACATACCAATGCACCATCATGGCAAAAAATTGAACAAACTAGAATCTGCAAATCCATGGTAGCTGAATAGTCTACAACAAAACCCCATTGCACATAAGACACTCATAACACATCGAAGATTCATGGGTATAGATAGCCCACATTTTAGTTTTCCATGAAACATGTAGGTATAGACAACACACATAACTAGCATAGATGTGGCATCTAAAGGTGACATGAAGCATGGCTAGTTCTCCAATTAAAACCAAGGAACCAAGGAACCATAAAACTATAGATCTCAAAATAGTTCAATAATAGATTCACCTCTGCATCAACAATAAGAAAATTGAAGACAACATGTAGATTCATGGGTGTAGATAGCCCACTTTTGAGTTTTCCATGCAACATGCAGGTATAGACAATCCAAATAATTAGCACAAACATGACATCTAAATGTGACATGAAGCATGGTAGTGCTCCAATTGAAACCAAGGAAATCACAACTTGCATATCTCAAAATAGTTCAACAATAGATTCACCTTTGCATCAACAAGCAAACTAGTGACATATAGATTCTCCACGACACCACAATCAGATCCAAACCTAGATCCCACATGCCATAAAATCCACAATAGGAACAACTGTAGTACAATAGGAACTACCACAAAAATGTTGACCAACACTTCCACATCAAGAAGGATGTAACCAGCCTCCTCAAACTATGATAAAAGCATGCACAAAAACCTACAACTATCTCCATACAAAAAAACCCCCATGGGAATCACAATCTAAAAATAATGTCTAAAACAATTCCCACTCCATGCTTGAAGCTCATTGTTGCTCAAATGACCTCTCTCCCTTTGTAAGATGATAGCCAAAAGTTGCTCCCTTGCTTCACTCACTGTTGCCACATGAGGAGGAGTGACTTACCCACTTGCCAGACTCATGGTGGCAACATATGTAACGTGTAATCTCTCATATGTGCACATTGGTGAAAAGTTGGATTTTACCATAGACCCTAGTCTACACCAAAAAGTAGCTGGTTCATTTGCTAAATGAGGTGGGAGATTGAGGCACTAAGGGTGTTGAACTTGTCTTGGTTGTGTTGCTATATTTGATTTAGGTGGTCATTGAGAGAGTGCATAGTGGGCTTTGATGGGTCCTATTGGTCTTGAGAATGGAGACCTATTGCCATGGAGAGAAGTGCACCCTCAAAAAAGGTACCTAGAGTTATATAGCAAATTGATTAGCTCGAAGAGATGAGCGTAATGAGACAATCCACTGAAAGGGGTAAAACTTGGCCTCAACTTGAAAAAGGGTAGCCAAATTTATATAGAAAATTGATTAGCTCAAAGAGGTGAATGAAATGGGACAATTCACCAAAATAGGTGAAAGTTGGCCCTAGACTTTTTTCTTATGTTTTTAAAAAAAATTTAGATACTTGTGAGCAAGAAATGTGGTTGGTTTCTTCAATTCTCGCTTAGTAGAGAGTTATATGCTATAGATTGGATGTTCTACTAGGTTGTACTAGTGTTGCATTGACGTAGAGAACCAACCTCACAAATCCAATACTGCTATAATAACTACAAATCTAGAAATTGAATATGGGCTATAGTGCAAATAGAACACTAATAGCTATAGAACAAATGCCAATTACCCAATTGACAGAAAATTTGATGCGATCGTATCTAAAGGTAGATGACACATAAGTGGAGATAAGAAGGGAAGGCACTATAGTGTGTGTCTAGTCTATGAGTTCACAATATATTTATCCTGTTCATAAATAATGTTGACCTAATATTTCAAAGCACTAACTATGGAGGGTTAGGACTGTATCTATAGCCCACTATTCCTTCGCTGAGGTACGCAGTGAGTAACTTCTCGAGGCTAATTGCTTACCTGTGCATCACACAATATAAATGGTTGAAGGTTACATAGAGTTAGGCTAAGAAAAATCCTAGGGGATCTTCTGCTATACTTGTAGGTATGTGGAAGCTTGAGGTTGTATATAGAGGCTAGTTGAGGCCTAAGTATTGGAGCCAAAATACTCTTCACTTCACTTGACCCTTTATGGGGAATCCATCTTAGCCAAAAACAACTCTTCTGAGGATATTTAAATACCCCTAGCATAGGGTTTCTATCATAAAAAGAAAAAGAACTAATTGCAACTAATCACTAAGATCTCTCTAGGGTGAGGTGGGAGCATATGGTGGATATCTATAGATGACCCTAAATTGGTAAACTACTAGCAAAAAGGGCCCTAAAAAGAGCTCTAATACCACTTGTAATGAACTTTCAAAACAAAATATGCCGAACATATAAAGATATTGTAGAAATTAGAAGAATTAAAATGCTTTTATTATCTAGAAGATTTAAAATGCTTTTATTATTTTCGCAATGCCACTTTGAGGGGGCAACCTTCAAATAGAGCATACACTCTAATGACAAATATTCCAAGATGTCTTTCCAATTGAGAAGTCATTACAATATATAAAGTTTTGTCAAAGATAACTACTACCATCCAATGTATGTGGGATAAATACTTTATTCTAACAACTAGTGGGACGACTTACAAAGCATATGCATCCCTTTATTAAAACTACCTAAGGGCAACTTACGAAGCATATGCATCCAACTAATACTAGCTATTATAAAATAGAATGGGGTACATAACACAAACGCTAAGGTAAAGGATGACTTGGTTCCTCTTCTTGACTATGAGTGGGCATGACATTGCCACAGGCTTACTGCCATAAGTTCTAAGAATGATCCACTCATGCTACAACAAGCTTTCCAACTACGATATAAATCACCAAATAAATTAATTTTCAAATATATTACAATGATAGAGGAGCACAAGTCTAAGCTGATACCTTTTCGACGAGAGCTAAGTACTGAGTGATATCCATGCTGCCAATATCACCCAGGTTACAATCTTGATCTCATCCCTTAGAGTGTTGGGGGCCTTACGCTTAGAATCTTATACCATTTTCAAATATAGACTAGTAAATTTTATGTAGAGATTTTTGATTGCCCCTAACTAGTCTAAGGTAATCATAGGCCTTACTCCATGGCCCCATGCAGCTACTTAAGTTTCTACCAATGTCACCTAGGGTTCAATCTTGGCCTCATCCCTTAGAGTGTTGGGGACCTTACACTCAGAATCTTATACTATTTTCAAATATAGACTAGTAAATTTTATGTAGAGATTCTCAATTGCCCCTAACTAGTCTAAGGTAATTGTTATCACGTGAAATTGCACCCTGCTTGAATGGGACTCCAAGCATTCTAATGACACAATGGGATTGATCTCTAAGTGTGGGACTTTGCTAAATGAGATCAAACCTTCGGAGAAGGCCGGCTTCCTTGTCTAGCTATCACCTAAACTACTGAATTGTTGGGGGGAAAAGGGAGAAGGAATTCTTGTAAAGTAAAACATGAAACAAAAAGCTTGAAAACATACAAGGGTGATACACCAGACAGATTTAAAGAAACTTCACAGAGCTGAAAAATGCACAACACATCCAGATACAGCAAGCAAATATACACAGAATAGATGATTCTAACAGAGGTAAGAAGCAAGATGATTGAGAAGAACAAGAGATATTCATAGACAACCATATGCAGATTCACACAGAACTAGAAAATCAGCAAAAGGCATGATAGCTTGCATATATCTAATGAAAGACAAGGTTACAACATGTGAAAAGTTCTGTTTGGAAACAGGGAGAACAAGATGCTCCAAAAAGTTTTCCAACCCTTCTTACATCATAAGCCTCAGCTTATATAGCATTTCAAAACTAACCTAGGTCGGTTACAAAATCCGCTCAGGGAGTTGAGGTCGGTTACAAAATCCGCTCAGGGAGCTAAGGTCAGTTACAAAATCCTTGAAAGGACATCCAGCTGACAGGAGTAATGGCGTCGAAATCTGGAACTAGGGTAGATGGAAGATATTTCTGAGTCTTTAATGCAAGCAGCTGCATCATCGATTTGATCCTCAGAAGCGGCGGAGGATAACCTAGCATTGAATGCGAGCAGCTGCCTTTGACAGTTCTAGACAATTAGGCGGCGAAGGAAAGACTGGAGATGAAGCGGTGGCGGGATATTTTGGGCCATCAATGCAAGCTGTGCCCTCCTATGCAGCAATAAATGCAAAAAATATCTTCACCAACTTAAGAAAGTCGCTACCGAAAAAGTCCACCCGACCGACATGAAGATCCAGATAAAAAATGGAAGTGGGAACCCTCCTGAAGAATTCCCACCAAAAGGTCATCATCCTGATATTTTCAAATTTCTGCAGGAAAAGATTATCCCACATGCACCCGGAGAAGACGCCCCCATCACTTTATAAGCTAGGTAGTGAGCATATATAATGTCGGTGATTTTGCTCCCGACGGCATCATCATGAGCCTCATCATCATCCTCTTCCTCATCAAGTCCTGTCGGCAAGGCTCCTTATATCGGCAAGTCATCTGCATGTTAACCCGATATAGAATGTCACCCTGATATGAAATATCCTTCTGATGCGAAATATCCTCCTGCCGGAAGTAACATGATATAAAATATCACCCTGATGTTTGAAAATCAGGATGACGTCAGCAGGATGTCGGGGAGGAAAGATCCTCCTGATCATGTTTATACAACATACCTCTTCATATCCAGGTGACGTCATCAGCATGTTAGAGTAGGGTGATATTCGGAAGCAAAAGCGATATTTGTAAGGTACCTGATATTCAGAAATATCACCCCGATGTTTGAAAATCAGCCTGATGTGAAATATTTGCCAACATCCTGATGACGTCAGCAGCATGTCAGAAAATTAGGATGATCCTCGAATGCTAACTGATGTTAAGAAAATATGAGCTCCTTCGGACCCTGATGACATCATCATGATATTGGGGCAGGATGATATTCGGAAATATCATCCTCGCAAAATATCAGGTTGCACTGTATGATGACCTTTGCAAGAAAGATGATCCTCCCCCGGAATGGATCTGGATAACGTCAGCGGCATATGACTTGATTTATCGCTGCAGTTACCATGATGTCATCGTCATGCTATTGGATGGGGGGGAAGATAGGGTGATGATGGTGACGTCATCGTCACATCAGGGTGATATTTGGAAGGAAGGATGATATTCGGAAGATCGGGTGATATTCGGATATCACCCGATGTTCAAAATATCACTCGATCTTAGAAATATGACCCGATATTAGAGCATCAGGGCTTGACCAGATGATGACCCCACATAACTTCCTCCTTTTAGCGAATTTCAGGGTGATGTTTTAAGCAAACTTGCCTATTTTTTCAAGCTCTTTCACATGGTAAGCCTCTTCAGGCAAGCCTCAGATTTTGAAATTGGGTTAAGACCTTAGGATCATAAATATGGCCTCATGGGGATATGAATACTGACTGATCCTGCTTGAATTATTTTGACTCATGCTAGAGGAAAAATAGGTCAACAGTAATCACAGTTCTTACCCCATGGCCCCACGCGACTGCTTAATTAATTTTTCTAATTAAATTTGATGCAAAATTTTAATTATGGGAATATAATAATTTAGAATCTTTCCCTATTTTAGTGGAGCAACTACTATTTATGAATTGAAAATAGGTTATGGAAAAAGGGGGGTGCTGAAAATAAGCAGCAACTCCATAATGGGAAAAATGCCACTTGACTCCATACATTTCTAGCGCTCCTTTTTAACATTTCCCTCCAATTTTTCTTTCCAAATTATATGACACAAATTTTTATTAATTTTTGAAAATGTTATTTAAAAAATATATATAGTTAAGAAAATAAAATTTAAGATAACTCACAGAAAATTAAATATTCATGGGCCACTAGCTCCACAAATAATTTCTTAAAAATGTTGAGCAGTAGCCAAATTAAGCTAAGCAGCTGTAAGGGCCCTGCCCTTAATGTGGCGATGCAATGGAGTTAGCAGTGGCAGGGTTGCTTATTGTTTTAGCTATCGGTTTGATGGGGGCATCCCACGGGCTTAGAACAGGGATGCTGAGATCAATCAGAAAGAGAGAGAGGACAAGGATTCAAGGCAGGAGGCATTTTGAACAGGGATCCCAATTACTCAATCGAGCCAAATCCAAAGCAGCAGCAATTGAGGCAGATAAGGCCATCTCATTGGATCCCAAGGACGCAGCCAGCCATCTGCTTAAGGCCTTCGCATTGGAGCGCCAGGGTCACATGGCCGCAGCTCTGAGATCTCTTAACACAGCTTTGTGGCCCCCTCTTGCAAAGAGTCTATCCCCATCGGAGATGGCAGAGGGTTTGCTCAAACGTGCAGAGATTGCTGTGGGTATGAAGAGTAAGAGGCGCTTGGATACAGCTTTGGCCGATCTACATGCGTCCCTGGCTATAAACCCAGGTAATGTTAAGACCCATTACTTGTTGGGGAGGTGTTATGAGATGAAGGGACTGAGGGATGAGGCCCGCCAAGCTTTTCGAGCTGCTGCTGCAACTGATCCCAAGTCTCATGAGATCAATCAAGCTCTGTCTCGTCTTTCCTAATGTAAAATAGGTGTGTTTATTAGTTACATTGATCTAGATTACTTGCAAACACAGCGAAAGAAAATATTTTTAGGTCTTCTTGTATTGTTTGTTGGAAAGACATTTACTGGTCCAATTTAATTTAAATCCTATCTCTAGGTCACTTTCCCTTTTCCATGCTGATAAGTAGGAGGTTTTTTTCATAGCGTGTCAAATTATGATATTTTTATTTCAGGGTTAAGTGCATAATTTTTGAGTCAAACATATGACTCATATTTCATGAGTAGTGGTTCACATGAAACTCTTGAATGAATGGTCCACTTAGCACTTGGTGATGCTTATAGGGGTGAAGCATGGGGACTTTTTGGGAGGTCACACATCCCAGTACTACTCCGACTCAAGTGTGGTTAACCATGGAGTTTCCCACAAGATCAAGCCCACTTAACTTGCTACCCCATTTGCAAAACCTTAAGCAAGTTTTCCATTCTGTTTTTCTATTCCTATTTTAAGTATTTTTCCTAGGATTTTTTTGGTACTTGTAGGTATCCCTTTTCACATTCCCACGTTTCCCCCTGTTTCCATGACCCCATAAGGAAGAAGTTCATATAAAATGCTGTGTTTATCAGCTATACTAAACTTGATTGCTTGCAAAAGCAGTGAAACAGAGTTTTGTAAAGCGCTCTTGCCACCTTAATACTGTGGTAATTTGTTTCTTTACTGTTTATTTGAAAGTGATTTGGTAGCCCAATTTTTTGTCAGCATGATGCTACAATGTAAGTTCAAATCTTGGTTTTTCAGAAATTAAAATCCTGTTTATCATGGATATTTGGATTTTTCTCGCGCACATGTATTTGCTACTTATTATTGCCCTTATAGGTTGCTTTTTGATCTATTTTGAGCCGGTGGCTGTCGTGGCTGGAAATGCTAATCCATGGTCTCTAGGTTGCCCAAGTTCAAAGCTCAGTTATGGAGAAAATCTTTAGCACGGAGTATGCACTGGTTGCAGGACAAGACACCGCAACCCTGCAAACTGTAAAAATCCATAGTTTTACCTCGTCATACCTGACAAGGGGGCTTGTCCTACTTGATTGGGCATTGGGTTAATTACAACACCACTGTCCAGCACGCTCAAAAGGTTTTTCTATTGGTAAGCATGGGAGTATGGGTGGGCATATGTATGTGCTACTGCAGGGATGTATATCTTATCATGCGGTATAGATTTTCCTCCCAGAATATTCAATAGGCTGCCGCTGGAGTATTAAAAATTGCTAACTTTAACCTGACAATGTCTATAAAACATATTTCTTCTGATTTCTTTATTCTTTTGGGAACTTCTTAATGACAATCTGCAAATATGAACAATCTTGGAGCAAGGGGATAAACATGTATTCCTAATGCATACAGCTTCTAAACGAGAGGCTATTTATCCAGCTGATTATTTTACCATTGCATTCATATTGAGAACCCAACTTGAGATTGTGTTTTTAAAAATGAGCATATTATCTGGTTTTAGATATTTTTAAAACCTAGATATCTATATTAACAATATATTGACATGCAACAAATTAGAGGAAACATGTCACTATATTGGCATTATAACTTATTGATACTTTTGCTTTACTTGCATGAAGTTTCCAAGTTTGCTTTTTTGGATTCATGGCACGCACCTTCATTCCTTTAACGTCTTTCTGCACCAGACTGAATTCATGGCCGAAATGCTGTTTGCTGGCCTGCTTATTGTCCTAACAAATTCGTCCGAATCCATCAGAGAGACTGTGATACGGGACATTGTCATGCAAAAATACCAAACATTTCATTATTATAAATGTTTAATCATTTTCTGCAAGGTCTAAGGGTGAAAAAAGCAGCGAGATGATACCAGTGCTTTGGAGAGCAAGGGTCAAGAAACCAAGTTCCGGAGGAGATAGTAATGCCAGGCACTCTTACTGCATTTTTTAATTGTTCTGCATGGAATCTCCCTTGATCTATCAATTATTATTTGCCGTTGCAGATTTGCAACTCACCTGTGATCAGGTGAACTTCCGTGCTTGAAACACAAAGGTTGTTTCTCCATAAAATTATTTGTGGAAGACAGATTTTTGGCCTAAATATGTCATATGTTTCTAAAAGGTTATCACATTTTCATATCCAAAAGGGAAAAACTGTCGAACTGGACTTTAATTTTTACAAAATTCAAATAGATCCAAGATTTAGTAAAGAGACCATTTCCAAAGTCTAGAAGCAAAGAAGAAAGACAGTGGCATAAATGCCAATGGCAAATATTAAGGTTGAGGCAATGCTAGTATCAATGGAACAAAGTATGACAACGTTGGTTGGACGTTCATCGCTGTATTCAGATATCTATTTGATGTTTTGCCTCTATGTAGCAATGGTAGTTATTTGGTATACATGTTTATTTCTCACATTAATGGTTGTGTTGGTTGTTCGGGAATCTTTAGAGTTTTTAGTGATATCCATCTTTCTATGGTAAGTGTTACCATTTTTGGTTTATTAGATACTTGTGCAGGTATCACAAAATGTCTTGAAGTCAATTAAGATAGCTTTATTGTTATATTTTCTGATTATTGTATTGTTTTTCACATGATGGTATTGAGTCTCTGGCTAGGTACTTTCAGACTCAACCATCCAGACCCTAGTATTAGAAGGGCACAAAACTATTCTTGTAAATGATGAAAATTGCCACTATATTTGAAGACCCCAGTGTTAGGTTCTAAAAAACACGAAAAGACAGTAGCTTCATGAGTTGGTCATTTTGCAGGCATTGAATGTCATAGTTATAATCACATTGTGCAGGAGATTTGTTCTGTTGGTAATTAGATACATTTTCTATATTAAGAGGAAGTATAGATAATGCAGTTAATACTTTTTAAGTTTCATATATGTGGTTTTCGCATTGGGACACATTGCTTTTATTACTAATGAGTCTACATTGTTTATTTTGAGCTTCCGTTCTAGTATTCTATTTCTTACTATATTATATGTCGGAACTTGTGAATCTAATGCTCGTGGAGCAATGGAGATTCTATTCTTCATGGTACATATCTTAGATCCAGAATATTTATGTGAAATAGGGTATTTTGTATTTACTGTTACGATTTTCAATCCTGATATCTTGATTCACTCCTTGCATCTCTTTTCACAGGAAAAAATTCTTGCTTTATAGTTCAATTGAAACAGAAAAGCTGCAATCAACTTTGAAGGTCAAGATTTGCACTGCAAGCATGCTCAGCTCGAAAGGTTGGGCAAAGGATGCCAGGCTAAAATCAAGGATTTATTCCAAGTTTGCAATTTCATTCTAGCCTCTGTAGGGTTACAACTTTTTGGTTCCTCCCTATATGCTTGGGAGGAGGCTTCTCCCACAGATTCTGCTTGATCCCAAAGAGCTCGTCCCCCCTTTTTGAAAGCTTCTTTGCAGAGGACCCTCTTTGAAGATATATTACCTCCCCAAGATCATCGCTCACCTCTGTGATTTGAGGATAAATATCCACAAGATGACCCCCTCTTCTGAAGGCTTCTTTGCAGAGGATTCTCTGTAAAGATATATTACCTCCCCAGGATCATCATTCACCTCTCTGATTTGAGGATAAATATCCACAAGATGACACTTTCTTATTCAGGGGTCATCTCTTGTGTTGACTATCCTCTTGCTCTGATGTCCTGGACAGTGTCAATAAATGTCTTCTTTCTTTACCTTCCCAGCTGAGGATGGTTGCTTTATTTACGCTTAAATTTAGAGGGGAGTTCTTATAATGTCGAACTTCAGGATTTCATCCGAGTCTGAATCCTCAAATTTCATGGCAGTGAATGGGTTGAAAGCAAAATCTGTGTTTAGGCATTTTGGCAGGCTTGGAGGCCTCTCTGATGCCCTTCACAGTTGATTTCTCTGAGATTGCTTTAGAATTCTAATAATCATCAGAAGTTTTACAAGCTTTGGGATCTTCTCTGCTGCCCTCTTTTCCTATTCCCTTCTCATTTTTCTGTTCTGCCTCTGGGGTTTTGGTACAAGAGCATCTTAAACACTTGTATTTGTAATGTATGCTTTTGTAGTCCCCCTGTTCTTCCTAAGTGTACTCCTTGCAAGGATTAGTTTTCAGGTCGATGTCCAAATGTTTCTATCATAGCTTAAATTAAACATCCTTCTGGCACATAGGAGAGCGGCAAATCCCCAATCTGTTCTAGCCACCTCCTCATGAAAAAATTGAGGAGGACACAAGCCACAAAGTTGGAAAAAAAAAGAAGGCAAGAATATAAAGGTATAATAGGAAGTGAAGACCAGTATGGTCATCTATATATTGAATTGATGAGGAATTTAAAAAGCAATCTAACAAAACAAATAGTGACGTACTCTGCGTGTTAGACATTCTGCTAAAAAGGACAGCCAAAATGCATGGGTTAATATCCAGTAGCTGTCGTTGATTTGAAGCATGCCTAGCACATGGTAATATATGGATCTCATGAATATCTATACATTTGTTTTCTTTGGTCCATAAATAGTATTTTGTAAATACAGGGTTGAAGCCCAAGATTTCCATATTTTCATAATAATAGTTGCAATTGAACAAAATTATTCATTTTTCTATAGATCAAATTGGCATATAAAATGGGGACAACCTTAACACTATTTTTAGAGAAGCCTAATAAATCATAAAACATCAAGATGAAAGTTCTTATTCAAGAATTTCAGATACAATGGACTTCAATGTAATAGAGCTTGCAACGATTCCAAATATTTTTCAAGGTAACCCTAATTAAAAAATTGAGGAGAATCATTTGTATTTCACATCCTCAGATTGTTTAGCCAGTTTGAATAATTTCATAGAACTTGATGTCAATGAGTAGGGGATGACAATGCATTTCGATATTTTGGTGAATATTATCATCACAGACATCATTGACTTTCTTTGTAACTTGCATTTTTCTTCCATTACTTCTGGTTTCATTTATCAGTTCCCCACTTTTTATCTAATTGAAGCACGATAAAATGACTCTCTTTCCATCTATTCAATGCTTCTAACCATTGTCGTATCTTAACCTTTATTATCATTTGTTCTTTGTTTGATAATGGATCATGGAGAGTGATTTGAAACATTGATGAAAACAACATTTACACAATTTTTTTAGAAGTTATTTTCAAAGTTTGGATCACTTTGGAGTGCTTTCCTTTGTTGTCCTAGTTCCTTTAAGGCTACTATAGACAATTGTTCTATGTATTGCTATATATAATCTGTCTTATTTATAAAAGGTTGGATGTTTTTGAGGGGCTTTTTATGTTAGGTAGCTATAGTTATAGTCATGTATTAGGCACTTTAATAATCCTTTATACTATGTTTCAAATATAGGTTAGTCTATAAAAAATTCATGCTCTTTTAAGTTAAATTTTAATTTAGCTAATTTGTGTTTGGTTGATATGAAGGTACTCATGAAAATATGCCAAGGAGTGTAGGAGTGTAGGAAGGAGCGGCTACAGAAGAAGGTGATCTAGCCAGTGAAAGATAATGCCGATAGCCCTCCAAGGATGTAGCAGGAATAACTTAGAAAGATGGACACATCTCAAAAGGTAGATGGAACAACTAAAGTGGGACTTAGATGAGGATTCCTTTCATCTACCCCTCCCGCCTCAATGATAATGACTCATCTATGCATGCTTATTGGTTTTGAGGAAATCCAAGTTTACAAAGATTGCAAGATATAAAAAACTTGTATGCCAATTGCAAAGACTTTTGCAAGAAGCAAATTTTGTTTGACAACCTTAATCTTTCCCTTGTTTTTGATTATGATAAGTGACATAACAAGGGTGCCGAACCCTGTAACAAAACAACCTAGAGGGGACAAAGGCCCAAAGGGTAGAAAAACAAGCCGCAAAAGGCAAAACAAAGAAAACAGAACAAAGGACCTAAACAGTGCACCAACAGCACATTGACAACAAAAAACACACAAATTGGGGATCTAAACAACAACAGATCCCGAACAAGCCAATCTAACACCCTTAGCCTTAGGGCATAGCTCCTCGACAGATTTGGGGAGCCCCTTCTTTCTACGTTGAACCATAGTCCAAGAAACCTCAGTGAAAGTCCTCCGAGCGAGGTGAGAGGGGGGGGGGGGTCCTCCCGAGCCTCAACAGCCATGGATGGCGCCAACGAAGCCGAATTTGAAGAAGGCCCAGTCGGAAGAGTGACTAGAGACGAAAAAATGAGCACGTCCAGGAACCCTCGAGGGCAGAGTCGACAAGTCCGAAGTAGGCAAGATCAAAGGAATACCCGAAGCTGAAATAGTAGTGGACCGCACAATAGTAGTAGGAGCCGAGGAGGGAGCTGAAGAAATCAGTGAAGTCAAAGGGTTAGTAGTAGCCTCCATCGTCCCCACTGAGGCAGAATCAAGAGGGATCCCTTCCTGTCGAGAGGAATCATCACCACAAGACGAACCATCCTCTTGGAAAGCACTGATAGTTAAGTGGTCCTCAAGAGCATCCTTCCACCAAGTTGTAGCTCTTATGCTATGAAAGAGAACAACTAGCAGCCGTGTGACCAACAACGAAGCAACGCCGACATCTGAAGGGGATACCCTCATAATCTAGCAGTTGTTTCCAATGCTGATCCCCTACCATCAAAACGTCTCCAAAGAGGGGTTTGGAGACGTCAATATCAACTAGAATGCGGGTGATTGTGGAGTGGCCCATGAAAGAGGTAGTTGAATCTACCTTTAGAAATTGACCGATGGCATTGCCAATGCCCTCGTAGTAGGAATCCGCCCAAAACTGGAGGGGGAGGTTTGGGAGACGCACCCAAATCGACTTGATATTAAGTGGCTCGGTAAGGGGATTGAAAGCCAGAGACCAAGGTTTAATGGACAGAGAATGTTCCCCCCACATCCAGACCCTACCATCTAGCACTAAATCATGTTGCTTAGAAGAAGTGAAAGTCACTATAAAAAAAACCTCTAGCATTGGGAAAGAGCTCAATCTTTCCAGCAACCAGCGACTTACAAGACTCCACCGCCCAATTGTGAAGGTCGGGCAGAGAGGGCCACAGTCCATTAAACCTGCAAATTACACCTATATTGCGGTAAAACACTTCATTTTCAGCAATCTCAGGGACACACACCACAACAGGGGAAGAGTGGGCACATGGGAGGGGCCAAATTCCCCTTCCCTCCCTCCTCGAGGCACGAATAACCCTCGAACCAACAACAACCGCAAATGATTGTTTAGGGCCAGTAGAACCATGCATCCCATGAATGGACGCACCAGATCCAACCACTGCCTGCACAACCTGTGAGCCGGAATTCACGTTATCCTCAGGAGTTTTGTCCCGGTCAGAGGGAACACACTTCCCCTCCAACACACAGTTTGCTGCAGAGATCTCATCCTTTTCAGGGTGCACGACCTTGCCAAGAGGAACCCCAATAGAGTCCCTCTCCCAGCCCAAAGCCGAGGGCGAAGTAGCAGCGGCGAAAGCAGAGGCAATCACACTAGTGGACCTAGTGCCAATGGTCGACTTTAGAAGCCCGCTCTCGTCCATTTCAAATAAGTTTGAAAAAATGTTTCCCTTGTTTTGATGGTGAGATTTTTGACCTTTTCTAGCAATTCAAATTCATCTTTAGATGTGGTGGATAGTGTTTCAAACATTATTCCCTCCTCTCTCCCTTGTCGACACTAGTTTCTTTCTTAATGGGAGACAATGCAGTGACTCTAGAGGTTGAGCCCCTAGATTTCCATGTTTTAGATGAGTGTATTTGGGCTCTTTCAAATGACATTGGATGTCATTCTCTTGTCTCCAGATGCTTGTGGAAGCACCCCCCATATGAGGATTTTGTGGCATGGATTAAATCTATTTGGAGTAGCTTGGTAGCACCTACTATGGGGGTTTTGGAACATGGTTTTTTTCTTCTCCAATTCAACACGGTTGATGATTGCAATTATGTGCAATAGAATGACCTATGGTTCTTTGGCGTGGTTGGTATATTTTTTGCCCTGTGGTAACCCTTTTTCGACCCCACAATTATCATCACATATGTTCCTATCTAGTTGTGCTTTCTTAACCTGCCTTTGATCACGAGAGCTCTAGGGCATATGAAAAATCTAATTGATTAGGTGGGTGTTTTGGTTTAATTAGATAGGGAGTAGGGGACTTCAAAATGTAGGTGTGTAAGGGTTTTTGCTATGATTGACCAATCCAAGTGTAAGGACCTGCTTGGTCCAAACTCAAATCTTCAATTTTTTTTACCTAATTAACAAGTTCATATGTGATATATCAAGACTTTGATTGAGTACTCAGGAAAAACTTAGGCCAAAACGAGCCATATGTTCAAACGAAACATTCTTAAGCCAACCCGGGCTCTTCTATCTTTTGGGCAAATAGGTTTATACGGAACCGGGTCAAACAGACCTTATCGCTACCTGATACAGGTAGAACAAACAGTGGCCAAAAGGCCTAGTGGGTCAAATGGACCAATACTCTATCCAATTCGGGATAAGTAAACATGACAACCTAATAGGCTAAAGAGGACAGGAATCATTATGCTCTGGCCAGAGACTTTTGACTCCCTCGGGACCAATACGGGTTCAGGAGTCACTTCCTGGGGACCACAGTCTGCTCAGACACTGTACTGAGAATGTCAACCAGGGAGCACATACCATCAACTTGTATTCACCTCAGTTTACGGCAAAGCCGGGTACAAGTAATCCACCTCGGGGATTCTTCTGAGTACTAGGAGAGTTCTTAAGTTACCTAGATAACTTTTAAACTAGGGATCGAGATTACGAAGTTGATTATAAAAGAGTACTCTATATCCGAGGGCCTGAGTACTGGGGGCATCCTTTGCCGTCTAGACTGCCTACATACCCTGTATCCATGGGATCAAGGCCCTCTTTGGATGTGATCTACACGACGAATGTGAACATGTAGTTCTGTCTTGCACTATGTTTAATGTAACTGTGAGTGGGTACACAGTTCTTCGCCAACTGCCCACCCACTCGAGTGATACAGTGATGGAATTTCCTAAGACACTAGTTTGCAAACACACCTCCCGGGAGTGTTTGGTGTTTAAGTTTTTCTAGGACGCGTAATTGTCCGACGAGGTTTTCTGTTGACAGTTAAAAGGTTTTTCTGTCATAGTAATCATTCTACAACTATTTTCGATAGCCTCGTCCTTTCTTTTTATTAATCTTTTTAGTGAGGTATCCAAGGAGATTTTCCCTTCCTACGGATTTAACTTTGACATGTTCCTTATTACTCCTCGACGATTTAGAGGGGCGGTGCCCAGAGGTCGTTGTTGCAGCGATGTTAGGTGTGAGGTACTTGGTTCAATGAGCAAAACCACTAAACCAAAATTTGGAGGTAAATGTAATTGGAAAGGAAGGAAAAAAGAAGCAAAAAGATTACACTTTGAAGGCCTAGATTCAATTGATGATGGCACCTAATGAACTATAGACACCCTCCTCACCATAAGTAGGAGGAAGCATTTTGCAAAGTGAACCCGAGGAGATGAGATTTGGCACTAGCTAAAGTGCTTTCTACAATTTTGTTAGGATTTTGTTTGAGTAACATAGAATCTTTAGCCTCCCTTTTTGTGCCTTTTTTTTGCTTAGTTATGTCTTTTCAACTTTCTTTTCTGCAAAGGGCTATGTCCCCTACTCTTTGTAAAGCACTGAGTTGCCTAAGGCTGTCTGATATTGTTTGATTTTTCATTAAAAGGGGGAGGGCCCTAACCCCTCATTTATCGATTAAAAAAAATAGGCTAGTACATTTATTTAGAGATTCTATATTGGACCTAGGACTAAGTTAAGGTAATCACATGCCTTAATGTGGCAATGCAATGGAGTTAGTAGTGGTAGGCTTGCTTATTATTTTAGCCATTGGTTTGATGGGGGTATCCCAAGGGTTGAAATTAGGGATGGTGAGATCGAGCATAAATAGAGAGAGGATCAAAGTACAAGGCAAGAGATCTTTGAATAGGGAACCTAATTGTTGAATCAATCAAAACCCAAAGAAGTAGCACTTGAGGTAGACAAGGCCATCTCATCGGATCCCAAGGATGTAGCCAACCATTTGCTGAAGACATTCCCATGGGAGCACTAGGTTCACATGGTCATTGCTCTCAGGTCTCTTAACACAACTTTGTGGTTCCCTCTTCCAAAAAGCCTATCATGATCTGAGAGGGCGGAGGCTTTGTGGAAATGTCTAGAGGTTGCAATTGATAGGAAGAATAAGAGGCACTTCATTTCAACTTTGGATGTTCTATAGGCATCCTTGGCTATGTTGGAACTTGCTCCACAAGACTTAGAACTTGTGAAATATCCTAAGTCTTCTACCCCCTTTGTTGCCTCGCCATGCTCTGCCCATCGATTATATTCGATCTGAGAGATCTTCAATGTTGAAATATCCGAAGTCTTCTACCCCCTTTGTTGCCTCGCCATGCTCTGCCCATTGATTATATTCGATCTGAGAGATCTTCAATGGGCCCCTTTCATTCAATATGCTTGCTCAATGTTGTACTTGTTTCCCTTTTGTCCTTCAATTGTTTGTCCATGGCCTTCAAAAATCCTCTAAGTATAGAATTATTTCGGCAAGTTTGTTAGTTCGTAAACCCATTGAAATCTTGAAAAGCTTAATGTTTTGGTGATTTGGTAGGTTCATGAATTGGTGAACCCGCCGAAAGGTTTGTAAGTTCTTAAGTCACCCGTAACATTGAAGAAATCAAGAAGATAGAAATAAGATGGGTGTTTTGGAAAGTTTGTGAGTTCACGAACTCACCGAAACCTTGAAAGACAAACAAGGAGCAAAGAAGAATGTTTCGGCAAGTTCATGGTTCATGAACTTGCTGAATCATTGAAAGAAGAAAACAAAGAAGAAATAGGGATGAAAAGGGAAAGCAAATGTTTCATCAAGTTTGTGAGTTCGCGAGCATGCCAAAACATCAAAAGAACAAGGAAGACAAGCTTTTTGGCAAGTTTGTGAACCTACTGAATTGCCAAAAAAATGGAAGGACAGAAAGAGAGTAAAGGAAAGATTAACATTTTGGCAAGTTTGCTAGTTCACGAACTTGCTGAAGTACTGAAAACACTTTTAAAGGAAGTTTAGAGAGTTGGTGTGGTAAAAAATGAAAGATTTAATGTTAAAAGCCCACCAAAATAAAAGACAACTTGATAGAAGGAACACATGTAGCTGCCAACAATGTCGATGAGCATTCATGCCTCCATCTGCCCCAGTATGCTCCAAAAACTCTCAGGACGACCATTACTGCTCCTTTGATGGTCATGGGCTTGGTAGGTGGATTCCTAATGCTTCAGGACTCTTGTAGACCCTATAGTGACGAAATCTTTATACTAAGGCATGGGTAGACACTCCAAATGGGTGTAGTTTTTTGATGCAACCCATGTGATTATGATGCAAGTGGGTATGGGTGATTTGCAAGGGCATTGACCACTCCAAGTCCACATTTAGGCAACAAGTTGAAAATGTAATTCTATATAGAGATGTTTGTAAGATGAAAATGGGGGTTGGTCATTGAACCAATTTGGATTGTAAGTGCTTCTAGTAGTGTTTGAGGGTATCAAATAACGTAGTCTGGTTTGTAAAGGAGTGAAATGTACTTTGTAAAGCATAGGAAGGGTTTTCAATGACAAATGCATGTAATGGTATGTCTCTATGGCAATTTGTAATTATCCATGAGGGTGTTTCAACCTAGTTGCTCATTATCTCTTGCCACATTTGTTGGTATGAATGCAACAGAGGTTAGAGAAATATGTGACAATATTTTAATTCATTACAAAGCTTTTGTAATGCTCTTTCCTTGTGGGTTTTTGCAATTCTATCTAGATTACTAAGTATGTTAATTACATGAGATGAGATATACACATTGTATGATGACACATGATTCAATTTATGTTTTAATGCTGCACTTCTCTTCTCTTGCAATCTATGACTCTATTTCCCAATGGAGTAGGCACTGGTTAAATGGTGATGGGCCAACACCTTTCATTTTATAATCTCTCTTGTTAGATGTAGGAGTAGGTTTAGGTTCCACCATGCTTGCATGATTCATTGTTATAAGCTATGTCATCTTATGCAATATTGAAATTGAACATCATTAGAGAATCATGTTGGTGTGTTTGTCCCTCTTACCCACGTGTATGCAATGTTAAATGGCTTCATCTATTGGGGGAAATATAGTGTAACTATCCATCTTTGGGTGCAGGGTAAGAATGGAATTTTATCTATTTATCAGAGGTCTAATAGGTTTGTATGTAGTCGGTGCTAACATGAACTTGGTGACAATTATAGGGGTTCATAACACATTGGGTATAGTTGCTTAAGGACCTAGCTTTTAAGCTATTATTTATGTTGTTGAGACCTCAGGGAACACCTCCCTTGGCCTTGTAGAGCCTAAAGACGAAGGTGAGTTTACCCACTCGCAGCACTTGGTCCATTCATGCCACTGTTTGAGCATAAGTCACGCCCATTACCTTTGACGACGTATCCTTGGCCTTAGGTTTTGGTGCAAGTCTTTAGGATTTGTGGAGTTGCATGTTTGAGCACTAACATGCTATAGACCTAGGTAATATTAAAAGCTTAAGGTCCATTGCTTGTTGGGGAGGTGCTATGAGATGAAGGGACCAAGGGATGAGGCCCACTGAGCTTTTTGAGTTGATGCTGCAATTGATCTTGTCTTAGGAGATCATTCAAGCTCTGTTTCATTTTTCTTAATGTAAAATCATGTGTTTATCAGCTACATTGATCTTGTTTACTTGCAAAAGTAGTTAAAATAAAGATTTTTTAAGCCTTTTGTATTGTTTGTTGGCTAGGTATTTATCAGTGCAATTTAATTTCAACCCCATCTCTAGGTCATTCTCCTATTCAGTATTTTTCCTATGATTTTGTAGTACTTGTAACTTGTAGGTATCCCTTTTTCACATTCCCACTGTTACCTTTGTTTCCATGTCCCAATAAGGAAGACTTTCATGTAAAATGTTGTGTTTATCAATTATAGTAAACTTGATTATTTGCAAAAGCAATGAAACAAGGATTTTTAAGTGCTCTTTCTACCTTAATACTATAGTAATCTGTTGTGTTACTATTTATTTGATAGGGATTTGGTTAATATATGCCAAAATGTGGCTAGAATTTTTTTTCTTTCTTTAAACAATAATTTTAAACATATCCCTACTATGCATGTAAGTAAACACAAGTAACGAATAGGGTGAATTATATTAAGTTTGAAATCTCCCAAGTACATAAATAGTACAACCAAGAATAACACATCATCCAATATTTCATAATACAATGGGTCAATCCACTACAATCCTCAAATTACATCAAGTACAAATAGGCCAATAAGCTAAACTGCCACATATACAAAAGTGGTCTTCTCAAAGTACAATAGACATATATAAAGTCCCTAGTTTGAATCCATAAGCTAATATCTCCAAGCTTTAGGTGTTGATGGGGAAGGCACTGAACTTGCACATTAAAGGAACCCAATCCTCCCCAACTGTAATGCCCCCTCGTTTTTGGCTTGTGATAGTTGTCAGTTTTGCATTACTCTCTGCTTGATATGAGACAATTGTTAGCTTTTTCTTTACATCCAGACAGTTTTGAGACATTTGAGCTATTGAGACTATGGTTTATGCTTATTTTGATTAGGATAGATTTTATTCGACTGATCTAATTCTGACATGTGGAATGAGATTATGATGGTATTGTTGCTATGATGAGATGGACATGTTTAGTGATGATTTGATAATATCATGTTTAGGCATCTGATTTTAAATAGAAATAGATATAGTCTTATTTTGGAGCGGGGATGGTGTAGTACTGCTCGGATCGAGCACCCTACTACGCTGCGATTCTCTGTCTCGGTGTGTGTTGATATATACATATACAGTTGATCATATATAACCCATTGGTTTTCACGCAGGTTGCAGGTACTAGGCCTTGACTCCACCTGACTTAGTAGGTCTGAGCGGGCCCTACACCATGGATAATGTTGACGGAGATAACATGAGGATTATACCACTAGGCCAGTTCCAGTCTTTTGTTGTAGTCATGTGTTGTGATGCAACATTTGATCCTTGTTTCTTGTTGTGGTCGTCATGTGTTGTGGAGCATTGTTGAAGTTGTTTAAGTTTGTCTATGTGTTCTTTGTTATCTTTATGCTAAATCTTATAGTATTTTTTTGTATTGTCATAAAATTTGATTATTGTTG
Organism: Cunninghamia lanceolata; assembly: GCA_027924645.1. NCBI lineage: Eukaryota > Viridiplantae > Streptophyta > Pinopsida > Cupressales > Cupressaceae > Cunninghamia > Cunninghamia lanceolata. The sequence goes on along the minus strand of BSBN01000219.1, from coordinate 11,092,139 downwards.
AAGTAAAGTCTTTTATTGACAAAATTAGTTATTGTAATGTTTTAAATGTTTATGAGTCTTAAGTTGTTTTTAGAGGTAATTAGTACATAGTTGATTTAAAATATTTTTTGGGTGAATAATTTAATGTGGATAGTTGTCGGATATATTTGGAGATTTGAGAATCTCTATGTTAAGTAAAATTTCAAATTTCCCTTATGGAGAGGGATTGTGTAACTGATTGGGGGTTACTGGAATTAATGGCTGCTGCCTATTTTTGGTCTCGGGGAAGTTTTGGCATGAGAGGGTTTTTATGTCTGTGGTTATGTTTGGTTCGGGGAGTTTTTTGGGGAAGGATGCTTCAGAGAAATATTTGGAGGAGAAAGGAAAAGAAATTCTGAAAGAAGATTTGACTTCGGAGCGTGAGTTGTACGAGTATGTCTTGTGAACTTTTATATTTTCTTTGTCTATGCTTGCTCTAAGGAATTAGAATCCTTGTTGATGGTCATTCTGGCTTGGAATCGATCTATTTTTCACCCTTGTCACGTTTGCAAACTCCTTGCTTCTATTGGTCGCTCATTGGAAGGTTTGGCAAAACTTTTAAATCTGCTATAACCTCTCTCTCTGATGGATTACTGCAATTTTTGCCTATAGATCAATTTTTAAACTTTTCTTTATGACGACACTTTTCTCCTCTGACTTAATTGAAGAGCTTGTAAATCTTTCTTGCTTTATTCTTCATAACCCATTATCATTGTTTTATTACATCTGGCCCAACCATCAATCTCTATTTCAACTTCTTAAAGATGGACTTTGTAATAGCCCACATCAATTTGTGAGGCACATGCAACCTCTATGATAGAGTATATTTTGTCCCAGCCAGTTATCAATCTAACTCCTGGAGGAAAGCACGGTATGGCAAAATATATGCACCTTTGAATTAAATCCAACCAATTCCAAAATGGATTCCAATGTCTTCTTTCCAAGCTTTAACTTCTAATAAATTTTACTCAGTTGTGCTGATCTAGAGCAAACGACATGAACCCTTTTGGCAATTACACCCTCAGTAAATTTTGGCCATTTTATGGCACATCTTGTTTGCCCATTCCTAAATTGCCTCTCCTAATCATTAAACTAGAAAATTTTAACTTCCCAAACTACACATGGGATATTCTTTGGTCGACCCATACCAAATTTGTGATTGTTGTTGTCAACTTTTTCCTTGGCCGCCGTACGACATCTTTTCTGCTGTAATTCTGTCGACCCTGTTAATTTTGACCTAAGTCTAGATTGTGACATGGATTCTCCTTCCTTCCTTTGACATGCACCTTCGAATATGATACTTCTGAGGGCCGTGCCTCCATCTCTAGTATTGCTGCCTTGCTGATGTCTGTATGCTGCAACAAGCTAGCTTGTGCCATTTTCTGGCACCTTCGTCTCCTCCCCATTCATAACCTCTGAAATTTTACTCCTTACTATGTTATCATTGAGCGATTTGTGGGTTGTGGATGGAAATTAGTGGTCTTAGTGGGTTTTGGGGAAAGAATCTTAAGAGCTCGTTGGGTAGTGCAGTACATCAGTTTAGTGAAGTTCTCTTATGTCTTAATAGATTGGAGTAGTTGCTAAGTGCTTTGTATTAGAAAGTTGCCATTTAATTCATGTTGTTGTGGAGTTTCTTTAAAATTATTATAAGTATTAGAATGCTTATAGGATAATACATATGGATCGATTTGGATATTGAAAATGGTAGTATGTTAGGAAAATTGAATAGGTTTATAGTAATTGTTTGAAGTTGTTATAATGTTAGCTAGTGACTTAGGTTTATAGGAAAGAATTATAGATGACATTTTGATCTTTCTCTTAGCACACATGTTATATTTTAGAAATGTCCTTATTTGTTTTGTTAAAAGAAAATTAATATTTGTGTAACCATTTGTTACTATTATTAATTATAATATGTCTTGACCTATTTAAAGTAATTAAAATTTAGAAGATCGATAAGGAATACCTTGTGTTTAGGAGATTAGTTTTAAAATTCATCTTATCTTGCAATGTGATTTTTCTTATTTTAGTAGAAAGGGACCATTTTTAGATAGGCGTAATCCTTTTAGATTGATGATTGGTAGTTGACATTTTAGTTTAAAGTAATTAATATTATTTTTAGTCTCTTAAACAACCATGATTGTAAATCGTATCACCTTTACGTCATCCTAATAGTGCATGTTAGGACTGATTACTTTTGAATTTTAAATGTTATCCATGATGTATAGTTTTCACCATAATTTAGGAATTTTGATGGTCATATTATGGTGCCTCTTATTTGTGTTAGAGTGATAAAGTTTAACGAATTCGTTGTTTCAATAACTTGAATAGAATAATTGAAAAATGATGATCTAGTTGTAATTTTAGAGCCTTGTGACGTGATTAGAATGTGCTAGTATAAGTAAGTCTTTGAGTTAAACTTAAGAGAGAAATTAAGCCTTTTCTTGAGTCTATAGTAAAATAGCTTGATTAATGTTTTGATATATACTCTCTAATGTTATTGTTGACTTTGAACCAAAGCATACTAGTGATGCTTTTGGAACATTGCAATTATTTCAGTGTTGAGTCTTGTGGTTGTGCTTTGTCTAATTAGTGCAATGGTGAGCATGTGAGTCTCATAGGAGGTCAAGTTGGTAAGCGTCATGTTTGGTTAGTTGATTTTGATAGTCGTGTTAGATCTGTGTAACTCTAGAGACTTGTCACCTTGGAATCCAGTGTGGTATAGTGGCAAGGATATATTGGTGTTGTGCTATTTTCTCTCTTGATCCCTTGTCGATTTTTTATCATTTATGGTCATGGTCATTGTAACTTAGTTTCCATGTTGGGAAAGGTACTATGGTAACCTAGTAAAGAACTCCATTACCGACTCTAGAGGCTTAACTGTTGGTCTTGTTACTTGTGTCAGTTTGGTTTCTTGATTATATTGCTTTGAAGTTTGAAGGGAATCAAAGGACTTATTGCTGTGGCCTAGTGAATGGCGTATGTTATGGGTCGGAATTGATTTGTGACCTTTATCTTTGTATGTTGTGGTATGTATGATTGATCAAAGAACGCTAAGGGATGGCTTTCATGGTGGGGCCAGTGCCTAGTGAGAGGCCACCTGGGTAACCCCATGGAGGTTGTAAGCAAGTGGAAACTTAATAATGTAATTAGGAGGGTTGGGGTAGAAAAACACATAACAAGATAAATAAGAATACCTCACCCATGCCTTTAGTGCTTTCGCAGGCTAAGGATGGGATGAGAAGGCTTGGTTGGCAAGGCCGACCTCCTCATCTTCATGAGAGGACATGTCGGCTCCACATGTGTCACCCTATGGGGTTGGTGCCGATAGAGAGGCTGCTAGGGTAATCATAGATGGGGGCCAGCTTCTGGTGAGAGATAGCCTGGTAACCCATGCTAGGACCATGCGATGACACTCTCCTTACGTAGTTTAGTTACTTCTTATTGGTTGTTACCTCTGGAGTGAAGTCTTGTCGTCTTGTTTGATCTTAGCTTGATGTTTGATTTGTCTTGTGGGGTGTTGTTGGGTCTATGGAGTCTGGATATCTTGTTTGTCTGCATGGAGTCTAGATCTTGTGATTGTGTTCTTGTTGTAACCTTATCCTAGTAGAACCTCATTGTTATCCCCTAGCTCGGTGGGGTGGACCTTAGGGTTCACATGGTTGGGAGACATAGCTATCCATTGGTCTTCTTGGAGAATTAGATTGAGTTCAGTGCATAAGTGATCCTGTTCTAGATTGCTTTACACCATCAGAGTTGTTGTATACTTTTATATGTACTCATTTGTAACCAATATGACCGGTCTTGTAATCTTGTACTGTAACTTTGAAAAATTAACTTTCCTTGCAAATGTAAATGTGGTCCTTATCTCTAGTAGTATGATGTTTATCTCTTGTGTTGTTTAGACTTTTATGATCTATTGATGCAGTTATGTTTCCCTAGAGGAGTTAGAAGTGCACTTTTCTTTTGATGTGTATTATGATATCGTTGGTTACTGTTATTACAATTTCTTGCTTTCAAAAAAAAATTATTTCTGTAAATTTCGCACTTGTTGGTTTAACACTCTAGGGTTGCATGACAGGGCATCACATTTGGTATCAGAGCCAAGTTTAATCACTGGGTACTCTGGTTATAATTGAGCCCATTATGTGACCTAGTGCTTAAACTCTGTAGATTAACTGTTGTTTTCCATTCTGTGTAATAAATCATCTTTTGGTGGTGTAGGTAGATGCCTAGAAGTAGGGGTCGAGGCTGTGGTAGAGGCAGGGGTTGTGGGAGAGGTGGTGGCAGTACACCTCCTCCCAGTTCTCCTCATGAGAGTGCCGATGAAGGTGGAGGTCAGAATATGGAGGGTTAGGGCTAGCTTGAGGGAGCCCAGTTACGATAGTTACTTGAGGAGGCTCTTTCCTGATTAGGTCCTAGATAGGAGGTTGAGCAGCCCAGAGGGGGTCAGGAGGTAGACCAGCTGGAGCCTCGGGAGAGAGAGATCACCTAGGCGTTGAGAGTTGATACCTGAACATGAGGCCACACTAGCTAGCCATATTAGAGATCTTCTGAGAGCACGCCCTCCCATCTTTGATGGAGCTGGTAGGGGTCTTGAGGCGGAGACTTGGTTATTGGACTTAGTTAGGTGTTTCGCCATGCATCCTTATGGCAGCAACACCAAAGCCAGATGTGCTATTTTGCATCTCTGATGGTTCGCTTCGACTTGGTGGCGGCTAGAGGAGCAGAAGTTACATTTGGACATTAGTAATGTGTCTTGGGAGTTGTTCTTAAAGAGATTTAGATCTCGTTTTCTATCTGACCATTGGAGGCAGCGTCGCGCAGATGAGTTCCACGAGCTGAGGAAGATGGCCATGACAGTTGAGCAATATAAGCGCATATTTTATGAGCTCAAGCAGTATGCGGGTATTAGAGATGACGAGTCTATGTTGGTGCAGCATTTTATCAGGGGCCTGAATGCCCGGATCAACGAAGGGGTTCGAGTATTCGAACCTAAGTCTATGGAGGTAGCAGTGGAGAAAGTCCGGTTAGTGGAAGAGAATTTGGCTATGGCACTCAATGGACATACAAGAGTGCAGATTGGCAGTGCACCTTCTTCAGGTTATGGTTTGCGAGGTGGACATACTCAGGCTTTAGGATCTCATGCACCCTCAAAGGTTGGTTGACAACAACACTCTCAGGCCAAACAAAAGAATTTTTAGCCACAACAAGGTAATAGATTTCAGGCTAAGAAAGACCGGTCTTAGTAGTGCAATAAGCGCAATCATTTTGATCAGCCAACTCAGAGTACGCAGTCTGCAGTGAGAAGAGGTAGTTTCCAGTAGTCTAGTGCTTTCTGGGGTGACAGTGGTTTTGGTAGAGGCACCGGTGCTTCTCTTGTGGCCAACAGGGCCATATTGCTAGGCAGTGCCCGCAGAAGGGTGCATCAGGGTTTGGACATCGACTGGCGGCATTTGAGCCAACAGTTGGTGATGTAGGTAGGTCACATAGAATCTTTATAGTGGTGGATAATCGACAAGTAGAGCATCAGGGCACTGTGGTGGAGACTTCTGATCGCATGCGAGGTATTGGTTTTTCTGTTCTTTTTGATTCCGGTGCATCTGATTCATTTATATCTCCTTCTCTTGTGGAGCGTTGTGGCTTAGTGGCAACAAAGCAGGATGATAGGTGGCAGGTTGAGTTAGCTTCCGGGGCTAAGATAACAGTTGAGTGAATTGAGGATTGGCTCTCTATCTACTTTTGCAGACCTTCGTATTCTACCCCTTGGTTTATATGATATAGTTTTGGGGATGGATTGGTTAGAGGCCCATCGGGTGGTGATTGATTGTTGGCATAAGTCTGTTAGATGTGTGGATGATTCTGGTGTAGAGGTGTGAGACTTATTTCCCTACGTATGATTTCTGCTATGCAGCTTAAGAGATGCATGCGTTAGGGATGTCAGCTTTTGGCAGTTTTTGTTAGTGACTTGGAGATGGAGGAGAGTCGAGAGGCATCTCTTGACGATCATCCTCTGTTGAGAGAATATGCTGATGTGTTTCCTTCTGAGATTCTGGGGATGCCACCTAAGCATGACATCAACTTCAGGATTGATCTTGTACCCGGCGCAGAGCCCATCTCACGAGCTCCATATAGGATGACCACTCAGGAGCTTAAGGAGCTCCGATTGCAGTTAGAGGAGTTGTTAGCCAAAGGATTCATTTGACCTAGTGTCTCTCCTTGGGGAGCACCTGTGATCTTTGTGAAAAAGAAGGATGGATCTCTGTAGTTGTGTATTGATTATCGACAACTCAACAAGGTGACAGTGAGGAATAGGTATCCCTTGCCTCAGATCAATGATTTGTTTGATTAGATTAAGGGAGCCAAGGTGTCCTCTAAAATTGACCTTAAGTCGGGATATCATCAGTTGCGGATATTTGAGGCAGATATTCACAAAACGACATTTCGTACATGTTATGGACATTATGAGTTCACAGTAGTACCATTTGGGTTGACGAATGCATCTTCAGTTTTCATGAGCCTGATGAATAGTGTCTTCCGCACTTATCTCAACAGGTTTGTTCTTGTGTTTCTTGATGATATATTGATCTATTTGAGGACTATGGAGGAGCATGAGGAGCATTTGTGTCAGGTGTTGTAGTGTCTGAGAGAAAATTAGCTTTATGCTAATTTGTCGAAATGTGAGTTCTTTCAGACTGAGGTGAAGTATTTGGGTCATGTCATCTCTAGAGAGGGTATTGTGGCGGATCCCTCGAAGATCCAAGCTATTATGGTTTGGCCTGCACCTACTAATGTTTCTAAGGTCCGCAGTTTCATGGATTTGGCAGGCTACTATCGCCGTTTTGTTATGGGGTTTTCGAGGATTGCTCATCCTATTACTTCTCTTCAGAGGAAAGGGAAGAAGTTTGTTTGGTCAGAGCAGTGTCAGGTAGCTTTTCAGACCCTTAAGGAGCAATTGACCAGTGCACCTATTTTAGCAGTTCCTGATCCTACCGGGGACTTTGTTGTTTGTACAGATGCTTCTTTGGAGGGTTTAGGAGTAGTACTGATGCAGGATGGTCGCATGATTGCCTATGAGTCTCACAAACTTAAGGATCACGAATTGAACTATCCTACTCATGATCTGGAGTTATCCGCAGTTGTGCATGCTTTGGTGAGATGGATGTAGGAGTCAAGGACAACACTGAGAGGGGGTGAATCAGTGTTGTGTGAATTTTCAAATCTTTTTCAAACTTTAACTTGTAGAGCATAAAGGTGAGAAAGTTATCATTGAATTGCCAAACACATATGCACATAACTTTGTCAAACACATAAACAAAACTCATGAGTAAAACATACAATTATAAAGAGATGATCAATATGAATCAAGACACAAGAATTGCACGAGTGGAAAACCCTCTAGGGGTAGAAAAACCACTCCAGAACTGCCTCACTGGCTTAACTAATAAAACATGCCTCACTGGCTACAATACGTGTCTCACTGACAAATGTTAAGGTCTCACTGACCTGTAAGCCTCACTAGCATACTGTTTAGAAGCACCAGCTTCAAGGAGCACCAACCCCTAATACAGAACAAACTGAAAACAAGAATTCAGAGGGTTTCTCTGTTTCAATACACAACATTTCTTCTCTCATGTGTCTGTCAAATGTCCATTCTGTTCAAAATCAATCCTACATCTGGATACACTCAACAATACTGCATCATTTTTTCTGTTTCATCTCTATCATTCAAGACACACATCAATGCACCTGAAAAACATTTTTATACAAGTTGAATGTCTTTTCACCTTTCATTTTTTGTATGTTCCATCTCTGTCGAATAAAATACAACTGCCCTTTCACATTCTTCTAATTCACAAAACCCTTCAATCTGCAAATTTCTTCAACCAAATTTTCATTATCCTCTTTGTACAAAACCCTTCAATCTCTGCAAAAATAAAATCATATATACATATATATTTTCTTCTCTGCAACATGATTGGCAAGATCATTGAAATTCCTTCTCCTTTAAAACTTTTTCAATATTCAACAACCTGCAAAAATGACTCTTCATATCCTCTAACATTTCAATCAGGACCTGTAGGAGAAAAATAAAATCTCTTTGAATATTTAGTCTTTTCATTTCAATCTCCTTCTCTGTAAATTCCTGCATTCAAACTCTTCAATAAATCTTTAATCTTCCTTCATAATAAAATCATTTTGTCCATGCAAAATAAATCATCTAAAACTTGTTCAAAAATCTCCAACCCTTTCTCCTTCTCTACAAAAAATATTCTGTGATTGCAAAATAAAATAATCTTCAAAAAAAAATTATTTTCAATGATAATATCTCCATCCTCTATAAAAATTTGCTTTACAAAAGAAAATCTCCTCAAATTCTTCTCTGCAAACAACCTCTTTATTTTCTCAAGAAAAACAAAAAAAATTGTTCATCTTCTATGCAAAAATATTTTTCTCCTTGCATCATTGTTATCCTGTTCTTTTTGAAATTCTTCTTCTCTGCAATTTTTCATAAAAATCTTTACTAAATTCTTCAATAGTTTTCTAAAAAAAATTGCTTTTAAAAAGCAATAACCATCTCCTTTAAAAACTCATAAACTTCCTAATTTGAACTCAAATATCATGCCTTTTAAAAGGCAAATAAAATAGAATTCTTTAAAAAATGCCTTAAAGAAAAACTTCTAAAAACATTGCACAAAACGTGCCCCAAACTTTACAAACCTTTATAGATGCTTTTCATCGAATAACATATTCCTTCTAATGTGTAGTTTCACTTATTCGTTGACCTCCTCATAAAGCATTTGATAATAAATAAACTATAATGCCCTTTTTTAAAAAAAACAAGGTTCATAAAACCGTTTGATGGCCTTACAAAAGCATTCGATGCTTTTCTTCACAATCTTTGCAAAAATCTTTGAACTACTCCAAGCGCCCATCACATGCAATTTGATGTCTTAAAAAAAAATGGGCAAAACTACTTATTAACCATCACCACCGAACTTGCCTCCCATCTCACATATTAAAGACCGATGCAAAAGATTTTCAAGAGGAAAGGGCCAGTTACCGATGACATTTATACCCTTCTATAGGTCACTTAAGTGACAATTACCTGCAGTAGCAGGTCAACAGATTTTTAGAATAAAAAGTACTTTAGTATAGTGGTGACAACATTTAGGCTTAGCTTCATAAATAAAGCACTTAAATCCTTTGAGACCAATTTGTCTCATAAAAGCAGTGTTATCAAAAAACTAAATAAGTTCATTGATAATTGATGCTTAAGAACTATCATTGAAGTAGTTTGAGGAAAAAATAGAATGTAGGATATCCTTAAAGCAACATTCTTTACTTTACAAAACATGCTTTACCAAACATTAGGTCCTGATAACCTATCATGAATCTCTGCCATAAGGATAAACTTTTTGCTGCCATTATGAAGGATGTCAAACCAATACAACATCATATCAATACCCAACATCTTCAAAACACCATCACTGAATGTGAACATTGTCATAACATGAAGTAACCTACTAACTGATTCAACTCAACTCCCGAGTAACTCAACATCATAAATTAACAACTCAACTCCTCAAATCTATTCCAAGTAACATAAACTTTGTAGATCAAAACCATATGCACTTCATCAAGCATGGTATACCTTCCAAACTCCTTATGAACCATCATGATATTGCATGACATATAAAGCAATTGTTAACCTTCTTATATAAATCCTTTGCATATGAACAACTCCTGATTCCTACCATAAGAAAACAACTGTGAAATGCATGATCCTCAAATGTCCTATAGTTCTGATGATACCTTGTGAAGATGCACAACAACTCAACTCTCTCAATAACTTTTGACATCAATGACAAACAATCACCATCAATCTCCCCCTTTGTCATTGATGGCAAAACTCCATGAAGCATTCTTTCTTTCTCCCCCTTTTTGACATCTGATGACAAAGCCTGAATTAACTCCCCCTGAGAACAACTCCACTTAAAGATGTTATAGCATGATCATAACCATTATAATCATATTGAAATATGAACACTTTGAAGGCATAAACTCAACCTTTCAACAAGAAATGATTTATGATGATAACAATCCTGAAGCCAACATATGACAAACTTTTTTTGAACATTACCATCTGCTATTGCTGATTTTAACTTCCTTTGATGAAATGCAGGATATTACCATCAATGTCATAGCTTGAGGAACTCTGTCTGAAACATATTAGTGAGGAAGATCATCAATGAAACAAGTGAAACACTATCTCCAAATCACCTAAAAGTTTCATACTTATGTAAAACATATGCCATAAAAACATTACACACAAGGTAGTTGATATGGCCATCAAATTGACTTCTTTGATATGAACTATCATCCTGCAACCAAACTATTCTGACACCTTTTCTGACATGACAAAGACTGAAGACCATCTGAACTATCCTCCTATTCTGCACAAGACATTTTTCACAACACACTATCAAATCTGATATATACATAACTACATCCTGCAACCAACAAGAACTCCTGCCTCTTGACTTTGTCATTCAAACAACAACAAACAAATTGCATCAACAAATTCTTCCTGTAACAACACTTTGCACAAATCAAAAGCAGAGATAATTGCTATGAATTGAATTTTCATTTTCAGCCACCTTAGCCAACACATGCTAATTTCTGATAAAATCTTCTTGAGAGCATCTTAAGCTCTTTGCCCTGACAAGCAAGATCACACAGAACTGCAACACAATTTTTAAGTACCAACATGATATCAAGTCACAACAATATCAACCTCTTTGTGCAGAGAGCTTCTGAAACACCTTTTCAACATAATGAGCCAAAGAACACCTGAAACACTATCACATACTAAACATCAACATTGTTAGCAACATCATAATCAACTATTTCAAAGCATGGCAAGAGTGATAGAAATACAAGATCATCATATCAAATGATCTCCTTTCTGAAACTTCTTGGGGTTAACTGATAGAACATTTGATACCTCCCCCTTACTTCATGCTATGTTATGCAATAGATGAAATGACTTGTGCAAGTTGCACAATCTTAGATTCTGACTTCTCTTTACTTTCTTTCTGCTTCCAAATTTTTACAGGTGCTTTCTTCCTCCAAACCTTTTCAACCCTTTTTTTTTCCCAACCTTTCAAATTAGGTGATACTTTCCTGCAACTGTGTGCTTTATGACCAAGAGAGTTGCAATTATAACAAATTATGTTGTAATTAAAATCAATTGATTGATAATACCTTTGAGTACTCATATTAAGCTTTCATGAAGGATCATACACTCTGTTCATTTTGCAATATCTTTGAATATGTCCAACATTATTGCACTTGTAACAAACAATATCAGTGTTCCTTCTGCAATTAACTGATTTGTGCCCAAATTGATTACAAGTATAACAAAAACCATTAAAAGAATAATTATACCTGTACATGTATGCTTGTTTAACAGCAGATTTTCTGAAATTTCTTCTCTCAGCTTCACACTTCTTTTTAACTTCAGGGGCAGCAGCATGACTTAAATCAATTTTTCTTCTTGGAATTTCTCTAGCTTTGGAGCACTCTCCTTCTTCAAATCTGAGACTCTTTTCAAACTGCTTCTTAATATCCTCAAGTTCTTTTCTTAAATAGACTTGTTCTCCTTCAAGCTTATGACATTTAGTTGCTTTAGTTTCCAACTCAAACTTTGTTACATTGGCTATCCTTTTAGCTTCCTCAACCTCATCTTTCAAATTGATAATTAATTTGTCAGATTCACCAACTTGACTTCTCAAGTTCATAACCAGATTTCTTGTCTCTTCAAGATCTAAAAGAACTTTGTCCTTGGATTCTTTCTCTTGTTTAAGATGGTCTTTTAATCTCCTGTTTTCTTTACTAAGTTGCTTGATTGTATCCAGGGCACATATAAGCTCTCCTTCAAAATCAACTTCACAATCAACTACATCCACAAAGAGACGTGTTTCTTCATCAACAAAAACATTTCTTTCATTTAATTCTTGTTCTCCATCATTCATAATAATTTCTTCCTTTTTATCAAAATTCTCAACTGCAACATTCTTTGTATCAATTATCAAGGGTGACATATGCAACAAATCATTGCTAGACTTAACTGAGGCTTGTTTTATCATCTTTCTTTTCTTTATTTGAGACCTTAATTCTATTCTTCTTACCCATTTTACTCCACACACAGGATCTACCCGAGCCTATTAGACTTCAAAAAGGGAACTTGGCTCTAATACCAATTGTAGGAGTCAAGGACAACACTGAGAGGGGGGGTGAATCAATGTTGTGTGAATTTTCAAATCTTTTTCAAACTTTAACTTGCAGAGCATAAAGGTGAGAAAGTTATCATTGAATTGTCAAACACATATGCACATAACTTTGTCAAACACATAAACAAAACTCATGAGTAAAACATACAATCATAGAGAGATGATCAATATGAATCAAGACACAAGAATTGCATGAGTGGAAAACCCTCTAGGGGTAGAAAAACCACTCCAGAACTACCTCACTGGCTTAACTAATAAAACATGCCTCACTGGCTACAATACGTGTCTCACTGACAAATGTTAAGGTCTCACTGACCTGTAAGCCTCACTGGCATACTGTTTAGAAGCACCAGCTTCAAGGAGCACCAACCCCTAATATAGAACAAACTGAAAACAAGAATTCAGAGGGTTTCTCCGTTTCAATACAAAACATTTCTTCTCTCATGTGTCTGTCAAATGTCCATTCTGTTCAAAATCAATCCTACATCTGGATACACTCAACAATATTGCATCATTTTTTTTGTTTCATCTCTATCATTCAAGAAACACATCAATGCACCTGAAAAACATTTTTATACAAGTTGAATGTCTTTTCACCTTTCATTTTTTGTATGTTCCATCTCTGTCAAATAAAATACAACTGCCCTTTCACATTCTTCTAATTCACAAAACCATTCAATCTGCAAATTTCTTCAACCAAATTTTCATTATCCTCTTTGTACAAAACCCTTCAATCTCTGCAAAAATAAAATCATATATACATATATATTTTCTTCTCTGCAACATGATTGGCAAGATCATTGAAATTCCTTCTCCTTTAAAACTTTTTCAATATTCAACAACCTGCAAAAATGACTCTTCATATCCTCTAACATTTCAATCAGGACCTGTAGGAGAAAAATAAAATCTCTTTGAATATTTAGTCTTTTCATTTCAATCTCCTTCTCTATAAATTCCTGCATTCAAACTCTTCAATAAATCTTTAATCTTCCTTCATAATAAAATCATTTTGTCTGTGCAAAATAAATCATCTAAAACTTGTTCAAAAATCTCCAACCCTTTCTCCTCTCTGCAAAAAATATTTTGTGATTGCAAAATAAAATAATCTTCAAAAAAAATTTATTTTCAATGATAATATCTCCATCCTCTATAAAAATTTGCTTTACAAAAGAAAATCTCCTCAAATTCTTCTCTGCAAACAACCTCTTTATTTTCTCAAGAAAAACAAAAAAAATTGTTCATCTTCTATGCAAAAATATTTTTCTCCTTGCATCATTGTTATCCTGTTCTTTTTGAAATTCTTCTTCTCTGCAATTTTTCATAAAAATCTTTACTAAATTCTTCAATAGTTTTCTAAAAAAATTGCTTTTAAAAAGCAATAACCATCTCCTTTAAAAACTCATAAACTTCCTAATTTGAACTCAAATATCATGCCTTTTAAAAGGCAAATAAAATAGAATTCTTTAAAAAATGCCTTAAAGAAAAACTTCTAAAAACATTGCACAAAACGTGCCCCAAACTTTACAAACCTTTATAGATGCTTTTCATCGAATAACATATTCCTTCTAATGTGTCGTTTCACTTATTCGTTGACCTCCTCATAAAGCATTTGATAATAAATAAACTATAATGCCTTTTTAAAAAAAAAACAAGGTTCATAAAACCGTTTGATGGCCTCACAAAAGCATTCGATGCTTTTCTTCACAATCTTTGCAAAAATCTTTGAACTACTCCAAGCACCCATCACATGTAATTTGATGTCTTAAAAAAAATGGGCAACACTACTTATTAACCATCACCACCGAACTTGCCTCCCATCTCACATATTAAAGACCGACGCAAAAAGATTTTCAAGAGGAAAGGGCCGGTTGCCGATGACATTTATACCCTTCTATAGGTCACTTAAGTGACAATTACCTGCAGTAGCAGGTCAATAGATTTTTAGAATAAAAAGTACTTTAGTATAGTGGTGACAACATTTAGGCTTAGCTTCATAAATAAAGCACTTAAATCGTTTGAGACCAATTTGTCTCATAAAAGCAATGTTATAAAAAAAACTAAATAGGCTCATTGATAATTGATACTTAAGAACTATCATTGAAGTAGTTTGAGGAAAAAATAGAATGTAGGATATCCTTAAAGCAACATTCTTTACTTTACAAAACATGCTTTACCAAACATTAGGTCCTGATAACCTATCATGAATCTCTGCCATAAGGATAAACTTTCTGCTGCCATTATGAAGGATGTCAAACCAATACAACATCATACCAATACCCAACATCTTCAAAACACCATCACTGAATGTGAACATTGTCATAACATGAAGTAACCTACTAACTGATTCAACTCAACTGCCGAGTAACTCAACATCATAAATTAACAACTCAACTCCTCAAATCTATTCCAAGTAACATAAATTCTGTAGATCAAAACCATATGCACTTCATCAAGCATGGTATACCTTCCAAACACCTTATGAACCATCATGATATTGCATGACATATAAAGCACTTGTTAACCTTCTTATATAAATCCTTTGCATATGAACAACTCCTGATTCCTACCATAAGAAAACAACTGTGAAATGCATGATCCTCAAATGTCCTGTAGTTCTGATGATACCTTGTGAAGATGCACAACAACTCAACTCTCTTAATAACTTTTGACATCAATGACAAACTATCACCATCAATGGAGGCATTTTCTCTTAAGGCAACGGTTTGAGCTGCACAGTGATCATCGTAGCTTGCAGTATATTTTCATGCAACCAAACTTGAATGCGAGGCAGAGGCGTTGGATGGAGTTCTTGTGCGAGTATGATTTTGAGGTCAAGTATATTCAGGGCAAAGAGAATGTGGTGGCAGATGCTCTTAGTCGTCGGCGACATGAGATCTCAGCGGTCTCTCTCAGTTGATTTGAGAGGTCAGATCCTCGCATCACTTCCTACTGACAATTGGTGCCAGGAGGTGAGGTCTGAGATTGAGTTTGGTAGACCATTAGAGGGTAGATTCTCTGGTTACTCTCTTGAGTCAGATGGTCTTTTGCGACATTTGGGTCGTATCTATGTTCCTAGTTCTGAGGGAATTTGTACCCTAGTGTTGTCAAAGGTGCATCAGGCACCTTATTCTGCTCATCCAGGTTTTAAGAAGATGCATACAGATCTACACCACCTGTACTTTTGGAGTGGCATGAAGCGGGATATTGCTGATTTTGTGTCAAGGTGTCTTGAGTGTCAGAGGGTGAAGGCAAAACATCAACACCTTGCAGGTCTTTTGTAGCCTCATTTGATTCCAGAGTGGAAGTGGGACATCATTTTGATTAACTTCATTCTTGGTTTACTGGTATCCTCTCATCGACACAATGCTATTATGGTCACTGTGGATAGGTTGATGAAGGTGGCTCACTTCTCTCTCTTGTCCGTTCTTCTTACAATGCTTCTACGGTGGCCAGAGTGTTAATGGAGGACATCATCAGACTTCATGGGATTCCTCGTAGGATCATCTCTGATAGGGATCCAGTGTTCACATCCACTCTTTGGACTTCTTTGTAGCATGCCTTGGGGACACAACTGAACTTTAGTTCAGCCTACCATCTTGAGACTGATGATCAGACTGAGAGGGTTAATCAGGTTCTCGAGGATATGCTTAGGATGTATGTGATGGATCGATAGAGTCATTGGGAGGACTACCTGTACCTGGTGGAGTTTGCCTATAATAATGGCTATCACAGTTCTATCGGCATGTCTCCATTTCAGGCTTTGTATGGTCGCCCTTGTAGGACCCCGTTGAGTTGCGATCGTCTTGAGGATAGAGTCCTTCTTGGTCCTGATATGCTTAGAGATATGGAGCAGTAGGTTGAGAGGATTAGAGAGCATTTGGTGGCAGCTTAGGATAGACAGAAGAAGTATGCAGATGCTCATAGGATCTATCGACAGTTTTTAGTTGGTGATCAAGTGTTCTTGCATGTGCGATCGCGAAAGAGTCCAATCCATTACGGAAAGGGCTCCAATCTAGCACCACGCTTTGTTGGACCTTTTGAGGTGTTGGAGAGGATCGGTCTTATTGCTTATCGTCTTGCTTTGCCGCCCAACCTTTCACGCATCCATGATGTGTTTCATGTTTTTGTACTTAGACCTTATCATCCAGATATTACTCATATTCTTGATTGGACTGCTCTACAGGTAGAGGACAGGCAGCTAGCTTTGGAGCCCGTAGGCATTCTACAACACATGAGACTTGCTCTCAGGGGCAGAGACGTGGAGCAGGTCAGGGTCCAGTGGGATCCTAATGATGAGATTTCTGCTACCTGGGAGGATTCTTCCAGGATGAGAGAGTTAAACCCTTATTTGTTTGCAGGCTTCCAAGAGTAAGCTTGACTCTAGAGGGGGATGTAATGCCCCCTCATTTTTAGCTTGTGATAGTTGTTAGTTTTGCATTACTCTCTGCTTGATCTGAGACAGTTGTTAGCTTTTTCTTTGCATCCAGATAGTTCTGAGACATTTGAGCTATTGAGACTATGGTTTATGCTTATTCTGATTGTGATAGATTTTATTTGACTAATCTAATTCTGACATATGGAATGAGGTTATGATGGTATTGTTGCTATGATGAGATGGACATGTTTAGTGATGATTTGATAATATCATGTTTAGGCATATGATTTTAAATAGAAATGGTTATAGTCTTGTTTCAGAGCGGGGATGGTGTAGTACTGCTCGGATCGAGCACTCTACTACGCCGTGATTCTGTATCTCGGTGTGTGTTGATATATACATATACAGTTGATCATATACCCATTGGTTTTCACTCAGGTTGCAGGTACCAGGCCTCGACTCCACCTGACTTAGCAGGTTTGAGCAGGCCCTACACCATGGATAATGTTGACGGAGATAACATGAGGTTTATGCCGCTAGGCCAGTTCCAGTCTTTTGTTGTAGTCATGTGTCGTGATGCAACGTTTGATCCTTGTTTCTTGTTGTGGTCGTCACATGTTGTGGAGCATTGTTGAAGTTGTTTAAGTTTGTCTGTGTTCTTTGTTATCTTTATGCTAAATCTTATAGTCTTTTTTTATATTGTCGTAAAATTTGATTATTGTTGAAGTAAAGTCTTTTATTGACAAAATTAGTTATTGTAATGTTTTAAATGTTTGAGTCTTAAGTTGTTTTTAGAGGTAATTAGTACATAGTTGATTTAAAATATTTTTTGGGTGAATAATTTAATGTGGATAGTTGTCGGATATATTTGGAGATTTGAGAATCTCTATGTTAAGTAAAATTTCAAATTTCCCTTATGGAGAGGGATTGTGTAACTGATTGGGGGTTACTGGAATTAATGGATGCTGCCTATTTTTGGTCTCGGGGAAGTTTTGGCGTGAGAGGGTTTTTATGTTTGTGGTTATGTTTGGTTCGGGGAGTTTTTTGGGGAAGGATGCTTCAGAGAAATATTTGGAGGAGAAAGGAAAGGAAATTATGAAAGAAGATTCAACTTCGGAGCATGAGTTGTATGAGTATGTCTTGTGAACTTCTGTATTTTCTTTGTCTATGCTTGCTCTGAGGAATTAGAATCCTTGTTGATGGTCATTCTAGCTTGGAATCAATCTGTTTTTCACCCTTGTCACATTTACAAACTCCTTGTTTTTGTTGGTCGCTTATTGGAAGGTTTGGAAAAACTTTTAAATCTACTATAACCTCTCTCTCTGATGGATTATTGCAATTTTTGCCTGTAGATCAATTTTTGAAGTTTTTTTTATGACGACACTTTTCTCCTCTGACTTAATTGAAGAGCTTGTAAATCTTTCCTGCTTTATTCTTCATAACCCATTATCATTGTTTTATTACATCTCGCCCAACCATAAATCTCTATTTCAACTTCTTAAAGATGGACTCTGTAACAGCTCACATCAATTTGTGAGGCACATGCAACCTCTATGATAGAGTATATTTTGTCCCAGCTGGTTGTCAATCTAACTCCTGGAGGAAAGCACAATATGGCAAAATACATGCACCTTTGAATTAAATCCAACCAATTTCAAAATAGATTCCAATGTCTTCTTTCCAAGCTTTAACTTCTAATAAATTTTACTGAGTTTTGCTGATCTAGAGAAAATGACATGAACCCTTTTGGCAATTACACCCTCAGTAAATTTTGGCCATTTTATGGCACATCTTGTTTGGCCATTCCTAACTTGCTTCTCTTAATCATTAAACTAGAAAATTTTAACTTCCCAAACTACACATGGGATATTCTTTGGTCGACCCATACCAAATTTGTGATTACTGTTGTTGACTTTTTCCTTGGCCGCCGTACGACATCTTTTTTGCTGTAATTCTGTCGACCCTGTTAATTTCGACCTAAGTCTAGACTGTGACATGGATTCTCCTACCTTCCTCTGACAGGCACCTTCGAATATGATACTTCTGAGGGCCGTACCTCCATCTCTAGTATCGCTGCCTTGCTGATGTCTATTAGCTGCAGTAAGCCAACTCGTGCCATTTTCTGGCACCTTGGTCTCCTCCCCATTCATAACCTCTGAAATTCGACTCCTTGCTATGCTATCATTGAGTGATTTGTGGGTTGTGGATGGAAATTAGTGGTCTTAGTGGGTTTTGGGGAAAGAATCTTAAGAGCTTGTTGGGTAGTGCAGTACGTCAGTTTAGTGAAGCTCTCTTATGTCTTAATAGATTGGAGTAGGTGCTAAGTGCTTTGTATTAGAAAGTTGCCTTTTAATTCATGTTGTTGTGGAGTTTCTTTAAAATTATTATAAGTATTAGAATGCTTATTGGATAATACATATGGATCGATTTGGATATTGAAAATGGTAGTATGTTAGGAAAATTGAATAGGTTTATAGTAATTGTTTGAAGTTGTTATAATGTTAGCTAGTGACTTAGGTTTATAGGAAAGAATTATAGATGACATTTTGATCTTGCTCTTAGCATACATGTTATATTTTAGAAATGTCCTTATTTGTTTTGTTAAAAGAAAATTAATATTTGTGTAACCATTTGTTACTATTATTAATTATAATGTCTTGACCTATTTAAAGTATCTAAAATTTAGAAGATCAATAAGGAATACCTTGTGCTTAGGAGATTAGTTTTAAAATTCATCTTATCTTGCAATGTGATCTTTCTTATTTTATTAGAAAGGGACCATTTTTAGATAGGCGTAATCCTTTTAGATTGATGATTGGTAGTTGACATTTTAGTTTAAAGTAATTAATATTATTTTTAGTCTCTTAAACAACCATGATTGTAAATCATATCACCTTTACGTCATCCTAATAGTGCATGTTAGGACCAATTACTTTTGAATTTTAAATGTTATCCATGATGTATAGTTTTCACCGTAATTTAGGAATTTTGGTGGTCATATTATGGTGCCTCTTATTTGTGTTAGAGTGATAAAGTTTAACGAATTCGTTGTTTCAATAACTTGAATAGAATAATTGAAAAATGATGATCTAGTTGTAATTTTAGAGCCTTGTGATGTGATTAGAATGTGCTAGTATAAGTAAGTCTTTGAGTTAAACTTAAGAGAGAGAAATTAAGTCTTTTCTTGAGTCTATAGTAAAATAGCTTGATTAATGTTTTGGTATATACTCTCCGATGTTATTGTTGACTTTGAACCAAAGTATACTAGTGATGCTTTTGAATCATTGCAATTATTTCAGTGTTAAGTCTTGTGGTTGTGCTTTGTCTAATTAGTGCAATGGTGAGCATGTGAGTCTCGTAGGAGGTCAAGTTGGTAATTGTCATGTTTGGTTAGTTGATTTTGATAGTCATGTTAGATCTGTGTAACTCTAGAGACTTGTCACCTTGGAATCTAGTGTGGTATAGTGGTAAGGATATATTGGTGTTGTACTATTATCTTTCTCTTGATCCCTTGTCAATTTTTTATCATTTATGGTCGTGGTCATTGTAATCTAGTTTCCATGTTGGGAAAGGTACTATGGTAACCTAGTAAAGAACTCCATTACCGACTCCAGAGGCTTAACCGTTGGTCTTGTTACTTGTATCAGTTTGGTTTCTTGATTGTATTGCTTCAAATTTTGAAGGGAATCAAAGGACTTATTGCTGTGGCCTAGTGAATGGCGTATGTTATGGGTCGAAACTAATTTGTGACCTTTATCCTTGTATGTTGTGGTATGTATGATTGATCAAAGAATGCTAAGGGAGTGGCTTTCATGGTGGGGCTGGTGCCTAGTGAGAGGCCGCCTGGGTAACCCCATGGAAGTTGTAAGCAAGTGGAAACTTAATAATGTAATTAGGAGGGTTGGGGTAGAAAAACACATAACAAGATAAATAAGAATACCTCACCCATGCCTTGAGTGCTTTTGTAGGTTAAGGATGGGATGAGAAGGCCTGGTTGGCAAGGCTGACCTCCTCATCTTCATGAGAGGACATGTTGGCTCCACATGTGTCACCCTATGGGGCTGGTACCGATAGAATGGCTACCAGGGTAAACATAGATGGGGGCCAGCTTCTGGTGAGAGATAGCCTAGGTAACCTATGCTAGGACCATGCGATGACACTCTCCTTACGCAATTCAGTTTCTTCTTATTGGTTGTTACCTCTGGAGTGAAGTCTTGTCATCTTGTTTGATCTTAGCTTGATGTTTGATTTGTCTTGTGGAGTACTGTCGGATCTGTGTAGTCTGGATATCTTGTGTGTCTGCATGGAGTCTGGATCCTGTGATTGTGTTCTTGTTGTAACCTTGTCCTAGCAGAACCTCATTATTATCCCCTAGCTCGGTGGGGTGGACCTTAGGGTTCCACATGGTTGGGAGGTAGAGCTATCCATTGGACTTCTTGGAGAATTAGATCAAGTTCAGTGCAGAAGTGATCCTATTCTAGATTGCTTTACACCATCAGAGTTGTTGTATACTTTTATATGTACTCATTTGTAACCGATATGATACGTCTTGTAATCTTGTACTGTAACTTTGAAAAATTAACTTTCCTTGCAAATGTAAAAGTGGTCCTTATCTCTAGTGGTATGATGTTTATCTCTTGTGTTGTTTAGACTTTTATGATCTATTGATGCAGTTATGTTTCCCTAGAGGAGTTAGAAGTGCACTTTTCTTTTGATTCGTATTATGATATTGTTGGTTACTGTTATTGCAATTTCTTTCTTTAAAAAAAAATTATTTCTGTAAATTTTGCACTTGTTGGACTAACACTCTAGGGTTGCATGATGGGGCATCACACCAACCATCATTCAGACAATGAAGCACTCAACTAATGATCCAAAGTGTGAAGTATAAACACAAGACTAGTGGTTATCTTTTCAATTCATTTCTCATTACATTCACATAGATATATAATCCAATCTATAAGCTAAACAACTTATTGAAGATGAACCATTTTCACAACATACGCTCACAACATCATTAACACACCAATGCATCATACTAAGCCAACCAAGTCTTTACATCACTTCAGAACACATCAATTCAAGTACTTAGAAGCACACAAGGAACCAAAAATACAAGACATATACAAGACAATCATGACACAAATAATATAATAAGGCATACTCAAGCATACTAAGATTGACTAATAATAAACACTTGAGACCATATGCAACACATCCAAATGTTTACTGACATCCCATACTAGGATGACACTCATTCATCGATGCCATATATCTTAACAAATCAACACATACTCAAAGTAGAATAACATGCATCCTATACTACACATATTCTTGGCACGTTAACACAATCCTTATCCCACTCACATAGAACCCACTCATAGTCTACAAGAAATACAAGAGCATATACACCATGACAAACAAGAACACATAATACATGATAATTGGAAACAAGTAACATACATATAAAACATGACAACGAGAATAAGAACACGATCACAATCATAGAATGTCAAGGACACAATATAAAACACAAACAAGACAAAACTTTGACCTCTACACTTTACAAGTCCACAACTCCAGGTGTTTCTAGTCATGCTAAGATTGATTTCCAAATGTGTAGTGTACTTAGGTATCAACTACCTCACATATGAAAGATGACAAAATATATGTCATGAGATTACGCTACTCCCAGGTAGACATCAGAATGCATCCCTATCATTGGGTCAAGACTTTGATTTGTAGATCTCCTACCCATAGTGGTGTAAGGGGTATCAATATACTGCCTGCAACCTATACCACAAACCAAAACACTATGGGCGGGTGTACCAAGTGATGAGACTATAGTAAGAATAGTACCCTCCATTCTCTAGCCAACCAATCTTAAGGGGACAATGACCTCTTAGGTGTTTGAAATGGAATAGAGAAAATGATGCCATGGTGTATCTATCCATGATGAGGGCATTGAACTCCCACTCCAAACTTATCCCATCACCTCAATGGTAACTAGAAGATGATTAATATCAATATGATAATTAGGTGTGATAGAAGCATGTGATAGACTTCCCATTACATGCTTACTCATCCAAGACCCATCACAACAAACCAATCCCCATTAAAGAGATGATCTCCACCCAAACTGGATTCAAGATAAGACAACAATGGAATTTAAAATATTCCAAACATGGTATTAATAGATCATGCCCAAATCCACTAAGGGACTCTCAAATACAAAACCATTGTACTCACAATGAGTGACTAAATCAACAAACCTCTAGAACTAAACACTAAGGTACTCTTAACATATAACCATACAAATTACTACTCACTAAGGACTCAAAACTATCACCTTATAACCATACATGTTTTCAGCTCATTATGGAGATAATACATCACCAAGCTATGTCGAGAAACATGTATTCATTAAGATAATTTCATCCAAACAATCTAGTCAAAGAAAGCATTGTTCAATGACAAAATCTATTAACTCTAATCACACTCATAACAATTAAAACACAATATATAACACGTTCTAGACTTGCATCTTAGATATGGGCTTTAGAAACATACAGGACAAGGACATTAAGTTCTAGAAACTCTTTCCTAATCTCTCATTAAATTTTTCATGTTTCCTCTTGGGTCTATTTGTTGATGTGAATAGAAATCACTAACAAAACATAGTTTCTATAATATTAGCATAGATAGACAATCACTAATTTGATCATAACTTGAAATATGTAAAATTGAGTATAACTAATTTTTGGTGAGGATTTAGCTAACTTCATGATGCACCATCCATTAAATTTTTAGAGGAACCCTATTGATAAAACAAAAGTTATTGTAGTCATACAAAATGTTTTTATAGCAATTTCACGTTGCTTTTCAATTCCCCCAATTTGATAATTATACTCAATTTAACACAAAATTGTAATCACACTATCCAGAAACAATAATAAACAATCAAGTATAGTCCTCCACACATCATAGACTCATTCATCTAGTTTCAATTGATCCAAACCCTTGTCTTTTGAGAAAATGTTTTTACAAGGTTGTCATCATACAAGTTCCTCTTTTGACATTGATCTAGGGTTTCTAATTAGTACACAAATCAAATCTCCCAATTTTTTCAATTTTGTAGAAATAAAAAATAGAATTATTCCACTTTCCAAATCACCCAACCTATTGAATCTCCATTCTTTACCTATGTTTCTTCCTGAATTCATTGTTTTCTTTTCAAAAACTCATTTTCAGATTGATAATTTCTCAAATTAGATTTGGTTGAATTCACAAATATGCTAACACAATTTCAAAATCTCTTATTCATTCACAAATTGAATTGTTATTTTAAATCTATTGGTTTCACAATTCCAAGACTATTTTCTTCTTTCACAAGAAATCACTAAAATCTTCATACAAAACCAATCACATCTCTTTCAAATGCAAGATCCTAAATTTATTATTAAATCCAATTTGAAAATCTTTGCTATATAATTTATTTGAATTAGATACTACCTCGATTGCTATCAAACTGAATCAAATTGAACAAGACAAACACTTGCAGTCACAATCCTTGAATTTCCAAAACACTTTAATCTTCAATCTTCATTCACTTCAAAATCTTGCATGTTCTTGCTTGAATGCAAAAAGATCCTAAAAGAAATTCTTCTCTTTATATGGAAACATTCTTTTTCATATTCTAATTCGTATTGTAAGAATAAAATCAAAATAATAATATTTTATTTAATTAAAAGAAAATATATTAAAATATCCTCTCTTCTCTTCATCCACATCCTCTTAGGAAAACAATTGAAATTCCAATTTAATATTCAATTCCAATTTTGATGATTAATTCTCAGAAATGTAAAGATAAAATATACTTTTATTCTACTCCTCTAAAGAATTAGCTTTCATCAATTTATATAATTTTAGAATCTAAATTTCAAATCTTTCACCAAGGAAAATCAAGAATAGACAACTTACAAAGTCAATTAGGTTTGATTTATCAATTTAATTTTCTTTTTAATATTAAAAACATCTCTAACTAATTTTGGAGCAAAGATTTTATTTTTAGATAATTATTCTAATTTTCAAATTACTCCTAAAACTAATTTTAGAAAATGTATATATTTAAATTCACAAATAGGAATAAAATATAATTAAATATTGGAGCCTCAACAAGCTTTTTACAACTCTGAATTCTAACCTTGGATTTTGCTCCATTAGGAGGAGCAAGACTTACAAGTTTCCAAGAAGAGATTTGGCACATCAAATACATATTGATTGATGAAATGAGATTAATTGGAAAATTTGATATAGAACATAGACTCTTGACTTTATCAAGCATTTCCAGAAAATGCAAACATGAGGATGTATATCTATCATTTTAACTTAAAAGTTAGATACTTATTATTTTAATACATATAATTCATTATTATAAAGTTTTTGCATTCCTGTCAATGATAAACCACCATATGATAGTAACAAACATGCTAAACTACTATGGGAAGAATTCAATATAGTTATTACTTTGGATAAGATATTAGATAGGAAGGAGAAAACAATGACCAACAAAGGTGTCACCAACTTCTCACAAATCCGTAATGTAAATCCAACTATTGATGTCTGGAAATTACTAATGACAAGAACCAATGTTGGCATAATCTCAGCACCCAACGAAGAATTTGACAATAGTATTCATTTGATTACAACAAATGATAGTGCACATAGTCATAATAGGAAAAAAAATATATTCATTAAAAAAACCTGTTGCACGTAGCATTGCAACAAAAGTAGGCAGTGTCAATGCACTAGAAGGAGGTCAAAATGATGAACTTGATGTTTAGTTAGTAATTGCTAAGGATGCAAGGGTCATGTTAACTTCCAATCTCTAGATAGAAGTAGGTCTTATAAATGGAGCTCTAGGCTATGTTTGAAATATAATATACAAACATGGAAGTGCATTGTTGGAACCACCAACATATGTTATGGTTGAGTTTGATAGTTACGTAGAGATACCATTTGAAGATGAAATTCCATGTGTAATTCAAATTACACCAATACAAAGGGGCCATAAATCCATATACCCTTACGACTAGCTTAGGCATTGACAATACAGAAATCAGAATGTTTAACTCTTTCAAAAGCCACTATTTCAACATAGGACAAAAAGAAATAACAAAATTGACATTTATATCTATATCACATGTAAACTCATTGTAATCTCTGTGAATAATGTCACCATTTACATATGACCACTACGAAAAGATGAAAAAGAGAAAACAAGTGGCCAATCAAAAAGCTAAACAACAAAGATTAAACTTATTAGAAGATAAATTATTTGATGTATACCAATACAAATAGGCCGCACAATCCAAATACCCTTATGATTGACTTGGGCATTGATAATACACAAATCACATTTAATATAAGACAAAAAGAAAGAACATGATTGACATTTGTAGCTATATCATGTGTAAAATCATTGCAAGCTCTGTGAATGATGCCACCATTTACATATTACCACTATGAAAAGATGAAAAAGAGAAAATAAGTGGCCAACCGAAAAGATGAAAAATAAAGACTAAAATTATTACTAACATACCTATCTTAGATAAATCTATGTAAAAGACACCGAGAGATATCCTTCTCGAGGTGTCAATTTTAAATAAATTCATGCTATATAAGTGGAATAGGCACCTCAGGAAAGATGTCTGTCGATGTCTTTTACATAGACTTATCTAAGATAGGTATGCTAGTTATGTAAGTGAGCTGGAATAATTATCTAAAGTTAAATCATCAACAAAAGTTAAAAGTTTATTACAAGCATCATTTGTAAATATTTATAAAATTTAAAAATTATGCCAAAACCTATTTAGCAAAACTTTAATCTAGTAATGGGTTTTAAATTTATAAGCGTATATAAAATAATAAATCTCATTTTTTAAAATCATAATTCAACAAGTTTGACTAAACATATATAAAATAATAAAAAGAGTTTGGGAAAAGGTCTTAATTTGTTAATGAGTTTATAAAAAAATTAAATTATATTTGAAAGCCAAATGTTAGAACATTTTGTATTTTTATATGCTACTTATTTTGGATTTATATTATATTTATTATTAAATATTAATATTTTGACATGTAAATGGTTGTCAAATATCTTCAGTCAGCAAGAAATGCAGAGTAATCTTCTGGACTGTTCTTCAGTATGCAACTCACTGTCTTCACTGTGATTCATTGTTTACTTCTTGATTCTTCCAGAGGGGCTAATTTTCTCAATATCCTCAACATATAAGGCTTCTAACCAAATAAAAAAATAGGATACAATTGAGACCAATGACAACAAAGAAATGTTGACATCAATGACAACACTGATTAGGCACATACTTGCAACAATCTCCCCCTTTGTCATTGATGACAACATATGATTCAAAAAAATGCAACAACCATCAAGACAAGATTCTCCCCCTATCTCTTTACACATCTGCACTCTTTCTCTCTAAGTTTTTCACATGATTTCTCTCCCCCTTTGACATCAATGGCAAAGGGTACATACTTGCATTCTGCTGCTCTAATCCAATCTCTCTTCTGAACTCTTCTGACTACTCCCCCTGAGAAGTAGCCCTAAAAACATCAATCTAGATCTGGAGAAGGGACTCTAAGCACCACCGAACTGATGCACTCTTGTGCATCTTAGTTTAGAGTAGGAGGGGTGATAATCCCTAACTTTAGGCAGGGAACTGCTTTCTCATTAAAGCAAACCTGCGAGCTTCTTACTTCTGCTTGCTAGTAATTTTCCCTCTACCTTCTTCTTCTGAAGCTTTTCCCTCCCTTTTTTTTCTTCCTGTGCTTGGCCTCTTATGCTACTCTTCCTCTTCTTTTAATCTTTCCAACCTTTCTTGCCTTTCCATTTTCACCGGAGCCTTTCCTTTAACCTCCTTGGGTTTTTCTTCTTGGGTTTTTGCTTCTTAGATGTAGCTAAATTGCAGGTCCTCCTTGCTTTTGACCCTCGTCATTCATGGACACATTATTATTTGCATCAGCATTGGCATTGCCTTCTACTGTCTTCTTTTTGCCTTTCTTCCCCTTCTTTTTCCCTATAAATTGAATCACATCATCCACTTCACTGTCCATTTTCCTTCAATGTAGAATTGTCCACTGATTTACCTCCTTCCCCATCTTCTACATTTTTCTTACCTCTGGCCTTCTTTCCAGAGAAAATAATGGCATCATCATCGTCATTATCATCATCCTCCTTTACATCATCAAAGGATGACTCCCTATCCTTATCAAGTTTCTTCTGACTACCCTTCTTCGTAGATATAATCGATTGAAATTTCTCTGCAATGTGTCACATTAGCTTATCCTCTTCTAGTTTCTCTTTCATAGGATTTGTCTTATCGGATTCAACCATATATCTTCATGCTAGATTCCAGCACCAACTTTCTGGCTGGGGGATTTAGATTTTTGACACTACTCCCCCTGAGCTAGAGCTCTCAATTTTATTCCCAGAGAAAGTATCTGCACCAGAGACTAGTGTGGAACCATCCTTGATCTTAATAATATCCTTCTTGATCCAAATC
Source organism: Cunninghamia lanceolata (assembly GCA_027924645.1). Lineage (NCBI taxonomy): Eukaryota > Viridiplantae > Streptophyta > Pinopsida > Cupressales > Cupressaceae > Cunninghamia > Cunninghamia lanceolata. The sequence continues at coordinate 11,063,868 of BSBN01000219.1, read as the reverse complement.
TGATTCATCTCTTTCTTGGTTTCTACCGGATCAATCTTCTTTTTACCTTTGTCTACTCTTTGTTCTGTTTTCCTTTTCATTATGGGATAGTCTCTCTTTTGCTTCTGCAGAATCTGGTAGAGTGTCTGAGCTTGTCACAATTTACACAAACAATATGTCTCTGACCTTGATTTCTCCTGTTATTTGAATTTGGCCTTGAATTGCACTGATTAGCCATATGCCCATATCTATTGCATGTAAAACACTTTCCATTGAATAATTTAGCATTCCTTGGATTGATTTGATTGTTTCTTTACACACTTTTGCACTCATTTGCTTTATGACCAATTTTCCTCCAATTGAAACATTGACCAAAGAAAGATGGAACATTTTGATTTATTTTGCTTCTACACTGAGTAGCCTTATGACCATACTTATTGCATTTAAAATAGTAACCATTGAAAGATGGGTACCTTTGAGCATTTGGTTGCCTGACCGGAGATCTTTTAGGTCCTCTTCTTTAGTTCCTCACTGGATGGTTTTTCCCTTTTCCTTCTCTAGATTTGACTTGTTCTGAATTTGAGCTTTCTCCCTTTTCAAATCCCAAGCCTTGCCTATCATCTGGATACTTTTGACTGGCTAGCAACTCATCAAGTTTTGCAGAGCTTATTTTGAATTTTTCTCTATAGCTGTTGGCTGCCTCTAGATCAGACTTAAAAAGTACAATTTCTTCTGGCAATTTCTCACATTCTTCTAACTTTTCTTTCACAACTTGGCTCAGATGATCCTCTATTCTTATTTAATCTTCATTTGCCAGACTCAATTCTTCACTTTTCCTTTTAAGACTTTGTTGGAGTTCCTTGAGTTCTTTATTTAGCTCTTGGATGCAACTATTTACTTCTACCACATTTTCTTTTGAGTCCAAGTTTTCTTCCTCAGACTTCTTAATGTCTTCCGGAGTAATTTGATGCCCTTTTCTATCAAGAACAACTGCTTTAAATTCAACACTGGCAATCAAGCATACATCACATTTTGTTTTATCACTAATGGTGTGGGAACCTTCTTGTGCTTCATTCTGCAGGTCCTTATTGATTGAATCATAGTACTTTTGAGTGTTCTCATTAACTTTGACATTTGTACTTTCAACAATTTTTCCCAATCTATTGTTGTAGCAGTGGTAGGCTTTGTTCCAATATGAATATCCGAGAAAGATGCCCTCCTCAAACTTACCATCATCCTTTTCCATTTTGATAAGGCATTTGCTTCCAAAGATTTTGAAGTATTTCACACTGGGTATTGTTCCATACCATAATTCAAAAGGAGTTTTTTCATTTTTGACTTTTACCTGAACTCTATTTAGTGTGTAGACAGTAGTTTGAATTGCCTCCTTCCAAAATGCTTCTGACAAATTTGCCTCTTCTATCATTAATTTTACAATTTCCTGAATAGTCCTGCTTGCTTCTTCCATTATCTTATTCTTCACAGAGAGCTATTTCTCTATCCCATGGGTTTCACAAAACATATTGAAATTGTTGGAGGCAAACTTTTCTTCTTTACCAATCCTCAAACACTTGATTTTCATGCTTAGCTCATTTTCAACCATTTCTTTAAAAGCTTTGAGTGCATCTAGAGTTTCTGATTTATCTTTTAAAAAGCTAACCCAAGTCATTCTAGAATAATCATCAATCAAAAACATAAAGTACCTGTCATCATGAAGGCTTCATATTCTTGTAGGACCACAAAGGCTTGCATGGACCAATTCCAGTTGTTCAGTGGAAGATTTTTATAGTACTCTTCTTGACAGCCTTTTATCTTGACATCTTCTACAAATGATGTTATCTGAGCAATCAACTTTTGGCAGATCTTTTACAATCTAAACTGAGACTGTCTTTACTAAATCATCACGATTTGGGTGCATGCACAAAGACGAGTCCACTTAAGGTAGAAGTTTAGGAGTTAGAAAAAATTTGAAATTGGGTAACTAAAAATAGAAATGGGATCTCGTTATAGATCGGGATCCCAAGCCTAAAATCTAGGATAGGATCCCGAGCCTAAAATCTAGGACATGATCCCATTTCTTAGCGGGATCCCAAACCTAGGACCAAAAAACGGGATCCCATTTTTTGAAAGTATTAAATTTAAAAAAAAGCCTGCAACCCCATTTTTCCCAGCGACATGCGACAAACAGAACGGGATCCCGAGTGCAATGAGAGCATTTTCAACCATCAAAAGCTGAGGTAAGTGGATTTTTCCACTTTTTTAATTTCTCAATCATATGTGATGAATTTTTTTATGTTTTTCTTTCTTTTTTAGTGTAAAATACAATCAAAATTTAAAACCTAGCTTGTTATTAGGGTTTGAATTTATGAGTTGAATAGCTATATTTAGACATTTTAGTTGTAAAATACAATTGAAATATTGAAAGGCTGTATCATATAAAAGGATAGATTTTGAACAAACTATCAAAATTTTGTTTAAATTTGAGAATTGAATAGCTATATTTAGACATTTTAGCTGTAAAATACAATTGCAAATTTGAAAATACTATATCATATGAAAAAGGAGATTTTGAACAAATTGTCAAAATTTGATTTCAATTTGAGAGTTGAAAAGCTGTATTCATACATTTTAGCTGTAAAATACAATTGAAATTTTGAAATGACTGTATCATATGAAAGGAGAAATTTTGAACAAACTGTCAAAATTTAAATAGCATTGGGATGATATATATATTTGGTTTTTATAAAATTTACTTATACTAATGTATGTCATTGTATTTTAAAGGCATTATTGAATAGATAACTGTCATGTAAAAAAATTACAACAAACCATAATCAAACCTTTATCACTTCCTTCATAATCAAACCTTTATCAATCCATCTCCATGGTTTGCCAAATCTAAATCAGAAAGTAAAGGCTCTTGGAATGTTGTATCAATAATGTGTAAGGCTGCAAATTAGGTATCTAATAGAAAATTCCATCTCATTTCAGCTTTAGGACCTCTTTCCCTTCATTTTTGATCATTTTTTGCTTCAAATGTGTACATGTACAACTCAAAATCATGATGTTTCCATGGATGGAACAACAACATATCTCCATTCCATCAACTAATATCTTTCTCTAGCTAGATCATCCCTACAATCACAAGTTAAACAAAGCATCAAATTCTTCATTTTTTAAATCATGTAAATCATCAGAATATATTGATCTTTGAATACTCAGATTAGTCCAAGGCAACTAGTAGTCAATCCTATCTCCATTATCAAATTTGGTTTCCATAGGCAACTTCACCAAATTTAGGATTTCATCATGTTGCCATGCATTAGAGATCCACCTCAAGGTAGTTTTCCAAGTCTAGTTATAGTCTTGCAGATGTTCATTATGATTCTAGGGTGGTATGATAGTCCATTGGTTTCTATGACATCATGATAGCATAAATGCATCTAAACATTCACCCTTCATGGATATATTGATAGTAAAATAGAGTTTTAAATTGTTCTTAAGGTTTGGGATAGTCATAGTGATCAATAGTCTATGCGATTTCTTATTTTTCATTCATGATTGCATTCCACCTTATGATAGTATCCTAACCTTCTTACCTCATCATCTATCTTAAAAGTGGAAGATTTAATCATTACCACATGGTTATGTCTCTTTGATTATGAAGATAATGCAGTTGAATCTCTAGAGGAGTCTTACATCTTAACAACAATTTCATTGTCCCTTTGTAGTTCATCATGTGAATGTGACAATCTTCACATGTTTCCTTGATGGACTTTTGATAACAAGGGAAGATGAAAATCTTATGATCAATGGCTAATCCTAGAGAGATCATGATGCAACCACCCAACTGAACTCCTCATGACAAGTCTGCTATTGGTTTAAGGTTATCTTAAATGTCGATAACAATCTAGGAATTTAATAACAATTAACAATCCTTAATAGTCATGACAATATTATACAAGATACTAAAGTTCATGCTAAGATGATGATTTCCTCTTTCCTATCAAATGGTAAGGATCAACACAATTGTTCCTAATCATATTATGATTGAAATAGGACCGATCAAGAAACCTAGTACTGCACATGGTGCGTAAATGATAATCTTCTTATGGTTTTCTTGGTATGTATAATGAAACCCACTTAATTAGGATTTGATGGATTACCCTCTAGGTAATCAAATCCTTGTCTCTCAGAACTCCATTTAGATTAGGATCATAACATTCAATTCTAAAAACACACTCTAAGAAATGGATGCTTACAAATGAGTTTTGATTCACTCAAATATTCACATACTCAAACACATATCCAACTTATGAATTCATGATTGATCCAATGTTCAATCCAATGCAAGCATGACTATTGTATTTGTTGACCAATCTTATTGATAGTCATAAAGTTAGAGAAATTCATCCAAAATGATTACAAACTATTTCTAGCTTTGCCATAGGAAATGTTGGATCTTCTAGAATGAGTACTTAACATCAAACCAATAGCCAACTCCATAGAAAAATTAACAAAATTGAAACCTTGGACCTAACATATGATGACAAACCTTGAAAATAAATTCATTATGGTAGTCCTAATAGCCCTACTGCTATACTCTAACTATTGTGACAATACAATGCTTAGCTAATGATATCTCTCTGAGTCCTTAAGAGGCATCTTTTGATATGACAGTCCTTCATATTGAAATTTAACCTTGATACCAAACACCCTATGATCAAACACCATAATGATAGTTGTAGATAACAAAATCAATTCTAGGACAGTCCTATTGAGACCTAGTTGTGACAAGATGAATGAGAGGATAACTCATAAGCATAACATGACCTTGATAATATATGCATGCAAATCTTTTTTACAAACCTCCAGATAGTCTAGAAACCAAGATACCCTTTTATGCCCATGACTGTCATAGTATTTGATTGAATCTAACATGATTGTCTGTATAGTCTTAAATTGATCTTTCTTGTCTCCCTCACTACAAGTACTCATTATCCATGTACCCTTTCAAATTTATTTTAGCACTGGTAATATAATCTATATCTTTGAATTGCTATAGACTTAGACAATGGTAACAAAATAATAACCTCTCCCAAAGCCTTTATAATACATTGTGACCACATTTTAGACTTTATACATGAAGGTATACAATGAAATAATCTTGAAGGTCATCAAATGGGAAAATGGAAACTAAGACCACATTAGGAGTTATTGACTATAAGACTAAACATATGAAATAGACTTCAAAACTCCTTTCAAAAGATGAATACTATGTACACCCTCAATTGGACTCAAACCATTAATATACACACACCTAAAATAATTTGTCTAAAACTTCATGCATACAACTTCATCTAGATCCTCATCTAAATAGTTTTCCACCAACAATCAAAATTTAGGTCTTGAATGAAAATCCCAACTTCAATTTGAAAATTACATAGTTCACTATAATAGCTCTTACATTTTGAAATTTGTATGCACATGTATAGATGTATGCTTAATTTAAATATTTCAAGTGTAATTTATTGAAACATGTATAATTTGTCTAGTTTATTTATAATTTATAATTTTTCAACATGTATATGTTTATATATATATAGATTCTTGAAAATTAATTTTGTACTCAAGTTTGTATGTTTATATGTATATATGCAGGTTCATAGTTTTTATATATATCATCATGGATGATATTCACTTTGATGCTGAGGACTTCCTCAATGCACAAGATGAACAGGCACCATCTCCACCCCCACCCTCACATCCAGATGCCCCACCTCCACCCCCACCTCCAGGCATCCCATCTGGACCCCCACCTGGAACTGACCAGGGTCACTTGTGAGCCATAATTACTAAAAATGTGGATTCCATACAATAAAAATTGAATTCCATTCGCAGTGAACAATTCATGCCACCTCACGTGGTATGTTTTCCAACTTTGATGCAAAAAAAATTAGTTTCTGTGAGGTCTATTGACTCAGACTTTGATGGATTCCAGAAATGGAGAGAGAAGAGGCACCAATTTTATGCTGATGGCCTCTCCTATAAGGATATTTTGGATCTTAAAATCACAAAAGGTCATTTAGCGCAATATTTTAGACACCCCATCACAAATGAACATATTCCTGCAAATAAGAAAAGAATATCAATCAGGTGGTGTAGACATGAAGGAATGTCTACCAATTTTTGGGACAGATGGTGGATGGTGTTTGATTATCCACCTCCTGCTAATTGTGAGGTTCCTTTATATTTTTTGAGAAAATTATATGTAGAGTTTGTTATGAATCAGAAACCCAACTATTTTAATTTTAGATCATTCCAGGGTGTTGGTGGTGGCATGCCACAATAGAGGTTGAGGGCACGGGTTGATCCCTAATGACCTGTGCCTAATCAACCTCTTATTGACCCTCATGCTGCTACCATTCCTGCACCCTTCCAACATCGTGTGGTGGTATCCACACTAGGCACATTGAGTGCACTCTTAGGTAGCCTAGATGAGCAGACTTCTATGATGGTAGCTTGGGTTAGAGACCATGGAGGAGCTGATGGTGGAAATGGTCCTAGTACCACTCCACATGTGTAATGCCTCATACATGTATAAGTTGCAATCAGTTGTGTTATGGACCTTATCCGGAAGCTGCACCCACTTCAGCTACACATGCAACATCTGATAATATGGGTGAATCATTTGCTGATTATCTATTTGTTGAGGATCATCCCACTGATCATTTAACACATGTATATATATAGGTTACACACATGTTGAATTTATAACAATTTTAAGTACGTGTTTTTAATGAACATATAGATCAATTAAATTGTAATATTTTAACAATCGAATTGTTTGGTGTAGATGATGGCAATAGGGACCATTGATCGATTTAATTTTTCATCGACACCTGTTCATCTCGGGCACCCATTTGGGGTATTTTGAATTATTTATATTTTAAATAATTTTATTTACTTGATTTTAATTTGTAATTCAGTCTTGAACATGTACATTAAATATTTATGCTAGTTCAGGGTTCTTCCACATTGAATCCTCCATCTGAGGGTGTCTCAAGCACTCCTCCATCATTAGGCATTTCACATGAACCTTTTGTATGTATATTGTTTTAAAAAACTATATATACTTAGATTTTTCTATTTTGAATTGAATATATCTGAAAACGTGCATGTACTATTTAATATATATTAAAAAAACATGTCTATGTAGGTTGACACAACAATGAGGATGGGCATTGCAACACACTTGGATGATCCAAGTTTATATCAGGAGTCGACAGCATTCTAGGTTGTTGAAAAATGTATCTATGTCTACGTGCAATATATGTTTTAACCTAATTTGTACACATGTGCTAAGTTATAAATGACCTTGTAGGAGCTTGTCAGTGACACGTTTCATCCTGTTCATGCCATTCCACCTACAACACATGATATGGTATAATTTAAAATTTAGATTATATTTAAAGTCAATTAAAATATACATTGTGAACTTAAAGTAAATTTCAATAGAATATATATGTTGACATGTGTTAAAAATTCTTTTTCTTTTATAGCTTGAGACATGCCATGTAGCTAAGCCTATAGAGACAGGTCCTAGAATAGAGGATGCACAACAACCTCTTACGGTATAATAATTTAAATATGATAAATTATAAATTAAATTGAATTAAATCATTTTTAAAATCGTCTTACATCTAATTTCAACTTTCTTTCTCTTGTACATGTAGATTGATTCAGAGCATGTAGAGATAGGTCCATGTGCACCAGAGCATGCCTCTCAGCCTCACATGGTAATTTAATGTTATGATAAATTATAAATTAAATTGTTATTAAATCATTTTTAATCATCTTACATATGATTTCATCTAAATCCTTCTCTTCTACAGAGTGATTCGGGTCATCTGAGTAGTTCGTATGGTGTGAAGAGGTCTCTTGATTATAGAGACAATATGAGTTAAGTTATTTCATGGGCTATATAATTTGACTATTTCATGGACTACATATATACTGTTTCTCATGGACTTTATATATATCATTTCATGGACTTTATATTTTGAACATGGGTTGTATTGTCATGGACTTTATATATTGTTTCATCCAAACTTTATTTCATTTTAGTATTTTATGGTCTAGATACAAGACTTTATTCCATTTCAGTATTTTATGTCCATAAACATTTAAGTGAAATAGAAATGACACTAGATATCTTATTCAATATCATTTTTATATTTAAATATATATAGAAATTGGGGTTCTAATAAAAAATAACAAAAACTAATTGGTTTTTATAGTGAGAAAACAATTTAACATCTTCTTATAATTGTCTATAGCTACTTAGCTTCCAATGCCCTTTATAAATGGAAATTTAGGTAGTAAGATTTTCACAAAGTGGTTTCAAGTATTCTATAGTAATATGTCTCATCAAGGTTATGGGAAATTTTTTACTTCATTATATTATTGTTGGCATTTCTTATATATCATGCCTTTAGAAATTAAATAATGAACATTATCAAAATTTTGTATTAATAGAATGAGCTAACTAATGTATAGATAAAAAGAGAAGTTGGCTTTTGTCTTAATATCATGTTGTTTTGGTTATAGAAATGTACCACATTTTTGATATTAAATAAGTAATGGTCAATATGAAAGACTTCCACTATTTTAACTAGTAATGTGTTTTACTTGTAAAAGTTCTTTATAAAGTGAAAATATAGAGAGAAAGTAAGTAGGACCAAGAGGATATGTTTTTTTGATTGAATCATTCAATATAATAACAATGGTAATAGGTGTCATATATGAACTAATGAAAGGAGTTACTTCACTTTCTTGATTCTTGATATTAGAAAAATTGAAAGGAGAACTTTTTAATAGATTCACAAACATTTTGCTAGAATGCAAGCTAGTCTTGGAATGTAATTTTAGAATGCTAGTGTGTGATAAAAATTATTCTCCAATGATCTAACAATGTTTGACAATGTATTAAGCACACAAAAGAATTTAAGATCAATATTATAACAATATAATATAAAGAAACTATCCAAATGTGTAATTAAGGCAAAGGATGTTGATAAATGATAAGGATGTACATAGTAAAGTAAGAGAAACAAATAGTGACTAAATGCTCAATTTTGAGCTTATACAAAGTTACAAATCTATTAAATGAATCTTTTCAAACATAAGGATAGTAGTTCATGAACCTCTAAAATATTGAAAATATGGCAAAATAACATGGTTTATGGACCTTAGTAAGTTGACAATTGCATGCATAGTGAATGTCAATCATCTATGTGGTTGTAGAAATGCGCTTCAACAATGGTTTGGAGACCACCAATACTAGAAGGGCAATGAAAAGGAAATTATTTTGAGACTATAGACCATAGACTAGTAACAATATGAATTTGTGTTGGGCGCATATAGTCTTCATTATGGGTCAAAATGTTTAGGGAAATGATTATGTGGTTACATTGTTGGGTTGTTCTTTTGCATTAGAGTCATGATAGTTCATTTTCCATTTTGGCAACTAATTATCCTTTCCTCCTAGCAAGTTGTTATGATTTGGATGGTGGTTGTTTAGATTGTCTACGTGGGATGTGGGAGAAACCTATTATATAAAATAGTTTCTTGGTGGTCACATGGATGATCATTGGAATCCAAGATAACTATCCATCTTCCAAACAAGGGTAGTTGTTAGGGCAACAATGACTATGCTAAGTACTAGTTCATCTTCATTATTGAGCACAAAATAAAGAAGAATTAATGATAGAATGAAGATGATAGTGTAATGGTTGGATTGAGAGAGGACTCTACTACTCGTTTGAGGAGAATAAAGAGAGATATATGGTTATTGAAGCATAGAAGTAACATACTTGTGTAGGATACTATGGATTAACAACTTCAAATTGGCCATTTTTGGCATTGAACCTCTATGTAATAGTAGTAAAATTGTTATGGGATAGTAGTTGTATACCCTTCTTGGATTTTTTCACTTTTGGACATTTCTCTAGAGGAATATTGGTGTTGTGTGATATGTGCTTTGTTTATATGTTTAATTTCCTTTATGTTATTCAAATAATCCATACTAGTATATGTTGATAAAATAATGGGGTATCATATGGTGAGAGTAGAATGAGTAGAGATAGCTTAGGATTCCATTGTTGTTACAACACCATGGTTATTAACCTAAAGGTTTATCAATCAAGTGATATAATTTGGGTTTGAATAACTTGAGATTGTCATTTTATAAGCTTATTGGTTTATGTCTAACACGAGATCAAATGAAAATAGGATTCTAGTACTTTTTGAGCCTAAGGTTGAATCAAGGGATTGGATAAGAAGAGTGAGATATGAAAGAACAGAAATAGAAGAAGATGCATAAGTAATATTTTAGGAATTATAAGCAAAAGTGGCTAGGATAGCCATGGTTGATGGAAAGTTAGATAGGCTAGAAAGTTCATGACACTCACCCTAATAGCAAGAATGGATGGAAATAGGGTGCACCAAGATGGAGGTAAACATGAGGTTGGTGTTTCACAAAAAGACACTCCAAAATCTAATAAGGTTTTCAACATGAGGCCAAAACTGATATCTAATCATATGATGAATAAATTAGTGTAGAGAAATTAGGCCAATGGTTGTCTTACATGGAAGTGTATTTTAGTTTGTACTAGGAAAATATATCCAAATGAGGAAAACTAGTGCTCACTTACTATATTAATTCAATTGTTGACAGTAGAATAATATATTTTACACTTGTTAGTTAATCACTAGTCTATGTGTAAGCATTTATAAACACTAACTTAAGAAACCACTATATTATATTTAATCTAAATCTTGTCTATGTTACTTTATATGTTGTAATATGATGTCTTAAGGGGTCCTAATAGGACTTCTTAAGGGGATCAAAGAATTCAAACTACATGTCTCATGTTGGATCACAATTGATATAATGAAGTATTCTAGACCAGTTAGGGTGACTTGACATCATAACAAATGATATGATTAAGTAGTAGAAATTAGGATGACTCATCATTTAACAATCACAAAAGTTATACAAATATAATGTTAATGTTAATATAATTTATGTAGTAATATGATGTCTTAAGGGGTCCTAATAGGACATCTTAAGGGGATCAGAGAATTCAAACTACATGTCTCATATTTAATCATAATTGATGTAATTTAGGATGACTCATCAGAACAATCTGATGTCTTAATTTATGTCGTAATGGGATGTCTTAAGGGGTCCTAATACGATGTCTTAAGAGGATGTCTTAAGTTCTCAAAATTTGGTGAAGTTGCCCAAGGCAACCAAATTTAACAATAATACAATCAAATTTAAAGTAAATTCAAAGTAGAAAAACATGCACATTTAACAAACAAAATATATAGAATAATAATTTTGATATATAAAAGTGTAGAGTATAATTGTGTACATACACATGTATACAAATTTGTGTACATTGAAATGTGTAATAATGTAATTGTGTATCTACATATATGCCAACTCAAAATAATGTTTACAAAATATGGCTATGCCATGTCAAGAAAATCTGAAACTTGTGGGGAATGTAGCAGGTCTTCACACCCCCTGATATAAAAATAATACAAGCAATATCAATAAATCATCAAAACATGTATTTTAATTTATATAAAACTATCTATATACACAACTTGTACCTATATTTACAATTGCCTCACACATGTACATATAGGTTTAATTTGCATCCTCTCAATTTTTTTTTTCAAAGTATGTGATGAATTTGTGATGATGGCCTAAGCAAATAAAAGGACAATTTAAATCAATTTCAACTAATAATGTACAAGAAATATCAAAACATGTATTTAATGTATTTGTTACCATTTTTTCACCACAACTCAAAAATTGACAGAGCTGATGTGACAAGTTCATTTTTAGAGTGAAGGTTAACATTCTTCTGTTATGAGTTATTTGCATAGTTATTGTGTTTCAATATTAATTACAATTCAGTTGTTCAAAGAAGAAAAGATTTCAGATCATTCATTGCATTACAGAACATTCAAGAGAGATAAGTATTTCCTTCATCACAATGGTTATAAATTTAGAAAGTTGAAATACATAAAAGAATATACATTGCATTGAAAGAAATAATGACATATCAAATATCCCACACAAGCCATGGGTATAGCTGAACATATGTAGATATAAAGAAAATACTATGCATCTAATGATAAGAAAAGAGAAGGTCATAGCCATCATTGCCTTGGAGGTTTTCGATCTTTGAAGTTGTCTTCAGTCCTGCTCTTGATCTTTGAGATGAACCTACAAAAAATGTGGGAAGGTCCCATTAGAGCTCCGATTATGAAATCCCTATATCCTATTAGAAGAGGCATAACACTTTGATTATAGTGCATTGATCAATGATCACCATCCACATGCAGAAGGAATTGAGAAAGAAACAATCATGGAACTTCATTATTTTTATTCTAATCTGTTTGTTTCATGTGCAGGTATAGGATAAGTCATGTAGCTGATTGAAGACATATCAACATGTGGTGTCAAGTGGGCTCCCACAAGGGTTGAGCCCAACATGTTTCTTCCCCTTAATCTCAGAAGGGACGAATGGAAAAAGAGAGAATCATTATTCACATTACTTTAATTACATGACAACTGAAGGAGTAGAAAGCAATCATATACATTGATGTCAGGAACAGAATACACCTATGACTACACCTCAAAGGATGAAATGGAATCATAAGAGTAAGCTGAACTCTTTCAGGACAACATTCAATGCAAAAGGACAGCTGTCATTACTACTTTAGATTATAAAAAATAATATCAGATGATTACAATAAACAAGACACCAGAATGCAGTTGAAAGGATTTATTTGGTATGTATATGGATTTGCATTTGGTATGATGCATTGATAGAATAATCAAAAGTCAAAGAAATAAGGCAGATTTGTTTGAAGATATCCAATGTATGCATATCTAAAGTAAACATAGATACAAGCTATCTAGTTTCCTTTCACTTTGTTAGACTTGCTTCAGGAAATATGAGAATAGCTGCATCATGGAGAGACAAATATAAATTTAGCAGACAGTGCTACAGGAGAAAGACAAATGGAACAATAGGGGCTACACTGTCCACATGGAGTAGTATCTCATTCATAAGAAAGTCTCAATGATTCCAAGTGACTGACATGGTAACAAGAAGAATCAAATATAGTTGTTCATGTCCATCTACAGAAGGTGCAACATTCAATTCCAGCACAAAAGCTACCTCATCAATAAAGTTTGTTCATAAATAATAAGATTTAGACATCTATTCAATCTTCCATCAGCTATGATAGACTGAATTGGATCATCCAAAGTACATGCAGAATCAATGTAAAAGATGATTGTAGGGGCAGTCAACCAATATAGCTATCATGAATATCAAATGTATGCTACAGGAAGAAGTAACTGCAATACAAAATGAGAGATCTCAAATGTACCATAATAGAGAGCATCTACAGTAGCAGTGAATAAATCTGAGTTTCTTAAGAAAGCATGCAGTCAAAGCAATGACAGAGAGAAGGTACATGTAACATATCATGTGGAGACATCATATACAAAGAGCACATCTAGAGAGATATTAAGTACATTATTTAGTTGTTCAAACACAAAAGACCTCTACAAAGAAATAAAATGTCAAGGTAGATGCAAAGATCTTGTTTGCCAGTCACAGCCCCATAGCCACTGAAACATTGTATATCAAAAGAAGTGACAGTTTGCAGAGCAACTACAAGATGTCCACAAACGTATTGTTATAGTTTAGGGAAAAAATTGCTGTCCAATTTTGAGATCCATTTCATGTTGTCATGGGTTCTGAAGCACATTTCATTCACAACACAGAAATGCTAAAGAGTTGTATTTTTATCAACAACCAAATCAAAGTGAAATTACAAATAGAACAATATACGGTGGTTTTATGTAGATATTTGTCTCATGAGTGGTTTCGAGCCATCAAAAGTGTAAAGACTGCATAGAGATACAAGTTACAACTGCGGCCACAAAAACATAGATGTAGAGCTATCATAAGGGTTTCAAGTCATGAAATGGAGAAAACCATATAGTAGAAGTCTCAGCCATATAGGAATCAAACATTTTCCTCATAATATGTCAACCCCACTTAGGGTTTCAAGGAGAAGGCACAAATATATAGAGAGGAAAATTGGAGCTTTCAATGATAAATGCACAGAAGAAGGGTTACAGTCAAGCCTGTCGTGGCCATACAAAGGAAGTTGTTGAAGACAAATGCTTAGAAATAATATAATGAAATGCATAAGAGTGGCCGTGGCCTTTAGAAATGTTACTTGTAGGAAGAGAAACTGGTGAGTGAATTTTTCTCTAACCCTCTTAGAGTTTTCAAGAAACAAGAACAATATACATGGTCTGTGCAGAAACAAAATTATACTAAGCACTTTTGAGCAAAGTGAGAAGGTTTAGAGACTGCATTGAAATACAAAGCTAAGCCGTGGTCTAATATGCTTCAAGTAAACCCATTTTATTCTCACAAAGTAAGTGCAGCTACAAAAAGGAGAAAAACATATGGCTGTGAGTCTTTACCCCTTAGAAGCTACAATGTGTTGAAAGTATGAAAGATACAAAGAGAGATAAGCAGTCTTACTTGTGTATGGAGACAATACATAGTAGTGCCGAGCTAAAAGTTCCTTTTGAGCCTCATTTTTTCTCTCAGAAAATGCAATAATGACAGGCATATGCAGAGGAAAGGAATAACAGTGAACAAATATAAACAAAAATCATTAGAATATGCACACAGGCCGCGGCTCTATAAGCCTTTTTATCTCAAAAAATTCAAGGAAAACTAAAAGGAAATGGAGAAAAGGAGTCATATATGCATTAGAGGACTGTTTACCTTTGAAATCTGCAAAGTTCCATGGGAGTCAAGCACAGAAATGCCAGAGATATAGTGTTTTAAAGCTTGAAACCCTAGGGGTTTCAATGTTGGCTACAGAGCCCAAATCCTCAAAAGTAAAGTTGCAAAATGAGCCCGACAAGATAGGGCAAACTCGTTTTGTTCTTAGGGTTTCATTGAGCCCTAATCAAATGTTGACATTTTTATCACATTCATTTCTTTTTTGTGGCTCAGATTAATACCTTCATGGTATTAAGTCACTATAACTATGCTACCTAGGTGAGGTCAAGCCCATTGCTCCCTCAAGATACTTAATGTCTCAAACACACTCAAGTACCTTGTAATATGCCATGTGGAGATGGAGATCAGTTTTATGCCTTAGAATATTTTGTCACATCATGGAGGGGAAGCCTTTAAGGCTTAAACTATTTTTTGCTGTGTCCTTAGAGATTGTATTATTTTTATGATTTTTTTATTGAAAAATCAAACATTGTAATTACAAAATGGTGAAATTATGAGCCATAGAGATTTATTCTTTTTGCAAGGAATCAATCGAATAGGAGATGGATTAAAACTGCCATGTGTTGTAAAGTTTAGTTTTAAAGCAATCATTTATAAATTGCTTTAAAACTTAAACTATTTTTAGGTAGTTATAGCTAATAGGACAAATCAGATATTCCTTCTCGATTTGTTTTATTTAGAGGCAGATAAGGACAAAAAACTGAGATCTCATGGACAGAAGAAAGTAGATTTTTGGTGGGGCCACATCAGGGAACTGTTTGGGATCTTGTTTTCACAACTTGGACTCTTTTTGAGTTCTTTTATTTATGCTTTTTTGAGGAGCTAAAAAATGGGCTTGGTAGACTATTTTTAGGAGCTTTTTCTAGCTTTCAGGGGGAAATTGATTTCAGAGCATATATGGCAGAGTTATACTTTCTTTTTAGCAGTCCCAATTCGAGTTTTTACAGGATAGAGTAGAGCTCAGAGTGTAGAGATAGCAGAGTCTTCCTCTCACATCGAGAGTGTTGTATTCAGTCTATGTACCCATTATTCCTTCAGTTATAGAGCAACACTTTTCCTTCATTTTTTGCCTCTCTTTTGCAAAACTGATTTGATGTGACACCGTGATAAACATTTATCCTCTATTTTTGTCTTGGTTTTGTGATAAGTTATGCAGTCTTTTTGCTTAATTTAGGTTGCATGTTGTGTGTAATAAAACCTTCATGTGAAATATTTATGAATTGGGTAAAATAAGAAGTGTTGTGAGGATCAATGCTCTGTGGTCTAGTTGTGAGTAAGATCTGATAGGAATTTAGTATCAGCCCATCACCTTAGATTTTTGTTATAGTCATTTACTTCGGCTTACCTCTTTCTATCCCTTTTCCCCTACAAGTCATTAGATTAGGAAAAAATCATAAGGAGAACCAACTCACTCTAGAGATTCCATCTCAACATAGATCACCCACATCTAAGAGGGTTTCCATGTTTCAACAAGACAGCCAAGCTTGGCTTGGCTAATGGCGCAATCCTGATCGACAACAATTTTTGGCATGCTCGGTGGGACTCTAAAAGTGATTTTAGAGAAGTTTTTGTACTTTCATAGCTACTATTATGGTATATGTAGCAGTATTCCAGCCTTTGGAGGATTTGCAATATACTTGGTGACTCATTTTCTCTTGTCTTGCATGTAGATTAGTGTTATCAACTTATGAAAACTAGATCCAGTTCTAATCCTTTTGAATATTTACAACTGTCCCCGCCAAGAAGAAGAGGCAAATCAACAAGCAGAATAACTGATTCAGCAAGGAGATCAAAATCAGCACCTCCAACTTCAACACAAAGAAGCATAAGTCTGGTGCTGATAGTGCAAATACCCATAATGGCTAGGTAGTTTACATTTTCCGCCTTTAACAAAGGAAGCCCACTACAACTTGCTTAGCGAGATGATATTCCAATTGCAACCCTTAAAGGACCGCCTTATTTCATCAGAGAAGACCATACTACAACTGCTGAGCACATTCAGGATGTGGCAACTCTTTGTTTTGTACACAATGTCACTTAAGAGAATGTAGTCATCAGACTATTGGCTACATCATTAAAAGGGAAAGCCTTGCAATGGTTTAGAACTCTTGTAGAGAACTCAATAGCATCATGGGATGACTTGGGAGATGGCCTAGACAAACATTTCTAGGACAAATCTAACCACCTCTCATCGTTGGAATAGCTGAGTACCATCAAAAGGGCACCTCACAAACACATGGAAGATTTCAACTACCAATTTTAGAGGACTTGGGACAGAATCCCCACAATGGTAAAACCCCTGCCAAGGCATGCATTCTTATTTTATCTTAAATCTTTGAATAGTGAAATTTTTGTAATGATCCAGTCTATGGGAGGAACCACCCTTATTGATTCTTTTGAGATTGCTGTTAGAGCAGAAAACTGTCTTATTCAGGTAGGGAAGATAGCCTCGAGGCCTCCCTTACCTATTTTCCCAGAAATACAACCATCTGTGCCAATAGCAGTGCCTCCTTTGGCTGCTGTCCCACCTACTGCAGCAATAGCCCATCAGCCTGTAGCCCAAGAACCAACTACACCAGTTCCAAATTACCAAGCACTTAATAATACATTGAGAACCATTAGCAATGAGATTGTTAATATCAAGAAATAGTTTGGTCAATAGTACAGGCCTTACCAAGCCCCGTATCAGCAAAACCAATAGTATAGGTAACCTTTCCAAGATGATCCTTAGAGTCAAAGAAGAAGATACAACCCTCGACCTTTCCAATCTTACAATCCAAATGCTGCTAGTACCTTGAAGGAGCTTGTACCCATAAAGAATAACTTAGCTCAAGATAGTGACTAGTGTTATCCATGTCACCAACCGCATAACCAAGCTACATACACAAATGGAGTAAGAAATTAGGCAATCATGGTTCAGAATAGTTATGCAAATTTGAAAGGTGTCTTTGGGGAAGTTTCAACTCTGTAAAATAATGCTGATGTGGCCTTAATGAACTGGCAAGAGTCTGATTTCTATGGTATAAGCTACCCACAAGGTCAAAACCAGCAAAGTACACCTATTTCAGCCAACATGAGATCAAAATAGAGAGTTGCAGATATTAACCAACAAGTTGCAGTGGTACAACAGTAGCTGGTGAAAGAAAAAGTCAAGCCTTTCCCTCACAAACTGCCCTTGTATCATAGCAGAAAGTACAAATTCTGCAAAGGGATCAAACTGTACCAGTAAAGGATTAGCCTAAGGTGCAACAACAGTCTTCACAAAGGCAAATTGATGCTGCTGCTGTAAAAGGATAGCAGAAGGTAAATTCCATTTCTTTCAACATAGTTGATCATCTTAAGAAATCTACGGTGAGTATGTTAGTTATGGATGCCTTGGTCAGGAAAGAGGCCTTGGCTGAACTCTCAATTTCTGAACATTCTACTCAAGAGAAGGCCAAAGTTGTACTTGCCAACAACACAAAAATTAAGAGTGGACAACCAACAAATGAGGTAAAACCTCCTCCTTTCTATCTAAGTCTCGTTATTGGTGATAAACTTGTTCATAACTGCATGGTAGACTTAGGAGCAAACAGTTTAGTCATGCCCAAAAGTCTAGCTGATTCATTAGGATTGGTTTATGAGCCCCTTGCAAAATGAGTAGTCCAGTTAGACAGGTCTGCACTTAGTATTGCAAGAATAATAAAAAATCTGCCTCTTACATTGCATGCTTGTCCTAATTTTACCATCCATCAGGATATTTACATCATTGATCTGCCACCTAGTTTTGCAATATGCCTTTCTAGGGAGTTCACAACCAAATTGGGTGGGTTTCTATCCTCTGATTGGTCCCACTTGTTCTTCAGAACAAGATATGGTACAAAAGTAACCATACAGTCCAAACCACTTGCAAAAGACCATATTGAGCCTTATGTTCCCAGCCCAATAAATGCTAATCTATACATCACCCGCAGGCAGAGGGATGAACCCATGAGCCTAGATCCCAATGCACCCATAGAAGACATAAATTTAGATGATTGGGCAGCTGAAGATCATGAAAGTAACCCTTTCCATCACACAGATGAGGTAGGATTAGGCATCTATATGATATAGGAACCTGATACAGTGATTCCTAATCTGATTAAAGACTAAAGTTAGTTGGAATGACAAGAAGATCAGCTTTGGAAGCTGTACTTTAATGAATCAAGGACCAAGACAGGTGCTAGTGGAGGTAATAGGTTGATTTCACCTCAAGGAGACAAATATTATGTAGCCTTAAGGTTCACTTTTTGCTGCACAAACAATGTGGCTGAGTATGAGGCCTTGATCCATGGTTTAGAGTGGGCTAAAAAAAAGGGTATCAAATCTGTCCAAGTTTATGGGGATTCTGAATTGATCATTAATTAGGTTAGGAATTTGAATGCTACTAAAAATGATCTACTCAAAAAATATAAGCATAGAGTGTGGGATTTAATTGAATTTTTTTATGTTTTAAATCTGTTTTCGATTCCCAGAAACCAAAATAAGTATGCAGACAAACTTGCAGCCTTGGGATCTCAATTTGAGATTCCTGATCAGATTCAAAATATTGAAGTATAGCCATATGTCAAAGTAGTTGTTAGGCTTTCTGTCCCTGATAATAGTGTTTCCTAGCAAGTATTTGACAATGATGAGCAAATCTTAAGTTTTTTGAGTATAGAAGTTGAATTTGCAGCTGATAATCAACATCAATTTCAAGATCAGATTGTACAACTGAAATCCAACAAGCTACCCAAAGGGTTGGTTACATTAGAATCAACATTCAACACAGATGACTAGTTCAGAAAAGACAAGTGCAGCATGACGGTGAAATAAGAACACTACGAGGCAGTGGAGATTTTTAAAGATAAGTTACTGAAACTCGGAAAGGTATGCACTAGAGATGAACAATAATCATTTATTCAGTTATGTCAAGATTTTTCTGATGTTTTTGCATGGGAGTATAAAGACTTAAGGGGTTTTGATCCTGGTTTGGCCTAGCATACCATTGAATTAGAGCCTAATGCCAAGCCTGTTAGGTAGAAACAAAGACCCCTCAATCCAAAACTTGAACATATAATGAAGGATGAGTTAAATAAATTGATTGAGAGCAGTATCGTATTCCCGATAAAACATACCTCCAATTTGGTCCCAGTTAGAAAAAAGAATGGAGAAATCTAACTTTGTGTCAATTTTCGTGATATAAATTAGGTCTCATTGAAAGACCACTATCCTCTTCCTTCCATGGAACAAATATTGTAAACTATTTCAGGTTCTGATAGGCATTCCTTGTTAGATGGTTACTTAGGTTATAACCAAATCCTAGTCAAAGAAGAGGACCAATATAAAACTGCATTCACAACTAAGTGGGGTACCATGGCCTATCAGAAAATGCCATTTGGTTTGTCCAATGTAGGGGCAACCTTTTAGAGGGAAATGGATATGGCCTTCCATGGCCTTATGAACAAAATAGTGAGCACTGGTGTATTTAGACGACATAACTACTTTTTCCAAAGATACTAATGATCATTTGGACCACTTGAAGCAGATTTTTCAGAGGTGCAGGGCATTTGGAGTTTCATTGAACCCTAAAAAATGCATATTTTCAGTTCATGAAGGTAAACTTCTCGGCCATACTGTTTCAAAACAAGGTATTTCTATTGACCTTGAGAGAGTTTCAGCCATTCTAGATTTACTACTGCTTGCACACAAGAAAGGCTTGCAGAGCTTTCTTGGAAAAATTAATTTCGTGAGGAGATTTATTCCAAACATTGTAGCTTTGTTACAACCTCTCACTGCCATGTTGAAGAAGAATGTGCCATTCAGCTGGACTAAGGAAGGAAAAGGAAGCTTCGGGTAGATCAAGGAAGTTCTCGCAGCTACCCCTACCCTCATTAATCCTAATTATGAGAGGAATTTTATTTTATATGCTTTTGGAGGAGCTGACACCATTTCTGCAATGTTATGTCAGCAAAATGATGAAGGTTTAGAGCACCTAGTAGTATTTTTCAGCCAGGTACTGCATGATTACGAGGTAAAGTACTCTTTTATGGAAAAACATATTTTTGCTATTGTCAGGAGCCTCAAGAAATTTAGACACAAGTTGTCTAATAACAGAATTTACCTAATGGTTGCTCATCCCACTGTTAAGAGTTTCTTATTGAATAGAGATATAAATGATAAGAGGGCTGGTTGGATAACTAGAGTTATGGAATTTGATGTTGATATCAAAGTGACCAAGCTGATTGGAGGCAAGGGCTTATGCGAGCAGCTTGCTAAAAGTGAAGAGCACAATCAAGAACATGACGAGGACATTGAAATAGTATTGAATAATAATGTACCAGCTCCTACAAATAGCTCAGTGTAGCAGATGATGCATTAATTACAATTCGGTCAATGCCCTGAAGGTTTGGATAGGGCAGGAAGAAGGTATTTCAGGTTACAAGCTACTCCTTATGCTATCATTGATGATATTTTATATAGGAGAGATTTTAATGGTGTATTTCTGAGGTGTGTTGGACCTAATCAAGTTGATAAGATGTTAGAGAAGTTTCATAATGGACCTTCAGGAGGTCACTTTGCAGCTAGGACAACTGCTTTGAAGATTATGCAAGCTAGTTATTATTGGCCTGACTTGTTTAAAAATTCTTTTGTTTGGGTGAGAAGATGTTAGAAGTGTTCATTATTTGCAGGTAAGCAAAGGCTTGCTACCTTACCCTTGCATCCTATTAAGTTGAACAACCATTTGCAAATTAATGGGTCATCCCACAATAATGGGTTACACTTTTTGGCCAAACTTGACATTGAAATCAATATTTTGAACTAAATCTTCATGTTCTGACACCTATAGCCACTAAACCATTAGGAATTTGAAGATGATAAGAACTAGTGGTTTGTGAGATTTTGTTTTTAGATTCCATATATTTATTTTAAAAAAAATTTGGAGTTAAATTGTAAATTTTTTTGCATCTCCTTTGATAACTGGTTTTTAATAGTAAACAACATTTTTTTAAAGTGATGTGTACTCCGTAGCACATAACATTTTTTCTACAAAGGATAAAATTCTGATTCTTTTTAATTTAGATTGGTAACACCAATATATAGTGTATGCATTTGGTTTCATAATATTTTGTTGAATATATATTTTTTAATTAATTTTTGAAGTCAAACCAATTATAATTTAGACATAGGGGTATTCCGTAAAACATAACTTTTTCTGTATGTATCAAAATTCAATTTTTTTTTCTTTTGTTGAAACAAGAACATCAATACCTAGTGCATAGATATTTTTTAGAATTTTTTTCAATAATTTACTAATTTTCCATGTGTGTAGAATAGAGAACTTGATGTTCGGTGAAAAACATTCACAAGAAATAAAAAATAAATTAAAATTATATTTTTTGGGAAGATCATAATAAGGACTACATGCTTACAAAGCATAAATTTTAAATGAATTCATTTGATCCCTCAAAAGATAAATCAAAATTGGTTTTTTATCAGCATTTTGATAGGTGTAGAGGAGACTCCATTATAGGTATGGTTTGAAACTAGCGGGGTTCTATCCAAGGGGGTTTGAATCTAAGGGGGTTTGATCAAACCCTCTTCAATTAAAATCCTTTAAATGGAAACTTTCAAGGCTTAAATCATTATAATTTCTAAAAATATGTGATTTTAGCAAAAATCAGGATGTTCCAGAAAGTGTAACCCATTATTGTGGGATGGATTTCATAGGACCAATAAACCCATCTTCAAGTGCAAGCCACAAGTGGATCTTGACTACAACTGACTATTTCACCAAGTGGATTGAGGCTGTTGCTTTAAAAGAAGCAAATGAATCTACTATTCTAAGTTTCTATCAGGATCTGGTATCAAGATTCGGTACACCAGATTCAATCATCTCAGGTAATGGTTTAGCTTTCATTGGACTAAGAATTTTAGATTGGTCTATCAAAAATAATATCTTTTTGAATACTTCTTCTAACTATTACCCACAAGGTAATGGGCAGGCCGAATCTACCAACAAAAATCTGATAAGGATCATCAAGAAAATTGTTGAAGACAACCAGAGAATATGGCATGAAAAGTTAAAGTTAGCTCTTTGGGCTAACATAATTACACCCAAGAGAGTTACTGGTTGCTCTCCATATGTGCTAACTTATGGCAAAGAGGCTAGATTGCCTGTTTTTGTTGAATTACCCACATTGACTTTCATCAAAGAGCTTGAGCTGCTAGAGGAACAACCTTTAGTAGTCAGGCTAGCTCAGCTCATGGAGTTAGAAGAAATCAGCAAAGAGGCTTTGAAGAAGCTTGATATACATCAAGCTCAAATGAAGAATGCTTTTGATAAAAGGGCAAGACTAAGGAGCTTTATTGTTGGTGATTTGGTGTTCAAATGGAATGAATTAAGAAGTAGACCTAGAAAGCATTCCAAATTTGATGCAATTTGGGATGTGCCTTATGTTATCATAGAGTGCAAAGAAAACAATGCATTTTAGCTATCCAAGTTAAGTGGAGTGGTGCTGCCTATTCTAGTCAATGGGATCCACCTCAAGCATTACCTCTAAGGATAAGTACTACCTTTGTATATAGTAGAGTAGTGCTGCAGTCAATAAGTGTTCATACACATTTGTTTCAGTTTTTTGTTTCCCTAAGTGCCACTGCATAGGTGTTTTGGCCATCAGGGCATATTAATTTGCTTTCAGTTGTGTTTGTTTTCAGTTTTTCTGTTGCTGTTTGGATTGTTGGAGAGCTGAATTGCAGTGTTTTCCAAGTTTGAGAAGGACAGAGTATGACTCAATGCCCAATGGATGTTCAAGGTAACCAATCCAATGCTTAGCAGGCAAGCATATAACAGAAGTCGTCAGAAATGTTACCATTTTTTCACCACAGCTCAAAAATTGGCAGAGCTGATGTAACAAGTTCATTTTTAGAGTGAAGGTTAACATTATTCTATTATGAGTTATTTGCATAGTTATTGTATATCAGTATTAATTACAGTTTAATTGTTCAAAAGAAGAAAAGATTTCAGATCATTCATTACATTACAGAACATTCAAGAGAGATAAGTATTTCATTCACCACAATGGTTATTCATTTACAAAGTTGAAATACATTAAAGAATAAGCGTTGCATTGAAAGAAATAATGACATATCAAATGTCCCACACAAGCTGTGGGTATAGCTGAACATATGCAGATATAAAGAAAATACTATGCATCTAATGATAAGAAAAGAGAAGGTCATAGCCATCATTGCCTTGGAGGTTTCTGATCTTTGAAATTGTCTTTTGTCCTACTCCTGATCTTCGACATGAACCTGCAAAAAATGTGGGAATGTCCTGTTAGAGCTCTAGTTATGAAATCCCTATATCCTATCAGAAGAGGCATAACACTTTGTTCATAGTGCATTGATCAATGATCATCATCCACATGCAGAAGGAATTGAGAAAGAAAAAATCATGGAACTTCATTGTTTTTATTCTAATCTATTTGTTTCATGTGCAGGTATATGATAAGTCATGTAGCTGATTGAAGACATATTAGCATGTGGTGTCAAGTGGGCTCCCACAAGGGTTGAGCCCAACATGCTGCTTCCCCTTAATATCAGAAGGGATGAATGGACAAAGAAAGAATCATTATTCACATTGCTTTAATTACATGACAACTGAAGGAGTAGAAAGTAGTCATATACATTGATGTCAAGAACAGAATACACCTATGACTACACCTCAAAGGATGAAATTGAATCATAAGAGTAAGCTGAACTATTTCAGGACAACATTCAATGCAAAAGGACAACAATCATTACTACTTTAGATTATTAGAAATAATATTAGATAATTACAATAAACAAGACACCAGAATGTAGTTGGAAGGATTTATTTGGTATGTATATGCATTTGCATTTGATATGATACACTAATAGAATAATCAAAAGTTAAAGCACTATGGCAGATTTGTTTGAAGATATCCAATGTATGCATATCTAAAGTAAACATAGATACAAGCTATCTAGTTTCCTTTCACTTTATTAGACTTGCTTTAGGAAATATGAGAACAACTGCATCATGGAGAGACAAATATAAATTCAGCAGATAGTGCTATAGGAGAAAGACAAATGGAACAATAGGGGCTACACTGTCCACATGGAGTAGTATCTTGTTCATAAGAAAGTCTCAATGATTCCAAGTGACTGACATGATAACAAGAAGAATCAAATACAATTGTTCATGTCCATCTACAGAAGGTGCAACATTCAATTCCAACACAAAAGGTACCTCATCAATGAAGTTTGTTCATAAATAATAAGATTCAGATATCTATTCAATCTTCCATCAACGATGATAGACTGAATTGGATCATCCAAAGTACATGCATAATCAATGTAAAAGATGATTGTAAGGTAAGTCAACCAATACAACTGTCATGAATATCAAATGTAAGCTACATGAAGAAGTAACTGCAATACAAAATGAGAGATCTCAAATGCACCATAATAGAGAGCATCTACTGGACTAGTGAATAAATCTGAGTTTGTTTTGAAGAAATATATCAATAATGTAAAGTGATCATAGAGCTGTGGTAAAATGGACTGTCATATTCAAATAGTAAGTGTCATCTTCCAGATTTTGTCATTTTTATCTTAAGAAAGCATGCAGTCAAAGCAATGATAGAGAGAAGGTACATGTAACATATCATGTGGAGATATCATATACAAAGAGCACATCTAGAGATATATCAAGTGCATTATTTAGTTGTTCAAACACAAAAGAACTCTACAGAGAAATAAAATGTCAAGGTAGATGCAAAGATCTTGTTTACCAGTCATGACCCCATAGCCACTGAAACATTGTATATCAAAAGAAGTGATAGTTTGTAGAGCAACTAAAAGATGTCCACAAATGTATTGTTACAATTTAGGGAAAAAATTGCAGTCCAATTTTGAGATCCATTTCATGTTGTCATGGGTTCTGGAGCACCTTTCATTCACAACACAGAAATGCTAAAGAGTTGTATTTTTATCAACAGCCAAATCAAAGTGAAATTGCAAATAGAACAATATACAGTGGTTCTATGTAGATATGGGTCTCATGAGTGGTTTCAAGCCATTGAAAGTGTAAAGACTGCATAGAGATACAAGTTATAGCCGCTGCCACAAAAACACAGATGCAACGCTATCATAAGGGTTTCAAGTCATGAAATGGAGAAAACTGTATAGTAGAAGTCTTGATCATATATGAATCAAACATTTTCCTCATAATATGTCAACCCCACTTAGGGTTTCAAGGAGAAGGCACAAATATATAGAGAGGAAAATTGGAGCTTTCAATGATAAATGCATAGAAGAAGGGTTACAGTTAAGCCTGCCGTGGCCATACAATGGAAGTTGTTGAAGACAAATTCTCAGAAATAATACAATGAAATGCATAAGAGCAGTTGTGGCCTTTAGAAATGTTACTTGTAGGAAGAGAAAATAGTGAGTGAATTTTGCTCTAAGCCTCTTAGAGTTTTCAAGAAACAAGAACAATATACATGGTTTGTGCAGAAACAGAATTATACCAAGCACTTTCGAGCAAAGTGAGAAGGTTTAGAGACTACATTGAAATACAAAGCTAAGCCATGGTCTGATATGCTTCAGGTAAACCCATTTTATTCTCACAAAGTAAGTGCAGCTACAAAAAGGAGAAAAACATATGGCTATAGGTCTTTACCGCTCAGAAGCTACAATGCGTTGAAAGAATGAAAGATACAAAGAGAGCTAAGAAGTCTTACTTGTGTATGGAGACAATACTAGTAGTGTAGAGCCAAAAGTTCCTTTTGAGCCTCATTTTTTCTCTTAGATAATGCAATAATGACAGCCATACGTGGAGGAAAGGAACAACAGTGAACAAATATAAACAAAAACCATTAGAATATGCACACAGACCGCAACTCTATAATCCTTTTTATCTCAAAAAATTCAAGGAAAACTGAAAGGAAATGGAGAAAAGGAGTCATATATGCATCAAAGGACCATTTACCTTCGAAATCTGTAAAGTTCCATAGGAGTTGAGCACAGAAATACCAGAGATATAGTGTTTTCCAACTTGAAACCCTAGGGGTTTCAATGTCAGCTACAATCCCAAATCCTCAAAAGTGAAGTTGCAAAATGAGCCCGAAAAGATAGGGCGAACTCATTTTGTTCTTAGGGTTTCATTGAGCCCTAATCAAATGTTGACATTTTTATCACATTCATTTCTTTTTTGTGGCTCA
Source organism: Cunninghamia lanceolata (assembly GCA_027924645.1). Taxonomy (NCBI): domain Eukaryota; kingdom Viridiplantae; phylum Streptophyta; class Pinopsida; order Cupressales; family Cupressaceae; genus Cunninghamia; species Cunninghamia lanceolata. The sequence continues at coordinate 11,036,714 of BSBN01000219.1, read as the reverse complement.
GATTAATACCTTCGTGGTATTACTTCACTATAACTATGCTACCTAGGTGAGGTTGAGCCCATTGCTCCATCAAGATACTTAATGTCTCAAACACACTCAAGTACCTTGTAATATGCCATGTGGAGATGGAGATCAATTTTATGCCTTAGAATATTTTGTCAAATCATGGAGGGGAAGCCTTTAAGGCTTAAACTATTTTTTGCTATGTCCTTAGAGATTATATTATTTTTATGATTTTTTATTGAAAAATCAAACATTGTAATTGCAAAATGGTGAAATTATGAGCCATAGAGATTTATTTTTTTTGCAAGGAATCAAATTGAATAGGAGATAGATTAAAACTGCCAAGTGTTGTAAAGTTTAGTTTTAAAGCAACCATTTATAAATTGCTTTAAAACTTAAACTATTTTTAGGCAGTTATAGATAATAGGACAAATCAGATATTCCTTCTTGATTTGTTTTATTTAGAGGCAGATAAGGACAAAAAATTGAGATCTCATAGATAGAAGAAAGAAGATTTTTGGTGGGGCCACATCAGGGAACCATTTGACATCTTGTTTTCACAACTTGGACTCTTTTTGAGTACTTTTATTTATGCTTTTCTGAGGAGCTCGGAAATGGGCTTGGTGGACTATTTTTAGGAGCTTTTTCCAGCTTTCAGGGGGAGATTGATTTCAGAGCATATATGGCAGAGTTATACTTTCTTTTCAGCAGTCCCAGTTAGAGTTTTTACAGCATAGAGTAGAGATCAGAGTGCAGAGATAGCAGAGTCTTCCTCTCACATCGAGAGTGTTGTATTCAGTCTATGTGCCCATTATTCCTTCAGTTATAGAGTAGTAGTTTTCCTTCATTTTTTGCTTCTCTTTTGCAAAACTAATTTGGTGTGACATTGTGATAAACATTTATCCTCTGTTTTTGTTTTAGTTTTGTGATAAGTTATGCAGTCTTTTCGCTTAATTCAGGTTGCATGTTGTGTCTAATCAAACCTTCATGTGAAATATTTATGAATTGGGTAAAATAAGAAGTGTTGTCAGGATCAATGCTCTATGGTCTGGTTGTGAGTAAGATCTGATAGGAATTTAGTATTAGTGCATCACCTTAGATTTTCATTATAGTCATTTACTTCATTTTACCTCTTTCTATCCCTTTTCCCCTACAAGTCATTAGATTAGGAAAAAATCATTAGGAGAACCAGCTCACTCTGGAGATTCCCTGTCGACATAGATCATCCACATCTGAGAGGGTTTCCATGTTTCAATAGGGTAGTCAAGCTTGACTTGGTTAGTGGTACAATCCTAATTGACAATAGTATTTAAAAGAACAATACAAAACTATTTAACTATATTTACTTGTATTTACTTATTCCATTGTACCATCTCCATGCTCTCTTTTCTCCAACACATTGATGATTGTCTCATGCTCTTCCATAGAAATTGTCCATAGCTCTTTATTTGAAGGTTTTCCATGATACCTCTCTAGTTTTATATTTGTTACCAACACCAAATGTGAGTAGTGTATAATCTTCTTATGTGTTTCATAATCTTCGAATGTAGGCAAACCATTCTTCTTTATTAGGTATTTTCGTAGCCAAGTGCCAACAACCGCCACCGAACTTATTGGATAATGATAGCCATCATCAAAGAAATTCTCAAAATTTGCTTAAGGGGATCAAAGAAGTTCTCAAAATTTGCTTAAGGGGATCAGAGACTTGCTATCAAAATTTGCTTAAGGGGATGTCTTAAGGGGATCACCGAACCTGTTGGATAAGGAAAGCCATCATCATCTTCTCAAGGTTCTGTTAACTTATGTTTAATCTCCACACAACGAGCCAACCAATATTTTGTTTCCTCTTCATTCTCCTCAGGTGCAACAACAGCGTACACATGTCCTGCAAACAAATTTTGATTCAATAACTTGCACATGTCCATAAAATTTGACCAATCTACATACATGCATTCATATGTACACATAAATAAATAAAAGCACTACAAAATAGTAATGAATTGAAATAAAATGAAATACTTTGAATTAAATTACCTTCTTGTACAAGATCTGAAACACGGTCATAATCATCTGATGCAAACAGTTGATCATTGTCTTCAATTATTGTTTCATATTGATTGTGTGCTTGTGCAGGTGTCAACGATCTTTTCTTCCACTCTTCAACCCATTCTATATTCTCACATGCTTCCCAATCTCCTGAAATACAAAACTAACAAAAATATGCAAGATCTCTTATCCAGATAGTCCATGTACTTGCATTTGAACTCCTAAATGAATGCCATTTAGTAGATCCACTGATTGTCTCGCAATCAAGTCTAGGTAGAATATTTTCTTCTTCAACCAACCAAAAGAATCGGTGAACTGTAGAGTACTTGCTTGATCCAGGTGTACATAATCTTATATTGCACCAATCGACAATCCCACATGCATCTTTAAATTTTACTGCATCCTCAAATTTCAAATGTTGTCTAGCAATAATTCTTTTAACACACACACCAGCTCCATCATGTTCTCCTTTACCATGTCTAGCTTCAAAAAAATTCCACATATGTTGGACATTATGTTCCTTGTGAACCTACTTAACCAATAGAACATTCAAGCATTCTTGAACTGCCCCGTATAATTATCTGACCATATGAGATGTTCTGTCATCTGGATTCCTCTTTCTCCTAAATTTGTATAAAATATATTGAAACAATATTGAATAAACTCTGACGAGTGTAACAGGTTGTCACTCAAATAGAAATGATACTCCCTCAAAACTTTTCTATCATCCTCTATGCTATCATCTGCATGTCTATAAACAATATGAACAAACATAGCCACCTGCACTGAATTGTAATATTGTGATTGGATTTCCTCTTGTAGAGCTAGAGTATAGTTTTCCACAAAATCAACTACTGATAGTATAGTACCAACTAGAAATGTGTTTTTACATGCACGAAATTGTCCATCAAGCCATCGAGCTTGTTAAGAGTGCTTGACATATTTTGGTACAATCTTACTTTTAAACTCTAATATGAATGCATGTACACTAACCTTTTCTGTAATTAAATCACAACACTTTCCAATTTTTCTATCTTTTAAAGAATATTCAACATTCTTAAATGTTTTAACATCCACTAATTGTTGTCCAAAATCATTTTCAACACTTTCATGCATACAAACTCTTAAGAAAGAAAGATTGCCACAACTAGTGCATTGTCCAGAAATACATGAACTTAAATAAAATAATTTTCCATTAGATCTTTCACAAAACAAACTTGATATAAACTCTTTTATTGTTTCAGTGGCATATTAATATCACATTCCTGTATAATCATGTCAGTATGTAAAGTACAATGTATATATTGAAACACATCATAATAATAATGAAATTGAACATGTGTTTTACAACAACAAAATATTCATTGCTTATTAATCTTTACATACCATGGTTTGCATTTTTTAAAAGATCTTTGACTTATTCTAATATTACCAGGTAACACTAATTCACCATAAATTTTTTTATAAAATTCAGTTTGCATTGTATCTAATAGGTGTTTTGGATGAGGATCGCAAACTTTAGACTCCAATCTTAATTTTAAAACATCTCTAGCATTAGATGATACCCTAGTATTATTGTGCCAATATTTTTTGATCAAAGATTTGATTTCAACATTCAGTTTCATGTCAGATCTCAGGAGTCAACCACTAAAACTCTAAAATTTGGTTGATTGGATCATTTTCTATACTTTCTCTTCTTTTTGCCGCTCTTACCAATGTTTTAGGATGTATTTTTAGAATTCCACTAATATTGCTTACTATTCTTCTATTCAAAGTTGATTTATTAACTATAGCAGTTGTTATATCTCATCTTGCTGCATTCTTATCTTTAGATTGACTATTCTTTCCAATAGACTCAATGGTACTAGCAATAGTAGACATAACATGTTTTAGTGATTGATCTTTTCTTCTTGGTTTAACAAAAATGCCTAACATTTTCATTACTTTTCTCATTTTCCACATTCTCATTAATTGCATCATTAGTTGACATTGAAATGATAGTTTTTTATGATAATTTTTTTTTTTTTTGTATAATCTATTGGCATGTGTTCTTATTTGTCTCCAAGAAATCTTACTAGGAAGATTATCCAAAACATCTCTTTCAATTTTAATTTTTTTTTTCTCATTTTTAACATCACATCCTAGATTTTCATTTTCATTTTCAACTTTAAAACAATTTTTATTTTCAACAACAAAATGGTTTTCATTTTCATTTCCAACAACAAAACGCTTTTCATTTTCATTTTCAACAAACTTAGGATTTTCATTTTCATTTTCAACAACAAAACGGTTTTCATTTTCATTTTCATTTTCAACAACATTTTGTCTCAAATCTTGATCTCTACAAATATTATCGATCTCAACATTGTTATATCCAGCTTCTTTTAAATCTCCTATCAACACCATTTCTGTTTCATTCAAAGGTTGATTTGAAGACGTACCTAGATTTGTGCCTATTGAAACATTCTCCATAGCATTGAAATGGGGATTTGAAGACATACCAGGAGTAGTTTGTATAATCGTATTAGTTTCGACATTCACCTCTTGCAAATTTGCATCATCTACATCCATGGTCTCCTCAATATTTTTATCTTCAATAGTTGTGGAATTAGATGCTTCATCATTATTCATTGATCGAATCTTTATTCTTTTATCTCTTTGTCTTTTTGCCTCCTTCTCTCTCTTTGCTTCAATTTCTTCAGGGGTCAATAGCTTCCTATCTTTCCTCTTATTACGAGTTTGTGATCCCATGATTAAAAAATTATGAAGTATGTACAAATGAATGTCAAAAACTTGAAAGCCTTCCTTCTTTGTTCAAGTCCTTCAAACAAGTAGCAATTCAACAAAAAAACACTCAAACAATGTCTCAATGATGGCTCCTTTCAAAATTCAAACAAAATCCCAAGTTGATGGACCTACAAAAGACAAAAGATGGTAGAGAATGTTGCAAATGTCATTGTCGGCCATACAAAATAAGTTGCAGGGTCGACAGTGATAGTCTTCTTAAAACAATGGTCAAATAGTAAACAGGATCCCGTTTTGTTCTGTACCAACAAAGTAAGAAACAAGATCTCGTTATTTAAAGTTTGAATTTTAGGCTCTCGTTTTGCTTTGTAACCCGGTTCGGGAAAAGCTTTGGGGACCCGAACCTAACCTCTGGACCTGGTTTGATCTACAACTTGAAGGTCTTGTCAATGTCACAACAAAATAGTGAATTTGGGCATATGTCTGATGGCCTTTTTTGTAAAATTTTTTGACGAAATTAAAACCCATTATAGATGAGACAATGTAGATTCTAAATATGTAATTTTTTTTACAATTAGATATTTTTTCTATTTTTTAATTAATTTCTGATGAAACAGGTCCATAAACTTGAATTATCAGGGTTTTTTAGTATTCTAATAACTTTTTATTAAAATATTTTTTGTAAAAAAAAATGTACGAAAATGTACTTTAGACAATTCTTTTCAATTTAATTTTTTTTTTCAAAAAATGTTAAGTTTAGGTCATCTTATGCATGACGTACATGACAATTTTTTAAAACACCAAATTTGGCCAATAAAAATTTAACAAAAAAAATATTCAATAAAAAATTACAAAAAAAATGGAAAACGTGCTTCAGTGAGTTACAAATATTTTTCCAAAAGGATTTAGAAAAATATGATTTTTTAGGTCAAAATATGGATGATGTACATGTGCATGGTATAGAAAAAAAAAGTGACTTTTAAAGAGTGGTTTTTAGAAATGCCTATTGAAAATAATTTCTATCATTTGGGTATTAAAAAAAATTACATATTTGGAAACTAGACTCCGAGTACTACATTTCATATTTACTGACTTTTTTCAAGATTCCACCTTTAAGTGCTTCAAATTTTTATGTCAAATGTGACAAATTTTGAAAATTAGGGAAAACACTTCCACTTTTTGGCCAAAGAGTGGACTCAACTTCTTGCACACACCCATTTGCATGACACAATCTTCTATGCCAAACCTAGCTTTCATTGGTCTGAGTTGTGAGCCCAGGAATGTCACTTTTTTTGAGATGATAAATATTCTCTTATGTCCTTTTTCCAATGGCCATTGTAGCTCCAGAATTCTCTTGATTTCAAAAGTATCATTCTCAAATACAAGAATGAATCCCTTTTTGCCTAACTGTCCAACACTTAAGAGACTTTGCTTTAGATTTTTAACATAAAAAACATCATCAGTAATTTGTCTATTGCCAAGATTGATTGATCCTTTTCCACATATTTCAACAGTGCAGTCATCTCCAAACCTAACTAGCCCTCCATCATATCCTTCCAAACTTACAAACTTACTTTTGTCACTAGTCATGTGATTTGAACAACTACTATAAATCACCCAACAATTCTCACCTTGAAATATAGCTTCATTTCTGGTGCATACCTCTAAATCAGAACACCTTAGATTGTTGACACTCTTATTTTCATAAAATGCTTCCTTGGACAAACCGGCTTTATTATCTCTTGATGAGCATTCGGGTGCATCAATAAGTAGCTATTTTTCTTGAGGCTCCATTTAGGATCTCCCTCAAGTTGTTAGACTCTTTCCGAAGGGACATGGCTCTGATACCAATTGTTGAAATGCGCCAGACAACTGAGAGTGGGGGTGAATCAGTTGTCCCAAAAACTCAAACACTTATGCACTTAAACATTAATCACTTGTCCACAGTTATTATGATTAAACAATGAATGCATGAAATCAAAAACTTAAACACAGATGCAACACTAAACACAAGAGACACCAGATTTTTACATGGAAAACCCCAAGGTGGGGAAAAACCATGGAGAGGATTAGCTCTCAAAATATATTGCAATCTTTGAAAAATGATGTCCAGGCTTGGTCACTCCACGGGCCTAGAACATGCTGGCTCACTGCCATGAAGTACAGCTAGGTCTAGCAAGCTCATTGCCTCAACCCTAAACCTAGAAAGATTACAACGAGGGCTGTTAAACCCTAAGGGATGTTAAACCCTACTGGTGGCTCACTTCCAGGCTCACTACCAAGATCAACATCTTCATGTCTGAGATTAATACATTGAAGTACAATAGTTCCTCTGCTCTGATCTGCCTTTCCACCTCTTTCCCTGTCTTCCCATCTTCACACAAGGACATCTTTTCCACAACTAAATTACAAGTATTTATACACTTCATCAACATTGGAATGATCATTAAGGTCAACATTACAATCATCAACCATTGGAACAATCTCCAAGGTTGGCATTACAAACATTTACAAAATAGGTCTTGACCTAATTCAGAATTACGCAAAGGAAATGTATTATAGATGTGTGTAGATCATGCCACACCTTAGGTGGGACTCAAACATGATCTTCCACACCACAATATGCTTCTATAATCTTCAAGAGATCTCTACAATCATTGGAGTTAACCAAGTCAGCTAAGACTGGTTACACGCTACGTTGTCTGGGAATAATCTTCAAACACGATCTTAATTCCTTAATGCAGACCAATGTAAAGGAATGAACATGATCAGGAGGTATCTACAAGCACGTTGAAATCACCAGAAGTAACCACACAAGCTTAAACCACTTTATCCATGAGATTCTTCACATCAAAGCACATGAACTTCACTGTCTTCAACTGTCATAAAAGAAAGATAGCTTGCGGACCACCAAAACATGAACCATTGTAATTGTAGGTACTTATCATAATCCTAGACTTCCCTCTAGAACCACAGAGCAAAATACTTTAATGCGGAGGAATGCGGAGCAAAATACTTTCTCTCAGGCACTAGTGAATAATCAGAAAAAGCAAGTTTTACTCTGGTGAATGTAAATCACTCAAATCTTCATACCAGAGACTCAAACTTAGGATTTAACATCTTTAGACATGCCTCTAAATAACTTCAAATCCATAGACCAAGATCTTCAGTCAACAAGAAATGCGAAGCAATCTTCTGGACTGTTCTTCAGTATGCAACTCACTGTCTTCACTGTGATTCACCATTTACTTCCTGATTCTTCTGGAGGGGCTAATTTTCTCAATATCCTCAACATATAAGTCTTCTAACAAAATAACAAAATAGGATATAATTGACACTAATGACAACACTGATTAGGCACATACTTGCAACATAACCCATGTTGCATTATTGACCCCACTAAGTTCTTTTGGTATAATGCCTATCATACTTAGTGAGTGTGAGATGTCATTGTGTGGTAGAGAGTTTCCCATTAGATCAAGACACCTATCTCTCTAGGTTAGTGTAGAGATATTACTATCAGAGGAGTTTCCTTACATTGTGTGTCTTACCTAGTCCAATCCCTCATAGTGTGACAGGTTGAAAATTGTTAATCACTTTCCCTAGTAGTTGTAACTTATCTTCCCATAGGGTTGTTCACTTTACAAAAGTTTTAAGATGAATAGAAAACCACTATAGTTTGAATTACATGCAAATTTAATATCAAACCCCTTGGGAGCCAAAATCTATTAAGTCACCTCGATTCAAATATGGATCTGATTTTGGGATTAAATTCCATTAATCGATAATTAGGTTGAGGTTGTCCAAGCTCTTCACGACTTAGTGAAAATATTAGGGTTCCTTGAGTTAAATTTTAGATTAGTCTTGGATGTCCACAAATATGAGAAACTACCACGTGTACTCTAGAGTGATGCATGATTGTGACAAAGGTCACCCTTGTAGACATCTGGATATGCAACAAGTGGAAAATATAAATGTGGATTTGAGAGTTTAATTAAAATTAATCTTAAGATCACATCTATTTTGGTCTTGCATCTCTTTGGTGCTATGTTGTGCTTTGGGTGATCCAAGGTAAACATGAACCCAATATCCCAATTTAAATTGGTTTAGTGAATGATTAGGTCTAGACTTTGAGAGTTTGCTAGCACAATTATAGTGAGCCACATGTAAGCCTATCAAAGTTTAATTTACATATAATGTGCCTGCTATAAATAGCCAACACATTGTGTGTCAGGTTGTGCCAAGTGTAAATTGCCAATACATTTCTCTTGAAGATCTTCCCATATAATGGGCCCCACAAGAAAAATCACCTAAATTGTGTTTAATCCATATTTTACCCATTGGTATTAATAAATAAATTATGGACTGCTTATCTCCATGCACTAGTTGCCTTGGGTAATTTTGTGGAGGGAAGTAGTGACAAGATTTTGTCATATATTCTAGGATAAGGTGAGATCAATGCAAGTGTTGTCTCCTTATTCACTTGAATATTAAATAGTTAAGGAAATTCCTTTTAAATTTAAATTGGGTTTAGAGAATTCTTGCACCATTGAAGTGAAATCTTGATCCTTGAGAAGTATGAGCAAAGGAGTGGATTCAATAGTAGACTTCAACTAGTTTATTAATTAGGTTGGGTTTGATTGTGTTAAGCTAAGAAGTCATGCCTAAGTTAGAAGTATTTAGTAAATTTAACTCTAGGAATCAGTTTGTTATTTGTTGAGGGAATAGTGAGGTCTGATTCCATAATTGCCTTTGATTGGTTCCCTAGGGTTAATTTTTCCATATGTTCTAGTTAATCCCATTTAGAGTCTAGCTATTCCTAGGGACAATTATCAAGTCAACTCAGGTGTGGTGGATGTTGATTGCACTACGTGTCTGTTAAGATATTGCAAGATGTGATTTCTAGTCTAATTACCTTTAGCCATTTTAATCCTAGCAGTAGACACAAGCCAAGTAAGTCAAAGCAAATGAAATACTATATTTAGATGGTTGTCACTCCACTTTTATGAGGAAATGAGATTTGAGAGCTCCAAGTAAGGGATGAATCTGATAATGATTACATTCCAGTTAAATGTGTGGCTAGGTCCTACTATTCTAGTCATGGTTTTTATGTTCCCTTACTACTAAGTGGCAATAATTGATTGGTTATTAGAGTACCTTGGAACTAAAGTTAATTTAGATTAAACAAGCTCTCAATGCCAATTTAAATAAATCATATTTAAATAGATATCATAACCATTAGACATCATTTCTTTTAAAGAAATTGATAGCATTTCCCATATTAGCATTATTATAGTTTGAAATGCAACTCCTGCACGCTATTGAAATGGCTACTCTATGCTTCAATTGATTTTTCCCTCCTCTCTTTGTGGACCTAAGAGGTGGCTTTTTTCTTTAGGCGTTACTGTTTCTCACGTTGTCCTTGATGAAGGTTTTAGGTCACGTGGTGGAGCGGTTACTACTAGAGATGGTGTCTCTGCTATATTTGATGGCCCTCAGACTGCGTTTATGATTTCCCCTTACCATTTTAAGTGGGGCCCTTTCAGTGGCAAGGGAAGAACTTGCTCACATTTGCATTCCTTAGATAGTGTTTAGGGGTAGCTTCCTTCACTAGTATGTAGGAAGATTACAACTCATGGTTCTTCTCCTTTTGGTGGGTTTTTTCTAGATCTTAGTGTGGTTTTGATTGTGCCATGTCTCATCTTGGAACAAAATACCTCTGTACCTATGAATGTGTGTGGTTTCTTCATGAGGCTAGGGTTTGAACAACCCTTCTTTCATGGTAGCTGTCCATAATGGCACAATCTCCTCTCATGCGGTTATGGCTAGTTTAAGAGTTCTTGGTCAACCTCCTCTACATGACAAGATTTGGCCCTTGCCCTGTTCCCAAACTACCCTTGTCATGGTTTGTGGATAGGAGGTAATTGATAATGAAGATTTTAATAGTCCTTGTGGCATTATTGGTATATTTAATAGCTTATGTCCCTCTCTTCTAGAATTGAACAAATGGGTTTCAAATTCATGGCTACCTCTTGTTGAGGGAAATATTTAGCTCTATCCTTGTGCTCGGGGATTCTTCATAGCTACCTTTAACTCTATGAGTGATATATAGATTTGGTGTTGGATGGTAGGTTATGGTCAATCCATGTCCTTATACAACCCCCTTTCTGAACCTCTCAACATCAAACCAATCTGGATTAGGCTCCCCAATCTTCCTCTATAGTTCTAGGAATAATCATACTATGGGGTCATTGGTAATGCTATTGGTCATTTCTTGAAGATGGACACTACTAGTTTCACCATGGGCCTCACCATGTATGCCCATATTTTGGTGGACATTGATATCTCCAAGGATCTCCATGGGGATATTATTTTGATGGTGCAGGATAGGCCTTGGACTCAGTCACTCAATTATAAGGGTCTCCCCTTTCACTATAGATGATGTTTTACCATTGGTCACCTAGCATCTGAATCTTCTCACTCTACCCATAATGTTGGAGCAACCTCATGGTGGTAGAATTCCCACATAGACCACTTGATAGTTGTTGGTTCTAACTCTCATGATGATGTTTCTCTTATGAATTCAATGTCTTCTTAGGATGTTGGATCTTCTCTTTTGGTGGGGGCTTCCTCAGTGGTTCATGTGACACCAATTGATACCTCTTCCTTTGACCCATTGCATGTTGCTTCCTTCATGGTTCCCTCCCCCCATGATGAGTCGTGATGGGATCCTTGCTCTTGACATGTCGACAACTTTATTGCATCATAAGGTTTCTTTATCTGGTCTATCTCCCTCTCTTCATGAGACATCTAGGGCAGAGGCAACGATAGAGGAATCCCCTCTCCTCTTTCCTTGATCTAAAGATTTAGTTAATTATATATCCTAGATCGCTGCCCAAATACGAAAGATAGGTCTTCCCAAGTTTGTCTCTAAATCCCACACTTGGATTAAGGGTTAGTGGATTGAGAGGTCGGGGTTTGGTGTTGTGTAGGCTGTTGACCCCCTAGTGTTTTTCTTAGTTTTTGTTTTGTGTTAGCAGTGGGGCTATAGTTGTATTGTTTAATAGCCATGTTCTTTGGCTATCTATCTGGTTCACTGGTTGTGTCTAGCTATGTTTTGACTCTTCTCTCTTAGAACCAACACTTCTATGCTCGTGTCTATCACTATTTGTATAGGGTTAGGGCCCTTCAACCCTTTTACCATAATAAAAAACATTAAGGAGGAGCATTATAACATAATGTTATTAAGGGTCTCAAGCATTTATAACATTTACAATGCTCTAATATGAGGTATACGAAACTTATATTATATACATTGCTTGAATAACATATTTAGAACAACATTTGATTGATTAATAATTTAACTAATACAACAATATTTACTACATTATTAATTATTCCTAATAGTTTCCTTGAAAGGGTGTGGAAACTATATTTACGTAAGGTTTTCCCATGTAAAATTTTGAGTATATGTGTTCCTCTTATTATGTTATTTGTATTAATATTTCTCTACTTTATGTATTAATTTAATTATTTAGTATTTACTAATAATCTAAATGAATTGAAAATAATATTAAACTCATTATTTCAACTAAGTTCAAACAATCACATTTGGGTATTTAAAGAAATTTAATGTGCAATTAATTTACATGGTCAAACAAGGAGAAAATCAATTTAGGAACATTTAAATTTAAAGGTTAAAAGAAACTCATCACATTAAATTTACATATAGGCCATCTTCATGCTTGAGAGTGTTGTCTTTGTATAGTCCCCCAAGGTAGATATTTTTAAATATTGTCATCCTTATGCAGATTTAGATAAGTTTGCTATCTACGAGGTCAGATCTTTGCTTGGCATACCAAAAACATTTTCCAAACATTGATGAATAGATTTTACATAACATCAATATTATTTTTCATTGTTGTTCCTGAAACTAAATACCCTATAGAGATATTTTTACAATATGAAATGCTTTTACACTTGTAATAATGTCTAAAATAACTCTACATAAAGATATTTCAAGAACATCCAACTTTCAAGGAATAGAAATAAAACATATAAAAAATTTAGAAAAACACATCTAACTAATTCAAAAATTGAATGCAATTAGTCAAAACTTCCCATTGAAATATCAATTTGAATATAGAAATATTTTTTGTAACGTCTAGAATGATAGATAACTACCTTGAAGCGCCTTATTATTTAAGTCAAAAATTAGGGTTTTAGTTTTACTTGTAGTGGTCAAAACATGTACTTTGAATACAAAAATTAGCTTTCAGTCTATGAAAGACAGATATACTGTTTAAGGCAAAGTTGGTCAATTTCACCGTCTATAGTACGCCATGACTTTGAATGCGTCGTTTTAGCTAAAACTATTGCTAGTATGGTTGTTAAATTTATGGCCCCCTCTATAAATGGGTGCTAGTGTTGCATTGGATTCCATCTCAATCTTCATCTACTAAGCGATAATTCAGTGGAAACGTAAAGACTTTCCTCTGCAATTGATTTAGTAAAGGCTATCAGACTTTAATATAGGGAGTTTGATGCGCATGAAAATAAGCACACTGCTTGTCGTGCTCTTGTTTGTGTTTACAGTCCATGTCTCCGCTCGATATAACTTCCCAAATTCTCTCAAAAACAAGAATCTGCTTACAGGTATGGAGAAGTTAGCTGACTGTGGTTCAGGTCCAAGCTGCAGTAGCACTACTCCAGACCCAAGACCCTGCTGCTCAACCCCCCAAAAGGCTGTTTTCTCAGAACAAAACTGGGCATTTGGGGCGGCTCGCTCATAATGTTGAAGGGCCACTGAAACCCGTATTTGTTTTTCTTTTATAATCGATAGTCACTAAAGACGCCACGGAAATAAAACCTGTTCTTTTCTACAACTCCTTGCTCTTATCATTTCATTTTCAGTCATTCACTGATTGTAGTAATTGTTGCTTCCCTTCTCCACAAATGTTTAATTGCACCCGTCTTTGTTCTAGACCATCAATACTGAATAAAACAGCAAGCGCCTTTTGGCATGGCTTTATTCTTGAAATCACTGTAATTTCATGTTGAAAGGAAAACTGTTTGATCATCTAATTCCCGATGTGTTAAAATTGATTTATGTAAAAGTTTGAAATATATAAGGGCAACTATTTCACATGAGAATCTTGAAGAAGATTAAATATTGTTTGAAAAGATTATATACTAGTTTATAGGAAAACAAATCTTTCCTATGTTTAATCTAAGCCAATCCAATAAACTGGATACAAGAGCATAAATCTATATCCATAATTGACAGCTGTGAGTATAGATTTCAGCAATAGGATCACGAGAGGTTAAGGTATAGAGAAAAATAAAATGCAATAAAAGTATATAGCTTTATGTTTCAAGAAGAAAAATGATTCTATTGAGGCACTAAAAAGGTGTGATCTTTGTATGTATCTTGTCTTAGAAGTAGAAATTGGATCTGCATTGCAGTAGGCAGAGTTTATAGATCAAGGTTAGATCTATGCCTGGAGAAGTGCTCTACACATGTAGAAATGATCTAGCAGTCTGCACATTTTTATTTTCTAATTTGCCTTTTTTTCTTTTGCCATCTGGATTAATGGTATTTAAAAATACTTTTAAAGGGTTGTTGATATGTTTCTAGGGAATGTATTCTCCTAAATCAACCTGAGAAAACATAGGTAGAAGATTAAATACATCAAACTTGAGTTATGCAAATATTCGTAGGATTGAATGTGCAAATTTAGATTAGTTTTAGTTTACCAACGGAAGCCTTTCTAACATTTTTTCCTCCTTGAATGTGAATGCTATGTATATATTATTAGACGATAAAAAATGAGTACAATCGAATGCCTTTAAATAAGTACACAACAATAAATCATGCAAATGATTGTTTAGTTGGCTCAAGGAAGGAAACCAATAGGCATGACAATTGACCAAAATTCATATTTAAATTTTAAAAAGTTAAGGATCAAATTGTAGGTGCACTATCAATCTTGCATCCACGGAAATGATCTAGGACATGGAAACAATGAAATCAAGTGGGTAACATAATGCACAGGGATAGGTGCATGCATAAGCAAAATAAATACATAATTTGGATGATTAAATAGGAATGCGTGTTAATATGAAGACTTGAAAAAGAAAAACACCCAAATTAACTCTTTGACTTCTGGTAACAAAAAAATAGGTACCCTTGAATCTCCAATTATGGTGAGGGATAATGTAGAGTACTGCCACTCATATTTCTCCCTTTTAAAAATTATTCCCTCCCCCAAGTTTTAGCTTAGCTCTATCCTAGTTGTTGTTGATGAGTCCAGGCTACTTTTGTTCCATGTACTTTGTCTCAGGACAACTTTTCTTCTCCAATAATCTCTCAGATTGTGAAGGGGAAAGGTAACTGAGATTCTAAGGATGTGAAGGCAACCAAAAAGATAGTTGGCATATGTATTGAAGATAGAAATGGCTGAGTTAACTATAGAGAGACAAGATCAAACCTAAAATGACCAAGGAGGGTGTTAATGGTTAGTACAAAATGTTAGATCTTGTAAGTTCTAGAAGACAAAAAATTGAAGATTTTGTCTTGGAATATTAGAAGGATTAATGGCCATCATAAATAGAGGATAGTCAAAAATTGTATAAAATAAAAATTTATAACATCCTTTTGCCACGAGAAGTGAAAATGTCTGAGATTTCCTTTATTAAAATATGTAAGAATTTATGGTTTCATGCTAATTTTGTTGTTGTAAGTTTTGATGGCACTTCTAGGAGTATTAGTACAATGTGGGATCCCTAATTGTTGGATGTAGACATAATAAGTAAAGATAAACATCATCTTGGTATCCTATTTCACAAGAAAATCAACAAACATTCATCTAGATTCTTTTGAACCTATATGCTCTGAATTCTAAAGGTAATAGAAAAAATCTATGGAAATAACTTCTTGATTTCAAAAATGAATTCAAGGACCTTAAGTGGATGCCTACAAGAGATTTTGATTCTCCCCTTCTCCCCTAGAAAAAGTTGGAGGAAATGAAGACTTTGTAGAGGGTATGGAAAATTTTGTTGAGTTTATGACTAATGGTGGTTTATTGGACATAGAGCTAAGGGTTTCTCCCTTCACATGGTCAAATAGGAGAATGAATTATCTTATTCAAGTTAATATCAATAGATTTTAGTGTCCATAAGCTAGGTTCTCCTAGCCAACAAATATATTTCAACTCTTTTGAGGATAAAATCTAGCCACAACCCTCTTCTTTCAAGCTTGAAGCAAGATCAAAAAATTTGTAACTATCCTTTTAGATTCAAAATCATTTTTATTTCACACATAGAGCATAAGGAAAATACTTAAATATAGTGGAACATTAAATCCAAATGGTTAGCCATGTATAGAGTGTTTGTGAAATTAAAGAATGTGAAGAAGGAATTAAAAATCTAGAACAAAAACTCTTTTGGCAATGCATTTTCCCAAAATAATTTAGTCATTATAGAATCATAAGACTTACAAAAGGAAATACAATCTAAAGGCATGGATTAGGATACTCATAAAAAGAAAAGGTGCTTCTATCTTTATTACACAAATTGATAACAAAGAGGGGGTTTTCTAGAAACAAAGATCCAAAACTTTTTGTCTAACTAATGGGGATAAGAATTCTAGGTTTTTTCATTAGTCCATAATGAAACATAGAAGAGGTAACAAAATTATAGAACTAATTAAGGAAGATGGTAGAACTATCAAGGAAGAAGTGAATATTCGAAAAGAGCCTATATTTTATATTTCAAATCCTCACTTTGTGAATCTCCAAAGCAAAATCACTCTAAAAAAGAAG
Organism: Cunninghamia lanceolata; assembly: GCA_027924645.1. NCBI lineage: Eukaryota > Viridiplantae > Streptophyta > Pinopsida > Cupressales > Cupressaceae > Cunninghamia > Cunninghamia lanceolata. Next base: position 11,020,098 of record BSBN01000219.1, on the reverse strand, counting down.
AACTCTTAGATGTCAGTCTCTCTATATTCTCTATGAAAAATTATGATAGATTATGTGACAAGGTCATGATTGAAGAGTTAAGAGGAGCTATTTTTTCATTTGATCCTTTTAAAGTGTCAAGCTTGGATGGTTTTCCTCTAGCTAACTTTTTTACAATCCTTTTGGGATATCATAGGTCTTGACATCATAGAAGCATTTTAGGAATTCCTATGCTCTAGGAAAATATTAGGAGAATTGAACAATAATTTTTTGGTCCTTATGTCAAAATGCTAGGTGCTAATGTTTTTGATGATTTCCATCTTCAGCCTATATAATACCATTTACAAAATCTTGTCTAAAATTTTAGTTTTACATATATAACTATAAGATTTTGTTGAAAAGACACCTAGAATCAAATGATTGAAGTGAAGCAATAAGATAAATTGCAGAATTGAAAGAATAAATTGTATTATATTCAATCAAGAATGCAAAGCAATCTAGAATATATGTTTACAAATGAACTATAGGTGAGTATATATAGGATATATCACCCAAGAAACTAGAAACACAACCAATGTGGGATAATGTGTAAGAAGTCACTAAGTATGCTTCACCTAGTGTGAAAATGACTTAAGTGGAGAACTAGCTAGGAAATGAACTAGTTAGGAAACATACCCTATGTACACTAACACCCCCTCTTAAGTGTAACTTAGGGGAAAATAAAAGATGGATCCTAGCTACAAGGCTTGATGAGATACCCATGTGCAAAAGAACCCCTCAAGTAGAAAAGAAGAAGAAAACCCAATGGGAAAAAACTCCCCCTCATGATGAAGCAAGAAGGGCTAAGTGATCCCACTAAAGAAATGTCATTCACCCCCAAAAAAGAAGAAGATGAATGATCTTTATCTGAGTGAAGGGTTTGGTGAATATATTTGTAACCTACTTTGCTATAGGACAATAATGCAAATCAATGACTTTCTCCTGTATTATCTCTCGAAGAAAGTGCATGTGGATCTAAATATGTTTAGTCCACTGATGATGGACTTGATTCTTGGAGATTTGGATAGCACTTTGGTTATTGTAGTAAATGACTGATTGATTTTGAAAAGAGATGCCAAGCTTAGTGAGGATATTTTGAAGCCAAATAGCCTCAGTATCCACATTAGAAACTCCCCTATATTCAACCCCAAATGATGAAAGAGCAATAACATGCTGCTTCTTGCTCTACCATAAAATGGTACCAGAACAAAGGTGTCATCTACAACTAGATGTGGACTTGTGTTCATTAAGATCACTGGCCCAATTAGAGTCCATGTATCCAATTAGATTTGAACTTTTGCCTGTTGCATAGTGAATCCCATATTTGTGAGTACTTTGAATGTAGTGTAGAATGTGTTTGGCTTCTTTGTAATGCAGCTCATGTGGCTCCATCATTAAGCGTGAAACAATGCCAACTACAAATAAAATGTCTGGGTGAGTATGAGTCAAGTAGACAAGGATTCCAATAAGTTCATGATACAAAGTGGCATCAACAAGTGAAGTGGAATATTTCATCTCAAGTTTGACTCTAGAAAGAAAGGGAGTCAATGCAAGCTTACAATCAGCCATGTGAAAATGAGCTAGAAGATCAAGATCATACTTGGATTGAAAGTAGTGCAAGAGACCCCAATTAGTCATGGTAAATCTATTGTGCAAAGTAGTCTTGATGCTTGAAATGATGGTTGAGGTGCTCCCTATGACAATCAAATCATTAACATAGAGAACCAAGAAGAGAAGAGCATCATCCTATCTCAAGATGTAGACATTTGGATTTGAGTGACAAATTTGGAGAACCCAACTAAGAGAAGGAGCCCATCTTGGCATAACAAGCCTAAGGGGCTTTCTTGAGTCCATAGAGAGAATTCCTCAATTGACAACCCAGTGAAGAATATTGAATGAATCCATGTAGTTGTTCCATGCAAATATCCTCCTATAGATCCCTGTTGAAGAAATGTGCTCTTCACATCCATTTGATTTACAACCCAACCATGATCTGTAGCAATAGCAAGAATAAAGCAAATGGAGTTCATGTTAGTGATTAGGGAAAAAAGTCTTAGTGTAGTCAACACCTAGAACATATGAGAAACCTTTAACCACAAGCCATCCTTTGTACTTATCAACTGATCCATCTGCTACAAATTTGCTTTGATATATCCACTTACACCAAACTAATTTTATTCCCTTGGGAAGTGGAAAAATCTCCCATGTGTTGTTTTGAATCAAAGAGTTATGCTCTTCCTCTATTATTGAATCCCACTCAGAAATACCAAATGATTCATGAAAGGACTATGGATCTGAGGATGTGGCAATGTAGGAATGCATGATATCTTGGTGTTGTGATTAAGTCCTTTGAGTATCTAAAGGTTCCCCAACAAGAGTGCCTACAGGTTGAAGAGTTTATCTAGCCCAACAAGGCATATGAGGGGATGGAGGAGGAGAGTCCTAGGGCCTCTGAATCTAAACTTTGTGATGTGTGAGGTGGAGCCTCATGATCAACCCTACAAGTAGAGGAAGCTAAAGGAAAAATTGTTTGAGTCACTACCATTTGAATCCATTGTGGAGGAAGGATGATGTGAGGATGAGCTAGGAGAGCTTTCATAAAAATGCACACTTCACTCAATAAATAGCTCATCTATCTCAGGATCCAAAAGCCTATATCCTTTGACACCATCATGATATCCAACAAAGATGTAGGGTCTAATTTGAGGTTATAAGGCACTACATTTCTCTAAAGGAATGTGTGCCCATGTAGGAGATCCAAAAACTCTGAAATGCCACACAATATGTTTCTTACCACAATAGGATTCAAAGGGAGTGATGCCCTTCAATACCTTATGTTGAACCCTATTTTGGATGTGAGTAGCATAGTTGATAGCTTTTGTCCAATATTTAGGTTCCAGAGAATGAGCATGGATCATGTAGCTAGCCATCTCTTTTAGGGATTTATTTTTCCTCTCTACAACACCATTCTACTAAGGTGTGTAGGCAACTAAATGCTAAAGATCAATCCCTTTGCTTGAGTACAATATTGTTCAAAGCGATGGTTCGCATATTCTATGCCATTATGATGTAGGAGCATCTAGTGGTGTAAGGGCAATCTTGCATCACCAAAAAAGATGATGATTTTGTTTTCTGTTCTTTTCAATTTTAGTCTTTATGGATACCCATTTGCTTGAATACTGATTTGTAACCTTCAAAATTTCCAACCGACTAAAAATATAAACTTGGTATTTTTAGAAAGTTTGTATTTGAGTATGTATGGAAATGAAAATTTAGTCAAAGCTTTGGAATTGAAAAACACAAATTTTTGTGAAGGAATTGGCGAAAGATCATTTGTGGGTTGAAAGATATTAAAATTTCCATTTCTTTAAAACCCCTGTAAAAATTTCAAAGTCAATTTTGAGGCATTTAGAGGCCTCGTATGGCCCTGAAAATGGGCGTAATTAGCAAAGAAATTATAAGGGCATATATCTTCATGATATTTTCAATGCATCAAACATTTCATTCTCTAGACACTTGGATCAAAAGTTATGGCTCCCGGAAGTTGGGCTATTTTTGGAGGGAGTTACAAAATTTGAACTTTTGGTTGGAAGGCACCAAAAAGGGCTATTTATGACCATTTTTCAAGAATATTTTGGAAGTAGAGAAGGAGGGGAAAGTGGTGAGTCATGAAAAAGGAGGGAAAATAGAAAACCCTAGTAGATTTGAAGCTATAGAAGACAAAAGGTTCCAGAATCTAGAGGAAAGAAGCTGTAATATGTTGTAGCCTATTGAGGATATCATCCTCTAATTTGATTCCAATTTCTGTAATGTAATTTGTTTTCAATTTAATAAAAGAGCATTCCTATTTTTTGTGAGAAATCTGTGTTGTGTGTTCTTGGATTTACCCTCCTCATCACATTATCAGTACGAAGAATCTTGACAACTTTTCTAGATTATTTTTAGCACAAGCCTTAAACTCCTAAAATATATCAAACACTTCACATTTTTGTCGAAGAAAGTAGACCCACGTGTATCTCAAATAGTCATCAATGAAAGTGAGAAAGTAGCGAGCCTTGCTAAAAGAAAAAGATGGAAATGGACCCACTAAGTCACTGTGAACTAGCTCAAGGGACTTCTAAAGCCCTCCAAGCCTTCCCTTTGTCAAAATTGTCCTCAAGATGATTTCCCAAGGCACAACCTAAACAAACACCATTTGAAATACTAATCCGAGGAATACCTGTGACCATGTCCTATGTGCTAAGCTACTGAAGATAGTGGTAGTTGAGATGACTAAACCACTCATGCCATAGTTTACTCATAGAACCAAAATGGGTGAGAAAAGTAGTAGACTAAGTATCATGTACAAAATGAGAGAAAGCATAGAGCTGAGACTAATGGTTGGCCAACCAATTGCAAGGAGTGCATTATCTTCAAGATCCCTGATGCTGATAGAATCTAGAGTAAATTTGACCTTCCTACCATTCTAGGTGATTTTCTAGATGGAGAGAAGGTTGGCTAACAAATGAGGTACATTGAGAACATCCTTAAATGTACAAGTGCTAGCATTGACTGATCCCTTCCCAGTGAAATCCATAGGAGAATCACCCCCAATGAGAATGTGAGGCATGGGACAAGGTTCTAACAAATGATGCAAATGATGGCATAGTATATGGGGTGCACATAGTCAACTTGTGAGTATGAAAGCTAGACACAAAAGTTACATATTTAGGGCCAAGTTTGTTCCATTTATTGAATAGAAGATGAATGTCCTTTTTCTCGATACCACATACTTTACATTGTTCTCTAAGGTCATGAACCTTTGTGATGTAGTCCTGGATGTTGTCAAAGAATTTTGGATCAAGGCTCATAAATTCATTATCAATTTGATAGCCTCAAACTTCATAGGTTTTACCATACAAAGATTTTAGTTTTTCTCAAGCATCATGTGAATTTGTACAAGATTCAATCTAAAACATTAGATCAAGGGAAATGAAACTATAAATACATCCAAGTGATTTTGTATGTTCAAGCATCCATTGTACTTTTTTCTTAGCATCTGAGGGTTTATCTACCTTTTCTTAAACATAAGAAGTATAACCTTATTGCATTAAGGCATTCCATGCATTTTGATTCCATGTTGAGTATTTTTATGGTGTTAGCAGTGGGAGCTTAAATTGATCTATTTGTGAAGGAAAAGTAGAGCACAAGTAGAAATAGATGCACAAGCACAAACACACCAAGAGAACCCCCTGAATCACTCAATCAGAGAACCCCCCAAGAAAATATGATTTGGCACTTTATATTTAGTGTGATTACAATGGCCACCAGTAAGAGCCACAAAGTGGACTTGTCTTCAATGCTTTTATAAATCCTCAAAAAATGAGTATGTGTTGAAAGTATAATTTTGGAGTAAAACCAAGTGAAACAAACAACACCACTATAAAGTACACAAAAAATCATGCACTTTCAAAACAATAATCACCTTGATCTAAGATTGTATGTGAAAGTTATGAGCCTTTGAAGTTTTTAAAATGAGAACTACATAATGTCACTTGAGATAATATGTAAATTCTAGAAAATCCATGCGATAAAATAAGAAATTGTTTGTACCAGCATGTAGATTGCAAAAAATTACCCCAAATAAAAAAATTCTTGGAAAAAAGAGGTTGTGTGCCCAAGTTATGGCATTTAGAAGTTGAACTGCATATTCCAAAACACCAATGAAGAGGGGGAATGAATTTTGAAAATACGCTTGCCACCAAATTTTGAAAACTTATTGCTAGACTTAGTGGTGCCACCAAATGTAGAAACCTCCAGATAATATAGAATTCCACCAAGTTTAGTATATCTCCAGTTAAACATAGAGAAACTAGCAGAGGAACCAAAAATACTACTAAATATAGTGGATCTATCAACTTTTTTTGTACAAAGGCTGAGGTGGTCAGATCAAGGCTTAAAGGCATAAAAGTTTAAATACAAAGAAGTTGGCTTTGGTGGTTGAAGGCCACACCCCATATTTGATATAAAGGGTCCATGACCTATGCAATACAACATAGGGCCCAAGCCCAAAAGGGACTCCCACAACTATATCGTTTAGAATGTGACCTAGATAGTTTGCAGGTGGGTCACACTCTAGCATGACACATGAACCATCTTCCTTACTAATGGTGGCCTCCTAGTCACTCTCACTCATGTGGCTAGAGCCAATTAAGCTGAGGTAGGATTGGGTGTTGTTCTGCTCTCTTTCTTGAGGGAGCAGAATGTCACAGATGGCAGTTGGGTTTTGTGCTATGTGCATGTTTTTACTATTATTCTTGTGGAGATGCTCGATTACTATTGTTGTAATAATTGTATGACTTGAAGGGTCATGAGTCCTAAGCCTCCTAAGCCTAGCACATAGGCTATTTTGTTCATTAATAAGTTAGAGATATTCTTGTCTCCTTTCTTCATCTATTAAGACCTATTGTATTATGGGTTGTTGGACTCTAGTATGTTGTTGATGTTCTTGTTTTTTGTTTGGTTGTTTTGTATTTTGTTGGTGAATTAGATGGGGAAAGTTCTCCCCAATCTCATCGAGGATAGATTGTATCCAATCTTCCCTAATGTCTAGGCACATTGAATGCTTGGAAATAGGGGGAAGTGTTGTGTTTCACATTTTTTTTTGTTGAATGTGTTTGAATTAATTTTTACCTCATGATAGAACCAAGGATTTCTCCTTGTTTGAATGTTTGATTTCATTTGTGTTTACCTCATGATGAGATCAAGGGTTTTGTTCTTGTTTGTCCCTAAGTTTTCCTAATGTTTTTGTAATTTTCTTATGAATGCACTCTAAATATATGCAAAATATTTTTTGTTTCTTCTCTCCTAAGTTGAAATGTTGTCTAATTGTACCTAAGAATTCAAATATTAATCAATCTAAATGCGTTTTTTAATATGAAAACTAATAATATGTTTTTGTAGTTTTCGTGGAACAATTTTGAGTCTAATCTAACAAATTGAAATTGCAAATAGAAATAAATATAATCTAATGAACGGAATACAAGGCTAAAATAATTGAATCAAAAGAAATGCTAATCTATGAGAACAAAGAAATAGCCTATCAAGGAAAGAGTAAATAAATTTTTAATTTTCCAAGAGCTAGAATGTGAGCTAATTACTATTCTAAAACATAAAGAACCTGGTATGACAAAGATGGAAGTGCATATATTGACCCCTTATAAGTCCTTGTGGCAACCCTCTCTTCCTCTATAGTAGTGGGATCCTCTTCTTGGAAAAAGAAATGAAGATGGGAGCAGATGGAATAAAATGGAAGCTTGGAAGCTTTGAAAAAAATTGGCATTAGAATGCCTATGAAGCACTATGGCTTGGAGATATGGAACTTAAATGCAAAAAATGAAAAGGCTCATAGGGTCCTGCATGAGCATAAAAATTTTATGCAGACAATTAGAAAAACAAAGGAAAATCAAGAGAAATAATACTAAATTTGCCTCTCCAAATGCTTAGAGGAGGGGGGTATTTATAGGTGGAAAATAATTACTAAAGGTGGTGGTGATTGGGGAGTTATCAAGAATAGATTGGGGAGTGATTCGACTCTGATTGGGAGTGAAGACTAGTTGCAGAGATCATAGGAGAAGAAATGAAGTTAGCACTTGAATGATTGCAAGATAACTAAGACTAATTTAGAGATGAGATTGGGGTAATTGAGAGTGTTGAATCAATTAGGAGGAGTTGGAAATCAGTTAGGGAAGAAGACTTATGCAATCAAGGCTTAATTTGGAGAAAATTTGGGCCATAAATGGAAGAAAACATGCATGTTAAAGATGACAAGGTTTCCCCTTTTGGAAAGTGGGTCACTCCTTTCACTAGGGCAAGTTTCCTGTAGAGATCTTACTTAAGTTGCTAGGTCACCTAGGGAGATCCTGAAGTCATAGGGGGTGACCCATAGAGGATGTTTTGCACAAGTGGTTTCTGAGGTGGAGAATGATCTAGAAGGTATAAGAAATGTTTTGGAATCCCAAAATTAGCAATAAGGTCTCTGTAAGGTGGGTTTCCCCTTTCACTAGGGAAATTCACCCCTAGAGATTCTATTTGAGTTTCAAGGTCACCAAGGGAGATCCTATAGTGATAAGGGGTGACCCAGAAAGGAAAGACGTGACATGAAGATTGAGGTCATGGATGGAATAGAGAGACTAATTAGATGACTCTAAGGGGATGAAATGATTCAAATACCCCTAGGGAACATGAATTTCTCCTCTTGTGAAATGGGTTGATGAGGTTATTAGGGCTAGAAAGCAAGAGAAGGGATTTGTCGAACATGGGTTAGGTGACTAAGAAGATGGTTTGCAGGACTTAGAATATTAGTCTAGTGGTTAGAAAAGCATAAGCAAGATGAAAAATAAACCAAGACAAATCGCCAAGAGGAACATTGCTGAGAGGTATTTATATATTCATGCTTACATGTATGTGATTAGGACTATAGCTCATCCTTAGGCTACCATGTAGGCCTATGCATCCTTTTAATACTTCAAAAACTTATGGGGCCAATAGGGCGGTAAGGCCTATAGGTACCTTAATTTTTTTAATTTTTAAACTTTTTAAATACTTAAAAAAACTACAATCAATTTTTTTTGGATAATATAATTTTTTGAAAATAATATTTTTTCAGATCACAAAAAATAAACTTTTTTTTTTTAAATTATGTACCATACGCTATGTAGGGGGCCATACGACTTGACTCCGTAATTTTTTTTGCTTCCAGAGAAAATTTGTTAGATTTTGATAAGATTTTTATGAAAATAGGGGTTTTTGGGCCTTCTGGATACAATGGCAGGGTCCATTTGGCCTCAAAATACCTTGATTTTGAGCAACCCATTGGATCTTCATAGAAAACCTCTATTCTTTGAACCCTCATAGATCTTGCCTCTAGTGTCTAACTAGGACAAAATTATAGGTGATTCTAACTTTCTTAGTTAGTTTGAACTCAATGGTGAGCTTAGATTATCTTTAGGAAGCTCCGATATGTACCTACAACTAGGAAGAAAAAGAAAAGAAGTCTCCCCATAAACTAAAATTTTTGTCACACCATTTTTATTCTCTAAATCATCTAAGGATGCAAGAGAAGAGCATACTCAATGCTTCAAGAAACAAATAGCTCTACATTCCTAGATTTCCTAAAATGCATAAATCTTAGAATTGAAAGAATAAACTATATTCTATTCAATCAAGAATGCAAAGAAATCCAAAATATATGTTTACAAATGAACTATAGGTAAGTATATATAGGATATACCACCTAGGAAACTAAAAACATAACCAATGTGGGATAATGTGTAAAAGGTTCCTAAGTAAACTTAACCTAATGTGAAGAGGACTTAAGTGGAGAACTAGCTAGGAAATGAAATAGTTAGGAAATATACCCTATTTGCACTAACAATAACCTCTCCTTTCAAAGCTTATTTTGAGTAATCAAAGTGGCTTTGTGGCTAGAAGTCATATCCTTGATATAGTCATTGTGATGCATGAAGTTTTACATTTCATGAATAAAAGAAAAAAGAAGGTATGATTCTCAAACTTGATATATGTAAAGCCCATGAACGAGTATTTTGACCATTCCTTTTGAAAGTGTTGGCTAAATTTGGATGCCAAGGTAAACCTTTTTCTCTATTGAAGGCTTGCATCACTACTCCAATATTTTTGGTTCTTAGCTTTGGTAGCTTTGGGAAAGGTAGATCACCATGAAAGGTTGTTCTCCTTCTCTCACTTTGCTCCTAATATTGTGGACTCACTTGACCTTGATGATTCTTCTGATGATGACTCAGACCATCCACAATAGATTCTTGAGGTAAAGACTTCTTCCTCTGACAATGAGGATAGTGATAGAGAGTCAGTAGATGATATATATACTTGGTTAGACTATCATAGTAGGCCACATGCCTTCTATGCTTCAGGGCCCTTCGATCTACAACAAGGACTTATATGTCTTATGGATTCACCTCATTGGGACACATTTCTACCTAACATCTCTTGCTTGTTTGTAGAGTCCCACATTTTAGATCTAGATAACACTTTGGAGGATCTTGTCTTTCTCTTTGATGGTAGTTCTTTTGGTATTACAGAGTTTAGAGAAGCTTTAATGAGGGATTCTAAAGATTCTTTGTAGCAGGACATCATGTGGGATTTGCTTTGTAGCCACATGGCATGTATTTTCATTCCATACATTACTTCTTTAGATCCTGCTATTCATTAGTTTTCACATGATTTTGAGAGGTCACTTGTTTCATTAGGCTTGGGACTCCTGATTTGGTTGTGACTCATTTCGACATTAGCATGAAGACATTTAAGCAATGCTCTGAGATAGGGTTCATCATGAGACTTTCCAGCTCACCTTGGTCCTTTGAGTTGGAGTTACTTCAATATTCACCATTGGAGTTGTTTCTTTCTAAGGGGAGAAATGTCATTTGCCACAAATGAATCATTTTCAACATTCATAGGCATGATCATCTTTTGACATGGGGGCTACTTCACTGTGTGGGGGTTACATAGTCTCTTACTCTCTGCTATGGCCATATGACATTATTTCAGGCTTGGTTTAGAGTTATCATCTTCGAGGGCCTTTCTAGTCCTCTTCATTTCACTTTCTTTTCTCTCTTTTCAGGGGAACCTTTTTTCCATTGGGTTTTCTTCCTTTCTCTATTTTATGAGAGATTGCATTGTACTTGGGTACCTCATCAGGCCTAGTTTCTGGGACCCAATTTCTAATTTGTGCCCACCTAAGCTATGCTTAAGGGGGGGTGTTAGTGTATGTTTTATCTCATGAACTATTTACATGCATATGGATAATTCATATATTAAATCATGCATTATTTACATGCACATGAGATAATTCCACATGAGGTTAAGCCTACTTAGGTATCTTTGTTAGTGATAGTTTGCTTGCCTTTACATATGAGTCTTGAGGAAGTTAACTCACCATGAGTTATTGCATGGAGTCAACTACTCAGTCTTCTCCACATATTCTGCATGGTAGTTACTTCTTCTCCTATATATATGTACATCTCTCATGGGTAAATGTATTGCATAGTTAATCAATTGTGACTTATTCCTTTCAATCTTGTTTTTATTGCATACTCTTGTTTTCTAATTCTTGTAGGAGCATTCAATTGTTTAATCTCTCACAGCTTGACCAAGTGCCATCATTTATCTGAAAGATCTAGTTCTCACAATATACACACATAAAAGTATATATTATTTATAATTTATATATATTTTTAATAATTTTAATGTTTATATATTTTTATGGAGAGAAGATTTGCTAAATATTTTTTAGATTTATTTTTGAGAAAGCACAATAATTTCTATAATATAACTTAAAAATGATAAATCTAAAAAAAAAAAAAATCTTTTGTTTAGAAAGATATTGAGATGGAGTAAGATATGTAGAGTCAAAATTAATTTTAGTGAGTTAATTAATATGATTTTAGAAAGTTTAATGTAATAAAATAAATGATTATATATATCACTTGATGTCTATCTTTTATTTAATTTTTGTTAGTTCATTATTTTGATGATGTCATCCTTAGGAAGCCCATTTTGTATGGAAGAGTTGTATGACCAAGGGTGTAAGATGTTGGATGAAGTCTTGGCTTCCAAAGCAAAATCTAAAATCTTAAGTGATAAAGTCAAAGGGTTGATGGATGATTGTTAGGAGGAATTGGGTACTAATGCCCAAAATCTACCTAGAATTGATGTTTTCTACAATCTGGATCCTCAACTCATCAAAGAGAACATACTGGATAGGAAATATATCAATCAACCTCCTTTTTGGGTAGAGATTATTAGATTCAGGAATGAGATGGTGGACGAGACCCTTTTAGAGCTAAATGATTCTAGGAAAGAAATTGTGGTTAGTCAATATGAGATTCTAGAAGTATTAGAGGATTTGATTGCTCAATATATTGACCATAATGATTAAGTGAAAGATATTGATGCTTTAAACAATGAAGAAGCATTTCAAGAAAATCCCCACCAAGGACTTGAAAGAAGAACCCCACAAGTTTTCAACTCAAATTCTTTGGATAAAATGATGAACTCAAATTCTTTGGATAAAATGATGAAAATGAAAGAAATCATCAGATCTTATGATAAGAATGCATATAAAAGGAGATTAATGCACAGTGCTTATCTCTCTATCTATGAAACACAAAATTTTAGATATTATTTTGTTGAAGAGCTAGATATGGATGTTGTGAACCTTGCTTTACTTGCTCTCATGGACTACAAGAAACAAGAGCCTGCAACAGATAAGCCTATCTAGAAGATATTTTAGATGGGGAGAAATCAAAGTTAAGGCATTTTATTTTGAATTTTGTATTTAATGTTTTAATATTAATGTCTTTGAAATTAGGCATTGGTGGCCTTGGAACTTGTGTATTTGTATGTATTTACTTTTTTCCAATGCTGATCTCTATGGACAAATTATCTTTAAAATTATGGTATCTATATTAGGCATGATATTTGAAGGTAGTTGTAAAGGGATGGAGGAGATATTCTTGCCACCCAAGTGCCACAAAACTTTAATGCTGATCTCTATGGACAAATTATCTTTAAAATTATGGTATCTATATTAGGCATGATATTTGAAGGTAGTTGTAAAGGGATGGAGGAGATCTTCTTTCCACCCAAGTGCCACAAAACTTTAATGTCTTCTAAATTGTGAGTGTTGAATTTGGAATGATCCTAACCATTTAAAACTTGTACTAAGTGGGCTGCCTTACTCTATAAAAGGAAATTCATTTTCTTTGTAGGGGGTTGGAAATTGTTGTGACTATAAATTTTTTTGAATGAAGTATATTTTTAGATTAACATTAGATGAACATTCCTTTGCTAATGCATGCTGAATGAATATTTGATGGATTCGATGCTCTCATATCACTGGTAGTTTGATGATGGCCGACTACTCTGTGTAGTTAATCTGAGAACTTTTCTATTCTCTTTGTGAAGTATGTTATTACACTTGCTGGTATTCAAGTGTGTAATAAAGATTAACTTCACAATTTTGGAAACATTCCATTGAGGATTACATCATCCTTTGTAGAGATATGAATTTATTTTTAAGTATTTTGTTCAAATTTATTTATTTATAGAGCATGTCATTATATTGGAGATTCAAATTTTAGGTTTTTCTAAAACCTTGTTCAAATCTATTTATTTATAGAGCATGTTATTATATTGGAGATTCAAATTTTAAGTTTTTCTAAAACCCTATCCTTTCTCCCCTTATCTTTTCACTCTGTTCATTTTTCTTTATAAAAGTGATTAGTTTAATCTTTTCACTCTTTTCACTTTTCTTTATAAAAGTGATTAGTTTAGGAATAGGTTTAGTATAAATTGGTTTAACAATTAAAGTAAAATTGAATATCTGATGGTATTAATATTGTTCCCAGCATAACATTTTTAGATTAAAAGTTGAGGAAATAATCACCAAGGGTTAGGGTTTCTACAAATTTCTAAATCTCTAATATTTAACCCATTGTATTAGATTGTAGTAAATTAGCATTTTGTAGGTCCCATTTACTAATAATCTAAATGAATTGAAAATAACTTTAAATTCATTATTTCACTAGGTTGAAACAATCACATCTAGATATTTACAAAAAATTAATGTGTATTTAATCTACATGGTCAAACAAGGAGACAATCATTTTAAGAATATTTCAATTTAGAGGTTAAAAGAAACTCATCACATATAAGCCATCTCCATACTTGAGAGTCTTGTCTTTGTATAGCTGCATAAGGCCATAAAGCTAGTGTATCAAGGGGGTTGACCTAGGAGAACTTGATTGTAGAAATCTAACAATTTCCCTCCAAATATTTTTAAATGTTGTCATCCTTATTTACCAAGTTAGATCTCTACTTCTAGAGATTGGCCATGGCCACTTGAGATTGAACTATAGGAAATTCTAAATTTATTTTGATTCCAAGATAGTGAACATACCAAAGACATTATTTTTTAAACATTGATGAATAGATTTTACATAACATCAATATTATTTTTCATTGTTGTTCCTAAAACTAAATACCCTATAAAAATATTTTTACAATATGAAATGCTTTTACACTTTTACACTTGTAACAATTTCTAAAATAACTCCACATAGAGATAATCCAAGAACATAATTTTCAAGGAATAGAAATAAAAAAATTAAAAAAACAGAACTTCTAACTAATTCAAAAGTTGAATGCAATCAATCAAAACTTCCCATTGAAATATCAATTTGAATATACAAATACTTCTTGTAACGCCTAGAATGATAGATAACTACCTTGAAGCACCTTATTTTTTACGTCAAAAATTAGGGTGTTAGTTTTACTTATAGTCGGTCAAAACTTGTAATTTGAATACAAAAAACAGCGTTCAGTCTGCGGAAGACAGATATACCGTTTGAAGGCAAAGTTGGTGAATTTCACCGTCTCCCGAACGCCATGACTTTGAATGCGTCGTTTTAGCAGAAACTATTACTAGTATTGTTGTTAAATTTATTGCTCCCTCTATAAACGGGTGCTAGTGTTGCATTGGATTCCATCTCAATCTTCCTCTACTAAGCAATAATTCAGTGGAAACGTAAAGATTTTCCTCTGCAATTGATTTGGTAGGGCCTACTTCCATCTCTCAGCGTAGGGACGGCCACTGAAACCTGTTCTTTTATAGTCGGCAGTCACTAAGGACGCCACAGAAATAAAACCTATTCTTTTTTACAATTTCGTGCTCTTATCATTTCATTTTCAGTCATTCACTAGATTGTAATAATTTTTGCTTCCCTTCTCCACAAATGTTTAATTGCACCCGTCTTTGTTCTAGACCATCAATACTGAATAAAACTGCAGCCACCTGTTGGCATGGCTTTATTCTTGAGATCACTGTAATTTCATGTTGATAGGAAAACTGTTTGATCATCTAATTCCCAATGTGTTAAAATTGATTTATGTAAAAGTTTGAAATATATAAGCGCAACTGTTTCAAACGAGAATCTTTAAGAAAAATAAATCTTTCCTATGTTCAATCTAAGCCAATCCAATAAACTGGATACACACGAGCATAAATCTCTATCCATAATTGACATCTGTGAGTATAGATTTCAGCAATAGGATCATGAGAAGTTAAAGTATATAGAAAAATAAAATGCAATAAATAAAAGTATATAGCTTTATGTTTCAAGGAGAAAAATGATTCTATTGACGCACTAAATTTTACATGTCTTTAAATTAGAAAGGTGTGATTTTGTATGTATCGTCTTAGAAGTAGAATATTGGATCTGCATTGCAGTAGGTTGAGTTTATAGATCAAGGATAGATTTATGCTTGGAGATGTGCTTTACATATGTAGAAATGATTTACCAGTCTGCACACTTTTACTTTTTGACTTGCTTTTATTTCTTTTGTCATCTAGACTAATGGTATTTAAAAATACCTTTTAGAGGGTTGTTGATATGTTGGTAGGGATATTGATCTCCTAAATCAACCTCAGAAAAATATAGGTAGAAGATTAAATACATTAAACTTGAGTCATGCAAATACTTTTAGGAATGAATGTGCAAATTTAGATTAGTTTTAGTTAACCAATGGAAGTCTTTCTAACATTTTTTTCTTCTTGAATGTGAATTATATGTATATAGTTATTAAATGATAAAAAATGAGTGCAATTGAATGTCTTTAAATAAGTAAACAACAATCATGCAAATGAGTGTTTAGTGGGCTCAAGAAAGGAAAAGAATAGGCGTGACAATTGACCAAAATTTGAATTTAAATTTTAAAAAGTTAAGGATCAAATTGCAGGTGCTCAATTTGGCATCCACGAAATTACCCAGACATGGAAACAATAAAATCAAGTGAATAACATAATGCATAAGGAAAATAAATACATAATTTGGATGATTAAATAGGAATGCTTATCAATATGAATAAGGCCGGAGATAGGTGCATAGGAGTGTGTAATTGGATAGATAGGAGCATAGGGGAATGAACTCAACTTCATACAAGATTGTACCATTTGTTAATGTGTAAATATATTAAGGCATTCTCTCAAAATAGATACAAAATTAAATGAAAAATGATATGACTATACAAATTTCACCATTACAACTAATGTATATCTATTTAAAATATCGAGATATAAATACAATATATTAATTCTATACTTATAAATTAATTAAAAATTTACATAAATTATTTTTGTTTATATAATTATTAATTATTATGTTATATTAAATAGTTATAATTAAATTAATATTATTTTTAATAATTATTATATAAATATAGTCTTAAATTCTACTTTCTACATGATGTTTTATATGAAGAGGTTTTGGTGAACACAAGTCATTACAATTTATCTCTTTATTCATTTTAATTACACCTTTCAAAATAATAATTAAATAAAAATAAAATTTAGAAAATTTGATTAGAGAAATATAATATTTTTTTTTAAAAATAACATTATCATAACTCTTTATTTTAAGGAGAAAGTATAAGAGAATGTATTTTTATGTGGTTATGAAAGTTTTTCCTAAATACATAGATAGTCTAAGATTTTTTTTTGATGTGTATTCTTACCTTAGTCAAATTGCAAGGACCCACAAAGATGGCATTTATAACATTTACACTACTCAAATATAAGGTATGTAACCTTATATTATAGACAATGCTTGAATAGTGTATTTAGAATAATATTTGATTTTACTTAATAATTTAATTAATATAAGGATATTTATCAAATTATTCATTATTCTTAATAGTTACTTTGAAAGGGTGTGGAAACTACCTTATGAGTGTTTTCCATCCTCTCTCCTTATATTTAAGAGATTTCCATCTAGAAAATTTTATGAGATTTTGATATTGTGAATTTAATTTACTCTACACATGAGGATTTGGGATGTCATTTGAAAGATTGAGGAAAGGATATCCCCAGGTTCATCTCTCTATATTTTTATAGACTTTATGCAAGTTTTCTTAATATTTAATAATTCTTCTTTGTGGTTTTTTACATAAGGTTTTTCCATATAAAATCTTGAGTATATGTGTTCCTTTTATTATGTTATTTGTTGATGCAGTCAAGGTAGGAGGGTCCGATGAGGGATTGTCCAACCTTGCAGCCTTAAACAACTAACAACATGATCATAGCGGAGATACAACAGAAATATGCAATCAACAGGATGAAAAGAGATATTCATAAACACATGACACAAGATATATCATGGGAAAACCCTAAAAGGGGAAAACCCAGCCTTTAAAGCTCATTCCTCATTATATTATAATCTCAAATCCCATTACATACACCTCTAGGGCTTTTTAGATGCTAGGCCGCAACCCAGGTTTACAAAAGATTTGTACAACACAACTTCATGTTTTCTTACTTCTTCTCAATTCTTTGCTCTATATCTTCTTCTGTTCTACTACTTTTCTGGATCAAACAATTCGGCTTCTTGCTTCATATCTTCACACAACACACTCTGCTACTTGTAACAATCTTCTATTCTTCATTTAGATCCTTCGCAAGCCTTCATAACATGATCAAGTCATCCTAATTGTAACGACTAGTATGAAACGTGTAGACATAGATAGGTCAAACCTAAACATATGGTATTGCTTTGTAGGTGAATGAAACTTCGTATGGATCTCCATGAAGGTCAGCTAGGTCCTAAAATACCTTGAATAATGTTCCATTAGGCTCTGTAAATTACGGAATTGCTTCGTAAACCAATTAGAGTCCACTGAACATCTTCTGATAGTGATATCTCTCCAGAATAGAACCCAAGTGATTTGAATTTTGGATATGATGTAGATGACATGTTATGGAAACTAAATCCAACTCTGCAAGCTCTAATGTGATAATGTGGTAAAATGTGGTAATATACAATGTCACTCTCCCTGGTAGTCTGCAACTTAATATTAACTATCTCAATTGATTTGAATGCCCCCTGATGCTCCTACATCATTTGTATTAATATTTCTCTACATTATGTATTAATTCAATTATTTACTTTTAGTTGCATTTAATAATAATCTAAATGAATTGAAAATAATATTAAATTCATTATTTCACTCAGTTCAAAGAATCACATCTAGGTATTTATTAAAGAAATTTGATGTGCAACTAATTTACATGGTTAAAAGAAACTCATCACATATAGGCCATCTTCATACTTGAGAGTGTTGTCTTTGTATAGTCACCTAAGGCCATAAAGCTAGTGTATCAAGGGGGTTGACCTAGGAGAACTTGACGATAGAAATCTAGTGTGGGGTTGGGTGGGGGGTTAAGTTGGAAAATGATACTGTAAGGACCTTAGACACCTTCACACAGAGAACTTGACTATAGAAATATAGCAACTTCCCTTGAGATATTTTTAAATATTGTCATCATCATGCACATTCAGATATTAGAGGTTATAATGAAGTAGGTAGGAAAAGTCTTCTATCTACCAAGTTAGATCTCTGCTTCTCAAGAATGACCATGAGCCACTTGGGATTGACCTATAGGAAATTCTAATTTTGTTTTGATTCCAAGACAATGATTATACCTAAGATAATACTTTCTAAACACTGATGAATAGATTTTACTACAATAACCCCCTAGTTACTACACATTTGTTTTACACATCAAGTACTAACTTAATTGATCAAGAACTTTCTATTTGATTTAAAAGTGCCAACCTCATAGACTTACCAACTAAAGTTGTGGAAACAACTCTATGCCACAAATCATATATTTGCACTAGAACATGGTAAACTCCCAATGTTAGGGCCATCCCTAGACCAAAACCTAAACCTTGCATGCCATTGCCAAAAGCCTATCTAAAAATTATGAACTCAGGTAGCTCATGGCATCTATCACTTACATGCTACTGGTGAAATCTTTCTAACCCTATGATATAAACGAACACTTCTTTAGGCAGAGCATGCTCCCTAACTATTGTCAAGATAGAGCATCAATAAACTTATCTTTGATGTGGGTCATAGGATTTATAATGTTGGTGATCACCACAGAAAGAGTGGAACAAGCTACATTCTAGGAGGCATTGCATTCCTCTTACCTATGCCCTCCTAGAGCCCTTACTCCAACCACCATGTGATTCCAATAAGTCAGCTCTTGTATCAATCTCGGTTCAACATTTTTGTTGGAAAAATATGTCTCAACCTTGCAATTATATAAGGTTTATTATTGATATGATATATATTTATATATATATCCTAGTTACACTGATAGGTGTAATATACAATGGGAGCATGGGGTGGAGTGGGATGCATGTTAACATTTTTTGTTAACAAAAATCATTAAATGGCTAACATACATTAAATTAATGATATATTGTAAATCTAGACTATTCATTATTAGGTTTTAGATTTGATGGTAGATATTTTGTTGGCTTGTCTTGCCCTCTAGAAGGTAACCCTATTTTATGAGGGCATTGTATTATGGTTGTGGTATCATGATGTATTCTAAGAGTCTGATAGCGGTCATGTTGTCTCTGGATCTCTAGTGGTGATACTCCTATGAGAAGCTTTCTCTACAAGTATATTATAATCTTTGTGATTTCTGAATAATTTATTGGGCTACTTTTGGAGTGTGGTGTTTCTCTCCCGAAAGGGTTTTCCCCACATAAATTACTGTGTTGTGGTATGCATGATATTTATGTTTATTTCTATTTAAGTTTCTGTAATTGTCAAAGATTTGTAAAGTTTTACATTATCCTCCTCTCAAGATTAGTGTAGGAAGTTGTTCCGCTACCTTAGCTTCCTTATAAGTGGTATCAGAGCTTAATCACCTTTGGTTTCAATTGTGGGTTGTTAGGTTTTTTGAACTAATCCATATTTGAATGGGATCTTGTGCAAAAGATACTTTGTGATCTTGTTGTAGGAATTTTTAGATGACAAGTTCATCAGGGAGAATAGAGGTGGATAAATTTTTTAGAAATAATTTTGAAATGTGAAAGCTGAAGATGGAGGATTTGTTGCTAGATTGAGATCTGTGGGATGCTTTTGATGAGAAGGTTTCAAGGCCTGCAGATCCTACTTTGGCTGCTCAATATGATGTTATGGATTGTAAAGCCAAGGGTCTAATTAGATTATGTTTGGTAGACTCTATTTAATCAATGTCCATGAAGAGACCTCTGTACAGAAACTATGGAAGAAGCTTGGTGAGATGTATCAAGCCAAATCTTTAGTGAACAAGATTTTATTGAGGAAGAAATTGTATTTGTTGAGAATGGAAGAGGGTGGACTAATTATAGACCACCTGGAAGAATTCAATATGCTGGTGGCTCAATTGGCATCATTTGGTGTAAAAATGGATGAGGAGGAGAAATGTTAGATATTGCTTTGTTCTTTGCCTGATTCATGGGATTCTCTTGTTATGGCTATTGGGAGTACTTCTGTTATATTGAAGACTGAAGATGTGGTGGGTTCTTTTCTTTCTGAAGAGATGAGGAGGAAGGTATCCATCAATGCCAAGGAGGCCCTAAATATTTGTGGAAGACCTAAGGAAAAAGGCAATAAGAATGAGAAGCATGATAAATACAAGTCCAAGGGGAGATCCAAATCTCCTGGAAAGTCCAAAGTTATTTGCTGGAACTGCGGTAAGCATGGACATATTCATAATGAATGCAAAGAAGAAAAGAAGAAGAAAAAGAAGAGATTTGATTCTGATTCTGAGTTAGAGAAGGAAGATGGTGATGCATTCATTGCAACTTTGGCAACTCGTGCAGGTAATGATGCATGGTTAATTGACTTAGGTGCATCTTTCCATATGACCTTTAATAGAGATTGGTTTTCTGAAAATGAAGAATTTGATGGAGGTAAGGTGTATATTGTTGGCCATGGTAAAGTTAGAATCAGGTTTCCTGATGGTAGAATAAAAAGGATTAATGGTGTGTTACATATCTTTGGATTAGCATGAAATTTGTTATCTGTGAGCAAACTAATAGATGTAGGTGTGTAGGTAGTATTTTATGATGCAAGATGCAAGATGATTAGAGGTGCTATGGTGATTGCTAGAGCTGTTAGATATGGCACATTATATAATGTTGATGCATGCACTATTGAGTGCAATAGTACTTCTGTGAAAAGAAAGTCTATGGAAGAGGTGAGGGTTTCATCTCTAGCAGATGGTCATGGATTTTGGGTACCCAAGGGTACTCTTTCTTCTGAATCAAAGTTACCTAGAGAGAAAACTATGTTATGGCACCAAAGACTTGGCCACATTGGAGAAGAGGGTCTAAGGACCTTGAAAAATAAAAATCTTGTTGAAGAGTTGTATGATTGTAATCTTGAGTTTGATTTCTCTAAGCATTGCATTTATGGACAACAAAACCACGTCAAATTTTACTCGAGTTCTCATAAATCTTGTGGTGTATTGGATCTTATTCATTTTGATGTGTTTGGTCCTGTAGATGTTCCTTTAATTGGAAAATCCACATATTATGTTTCATTTATTGATCAGTATAGTAGAACGACATGGGTACTTTCTAAAGAGTAAATCTAAAGTTTTAGTCAATTTAAAGAATTTAAGGCAATGGTTGAGTTGTAGAGTAGAAAGAAAATAAAATGTTTGAGGACTGATAATGGTGGTGAATTTTGCTCTAATGATTTTGTAAAGATTGTGGTATTCATAGACAAAAGACAACTCCGTATTTTCCACAACAAAATTGAGTTGCAGAAAGAATGAACATGACACTGATGGAGAAGGCTAGGAGTATGTTGAGTGGTGCTAGTCTAGAACAAATGTTTTGGGCTGAAGCTATTGCCACTACCTGCTACCTAATTAATAGGTCTCCTACATCAGCTCTTGTTGATAAGATGCCTATAGAGGCATGGTCAGGTCACAAGCCTTCATTAAGACATCTTAGAGTTTTTGGTTGTGAGGCATATGCACATGTGCCAAAGGAGAAGTGAACAAAGTTGGAGAACAAGGTTGTGAAATGTATCTTCATCAGATACAGTTATGGTGTGAAAGGATACAATCTTTGGGATCTTATTGCATATAATGTAATATATAGTAGAAGTGTTATTTTTAGAGAAACTAAGCCTTCTTCTGTTACATTGCAGCCAGAACAAAGTAAATAAGAAGATGTGATTCATTTTCCTTCTACACCCAAGAAAGTTGAATTGAGACCTATGGATAGACAAGAAGTTGAGGAGAGCTCATCTAGCTCTGAATCTTTAAGAGAGGAGGAAGAACCTCCAACTCAACTTGTTTGTAGGTCTACAAGGCATAGATAACCACCTAAAAGGTATTCACCCGATGATTGGAGATGTATTTTTGTTTTCAAGAATACTAACATGGATGAACCCATATCTGTAGAAGAGGCATTAGGTATGAATGATATAGAATCTTGGAAGATCTCTATGAATGAAGAAATGACATATTTGAAAAAAAATGATACATAGGATTTTGTACCATTGCCTAAAGGATGAAAACTTGTTGGTTGCAAATGGGTGTTTAGGAAAAAGATTGGTTCAAATGGAGGTATTGATAAGTACAAAGAAAGGCTGGTTGCGAAAGGTTACTCTCAAGTTGAGGGTGTTAATTATGGTGAGATATTTTCTCCTATTGTAAAAATGACATCCACTAAATTTTTTCTTTCTATTGTTGCTGCTTATGATTTAGAGGTTGAGAAAATGGACGTGAAAATAGCTTTCCTTCATGGTGACTTGGAGGAGTATATTTATATGACACAGCCAGAGCACTATGTGGTGAAAGGTAAAGGTAATTTGGTTTGCAAATTGAAGAAATCAGTGTATGTCCTAAAACAAAGTCCTAGGATGTGGTACAAGAAATTTGATACATATGTGTTTAGTTTGGGATTTGAGCATTCTAAATCAAATCATTACATGTTTATTATAATTTACTAATGGTGATTGTTTCCTATTTATTGCATTATATGTTGATGATATGTTATTTATTGGTAAAGGGAAAGGTATGATTTTAGAACTAAAATCTCAACTTGTTGCTAAATTTGAAATGAAAGACCTTGGTGTAGCTAGACAAATTCTTGGGATGGAAATTAGAAGAGGTAGAGTGAAAAGAAATCTATGGATTAGACAAAGTAAGTATGTCAATTCAATTTTATAGAGGTTTAACATGTAGGACTGTAGACCATTGTGTGTTCCCTTTTTAGTTGGAACAAAGTTATCTATTTTAGATTGTCCAACATCTCCATTAGAGATGGAAGAGATGAGCCAAGTGCCTTATCAGAGTGCACTTGGAAGTTTGATGTATGCTATGGAAATGTACTAGACCAGACATTGCCCAAATAGTGGGAGTTCTTTCCAGATATATGTCTAATCCTAGTAGAGCTCATTGGGATGTAGTTAAAACAGTCTTCAGATATTTGCGGGTTACCTCAGAGTATTCCTTGTGTTATCATAGTAATTTGAATGAAGATGATATTTCCCTTGATATTCATGGTTGTGGATTCAAACTAGGAGGGTGATATTGATAGTAGTCGATCCACCAATGCTTATGTGTTTACTTTATTTGATAGTGCAATTAGTTGGATGAGTAAGTGATAGGCTGTACTTACTTTGTCCACTACTGAAGCTAAGTATATGGCAACTACTCATGCTAGAAAAAAAGCCATTTGGCTTAAGAGACTATGTTTAGATATTGGAATAAAACAAGATGCAGTGACAATTTATTGCGACAGTCAGAGTGTGATCTGTCTAGCTAAGAACCCGACATTTCATGTGAGGACCAAGAACATTGATGTATAGTATCATTTTGTTAGAGATATGGTCAAAGATGGTAGGGTGAAGTTGGTTAAACTAGAAACTTTGATGAATGTTGCTGATTCTTTAACTAAGCCTGTGAGCAAAGAAAAGTTCAGATGCTGTTCAGAGACTATGGGCCTTTTGGCCCCTAGCAATTAAGAGATGATGTTTACTCCCTCCCATTTCTCTTACAAGGTGTTTGAAAAATGAGAGATTTGTTGGGAAAATGTGTCTCTTGACTTTGCAATTATATAAGGTTTATTGTTGATATATATATATATATATATTTCCTATTTACACCAATAGGTTTTAATATACAATGGGAGCATGGGGTGGAGTGGGATGCGTGTTAACATTTTTTTCTTGACAAAAACTGTTAAATGGCTAACATACATTAAATTAATGATATATTGTAAATATGAACTGTTCATTATTAGGTTTTAGATTTGATGTTAGATATTTTGTTCGCTTGTCTTTCCCTAGAAGGTAACCCTATTTTATGAGGGCATTGTATTATAGCTACGGTATTGTGATGTATTCTAAGAGTCTGATGGTGGTTGTGTTGTCTCTGGATATTTGAATATCTGTAAAGTTTTGCATTATCCTCCTCTCAATATTAGTGTAGGAAGTTGTTCTGCTACCTTAGCTTCCTTACAATTTTTACATTTAAAAGGTATAAGAATATTGATTTAAACATACTATCCTAAGGGTTTACACCTTCGACTATTTAATTTGGTTACAATTACCATATAGGAATCCATAAACCTATATGCATGATCTTATAGGTTTGGGGATCAAAATTACTAACATGTAAGTAACACATTGAACCCAATGAGCTGGGTCATATATACATAACAAAAGAACTCATAGAGTAATCTCAAAGGAAATTCACATGATTCCATTGTTACTCAAAAAGATAGTATTTATTAGATAGAAATTGAATCCCACAATAGTACAATTATATAACATTCTACTTCTGAGTACACAATATTTACATATTACTAATCATAAAGATTAGCATACAATTACCCACCAAATCGATATAAAGGTAAACCACCATATCATGTAAATGATAATACTTATTATTAGTTGCTCATATTTGGCAAAGAAAATTAGAAGAAATTCCATCCTAATTCAACATAGATCTAGGCACATATTTATAGTAGGTAGATCTTCCACACATATTTATAGTAGGGGATTCTCATTAGCTCAACTAAAGGCATGCTCACCTTCACTTGCTTGAATTCTTCTATGACAATTAAGTTTAAACACTTCAATTCATTATTCGTTGCAGCAACATCTCGTGAAGGATTGACTCTTTGTGGAATGTCTCGTGGCTGAACCTCTCGCGTTGGAATAACTCTTTGAGCAACATCCCTTTGTTTATATTTTGGCGAATCCTTTAGATAATTGTTACTAGCATTTGGATTCGGTGGAGTTTGAAAATTGTTAGGAAGAATTGATGTAGTTAACAAATCTTGTATTCGATAATTTCTCTGATAGCTTTTTAGGGGCAGATTTCTAGCTGATTTTTGAAATGCTTATACTTCCCCTATTGCCTTAGCTTGAAAGTCATTATCAAAAGGAGAATAATAATCTGAATCTTCAATTGGTCCGTTTGCAGATGCTGGAGGAAACCTTCCATTGTACTTCATCATATCATAATCCATCACAGGAGGAAATGTGAAATCTTCAATGATCAGGGCTTGGTCATACCTTGTTGTAGGAACAATCTAATATCCTATTGTTGATTGAGGAGCCTCTTGAGATTGCGTCCTTTGCATCTCCTTTTGAAATATATCGGCAATTATTTTAAACTCCGTAAATTGCAACTCAGAATGTTGATTTGTGTTATGCAATCGACACCAACTTGATAGTGCTGCTTCAGCTAAGAATACTTAATCTGCTGGTCTGGAATTTGGATTTGAAATATTTTCCAAAGGAGAGGGGACATTCCCATTATTTGGAGATGTATTCCATGTTTTATTTTGTCTTTGGAATCCTTGATTTGTTCCTCAAAATCCTTGATTATACCCTTGATAATTTCCTTGATCTCTTTGATTTCATTGATATCCATTTTGATTTCCCTAATCCCTCTAATTTCCTTGGAAGCTCCTTTGCATATTTTGTAAATGATTATTCTAGTTTCTCAGGTGGGTCACTTCAGTGGATAACCTCTTTACTTGATCAATTAACTCTTTCATTTCATCCTTCTCTTCTTGAGTCCTTATAGAGGATGATGACCCTTGTAAGTACATAGGTTGCATTGGTGAAGCTTGTGAAATGGGTGCTCCTAGATGTAACATCATCTGATTACTAGGTGTCAGAATTGGATTCATTACAGGAGTATGCTGTATCAAAGCTTGGTTGATTCCTTCAATCTGATTAGGCATAGCCGGATGTCCTAGGTGATTAAGTGGTCCTTGAGTGTTCATGCCCAAGTCAGTATTTACTTTAACAGCTTTGGCATAGGCTTCCATTAGAGTAGTTGCCCTTTTTACAAACATGGAAGTAAGGCAATCCAATGTTGCATAATAGACTTCCCTCGCCATTGTAACATCACCATTATATGGAGCTTGCAACCTCGTATAAGCCTTGTGAAATTGATTATTGAGAGAACTAATGGGTTCATGCTCTTGCCTCTTGACATCAAAGAACTATTTGTAGAGCTCTGACGGAGTGATAGGAATCCTAAACTTTTCCAAAAAGGTGTTTTTCAATCTTTGCCAACTATTGATCAAACTTGCAGGCAGATGGATGTACCAAAAATATGCATCTTCACCCAGTGAATAAGGAAACAACCTACATGCTACATCTTCATGCTTAATTCTTTTGTTGCGAAGAGTATCCTCAAAAATCTTAATATGCTCCTCTACCATCCTATTCACATCATTGACGTAAAATTTGGAGCAAAACTGTTCAGGACTCTTGGGCATTTCATGGTAATTTGTGAAAGAAGCCAAAGGCAAAGCATTTGCCAGAAGCCAAGCCATTGGAATGTTTGCTTGTTGCGTTGGAACTATTTGAGTAACTCCTTGTGTATTACTTGGTTGAGCAATTCTTGTATTTTGTGGTGGAGGAGTTTGGAACAAACTTACAATGTCCTCCACGCTAGGTGATCTTTCACTTGATGAATTTGTCTTCTTATTGCGCTTGGACTTAGAATTGAAATCCAATTCAACAAACTCTTTTGAATCTTGTGGTGTAGACCTTAAAATTCTCTGATGCCTTTCTGGTGAGGAAGAAACAATAGGCTCCAGTGTGTCTAACCTTGTATTCCAAGAGAGGCCCTCCTTCTAGTGCCAATTCTGTCGATGTGTTTTCCTTTCACATACAACGCAGAATAAAATACCTATGTACTCTATCCTCTCTTGAACAAAATGCCTCAAATGCTAAGCCAAGTGATCAAATGAGTAGACTCCAAGGTTCTCCATTAGTTAGTTTTGGTTTTGTGACTTGGTATAGCTTAGTACTAGGATGAGAATTGCTGTTTAACACAAAGTGGACTTACACAATTGTTCAACAATAGGAAACTTGTTTCTCTTGGATAACAAGAGACATAGCTTCTTCAAAGGTCTAACAATATGATAACTTAAGATATAACAATGAAAGTTCCCAAATCTAATCCTAACAAGATTTTGAAGAAAATGCAAAAGAAATGGGTTTAGAAAACTCTAATCTAAAATGCAAGCAATCACCACTAATTCACTAGAATCTCAACCACACTTTGCTTCACCATAAGGTAACAACTATAGAAAGATGATGCAATCTTCTAAGGGAAAAGGTAAGATTTTCAGATTACTTCTGCACATGAAGGTAAATGAACATAAAGTAATTGAAGTTAAGCTCAGATAAGGTTCAAACTAACCATGCACTACAATCTGCCATTGACAGATTATAAATGGTATGAACTATGCAGACTCCAAACATGAATTAGTAGTAACAACTCCCATGAAACATAAAACTAAATTGCTGAAAATAAACTAAACTAATCTTATTCTATGAGTGAACACTTAGAAACCATGCATTCATTTGAAACAACACAAAATCACCATGAAGAATTCAGCAATGAGTTTGTATTTATTTCAGTAGAGTCTTGAGCAACAATTTCCTAGAGCATTCCCCCCTTCAAATGAGAGCAAAATTAGGCTTATATAGCCCTCAAAATACAATGGATGGCCAATATTAAATCTAGGAATCAAGGGCCCTTATTGTGCCATGCAGGCAAGTGGTTACAAAATTTACTAATATTAGACATTGCATTTATGATGCACCCACTAAGTGGAGTGCCCTCTTTTATGACCTTCCATTTTTGTGACAAAATCCACAAATCTAGATATGACATATGTAACCTCCTTCATAGGGACACTTGGCAGAGTTTGAATGGTGCATTCCATGATTTACAGCCCCTCTGTGCATTTGATAATTGTCATCTCCCATCCAACCATGGATGTCTGAAACATGCCCATGAAAGTGGAAAGTGTGCAAACATCATCCAACAACTCTCTGGAAACAACCTATGTATGCTGAAAATACCTTGTATGCACTTTATCTTTCAGTAAGTACTCATCAATTTCTCCATTGGAGTCAACTATCTGGTTTACAGAAATAAGTATTTTGCTTTGAATTTCTCGAAGTGCTTCTTTTGTTTGAGTGCTGTCACTCTCAATCTTCCCAAGAATCTGCTCCCTTATGCCTAGAGTGCAATACCAAGAAGGAAAATTATATGATGAACCTTGTTCAATCACTCCTTCATCTATAAAGGTGGCATTCAGAGTATATATTATCCTTTTCAACTGAGGCATCACCTCTTCCCTGACAACTCTAAATTCTGTACAAGACACGAAAACATTCTGAACTTTATCAAATAGTGAAGAAGCCTCCTTGTATATCTTTACAGTTTCATCAATGAATTTGCTAGCTTTGATCCTGAAATCTGTTGTCCAATCCTGCAACATCTGAGATGAAGATCTCATTCCCTCCAAGTGCGCTATAGACTCTTGCGAAAGCAAGGAAGGTGGTACAATCATCTCCTCTGCTTGACTCACTGGCCTCATCAACTACTGAATATAATACTGAAATGCTAGGTTATCCCTTTCCAACTAGATCCTCTATTCTCATTCCTTCTTTAGTCTTTCTCTGATAATTGCAACTGAATCCTCTAATTCTTCCATCTCTTGTTCCACTATGGCTGGTCCTAAATCAAAAGTATTGATGTCAAAACCACTCGGAACAACATCATCCACACTCATGCTTACTTTTGGGACAACAATGTGCACTTGTCTTAATCTAGAGCTACCCGTCATGATTTTTGAGAACTTAGTAACTTTCTACTTTCCTTTGTCCGGTTTGATCCTGCTTAGTAGTTCTTCCAAACTCAGGATGGGTTCTCTTTCAACAATAGACTTCTCTTTGACCCGATCCCTTAGCCACTTTGATAAGTCAGACAAATCTTCTTAACTCTCTTATTTAATTTTCTCATTTCGAAAAGTAGGAAGGGCTTCTTCATCAAACTCATATAGCTCTTTGTCATTTTGATTTTTAGCCTCTACCTCTATCACGACTACTTCTTGCTCCCTAGAAGGATTTGATGAAACTTCATCAATCTGATTACCTTGTTTGATGCCTTCATTAGTTTGTGTTTCCAAAGCCACCTGTTCATCAGGCCATACTTCATCTCCCTCAATATCTATTATACTATTATCCTCTTGCCTTGAAGAAGTGCCAGCTGTATTTTGGTCACTATTTTTCAATTTCTTACTTAGTTGAATATCCTCCCACGAATCAGCACCTGCACTTTCTGAATCACTAGAATCATTGCTTGACTCACTACTTGAAGTATCCTTGGAATGATGCGCACTAACTCCTCCCATCAAATTGTATGTAAGTTGAACATTTTTCTCCTAAAGCCTTCAAATTTGGAAGTCCACATATTTTCTTGTATGTGTCACAATTGGTATCGTCAAGTAATCATTACGTGTGACCTCCTATTCTAACCAATTGATGGTAAAAGGCTTGCTCTTCTCTTGATCATATGAACTCTATGACAATCTTTTGCGATCTTCCTCAAGTTGATTTGGAATGTTAATTACTCCTATTGCCCTAGCCAAGTCCAAAGACTATCTGTAGCAGTTTTTCCTCTTTATCTCCATATCATCGCGTGCATCCTCCCAATGATCTTTGAGCTGTGGTCTGTGCTTGTATTTACTCCTAAATTTCTGCCTAACTATATTGAATGGATCAAAATTTCTGTGTGCATCATTGTGGCGCACTAGATTATAAGCTTGTAGTTCTATCTTTGAATTTTTAGCTGCTTACAATGACATACACTTGTTTCCAGCCTCCCAATGCTTATTGGAAACTTTGTTGTAGTCTTCTTTCTCTTTCTTTGAATCTTGTTGAATGCTACCAGCTGTCTTGTCACTTCTAACAACACCATTCTATCTGTAGGATATCTTGGCAACCTGTAAGGCAATGATGAATGGCCCTCAACACGGATGTATGTGAATCTTGGAAATTGAATAAACCTTTTTCCATACTTTGCTACAAAATTCATAGCCTCTTTTGACAATATACATGGAGAAGGCATCATTAAACCTCCTGTAATGAGATATAGCCTCCAAGTGCAGCTGATGATAGTAGTCATAAACTTTGAATTGCCCATCTCCATTTCCAACTCTTCCTTTGCAATTCAGTCCTAGGTATCTCTCATTTCTGATGAGCATGTATATTACATATGAACTCATATAAAATGTTTGTCTCCTATAGATTCTTTATCTAATCATCAATGTTGCTATTGATCATTTTAGGCCAATCGATTATCTTCTTTCCACTTATAATCTCCTTGATGAAGAAGAACATCTAGGACTCAAAATTTGCTGATTGTGGGCAGCCCATGATGTGATTTAGAAATACAACCATATAATTGATTTCCTGATGGAAATTAGATTTGTGAAGCTTCTTAGGTACTTTTCTCAGATGTGGCCTCGACTGTACCAACCAATTGCTATTTATCACTTCCATGCACTTTTCAGGTCTAGCCAGATAAAGTTGCAGAGTAGACTCCTTAGTATAGAAAGTAGTAGTTTTGTATGAAGGAATGTCGAAAGCCTCTGTGATTGCTTCTTTCCTCAGATGAGCTAGTGCTTTGCCATCTTTGGTCACAATGCATCTCTTTTCTTGATTATAATGCTTGGCGCATTCCAACATCAACTCCAGACTCAGCATTGCAGGTGGGAAACAAGCAGCTTGCACAATTCCATTTTTTAACATTCGCTTGATCACATCCAATGGATTGGGTTTGTATAGGTTTTGATGAATCTCCTCCATGTTGGTTTTCCCTAGATTAGTGTCACCGAGGTTTGGCCATTTCAACGTGATCTTCGTTTCTGGCCACGTTCCCTTCATATCGCTTTTCATCATAGCCTATCTGTCCTTCGCATTCATTTCTCACCTGCACAAATTTCATGACATCAGCATAGTAGAATAATGCTTAAAAGACAAGCAAATAAGACGAATTTCACTGGATAATTTATGCGGGATAAATCAAACATGTATTTTTTAAAATTACCTCAGTTTATTTAAATAAAAATTGATAATGCGAGCATTGTGAAAAAGAATAAAATTTGACTAAATTCTTGACAATATCGATAAATCCAGCCCCTACTCGCCTTCTCAGTTGCTGAAATTTGCTCCCCAAATAGTGTTTAAAATGAATGTTTGAAATTTATCAAAGGATGGCATATCAAGTTGTAAGCTAATTTTGCTTTGATATTCGAATTCTTCTCTTACCTTGGCAAACTGGTACAGAGACCTTTAGTGTCTAATTCATAAGTGCAGATAACAATAAAATTCCTTTTCAAGGTCGTAAGTCCTAGATCCTTGAAAGCTTCACAACCTCCTAACCCACCGTGCTTGCTTTGTAAATCCACAACGTATGATTTCAAATTTACCTTGAGCGAACTCAACAAGTTTGAATGTTTTAGACAAGGCAATGCAATCTTTAACTATGAAATTGAGCAGACTTCATGCTGAAAAAGATTTATTTTGAAAAGAAAATGAAAGACTATCCCGTATCCTACATGGGCTTTAATGCATAGCATTTTATTCACATACTCCTATCAATATGCGTTTTAGCCAATCTTCAAATGTTCTATATTTAGCATGAAGAGACTTGAATGTGAGTATGAGGAATAACAAGCAGATTTAGCATTCTACTCATAATATCAAATGCCTCAGCGGACTTATCGAATGCCCACGCATAACATGAAACTCACTTTCTTTGCAAACCGACCATCAATCTCCGCTTTAGCGGACCTCTCAAACCTCTAAGAATAAATCAAACTATGCATAAGATGAGGTTGGAAACAAGTTAGAGCGGTCCCTAAATGTCCCTCTGCATAATGCTTAGATTGCATTGTTTTAAAATCAGCCTCATATCTACGCTCCATCTTATCATACTATTCTTAGGACATACAAAATGGCTTCTAACATATGTTCCCTGAATAACACTAATGGCACCAGAAGGTGAGAGGTGTGCATTTTGGCATGTCATGGGAGATTTTGAATGCCCTTATGCAATCTTTGAAATTGGAATTACATGGTCATATAAATGGCGTGCTTGAGCAGGAATTTTGGAGCATCATGTATGATTTGGAGCTTAAAATAATTAAGAATATGCCAAAGTGGACATCTGAGGCTGTCATGCATTGATAGGGATAAAAAGATTTCCAAAGAGCATCAAAAAGTCCTCTTGAGTGGCATTATTAAACTAGCTTGTATCTTACAAAGTCGTATGAAGATTTTCAAATAACCACGTAAAAATGAGATGCCAAATTGTGAATGTACATGCGGAGATGAGTTAGGCTTAGAAAGATTGCGAATAATACCCAGGCAGATAATCATTGAATCATTGCATTAGAAAGCCAAAATCAAAATCAAATGGGAGCAAAAAGGAAAGCCATGCACCAATAAATCAAGCAGACATCTTTGACCAATGAGGACGTTATTCAAAAAACAAACATTGCAATGGGGCCAAAAAAGTCTGCTTGAGCAGATACTTGAATGCAAATCCAATAATTGCCAAATGTTGAGGCAGCCCTTTCAATGCCTCCCTGCATGAGCATAAGCAGATATTTTGATGCTCAACGTATATTTCAAATTTAATATGTTGCAAATAAATTGTCAACCCATGCCTAGGCGGACTCCTAGAACGTATGTGCATATTTTGGAATTTTGTCGCCTTTGCAAACTGCTCACTCATTTGCACTTCAACGACCTTTTGAAATGATTACTAATAAGTGAGGTGGTGTTTATGTTTATCACACTCCTAGGCGGACCCATTGAAATGATACACACAAACTTAAAGCAGAAGTTTTGAAGAGGTTTGCATAACTTAAAATTTCACTCTCCATAAATTGCCTAACAACTTGCACTCCGAGCGGACTTTCCAAACTTGCCCACATAGTACTCGAAAATGCCTTTCATAGCCCCAAACTTAGATGATTTTCAAATTCAATTATTCTTGATTCATAATTTGAATCCTGAGGTAGGTATGCTCTATCCAAACTCCTGCAGTAATTGACCTCTCTTTGTATCCAATGGTTTTAAACATAACCTCCTTGTATTATTTGCAAACTCTTAATTCAGGTGGAAACCTTAAGCCGGACTCTAGTCAAAACAAAATGAACAAGCCAAAAGCTCAAAAAGTGGGGTCCCCATCTTTGAATGGGGTGATGTTGTGAATATGTCACAACAATAATCCCTCATGGCACAAATCAACTTGCATGTAGGCTGAAAACACATCATAGAATGCATACCAATCATCCCCTGTGCAAGTGTGCATGTATGTAATTATCCATTCAAGGTTAGGAAATGTCAAAATAAGCAATGTTTGTAAGGTGGAGGCTATGATAAACCACATAATGAAAGGAAATCCATTCACCCATATCTATATACTTCTGAGACCCTTCAAAAAAAGCAACCTATTCTTTCTCATAATAATTTGATCCACATAGGTGATGTCAATCTCCTCTATAGATACTTTGGAAGAATGATTATGTTGCTGAAATGTACTCCTAACCACATTCAAATGCTCCTAAATATCTTCCCAAGTATGGATGGTGATCAAAATATTATCAACATTAAAGAAATATTTCTTACCATGTCACTCAAAACTTTACCATTTGCAAATTGGTCTAGATTAGATGGTACATGGGCTAAAAATTGTTTGTAACACTACATTCCATCAAAGCTCATAAATAAGAAGTCCTTGCACATCTCTTGTTCACCGACCAGGATGACCCAATGCCATGCCTCCATGATTCTAGCAATTTGTAGTGTCTCCTCTTTCATGAATCCTCCATACAACCAATGGTAGAAAACTTGCATGTACCTTGATCCCACAAATATCATACCATGTTTAGTAATGAAATTAACAACACAAAATTGACACCTTCTTTCCTTACCACATTCCCATGATAAGCATTTCATTGTTCCTATCTCCATTTGACCATTACCAAAAATCTTGTCTTCAAGTGTG
The DNA here is from genome assembly GCA_027924645.1 of Cunninghamia lanceolata. Taxonomy (NCBI): domain Eukaryota; kingdom Viridiplantae; phylum Streptophyta; class Pinopsida; order Cupressales; family Cupressaceae; genus Cunninghamia; species Cunninghamia lanceolata. The sequence continues at coordinate 10,985,801 of BSBN01000219.1, read as the reverse complement.
GTACTTGGCTTGCATAAGTGATTCATCAAATGTGAACATTGATCCTTAGTAATGCGGTTAGAAAGAAAAACAAACTCTATATGAATCCTCATAAACTTCCTTTTATTCCAAATGAAAGAGATGGAGAACTCAATAGTGCCTCTAACTAGTTTAGTCCTCAAGAGATTACCTGGATCCCATATGAAAACACAAGTTTGGACTTGAATCAAAGAGGCCTCATACCCTATATTTCAAGTTGTATCCCTCACTCTATTAGCCTTTTTAGCATGCTTTCCATGATGACAAGAATTTTGGAATGACATAGAAGGAAATAAATCTGAAATATTTTCATACCTTGGACTGCAAATAAAATGTTCATCCTCATTTTCTGAAAGAGAGTTCATTGAGATATTGTCAACAACTCCATTTTTGTGACTCAAAATCCTTGAATTAGAGATGACCAAAATATTCTTCTCAAATGCATACCCATCCACAATTCTACTCTGCAAATCAAACAATGGCCCACCATTTGGAAGTTTGGAAGATAGTGCATGAATTGGTGCATGTACCTCAAGCTTGGGCTCTTCACAAATAATAAGAGGTGTCTTTTCCCCCTCAACTTCATCAATATTTTCTTGACATGTACAATCATTAAAAGTCAAATAAACATCTTCTTTTTCCAAACAATTTTTACCTTCAAAATGTAGGTGGATTTCGCCAAGTTTTGCTTCATTTCAATTTCTTGCAAATCTAATTTTTCTTTATGCTCCACCATCACCATTTATGATGTATCCACCACCTCTTCTGGTTCTATGGCCTTATTTTCTGGCTCTTCTAGTTCTACTACTGTAACTTCTGAATCTTCCTTATGCTCCACTTTAATTGGATGGATATAGTTTTTTTTTTCTTCCTCCTTGTTTGACTCAAAGCTATTCTAAATATCAGCTTCATTTGTTCTTTTTGATTTTTGGTATTTGCAGCCTTTTCCATCTTAACTCCTTCCTTTCTTATTCTCATGAAATAATTGTCAAATGATACATCAAATTTTCCCTCTGAAAGGTACTCTTCAAAAGTTTTGAAAACCAATCCTTCTTTAGGCAAATCTTTCCCAGTGAGTTCTACATATTCATAAAAAGTGAGTGCTACCTTTAAAGTTATACATTTCATATAATATTCATCAAACCATACTGATATTTTGGAAACTAAAATATCATTATAACCATATAACCATACATGTTTTCAGCTCATTATGGAGATAATACATCACCAAACTATGTCAAGAAACATGTATTCATTAAGATGATTTCATCTAAACAATCTAGTCAAAGAAAGCATTGTTCAATGACAAAATCTATTAACTCTAATCACACTCATAACAATTAATACACAATATATAACACATTCTAGACTTGCATCTTAGATATGGGCTTTAGAAACATAGAGGAGAAGGACATTAAGTTCCAGAAACTCTTTCCTAATCTCTCATTAAATTTTTCATGTTTGGTCTTGGGTCTATTTGTTGGCGTGAATAGAAATCACTAACAAAACATAGTTTCTATAATATTAGAATAGATAGACAATCATTAATTTGATCATAACTTGAAATATGTAAATTTAGTATAACTAATTTTTAGTTAGGACTTAGCTAACTTCATGATGCACCATCCATAAAATTTTTAGAGGAACCCCGTTGATAAAACAAAAGTTATTGCAGTCATACAAAATGTTTTTATAGCAATTTCACGTTGCTTTTCAATTCCCCCTATTTGATAATTATACTCAATTTAACACAAAATTGTAATCACACTATCCCAAAACAATAATAAACAATCAAGTATAGTCCTCCATACATCATAAACTCATTCATCTAGTTTCAATTGATCAAAACCCTTGTCTTTTGAGAAAACTTTTTTACAAGGTTGTCATCGTACAAGTTCCTCTTTTGACATTGATCTAGGGTTTCTAAGTACACAAATCAAATCTCCCAATTTTTTTGATTTTGTAGAAATAAAAAATAGAATGATTCCACTTTCCAAATCACTCAACCCATTGAATCTCCATTCTTTACCTATGTTTCTTCCTGAATTCATTGTTTTCTTTTCAAAAACTCATTTTCAGATTGATAATTTCTCAAATTAGATTTGGTTGAATTCACAAATATGCTAACACAATTTCAAAATCTCTTATTCATTCACAAATTGAATTGCTCTTTTAAATCTATTAGTTTCACAATTCCAAGACTATTTTCTTCTTTCACAAGAAATCACTAAAATCTTCATACAAAATTGATCACATTTCTTTCAAATTAAAGATCCTAAATTTATTATTAAATTCAATTTGAAAATCTTTTCTATAGAATTTCTTTGAATTAGATCCTACCTCGATTTCTAGCAAATTGAATCAAATTGAACAAGACAAACACTTGCAGTCACAGTCCTTGAATTTCCAAAACACTTTAATCTTCAATCTTCATTCACTTCAAAAACATGCATGTTCTTGCTTGAATGCAAAAATCTCCTAAAAGAAATTCTTCTCTCTTTATATGGAAACATTCTTTTTCATATTCTAATTCATATTGTAAGAATAAAATCAAAATAATAATATTTTATTTTATTAAATGAAAATATATTAAAATATCCTTTCTTATCTTCAATTAAATTCCAATTTAATATTCAATTCCAATTCTGATGATTAATTCTAGAAATGTAAAGATAAAATATGCTTTTATTTTACTCCTCTAAAGAATTAGCTTTCATCAATTTATATAATTTTAGAATCTAAATTTCAAAGCTTTCACCAAGGAAAATCAAGAATAGACAAAGTTTGCAAAGTCAATTAGGTTTGATTTATCAATTTAATTTTCTTTTTAATATTAAAAACATATCTAACTAATTTTGGAGCAAAGATTTTATTTTTAGATAATTATTCTAATTTTCAAATTACTCCTAAAACGAATTTTAGAAAACACATATATTTAAATTCACAAATAGGAATAAAATATAATTAAATATTGGAGCCTCAACATGCTTTTTACAACTCCGAATTCTAATCTTGGATTTTGATCCATTAGGAGGAGCAATACTTACAAGTTTGCAAGAAGAGATTTGGCACATCAAATACATATTGATTGATGAAATGAGATTCATTGGAAAATTTGATATATAACATAGACTCTTGAATTTGTGAAGCATTTCTAGAAAATGTAAACATGAGGATGTATATCTATGATTTTAACTTAAAAGTTAGATATTTATTATTTTAATACATATACTTCATTATTATAAAATTTTTGTATACCTGTCAATGATAAACCACCATATGATAGTAACAAACATGCTAAAATACTATGGGAAGAATTCAATATAGTTGTTACTTTGGATAAGATATTTAGATAGGAAGGAGAAAACAATGACCAACAAAGGTGTCACCAAATTCTCACAAATCCATAATGCAAATCCAACTATTGATGTCTGGAAATTACTAATGACGAGAACTAATGTTGGCATAAGCACAACACCCAATGAGGAATTTGACAATAGTATTCATTTGCTTACAACAAATGATAGCGTGCATAGTCATAATAGGAAAAAATATATATTCATTGAAAAAACCTATTGCACGAAGCATTGCAACAAAAGTAGGCAGTGTTAATGCACTAGAAGGAGGTCAAAATGATGAACTTGATGTTTAGTTATTAATTTCTAAGGATACAAGGGTCATGTTAACTTCCAATCTCTAGATAGAAGTAGGTCTTGTAAATGGAGCTCTAGGCTATGTTTGAAATATAATATACAAACATGGAAGTGTACTACTGGAACCACCAAAATATGTTATGGTTGAGTTTGATAGTTACTTAGGGATACCATTTGAAGATGAAACTCCATGTGTAATTCAAATTACACCAATACAAATGGGCCATAAATCCATATGCCCTTACGACTAGCTTAGGCATTGACAACACACAAATTAGAATGTTTAACTCTTTCAAAAGGCACTATTTCAACATAGGACAAAAAGAAAGAGCATAATTGACATTTGCATCTATATCATGTGTAAAATCATTGCAATCTCTACGAATAATGTCACCATTTACATATGACCACTATGAAAAGAGGAAAAAGGGATAACAAGTGGCTAATCGAAAAGCTAAACAACAAAGACTAAAACTATTAGAAGATAAATTATTTGATGTACACTAGTACAAACAGACCGCACAATCCAAATACCCTTACGATTGACTTGGGCATTGATAATACACAAATCACAACATTTAATATAGGACAAAAAGAAAGAACATGATTGACATTTGTAGATATATCATGTGTAAAATCATTGCAAGCTCTATGAATGATGCCACCATTTACATATTACCACTATGAAAAGATGAAAAAGAGAAAACAAGTGGCCAACTAAAAAGATGAAAAATAAAGACTAAAATTATTACTAACATACCTATCTTCGATAAATCTATGTAAAAGACACCGAGAGATATCCTTCTCGAGGTGTCAATTTTGAAATAAATTCATGCTATATAAATCAAATAGGTACCTCAGGAAGGATATCTGTCGATGTCTTTTACATAGACTTATCTAAGATAGGTATGCTAGTTATGTACGTGAGTTGGAATAATTATCTGAAGTTAAATCATCAACAAAAAGTTTATAACAATACTCATTTGTAAATATTTATAAAATCTAAAAATTATTCTAAAACCTATTTAGCAAAACTTTAATCTAGTAATGGGTTTTATATTTATAAGCATATATAAAATAATAAATCTCAATTTTTAAAATCATAATTCAACAAGTTTGACTAAGCATATATATAAAATAATAAAAAGAGTTTGGGAAAAGGTCTTAATTTGTTAATGAGTTTATAAAAAATTTAAATTATATTTGAAAGCCAAATGTTAGAACATTTTGTATTTTTACATGCTACTTATTTTGGATTTATATTATATTTATTATTAAATATTAATATTTTGACATGTAAATGGTTGTCAAATTTAAGGTAAATGGTAAGAGTTTTTGTTAGCATGCTCACGCCATTACACTCCACCCCTTGCTTCCATATATATGTATGTATGTATGTATGTATATTATGGATAATAATTTAAATTCACTTTCAAAATTTACTCCCACCACAAATTTAGAAAGTTCTCTTTTTGTCCAAAATTATTCTTATTGTATGCATTGTACAAAGAAAAATAAAAAAAGTTATTTTGAGAAAGAAAAATAAAAAACTAACAAATATTTGTTTATATTTTAGAGAAAAAACAAAAATCTATTTAAAAATATAAAACAAAAAGCTATTGTAAAATATTCTTTCTTATTTTCTATATATGTCCAAAAAAATTAAATTTAAACTACTTTAAGCATCAAGTGTTTGTTTTAAAATTAGAAAGTGTAGCTTTCAGAAAGCTAAGTTTAAGATAAAATATTTTTGAAAAGAAAATAAATCAATAAAATAAGTAATATAAAAAGAAAAGTGAACTTGAGTTTTTTAAGAATTTACAATAGAAATATGTGTCTCCCTTTACTCATGTAGTTAACTAGTTTATATTAATTTATATTTAAATAGTTTGTATTATATGAGACATGTTTTACTCTTTTTAGAGTTTCTTAGGAGGTCTATTTTATATGTAAATTTCCCCTAATGAGTCAAGGCCTTACACACTCCAGCAATGGCATAGATCATTCTTTACAACATTAGACTCTATGGTAAACATATTTTTCCCAAACCTTCTATGGTTTCTACCATGGCTTCAACAAGGTCCAACACAACTCAAGGCCAAACTGTAAAGGCTAACTGACCACACATCACTACACTATTCTAAGCATCAAATCTTAGACATTAGATAGTGCAATTGCTACAACAATCTAGGTGGCATCACTAATGCTTGCACTATGCTAGGTCATTTTCTAGCACACTACACACCTTCCAACCATGTCACCTAACCATTTGGAAATGATGTCGCTCATGGAAACGGTTCAACTTCCATAATGAATCTCAACCTGAATAGCATGTAGTCTATATATACATATTTGTAACATGAGAAGATAGGATATAGAAGGAGATAGATAGGAAATAACAATTATACTAGAAGATAACAAACACACATCTTTCTCAAGAGTATGCCATGTACAAGATAGACAAATAAATAAAAACACATTTATTGTTTTAGTTCTATATCTATCTCTCTATTTTCATACATCTCTCACAAAGCTTCCACACATGTATATAACTTCATTTAGATCCTCATCTAGAGATTTTCAATCAAGTTTCACCATGGGCCTTGGATTAGTGGAATTAGAGTAGTTCATATTATTCTTGCATGACCTATCAAACTGATTGGAGTATCTAAGATTTGACATCAAACCATGAGTGCAATTAGACTACCTACCAAGTCATTTTAAAATGGCCAAACCAATGCAAGAAGAGATGCACAATGATCATGGAAGAAATCATGGAAGCACTCATGGACTAGCAAATTTTTTTGTTCAACCAATTTGTAAAATTCCTTGAATGGGTGGTTCCATTGCCTTCATACTCAGGCAAATCTTTTGATGATCAAGTCCTCCTTAGGTTTCAAGTAAATCTAGATGTTTCTATGTTTAAGGGAAAGATTAATGTAGATGTTGTAGATAATTGGGTAGATCAATTAGAATACTATTTCTCCATGAATGACTTTTCTAATGAAGAGAAGATTAAGATTGCATTTCTGAAAGTCTCGTCATTTGTCAAGAAGTGGCAAGCCCATGTTTTTTGGGAGGAAGACTAGATAGGAGAAAAAAATGAGTCTACTTGGGAGAATTTCCTAGAAGTCTTCAAGGATGAATACTATCTTGAAGATGTCTATGATGATTTCTACATGTAGTGGTCACAATTATAGCAAGGACATGACCGATCAGTCCAAGATTACATCAAATAGTTAGTCCAAGCTTACATCAATGCCTTCCATGATTAAGTGCCATGCTCAAAAGACTTTGCTTATGTAGATAGAAATAAAGGATGGTAGAGTGAAGCCCTCAAATGGAATCATTGACATGGATCCCAAAATTTTAGTCAACACTACATTAGCAACCCTCATATTACTATAAGTTGAAGCACAATGACATTCTATTCATAGATGTGTGTGTAAGCATAGCGACTAGAATTTTTATCAATGGTAGTAGCATGAAATAAATAGTTTCAATAGTATTAAGAAATTAAATTTTCCAACCATGCCTCATTCACAACATTAAAATATTGGGATGGATAAGCTCCTACAACACCCAAGGTATACACAATACTCTCCAATGCCACCTTTCATATGATATTCATCCTTTCAAGGAGGGGATCATTTGTGATGTGGTGCCAATAGAGGTATGTAATATACTTCTTAGACATACATACATGCATAGTCACAAGTGTGTGTACAAATTAAATCCTCACAGTGTAGTTGTATTAATGGGTAGTAAGAGGTATTGAATTCTTAAAGCTAATTCATGCTCAACACATGCTCTGCCAACTCCAAAGAAGATTGTGCCATATAGCTCTACATACTCAACTTTTTGCACTTCACCACCAATTAATGCATGACTTGTAGCGATAAAGATAAATGTTAGATTTTAGAAACCATATTTACACAAAATTCTTCTATGCCCACGTATAGAGTCATAAAAGTAGGTCATCTCACACAACGAGACAAATGGTTCATCAAACAACAATTAGAAGTCAAGGCTCCACATCCGCTTCCTAGAATTAACACAATTGGGACTATTTCTTTACAAGGAGTGGTGATTGATGAAAGAGGATCTACCAAAATTAGTTCTTGTGGTAATGTCAAGACCATTCTCATGGCTTGCAATACTTTTGGTAACACTTTCATGGTCTATGATACTCCAAAGCACCTCACAAATGTTTGTGGTAAAACAAGGATCATCCATCCATCTTCTATTGATGCTACACATTATCTAGCAATGGCACATAACATTTTGTATAAGAAATTAGACTTTGTGGTAACCATACTTTTCCTAAATCTTCTATGTTTTCTAACATAGCTTCACCAAGGTCCAATACACCTCTAGGAGAAATTATAAAAGATAATTCTCAATGCACTATTTTGATCATCACACTTTGGACATCAAATAATATAGTCATTGCAATAATCCAAGTGGCACCCTTGAGGCTTGCACTATGCAGGTCATCTACTAGAACGTTGTGCACCTTCTAGCCACACTACTTGACCATTGGGAGATGATGAGACACACACGGAAACAATTCATCTTCCATAATGACTCAACTTTCACAACATGTAATCTATGTATACATGCATTTGTAACATTTACCAAAAAAGATAAAAAAAGAGATAGATGGATAGGAAGAAACAATTAGGCAAGAATATAGTAGCCATACATCTTTCTCATGAGTGTGTCATGTACATGACAAATACATAAATAAAAATAAATTTACCATTTCAATTATATCTCTCTTTGTTTGCATACATCTATCTCACAAAGCTTCCACACATACATATATCTACATCTAGATCCTCATCTAGAGAGTTGTCTACTAAGTTTCACCTAGGACCCTGGATTAATGGTGGTCAACATGGATTCAAGTGCACAATCTTCAAATTCTAAAAGGAAAGGAGTGACATGTAATTGTAGTTGACTTAGGATCTACTTAATATTTTGTAACTAAGTAGTTTAGATGTATTTTTGTAATTAACATGTTGAAAATCCATGGGTGTTTTTAAAAATAATAATGTAGTAGTTATAATGATCTGGGTTGAATCTTTGGCTATTAAACTTAGTTAATTATGCCTGGCCATTACCACACATGCATTCTTTAACACGACTCATTCAAGAGGATGAAATGGTCTTGAAGGTTTGAAAATGACTAGGATTATTTGGGCATATCTCATGATTACATTGTAATCATGTATGGTATAAATATCTATTCAAATTGCTTCAATTTATTTATGAATGGTTTATGTTATGTTTGTAGTGGAATTATAGATTGAGTTGGGAATAGATCATAGATTAATAAAGATTTAACTTTCACACAAACATGGTTTTTGTTAAGAATGTAGCCACAAGCAATTTTCCCTTGGAGGTTGTGGTTTGATTTACTTAAGCAATTTGGCCTGAATCCATTTCTCTATGATTATAGATAGGAAATCCATCATTGTTGAGACTTAAGGTGTCAACAAATTTCTATGTCTTTCCTTGTAGAGTTTTTGATTTTTCTTTTAGTCACAAAATCTTAAGTTTACCCAAGGATGGATAGTTTGGTGATATTATGCCACATGACCTAATTGTTGTTTGATATGGGGCCACATGTCCACCATTTGCATCCTCACATTATTGGAAGACTTAGTTGTATTTACCCTTTGGAATGAACTACAAGTTGTATTAAACCTAGGTGTAAGGAATATTGGGTTTGAAGTCCTATCAAAGCCCTTTCCATTCATTTTTGTAACCAAATAATTTGATTTGGTGGACAAATTTGATATTGAATTTCATCCCAATTAAATCATTGGTCAAATCCAATTTCCCTAGCCCTAGAGTTATCATATTAAGCCTAGGAGTGCCAAGTTGTCCTGTAGGTAACCCACATTGCATTGTTGACCCCACTAAGTTCTTTTGGTATAATGCCTATCATACTTAGTGAGTGTGAGATGACATTGTGTGGTAGAGATTTTCCCATGAGATCGAGATACTTATCTCTCTCTAGGTTGGTGCAGAGATATTACTATTAGAGGAGTTTCCTTACATTGTGTGCCTTACCTAGTCCAATCCCTCATAGTGTGGTAGGTTGAAAATTGTTAATTACTTTCTCTATTAGTTGTAACTTATATTCCCATAGGGTTGTTCACTTTACAGAAGTTTCAAGATGACTAGAAAGCCACTATAGTTTGAATTGCATGCAAATTTAATATCAAACCCCTTGGGACCCAAAATCTATTAAGTCACCCTAATTCAAATATGGATTTGGTTTTGGGATTAAAATCCATTAATCAATAATTGGGTCGAGGTTGTCCAAGGTCTTCATGACTTATTGAAAATATTAGGGTTCCTTGAGTTAAATGTTAGATTAGTCTTGGAGGTCCACAAATATGAGAAACTACCATATGTACTCTAGAGTGATGCATGATTGTGACATGGGTCACCCTTGTAGACATTTGGATATGCAACAAGTGAAAAATATAAATGTGGATTTGAGAGTTTAATTGAATTTAATATTAAGATCACATCTATTTTGGTCTTGCATCTCTTTGGTGCTATGTTGTGCTTTGAGTGATCCAAGGTAAACATGAACCCAATATCCCAATTTAAATTAGTTTAGTGAATGATTAGGTCTAGACTTTGAGAGTTTGCTAGCACAATTATAGTGAGCCACATGTAAATCTATCAACGATAAATTTGCATATAATGCGCTTGCTATAAATAGACAACACATTGTGTGTTAGGTGGCACTAAGTGTAAATTGCCAATACATTCTCTTTAAGATCTTCCCATATAATGGGCCCCACAAGACAAATCACATAAATTGTGTTTAATCCATATTTGACCCATTGGTATTAATAAAGAAATTAGGGACTGCCTATCTCCATGCATTAGTTGCCTTGGGTAATTTTGTGGAGGAAAGTAGTGGCAAGATTTTGTCATATATTCTAGGATAAGGTGAGATCAATGCAAGTGTTGTCTCCTTATTCACTTGAATATTAAATAGTTAAGGAAATTCCTTTTAAATTTAAATTGGGTTTAGAGAATTCTTGCACCATTGAAATAAAATCTTGACCCCTGAGAAGTATGAGAAAAGGAGTGGATTCAATATTAGACTTCAACTAGTTTATTAATTAGGTTGGGTTTGATTGTGTTAAGCTATAAGTATTTAGTAAATTTAACTCTAGGAATCAGTTTGCTGTTTGTTGAGGAAACACTGAGGTCTAATTCCATAATTACCTTTGATAGGTTCCTTAGGGTTGATTTTTCCATATGTTCTAGTTAATCCCATTTGGAGTCTGGCTATTCCTAGGGACAATTATCAAGTCAACTCAGGTGTGGTGGATGTTGATTGCACTATGTGTCTGTTAAGATAATGCAAGATGTGATTGCTAGTTTGATTACCTTTAGCCATTTTAATCCTAGCAGTAGACACAAGCCAAGTAAGTCAAAGCAAATGAAATATTGCATTTAGATGGTTGTCACTCCACTTTTATGAGAAAATGAGATTTGAGAGGTCCAAGTAAGGGATGGATCTGATAATGATTACATTCCAGTTAAATGTGTGGCTAGGTCCAACTATTCTAGTCATGGTTTTTATGTTCCCTTACAACTAAGTGGCAATAATTGATTGGTTATTAGAGTACCTTGGAACTAAAGTTAATTTATATTAAACAAGCTCTAAATGGCAATTTAAATAAATCATATTTAAATAGATATCATAACCATTAGACATCATTTCTTTTAAAGAAATTGATAGCATTTCCCCTATTAACATCATCATAGTTTGAAATATAGCTCCTGCACGCTATTGAAATGGCTACTCTATGCTTCAATTGTGTTTTGCCTCCTCTCTTTGTGGACCTAGCAGGTGGCTTTTTTTCTTTTGGTGTTGCTGTTTCTCATGTTGTCCTTGATGAAGGTTCTAGGTCACGTGGTGGAGTGGTTACTACTATAGATGGTGTCTCTGCTACATTTGATGGCCCTCATACTGTGTTTGTGATTCCCCTTATCATTTTAAGTGTAGCCCTTTCAGTGGCAAGGGAAGAACTTACTCACCTTTGCATTCCTTAGGTAGTGTTTAGAGGTAGATTTCTTCACTAGTATGTAGGAAGATTACAACTGATGGCTCTTCTCCTTTTGGTGGGTTTTTTCTATATCTTAGTGTGGTTTTGACTGTGCCATGTGTCATCTTGGAACAAAATACCTATGTAACTATGAATCTATGTGGTTTCTTCATGAGGATAGGGTTTGAACAACCCTTCTTTCATGGTAGCTGTCCACAATGGCACAATCTCCTCTCATGCAGTCATGGCTAGTTCAAGAGCTCTTGGTCAACCTCCTCTACATGACAAAATTTAGCCCTTGCCCTATTCCCAAACTACCCTTGTCATGGTTTGTGGGTAGGAGGTAATTGATAATGAAGATTTTTATAGTCCTTATGGCATTATTGGTATATTTAATAGCTTATGTCCCTCTCTTCCAGAATTGAAAAAATGGGTTTCAGATTCATGGCTACCTCTTGTTGAGCGAAAGATTTAGCTCTATCCTTGTGCTCGAGTATTCTTCATAGCAACATTTAACTCTATGAGTGGCATAGATTTGGTGTTGGATGGTAGGTTATGGTCAATCCATGGTCCTTCTTATACAACCCCCTTTCTGAACCTCTCAACATCAAACCAATCTGGGTTAGGCTCCCCAATCTTCCTCTATAGTTCTAGGAATAATCATATTATGGGGCCATTGGTAATGCTATTGGTCATTTCCTGAAGATGGAGACTACTACTTTCACCATGGGCCTCACCATGTATGCCTATATTTTTTTGGACATTGATATCTCCAAGGATCTCCATGGGGATATTGTTTTGATGGTGCGGGATAGGCCTTGGACTCAGTCACTCAATTATGAGGGTCTCCCCTTTCACTATAGATGATGTTTTACCATCGGCCACCTAGCATCTGAATCTTCTCCCTCTGACCATAAGGTTGGAGCAACCTCGTGATGGTAGAATGCCCACATAGACCACTTGATAGTTATTGGTTCTAACTCTCATGATGATATTTCTCTTCCTTTTACACTTGTAATAATGTCTAAAATAACTTCACATAGAGCTATTTCAACAACATCCAACTTTCAAGGAATAGAAATAAAACATACCAAAAATTTATTAAAAAACTTCTAACTAATTCAAATATTGAATGTAATTAGTCAAAACTTCCCATTGAAATATCAATTTGAACGTCTAGAATGATAGATAACTACCTTGAAGCACCTTATTGTTTAAGTCAAAAATTAGGGTTTTAGTTTTACTTATAGTCGGTCAAAACTTGTAATTTGAAAACAAAATTCAGCGTTCAGTCTGTGAAAGATAGATATACCGTTTGAAGGCAAAGTTGGTGAATTTCACCATCTCCCGTACGCCATGACTTCGAATGCGTCGTTTTAGCAGAAACTATTACTACTATTGTTGTTAAATTTATGTTTCCCTCTATAAATGGGTGCTAGTGTTGCATTGGATTCCATCTCAATCTTCCTCTACTAAGGGATAATTCAGTGGAAATGTGAAGGTTTTCTTCTGCAATTGATTTAGTAAAGGCTCTGAGATTTTAATATGGGAGTTTGATGTGCATGAAAATAAGCACACTGCTTGTGGTGCTCTTGTTTGTGTTTACAGTCCATGTCTCCGCTCGACATAACTTCCCAAATCCTCCCAAAAACAATTATCTGCTTACAGGTATGGAGAAGTTAAATAGCTGTGGTTCAGGTCCGAGCTGCAGTAACACTACTCCAGACCCAAGACCCTGCTGCTCAACCTCCAAAAAAGCTGTTTTCTCAGAACGAAACTGGGCATTTGGGGCGGCTCGCTCATAATGTTGAAGGGCCTACTTCCGAAGTTCTCAGCGTAGGGATGGCCACTGAAAGACATATTCACTAATGTTTTATAGTCGGTACTCACTAAGGACGCCACATAAATAAAACCTGTTCTTTTCTACAATTCCTTGTTTTTATCATTTCATTTTCAGTCATTCACTGATTGTAGTAATTGTTGCTTCCCTTCTCCACAAATTATTAATTGCACCCGTCTTTGTTATAGACCATCAATACTGAATAAAACTGCAGCCACTTGTTGCAAGGGCTTTATTCTTGAAATCACTGTAATTTCATGTTGAAATGAAAACTGTTTGATCACCTAATTCCCGATGTGTTAAAATTGATTTATGTAAAAGTTTGAAATATATAAGGGCAACTATTTCAAATGAGAATCTTGAAGAAGATTAAATATTGTTGGAAAAGAATATATAATAGTTTATAGGAAAATAAACCTTTTCTATGTTTAATATAAGCCAATTCAATAAACTGGATACACACGAGCATAAATCTATATCCATAATTGACAGTTGTGAGTATAGATTTCAGCAATAGGATTATGAGAGGTTAAAGTATATAGAAAAATAAAATGCAATAATATAGCTTTATGTTTCAAGGAGAAAAATGATCGGACTAAATTTTAGATGTCTTTAAATTAGAAAGGTGTGATTTTTGTATGTATCTTGTCTTAGAAGTAGAAAATTGGATCTGAATTGCAGTAGGTCGAGTTTATAAATCAAGGTTACATCTATGTCTGGAGAAGTGTTGTACACATGTAGAAATGGCATGTAGAAATGGTATAGCAGTCTGCACACTTTTACTTCCCGACTTTTATTTTTTTGTCATCTAGACTAATGGTATTTAAAAATATGTTTATATGTTGATAGGGAACTTAATCTCTTAAATCAACATCAGAAAAACATAGGTAGAAAATTAAATACATCAAACTTGAGTCATGAAAATACTTCTAAGAGTGAATGTGCAAATTTAGATTAGTTTTAGTTTACCAATGGAAGCCTTTCTAACACTTTTTCCTCCTTGAATGTGAATAATATGTATATAATTTTTAAATGATAAAAAATGAGTGCGAGTGAATGCCATTAAATAAGTACACAACAATAAATCATGTAAATGATTCTTTAGTGGGCTCAAGAAAGGAAAAGAATAGGCTTGACAATTGCAGGTGCTCTGTCAATTTGGATCCATGGAAATTACCCAGACATGGAAACGGTAAAAACAAGTGAATAACATAATGCATAAGGATATGTGCATGCATAAGGAAAATAAATATATAATTTGGATGATTAAATAGGAATGCTTGTCAATATGAATAAGGTAGGAGATAGGTGCATAGGAGTGTGTAATTGGATAGATAGAAGCATAGGGGAAGGGACTTAACTTCAAACAAGATTGTACCATTTGTTAATGTGTAAATATATTAAGCCATTCTCTTAAAATAGATACAAAATTAAATGAAAAACGATATGAATATATAAATTTCACCATTACAACTAATGTATATCTATTTAAAATATTGAGATATAAATACAATATATTAATTATATACATATAAATTAATTATATACATATAAATTAATTAAGCATTTACATAAATTATTTTTGTTTATATAATTATTAATTATTATGTTATATTAAATAGTTATAATTAAATTAATATTATTTTTAATAATTATTATATAAATATAGCCTAAAATTCTACTTTCTACATGACGTTTTATATGAAGAGGTTTTGGTGAACGCAAGTCATTACAATTAATCTTTTTCTTCATTTTAATTACACTTTTCAAACTAATAATTAAATAATAATGAAATTCAGAAAAACTAATTAGAAAAATATAATATATTAAAAAAAAATAACATTACCATAACTCTTTATTTAAGGAGAAAGTATAAGAGAACTCTTTATTTTAAGGAGAAAGTATAAGAGAATGTATTTTTATGTGGTTATCAAGGTTTTTCCTAAATACATAGATAGTCTAAGATTTTTTTTTGATGTGTATTCTTACCTTAGTAAAATTGCAAGGACCCACAAAGATAGCATTTATAACATTTACACTACTCAAATATAAGGTATGCCAACCTTATATTATATACAATGTTGAATAGTGTATTTAAAATAATATTTGATTTTACTTAATAATTTAATTAATATAAGGATATTTATTAAATTATTAATTATTCTTTATATTGTGAATTTAATTCAATCTATACATGAGGATTTAGGATGCCATTTGAAAGGTTGAGGAAAGGATGTCCCCAGGTTCATCTGTCTATAAAATATTTTTATAGATTTTATGCAAGTTTTCTTAATATTTAATAATGCTTCTTTGTGATCTTTTACATAAGGTTTTCCATATAAAATCTTGAGTATATGTGTTCTGCTTATTATGTTATTCGTATTAATATTTCTCTACATTATGCATTAATTTAATTATTTACTTTTAGTTGCATTTAATAATAATCTAAATGAATTGAAAATAATATTAAATTCATCATTTCACTAAGTTCAAACAATCACATCTAGGTATTTATTAAAGAAATTTGATGTGCAACTAATTTACATGGTTAAAAGAAATTCATCACATATAGGCCATCTTCATATTTGAGAGTGTTGTCTTTGTATAGTCACCTAAGGCCAATTTGTATTAATATTTCTCTACATTATGCATTAATTTAATTATTTACTTTTAGTTGCATTTAATAATAATATAAATGAATTGAAAATAATATTAAATTCATCATTTCACTAAGTTCAAACAATCACATCTAGGTATTTATTAAAGAAATTTGATGTGCAACTAATTTACATGGTTAAAAGAAATTCATCACATATAGGCCATCTTCATATTTGAGAGTGTTGTCTTTGTATAGTCACCTAAGGCCATAAAGATAGTGTATCAAGGGGGTTGACCTAGGAGAACTTGACTATAGAAATCTAGTGTGGGGTTGGGTGGGGGTTTAAGTTGGCAAACGATACCATAAGGACCTTAGACACCTTCACACAGAGAACTTGACTATAGAAATCTAGCAACTTCCCTTGAGATTTTTTAAAATATTGTCATTGTTATGCACATTCAGATATTAGAGGTTATAATGAAGTAGTTAGGAAAAGTTTGCTATCTACTAAGTTAAATATCTGCTTCTCAAGATTGACCGTGAGCAACTTGGGATTGACCTATAGGAAATTCTAAGTTTATTTTGATTCCAAGACAATGATTATACCAAAGACAATACTTTCTAAACATTGATGAATATATTTTACTATAATAACCCCATAGTTACTACACATTTGTTTTACACATCAAGTACTAACTTAATTGATCAAGAACCTTCTATTTGATTTAGAAGTGCCAACCTCATAGGCTTACCAACTAAAGTTGTGGAAAAAAACTCTGTGCCAGAAATCATATATCTGCACTAGAACATGATAAACTCCCAATGTTAGGGTCATCCCTATACCAAAACATTAACCTTGCATGCCATTGACAAAAGCCTATCTAAAAATTATTAGATCTTGGCATCTATCACCTGCATGCTACTGGCAAAATCTTGCTAACCTTATGATATAGATGAATACTTCTTTAGGTAGAGCATGTTCGCCAACTATTGTCAAGATAAAGCATCAATAAACTTATATTTGATGCGGGTCATAGGATTTATAATGTCAGTGATCACCAAATAAAGAGTGGAAAAAGCTACATTCTAGGAGATATTGTATTCCTCTTACCTATGCCCTCGTAGATCCCTTACTCCAACCACCATGTGATGCCAAGAAGTAAGCTCTTGTATCAATCTTGGTTCAACATTTTTGTTGGGAAAATGTGTCTCAACCTTGCAATTATATAAGGTTTATTGTTGATAGGATATATATTTATTTATATTTCCTAGTTACAATGATAGGTGTAATATACAATAGGAGCATGGGGTGAAGTGGGGTGCTTGTTAACATTTTTTTGTTAACAAAGGCTATTAAATGGCTGACATACATTAAATTAATGATATATTGTAAATCTAGACTATTCATTATTAGGTTTTCGATCTGATAGTAGATATTTTGTTGGCTTGTCTTGCCTTAGAAGGTAACCCTATCTTATGAGGGCATTGTATTATGGTTGTGGTACTGTGATGTATTCTGAGAGTTTGATAGTGGTCGTGTTGTCTCTGGATCTCTGGTGGTGATACTCCTATGAGAAGCTTTCTCTACAAGTATATTGTAATCTTTGTGATTTCTGAATAATCTATTGGGTGACTTTTAGAGTGTGGGGTTTTTCTCTTGAAAGGATTTCCCCCTCATAAATCACTATGTTGTGGTATGCATGATATTTATGTTTATTTTTGTTTAAGTTTCTGTAACTGTTAAGATATGTAAAGTTTTGCATTATCCTCCTCTAAAGATTAGTGTAGGAAGTTGTTCCACTACCTTAGCTTCCTTACAAGTGATACCAGAGCCTGATCACCTTTGGTTTCAGTTATGGGTTGTTGAGTTTTCTGAACTAATCCAAATTTTAGTGGGAGCTTGTGTAGAAGACACTTTGTGATCTTGTTGCAGGAATTTTTAGATGACAAGTTCATCAGGGAGAATAGAGATGGATAATTTTTTTGGAAATAATTTTGAAATTTGGAAGCTAAAGATGGAGGATTTGTTGATAGATCAAGATCTTTGGGATGCTATTGATGGGAAGGTTTCAAGGCTTGCCGATCCTACTTTGGTTGCTCAATATGATGTTATGGACCCTAAATCCAAGGGTCTAATTAGATTATGTTTGAAAAACTCATTTTTAATCAATGTCCATGAAGAGACCTCTGCATAGAAACTATGGAAGAATCTTGGTGAGATGTATCAAGCCAAATCTTTACTGAACAAGATTTTCTTGAGGAAGAAATTGTATTCTTTGAGAATGGAAGAGGGTGGATGAATTACATACCACTTGGAAGCATGCAATATGCTGGTGGCTCAATTGGTGTCAAAATGGATGAGGAGGAGAAATGTTAGATATTGCTTTGTTCTTTGCCTGATTCATGGGATTCTCTTATTATGGCTATTAGGAGTACTTCTGTTATATTGAAGACTGAAGATGTGGTGGGTTTTTACTTTTTGAAAAGATGAGGAGGAAGGTATCCATCAGTGCCAAGGAGGCCCTAAATGTTCATGGAAGACCTAAGGAAAAAGGCAATAAGAATGAGAAGCGTGATAAATCCAAGTCCAAGCGGAGATCCAAATCTCCTAGAAAGTCCAAAGTTGTTTGCTGGAACTATGATAAGACTGGACACATTCGTAAGGAATGCAAAGAAGAAAAGAAGAAGAAAAAGAAGAGATTTGATTCTGATTCTAATTCTGAGAAGGAAGATGGTGATGCATTCATTGCAGCTTTGACAACTTGTGCAGGTAATGATGCATGGTTAATTGACTCAGGTGCATATTTCCATATGACCTTTAATAGAGATTGGTTTTCTAAATATGAAGAATTTGATGGAGGTAAGGTGTACTTGGGTGATGATTCTTATTTAAATATTGTTGGCCATGGTAAAGTTAGAATCATGTTTCCTGATGGTAGAATAAAAAGGATTAATGGTGTGATGCATATCCCTGGATTAGCACGAAATTTGTTATCTATAAGCAAATTAATAGACATAGGTGTGTAGGTAGTAGTTATGATGCATGATGCAAGATGGTTAGAGGTGCTCTGGTGATTGCTAGAGGTGTCAGATATGGCACATTATATAAGCTTGATGCATGCACTGTTGAGTGCAATAGTACTTCTGTGAAAAGCAAGTCTATGGAAGAGGTGGGGGTTTCATCTTCAACAGATGGTCATGGATTTTGGGTACCCAAGGGTGCTCTTTTTTCTAAATCAAAGTTACCTGTAGAGAAAACTATGTTATGGCACCAGAGACTTGGCCACATTGGAGGAAAGGGTCTAAGGACTTTGAAAAATAAAAACCTTGTTGAAGGGTTGTTTTATTGTAATCTTGAGTTTGATTTCTATGAGAATTACATTTATGGAAATCAAAACTGCGTTCAGTTTTACTCAAGTTCTCATAAATCTTGTGGTGTATTGGATCTTATTCATTCTGATGTGTTTGGTCTTGTAGATGTTCCTTTAATTGGAAAATCCACATATTATGTTTCATTTATTGATGACTATAGTAGGACATAGGTACTTTATAAAGAGTAAATCTAAAGTTTTTAGTCAATTTAAATAATTTAAAGCAATGGTTGAGTTGCAGACTGGAAAGAAAATAAAATGTGAGGATTGATAATGGCGGTGAATTTTGCTCTAATGATTTTGATATATTTTGTAAAGATTGTGGTCATAGACAAAAGACAACTCTGTATTCTCCACAACATAATGGAGTTGTAGAAAGAATGAACATGACACTGATGGAGAAGGGTAGGAGTATGTTGAGTAGTGCTAGTCTAGAACAAAGGTTTTGAGATGAAACTGTTGCCACTACCTGTTACCTAATTAATAGGTCTCCTACATTAGATCTTGTTGATAAGATGCCTATAGAGGCATGGTCAGGTCAGAAGCCTTCATTAAGACATGTTAATTTTTTGGTTGTGAGGCATATGCACATGTGCCAAAGGAGAAGCGAACAAAGTTGGAGAACAAGGCTGTGAAATGTATCTTCATCAGATATAATTATGGTGTGAAAGGATACAAGCTTTGGGATCCTATTGCACAAAAGGTAATATATAGTAGAACTGTTATTTTTAGAAAAACTAAGCCTTCTTCTGTTACATTGTAGATAGAACAAAGTAAGTAGGAAGATGTGATTCAATTTCCATCTACACCTGAGAAAGCTAAATCAAGACCCATGGATAGACAAGAAGTTGAGGAGAGCTCATCTAGCTCTGAATCTTCAGAAGAGGAGGAAGAACCTCCAACTCAACTTATTCGTAGGTCTACAAGGCATAGAAAACCACATGAAAGGTATTCACATGATGATTGGAGATGTATTTTTTCTTTGAATACTAACATGGATGAACCCAAATCTGTAGAAGAGGCATTAGGTGTGAATGATGCAAAATCATGGAAGATTGCTATGAATGAAGAAATGACATCTTTGAAAAAGAATGATAGATGAGATCTTGTACCATTGCTTGAAGGACAAAAACCTGTTGGTTGCAAATGGATGTTTAAGAAAAAGATTGGTTCATATGGAGGTATTGAGAAGTAGAAAGCAAGGTTGGTTGTGAAAGGTTATTCTCAAGTTGAGGGTGTTGATTATGGTGAGATATTTTCTCCTATTGCAAAAAATGACATCGATTAGATTTTTTCTTTCTATTGCTGCTGCTTATGGTTTAGAGGTTGAGCAAATGGATGTGAAAACTACTTTCGTTCGTGGTGACTTGGAGGAGGATATTTATATGACATAGCCAGAACACTACGTGGTGAAAGGTAAAGGTAATTTGGTTTGCAAATTGAAGAAATCTTTGTATGGCCTAAAACAGAGTCCTAGGATGTGGTGCCAGAAATTTGATCTACATATGTGTTGAGTTTGGGATTTGAGCATTCTAAATCAGATCATTGTGTTTATTATAAAACTGATGGTGATCATTTCCTAATTATTGCATTATATCATGATGATATGTTATTTATTGGTAAAGGGAAAGGTATGATTTTAGAACTGAAATCTCAACTTACTGCTAATTTTGAAATGAAAGACCTTGGTGCAACTAGACACATTCTTGGGATGGAAATTAGAAGAGATAGAGTGAACAAAAAACTATGGCTTGGACAAAGTAAGTATGCCAATTCAACTTTATAGAGGTTTAACATGCAAGACTGTAGACCATTGTGTGTTCCCTTTTTAGTTGGAACAAAGTTATCTATTTCAAATTGTCCAACATCTCCATCAGAGATGGAAGAGATGAGCAGAGTGCCTTACTAGAGTGTAGTTGGAAGTTTGATGTATGTTATGGTTTGTACTAGACCAAACATTGCCCAAGCAGTGGGAGTTCTTTCTAGATATATGTCTAATCCTGGTAGAGTTCATTGGGATGTAGTTAAAAGAGTCTTTAGATATTTGCACGGTACCTTAGAGTATTCCTTGTGTTATCATAGTAATTTGAGTGAAGATGATATTTCCCTTGATATTCATAATTATGTGGATTCAGACTTAGCAGGTGTTATTGACAGTAGACGATCCACCAGTGCTTATGTGTTTACTTTATTTGATGGTGCAATTAGTTGGATGAGTAAGTGATAGGCTGTGGTTTCTTTGTCCACTATTGACCCTGAGTATATGGTAGCTATTCATGCTTACAAAGAAGACATTAGGCTTAAGAGAGTGTGTTGAGATATTGGAATAAAACAAGATTTATTACAATAGTTAGAGTGCAATCTGTCTAGCTAAGAACCTGACATTTCATGCTAGGACCAAGCACATTGATGTACAATATCATTTTATTAGAGATATGATCGAAGATGATAGGGTGAAGTTGGTTAAGATAGAGACTTTGATGGATGTTGTTGATTCTTTAACTAAGCCTGTGAGCACATAAAAGTTCAGATGGTGTTCAAAGACTATGGGCCTTTTGGCCCCTAGCAATTAAGAGATGATGTTTACTCCCTCCCATTGCTCTTGCAAGGTGTTTGAAAAGCAGGAGATTTGTTGGGAAAATGTGTCTCAACCTTGCAATTATATAAGGTTTATTGTTGATAGGATATATATATTTCCTAGTTACATCGATAGGTGTAATATACAATGGGAGCATGGGGTAGAGTGGGATGTGTGTTAACATTTTTTTGTTAACAAAAATTGTTAAATGACCAACATATATTAAATTAATGATTTATTGTAAATTCGGACCATTCATTATTAGGTTTTAGATTTGATGTTAGATATTTTGTTGGCTAGTCTTTCCCTAGAAGGTAACCCTATTTTGTGAGGGAATTGTATTACGACTGTGGTATCATGATGTATTCTGAGAGTTTGATAGTGGTCATGTTGTCTTTGAAACTCTGGTGGTGATACTCTTGTGAGAAGCTTTCTCTACAAGTATATTGTAATCTTTGTGATTTTTGAATAATATATTGGGTGGCTTTTGGAGTGTGGGGTTTTTCTCCCGAAAGGGTTTTCCCCACATAAATCACTGTGTTGTGGTATCCATGATATTTATGTTTATTTTTGTTTAAGTTTCTATAATTGTTAAAGATCTAGGTAAAGTTTTGCATTATCCTCCTCTTAAGATTAGTGTAGGAAGTTGTTCCACTACCTTAGCTTCTGTACAATTTTAACATTTAAAAGATATAAGAGTATTGATTTAAAACATACTATCCTAAGGGTTTACACCTTAGACTAGTTGATCTAGTTACATTTACCATATAGGAATCTATAAACCTATATGCATGATCTTATAGGTCTGGGGATCAAAATTACTAACATGTAAGTAACACATTGAACCCAATGAGCCAAGTCATATATACATAAAAAAACAACTCATAGAGTAATCTCAAAGGCAATTCACATGATTCCATTGTTACTCAAAAACATAGTATTTATTAGATAGAAATTGAATCCCACAATAGTACTATTATACAACATTCTACTTTTAAGTACACAATATTTACATATTACCAATCATAAAGATTAACATACAATTACCCAACAAGCCAATATAAAGGTAAACCACCATATAATGTAAATGATAATACTTATTACTAGTTGCTCACATTTGGAAAAGAAAATTAGAAGAAATTCCTTCATAATTCAACATAGATCTAGGCACATATTTATAGTACACAAATCTTCCACACATATTAAGAGTTGTTCACACCATTAGATAATAATGGCTTAATTCAACATCATCATTAAATGCAAGGTTAGTAGGTTTCCATAATACATATATAACCCTATCATGACCAAGTTTATCATGCCCTTATTTCTTAGAAGAATACACGTTTCTATGGTCTTGAGGCTAACATACACCTTCCTATACTAATTAGTGAATCCAAACAAAATGCCATAGTGTTCAACACACACTACTCTAATAATTATAGATAGGAAATTCCAAAGGCATTGTTATATATCTTCACCTTAGAGATGAACCATGATAACAGTGGCTCTAAAAGTCCATCCAAGACTAGAGTAGATTATCAAAGCACAACTCTACAAACCTTAGAGTATATATGCTTGATGCTAATGGGGTGCCTTTAACAACTCATGCATATATAGTGAGGAATAATTAATTGGATGGTAAGTTCATATCCATTTGTTGTAGTTTCAGCATCAAGATGAAATATACTAAAGAGGGAAGGTTGAACAAGTTTACGAACACCCTATACCTTAGAGTCATTTCCTAAACCCCTGTCCTATAGACTTGGTGTCTAGGGGCGTCCTTCACCCAAGAATTACCTACATACCTGCTTCCAAATAGGATTGAAGTCACATATAGTTCTCCTCACTTAATCTCTCATGGGTTGTACACATAGGTTCCTACCTTTAGGGTTTCATTGTCACCCAATTTCATACCAATACTTACTAATATTCCCATAATCAAATACATAGAAATATACAAACAACATAATCAATATAAAATAAATTCAGTCCTAACAAAGTACATGACATAAAAAACATAGTATCTTCACAATGCAACATATATGCAAAATCTTGATAAGGCTCCATGTGATATCCTACTATATTATGATTTAATAATATTAGTATCATAATCATATTAGTTTACGACATCCTTCTTAAATGGATTACCATAGGCATCCATGAGGCCACCTGGAATCTATCTAAAACCTTGAAGGCTTACAATATTACTTATAATCTTGCTTTAAGCATTCAACCCAAGTCATACTCAAGATAGTTAGTAACACTATATCCATTATATCCTCACATGGAGATGTACACTCAATAATATTAATAATAATATTTGTATTCTTTTAGTTTAAATTACCATTTGGCATAACTCCATATTCTTATGATCATCTGGATCATGGTCTAGATAGTATTCACACTTGCCATTTATATTAAATATGGCCTTAATGGTCAGTAGTAAGTTATTCCATAAAGAAACAATATGTTACAATCAACCTTTATACTCATATTTTAGTGGACATAGATGAAGAAACATCACTACTCCCAACACGTCTTTCAATATCCAAAATCATGCAATAGAAAGCAATTAGACATGACAACAATATAGATAAATGGTCTTCAAAATCACTAAATAGACCTCATGATTATGTACCCAATAATGATGAACATTTCATAGTTCAAGCAATTAAAAGGGATAAACATCATATGGATGTTAGACATCCAATCCATTAATAACTCGCACAATGTGGTATCCATCACAAGGTTTCCCAATTCCCTCAGCTACAAGCTACCCTAATGACCATTGTATATCACACCTTAGCATTAAGAGATTCCTTTCTTCTGATACTAATACTCTAATTATACCAATGACACAACAAATAGTTTGAAGATCCTCTTTTGCCTCCATTATATTTAAGAAAATGGAATACTTGAGACAATGCCCTAGGTGCTACCATGTACACATGTCAAGGACTATGGTATCAAGTTATAACAATGTCATAATCTTTATATAGTGTATAACATTACAAGGTATAATCTTTATATAGTGTATAACATTGCAAGGTCTAGCTATTAGTTTACCAATACTCATGAGTTAAATGCTCAAAACCTAGTTTTGGGTTCTCAAAAGATGCACAATAATTTTCTCACTTCCAACCTTCATACAATAGTAATAGAGTACCTAGAATAAACATTAGTAGAATCTTTCTTTACAACCATAATATGAGCTATTTACACAATACTGCATCCATCTCTCCAATAAATCTTTAATTCTCATGATCAACAATGACATACTGATGTCTCACCATTTTATACTGACTATTACTCAAATGTCATCTTATCAAATCTCTACTCACATGATCCCTATGGAAGCCTTACAAATATTGTTTATACAACCTGAGCGAACTGGTGTTAGCTTAATAATACCATTCATAAGTAATCATGACCTACAAGCCTTTTACATATTTTTAGATGATCCCATTTATAATTCAAAACTCACAATCTTACGCAACTTAAACATTTTCTAATTAAACATTGGTGAAATCTAAAACAAAACACTTACAGCCATTATGAAGGGCTATAATGAATTTCTCCAACATAAAAAAAGAGGACACAATTTGTTTTATATCTCAATATTATCTCAGTGCCAAATTACTTCAAGAAAACTATTTTTTATCAACTAAAATCAAATGACTGTTCAGCAAACAATGATCTCAAATATGATAGAAATAACTCACATATAGAAGTGTCTAATCCCAAGTATTGATGGTTCAGAAGACTTGCACTATTACTTCATGCTCATACCATCTATGCCACAAGACTATTGTGGAGATATCGACATCTCTTGCTGATAATGGCTCATGCTAGATCTACCTCGTCCTTCTGCTCTTGTGCCTCTCCATGCAGCAACAACCTAAAAAGGGCATTCAAATATGGCTTCCTTATGTGCCCTTCTGACCTCCATATCTTTCCAAAATTCCTCCTTTTTGCCTGGCGTGCCCTGACAGACCTTTAAGACTTTCACCAAGTCTAAAATTTGCCCAAAATGACACGTCCCTCAAATCCGCCTATGATTGTTTCAATCGTACCTGTGGTCAAACATTTTTATGACTTCCCAAAAACATGTAAATCTGCCAGAATATAATTGAAGGATGAAATGGTAGAATTGGAATAGGTGTCGTTCACTTAATCACTCTTGATTACCCACAATGCGTTGGAAGTTGGTCATTACCCTTCTTACTAATAGGAACACCATTTCTTTGCGTCTTCACAAGGCTTGTGCCTTCCCCAGCTATGCTTTGATGGACGACCATGACCTGCACCTGTATGACTTGTTTCTGTGGCAACAATGGATGCCATACTCTTTTGAATGGCCCTCCAAATGATCCATCTCTCCTGTCATTTTGTTTTGTTACACAACTCTTATTATAGGTCAGGCTCTTCATGTGATATTCCCAGCTTTTCTCCTTGCATTTATTCTAATCAAGCAGCCCATACTTCGCTTCAAGTGGACGTCATATTGTTCTGCCTACTCCAATTGCCTCAGTAATTTTCTTTATTGCTACATACGTTGTTCTAATTGAATGTTTACTTAAGTAGTCTAATGTCCACTTATAAGCTACAGATTCATACTAAAGAGCTTGGAGCACAGGGATATGAACATTTTCACTAAATACCTTATAAAGATATTTGTAAGGTATGAATTGTTTTTACACTTGTAATAATTTCTAAAATAATTCTATATAAAGATATTTCAAGAACAACAACTGTCAATAATAGAAATAAAACATATAAAAAATTTAGAAAAATGAATGCAATTAGTCAAAACTTCCCACTAAAATATCATTTTGAATATACAAATATATTTTGTAACGTCTAGAATGATAGATAACTACCTTGAAGCACCTTATTTTTTAAGTCAAAAATTAGGGTTTTAGTCTTACTTATAGTTGGTCAAAACTTGTACTTTGAAAACAAAAATCAGCTTTCAGTCTGTGAAAGACAGATATCCCGTGTGAGGCAAAGTTGGGGAATTTCACCGTCTCCAGTACGCCATGACTTTGAATGTGTCGTTTAGCAAAAACTATTACTAGCATTGTTGTTAAATTTATGGCTCTCTCTATAAGTGGGTGCTTGTGTTGCATTGGATTCCATCTCGATCTCAATCTATTAAGCGATAATTCAGTGGAAACGTAAAGATTTTCCTCGGCAATTGATTTAGTAAAGTCTCTCAGACTTTAATATGGGGAGTTTGATGCGCGTGAAAATAAGCACACTGCTTGTCGTGCTCTTGTTTGTGTTTACAATCCATGTCTCCGCTCGATATAACTTCCCAAATCCTCCCAAAAACAAGAATCTGCTTACAGGTATGGAGAAGTTAGATCAGTGTGGTTCAGGTCCGAGCTGCAGTAGCACTACTCCAGACCCAAGACCCTGCTGCTCAACCTCCAAGAAAACTGTTTTCTCAGAACAAAACTGGGCATTTGGGGCGGCTCGCTCATAATGTTGAAGTGCACTAAGGACGCCACTAAGCGCAACTGTTTCAAATGAGAATCTTGAAGAAGATTAAATATTGTTGGAAAAGAATATTTTTGCTAGTTTATAGGAAAAATAAATCTTTCCTATGTTTAATCTAATCCAATCCAATAAACTGGATACACACGAGCATAAATCTATATCCATAATTGATAGCTGTGAGTATAGATTTCAGCAATAGGATCATGAGAGATTAAAGTATATAGAAAAATAAAATGCACTAAATAAAAGTATATAGCTTTATGTTTCAAGAAGAAAAATGATTCTATTGAGGCACTAAATTTTAGATGTCTTTAAATTAGAAATGTGTGATCTTTGTATGTATCTTGTCTTAGAAGTAGAAATTGGATCTGCATTGCAGTAGGCAGAGTTTATAGATCAAGATTAGATCTATGCCTGGAGAAGTGCTCTACACATGTAGAAATGATTTAGCAGTCTGCACACTTTTACTTTTTTAATTTGCTTCTATTTTTTTTGCCATCTGGATTAATGGTATTTAAAAATATTTTTAAAGGGTTGCTGATATGTTTCTAGGGACCGTATTCTTCTAAATCAACTTGAGAAAACATAGGTAGAAGATTAAATACATCAAACTTGAGTTATGCAAATATTCCTAGGATTAAATGTGCAAATTTAGATTAGTTTTAGTTTACCAATGGAAGCCTTTCTAACATTTTTTCCTCCTTGAATGTGAATGCTATGTATATATTATTAGATGATAAAAAATGAGTGCAATCGAATGCCTTTAAATAAGTACACAACAATAAATCATGCAAATGACTGTTTAGTTGGCTCAAGGAAGGAAACCAATAGGCATGACAATTGACCAAAATTCATATTTAAATTTTAAAAAGTTAAGGATCAAATTGTAGGTGCACTATCAATCTTGCATCCACGGAAATGATCTAGGACATGGAAACAATGAAATCAAGTGGGTAACATAAGCATAGAGATAGGTGCATGCATAAGAAAAAGAAATACATAATTTGGATGATTAAATAGGAATGCACGTCAATATGAAGACTTGAAAAAGAAAAACACCCAAATTAACTCTTTGACCTCTAGTAACAAAAAAAATAGGCACCCTTGAATCTCCAATTATGGAGGGATAATGTAGAGTGCCGCCACTCATATTTCTCCCTTTTAAAAATTATTCCCTCCCCCAATTTTTAGCTTAGCTCTATCCTAGTTGTTGTTGATGAGTCCAGGCTACTTTTGTTCCATGTACTTTGTCTTAGGACAACTTTTCTTCTCCAATAATCTCTCAGATTGTGAAGGGGAAAGGTAACCGAGATTCTAAGGATCTGAAGACAACCAAAAAGATAGCTGGCATATGTATTGAAGATAAAAAGGGCTGAGTTAACTATAGAGAGACAAGATCAAACCTAAAATGACCAAGGAGGGTGTTAATGGTTAGTACAAAATGTTAGATCTTGTAAGTTCTAGAAGACAAAAAACTGAAGATTTTGTCTTGGAATATTAGAAGGATTAATGGCCATCATAAATAGAGGATAGTCAAAAATTTATAAAATAAAAATTTCATAACATCCTTTTGCCATGAGAAGTGAAAATGTCTGAGATTTCCTTTATTGAAATATGTAAGAATTTATGGTTTCATGCTAATTTTGTTGTTGTAAGTTTTGATGGCACTTCTAGCAGTATTAGTACAATGTGGGATCCCTAATTGTTGGATGTAGACATAATAAGTAAAGATAAACATCATCTTGGTATCCTATTTCACAAGAAAATCAACAAACATTCATCCAAATTCTTTTGAACCTATATGCTCTGAATTCTAAAGGCAATAGAAAAAATATATGGAAATAATTTCTTGATTTCAAAAATGAATTCAAGGACCTTAAGTGGATGCTTACAAGAGATTTTGATTCTCCCCTTCTCCCCTCAGAAAAAGTTGGAGGAAATGAAGACTTTGTAGAGGGTATGGAAAATTTTGTTGAGTTTATGACTAATGGTGGTTTATTGGACATAGAGCTAAGGGTTTCTCCCTTTACATGGTCAAATAGGAGGATGAATTATCTTATTCAAGTTAATATCAATAGATTTTAGTGTCCATAAAATAGGTTCTCCTAGCCAACAAATATATTTCAACTCTTTTGAGGACAAAATCTGACCACAACCCTCTTCTTTCAAGCTCGAAGCAAGATCAAAAAATTTGTAACTATCCTTTTAGATTCAAAATCATTTTGATTTCACAAGTAGAGCATAAAGAAAATACTTAAATATAGTGGAACATTGAAGCCAAAGGGTTAGCCATGTATAGAGTGTTTGTGAAATTAAAGAATGTGAAGAAGGAATTAAAAATCTAGAACAAAAACTCTTTTGGCAATGTATTTTCCCAAAATAATTTAGTCATTGTAGAATCATAAGACTTACAAAAGGAAATACAATCTAAAGGCATGGATTGGGATACTTGTAAAAAGAAAAGGTGCTCCTATCTTTATTACACAAATTGATAGCAAAGAGGGGGTTTTCTAGAAACAAAGATCCAAAACTCTTTGTCTAACTAATGGGGATAGGAATTCTAGGTTTTTTCATTAGTCCATAATGAAACATAGAAAAGG
This sequence comes from Cunninghamia lanceolata, assembly GCA_027924645.1. Lineage (NCBI taxonomy): Eukaryota > Viridiplantae > Streptophyta > Pinopsida > Cupressales > Cupressaceae > Cunninghamia > Cunninghamia lanceolata. The sequence goes on along the minus strand of BSBN01000219.1, from coordinate 10,955,553 downwards.
TAACAAAATTATAGAACTAATTAAGGAAGATGGTAGAACTATCAAGGAAGAAGTGAATATTCGAAAGGAGCCTATATTTTATATTTCAAATCCTCACTTTGTGAATCTCCAAAGCAAAATCACTCTAAAAAAGAAGAACTCTTAGATGTCAGTCTCTCTATATTCTCTATGAAAAATTATGATAGATTATGTGACAAGGTCATGATGGAAGAGTTAAGAGGAGCTATTTTTCATTTGATCCTTTTAAAGTGTCAAGCTTGGATAGTTTTCCTCTAGCTAGCTTTTTTACAATCCTTTTGGGATATCATAGGTCTTGACATCATAGAAGCATTTTAGGAATTCCTATGCTCTAGGAAAATATTAGGAGAATTGAACAATAATTTTTTGGTCCTTATGTCAAAATGCTAGGTGCTAATGTTTTTGATGATTTCCATCTTCAGCCTATATAATACCATTTACAAAATCTTGTCTAAAATTTTAGTTTTACATATATAACTATAAGATTTTGTTGAAAAGACACCTAGAATCAAATGATTGAAGGGAAGCAATAACATAAATTGTAGAATTGAAAGAATAAATTGTATTCTATTCAATCAAGAATGCAAAGCAATCTAGAATATATGTTTACAAATGAACTATAGGTGAGTATATATAGTATATATTACCCAAGAAACTAGAAACACAACCAATGTGGGATAATGTGTAAGAAGTCACTAAGTATGCTTAACCTAGTGTGAAAAGGACTTAAGTGGAGAACTAGCTAGGAAATGAACTAGTTAGGAAACATACCCTATGTACACTAACACCCCCTCTTAAGTGTAACTTAGGGGAAAATAAAAGATGGATCCTAGCTACAAGGCTTGATGAGATACCCATGTCCAAAAGACCCCCTCAAGTAGAAAAGAAGGAGAAAACCCAATGGGAAAAAACTCCCCCTCATGATGAAGCAAGAAGGGCTAAATCATCCCACTAAAGAAATGTCATGTACCCCCAAGGGAGAAGAAGATGAATGGTCTTGATCTGAGTGAAGGGTTTGGTGAATATATTTGTAACCTACTTTGCTATAGGACAATAATGCAAATCAATGACTTTCTCCTGTATTATCTCTCGAAGAAAGTGCATGTGGATCTAAATATGTTTAGTCCACTAATGATGGACTTGATTCTTGGAGATTTGGATAGCACTATGATTATTGTAGTAAATGATTGATTGATTTTGAAAAGTGATGTCAAGCTCAGTGAGGATATTTTGAAGCCAAATAGCCTGAGCATCCACATTAGAAACTCCCCTATATTGAACCCCAATGGATGAAAGAGCAATAATATGCTGCTTCTTTCTCTACCAGAAAATGGTATCAGAACAAAGGTGTAAACTACAACTAGATGTGGACTTGTGATCATTAAGATCAATGGCCCAATTAGAGTCCATGTATCCAATTAGATTTGAATTTTTGCCTGCTACATAGTGAATCCCATATTTGTGAGTGCCTTGAGTGTAGTGTAGAATGTGTTTGGCTTCTTTCTAATGTAGCTCATGTGGCTCCATCATTAAGTGTGAAAGAATGCCAACTACAAATAAAATGTCTGGGTGAGTATGAATCAAGTGGATGAGGATTCCAATAAGTTCATGATACAAAGTGGCATCAATAAGTGGAGTGGAATATTTCATCTCAAGTTTGACTCCAGAAAGAAAGGGAGTCAATGCAAGCTTACAATCAACCATGTGAAAATGAGCTAGAAGATCAAGAGCATACTTGGATTGAAAGTAGTGCAAGAGACCCTAGTTAGTCATGGCAAATCTATTATGCAAAGTAGTCTTGATGCTTGTAATGATGGTTGAGGTGCTCCCTACAACAATCAAATCATTAACACAGAGAACCAAGAAGAGAAGAGCATTGTCCTATCTCAAGATGTAGACATTTGGATTTGAGTGACAAATTTGGAGAACCCAACTAAGAGAAGTAGCCCATCTTGGCATACCAAGCCTAAGGGGCTTTCTTGGGTCCATAGAGAGAATTCCTCAATCGACAACCCAGTGAAGAATCTTGAATGAATCCATGTAGTTGTTCCATGCAAATCTCCTCCTATAGATCCTCGTGAAGAAATGTGCTCTTCACATCCATTTGATGTACAACCCAACCATGATCTGTAGAAATAGCAAGAATAAAGCAAATGGAGTTCATGTTAGTGACAAGGGAAAAGGTCTTAGTGTAGTCAACACCTAGAACATATCAGAAACCTTTAACCACAAGCCACCCTTTGTACTTATCAACTGATCCATTTGCTACAAATTTTCTTCGATATATCCACTTACACCAAACTAGTTTTATTCCCTTAGGAAGTGGAAAAATCTCCCATGTGTTGTTTTGAATCAAAGAGTTATACTCTTCCTCTACTATTGAATTCCACTTAAAAATACCAAATGATTCATGAAAGGACTATGGATCTGAAGATGTGGCAATGTAGGAATGCATGATATCTTGGTGTTGTGATTGAGTCCTCTGAGTATCTAAAGGATCCCCAACAAGAGTGCCTATAGGTTGAAGAGTTTATCTAGCCCAACAAGGCATATGAGGGGATGGAGGAGGAGAGTCCTCGGCCTCTGAATCTAAACTTTATGATGTGTGAGGTGGAGCCTCATGATCAACCCTACAAGTAGAGGAAGCTAAAGGAAAAATCCTTTGAGTCACTACCATTTGAATCCATTGTGGAGGAAGGATGATGTGAGGATGAGCTAGGAGAGATTTCATAAAAATGTACACTTCACTTAATAAATAGCTCATCTATCTTAGGATCCAAAAGCCTATATCCTTTGACACCATCATGATATCCAACAAAGATGTAGGGTCTAATTTGAGGTTCTAAGGCACTACATTTGTCTGAAGGAATGTGTACCCATGTAGGAGATCCAAAAACTCTGAAATGCCACACAATATGTTTCTTACCACAACAAGATTCAAAGGGAGTGATGCCCTTCAATGCCTTATGTTGAACCCTATTCTGGATGTGAGTAGCATAGTTGATAGCTTTTGCCCAATATTTAGGTGCCAGAGAATGAGCATGGATCATGTAGCTAGCCATCTCTTTCAGGGATTTATTTTTCCTCTCTGTAACACCATTCTACTAAGGTGTGTAGGCAACTAAATGCTAAAGATCAATCCCTTTGCTTGAGTACAATATTGTTCAAAGCGATGGTTCACATATTCTATGCCATTATGATGTAGGAGCATCTAGTGGTGTAAGGGCAATCTTGCATCACCAAAAAAGATGATGATTTTGTTTTCTATTCTTTTCAATTTTGGTCTTTATGGATACCCATTTGCTTGAATAATGATTCGTAACCTTAAAAAATTCCAACTAACTAAAAATATAAACTTGGTATTTTTAGAAAGTTTGTATTTGAGTATGTATGGGAATGAAAATTTACTCAAAGCTTTGGAATTGAAAAACACAAATTTTGGTGAAGGAATTGGCCAAAGATCATTTGTGGGTTGAAGGATATTAAATTTTCCATTTCTTTAAAACCCCTGTAAAAATTTCAAAGTCAATTTTGAGGCACTTAGAGGCCTCATATGTCCCTGAAAATGGGTGTAATCAGCAAAGAAATTATAAGGGCATATATCTTCATGATATTTTCAATGCATCAAACATTTCATCAACTAGACACTTGTATCAAAAGTTATGGCTCCTGAAAGTTGGGCTATTTTTGGAGGGAGTTACAAAATTTGAACTTTTGGTTGGAAGGCGCCAAAAAGGGCTATTTATGACCATTTTTCAAGAATATTTTGGAAGTAGAGAAGGAGGGGAAAGTGGTGAGTCGTGAAAAAGGAGGGAAAATAGAAAAACCTAGTAGATTTGAAGCTACAGAAGGTAGAAGGTTCTAGAATCTAGAGGAAAGAAGCTATAATATGTTGCAACCTATTGAGGATATCATCCTCTAATTTGATTCCAATTTTTGTAATGTAATTTGTTTTCAATTTAATAAAAGAGCATTCCTATTTTCTATGAGAAATTTGTGTTGTGTGTTCTTGGATTTACCCCCTCATCACATTGTTAGTGCGAAGAATCTTGACAACCTTTCTAGATTATTTTTAGCACAAGCCTTAAACTCCTAGAATATATCAAACACTTCACATTTTTGTTGAAGGAAGTAGACCCATGTGTATCTCAAATAGTCATCAATGAAAGTGAGAAAGTAGTGAGCCTTGCTAAAAGAAAAAGATGGAAATGGACTCACTAAGTCACTATGAACTAGCTCAAAGGACTTCTAAAGCCCTCCAAGCCTTCCCTTTGTCAAACTTGCCCTCAGGATGATTTCCCAAGGCACAACCTAAACAAACGCCATTTGAAATACTAATCCGAGGAATACCTGTGACCATGTCCTATGTGCTAAGCTACTGAAGATAGTGGTAGTTGAGATGACCAAACCACTCATGCCATAGTTTTCTCATAGAATCTAAATGGGTGAGAAAAGTAGTAGACTAAGGATCATGTACAAAATGAGAGAAAGCATAGAGACGAGACTAATGGTCGGTCTTACCGGAGCACATTATCTTCAAGATCCCTGATGCTGATAGAATCTAGAGTAAATTTGACCTTCCTACCATTCTAGGTGATTTGCTAGATGGAGAGAAGGTTGGCTAACAAATGAGGTACACATAGAACATCCTCAAATGTACCAGTGCTAGCATTGACTGATCCCTTCCCAGTGAAATCCATAGGAGAATCACCCCCAATGAGAATGTGAGGCATGGGACAAGGTTCTAACAAATGATGCAAATGATGGCATAGTATATGGGGTGCACATAGTCAACTTGTGAGTATGAAAGCTAGACACAAAAGTTGCATATTTAGGGCCAAGTTTGTTCAATGTATTAAATACAAGTTGAATGTCCTTTTTCTCAATACCACATACTTTACATTGTTCTCTAAGGTCATCAACCTTTGTGATGTAGTCCTGGATGTTGTCAAAGAATTTTGGATCAAGGCTCATAAATTCATTGTCAATTTGATAGCCTCAAACTTCATAGGTTTTACCATACAAAGATTTTAGTTTTTCTCAAGCATCATGTGAATTTGTACAAGATTCAATCTAAAACATTAGATCAAGGGAAATGAAATTATAAATACATCCAAGTGATTTTGTATGTTCAAGCATCCATTGTACTTTTTCCTTAGCATCTAAGGGTTTATCTACCTTTTCTTAAACATAAGAAGTATAACCTTTTTGCATTAAGGCGTTCCATGCATTTTGATTCCATGTTGAGTATTTTAATGGTGTTAGTAGTGGGAGCTTAAAGTGATCTATTTGTGAAGGAAAAGGAGAGCACAAGTAGAAATAGATGCAAAAGCACAAACACACCAAGAGACCCCCTTGAATCACTCAATTAGAGAAACTCCCAAGAAAATATGATTTGGAACTTTATATTTAGTGTGATTACAATTGCCACCAGTAAGAGCCACAAAGTGGACTTGACTTCAATGCTTTTATAAATCCTCAAAAAATGAGTATGTGTTGAAAGTATAATTTTGGAGTAAAACCAAGTGAAACAAACAACATCACTATAAAGTACACAAAAAATATGCACTTTCAAAACAATAATCACCTCGATCTAAGATTGTATGTGAAAGTTATGAGCCTTTGAAGTTCTCAAAATGAGAACTACATAATGTCACTTGAGAGAATATGTAAATTCTAGAAAATCCATGCGTTAAAATCAGAAATTGTTTGTACCAGCATGTAGAGTGCAAAAAATTACCCCAAATAAAAAAATTATTAGAAAAAAGAGGTTGTGAGCCCAAGTTATGGCCTTTAGAAGTTGAACTGCAGATTCCAAAGCACCAATGAAGAGGGGGGATGAATTTTGAAAATACCCTTGCCACCAAATTTTGAAAACTTACTACTAGACTTAGTGGTACCACCAAATGTAGAAACCTCCAGATAAAATAGAATTCCACCAAGTTTAGTATATCTCCAGTTAAACTTAGAGAAACTAGCAAAGGAACCAAAAATACTACTAAATATAGTGGATCTATCAATTTTTTTTGTACAAAGGCTAAGGTGGTCATATCAAGGCTTAAAGGCATACAAGTTTAAATACAAAGAATTTGGGTTTGGTGGCCGAAGGCCACACCCCATATTTGATATAAAGGGTCCATGACCTATGCAATACAACATAGGGCCCAGGCCCAAAAGGGGCTCCCACAACTATATCATTTAGAATGTGACCTAGATAGTTTGCAGGTGGTCACACTCTAGCATGACACATGAACCATCTTCCTTACTAATGGTGGCCTCCTAGTCACTCTCACTCATGTGGCTAGAGCCAATCAAGTAGAGGTAGGATTGGGTGTTGTTCAGCTCTCTTTCTTGAGGGAGCATAATGTCACAGATGGCAGTTGGGTTTTGTGCTATGTGCGTGTTTTTACTATTGTTCCTATGGAGATGCTTGATTACTATTGTTGTAATAATTGTATGACCCAAAGGGTCATGAGTCCTAAGCCTCCTAAGCCTAGCATAGAGGTTATTTTGTTCATTGATAATTTAGAGATGTTCTTGTCTCCTTTCTTCATCTATTAAGACCTATTGTATTATGGGTTGTTGGACTCTAGTATGTTGTTGATGTTCTTGTTTTTTGTTTGGTTGTTTTGTATTTTGTTGGTGAATTGGATGGGGAAAGTTCTCCCCAATCTCATCGAGGATAGATTGTATCTAATCTTCCCTAATGTCTGGGCACATTGAATGCTTGGAAATAGGGGGAAGTGTTGTGTTTCACATTGTTTTTTGTTGAATGTGTTTGAATTAATTTTTACCTCATGATAGAACCAAGGATTTCTCCTTGTTTGAATGCTTGATTTGATTTGTGTTTACCTCATGATGAGATCGAGGGTTTTGTTCTTGTTTGTCCCTAAGTTTTCCTGATGTTTTTGTAATTTTCTTATGAATGCACTCTAAATATAGGCAAAATGTTTTTTGTTTCTTCTCTCCTAAGTTGAAATGTTGTCTAATTGTACCTAAGAATTCAAATATGAATCAATCTAAATGTGTTTTTCAATATGAAAACTAATTATATGTTTTTGTAGTTTTTCGTGGAGCAATTTTGAGTCTAATCTAACAAATTGAAATTGCAAATAGAAATAAATGTAATCTAATGAACGAAATACAAGGCTAAACTAATTGAATCAAAAGAAATGCTAATCTATGAGAACAAAGAAATAGCCTATCAAGGAAAGAGTAAAGAAATTTTTAATTTTCCAAGAGCTAGAATGTGAGCTAATTACTATTCTAAAACATAAAGAACCTAGTATGAAGAAGATGGAAGTGCATATCTTGACCCCTTATAAGTCCTTGTGGAAACCCTCTCTTCATCTATAGTAGCGGGGTCCTCCTCTTGGCAAAAGAAACGAAGATGGGAGCAGATGGAATAAAATGGAAGCTTGGAAGCTTTGAAAAAAATTAGCATTAGAATGCTTATGAAGCACTATGGCTTGGAGATATGGAACTTAAATGCAAAAAATGAAAAGGCTCATAGGGTCCTGCATGAGCATAAAAATGCTATGGAGACAATTAGCAAAGAAAAGCAAAAGCAAGAGAAATAATACTAAATTTGCCTCTCCAAATGCTTAGAGGAGGGGGGTATTTATAGGTGGAAAATAATCACTAAAGGTAGTGGTGATTGGGGAGTTAACAAGAATAGATTGGGGAGTGATTTGACTCTGATTGGGAGTGAAGACTAGTTACAGAGATCATAGGAGAAGAAATTAAGTTAGCACTTGAATGATTGCAAGATAACTAAGACTAATTTAGAGGTGAGATTGGGGTATTTAAGAGTGTTAAATCAAATAGGAGTTGGAAATCAGTTAGGGAAGAAGACTTATGCAATCAAGGCTTAATTTGGAGCAAATTTGGGCCATAAATGGAAGAAAACATGCATGTTAAAGATGACAAGGTTGCCCCTTTTGGAAATTGGGTCACTCCTTTCACTTGGGCAAGTTGCCCGTAGAGATCTTGCTTAAGTTGCTAGGTCACCTAGGGAGATCCTAAAGTCATAGGGGGTGACCCATAGAGGATGTTTTGCACAAGTGGTTTCTGAGATGGAGAATGATCTAGAAGGTATAAGAAAGGTTTTGGAATCCCAAAATTAGTAATAAGGTCTCTGTAAGGTGGGTTTCCCCTTTCACTAGGGAAATTCACCCCTAGAGATTCTATTTAAGTTTCAAGGTCACCAAGGGAGATCCTATAGTGACAAGGGGTGACCCAAAAAGGAAAGACACAACATGAAAATTGAGGTCATGGATGGAATAGAGAGACTAATTAGATGACTCTGAGGGGATGAAATGATTCAAATACCCCTAGGGAACATGAATTTCTCCTCTTGTGAAATGGGTTGATGAGGTTATCAGTGCTAGAAAGTGAGAGAAGGGATTTGTCAAACATGGGTTAGGTGACTAAGAAGATGGTTTGCAGGACTTAGAATATTAGTCTAGTGGTTAAAAAAGCATAAGCAAGATGAAAAATAAACCAAGACAAATAGCCAAGAGGAACACTACTGAGAGGTATGTATATATTCATGCTTACATGTATGTGATTAGGACTATAGCTCATCCTCAGGCTACCATGTAGGCCTATGCATCCTTTTCATACTTAAAAACTTATGGGGCCAATAGAGCAGTAAGGCCTATAGGTACCTTAATTTTTTTAATTTTAAAACTTTTCAAATACTTTAAAAAACTACAATCAATTTTTTTTTGGATAATATAATTTTTTGAAAATAATATTTTTTCAGATCACAAAAAATAAACTTTTGTTTCTTTTAAATTATGTACCATACGCTATGTAGGGGGCCATATGACTTGACTCCCTAATTTTTTTTCTTCCAGAGCAAATTTGTTAGATTTTGATAAGATTTTTATGAAAATAGGGGTTTTTGGGCCTTCTAGATACAATGGCAGGGTCCATTTGGCCTCAAAATACCTTGATTTTGAGCAACCTATTGGATCTTCATAGAAAACCTCTATTCTTTGAACCCTCACAGATCTTGCCTCTAGTGTCTAACTAGGAAAAAATTATAGGTGATTCTAACTTTCTTAGTTGGTTTGAACTCAATGGTGAGCTTAGATTATCTTTAGGAAGCTCTGATATGTACCTACAACTAGGAAGAAAAAGAAAAGAAGGCTCCCCATAAACTAAAATTTTTGTCACACCATTTTTATTCTTCAAATCATCTGAGGATGCAAGAGAAGAGCGTACTCAATGCTTCAAGAAACAAATAGCTCTACATTCCTAGATTTCCTAAAATGATAACCCACAACTCATAACTGACTTTGATACCATGTAAGATTTGGCTAAAATGACACCTAGAATCAAATGACTGAGGGAAAGCAAAGACATAAATCTTAGAATTGAAAGAATAAACTATATTATATTCAATCAAGAATGCAAAGAAATCCAAAATATATGTTTACAAATGAACTATAGGTAAGTATATATAGGATATACCACCTAGGAAACTAAAAACATAACCAATGTGGGATAATGTGTAAAAGGTTCCTAAGTAAACTTAACCTAATGTGAAGAGGACTTAAGTGGAGAACTAGATAGGAAATGAAATAGTTAGGAAATATACCCTATTTGCATTAACAATAACCTCTCCTTTCAAAGATTATTTTGAGTAATCAAAGTGGCTTTGTGGCTAGAAGTCATATCCTTGATATAGTCATTGCGATGCATGAAGTTTTACATTTCATGAATAAAAGAAAAAAGAAGGTATGATTCTCAAACTTGATATATGTAAAGCCCATGACCGAGTATTTTGACAATTCCTTTTGAAAGTGTTGGCTAAATTTGGATGCCAAGGTAAACCTTTTTCTCTATTGAAGGCTTACATCACTACTCCAATATTTTTGGTTCTTAGCTTTGGTAGCTTTAGGAAAGGTAGATCACCATGAAAGGTTGTTCTCCTTCTCTCACTTTGCTCCTAGTATTGTGGACTCACTTGACCTTGACAATTCTTCTGATGATGACTCAGACCATCGACAACAGATTTTTGAGGTAAAGACTTCTTCCTCTGACAATGAGGATAGAGATAGAGAGTTAGTAGATGATAGATATACTTGGTTAGATTATCATAGTAGGCCACATGAATTCTATGCTTCAGGGCCCTCCAATCTACAACAAGGTCTTATATGTCTTATGGATTAACCTCATTGGGACACATTTCTACCTAACATCTCTTGTTTGTAGAGTCCCACATTTCGGATCTAGATAACACTTTAGAGGATCTTGTCTTTCTCTTTGATGGCAGTTCTTTTGCTACTACAGAGTTCAGAGAAGCTTTAATGAGGGATTCTAAAGATTCTTTGTAGCAAGACATCATGTGGGATTTGCTTTGTAGCCACATGGCATGTATTTTCATTCCATACTGTTGATGGTGTTTTTAGCACGCAACAACGTAGGTGTGATTGCTGGTTTCACACCTCTCTTGAAAAGTATCTCACCCTAGGTAAGACTACTCCAAGGATAATACAGCTAGGTCTTAGCTTGCTTGGAATTTCTCAATGGTTATGTTCTAGCTGTACCTACAAGGGGTCTTACATGCAGTCTGCAAATCTTCGAGGTTGAGACAACGAATACACATAAACCCTATTATGATTTTCAGCTGATAGACCAAAACAAGGTGCTGTTGAAATTTCTATTCTAACAACTAAACATTGGGTTTAAAGAAAATGCAAAAGATTTAGGGTTTAGAAGGAATCCTAAGTGACATTCACAATGCAAGGGTTATCGTTAGTAGACAAATATTCCAGACTTCAAACCAGTTCTCTGAGTTACCAAACTGAAATGGGTGTTACAGTGCTGCAGAAAACGGTGCTATCTTCAATGGAAGTCGAAAGATTTTCAGACCACATTCAGTCGTTAAATACCCAATAAATGGTGCAACTTAACTCATAAAATGAAGTTGAACTTTAGCACAAATAATAAGCCCAGGCTAACTTTACACAGTTATTTACCATCAGCAAATAACTAAAAGTATGGACTTGGAACATTCATCAAATACTGCAATAAACCATTAACATCATAAAAGCACAACTAATCTAACTATGGGAGAGCAAGAAGCAAACCATGAAGACCACAATGAATCGACACAAGATGCAAATTCTTAGAAATACTGCAGAAACTTGCTTTGTATTTAATTCAAATGGCACAGAGTCAACAATTTGGCATCAAAATCTCTCTTTCAAAAAGTGGAAATGGCAGCGCTTTATATAGAAAGCAGCATACCCTAGCCTTCTAATGAACGGTGGAGATTAACTCAACACCGACGGTCCAGATTACATGGCATTTAATAAGATACATCAGTTTGTTACATTTTCGGATTTGCCTTTGTCTTGTAGGAAAAAGACAAAATATAGGTTGCAAATACATTGAATCTGGACAAAATAGATACCCATTTGGTTATACATGATGAAAAGTCAATTTTCAAGGCCTAATAAAGCCAAAATAGAGTCACATGACACTTGAAAACTTGAGCTGATGTGGATCCACGGGATTCCAAGTGCTGACTGGATCAAAAAGGAGTATTTGGCACTTTATTAGTGAAGATATATCCAATTGGATGCTTTCTGGACTGATTCTTGATGACTGGCCTACTAGGACAGCTGTATGCATGTCTTGGTGATCCGATCCAAGGTTATTTGAGTGGCATTTTGGGGAAAATATCAAAAATATAATTTTTGGTATTTTCTACATTGTAGTAAATTGCATTTTCGGAGGCCTTCAGAGCGGAATGGGGGCTCGAAACCTATCGGCAGCCTGGCATTAAGCCTGAGTAGCCAGGCAACTCAAACTAGACAACCGGTTTATCTTTCCAACGAGTCCAAGAAGTTTGAATTCTGATAAAATAGCTAGGAGTTATGACCCTCGGACTGGATCACTAAGACATTGGACTGGATCTGTAGGAACAATAGTGATTTGGCATGATCTTCTATGTCTTTTAGCTCCTGAGACTCATCTTTATCATCTTGGACATTATACTGACTTCCTTTTGCATGTGCAGCAGCAATTCGGTTGATAGAATGTCGATTCTGCATCTCTGGATCAGTACTGCATATCTGTGTGTACATCCTTGCAAGACGACTCTAGTTGGCTCCTTTGTGCTCTTAGACCTACAATAAACACAACCAAGCATTAATTTCATCATAAACAAGTCATTTTCCACCAATTTGGATCAAAACATGTCCATTTGCAGTCACGAATCAGTCAAAAACAACTCATTGTCAATGTCACCTTCTTGTAAACAACTTCTTAAATCTAGTGATTTTTGCATGATTTTCTACATTTTTCATCATTTTTGAGTACCCATTTGGCCAATATATTGATCTAGGAAGTTTTTGCAGTCATTAGGATCCATTTGCAGATTTTAATTTCATGTTTTTTTAGCATTTTTTGTAAAAAGCGAGATTTTTGGGGTTGTCCGACCTTAGCACGGATTTTGGGTCCGACCGACTAAAATGATGTTTCATGAGATCAGTCGGTGAAGGCAGTTTTCAGCGCAGGTCCGTCAGGTGCATTTTTAGCGCTTTTCTTCAAAATTGTCTCGGCGGGGATTTTTGGTCTGACTGACTTAGCGGTGGCTTGGAGGGAGGTCGGTCGGAGGCAAATTTAGCGCAAAGGTCGGTTGGAGGCTGTTTTAGCACTTTTTGCAGTAGGAGGTGTTTTTAGCGCCAGATTTTGAATTGGTCAGGGTGAAAGTATATTTAAAAAATATATTTAAGTATAAGAAATTAATTTCTTATACTTTAAATATTTTTAAATATACTTTCAGGATGTTTGAGATAGGTTCCAGATCCATAGGATTTCATATGCAGATTCTAGAATTTTGAGGTTCTACCAGATTTCAAACTTAGCCATTTTTCAGGATTTTCAGGATTTCAGACTTAGCCAAATCAGGGCTTCAGGAACATGTATCAGGGTGAAAGCTTATGGACCCCTTGGTGAAATCTAATGGAATTTGACGTGATTTTGCAACTATAAGATCTGGAAACTATGAATTTCAACATGAAACATCCTGCAGAAGCACTTTCAAGGCCAACATCCAGTGACATAGGTTTTTAGAGCAAAGTACAATAACACCTAATCCCAATGCAGAAGGCAACAAATGGCTATTTTTTAAGCACAAGACCACTCAAGACACTTCCAAATTAATCATGAAAAACATCAACTGACTCCACACATGTGAAATACCCAAATCTGTAACAAGTCATGCATTCTAAGCACAAATTCACTTTCTCATCATCATAAGCAAGAGAGGTCTAGACTCCAAGCCAAAGCAAAAGAGGGGGTCTCCATTTGTCAAAATGGGGCGTGTGTGCAGGCGGTACTAAGTACTGCTAGCCTACTGGGTAAAAATAAAAGGTGTTTTTCAACACCAGACCCACTACAAAGCATCAATATAAAGATTATCATTTGAATACTCTCACATGAAGACTATTATCTAAAGATTATTAGCATCAGAAATCATCAAAGGCATTATCCAGAAAGAATATCATTGCAGAAGAATTGTTACTGGAAGAATCATCATACGCTTCTATCAAGACTCATCACGTCTCAACATCAGAAGCATTCTCTTGGTGGTAAAATAATCCCAACTTCATAGCTTAGCACGAAGGATCTTTGATGAATTTAGTTGCCAAGGGATGGGAATGAATGCAATTGCACACACTCAGGTTTTCAGGATATGGATGGTTGCACTGGTTAGTGGTCTTTGATTCTTTGATAGGGTATCATGCTTTCTCGTCTAATGTGTGGGAAACACAGAGATTCTGGGTTCGAACTAACGTTTATCTTAGAAATGCTCTAGAACATTTCCCAATAGAGTCGCCATTTGTTGTGCCTTGCACACACGCCCCATTTTGACAAATGGAGACCCCCTCTTTTGCTTTGGCTTGGAGTCTAGACCTCTCTTGCTTATGATGATGAGAAAGTGAATTTGTGCTTAGAATGCATGACTTGTTACAGATTTGGGTATTTCACATGTGTGGAGTCAGTTGATATTTTTCATGATTGATTTGGAAGTGTCTTGAGTGGTCTTGTGCTTAAAAAATAGCCATTTGTTGCCTTCTGCATTGGGATTAGGTGTTATTGTACTTTGCTCTAAAAACCTATGTCACTGGATGTTGGCCTTGAAAGTGCTTTTGCAGGATGTTTCATGTTGAAATTCATAGTTTCCAGATCTTATAGTTGCAAAATCACGTCAAATTCCATTAGATTTCACCAAGGGGTCCATAAGCTTTCACCCTAATACATGTTCCTGAAGCCCTGATTTGGCTAAGTCTGAAATCCTGAAAATCCTGAAAAATGGCTAAGTCTGAAATCTGGTAGAACCTCAAAATTCTAGAATCTGCATATGAAATCCTATGGATTTGGAACCTATCTCAAACATCCTGAAAGTATATTTAGAAATATTTAAAGTATAAGAAATTCTATATCTAAACTTATACTTAAATATATTTTTTAAATATACTTTCACCCTGACCAATTCAAAATCTGGTGCTAAAAACACCTCCTACTGCAAAAAGCGCTAAAACAGCCTCCAACCAACCTTTGCGCTAAATTTGCCTCTGACCGACCTCCCTCCAAGCCACCGCTAAGTCAGTCGGACCAAAAATCTCCGCCGAGACAATTTTGAAGAAAAGCGCTAAAAATGCACCTGACGGACCTGCACTGAAAACTGCCTTCACCGACTGATCTCATGAAACATCATTTTAGTCGGTCGGACCCAAAATCCGTGCTAAGGTCGGATGGACCCAAAATCCGCGCTAAGGTCGGACAACCCCAAAAATCCCGCTTTTTACAGAAAATGCTAAAAAAACATGAAATTAAAATCTGCAAATGGATCCTAATGACTGCAAAAACTTCTTAGATCAATATATTGGCCAAATGGGTACTCAAAAATGATGAAAATGTAGAAAATCATGCAAAAATCACTAGATTTAAGAGGTTGTTTACAAGATGGTGACATTGACAATGAGTTGTTTTTGACTGATTCGTGACTGCAAATGGACATGTTTTGATCCAAATTGGTGGAAAATGACTTGTTTATGATGAAATTGATGCTTGGTTGTGTTTATTGTAGGTCTAAGAGCACAAAGGAGCCAACTAGAGCCGTCTTGCAAGGATGTACACACAGATATGCAGTACTGATCCAGAGATGCAGAATCGACATTCTATCAACCGAATTGCTGCTGCACATGCAAAAGGAAGTCAGTATAATGTCCAAGATGATAAAGATGAGTCTCAGGAGCTAAAAGACATAGAAGATCATGCCAAATCACTATTGTTCCTGCAGATCCAGTCCAATGTCTTAGTGATCCAGTCCGAGGGTCATAACTCCTAGCTATTTTATCAGAATTCAAACTTCTTGGACTCGTTGGAAAGATAAACCGGTTGTCTAGTTTGAGCTGCCTGACTACTCAGGCTTAATGCCAGGCTGTCGATAGGTTTCGAGCCCCCATTCAGCTCTGAAGGCCTCCAAAAATGCAATTTACTACGATGTAGAAAATACCAAAAATTATATTTTTGATATTTTCCCCAAAATGCCACTCAAATAACCTTGGATCGGATCACCAAGACATGCATACAGTTGTCCCAGTAGGCCAGTCATCAAGAATCAGTCTAGAAAGCATCCAATTGGATATATCTTCACTAATAAAGTGCTGAATACTCCTTTTTGATTCAGTCAGCACTTGGAATCCCGTGGATCCACATCAGCTCAAGTTTTCAAGTGTCATGTGACTCTATTTTGGCTTTATTAGGCCTTGAAAATTGACTTTTCATCATGTATAACCAAATGGGTATCTATTTTGTCCAGATTCAATGTATTTGCAACCTATATTTTGTCTTTTTCCTACAAGACAAAGGCAAATCTGAAAATGTAACAAACTGATGTATCTTATTAAATGCCATGTAATCTGGACCGTCGGTGTTGAGTTAATCTCCACCGTTCATTAGAAGGCTAGGGTATGCTGCTTTCTATATAAAGGGCTGCCATTTCCAGTTTTTGAAAGAGAGATTTTGATGCCAAATTGTTGACTCTGTGCCATTTGAATTAAATACAAAGCAAGTTTCTGCAGTATTTCTGAGAATTTGCATCTTGTGTCGATTCATTGTGGTCTTCATGGTTTGCTTCTTGCTCTCCCATAGTTAGATTAGTTGTGCTTTTATGATGTTAATGGTTTATTGCAGTATTTGATGAATGTTCCAAGTCCATACTTTTAGTTATTTGCTGATGGTAAATAACTGTGTAAAGTTAGCCTGGGCTTATTATTTGTGCTAAAGTTCAACTTCATTTTATGAGTTAAGTTGCGCCATTTATTGGGTATTTAACGACTGAATGTGGTCTGAAAATCTTTCGACTTCCATTGAAGATAGCACCGTTTTCTGCAGCACTGTAACACCCATTTCAGTTTGGTAACTCAGAGAACTGGTTTGAAGTCTGGAATATTTGTCTACTAACGATAACCCTTGCATTGTGAATGTCACTTAGGATTCCTTCTAAACCCTAAATCTTTTGCATTTTCTTTAAACCCAATGTTTAGTTGTTAGAATAGAAATTTCAGCAGCACCTTGTTTTGGTCTATCAGCTAAAAATCATAATAGGGTTTATGTGTATTCGTTGTCTCAACCTCGAAGATTTGCAGACTGCATGTAAGACCCCTTGTAGGTACAGCTAGAACATAACCATTGAGAAATTCCAAGCAAGCTAAGACCTAGCTGTATTATCCTTGGAGTAGTCTTACCTAGGGTGAGATACTTTTCAAGAGAGGTGTGAAACCAGCAATCACACCTACGTTGTTGCGTGCTAAAAACACCATCAACACATACATTACTTCTTTAGATCCTGCTATTCATTAGTTTTCACATGATTTTGAGAGGTCACTTGTTTCATTAGGCTTGGGGCTCCTGATTTGGTTGTGACTCATTTCGAAATTAGCATGAAGACATTTAAGCAATGCTTTGAGACAGGGTTCATCATGAGACTTTCCATCTCACCTTGGTCCTTTGAGTTGGAGTTACTTCAATATTCACCATTGGAGTTGTTTCTTTCTAAGGGGAGAAATGTCATTTGCCACAAATGAATCATTTTCAACATTCATAGGCATGATCCTCTTTTGGCATGGGGGCTAATTCATTGTCTGGGGGTTACATAGTCTCTTACTCTCTCCTATGGACGTATGACATTATTTCAGGCTTGGTTTAGAGTTATCATCTTCGAGGGCCTTTCTAGTCCTCTTCATTTCACTTTCTTTTCTCTCTTTTCGGGGGAAATTTTTTCCCATTGGGTTTTCTTCCTTTCTCTATTTTATGAGAGATTGCATTGTACTTGGGTACCTCATCAGGCCTAGTTTCTGGGACCCAATTTCTATTTTGTGCCCACGTAAGCTATGCTTAAGGGGGGGTGTTAGTGTATGTTTTATCTCATGAACTATTTACATGCATATAAATAATTCATATATTAAATCATGCATTATTTACATGCACATGAGATAATTCCACATCAGGTTAAGCCTACTCAGGTATCTTTGTTAGTGATAGTTCGCTTGCCATTACATATGAGTCTTGAGGAAGTTAACTCACCATGAGTTATTGCATGGAGTCAACTACTCAGTCTTCTCCACATATTCTGCATGACAGTTACCTCTTCTCCTATATATATGTACATCTCTCATGGGTAAATGTATTGCATAGTTAATCAATTGTGACTTATTGCTTTCAATCTTGTTTTTATTACATACTCTTGTTTTCTAATTCTTGTAGGAGGGTTTGATTGTTTAATCTCTCATGGCTTGACCAAGTGCCATCATTCATCCGAAAGATCTCGGTTCTCAAAATATACACACATAAAAGTATATATTATTTATAATTTATATATATTTTTAATAATTTTAATGTTTATATATTTTTATGGAGAGAAGATTTGCTAAATATTTTTTAGATTTATTTTTGAGAAAGCACAATAATTTCTATAATATAACTTAAAAATGATAAATCTAAAAAATAAAAAAATCTTTTGTTTAGAAAGATATTGAGATGGAGTAAGATATGTAGAGTCAAAATTAATTTTAGTGAGTTAATTAATAAGATTTTAGAAAGTTTAACGTAATAAAATAAATGATTATATATATCACTTGATGTCTATCTTTTATTTAATTTTTGTTAGTTCATTATTTTGATGATGTCATCCTTAGGAAGCCCATTTTATATGTAAATTTCCCCTAATGTGAAATGTTTAGCTTGAGCTACTAAGAGGTAGATGGAAGAGTTGTATGACCAAGGGTGTAAGATGTTGGTTAAAGTCTTGGCTTCCAAACCAAAATCTAAAATCTTAAGTGATAAAGTCAAAGGGTTGATGGATGATTGTTAGGAGGAATTGGGTACTAATGCCCAAAATCTACCTAGAATTGATGTTTTCTACAATCTGGATCCTCAACTCATCAAAGAGAACATACTGGATAGGAAACATATCAATCAACCTCCTTTTTGGGTAGAGATTATTAGATTTAGGAATGAGGTGGTGGATGAGACCCTTATAGAGCTAAATGATTCTAGGAAAGAAATTGTGGTTAGTCAATATGAGATTCTAGAAGTATTAGAGGATTTGATTGCTCAATATATTGACCATAATGATTAAGTGAAAGACATTTATGCTTTGAACAATGAAGAAGCATTTCAAAAAAATCCCCACCAAGGACTTGGAAGAAGAACCCTACAAGTTTTCAACTCAAATTCTTTAGATAAAATGATGAAAATGAAAGAAATCATCAGATCTTATGATAAGAATGCATATAAAAGTAGATTAATGCACAATGCTTATCTCTCTATCTATGAAACACAAAATTTTAGATATTATTTTGTTGAAAATCTAGATATGGATGTTGTGAACCTTGCCTTACTTTCTCTCATGGACTACAAGAAACAAGAGCCTACAACAGATAAGCCTATCATAGAAGATATTTCAGATGGGGAGAAATCAAAGTTAAGGCATTTTCTTTTGAATTTTGTATTTAATGTTTTAATATTAATGTCTTTGAAATTAGGCATTGGTTGCCTTGGAACTTGTGTATTTGTATGTATTTACCTTTTTCCAATGCTGATCTCTATGAACAAATTATCTTTAAAATTATGGTATCTATATTAGGCATGATATTTGAAGGTAGTTGTAAAGGGATGGAGAAGATCTTCTTGCCACCCAAGTGCCACAAAACTTTAATGTCTTCTAAATTGTGAGTGTTGAATTTGGAATGATCCTAACCGTTTAAAACTTGTACTAAGTGGGCTGCCTTACTCTATAAAAGGAAATTCATTTTCTTTGTAAGGGGTTGGAAATTGTTGAGACTATAAATTTTTTTTGAATGAAGTATATTTTTAGATTAACATTAGATGAACATTCCTTTGTTAATGCATGCTGAATGAATATTTGATGGATTCGATGCTCTCATATCACTGGTAGTTTGATGATGGCGGACTACTCTGTGTAGTTAATTTGCGAACTTTTCTATTTTCTTTGTGAAGTATGTTATTACACTTGCTGGTATTCAAGTGTGTAATAAAGATTAACTTCACAATTTTGGAAACATTCCATTGAGGATTACATCATCCTTTGTAGAGATATGAATTTATTTTTAAGTATTTTGTTCAAATTTATTTATTTATAGAGCATGTCATTATATTGGAGATTCAAATTTTAGGTTTTTCTAAAACCTTGTTTCAAATCTATTTATTTATAGAGCATGTTATTATATTGGAGATTCAAATTTTAGGTTTTTCTAAAACCCTATCCTTTCTCCCCTTATCTTTTCACTCTTTTCATTTTTCCTTTCTCCCCTTATCTTTTCACTCTGTTCATTTTTCTTTATAAAAGTGATTAGTTTAATCTTTTCACTCTTTTCACTTTTCTTTATAAAAGTGATTAGTTTAGGAATAGGTTTAGCATAAATTGGTTTAACAATTAAACAATTAAAGTAAAATTGAATATCTGATGGTATTAATATTGTTCCCAACATAACATTTTTAGATTAAAAGTTGAGGAAATAATCACCAAGGGTTAGGGTTTCTACAAATTTCTAAATCTCTAATATTTAATCCATTGTATTAGATTGCAGTAAATTAGCATTTTGTAGGTCCCTTGAATTAGCATTTACTAATAATCTAAATGAATTGAAAATAACTTTAAATTCATTATTTCACTAGGTTCAAACAATCACATCTAGGTATTTACAAAAAATTAATGTGTATTTAATCTACATGGTCAAACAAGGAGACAATCATTTTAGGAATATTTCAATTTAGAGGTTACAAGAAACTCATCACATATAAGCCATCTCCATACTTGAGAGTGTTGTCTTTGTATAGCTGTATAAGGCCATAAAGCTAGTGTATCAAGGGGGTTGACCTAGGAGAACTTGATTGTAGAAATCTAGCAACTTCCCTCCAAATATTTTTAAATGTTGTCATCCTTATCTACCAAGTTAGATCTCTACTTCTAGAGATTGTCCATGGCCACTTGAGATTGAACTATAGGAAATTCTAAATCTATTTTGATTCCAAGATAGTGAACATACCAAAGACATTATTTTTTAAATATTGATGAATAGATTTTACATAACATCAATATTATTTTTCATTGTTGTTCCTAAAACTAAATACCCTATAAAAATATTTTTACAATATGAAATGCTTTTACACTTATGAACTCAGGGAGCTACTGGCATCTATCACTTACATGCTACTAGTGAAATCTTGCTAACCCTATGATATAAATGAACACTTCTTTAGGCAGAGCATGCTCCCTAACTATTGTCAAGATAGATGTGAGGTCGATTATTTTATCTTCCTTATTTTGATCGTTATGCATTTCAGTTGATGGCATTATCAGACTTTTAGTGACTATGGTTTCATTATGCAGACTTGATTTTATCTCCTGATTATGATAGGACATTGATTAGACATATGTGATTCAAGTTGATCATATTGATGCTATTTTGTGATTCAACATATGAGATACATATTTGATGATGCTTGTGATGAGATTCTAGTTATTTATGTGATGTGGACTATTTGACATGTGATTGAAAAATGCAGTTTAATTTGGGATTATGTATTGATGATTATTGTTGTATTCAATTGCGTGAATTTAATTCCAGTGCTTTGGCTATGATTTTTCATGATATGATTGACACTTGATCGAGATGTGTAGGTTTTACATTCCCTAGCCACGGGAAATTGGAGGTAGAATTCACACTATGTTATTCCCTGTAAAACTGATCCATTCCCAAGAGGGATAAGGATCACGTTTGAATTTGTATGTTGATTTAAGTGCTTGATTTAATTTTATTATTTTGGCCTTAGTACCCTTTGTTTTAATTAATTAATAATAAGTGTTGTATAAATTTTATTTGACTTACACCACTTAGTATTTATTTTATTTTGAGGCCATTTAAAGTGGATTTATGACCCCATGGTGAACCTTAGTGTCCCAAAAGTTACCCTAGGTGGTTACCCATGGGTCTAGGGTCAACTTAGACTATCTAACCCTTGGATTAACTCAATTTTGGCCACTCTAAACTATGGTTTAGTCAAAGTGACGAATTTTGAATTTAGGGAAGGTCGGAGATGAGTCATGCCTTGGGAAAGACTCATCTCCCTTCCCAAAGTTTGGGAATCCTTTCCCAAGGAAGAGTTGGGAGGTCTCCAAGACTCCCAAGTGTGTGGGGACTTCCTCCAAGACTCTCACACATGTGTAAGAGCATCTTGGAGGGAGATGGCTCTCTTAGAGAATAAGAGGATGCCATATGGCATCCCTTATCCTCTTAGAGGTTTGAGTGGGAATGCCACCTCACCACTTGCCCTCTCACACATGTGTGAGAGTACAAGTGGATAAGGTGAGGATTGAGAAGGAATTGGAGGGTGACACTTGTCACCTCACACTTCCTCTCCCTTGCAAGTGGCATTGGAGGAGGAAGGAGAACGTGACAAGTGTCACCTTCTCATTCGTCAAGGCCAAATTGATAGCCTGTATTATCTCCTCTTGTTGAGGAGTGTGGGGTTCTTGCAATATTAATTTTTTTCTTGCTATTTTGGGAGGAGTTTGGGAAGTTGGAAGAATTCTTGGAGATTGGAATGTCTGGGAAAGCTTGGAACTCTTCACCAAACGTGCTTCCATTATAGGGCTTTGAAGGTAAGCCTCTAAAACTTTGTTTCTTCACCCTTGCTTATTTTAATGTGTTGTGTTGTAGTTTTTGGTTGTTTTGTTGTTGCATTATTTTTTGTGTGGGATGGGAGTATGGTGAGAGCACCTCCAATGGAGGTAGTGCTCAACTTGTTTGGGTAGGGGAAAGGAACCTCCTTGAGGTCACTCCCACATTGTGTATTTATGCCTTGAGGGCTTTTATTTGTTGAGGATATTTTTGAATAGCAAGAGTGCCATGGAGGTTATTTTGTGATATTGTGGAGAGTGGTGTTTTTGGAGATTTTTTTTGGCTTGAGGCCATGAGCTGGATATTTTAGCATTTGGGTGACCTTTGAAGTAGAGGGGTCCATTCCCTACCCTCATCAAACTCATTTTCATGAGTTGAGTTTTGTGTTAAACCTATGGGCTGATTTTTGTGTTGTTGTGTTTGATTTTTGTTGTAGAATGTTACACCTGTGTGAATCCCTACCTCCCTAGCTCAGGGGTGACCCACTTGTGGGCCTACGGTAGGGAGGAGAGCATTTCATAGTGGTTGGATTATTTTCTTTTGGTCGTGTTTATTTGCAGGTTTTGAGTGGAGAAATGGAGTTGTTGTGGAGCTCATTTTGGGTGGTTTAGTTGTATTTTCTTGGATGTTGAAGCCATGGCCATTGTGGTTTCATTGTATTTTTTTTTTGTGAAAGATTGCTAAGTTATTTTCTATGGAGTTGGCTGTGATAAATAAAGAAATGTAAACATTCTATTATTTTATTTAATGTTGTTTACTTCCTATTTTGTGAGTTAAGATTAGAGAAATGTATGAGAAATGTTATTTATATTTCTATCATTAATCTTTCAAAAAAAGAAATATGCATGGGTTGTAATGGCTGTTAGATTTTATTGTAAAAGAAAGAAGGGAAAAACACTTAGTTGCAAAATAGTTTTATTGCATACAAAAAAAAAGGATTAATTCAGTTTTATGATTTGTGCATTAGAAGCTTAAAATATTGTTGTTGTTGAAATTAGGAGAAAATGTATTTTTATTTTGCATAATGGTTTATATATATATATATATATATATATATATATATATGTCCTTAAATCATGTTGCTGGTTGTATAATTTATTTCCTTATGTATATGTTATAGAAGAAAAGAAAAGAAATAAAGAGGTTATTTATTACTGTTATATCATAATATAGATATATACTCACATATATATATATTTAATTAATAAATATACATCAGTAGGGAATACATTCAGCCTGTGGTATTTAACCAAACTGTTGATATAGATCTAAATATGCATACATACAAATATATACATATATATATAATATATCTTTAATCATAAATCTTTTATCAAAATTTTATTTACAAAAAAAAAAAAAACATTGTGAGTCCAACGCACAGTGGACGGGGTAATACAGGGAAGAGAAGGTTTTAAAACAACAAAGAATATGGTGGGGCTGTGGTGGGCGTCGCCCACCATAGCACCCTTTGCCACTGCCTCCCATTACCTGCAGCTACTTCGCTGCACCATGCTGCCCTTCACGGCCCCCTCACCGACCCCTCTCCACCCGCTAGGCCCACACTGTCTCCCCTCTGTATATCATTAGCAGACCTCCCTCCACCTTTCCCTTCGACACCGGTAGTGTTTCCCCCGCTACAAGCTCCACGCCCCTTCTGCAGTGCCCTCCAACAGTTCACTGCCTTCCACCTTTTGGCCCCTTTGCAATGAAACCATAACCCTTAACTCTACTTTCGCAATTGCTGTGCTATCTGCAATAAAAAAGTAAATAAAAATGTATATCAGTTGTAAAAAAAAAAGAGAATACTGTTTTTTAAAAAAGAAGAAGTGAAGCTCTTGGAAATCTGAATGTATACCTCCGTGAGGAGAGTCTCAATGGATCCCATCTCTGGCCAAAAAAAAAAAAAACCCTAACCTACAAGTTTGGAGGCAAACAAAACAGAGAAGAAGATGGAATTGTTAGAGAAGTTAGGGCAACTCATAGAAGGAAACAATAGAATAAACTTTTAGGGTTCTCTTCTTTTGGAAACCAAGTGTGAAATGAGATTAGGGCAACATAGGAAATAAAAAACAAATAAAATGGGATTTGGGTCATTTTATTTTCTTTTAGGAAGCAATATGATTTTTTATTGAGAGGGTATTTTATTGTGAAGAGTTTAATTGTGGGGTTTTATTTTACTCTTATTTTAAAAGATCTCTTTATGTTTTTAACTCATCTCTTGGGGTCTTTTAATTTGTTTTCTAATTCTTGATATGGGTTAAATTTTGCATTGGGTTATTGCCTTGTGAAAATTATTTTATCTTGGGGATAAATTCTTTTTTTATTCAATTGGGAAGGATTTTCATTCCCCTTGTTTTAAATTTATCTTGTTGGGATATATTTTTTTTTTATTCCTTCTTAGCAGGATTTTTACCCTTTTATTTGTTATCTATTTTATTATTATTTTACAGGATGAGTTATTTAAACTCTCCTATCTTATCTATTTAAATATTCGAGTTAGTTATTAAATATAAAGCTAAAATTATATTTAATAACGGACTCAACTTTTCTTTTAGATTTATTTGACGTCTTGTCATTTAATTTAATTAAATTATTCTATTTTAAATCGTTTGATTTTGTTCTTAAGTTTTAATTTAAT
The DNA here is from genome assembly GCA_027924645.1 of Cunninghamia lanceolata. Lineage (NCBI taxonomy): Eukaryota > Viridiplantae > Streptophyta > Pinopsida > Cupressales > Cupressaceae > Cunninghamia > Cunninghamia lanceolata. The sequence goes on along the minus strand of BSBN01000219.1, from coordinate 10,930,659 downwards.
TTTTATTCTTAAATTTTATTAAATCCTTTCTTGATGTTTTATTTTAAAATTTTATTTTGCATTTATCGAAAACGCGTTATGCTGCCAGAATTTTGCTAGATTTCTAGGGTTTAATTTATGTGATATTTTAATTATTTTAATTCCATCATTCCACTTTAATCATGTGTCCATCTTGCCATCATTCACTTAATCACTTTTTGATTCCTTTGTAGACCTGAGTTAAGTTAGGGTTCGATGCTGGTGAGATCATCTTCACCTAGAAAACTTAGGGTTTAGATTAAAATCAGTCTAACCCTAGAAGTGACACACCTTGTGTCGCATACCCCCTAGACAGCTATCATCATCATGTCTATGTTGTCATATTTACGCCTTATGCGTATTGCCACTGAACATGCAGACGCGTGCGAAGGGGTTCTTGGGGATAGGTAGAAAAGTTTTTCATAATTCATGTCATGACCACATGTCAAATGTGGACATGACATGTGTGTTGTGTGTCGTGACTGCATGGAAAATGCGGGCATGACAATAGAGCATCGATAAACTTATCTTTGATGTGGGTCATAGGATTTATAATGTCGGTGATCACCACAGAAAGAGTGGAACAAGCTACGTTCTAGGAGGCATTGCATTCCTCTTACATATGCCCTCATAGAGGCCTTACTCCAACCACCATGTGATGCCAAGAAGTCAGCTCTTGTATCAATCTCGGTTCAACATTTTTATTGGGAAAATGTGTCTCAACCTTGCAATTATATAAGGTTTATTATTGATATGACATGTATTTATATATATATCCTAGTTACATTGATAGGTGTAATATACAATGGGAGCATGGGGTGGAGTGGGATGCGTGTTAACATTTTTTGTTAACAAAAATCATTAAATGACTGACAGACATTAAATTAATGATATATTGTAAATCTAGACTATTCATTATTAGGTTTTAGATTTAATGGTAGATATTTTGCTGGCTTGTCTTGCCCTCTAGAAGGTAATCCTATTTTATGAGGGCATTGTATTATTGTTGTGGTATCATGATGTATTCTAAGAGTCTGATAGCGGTCGTGTTGTCTCTGGATCTCTGGTGGTGATACTCCCATGAGAAGCTTTCTCTACAAGTATATTGTAATCTTTGTGATTTCTGAATAATAAATTGGGCTACTTTTGGAGTGTGGTGTTTCTCTCCTGAAAGGGGTTTCCCCACATAAATTACTATGTTGTGGTATGCATGATATTTATGTTTATTTCTATTTAAGTTTCTGTAAATTTTTACATTATCCTCCTCTCAAGATTAGTGTAGGAAGTTGTTCCACTACCTTAGCTTCCTTATAAGTGGTATCAAAGCCTGATCACCTTTGGTTTCAGTTGTGGGTTGTTAGGTTTTTTGAACTAATCCATATTTGAATGGGATCTTGTGTAGAAGATACTTTGTGATCTTGTTGCAGGAAAGTTTAGATAACAAGTTCATCAGGGAGAATAGAGGTGAATTTTCTGGAAATAATTTTGAAATGTGGAAGCTAAAGATGGAGGATTTGTTGCTAGATCAAGATCTGTGGGATGCTTTTGATGAGAAGGTTTCAAGGCCTGCAGATCCTACTTTGGCTACTCAATATGATGTTATGGATTGTAAAGCCAAGGGTCTAATTAGATTATGTTTGACAGACTCTATTTTAATCAATGTCCATGAAGAGACTCTGTACAGAAACTATGGAAGAAGCTTGGTGAGATGCATCAAGCTAAATCTTTAGTGAACAAGATTTTCTTGAGGAAGAAATTGTATTCCTTGAGAATGGAAGAGGGTGGACTAATTACAGACCACTTGGAAGAATTCAATATGCTGGTGGGTCAATTGGCATCAGTTAGTGTAAAAATGGATGAGGAGGAGAAATGTTAGATATTGCTTTGTTCTTTGCCTAATTCATGGGATTCTCTTGTTATGGCTATTGGAAGTACTTTTGTTATATTGAAGACTGAAGATGTGGTGGGTTCTTTTCTTTCTGAAGAGATGAGGAGGAAGGTATCCATCAATGCCAAGGAGGCCCTAAATATTTGTGGAAGACCTAAGGAAAAAGGCAGTAAGAATGACAAGCATGATAAATACAAGTCCAAGGGGAGATCCAAATCTCCTAGAAAGTCCAAAGTTGTTTGTTGGAACTACGGTAAGCATGGACATATTCATAAGGAATGCAAAGAAGAAAATAAGAAGAAAAATAAGAGATTTGATTATGATTTTGAGTCTGAGAAGGAAGATGGTGATGCATTCATTGCAGCTTTGGCAACTCATGCAAGTAATGATGTATGGTTAATTGACTTAGGTTGTAGTGCCCCTCCATTTTCACCATGGTTGTGCAGTTTATCGGATGTTGACTAAGTGTGACCCGACTGGTAATGTCCATATCTATTTCTTGATTTTCTGTACCAACTAATAAAGATATGGGATTTACAACTCTATGAAGGGAAGTGAGAGAAAGACTCCAATGAGGGACATCTAGCTAGACTGAGTAATTTGTAGACCTTTGCCACTGGTAAGGGAATTCAACATTGAACATTTATAAATTTCTTAACCAAGTTATGTTAGAATTAATCCCACTTTTGTTTAAATTAGTACATGATCTAATAAGTAAGTATCTGCATTTTGGTCATTGTATGTATATGGGTTCCAATATAGTGTTAGGCAAAAAGTACCCTCTCTTTTTGCATATTATCAAATCTTCGTTGGTCATGTGGGGGTGGCTAGCAATTAGAACTTTTCAGGTGGGGCTGTCCCCTTTATTTCGATCAAATGTTACCCTTGACCCCTACAAACTGGCTAATTTATAAAGTCATGACTATTATTCCTTGTTAGGCCTGGGAGTATGGTTTACAATACACTCTGCCATGCGGTTACATTACCTTGCTATAAATCTTGATTGTCGCTGGCAGTTTTTGAGGAGATGGCAAAAAAAGATTCCTCTGGGGCAATTACAACTGGAGGGATACCTCATTTATTTCGAATGGCAGTTACCATCTGTTCGGGGGGGTACCCATCTCTAACTTCTTTCTGGGGGTTACCAGAGCATCGTTTAGAGTGGCAAGGAGTGGAAGAAGTGGTTCTCATGACCGTTTCAAATAGAGAAGAATTGGTCTACACCATTATTAAGACAGTTACACCAATAAAAAGGAAGGAGAAAAGAGGGCAGTTGGGGGGGGGGGCGGAAAGGTGAAATTCTTACTAGGTATGTTTATTTACAAGGAAAATTTTGGTTCATTTCAATTATTCATTATCTGTACATTTTATTGATAAAGATTTAAATCTAGATTGAGATTTCACCTGCAAATTTTATTTTGTTATAAAGGTTTATTTTAGTTCCATTTTGGAAGGATGATTGGTACTTCAATCTTTGATTTCCTGAAGTCTCTCATTGGCATCTCCATGTACCTCTGTGCGCTGGTGCTTCGTTGGAAACATTTTATTCTTACCTGAAATCGTTTATTTTATACTGATTATTTCCTTGATAATATTCAGAATGTAAATACTTCTCTTGGAGCATTCAATATCATCGCCTTTCTAAGAAAACATCCTGTGAGCCATTATGTTATCAGTTCAAATATCTTTGGAGTGTCTTGTTTCAAATTTTGAAACGTCTTGGGGAAAATCTACCACATCCTTTTATTCTTTCCAAGAATTGATTATATTTAATGTTTCTTGCTTTCTTACTCCCTGTTTGCTGAGGAGAAGCCCAAGGTTGCGGGTCTGGTTCCTCCTTAATGCCTTAATCTGGGTTTCTATAAATACTCCCGGTGGAGATAAACCATGGTGATGCAGATGAGCAAAAGAGAAAGGTACGCTTTTATTGTATTCCCCTCCCCACCGCTTGAGATCTTGAATCAGTTTCAGTTTGGCTGTATGTATACCATCTTTATAAATGTTGCCCGATAGATATAATGTTTCCGGTCAAAACCTTTATCATTACTTCAATCGAAATCTTCTAAAACTTATTCTGCAATCTCTATAGAAATTACTTTTTGATATTCTCACTATCGGCGGTTCTCTTAGCCGTGTAGAGGAATTTGTGAATGACTGTGAAATGGGGTTGATACTTATGACCTGAGAACCCGCATTCCATTACGCCTTGTCGAAGAAAATCATTGAAAGTTACTACAACCCATTCAACGAATCCATAATGGTTTCCATAGTTTGGCACTTTTCTAAAACCTAATGTTCATCCGGGGCACCATCATAGGTCTGGTTGTGGTATGTTCGAATGAGATTGTACCCACTTTATTGTAGATTGCCCATCAATCTGTTCAATCATTGGTAGATTATGGTTGGCTTCGAACTATTATAGAGATAGAACTCTTAAATCCTAATTATTTCTATTATGCCCTTTCTGTGCATGAGTCTTGTAATGGCCAAAAAGTGGTGTCGTAACTTGTAGATCATTAACAAAAAAAAAAGAGAGGTCAGCATTAACAAATCAACTAAAATAGAAATCAAATGCCATGGACTCAAAGAAATATGAATGGTCATTCCCGGCATTCATTATCTTTAAACTTTATGATGTCAAATAGTTGTGTGTCTTGTATGTGTTTCCACATTTTTTTTTTTACATGTATGTTTACTAGAGCCGGTTCAATATTTTCCCATCAATCCTCTTCATGGCTCATGTCATTTGAGAAGGTGGGGAGAAGTTGAGAAATCTTGTTGTATGCGTGAGAATTGTATTTTTTTGGAAAGTTCCTACAATTTGATCATCAAATCTATTTTGTTCAATCCCGCAATCATCGCTTTCCTTCAGAATGGTATCTTTGTGTGCCTTGCATGTGATTTTGCATTTTTGCATGCATGCTCGGTAGAGCATTTTTCATATATGTTAATTTGTTTGACAAAATCTACTCTTTTGTATCTTTGCGTTGACAGATTAAGATGTATTTTGATTTCTTTCTAATTGGGGAATAAAATATTTGTAAATTCTTAGAACTCACTCTACCTTCTCTCCAGGCGTAGAAAAATGGATAGCATTTTAAAGACTAGTATGCATGTTGTCACCTCACTAATGTCACGTCACTTCCATATGCATGTTAAATTCTACTTTTGTTTAAATTTAGAGATTTTGAGATCGATTATGTTTGCTATATCATTTATTTGTTTTCTTCCATGGTGGGGCTACATTTTGAGGCTTTGTGTGGACAACGTCTTAATAATATCTAACTAAAGATTTGAGTTTTGGTGCTTTTAACTTGAAATACATATTGAGTTGTTCAAATCCATAGGGTTAAAAAGTTTGTTTGAATTTAGCATTTCACCTTATTGAATTTTTGTGAAACTTAGGTGATGGTTATAAGTTTTTCTAGAGATACACGTACTTTGTTAGCACCATCTTATATCTTCTTAGTTTGTAGCGGGTCAATCACTTTAGACTCTACAAATGCAATGGGTGTGGCAGGACTTCTTTCTGAAATCATGACCGTCGACACTATATGCGTTCATGTTTATATTGACTAAGAACTCATTTTCATAAATGCAATCAAATGATAGGTTATCCAATCTGTTATGACAGGAATTGTAATGTTTATTCCTTGGCCTCACTATCATTCTCTTATTCATCTTATGGTATGAGTCGATACTCTTTTGACTAAGAAATTATAGATTTAAATTATTGATTTTTGATATGTGGGGTAAGAAATCATTAATTAGAATGAGTCAGTTGTAATGTGTTATCCTAGAATATTACGTTCCGTCTCCTTTTAGCTATCATAAGCTCGAGTCTGCGTTCATTAAGGAGGGCCAATGACCCTAAAATAAGATTATAGTTTCCTTCCTCTGATTCTTTCTTGGTATTGTCATTTCACTCGTTAACATCAAATTCATTTTAGCTATAATTATCACTCACCGTGTGAGAATAAAACTACCATTATAAGATTTCTTTTCTTTAACCACTAAGGCTACTTTATCCTTATACGATTCTCTTAGTTTATAAAGGAAACTTTCTTATTCTTATAATTCTAAATCCCTTTTAATATAATTATTCTATCCCTTAAAGAAAAGGTATATATAAAGGTATATATATATAGTAAAAATATGAAATTATTAAAATAATTGATTTGTTTAAAATATAAGATTATAAATTTATCTTGTTTATAGTGATTATGAATATATATGTATAAAAAAAAAGAAATCATCTTGTTTAGAATGAATTTATCTTGTTTATGACTTTATCTTGTATTTATAATTAAATACATAATATTTGTATTAGTTTATTAATTCCTGAAAGAGATAATCGGTATGATATTTATGCCTTGGCATGTAGAAAGTTTATAATGATGTTCTTAGTGTGTGGTTTTGATTTTGATGAGAAAACATAATTATATAGGATAACATATGGTATTTTAGTAAGGGAGATTGAAGAATGTTTAAGTAAATAGTCAAATTGAGTCAACCAACTATATGTGAATAAATTGGTGCAATTTAGTCTCTTATGCCTTTTGTAGTGTAAGTAATCTTCTCTTAGTAAATGAGGTTGCCTAGCTTGTACAAGTTGAGTCGAGATTAGCAGGTGATTATATGGTCTATGTAATTAATTAAATCCTTGTGAATGGAACTATTAGAGTACATTTGTATCACCTATCCTTTCATGAATGAATGAATATGATTTGATGTCATTCTATTTTCAATTGTTTGAAAATACAATTTTTGAGAACATATATGCTACTTTGTAGAGTAGGGGATGACCTAACTTATGATCTTGTATGTAGAATGGAAGATGAAAGTGTTGCATCATGAATGATTGTTGTATTCCTACATTACGTATCAATGATTGTCATAAGTTCATGTGTTGAGAATGTATTTTCTATTTAAGCATTTAGTCATAGAGACTAATATTATATGGTGAACTAGAGTTCTTATGAATTATTTTATCTAAGTCTACCGTATGGTTGCCAAATTAGTTGCCCCGAACTACGAAGTCTCTGCGCTACGCGTACGTAGGCAAGGCCAATATGAGCCCCCAAGACATAGGTCGGCCCCTTAGGGCCTTAGGCTCGTCATTTCATAAAATTGATATTTGTATTTATAACAGACTAATATTTCAAGTAGATGTGCAGATGAGATCTATAGCCATGCAGGATTCTGGAGCTAAGGAGGTACTCTTCCACTTGGTGAACTGATGACTATCCGGTAGTATTGGTAAAGGTGTAAAATGTGTATAAACTTAGTGTAACATTGTATCTCACATTTCATTTTGATGAACATTGATTTACTAAGATAAATTATGTAAATTGATATCCTATCGTCCTATTCAGTTCATTATTGTGTGGATGTGTGTCTTCATTTGGTGCATTTAGATTTAGAACAACCATGGCTGTTAGTTAGATTATGTAGTAAACTGTAATGTAGTCATGTAATTAAATATAATTTAAATGAGTTTTGTACATGGATGAATATTGTTTAATTTCAATAATGCAATCATGTTATCCCTAGAGATGTAGTTAATGTGTTGTAACAGACTATGTTATAATTTGTACCATTAATTCTATTTAAAAAAAAAAAAAAATTGCCTTTTATGTTGCTTTAGTTAACTTATATCTAGGGTCTCATGGCGGGGCATTACATAGGTGCATCTTTCCATATGACATTTAATAGAGATTAGTTTTCTTAATATGAAGAATTTGATGGAGGTAAGGTGTATATTGTTGGCCATGGTAAAGTTAGAATCAGGTTTCCTGATGGTAGAATAAAAAGGATTAATGGTGTGTTGCATATCTTTGGATTAGCATGAAATTTGTTATATGTGAGCAAACTAATAGATGTAGGTGTGTAGGTAGTATTTTATGATGCAAGATGCAAGATGGTTAGAGGTGCTATGGTGATTGCTAGAGGTGTTAGATATGGCACATTATATAATTTTGATGCATGCACTATTGAGTGCAATAGTACTTCTGTGAAAAGAAATTCTGTGGAAGAGGTGAGGGTTTCATCTTCAGCAGATGGTCATGGATTTTGGGTACCCAAGGGTACTCTTTCTTCTGAATCAAAGTTACCTAGAGAGAAAACTATGTTATGGTACCAAAGACTTGGCCACATTGGAGAAAAGGGTCTAAGGACCTTGAAAAATAAAAACCTTGTTGAAGAGTTGTATGGTTGTAATCTTGAGTTTGATTTCTATAAGCATTGCATTTATGGAAAACAAAACCACGTTAAATTTTACTTGAGTTCTCATAAATCTTGTGGTGTATTAAATCTTTATCATTTTGATGTGTTTGGTCCTGTAGATGTTCCTTTAATTGGAAAATCCACATATTATGTTTCATTTATTGATGACTATAGTAGAAGGACATGGGTACTTTCTAAAGAGTAAATCTAAAGTTTTTAGTCAATTTAAAGAATTTAAGGCAATGGTTGAGTTGCAAACTAGAAAGAAAATAAAATGTTTGAGGACTAATAATGGCAGTGAATTTTGCTCTAATGATTTGTAAATATTGTGGTATTCATAGACAAAAGACAACTCCGTATTCTCCACAACAGAATGGAGTTGTAGAAAGAATGAACATGACACTGATGGAGAAGGCTAGGAGTATGTTGAGTGGTGCTAGTCTAGAAAAAATGTTTTGGGATAAAGCTATTGCCACTACCTGCTACCTAATTAACAGGTCTCCTACATCAGCTCTTGTTGATAAGACACCTATAGAGGCATGGTCAGGTCACAAGCCTTCATTAAGACATCTTAGAGTTTTTGGTTGTGAGGCATATGCACATGTGCCAAAGGAGAAGTGAACAAAGTTGGAGAACAAGGTTGTGAAATGTATCTTCATCAGATACAGTTATGGTGTGAAAGGATACAAGCTTTGGGATCCTATTGCACATAATGTAATATATAGTAGAAGTGTTATTTTTATAGAAACTAAGCCTTCTTCTGTTACATTGCAACCAGAACAAAGTAAATAAGAAGATGTGATTCATTTTCCTTCTACACCTGAGAAAGTTGAATTGAGACCCATGGATAGACAAGAAATTAAGGAGAGCTCATCTAGCTCTAAATCTTTAGAATAGGAGGAAGAACCTCCAACTCAACTTGTTTGTAGGTTTACAAGGCATAGACAAACACCTAAAAGGTATTCACCCGATGATTGGAGATGTATTTTTGTTTTCAAGAATACTAACATGGATGAACCCAGATCTGTAGAAGAGGCATTAGGTATGAATGATGCAAAATCTTGGAAGATCGCTATGAATGAAGAAATGACATATTTGAAAAAAATTGATACATAGGATTTTGTACCATTGCCTGAGGGATGAAAAATTGTTGGTTGCAAATGGGTGTTTAGGAAAAAGATTGGTTCAAATGGAGGTATTGATAAGTACAAAACAAGGTTGGTTGCGAAAGGTTACTCTCAAGTTGAGGGTGTTGATTATGGTGAGATATTTTCTCCTATTGTAAAAATGACATCCATTAAATTTTTTCTTTCTATTATTGCTTCTTATGATTTAGAGGTTGAGAAAATGGATGTGAAAATTGCTTTCCTTCATGGTGACTTGGAGGAGTATATTTATATGACACAGCCAGAGTACTACGTGGTGAAAGGTAAAGGTAATTTGGTTTGTAAATTGAAGAAATCATTGTACGTCCTAAAACAAAGTCCTAGGATGTGGTACCAGAAATTTGATACATATGTGTTGAGTTTGGGATTTAAGCATTCTAAATCAAATCATTACATGTTTATTATAATTTACTAATGGTGATTGTTTCCTATTTATTGCATTATATTTTAATGATATGTTATTTATTGGTAAAGGGAAAGGTATGATTTCAGAATTGATATCTCAACTTGTTGCTAAATTTGAAATGAAAGACCTTGGTGTAGCTAGACAGATTCTTGGGATGGAAATTAGAAGAGGTAGAGTGAAAAGAAATCTATGGCTTAGATAAAGTAAGTATGTCAATTCAATTTTATAGAGGTTTAACATGCATGACTGTAGACCATTGTGTCTTCCCTTTTAGTTGGAACAAAGTTATCTATTTTAGATTGTCCATCATCTCCATTAGAGATGGAAGAGATGAGCTGAGTGCCTTACCAGAGTGCAGTTGGAAGTTTGATGTATGCTATGGAAATGTACTAGACCAGACATTGCCCAAGTAGTGGGAGTTCTTTCCAGATATATGTCTAATCCTAGTAGAGTTCATTGGGATGTAGTTAAAAGAGTCTTTAGATATTTGTGTGGTACCTCAGAGTATTCCTTGTGTTATCATAGTAATTTGAATGAAGACGATATTTCCCTTGATATTCATGGTTGTGCATTCAGACTGGGAAGGTAATACTAATAGTAGTAAATCCACCAGTGCTTATGTGTTTACTTTATTTGATGGTGCAATTAGTTGGATGAGTAAGCGACAAGCTATAGTTGCTTTGTCCACTACTGAAGCAAAGTATATGGCAGCTACTCATGCTTGCAAAGAAGCCATTTGGCTTAAGAGACTATGTTTAGATATTGGAATAAAACAAGGTGCAGTGACAATTTATTGCGACAGTCAGAGTGTGATCTGTCTAGCTAAGAACCTGACATTTCATGTGAGGACCAAGCACATTGATGTATAGTATCATTTTGTTAGAGATATGGTCAAAGATGGCAGGGTGAAGGTGGTTAAGCTAGAGACTTTGATGAATGTTGCTAATTCTTTAACTAAGCCTGTGAGCATAGAAAAGTTTAGATGGTGTTCAGAGACTATGGGCCTTTTGGCCCCTAGCAATTAAGAGATGATGTTTACTCCCTCCCATTGCTCTTGCAAGGTGTTTAACAAATGGGAGATTTGTTGGGAAAATGTGTCTCAACCTTGCAATTATATAAGGTTTATTGTTGATAGGATATATATATATATATATATATATATATATTTCCTAGTTACACCAATAGGTTTTAATATACAATGGGAGAATGAGGTGGAGTGGGATGTGTGTTAACATTTTTTTCTTAACAAAAACTATTAAATGGTTGACATACATTAAATTTTAATGATATATTGTAAATATGAACCGTTCATTATTAGGTTTTAGATCTGATGTTAGATATTTTGTTCGCTTGTCTTGCCCTAGAAGCTAACCCTATTTTATGAGGGCATTTATTATAGCTATGGTATTGTGATGTATTCTAAGAGTCTGATAGCAGTTTTGTTGTCTCTAGATCTTTGGTGGTGATACTCCTGTGAGAAGCGTTCTCTACAAGTATATTGTAATCTTTAAGATTTATGAATAATATATTGGGTAGCTTTTGGAGTGTGGGGTTTTTCTCCTGAAAGGGTTTTCCTCACATAAATTGTTGTGTTGTGCTATGCATGATATTTATGTTTATTTCTATTTAATTTTCTGTAATTGTTAAAGATCTGTAAAGTTTTGCATTATCCTCCTCTCAAGATTAGTGTAGGAAGTTGTTCCGCTACCTTAGCTTCCTTACAATTTTAACATTTAAAAGGTATAAGAATATTGATTTAAAACATACTATCCTAAGGGTTTACACCTTAGACTAGTTAATCTGGTTACAATTACAATCCATAAACCTATATGCATGATCTTATAGGTCTAGGGATCAAAATTACTAACATGTAAGTAACACATTGAACCCAATGAGCCGGGTCATATATACATAACAAAAGAACTCATAGAGTAATCTCAAAGGCAATTCACATGATTCCATTGTTACTCAAAAAGATAGTATTTATTAGATAGAAATTGAATCCCACAATAGTACTATTATATAACATTCTACTTCTGAGTACGCAATATTTACATATTACCAATCATAAAGATTAACATACAATTACCCACCAAATCGATATAAAGGTAAACCACCATATCATGTAAATGATAATACTTATTATTAGTTGCTCATATTTGGTAAAGAAAATCAGAAGAAATTCGATTCTAATTCAACATAGATCTAGGCACATATTTATAGTAGGTAGATCTTCCACACATATTAAGAGTTGTTCACACCATTAGATAATAATGGCTTAATTCAACATCATCATTAAATGCAAGGTTAGTAGGTTTCCATAATACATATATAACCCTATCATGACCAAGTTTATCATGCCCTTATTTTTTAGAAGAATAGACCTTTCTAGGGTCTTGAGGCTAACATACACCTTCCCATACTAATTAGTGAATCCAAACAAAATGCCATAGTGTTCAACACACACAACTCTAATAATTATAGATAGGAAATTCCAAAGACACTGTTATATATCTTCACCTTAGAGATGAACCACGATAACATTGGCTCTAAATGTTCATCCAAGAGTAGAGTAGATTATGGAAGTACAACTCTATAAACCGTAGAGTAGATATGCTTGATGCTAATGGGTGCCTTTAACAACTCATGCATATATAGTGAGGACTAATTAATTGGATGGTGATTTCATATCAATTTGATGTAGTTTCAGTCTCAAGATGAAATATACTAAAGAGGGAATGTTGATCAAGTATAGGAACACCCTATACCTTAGAGTCATTTCCTAAACCCTTGTCCTATAGACTTGGTGTCTAGGGGCATCCTTCACCCAAGAATTGCCTACATACCTGCTTCCAAATAGGATCGAAGTCACATATAGTTCTCCTTACTTAATCTCTCATGGGTTGTACACATAGGTTCCTACCTTCAGGGTTTCATTGTCACCCAATTTCATACCAACACTTCCTAAATATGCAAACAACATAATCAATATAAAATAAATTCAGTCCTAACAAAGTAGATGACATCATAAACATAGTATCTTCACAATGCAACATATATGCAAAATCTTGATATGGCTCCATGTGATGTCCTACTATATTATGATTTAATAATATCAGTATCATAATCATATTAGTTTACAACATCCTTCTTAAATGGAACACCATAGGCATCCATGAGGCCACCTAGAATCTATCTAAAACTTCAAAGGCTTAAAATATTACTTATAATCTTGCTTTAAGCATGATCAATACCCAAGTCATATTCAAGACAGTTAGTAACACTATATCCATTATATCCTCACTTGAAGATGCACACTCAATAATATTATTAATAATATTTGTATTCTTTTAGTTTCAATTACCATTTGGCATAACTCCATATTCTTATGATCATCTAGATCATGGTCTAGATAGTATTCACACTTGCCATTTATATTAAATGTGGCCTTAACGGTCAGTAGTAAGTTATTCCATAAATAAACAATATGTTGCAATCAACCTTTATACTCATATTTCAGTGGACACAGATGAAGAAACATCACTCCTCCCAACACGTCTTTCAATATCCAACATCATGCAATAGAAAGCAACCAAACATGACAACAATATAGATGAATGGTCTTCAAAATCACTCAATAGACCTCATGATTCTGTATCCAATAATGATATGAATATTTCATAGTTCAAGTAGTTAAAAGGGATACACATCATATGGGTGTTAGACCTCCAATCCATTAATAACTCGCATAAAGTGGTATCCATCACAAGGTTTCCCAATTCCCTTAGCTACAAGCTACCCTAATGACCATTGTATATCACACCTTAGCATTAAGAGATTCCTTTCTTCTAATACTAATACTCTAATTATACCAATGACATGACAAATAGTTTGAAGATCCTCTTTTGCCTCCATTATCTTTAAGAAAATGGAATACAAGACAATGCCCTAGGTGCTACCATGTACTCATGTCAAGGACTATGGTATCAAGTTATAACAATGTCATAGTGTATAACATTACAAGGTCTACCTATTAGTCTACCAATACTCATGAGTTAAATGCTCAAAACCTAGTTTTGGGTTCTCAAAAGATGCACAATAATTTTCCCATTTCCATCCTTGATACAATAGTAATAGAGCACCTAGAATAAACATAAGTAGAATCTTGCTTTACAACCATAATATAAGCTATATACACAATACTGCATCATCTCTCCAATAAATCTTTAATTCTCATGATCAACAATGACATACTGATGTCTCACCATTTTATACTGACTATTACTCAAATGTCATCTTATCAAATCTCTACTCATGACTTACTAATATTGTTTACACAACCTGAGCGAACTGGTGTTAGCTTAATAATACCTTTCATAAGTAATCATGACCTACAAGCCTTTAACATATTTTTAAATGATCCCATTTATAATTCAAAACTCACAATCTTACGCAACTTAAACATTTTCTAATTAAACATTGGTGAAATCCAAAACAAAACATTTACAGCCATTATGAAGGGCTATAGTGAATTTCTCGAACATAAATAAAGGACACAATTTGATTTATCTCAATATTATCTGAGTGCCAAATTACTTCAAGAAAACTATATTTCATCAACTAAAATCAAATTACTGTTGACCAAACAATGATCTCAAATATGATAGAAATAACTCACATATAGAAGTGTCTAATCCCAAATATTGATGGTTCAGAAGACTTCCACTATTACTTCATGCTCATACCATCTATGCCACAAGACTATTGTGGAGATGCTAGATCTACCTCGTCCTTCTGTTCTTGTGCCTCTCCATGCAGCAACAACCTAAAAAGGGCATTCAAATATGGCTTCCTTATGTGCGCTTCTGAGCTCCATATCTTCCCAAAAATCCTCCTTTTTGCCTAGCGTGCCCCTGACAGACCTTTAAGACTTTCACCAACTCTAAAATTTGCCCAAAATGGCACGTCCCTCAAATCCACCTAAGATTGTTTCAATCTTACCTGTTGTCAAACCTTTTTATGACCTCCCAAAACAATGTAAATCATGGGATATATAAATCTGCTAGAATATAATTGGAGGAAATGGTAGAATTGGAATTGGTGTCATCAACTTAATTACTCTTGATTACCCACAATGCGTTGGAAGTTGGTCATCACTCTTCTTACTAATAAGAACACCATTCCTTTGCGTCTTAACAAGGCTAAAATACCCCTCTCCAGCTCTGCGGATACGTGACTCAAAATTCCTCTATCTTTTATGCTTTGATGGATGACCATAACCTGCACCTGTTAGACTTTATCCTTCATATACTATGACTTCTTTCTGTGGCAACAAAGGATGCCATATTCTATTGAATGACCCTCCCAATGACCCATCTCTCCTGTCATTTTGTTTTGTTACACAACTGTTATTAGAAGTCATGCTGTAGCTAGGGCGAATTTGTTGCCTTTCAAACCATCAAAATGATATTTGTTTTTCTTCCCAACAGGGTCAGACTCTTCATGTGATATTCCCTTTTCTCCTTTAATTCCAGTGACTCCTTGCATTTATTATAATCAAAAAGCCCATACTGTGATATTCCCTTTTCTCCTTTAATTCCAGTGACTCCTTGCATTTATTATAATCAAGTGGACACCATATTGTCATGCCTTCTCCATTTGCCTCATTAATTTTTTTTACTGAGGCATACATCGCTCTAATTGAGTGTTTACTTAAGCAGTCTAATCCCCACGTGTAAGCTACAGACTCATTCTAAAGAGCTTGGAGCTCAGGGATGTGACATTTACATAACATCAATATTATTTGTCATTATTATTCCTGAAACTAAACAACTTATAAAGATATTTTTACAATATGAATTACTTTTACACGTGTAATAGTTTCTAAAATAACTCCACATAGAGATTCTCATAACATCCAACTTTCAAGAAATAGAAATAAAACATATAAAAAAATATAAAAAAACTTCTAACTAATTCAAAAATCCAACTTTTAAGAAATAGAAATAAAACATATAAAAAATTATAAAAAGACTTCTAACTAATTCAAAAAAATTGTATGCAATTAGTCAAAACTTCCCATTGAAATATCAATTTGAATATACAAATATTTTTTTGTAACGTCTAGAATGATAGATAACTACCTTGAACTTTGAAGCACTTTATTTGTCAAGTCAAAAATTAGGGTTTTAGTTTTAGTTATATCCGGTCAAAACTTGTAGTTTGAATACAAAAATCAAATAACTTTCAGTCTCTGAAAGACAGATATACCGTTTTAAGGCAAAGTTGGTGAATTTCACCGTCTCCCATACGCCACGACTTTGAATGCGTGGTTTTACCAAAAACTATTACTATTATTATTGTGTTAAATTTATGGCTCCCTCTATAAATGGGTCATTGTATTGCATTGGATTCCATCTCAATCTTCATATACTAACCGATTATTCAGTGAAAACGTAAAGATTTTCCTCTACAATTGATTTAGTAAAGCCTCTGAGCCTTTAATATGGGGAGTCTGATGCGCATGAAAATATGCACACTGCTTGTGGTGCTCTTGTTTCTGTTTACGGTCCATGTCTCCGCTCGATATAACCTCCTAAATCCTTCCAGAAACAATTATCTGATTACAGGTATGGAGAAATTAGATGACTGTGGTTCAGGTCCGAGCTGCATTGGCAATGGTGAAGACCCAAGACCCTGCTGCCAACACTCCTAGAAGGCTGTTCCGAGTCTCAGCGTAGAGACAGCCACTGAAACCCATATTTGTTTTTCTTTTCTAATCCGTAGTCACAAGGCACGCCACAGAAATAACACCTGTTCTTTTCTCCAATTCCTTGCTCTTATCATTTCATTTTTAGTCATTCACTGATTGTAATAATTATTGCTTCCCTTCTCCACAAATGTTTAATTGCACCCGTCTTTGTTGTAGACCATCAACGGTGAATAAAACTGCAGGAACCTGTTGGCATGGCTTTATTCTTGAAATCACTGTAACTGTTTGATCATCTAATTCCTGATGTGTTAAAATTGATTTATGTAAAAGTTTGAAATATATAAGGGCAATTATTTCGAATAAGAATCTTGAAGAAGATTAAATATTGTTAGAAAAGAATATACTAGTTTATAGGAAAATAAATTTTTCATATGTTTAATCTAAGCCAATCCAATAAATTGGATACATACGAGAATAAATCTATATCCATAATTGACAGCTGTGAGTATAGATTTCAGCAATAGGATCATGAGAGGTTAAAGTATATAGAAAAATAAAATGCAATAAATAAAAGTATATAGCTTTATGTTTCAGGGAAGAAAATAAATCTATCGGTGGAGTTAATAGATCGAAGTTAGATCTATGCCTGGAGAGCCTGTGCTCTACATATGTAGAAATGATCTTGCAGTCTGCACACTTTTACTTCTTGAGTTGTCTCTATTTTTTTTTGCCATTTAGACTAATGGTATTTAAAAATACTTTTTGATATGTTGTTAGAGAAATTAATTTCTTAAATCAAACTCAGAAAACATAGGTAGAAGATTAAATACATCAAACTTGAGTCAGGCAAATACTCCTAAGAATGAATGTGCAAATTTAGAGTTCTTTTAGTTTACCAATGGAAGCCTTTCTAACATTTTTTCCTCCTTGAATGCGAATGATATATATAATTATTAAATGATAAAAAATGAGTGCAATTGAATGCCTTTAAATAAGTAAACAACAAGAAAAGAATAGGTGTGGCAATTGACCAAAATTTGAGTTTAAATTTAAAAAAGTTAAGGATCAAATTGTAGGTTGTCAATCTTGCATCGAGGAAAATGACCCAAGACATGGAAACAATAAAATCAAGTGAATAACGTAATGCATAGGGATATGTGCATGCATAAGGAAAATAAATACATAATTTGGATGATTAAATAGGAATGCGTATCAATATGAACTACGTTTATAGTATTGTAATAATGAAACTTGTCTTGTAATTAGAAAATAATGAAAGTTTAGAACAATTCTAATTGCATTAAGAGGCATTTCTACAGCAGGGGTGGAGGAGAGGACAATATTAAAAATAAGAAATAAGATTCCATAATTTAAAAATATATGAATGGATGGACAAGAAGGCAAATGGACACGAATATCAAATTGCAGGATTTGAAGAGAAGAATTTATTCGTGAGTCCAATCAACAAACCAATATATTTTTTTAAAATAAGAATAAGGGAGAACACATGTTTCTAGATGAAAAACCTCACAAATAAGGAGAAAAGTTAGGTTTAAAATGTAAACAAGTGGCTGATTAATGTCTTAAACAAAATATAAACAAACAAACAAAGAATGTGTCTGTAGTACATAATGGTAAATATTGCATCTTTTTTACAAGCACAATAGAAAGGAACTGTAATAATAAAATAAAATTTTGTAATAATAAAATAATTTTTTGGGCATTCTAATTTTTTAAAAGAAATAAAACTAACACATTCAACTATATTCTTTTAACTATATATATATATCATTTAACTATGCATATTCTTTAAAAAATATATAGTTTTTCTTTAACTATATATTATAATTATTAATTTTGAAAATATAATATATAATATATTTTTATCAATGAAGATAATGAAAAATATATATTATGAAGATTTTCAAATATTTTATGTATATTATGAAATATTTGATATATTGGTCAAATATATTATAATATATCATATTATAATTTAAATATTTTTGAAAATATAATATAATATTTTTGAAGCCCCATTCATGGGGCTCCAAGGGTTAAACCTTCCAAGGAAATCAGATAGAGAGATAAGTTGGTCCCCTCGCAAGGAAGGATGGGCAAAGATTAACTTCGATGGGGCCTCCAAGGGAAACCTGGGGACAGTGGTGCAGGTATTGTAATTAGAGATCATGAAGGCCAAATTATCTTGGAGAAATCTGTTCTATTAGGTGCCAAGATGAATAACGATGCAGAATGTAGAGCGGCCCTTATTAGATTACAATACGCCAAAGCCCTTAACTTAGAGAAGGTCCACTTAGAAGGAGACTCGCTATTAGTGATTAATGCTATTCAAGGGGGATGGGCCTTGAGTTAGAAATTTAGAAGGTGGCTGGATGAAATTGTCATTTGATTATTGTTGGAGGTGGTAATGTTCAAAGTATCCCATACATATCGAGAGGGCAGTGATAGAGCCGATAGCCTAGCCAAGTTGGTGTCTAATAATCAAGCAAGATGACTTAGGCACCTTGCAAAATGATGATTGCAAGGTATCAAGGAAATGGTAGAGGAGTGCCATCCATTGATGGCAAGTGTGAGAGATCAAGAGAAAGGATGCCGATTGCATTTAAATGCCTTGGTAAGGCCGTCGAATGCCTCATTCTCCTTTCTGTCTCTTACAAAGTGGAAGGCCGAAGCCATGGGCACCCCAATTACCCTTGAATGCCTTAGCAGGCAATTGGTGTTTCTGGGCGCAGTGACTGATAAGAGGTTAGGGTTGATTTTTAAGTCCAACCATGCGCTCATCCTACACGTAGTCAAGTTGGTCTTGGGGGATGATTTCATACAAGTAGTGCACGGATACATGGTGAATTCAGATGTGGTGGTAATGTTTCTGGCTACAATCTTAGATATAGAGGAATCTAAAGAAGTCGCCAAGGAGATGTCCAAGAGGCTCGTCAAGAATTGCTTCCTGAGAGGTTTGGAGGATGCATTGAATAACTATGAGGAGGGTAGAGGGATTCCTCTCCCTAGAGATTACTACATTATTCGATGTCGTGGGGTCCCCCTGGAGCGGTATCCTTTGGTTTTCTCAGCTTCTCCTGAGGCACTCACGATATTTTGACTGGCGGCGGGGAAAAGAATTGCATTCCTGAAGCAAAATTTGGATTTGGTCCCGGACAAGGGCTCAACTTGGTTGTAGGAATTCATCGTTGAAGAAGGGATGAATGATGCAGTTGGAGCTATCTGTTGGGCTCAGCCTAGGGTGAGAGCCTTGCGAGGCTAATTTGGTTTTTGTCCTATTTTTCTTATTTACACTTTTTATTGTCAATAGTTGCAAATAGTCATGGGGGTTTTAGGGGTCTAGTAGTAGTTTAGGTAGAAATCTATATTTGGGAATAGTTGTAATAGGAAGCCTTGTGGGCAAGCATGTCCATTTTGTAAAAGAAGGTTTTTTGATATCCACGGTAACAGTTGATTTCCCTATTGTTGTAATGTTCATATTTTACTATATTAATACAAAGGTACAGCCCTAGCTTCTTTGAATAAAAAAAAATTATAACATTTTTGAAAATATAATATAATATATCATATTATATTATAATATAATATATTATAATATTATATCATATTATATTGTAATATATAATATATCATATTATAATATAACACAATATTATAATATAATATAATATTATAATATTATAATGGTATCTTAAAGTGCCAATATAACATCTAATTACAATGGACTTTACTCTGCATTCTATTTTTTAAAAGCACAACATAGAAGTAAAAATAGTTTAAAAAATCATTCTAAATTATAAAGAGTATTCTATTTTTTTTAAAAGATAGGATAGAGTAAAAATAGTTTATTTTGTTTTTTTCTTATAACTTTTTTTTCATATATATATATATATGCCCTCCCCTATAATTTATTAAATCCATTTTGATACATATTTAACCTGTGCTTCCTTAGATTCTACCAACATATAGCATTAATATATTTTGTTCAATTTCAATACATAGATCCCAAGCATCAACAATCAACACAAGTGCAGATTTAAATAAACATTGTTTTCAAAAAATAAGAAAATGGAACTTTTTTTTTGTAAGAGTAAAATTGATAACAACAAAAATGATAGATCTAAAATAATTAAAACATTGTCATATATAGACTATATGTGTAAACTCCATAAGAAAACTAGATCTTAGATTTTCTGTAATCTTTTGTACTCTGCAATCAAACTCTAGCTATATATCTTATTTTCCTTCCTCTTATCACCTACATGCATACCTTCTTCACAGCTGCAATATAAATGATAGATCTACAACTAAACAATAAAATAGTTAAAATAATTTGTAAAACACCTCCATTCCAAATTCTCTCATTGTGCAACCCTCCAGATCAAGAAGAAGAAATTTGAGAGCTTCTAGAAAAAAAACAAGGTAGTGTAAAACTAGAGATTTTATATGCTTTTTATATCATTTTGGTAAGTTTTAATATTTATTAAAATTAGAGCTCCAAAACTCCCTATTTTTTAACTCATCTAATTTTAAATTTAATTACTATGCATAGTTAAATTATAATTTTGAGGGAGAATCTTGTATGATGTTTAAAATAAAAACCTATTTTATAATATGAAGTTTTATTTCAATTTAGAAATTAATATTCAAGTTTTAGACTATAATTTTATTAAAAATATAGAAATGTTATGATTATTTAGTTATTTTATACAATTTAATTAAGATAGGGCTTTTATTATTTAATTTCTTAAATATAAGACATTTAGGAAAATATTCATCTCCTTTTCATAATTGTAATTATGGATTCTTTTATTTGTTACTCTATTACTCAATTGTGATTAGGTTGCAATTAAATAGAATTTTTATTTAGTCATGTATACTAATTATTTTGATTTAAGAGTTTAAGTTATTTTACCATAGAATTATATTAAATTAAGAGTTATTAATTTGTTTTCAAAATACAATATCAACAAAATATTAAAGAAAGATGAATGTTCTAACTATCTAATACATATACTAATAACAATATTTGTTATGTCTTTTTTTTCATAGAATAAATATATGTGAAAATAATAAAGTTAATATGTCAAAGTCATTTAAACGCATACCATAGAAAAATAAAGAAAGATGAATGTTATAACTATCTAATTAGGAAGATAAACCTAATTAATAAGGCCCTTATTGCTAAGGTTGGATGAAACCTCATAAGTGGAAACAAGGAATGGGAAATATCATGAGAACCAAGTATTTGGGTAATCTGAATCCTGAGGATTTTTTGCATTCTATTGGTCTACTCAAAGGATCGGTTGTCTGGAACAATGTGTTAAAGAGTAGATCTTAACTGCCGCAAGGCATCAAGTGGAGATTGGGAGATGGAAGAACTATAAGATTTTGGGATGACAGTTTGATAAAAGGTTC
The DNA here is from genome assembly GCA_027924645.1 of Cunninghamia lanceolata. Taxonomy (NCBI): domain Eukaryota; kingdom Viridiplantae; phylum Streptophyta; class Pinopsida; order Cupressales; family Cupressaceae; genus Cunninghamia; species Cunninghamia lanceolata. The sequence goes on along the minus strand of BSBN01000219.1, from coordinate 10,908,805 downwards.
ACCTTTAAATAGGCTTCAAAATGTCCAAGGTTTGGTCAGCAAGGTTGTTTCTTTCTTTGGTAGGTTGGCTTGTGACTACCTTCTTCCTAACAGAAGTGGGTGGAAACAACTGTCAGACTATTGTCAAGACCAAGATAACCTCATACAGAAGGTGGATGAGGTTTAACTTTCCCTTAGAGATTGCAGAATTCCCATTTTCCCTTAGAAGGACAAAATGCTGTGGGATAGGGATAAGACAGAGATTTTTATAGTTAAATCTTCCTATAACCTCTTTATGTGTCAGAATGGGGATAAACTATGGAGTAAAGTTTGGAACCACAATCTCATCCCCAAGATCAATCATTTCTGGTGGCTGGATGCACAAAACAAATTTTAACAATTGACAACCTTTGGTTAAGAGGATTTCAAATCCCCAATAGGTGTGCTCTCTACCTGAAGGATGAAGAAATGATCTCTCATCTCCTTCTGCACTGCAATTTTTCTTGGGAAGTCTGGAGTCTGGCCATGAAGAATTTGGGAACCTCATGGAGTATGGATGTTGACCTCCCTACTTTCTTAAGGTGCTAGAAATCCCTATTCATTCACCCCATAAGCAAAGAAATCTGGGCCCAGGTCCCTCCCATCCTCACGTGGGGCCTCTAGAAAGAAATAAATAATAGGCTATTTAGGGAAAAATACAAAGTTCCTAAGGAGGTTTTTTGTATGATTACGAAGATCTTGCAGGAAAATCTCTCTAACAACACTTTGAAAGCTTCTGAACTTCCTCCCACCAATCTTGAAGCAAGTTTTATAAGTCAGTGGAGTATTTCGACCAGTATTTGTAAGGTGGATGATTCCAAGCATAGAGATAGAGACAACACCAAGTGGTCCCCCCTTCTAGCTGGACCAAGCTCAACTTTGATGGTGCTGCTAAAGGTAACCCTGAGGTGGCCAGTGGGGGTGGAGTTCTCAAATCGAACAAGGGTGATCTTGTGGCAGCTTTTGCTAGGGGGCTTGGTGAGAACACTAATAACATTGCTGAAGATATGGCCCTCCTCTAGGGCCTCAAGGTTTCCCTAGCCATTGGTATCAAAAACCTAGTGGTTGAAGGTGATTCCAAGTTAATCATTGATGCTATCAAAGACAGAGCCAGAGTTGGTTGGCAAGTTGATGACATTATCCAAGATATTAAAAATTTTCTTTTAAGCTCTGAAGGTGTTGAGGTTGTCCATATTTATAGGGAAGGTAATCAAATTGCGGACTTCATGGCTAACTTAGGGATTAATCTTTACCCTATCAGATGTTGGTAGAGTATTTCTAATCTTCCTTCGAACATAAGAAATAACATTCAGAAGGATGTCTCTTCTTAATTCCTCATGGCCAATATTTCCTACCTCTTCAAATTATTTCGTGCCTTTATGACCTACCTTCATTACATGGGGAGGCATATGAAGGATGATGTCATCCTAAGGATGATACATTATGCCCAATTAGGCTGGATTAGAGAGTCCCATGTGGATAATTGCCAACTCAATGATTTCCTAGAGCCATTGCCTTGCTAGCACACCGAGTCTTTTCATACTCTTCTAGCTGCTCTGGCTCTTGTGAGATCGTACGAGCCTCATAATGAAGGAAATAATGTCCCGGATGCATATAGGGATATGAAGGACATTTTTGGGATTTCGAGTAGCCTTGTTAGGCAAAACTTTTATGAGTGCCAAGCCATCTCTAATTTATTTGAAGGAATTCTACAATTTCCTAAGTCTCATAACTACTTCTCTCCTTGCTGGTTTGGTAAGTACAAAGCTATGGGAGGTGAAAAAGTTAGAACTGAGCCGACATCATGTGTGGAGTTTAAAGTTGACTCTCAGGTTTGGAGCATCTGTTATGAAGGGGGGATAACACCTTTCCTGGAGTGCTTGAACGGTTTTAATGAGATCCTCTCCGTGCAATTTGCTACATGTCGTGGGATGAAGACATGAAGGTTCATGTTGGTGGGGTGTAGTTTGAAGTCTCTGAGGGCTCCATAGCTAAAGCCACAAGCTTGAAATATGAGGTTAAAAGATTGAATAAGCAGACAAAGGTACATGATCTAGAGGGTATGAAAAAATTCTTCCATGAAGGTGAGAAGCCAGTCAGAATGCAAAGTGGATTTGAACAAGAGAGCCTGGTAAATCCTTGGGACCATGTTTGTTATCTTATCATGAAATTTATTACTCTTGAGGGTCTCTATAAATGTTACTACCATTACCACTTCGCCTTGTTGAATCACTTTAGAGATAAAGTCCTTGTGAACTTTCCCTTCTATCTACTCTCTTCGCTTGAATCTTCTGTCAAGTTAACTAGTAAAACTCAGGAGGGTAACCTGACGATGGTGGCTGTTCCCCTACACTAGGGATTAATTTTCTGCCTATATCACTTTCACTTGGCCCTCTTCCTTACAAATCATATTAAAGCTAGCTTGATTGAAGAAAACAAGGAGGATGATTTAGATGACAATATCCCACTAAGTGTTAAATATGGCAGCCCTAGCAAAAGTAAACCCTCTTGCCATGTTGATGTCAACCCTCTAATTCCTACTGGGCCCCCATCTAACCCTCCTGCAATCCTTGATCCCTTTCCCCAAAAGAAGAAAGAAACCCCTACCCCTCGGGCCCATCAAATTGGCTAGGCCCTTGCGATGTCAGATTCGACGGGTGTTGATGGGTCCCAAGGCCAAGCTCGCAAAGAGGCTACTAAAGGTCTCTGTGGGCTTAAGAATTGCCCTTTTTCTATTTTGTGGAAAGAAGTGCAAAGGTCTGCAAGTTCATCCTTGTTCTGGTAAGGGGGAAAATAAAATCAAAAAAGGAGATGAGGACCTGTTAAGAATGTGGATTTGGAGGTTGAGAAAGGACAAGACAAACCTTGGGAACAGAGAGAGGATGACATAGATGAAGTCAAGGAGTTGGCCGAGGGTAAGGAGACTAATGTAAGGAGACCTAGCATTCACAGGTCGAGTAGGCTGGTTGGGGGAAAGCCCCTTGTGTTAAAAATTGTTGATTACTCCTCTGCATCTGACCCTGATGATCTAGAGAATGAAATTGAGATAAAGGAAGTGAAGACTACCCCTATGTAGGAGTAGGAAGGAACCAACCATTTCAATTCGATGAACAATTCTTATTATGATACTGACTAGGATGATGTGGAGATTTTGGAGACCCCAGAGAAAGAGGTGGAAAGTGCCAAGGACAGTGACTCTAATAATCAGCTCATGCATGAATTAGGGGAGGTTAAGACTTGACTCTCGGCTATGGAGGCTAAGGTCAAGGTGTTGGCGACTATTTGTATGAAAGTCATTCATTGGGGTGCTACTACTTTTACCACTCTGTATGAAGAACACCATGCTAATAAGGATGTGAAGATTGAGAACAAGGAGGAATTGCTGAAGTTTCTGAATGATGATTGGAAGGATCTGCAACATTAGTTTTTACTTCTGTTCTTGTTTCTGGTTCTTGTTATATTTTGATACTGTTATGAACTCTCACTGTTAATCTGTTATTTTTGTGTTGTTCGTGGCCTTTGGCCTATTTGTGTAAGGATACTTGAACCTTATTTATGAATTAGGATATTTCATTGAAAATAATTTATTACTGTATTGCTTTGAAATAACTATTTTGATAAATTAATTTTTGTGCAGGAAAGATAAATATTGCATTATTTTAGAATAATTATTTTATTTCAATAAATATTAAGCAATTGTTTTAGATATTTAAATATCTTTTGAAAAAGTTTCCCTTTAAATGATTGTCATTATTTGATTCTATTCTGTCCATAAACTATCATTAGGAAGTAATTAATGTCTATAATTATAACTCTGTCAATTCCTAGAAAATAAGAGAAGGAATACGAAAGTAGGATAGTGGCATTCAAATGTTTGGACTAAATATATTTTATTAGAATTTAGTGTTTAGTTAATTGATTTAAATTAGTTATTTTGTGTGTTCTTTTTATCATTATATGCTACATTAAGTCCATAGCTCAATTAATTTTAGTAGAATACTTACTTATTCATAAGATAAATTATGTTTTAGAATTGTTTTAAATCATTTTTTAATTTATGAGTAAATAGGTGTCAGGAGTGGAAGATGAAGAGTCATCTTCTATGGAAATTTCATTCTCTTTTGGAAGACAAAGAGTTAAACATCTAGTTATAAAAGATCAAGAAACGTATGAGGTGAGGGGGTAAGACATGGGAGAAAATATATTGATATGATAGTGAATAAAATGGATCTTTCAGGGGTTTTGTGAAGCATATATGTTACAACATAATATTTGTATTTAGATGATACTCCAGGTAAGTTCCTTGCTGTTCTTTATGTTTTGGATTCCTAGAAAGATTGATTGGTTGTGTAGGTCTAGAAGTATTACCGAATTGGGGCTACCAAGGATTAACCATCTCAATGTAAATTTTATCATAGGTATATTACTGGAAATGGTATCTCATAAAATTCACTAATTAATGTTGCATGTCTGTAATCACCTCTCAAAAATTCATTAAATTTCCATGAATGATTGAATCCACTTTTAAATTAGAATGTATGGCATAACCTTTGTGATTGTCTAAATTGTTTTGAATTGACATTTTCATCCATAAAGGAATTTCTTCTTATTTTTTTTGTGCCTTAAATCTGGTAGCAATCTTTTTTATATAATTAGGCATTGATTCTTTCTAAATATCAGAGGTTTCTATTTTATGAAATGCATATTTAGACACATTCATATAATATTATAAAGATACTACGGTTTACCCTATTCCTATTGATGGAATACTTGAAATGTTTGTTAGTTTCATTCCTTGCATTATTATATACCTGAAGACCCATTCCTACAGTAAGAATGAATCTTATCTCTTTCACATTCCACATATTAGAGTTGAATACTCTCAAGGATTCCTATCTCCCTTTCAGATTTCATAGGTTTTATTGATAAAGTTTAGGGTGTCCTCAAGATAGAAGACACCATCAAGAAGGTCAACCTTCCACATATAACAATTAACAACTGTAAAACAATAAGGGTTACCCAAGTGATTGTTGAATGCATTCTGGAGTGCTTCATTAATTCAAGATTTGAGATGCTTTGTCTATTTAAGTCATCAAAATTAATATTTTGGTTTTGATTTCTAACTGTAACCATGTTAAAATGATCAACTTTCAGTATTTGATTATTTAAGATTTGCATCTCTCTCTGTTTGAGTTATAGAAATCTACTTGCTATACTTTCAATTAGTAAACTGTAGGTAGATTGCAGTAAAAACTACTCACACCTCCTAAGGAATTTTTCTAATTGCTTTCTGGGTTTTATTTCCCTATGAGTTAACTTTCTAAAATATTTGGAATTTTTAAATTTCGTTTAGAAACAAGAAAGTTATTTCATTTTTACCACTTTCTAGTTTTAATGGAGGACAAACTAGTTTTAATTTTGATTTACTTTATATTGTTTTTTATTATAAAAGGCGGCAAAAGATAGGGGCCGAACCCTTACAACAACATTACAAAAAGAGATAGCAAAGAATCACAGACAAAAAGAGCCACCAAAATCAACTACAACATTAACAGCAAGTACAACCAATTAATAGTAGATAGTATATAGTAGCAGAAAGACATCATAAAACATAAAGAAAACCAAGACTAAGGAGAGACATTCTCCCATCCTTTAACCAGAAATTCCACAATTTCATCAAGTTTCTTGAATTTCTCCTCATCCTCTTCATTAGTTTGAGTCCTATGTTCCTGCAGCATAGTAAGGTTGAGGATAGCCGAACGACAAAGCATACTATTGATAAAATCTCCCATAGATCAAACTTTCTGCTTCAAATCATCAACCCGCCCCTTGAGGACAGCAATATCATTCCCCTGATCAAATCCCTCCTCCTTGGTCTCCTCTTCAACCTCCTCCACAATCATTTTCTCCCCTTCACTAGCATTGTCCATAGGACCACCACCAGAATCCTCAGCCAGCTTCTCTTCTCCTTCATCTACCTCCTCTTCAGAAATCTCTTGAACCTCAATGTCTCCAACTTCCAATTGATCATCCCTTGAGTGGAAGCTTCTGAATGACTTTCAAAATAATCAATTAACTTGGCCTGTGGGGCTGGTTTACCTATAATTCTCCCTAATCTTCTCACTTCAGAAGAAAAACCCTCATTCTTACACTCCATTTTTCACAGGGCCCACATTGTCACTATGAAGATTCTTATGGGTTCCTACTGTGTCCCCAGTAACATCCCCAGTAGCAGCCATCTCCCTGAATTTTCTCTTCTTACTTTTCACACTCCCTTTAGAAATCAGAGTATGCATCATGGTATCCTCAAGGGTCTCAAAGAAGGAAACCCCTTTCAACTTTTGGGAATTAGGAGTAGGGCTGAGTTCCATAGAAATAGAAGCATGAGTGGGGGAAGTGCTAGCAGGGATCTCAACAATGGAGGGCTAGATTGGCTTAGGAGGGTCCAATGCAAGGTGGAAATTATACAGACGAAGGATGAGACCTTGATGTAGAAGAATAGGGCATTTAGAGGGTTTCTTGTCAAATTTGGCTTTCACCCTAAAAACAAAGTGTTCAAGGGAAGATAACAGATAAAAAAGAAAGCTAATCAAAGCATTTCGCCTAAAATGATTGAGTAGGGGAAGGTGATAATTATAAAACCTAGTGAAATGACCTTCCAGGGTGAAATACTTCATCAGAAGAAAGCACATCTCGTCCCACGGCTCTGGCAACTTAGCACGTTCAAACCCTCCTTGGTAAGGGACAAGTTCCTCTCCCTCGCCCAGAAAAAACTTCTGATTCTGATGGTCAGCCACCTTGGCCTTCCTTTGCATCTTAGTTCCCTTAGTTGAAAGGCCAGTTGCCATGGCTATGACCTCTTCAGAGATTTCAAACCCAATTCTGCCAATGGTGACTCTACGATTCTGCCATGATAGGGCACATTGCACATACATGTTTTCATCATACCCATTAAGGCATTCCAAAAAAGGACTTATGCCACCCTCCTTGCAATAATGCCAAACAATAGTGTTATCCTTGAATTCACAACAAGATATTGGCTCAGTGAAAATTCTGTCTCCAGCCATGATCTTCTTACCCTCAAAAACACAGAGAACATAAAGCCTAAAATACCTAATCACAAGATGTCTTCAAAAGTAAATTTGAATAGCTTTGAAGGTATAATAAATGAGACAATAAACCAACATGCGCGAGCCATCAAACTCCTGAGCTGCCTTTAAAATCTCCAATCATTGCGAATTTCTCCCATGTTTAGAAATGATATTTTTACATTTACTATCATCATCACAAATCCATCTCATTTGAATGCAAGTGATTAAAGATGCCAAAAAGGCATGAAAGGTACAAAAAGTCATAATGACAATGTATTTGAGCATCCTCATCACCATTTCCCAAAAAAATCATCCAGCCAGGCTGGCAATCTCAATGTGATGCGTCATCCTTGACATGTCAACTCCTTTTGAATAAGTTCCCTTATATTATCAGGAATATTGTTACATTGGCGCCAACACCACCAATTCAAAAATTGCTGACCATAATCTGTGAGGGCATCAGCAACTCTGTTCCCCTCTCTATAAATATGAGAAAATTCCAATCTAGAAATTCTCTGAATAAGAAGTTGAATATCCATAATAATATCCTTGAGCCTCCACCCACAGATCGAAGCATTGGTAACAGTATCTAGGACAAGTTTAGAATCCCCTTGTATATGCAAGTGAGAAATATCCAACGAAATAGCCAATTTAACTCCCCATAAGAGAACAGAGGCCTCAACATAGTTATTACCTTGAATGCCTAAACCACCAGCATAGACAACAACAAGCTCCCCTCTATCATCCTGGATAACCCCACCGCCACTAGCCTTTCCATTAGATTTTGAAGACCCATCAAAATTAAGCTTGAGCCAATCAGTCCTTGGAGGAATCCATCTTACATTAGCTCTCAAAGTCTACTTAGATTTATCATGAATAGGGATTTGGTTAATAATTCTCCAATTGATAGCTATTCTCTCCTCTTCAAAAGTAAGGGGTTTACCAACACTTTTGATATGAGAGTTGACAACACTTTCAATAAGGAGCTTAGAGAAAGACTGATAAACTTGAGAAGAGTCCTTGACAACTTCCCTAATTATTATGTTATTCCGTTCCTTCCACAAAGTCCAACCAATGAAAGGAAGAGTTTTGTTCCAAAGTTCCACAAGCCATGGATGAGATAAAGTAGGGAACCAATTAGAAATAACTTCTCACATATCTTTATTACACACCCACTGTATGCCAAAGTTCTAAAGAATTATACTCCAAACTTCCATAGCAAAGTCACAATGAAGAATTAGATGAGAAACAATTTCCTCATCCTTAAGGCATAGAACACACCTATTAACTAGAGAGAAACCCCTTCTTTGCAAATTGTCTTGGGTTAAGATCTTATTATGAACCACACCCCACCAAAACATATTAACTTTAGGAATCAGGTTATGATTCCAAACTTTCTTCTAAAGCTCATTTCTATGATCACCAAGAATCAGTAGATGGTAGGCAGATTTAACAGAAAAGTGACCTCTTTTGTCAGGAAACCAATGTAACTCATCTTCTCTAGGGAAGAGAGGAATTCTAGTGTCCTCCAACAGCTGTTTTATAGATCTCATTCTCTGAATAAACTCAGGACAATTATTACAACACCCAAGAAGATTTTTCCAACGCCTACTACCATTCTCATGATGGATGTAAAAATAGACTTTTGATCCAAAACCTGTTTGGCTATATCAACAATAACCTTATTTTCCTCCCATGAAACTAGGGCTTTGTCAACAGCCCAAGGGTCCTCCCAAAAGTTTATAGTGTTACCATTCCCCAGTTTCCACCTAAGCCCCTATTTAATTAAGCTTCTAGCTTTGAGCATTTTGTTCTAAATTACTGAACCCTGAGGGAGCCCCTCCTAATAAAGGAAACTAAGGTTGTCAGCATCTTGTAAGTATTTAGCCTGCATAATGGTTACCCATTCTTTATTACTTTTAATTAGATTCCAGTTGATTTTGGAAAGAAGGGCTTTGTTTAAATTTCATATAGTTCTAATATTCAGACCACCATGAGTTTTAGGAAGGTAGACCTTATCCCACTTGACCAGAGGCATTCTCTTCTTATCTTCCACACCTATCCACAAGAAGTTTCTTTGTATCTATTCCAATTTGTCAGGTATATACTTTGGTATTTTAAAAATAGATAGGAAGTAAGTTGGAATACCTTGAAAGGAGGCCCGCAGAAGCTATAACTTACCAACACTACTCAGAAGTTTACCCCTCTAGCTAATCAACTTATTTTGAGTTCTTTCCAAAATACCATTCCAAAATCCCAGAGCAACTTCTTTAACAGTTAAAGGAAGGCCCAGGTATACAACAAGAAGCTCATCCATTGCACAACCAAGAATGTTGATGATTTTTCTCTGGAGATCTCCCTGAGTGTTGAAGAAATAAACATTATTTTTCTAAAAATTGATGTGTTGACCAGATGCTTTTGCATAATCATTAAGAATATTCCTCCAACTATGGGATTCAAGCACTGATGAGATACCAAAGAGGATGGTATCATCCACAAACTGCTGAACAGACATGGGTTGCAAAGTAGAAGTTGGTTTGATCCCCATAACTTCCTTAGAAAGGATCTTAGAGTGAACATACCTCCCAAGGGCTTTAGCCAACATGTTAAAAAGATAGGGGGAAAGAGGATCACCCTGTCTAATCCCTCTCATGGGAGAGAAAAAGCCCCTAGGAATCCCATTAACTAGGACTAAAAATTTAGTAGAGGTAATAGCTTCTCGGATAAGCAGAGAGACTTTATCATTAAAACCAAACTTTTGAATAACCTTAAAAAGAAACTGCTAGGACACTCTATCATAGGCCTTAGAAATATCAAGCTTTAGAACCATACCAGTAATCCTGCTCTTCACCATTGAGTGAATAGTTTCATGAGTGGCTATGACAACATCTAAGATCTACCTTCCAAGAACAAAGCCTTTTTGAGAAGGGGAAATAATTTTATCTAGGAAGGGTTGAAATCTCAAAACAAGGAGTTTGGTGCATAACTTGTAAATGGTATTATATAAACTTATAGGTCTAAAATCAGCAAGAAGCACAAGATTTGGTTTCTTGGGGACAAGAACAATAAAGGTATTATTAATCTGTTTTACAAGTTTCCTTGTTCTAGAAAAAATCCCTAACAACAGTAGTAACATCATAACTCACAATGTCCCAATATTCCTAAAAGAATATAGGTGGAAAGCCATCAGGGCATGGGGCTTTAAAGGGTCCCATGGAGAATAAAACAACATGAACCTCTTCTTCAAAGATAGGTTTCAACATATCAATGTTATCCTCCTCAGTAATCAAAGTAGGAATATTGTTAAGAAACTGATTCATCATCTGCTCATTGACATCATTGTCAGCTTGTTTTGTCAACAAATTCTGGAAAAATAAAGTTGCTTGATTACCAATCTCATTGTCATCAGTGATAGTATTACCATCCTCCAGGCACAATTTAGAGATAGTATTAGATTTCCTATGTTTCATAGTTGAGAGATGGAAAAAAGCTGTATTACGATCTCCTTCTTTAAGCCACTGAACTCTTGATTTTTGTTTCCAGAAGAGTTCTTCTTTATTCATAAGACTCTTCCACTCAGTAATCAAATTATTCTCATCTTGAGTGGTATCCTCAGTAGAATCTCCTTGAGCTATCCTGGATTGCATGTTAGTTAATTCTCCCAATATAATCTTCTTATGAACAAACACATTCCCAAAGCTGTACTTGTTCGAACCCTGGACCTCTTGTTTAATGTGTAAAAGCTTCTTAACCAATCTATACATAGGAGTACCTTGAACAGGGAGTTGCCACCATTGAGTCATAAGACTCCTAAAATCATTATGTTTAATCCACATAGCTTCAAACCTGAAAGGGAAGGGACCCCGATTGTGCTGGATAACCCAATTAAGGAGTATAGGGTTATGATCAGAAATAGTTCTAGGAATAGCCGAAAGAGTAATATTGGAGTGGTTATCCTAGTTATTAGAAATGAGGAATCTATCCAATTTGACTTGGATCATTTGATTACCCCTTCTTCTATTGGACCAAGTAAAATTCTAATTTTGTAGCTCCACATCCATCAACCCAAAACTATTGATGAAATTAACAAAATCAAACATACTGTCAGATAGTCAATGATACCCCCAATTTTCTCAGAGGGATAAAGAGGAGTATTAAATTCCCTCACCAACATCCAATAAGAATGAGGAGAAATGGAGAGAAGAGTAGACAGATCCATCCAAAGAGTTTTCTGCAAAACCCTCATGTTGGGGGCATAAATATTGATTAAATACCAATGAAAAGAAGGCATAAAAAACTTAACAATCAAATAATGCTTATTGGAAATAGTAAGAGTACCTCTGATTCTGGCACTATTCCACAGTAACAATCCCCCTAGAAGCACCCATAGCAGGACTGATACAAAAAGCAGCATTAGGCCAAATTCTGTCAGCAACCGATTTAAAATTTTCCTCTGACATTTTAACTTCCTAAAGTAAAAGAATATAAATTTTGTGATCCAGAATGTAGTTCTTGACTTCAAACTTCTTTGAGGGGCTATTAAGTCCCCTCATATTCCAAGATATGATTCTCATTTGAATTTTTTTTGGGATTGTATCTCCAATATTTTTTGCTTACCACTAGCAATCTCCCTAGCTACCTCTCTTTGTCTTGTTTCCCTCGTGGTAGGTCTTCCTTGCCTAGAATCAATTCCAACATCCACAAATTTCTTATTCCTTCAAGTCTTCTTCTTAGGGGTAATCCATTCATCTTGATCATTAATCATTCCGCTTGACCCTGCTCCAGGGGTTGGGGTTAGGTCATCATTCCGGTTCATGGTTAACCCTTACTTGAGATCATCTCCATTATTATTATTTTTTTGGTCTGTAAAATAAGAGTTTTTATATTGATGCAAAGCAAAAAATTACAGGCAGGTGGCTATAGACTATTTTCCTACATTCCATTACTAGATTAGACTTACTTAGCTATTACAAAGAGGCCACTCAGGATTGAAGTTTATACCAAAATTAGCCATTATGGCTATCTTAACTTCCTTGGAATTAAACCACATAGAACAAACCTTCTTGGGCATATTTTGAGCTTAGCTAGGAGAACATACTAACAAAAAATACTAATAGACTGCATTTACATAAAACCAAGCTCCATTGCCATAGCTTGGAGCTCACTGACCCACTCAAAGTCCTCGTTGACCTCCTCCAAACTCAGCAATTTCTTCAGAAAGGTAGTAGCCTTCACCACTCACTCCCGATGTTCGATCAAAACCATACCCTTCATGTCCAGAATAAGAGGGAAGAACTTGACGACCTCCAAAGGATCCTTCGACATAGAGATATCTTTGGGGCGAGGGGCTCCTGCCCTTGGAATGACCACACCCAGAATGTTGTCAAGGCCACCAAGAAACTTTGCTTTAAACAGTTCACCATTAGCCCCTTCTCCTCTCCTTTCGAAGCCCCTGCATCTAAAACGGAGGCCAGAAATTGTGACGAGATGTGGGTATCCACCCGGTAGAATTCCCCTGCACATAGAAAATCTTTACCAAGAATGATCTTCACTATTGGTAACAGGAGACCATCATGCAACTGCAGAACCCATTTTAGCCTTTGATCTATGAGAACACCCTTGAAAGCCATCTACCGAATAGTGCTTTCCAATTGAATGGGGGTTACCACCCCTAAGTTTATCATTCCTTCAATAGAGATTCGAGCAATGAATCCAGAGCCTTCTGCCATTCTTACTAGTGAGGTACCTTTGAACATGCCTATGACTACACTTTCCATTTGAATGAAACTAAATAATGCAGTTAAAGGTGACGGGGAACATCTAGATTATTCTCTGTTAGAAACCCTACGAAGCCATCATTAATTGGACAGCTTAGAAAATGGAAAGAGAAAATCCTTCGAGCAGGCTCATACATGCAGAGGCATCATTTGAATGCATTGGTAGTAACTGCAGTCCAAACAATTATTAACTGAAAATTGACAAAGAAGACCACCTTTGCGAAGTGTCTATCCTATGGATACGACCCTTCCATGTTCTCATGGAAAGGGTGCCCACCCTACCACCCCAGAGATCATCTCCATTATTATTATTATTATTATTATTTAAATCGATTCATTAAATTAAAATTTAAGTCTATATATATAAGATAAACTAAATTATTGAATTCATTTTCCCTTGATTACATTATATGTAGTACAATTAGTTGCCTCTCACAACAATAATCAGTATGTTTTGAGTATAATTGGAAAGGATAACAAGGAAAGTTAGTAATATATATATATACTTTAGTTAGCAGTTTAATTCACTATAACTTCTTATTATTAGAATTAGTTTGTAATAAACTATTGAGTAAGTGTAAACTTTATGTTGTTTGAAATGTAATGATTTCATTAGAATTTCACTTATTAGAACTTGTAGTATAAGTTACAACTTGATTATTGGTTGCTTCTTATCAAAAATATTTGTAATGCCCCCTCATTTTGGCTTGTGATAGATGCTAGTTTCACATTACTCTTTGTTAATTTTGAGACAATTGTTAGTTCTTCAATTGCTTTTAGACAGTTATGAGACATTTGGGTTATTAGACATATGGTTTATGCTTATTACCATTGTGATGGACTATGTTCGACTAATATAGTTTTGACATGTGTTATGAGTTTATGATGACATTATTGTTATTTCAGTTATGATGAGAGTGACATGATTAGTGATGGTTTAATATTATCATGTTTTATGCGATTTGTGGATATCTGTGTTGGTTTTTGCTTCTGAATCAGCATTAGGGTTTGCCAGTTCTAATGCACAGGCAGATTCAGCCAACTGAATACAGAAGGTTGCGTGAGCTCCTCCCCTTCACTTTTGGTTCTGCCGCACCAAGGGGGGTGTCCCTATTTGATAAAAGTATAACCTTGACTAGCTCAATGATAGAAGGATTTAACTTGACGGCAACAGGCAGAATACTCTCATGTATGGACCAAGATTTGTGTAACAAATCACAAGGTTGGCAACATTCTTGGACATAATGTCTGGTTAGGTATGAGAGCATGCAGAGGTTCGTAATCCTAATCCTACAACTAACAGGTGGAAGTGATGAGATGGGTTGAAATGGTATTTGGAGTGATGGGACTCTCCTAGACCCATTGAACAGACAAATTCCCAAACCAGTGCCTTATTTGGGCAGCAGAGTCATATCTAAGACTGTAAATGTCTCCCCATGACAACATAAATTCATATCCAGAGGACCTGAGAATAATGCTACTGCCTGACAGCAACATATCCAAGAAAGAGTATCATTAATGATCATGCTTAACAGATCCTATGATGCAATCTATTTCCCTTTGTATCTGATCAAAAGCCTATTTAACCACTCCTTGAGCAGACGCAATAAATCAGACACACAGTATGCATACACTAAAAAACTTGGAAGTCCTTGACAACCTTGTTTGAAAGGAAAACAAATGACATACAGGAGACAATTAGAAACAATACACACATAGGTGTTTTTCATTTAAAATCAATCTGCATAGAAGGTCATCACAGAGAAAATTATCATTTACAATCCAAGATAGATTAGTACACCAGACTAAGGACCGAGTTTGTAGCAAAAAATGCCTTTCAAAATGTGAACACCTTATGTTCAGAGTCAGAGCCGAAAGCCCAAAAAACCTCCAACCTCTCAAAAGTAACACAGCCAAAACCATTTATACAGAACCGTGTACATTCAACAATTAATTACATGGCTAGAAGTCAAAAATCTGCTAGATACATCCATCAGAGGGAATGGCGCTTAGAAGCCATCAATGCAGCAGACAAGGGAGGCCTCGAGCCTTGCGCCGCCATCTAGGAATCTTCATTCACAATCAGGCAGTTTAATTGCTTGTACCATCACCCATGCTCCTGCTACAGTCGCTATTGATGGCCCAACAACTCGCAACCATAGAGAAAACTATCGCTGCGTTCAAATGGAAGTTTCTCACCAAAACGCCCTCTTCGCAGGCTCAAACTACATAGTGGAATAATCCCACATGCACGGTGCCGAGACCACACTAGCATTTTATAAACATAGCTGCATGCATAATAGGTGTTGAGCGTTTTGCCGTGCTCGACACACGACCCTTCGCCAAAAGCCCATCGGCCAAATCTACACCATCGGCTTGCCCCAAAAACCTCTCGCCGATCTCAATCGTCTCACCAACGACACCTCTGCAAGCCTCTGTCGGCCAGACATAGTCTGTCAGCCAGCCCAAAAGCTTCCTTGGCCGATAGACCAACTCTCCCTGATGGCCACCAAAACACCCTCATCGGTGAAACCTCCACTGTCGGCCCAACATCTGCCCGTTCACCCGACAGTCTATGTCATGCCGATGACCGTTCCAAATCCCTTGTTGCCAAGACATAGACCATCGGCACACCAATGAAAGCTCCCACCGACCTCAAAAGTCCTGCCGATGCCTACCTTCGCATTCCCCATCAGCTAGAGAAATGCCATTGGGCCAACACATTCCATCCCTGCCGACACAGCCAGTCACACCGACCACCAACGAGCCACACTCTGCTCCACTATCAGCCAAACACTCATCATCAGAGCAACTGAAAAAACACTGGCCAACACCCTTAGTCACACCGACGAACACCTCTCTAAAGCCTCCAACTTCCACATCGGCCAGAGAAGACCCATCGGCGGACCCTCCAACTGCTAGCCCGATATGCATCTTACTCCGATGGCATACCCCATCGGGTAAACTCCTTACATCGGTGGCCCAAAAATTTGCTTCGCTGATAGCCAAACACATGCCGATGGACATCCATCGGCCAGACCAAAACAATCGGAGCACTCAAGAAATCTTTTGCCGATGAAGCCAATCACTCCGATAAGACCAAAAACATAAAGCCTTGAACCATTGAACCCCGAACCAAAAGGGTTCAACACGAGGGTTCAACGCGATGGTTCAAACATCAAAAATAATACTCCATAGGCAACAAAGCTTCAAACCATTGAACCTTGAACCAAAACAAAAAGGTTCAAGCGGGAGGTTCAATGATGCAATATTTGTGCAAGGCAAATGCATAATGCGACCCGTTAGAAGAAAATTAAACCCTGAACCGCTGAACCATTGAACTTAGAGAAAAAAGGGTTCAAGTTCAACCCGAAATGTCGAAGACACAAAAATGAACCCATGCCGATGGAGAAAAGACGAAGATCCCTCCTCAAGAAATGAGATGCAGATGCTGAAAAGTACTGAAGGGGTGCCAAAACTTAGAACTTTTTGGATATTTTGGGATGGTGCCTGCATGAAAATTGCTAAATTAACTGACAGTGAATTTAGGCACCAACAATTTGATTTTAAATAAAAATAGTTATAGTCTTGTTTCAGAGCAAGGATGGTGTAGTACTACTCAGTTTGAGCACCCTACTACGCCATGATTCTCTGACTCTGGTGTGGTTGATATATATGCAGTGGATTGTATACAACCTATTGTTCTTATGCAGGTTGCAGGTACCGAGCCTTGACTCCACTTGACTTAGCAGGTTTGAGCAGGCCCTTGCACCAATGGATAATGTTGATGGGAGATAACATGAGGTTTGCCCTAGGTCAGTTCCATTTTTAGTTGGTGGTCGTGAGTCTTGTTGTCACTTTATGGTCTTTGCCTCGGATATGGTCATCATTGGTATGTTATTGCCTTGTTGGTATTGGTTGGTTTCAGTCTTTGTGTTTTGGTCAGAAATGAAGTTATTATTATAATAATAATATTAATTGCATTTTTATAGTCGATAATCATTAATGTAAAGCTAAGAGTATGTTCAAGTCATTAAATTATTGATTTTAATGAATTCTAATTAGATATTGTCCTAAGTCATGGATAATATTTTATGAGTAATACTATATGGTAGTTTGAAAATGTTTGTTTTAATTAATAATTTATTGTTGCGTGTTGTTGTATGAGAAGTCTAATTGGGAGAATCTTTCTTTCAAAGAAAAATTAATTGTCTTCTATTTTAGTGAGTAGTGGGATCTTTTGTAATGGATTTTTGGTGATATGGAAATTTAATGAGTTGGCCTATTTTTATTGTGGAAGGTTATTTTTGGAGAGGGAGACAAAAATTGGGGGAAAACTAGAAGAGGGAGGAAAGGGGAGATTCAGAATAACAATCTAGAGGAAGACAGTGGATGAAAACTTAATTCAGGTATGTCTGTAAATTGATTTCTAGTACTGATATTGGATAGTATGCTTTGTAGAGTATTTTTCAGGCTGAGGAGAAAAGTTGTTAGGTATAAGTCATACTCAGGCTTGCCTTTTCTCATGCATGTTTAGGTTCTATATTAACTTCCTTCTTAGGAACCCTTCAACTCTGGTTAAATCATTAGATTTGGTTCCTAGAGCTATTCTTTCAACATTTGTAGGGAGTTAGGTTTACAATGGTAGAATTGCCTAAATGTAGTTTGAGGCTTTGAACTTGAGTATCCTGTTAATACTTGCGGTCATTGCATACATAACCTATGGTGTATTGTTAAACAATTCTAGGTAAGCACAGGACCTCAATCACTTATTTGCAGACATTAAGAAAATGTCTTGTATCTAGAAAATTTACCCTTCTGTCGTCATCTTCCAAGCCAATTTCTCCAGCTTTGCATAGATCTTCTTTGTCTGTAAATGTGATCTCTCACCTATACAAAATGACATATTCTTTTATTTAACTGCATCTAGGGATCTTATTATTTATCTTACCTTAGTTACTCATACCAACCCTGAACCTTTCTGCATCTGCCATCTTCACATGAAGATTAGAGAGCAGAACTTATGTTGTTCAATACATTGTTTTGGATCTAGACCAAAAAGCAGCGCCACTATTAATAGTCTTTAGTATTTTTCATATGAAATCTACTAGAACAAAGAAAACTTGTCCACATCATCACCGCAGGATTAGTTTGCATCTGTTAGAAGGTTAGAGAGTGTCCTCAGGATAGCAGATTGGGCGAAGAAGGTTGATCAGGCGCACATAATGATAGCCTATAGGTTTAGTGTTATAAGGGCTACGTATATGATTGAAGTGTGTACAACACTCATCCATTTAAGCTCAGCAAGGAAATCTTCTAATCTTGGATGATTATGTTTCTTCCTTTACTCCAATCTCTAATTTAGAAAGATTTGTTCAATACTTCCTGGCAGATGCGTGCCACGTTTATGCATAAAGTTTTTGTGGCCAGTACTTCTCCTCTGTAGTGGATTTAGCGACGCTTATGAGGCACGCGGTGATCCAAATCTTGCCTTTTAACCCTTGCCTTATTATTTGGACTTAAATAAAAAATTTGTAGTTGTTTTCCTTTCCGCATCAGTGGCATTCTCTGCAACCCTTAGCCGTACATCATCTTATTGAGGAAACTTCTTAGGATGTCGACTTTAGTTTCTTGCAAGTTTCTTTTATTTCTAAACTCTAGTTTCATAGGGCTCCTTAACTCCATGTCTCTCTTTCCTACTTTTTACAATGGTGTAGTTTCATGATTGCTTAATCAATGTGAACTTTAGCTCTCCCTGCCAATCTAGGTCTGAGTTCTCTTGTAGTTATTTTTTCTGGCATGTATATTGCCTTATCATCATTGAGGATAGTTAGCTTAGAGTCAAAGATGTATCCGTCGGTAAATTTTGTCCAAGACTTTACTATGATAATGATATTTAGTCATCTCATTTATCTTAAAACAAAGTAGAATCTTAGTTACACTTTGGAGCTCATATATATATATATAGATATGTATATATTACCATTCTTGCCGAGAATATAGTATATTAGAATAGAAAAGTTAAGCTTACTTTAAATAAAATGAATTATTATATGTATAGTTGAATAAATTAGTTGTAGATTTGATGGTTAGTATAGTGTATGATTGTAAGGATTTTAGCTACAAGAAAGTTAAATCCTTTTAGTGTCTTCTTGTTTAAAATTGTCCTAGGGGATAAGTTTGAGTTAGAATTAAAAATATTATATGATGTTCCTTGTGTTTTTTTATTATTATCGACTTGTAAGATTATTAAATGAATAAATTAGAATGTTGGTGAAATAAATTATTATGGTAATGGAGATGTTACAGTTTCTAGAATTAAATACCCTTAGTTTAATTAGTATGTTCATTTTAATATAAATTTGGTATATTCTATCCTGTGATACGTTGATCTTTGTAAATAAATAATAAGTTAGAAGTTTTAGTGTGATTAAGTTATTATAATAGTTCCTTATAATTGTAGTCGTATGATGATATTTTCAGCATTCTTTCTCGAATAAGATTAGTGTTTTGTAGTTTGGAACTTTTATTTGTTAATAATGAATGTCTTTAGAAGGAAGTAAGAATATTTTGGTTATAGGTGTAATGTTGTATTAACCTTTTTGTTGAAATGTTTTATTTTCGCAAACCTTGTCCAAATTTAGTACGAGGTCATCCTTTGGACAAAATTGTATATTTTATCAACTTGTTATAATGATGGTATCGAGACATTTTCCTTTCTCTTTATCCCTTGTTGATATTATATTATTGTGGTCTAAAGAAAAGCCATGGTCGTTTAAACCTAGTTTCCATATTGGGAAAGGTACTGTTGTAACATGGTAAGGAATTTGAATTACCGACTCCAGAGGCTTCACTGCTTGGGTTTCCACTTGTTATTTGTATCAATCTATTCCAATGATGTATTGTTTCAAGTTTTGAAGGGAATAAAGGGACTTATATTGTTGTGGTCAAGTGAATGGCATATGTAATGGATCAGAATCTATTGTAACCCTTGTCCTTGCATGTTTTTGGTTTTTGGATGATTGGTTAGAGATTTCTAGGAGAGTGGCTTTCATGGTGGGGCTGGTGCCCAGAGAGGCTACCTAGGTAACCCCATGGAAGTTGTAAGCAAGTGATAACTTAATAACTTATTTAGGAGGGTTGGGGTAGTAAATCACATAACAAGATAAGTAAGGTACCTCACCCATGCCTTGAGTGCTCTCGCAGGCTAAGGATGGGATGAGAAGGCCTAGTTGGCAAGGCCGACCTCCTTGTCTCCACGAGAGGACATGTCAGCTCCGCATGTGTCACCCTATGGGGCTGGTGCCCAGAGAGAGGTTGCCAGGGTAACCATAGATGGGGACCGACTTCTAGTGAGAGATAGCTTGGGTAACCCATGCTAGGACCATGCAATGGCACTCTCCTTACTATAGTCTAGTTACTTCTTCTTTATCTTTTGTTGTTACCTTTGGAGTGTAGACTTGTCTTGATGGTTGATCTTATCTTGATGATTTGGCTTGTCTTAATAATTTGTCTTGTTATGTTGAGTACTGTCTTGTCTATGCAGCCTTGTTATTCTATTTTATCTGCATGGAGTCTGTATCTTGTTGTTGTATTCATTGTTGTAACCTTGACCTAGCAAAACTTCATTGTTATCTCCTAGCTCAGAGGGGTGGACCTCATGGTTCCACATGGTTGGGAGGCAGAGCTATCCATTGGTCTTCTTGGATGTTATGGTTCGAGTTCAGAGCAGAAGTGTTCTAGTTCCAGTTTTGCTCTACACCTTCAAGTTGTTGTATACATTCATAATTGTATTATTTGTAAACCGATGTAATCGGTCTTGTAATCTGGTATTGAACTTGTAATTATTCATCTTTACAAATGTATAATGTATTATTCTTCTGTTGTATTGTGATGCATATCACTTGTATGGTTTTAATTTTATTTGATACATTTATGTTCCTTAGAAGTGTTAGCTATTCATTTCATTTAATGTTGTTATTATTGTTATTATCTTTAATGTATAATGCATATCCTTGCTTCAAAAAAAAAAATTCTGTAATATTGTCACTTGTAGTCTAACACTCTAGGGTTGCATGACGGGGCATCACAATATTGATAGTGGTTTATATTTAGTGGAAATATTTTTATGATAATTATTAGGATTTTATCACAGACATATAAGTATTTAGAATTATCTAGAATTGTTTATAGATGACAAGTGAAAATGTTTCAATTATGAAGTTAGAGTTGTAGTTCAATTAGATAAGAGTAAATAAACATATTTCAATTTAATATATGGGAAGGTTATTATTATTAATTATTTTCCTTATTTGATTATATATTACACCATTAGTAATAAAATGAAATGTGATTGTCTATAATAAATGTGATTTATTTAAAATAAGTTTTAGTTTTAGAAATTGGTTTATGATTCTTTATTTGGAAACTATGTAATTCCTAGATTCTCCTAATCTTCATTGATTCTCTAATAATTAAATTATTTTAGAAACTAAATCTTTAGAAATTATATTTAGAAATAATTGGTAATGAATTATTTAGAATTATTATTACATATTTAGTTAGAGAATTTTAATTTGATAATTGTGTATGATGTGGTTAGGAATATTTTATCATGTTAGCCAAGTTAGGATTAGAATTAATATAATAGTTAAATAGCTAGTTGGAAATAAGATTAGAATATTTGTTTACTTTTCTAAGTTAGAAAATAGATTAGAAAATAAATGTTCTTAGAATTAAGTAATATCTTTTTTTAAAAAATATTATGTGAAAGGTGATATTAGAAAGGAGTGAATTATGTTTTAGTTAAAAAATATTTTGTAGAAAGTAATTATGAAAGACAAATATAGATATAGAAATAATGTGAATTTATTTATGTAATTATTTATTTTTTTAAATATGTGAAATTATCTTACACTTATGGATGAATGTTATAGTTTACTAATAGATAATTGCATAATACTTGGAAGAGAAAATTGGTTTGTGAGAAAAGTATGGAATTATGGTATTCAAATATAAGATACTTGTCTTATTACTCATATGTAGTTACTAATATCTCTTGGATAATGGTGTATGGTAATGTTTCTATTATCTAGTTAATGCGTAAGTTTGAGTTACTTTTGTTAGTTAGATATATCCTTTGATTTAGTAATGTGTTTCATTTGTTTCTTTTAAGTTCATTATGGTATTGATGTTAGGCAAGAAGTAGTCTCCTTTTATTGTCAAACTATCAATGAGACTATTTAGTCATGTTAATATTTTTAGAAATAGTAATAAATAAGGCGACAAAATTGAATCACTCAAGATTGTAGAGAAAGAAACATCTTTTCTAATCTTTTCTTACTTGTACATTAAAGATTATATTATGTTTGATTACTATATTAGCTTGGAGAAATAAGTATTGTTTACATGATTGTAGAGAAAGAAACATCTTTTCTAATCTTTTCTTACTTGTACATTAAAGATTATATTATGTTTGATTACAATATTAGCTTGGAGAAATAAGTATTGTTTACATTGAAAGGAAGATCTAATGCTATTCTTGCATGATTAGTTAAGCATTATAGTAACTTGTATACTGGTTTGAGGAAGATCATTTATATTTAGAAAATTTTTATGAGAATATTGTGAGATCTAAGTAAACCTTGATCTTCTACTGCCCTCAAGTATGGATTGAAATACGTATGTGTATCTAAGTTTAAGAAGATGCCGCTATCTTGTGAATAACATCTTTAAGGTTTATATTCGTATGATATTGTCTAGTGATTGCATGTTCAAGTCTTCTAACTACGAAGTCTCTGTGGTATGTGTACATAGGCAAGGCCATCATGAGCCCCTGAGACATTAGGTCGGCCCCTTAGGGCCTTAGTCTCATCATTTTATGTAATTGATATCTAGTTTGTGTATTTAATGATTTTGCAGAACTAATGTTTACATTCAGTGTGCAGATTTTGATCTCATAACCATGCAGGATACTGGAGCTAAGAAAGAACTTTCTCACCTTGAGAATAAATGATTATTTGGCATTTACTGATAATGTGTATAACTTATACGAAACATTTGTATCTTAAATATCATTAAACTTATGTTTAATTTTAATTTTACTATTTAGAATTAAGTGAATTTTCTCCTTAATCATATTTCTTCCATTATTTCTTTACTTAATTATTTTATTATTGTTATTTATTGTTAATTTCATGAGTGGGTAGTACAATTTGGCTGCCCTTTGGGTTTTTGTTATAGGGACCTGCACCCTAGTTTGCAACTTATTTATATCAAAAACTATCTAATACATATACTAATAACAATATTTGTTATGTCTATTTTTCTTCATAGAATAAATATATGTGAAAATAATTTCATTAATAGGAATAAATAACTTGATGAAACTTAGTATTTCATAAAAGCTAATATGTCAAAGTCATTTAAAGGCATACCATAGAAAAATATTCATAAATATAACATAATCTTATACTTATGTTTTGTAGTGTCATTTTTTTTTTAATCTTAGTGTTAATTAATTTTATTAGCTAATACTTATTTTAGAATTATTATATTAAAAAATAAAAAAATATTAATGCAAAGATTAAAAAATGTTCTCAAAATTAAATCTTATTAATACAAAGGTGTAAAGCACATAAAATATCTTATTAGGGTAAGGGAGAACATAAAATATCTTATTAGGGTTAGAGTTTATAATTTTTTTTTTAGATTAAACATAGATTTAATTTCTAATTTGATGATAAGATTTTTGTAGTGCTTATTGATGGCAAAAAGGATAGAGAAGAGGTCCATTGTGGAGGAAAATGAGGTCATGATTGACAAATTTGTAGAAAAAAAGAAGGTTTGTAAGGTTGAAAAGAAGGTACCTACAAAATGTCAAGATTACAAAGGTACAAAAATAAATAAAAAGAACAAGTAGATCTTTAAGATCTACTTGTTTAAAACTCTCAAGCAAGTGCACCTAGATATCAATATTTCAAGCAAAGCTATGGTAATTATCGACAAGTTTTTCAATGAGTTGTTTGAGAAAATTACGACCAAGGAAGCTAACTTTGCTCTCTACAATAAAAATAATATCATCTTGACATACGAGAGATTTAGATAGCTATGAGGGTTTGTCTTCCTCAAGAGCTTGCAAAGCATGTAGTTGCTCACTGTTCAAAGATTGTTATTGAGTTCATGAAGGCTTGATCTTTGTCTCTATTTTGAATTAGGTTTTAGTTTGTGTAAAGGGTTATTATCCTTAACTTTTGTATAAGGGAAGTCTCCATTAATTATTTATGAAGGAATTTTTGGTTTTAGATTATTGAATCTTGATATTAAAATTTCATATTAATCTTTCAAATTATGTCTTACTTTTTAAAAATAAAACTATAATTTTATATAATTTAAAAAATTAGTAAAATGTTTTAATTTATTAATAAATTAAACAATGTCTACTCTTGTTAGATTAAGATATTTTAATAAATGCTCATAAAAGCTAATATGAGAAAGTCCTTTAAAGGGAGAGTATAGATCATACTACATAAAAATATTCATGAAGGCAAGTATAGATCATACTACATAAAAATATTCATGAATATAAACTAAACTTATAGTTATAATATTTATTTTAAAGGGCAAGTAGAGATAATTACTTGGTATTAATGTGACAATATTACTTGGTATTAGTTGGTATTAATCTTATCATGATTTAAAAAATTTAAAGATATAAAAATATGAGCAGAGACTTACAAAACAAGTTCTGAAAAAGGTAAAGCTAGAGGTAGCAGTTTCATTATAGCTTAAAACAATAAGCTCTTAATTGCCAAAAAGGGCCTATAATATACATTAGAAAATGACACCATCTAGACCAAAAGAAATATTGTGGACCTTAAATGGAAAACATAACTAAACATCTAATAATTTACCTACTCCCAACTATTGAAAAGAGATCAAATAACTTCCTCACTTACGGCATAAATAATTTAGATAGAATAACATATAGCCAAATAATGTAATGTAATATTTTTCTAAAGATCAAAAGAAGGTACATAATAATAATATATAATATTATTAATAATAGTATAAAATCCTAATCCTAACTCAATCCTTATACAAAAACCTAATTCTAAACCTTACCTTCATTCTAATCCTAACTCTAAACCTAACCCTAACCTTAACCATAATTTAGTACATGAACAAAACATTAAATGCAACAAGATTTATAAATGTATTCAAGATGTATTATGTATTCAAAATGTAATATTATTCTAAAGATCAAAAGAAGGTACATAAAGTAATTATTTGAAGATGATCATGTAGATTCATAGAGGCTTGAAGCTGCATACTTCATACTATTTTCAAAGAGGCTACTTAGAGGCCCTGCGACCAAAGCATGTATACTAGCAATAGCTGAATCCTCTCCATTCAACATATTAGAATTAGGCCAATTTGGTGGAGAGGTCTATACTAAGGAAAGTGAACAAAACAACCTTTAAGCAAAGAGGTCATCCTTATTTTTTGTTTAACTATGCAATTCAATTATTTTACAATTTAGGGTTAGAATTAAGGTTACGGTTAGAATTAGAATTATGGTTAGTATCAAGGATACAACTAGGGTTAGGGTTACAGTTACATTTAGGGATAGGGTTAGAATTACAGATAGTGATAGAGTTTAGGTTAGAATTAAGGTTTAGGAACTAGAATTAGGATTACAAATTATTACAATTAGGGTCTAGAAATAGGGTTTATGTTAGGAGTAGGGTTAGAACTGTGATTAGAATTAGGGTTAGGGTTAGGGTTAAAATTAGGGTTAGTATTGGCCTAAATTCTAGGGTTAGGGTTACAATTAGAATTACGGTTAGGGTTTAAGTAAGAATTAGTGTTAGAATTATGGTTAGCGTTAAAATTAGGATTAGGATTAGGGTTAGGGTTAGAATTAGGGTTACGACTACAATTAGGGCTAATGTTAGAATTAGAGTTAGGGTTAGGGTTACAATTAGGGGTAAGTTTAGTATTAAGGTTAGGGTTAGGGTTTTAATTAGGATAAGTCTTAGGGTTAGAATTATAATTAGGATTACTAAAATTAGGGTAAGCATTAGAGTTACAATTAGGGTTAGGGTTAAGGCTATAGTTAGGGTTACAATTAGAATTACAATAAGAGTTAGGGTTAAGGTTAGGGTTATAAGTAGGGTTAGGGTTGGAATTGTAGATAGAATTAGGGTTAGAATTATAATTAAAATTTGGGTTATAGTTTAAAGAAGGGTGATAATTAGAATGAGAATTATGGTCAAAACTATTGTTAGGGTTATAATAAGGGTTAGGGTTAGGGTGACATTTAGCATTACAATTAGAATTAAGGTTAGGGTTAGGGTTAGGGTTGATTAGGGTTAGAATAGGTTAGGGTTAGGGTTAAAATAATAGTTAGAATTAGGATTAAGGTAAGGGTTAGAATTAGGGTTATTGTTACATTTAAAATTAAGGTTATAGTTAGGGTAGAATCACGGTATGATTAGAATTAGGGTTAGGGTTAGGGTTAGAGTTAGGATTAGGGTTCCTATTAGAATTAGGGTTAGAATTAAGGTAGGCACCTATTAGAATTAGTGTAAGAATTAGAATTAGGGTAAGCATTAGATTTATAGTTAGGGTTAGGGTTATGGCTAGAGTTAGGGTTATAATTCAGGTTAGGGTTAGGGTTAAAATCATAGTTAGAATTAGGATTATGGTTAGGGTTAGAATTAGGATTATTGTTAGATTTAAAATTACAGTTATAGTTAGGGTAGTATCATAATTAGGGTTAGGATTATAATTAGGGGTTGGGGTTGGGGTTAGGGTTAGGGGTAGAATTAGGGTTACAATTATAATTAACGTTAATGTTAGAATTAAAATTAGGGTTAGGGTTACAATTAATTTTAAGTTTAGTATTAAGGTTACAAATAGGGTTTAGATTAGGATCAACCTTAGGGTTAAAATTAGAGCTATGTTTAGGGACAATATAGGGGTTAGGGTTAGAATTAGGGTTAGGGTTAGGGTTAGAGTTAGAGTTATGATTAGGATTACAATTATATTAGGGTTACGGTGAGAATTAGGGTTACGACTATAATTAGGGTTAGGGTTATAATTATATTTAGGGTTGGAATTACAGATAGAATTAGGGTTAGGATTAGGGTTAGAATTATAATTAGAATTTGGTCTATAGTTTAAAGAAGGATGACCATTAGAATGAGAATTAGGGTCAAAACTAGGGTTAGGGTTATAATAAGGGTAAGGGATAGGGTGAGATTTAGGGTTACAATTAGAATTAAGGTTAAGGTTAGAGTTACGGTTAGGGCTATGATTAGGGTTATAATTAGGGTTAGGGTTAGAATTGCAAATAGAATTATGGTTAGGATTAGGGTTAGAATTATAATTAGAATTTGGGTTATAGTTTAAAGAAGGGTGACAATTAGATTGAGAATTAGGGTTATAATAAGGGTTAGGGTTAGGGTGAGATTTAGGGTTACAATTAGAATTAAGGTTATGGTTAGGGTTAGAGTTATGGTTATGATTAGGCTTATAATTAGGGTTAGAGTTGGAATTGCAGTTAGAATTAGGGTTAGAATTACAGTTATAGTTTAAAAAAAGGTGACAATTAGAATGAGAATTACGATCAAAACTAGGTTTAGGGTTAGGGTGAGATTTATGGTTATGATTAGAATTAGGGTTAGGCTCAGGGTTTGAATAAATGTTAGAATTAAAATTACATCTATAATCAATTTTATGGTTATGGTTAGAATTAGGCATGTAGTTATCATTAGAATTATAGAGGTTTAGAACTAGGGTTTATATAGGCTTATGATTAGGGTTAGAATTAGGGTCAAGCTTCATGTTAAGATTAGAATTATAATTACGGTTACAATTAGAATCAAGGTTAGTATTAGGGTTTGGGTTATTGTTAGAATTAGGGTTAGGGTTCAACATTGAGATTAAAATATTCTTTAAAATAGGCACCCTAAGTCTAAATCTAACCCTAATTCTTACCACAACCATAAGATTACACTTAACATTGTTTTATAAGCCTTGAAACCCTCATTCTAACTATATTTCTAAATCTAACCCTATTTAACATAATTCTAACCTTAATTTTGGTCATAACTCTAATAATAACACTAACCCTAATGCTAACCATAATCCCATCCCTAATTTGAATAGTAATTATATTTCTAACCCTAACCCTAATCCTAACCCTAACCTTAATCCTAACAATAATACTAACCCTAACTCCTATTCTAACCATAACTCTAACCCTAATTTTAACCCTTAACTCTAATATTAAATATAATATATAATATAATTATAATTATAATTGTTATATAATATAATATATAATTTTAATTATTATAATATATTATAATTATAATTATTCTATATAATATAATATAATATAATATTATATTTATTTATTATTATAATATATTATAATAATATATCTAATCTATATTATAATAATATATCTAATCTATACTATAATATTATATTATATAATTATAAAAATTCATATAATTATATAATATAGTTAGAATTAGGCTTGCCGTTCTAGATGCTACTAGCATACCTATATTTTAAAAAATATCTAAAGTATGCCGAGAGATATCCTTCTCGAGGTGCCTAATGTTAGGATTAGTGAATTTTCAAATAATTTTTGTTAAAATTTTCTTATGTAAACTTAGGAAAAATTAAAATTTGTTCAACATGAAAAATAATACTATGTTTTGATTGGTTTACTCTAGATAGATTAATCACTAGATTAAAAAAACTCATTGCAATAGTACTACCAAGGTACTAATTAGGTGGGAGATATATGCATATGAGTGTGTGCAATTGGATAGATAGAAGCATAGGTGAAGGGACTATAAGCTAGGGAAAATCAGGGCTAAATCACTAAGATCAATCATAAAACCCTAACTAAACAATGGAGTACAAGATAGACAGAAATCAAAGCAATAAAGAAAACTAAATCAAAATCTCTATGCTAAGCTTGGCTCTCCTCCATTTTCCTTCTCCATTTTGCATAGGATGTAAAATATCAAAGATTGCATGATTCTCGGATGAATGTTGATTGCTCACTTCAGCAACATAACAATAGATAGAAGATGAATGAAGAGAGTATCTAGAATCATTTCGACAACATGATGTTACTTGAAAATTGATCCCCCAAATGGCTTGGGTGAGGGTTGATTTATAGGAAAGGAGTGATATGATTTAATGGCTAAGATTGAAAGTTGATTTGAACGATGTGGATGGTTGAGATTGAATAGGGTTTCCCATTCCACAAGGAGTTGTAATCATGTGACAAGTGTGTGGATAGGAATAGGGCTGACCTAATTTACAAGAACATGGGTTACATGGGTTCTTAAGTGGAGGATGCAAGATAAGGGATAGATGAAAGAGATGAAGAATACACTATGTTGCAATGAAGTGAGCAATCATATAGTTTGATATAGCACTAGACATTATGCACCAAGGTATAAGGGCCAAGGTGACGATGTGTCTTTGCATCCAACATAATACAACCTTGTCAAACGTATGAGGAAGAAAACTTAGAGCATTAAAGTCCTAATGCAAAAAAGATATGATATGACCTTAGATGTAAAGGATAGTGCGAAAAGCTATTCCAACATACACAAGATATGAATATTAGCTAGAATGATACAAATTTGGTACAAATGCAAGATGAAAATGATAACACACACAAGCAAGCAAGCATGCACAAAAGAAACAAAAACAAACAAGGTATTGCCCCTATCAAGCTATAAACCAATGATTGATTGATTAATTGATGATAGTGTCTGGTTTCAAGAAATAAAACATGTCATATAAGACACTTGGTCTAGTTTTGATAGTACAACATCCTATGTAAGACAATTGATTGATATATTGATTGATACTAGTGTTGTTGGCCATGTGAATCAACACTGAGATTTGATTAATTGATTTGGTTTTATGTCAAGATTAGGATCAAGACCATTGATGTAATTGGATAATTTGATAAGATTGATTGACTTGATTGGTATGGATTAAGGATGGCTTGCATTTGTGTTTATTGGATTGGATTGATTAGCTTGATGAATTGGTTTGGTTTGATTTGATTTGATGAAGTGATTGGATTTGATTTGAGGAATTTATTTGACTTGATGAAGTGATTTGATGTGATTGAATTGATTGGAAGAATTTGTTTGAGGAATCAGATTGATTTGATTTTGAAGAATTTGATTGATGAATTGGTTTGGTGATTGGATTGGATTTGGATTGACTTGATGGATTTGACTGGATGAATTGAATTGATTGATTGGAAGAATTGATGGATTGAGCTAATTGAATTTGATTGGTTAGGATTGATTGGATTTGATTTGATTTGGAATGAATTGATGTGATTGAATTGATGACTTGGTGGATTGATTTGATTGATTTGGAATGAATTGATTTGAAGAATTGATAGATGAGATTGATTGGATGAATTGATTTGATGAATTGGATGATGAATTGAATTGATTTGATGATTTTATGGATTTGATTGAGTTGATGATTGGATTGGATGAATTGAAGAATTGATTTGACTTGGATTTTTGTTGGAGATTTGATTTTTTTTTGTATTTTGGAAACGTTTTGATTTTTTTAGGTTTTTGAAATGTTTTGATTTTTTTGGATTTTGAATGTTTTATTTTTTTTGGATTTTTTGGAATATTTGATTTTTTTGAATTTTTGATGTTTTGGGATGTCAATGGATGACAATTTGGGTAGTCTTTGTGCTAGATACCAATGACAAGGGAAAACCAAGTCTAGGTCCTAGGAATGGAGGTAGGATTGGATGAGTGGATAAAAGGATGGGCAATAGTAAATGGAATGGAAGACTCATGATAGATGGCTGGATAAAAGGATAGGCTATAGTGGATGGAAGACTAATGATAGATGGGTGGATAAAAGGATAAAATATAGTGGAATGGATGTATGCATCATATGGGAGCTAGGATGTGATCTTCAAAGACTATGTCGTGTAGAAATAACATGCCCCATTCTTGGTGCAATGTTTAGGATTTTACATGACAAGGCTTATGACACTAGGATGATCAGATCATGTGGGAAAGATTATGACAATATGATAATGATAGGATTGGCTTGAAAGGATGAGTTATATCAAGAGATATCTAAAACATTTGTCAACATTTTGCCCCGATTTCTTTATCAAGATCAAAAGGAGGAAGGGAGGATGAATGGACTCAATATGATAGGGATGTGGGTGTAACATTTGGCTAAGTATGGTAGGATGGTATGGTAAGATATGATACGATAGGATGGAAAATGATAAGTTGGAAATGATAGGCTGGATGAGACAACATGCCCCCAAGTGTAAGTGACATAGATAATCAACCTACACATGATGCCTGTTTACTAGGTTTTCATCATGGTACTTATCCAAGGCGCCACCAAGGGTGATTTTCACCATTGGATGAATGGATTTCTCTTTACTATTTTGATTTTTCTTTTTGTTTCTTTTTTATTTGATTTTTTTGATAGGATAGGGGAATATGGATAAGAGGGACTCAAGCATCTAGTTCAATGAAAGGTGATAGTCCCATTAGAGATGGATGTCATCACACATGGACCATGTCAAATGTCATTATGCTCATAGATGTTGGTAAGGGATTGCATGAAAGAGAGATGGATAAGGTAGATAGTGGATTATGAAGTGAATTATGAAAGGTTTATCCAAGGATGGATGTATGGGGAAGATATGTCGGATAATGGATAAAGGATGGGGAGATGGAGGTATGTGGGAATGTTGTGGAATGGAAGGGAACCAAGACCAATGGTTACACACACTATGATAAACGTTGAAGCTTTTGATTTGGAGGAGGTGTAGGAAGCAATAACAATGTTTGCTTAGGGGATGGGTGATTTAGTGATTTAGATACCCACACAGACTTAGAATTTTTATAATTTTTGTTTTGCTTGTGGGATGAAGGAATTTGAGATTTTTGGATGGAATGGGATTTTTGGGGCTTTTGAGATGTGGATGCTTTATTTGAATTGAATTCTTTTTGATTAGGTACCCAAACCATTTTAGTTTTGGTCTTTTCTTTTGGAGGTATGGGCTTGTATAATCTTTTAGATGGATTTTGTTTTGACTCTTTATATTTGTGCCCTATGGCATGAGGATTTTTAGGATTTTTTTGCTTTATGGAAGGAGGCATCCAATTTTTTATGTTTGAATCCCTTGGGATTGGGATTCTTGTTTAGATGATGTGTGCATTTGTTAAACATGATTAGGTATTTTAGAGGATTTATGGAAGGATGGATTAAAAGTGGGTTTATGGATAAATGGATAAGGGGATTGGATGATAGGGATATTGGATGTTGGGAGGAGTGGTGCTAGAGTGTATGGAGGGCTATTAGGACTTGGAAGTAGTGGAGGTAAAGTGGATGGTGGGATATTAGGAGTTGGAAGTAGTGGAGGTAAAGTGGATGGTGGAAAGTGTATGGTCACATTCTTTTGGGGTTTGTAGGATAATGGAGGTGGAATGAAAACGTATGTTTTGGGGCTATGATAGGATTTGTGATGGAAAGTGGTGGACTTAGGAGGCATGGAGGAAGTACCAACATCTTGAGATTGTTGTCAGGTTGGGGTGTATATCCAAGGCCATATGATTGTGGAGGGACTTTGACATGGACAGGCTCCAAAATTCCTTGTTCATGAAGGCCTAAGCCTTTACCTTGATAGTTCATTTTTTGAAGTATATGATGGACAATGGGTATTTTGGACACTAGACTTGAACTCATTATTGGATGGAGAAGGTGAGGTGGTGGACAATGGTTACATTGCTTCCCTAAGGAGGAGAATTCATGAATGAAGGTGGTAAGACCAATGGGATATGTTGGTTTATTTGAAATATGATCGATAGTGGATGATAAAGGATCATTAGGATCTTTATTATCATTATGCTCACTAAGATCCAAGCTATTTGTTTGATCATATATGTGTACTTGGGAGGAAATTGTCTCATCAAGGGAAGTGGATATTGTATCATGAATAAGGCTAGATGAAGGATGGATAGGAGCAATTTGGATTTGTTTCTCATGGATATTTATGGGATTATGGATAGATGGAGTGATAAGCTTTTGACCATGGAATGCATAAAGTTGACTAAGAGGGTCATCATGGCTTGCTTGATCATAGAGGGGATCTTGATCATAGATGGGAGCTTTATCATAAATAGGGGTGCTTGGATCTTGATTTGGATGAGGGGTTAATGTTTCCACATTCTTAGGATTAGACTCTTGACATAACTCGTGGTTTAATGGAAGTGGAAGACTCATGGAGAGGCTTGACATGTTGTGGACTAAATGATGTGATTGAAGGATTAGACATGGAATTTGAAGGTTCTTTGATAGGCTCAAGGATAGGTTTTTGGTGACATAGTTGGTTCCTTGCTAATAGCCAATGGATCACATCCTTTATAAGCATATGGGTAGATGGATAATATAATGGATGGATAATTATGGTGGATGGTGTTGTAGGATTATGATTAGGATTAGGTGGATGAATAATAGGGGTATTGGATACATTAGGATTAGGAGTGGATAGATCCCATGGTGGAGGAATAAAATGGGTGGAAGATGTTGTAGGCTTAGGATTTTGATTGGATGGAGGCTCAAAGGGATTGGATGAATTAGTATTAGGATTGCATGGTGGTGTTATGATTGACATTGGATGGGTGGATTTGTCTTTGCTTTTGTATGATTTGAATTTAGGGCATGGAGTTGATGGAGGATTAGATAGTGTGGAGGATAATGAAGGGCTTGATGGATTAGAAAGTGGAGGGACCGATGAATTAGGATTGGGAGCACATGGTAGTGTTGGTATTGGGCTAGTAGGCTTTAGAATAGGCATTCGATTGGATGGTGATGGAGGGTACCCATAGGATGCATAAGCTAGAGTGGTGTTTCCCTTGTCAAAGGTAGCATGAGGATTTAATGACACTTGACCTTGTTGCAAAGGGTAGTTTAGGATCACATGTTCTTGTTGTGAAGTGAATTGATATGGATGTTGGTTAACATTAGAAGAAGTGGGATAAGTTGATGTGGGATGGATTTGGTATGTGGATGGATTGGGTTTTGGACTTTTCTCATTACTAGGACTTGAAGGAGGGCCCCATCAGAGTATGAGTTTGGGTTTAGGATTTGTCTCATCACTAGAAATAGAGGGAGGGTGTCATGCCCGCATCTCCCATGCAGACGCGACACATGAATGCCCGTGTCATGACCACATGTCGTGTTTGTGGTCACGACACAGGCCGTGAAATTTTTTTCTTTCTAACCCTAAAAACCCCCTTGCACGCGTCTGCGTGCTTGGTGGCTATACGCAACGGCGTAAACATGTCAACATAACCATGTTGGTGAAGGCCGTCTAGGGGTAAGTGACACAAAGTGTGTCACTTCTAGGGATAGATCGATACCAGTATGTATCCTAAGTCACCTAAGTGAAGATAATTCACCAGCATCGATCCCTAACTAACTCAGATCGAAAGGTGTAGTTATATGGTGTCATGTTGGCGCATGACCTTGTAGGTGAAATGATGGAAAAGAAATTAATAAATTAGTGTAAATTCAACCCTAGAAATCTAGCGTAACGTGTTTTCGATAAACGCAAAGAATAAAATTTTCAAAATAATTCATCAACAAGAAAATAAACTTTATAAGTAAAATTTAAATAAAACCTAAGAAAAAATTTTAAATAAATCACCAATAGGAAAAACTAATAAATTAAACAATTAAATAAATATTAAATTAATTTAGAAATGATAACTACGATATAAAGTAAAATGATGAAATTAAATTAAAATGACAAGATGTCGGTTATCTCCAACTGAAAACTGAGTTCGTTATTAAATATAATATTGGAATTACATTTAAAAACTCCTTCACAAATTAAATGGATGAGGGAGGAGGATAGATACTGGCTCCTATAAAATAATAGTAATAAAATAAAATTGAAATTCCCCACCAAAGTGACTTAACTAAATGCATAAAAAAAAAATTAAAATTAAGAGGGGGAATTCATCCCAAATATAATAATTAAATCCTTCACAAATGAAAGAAAAAGACCTATTAAAAATTAAAAAAAAAATTTCTCTCTACCCTAATTTCCTTAACTCTTTATCTCTCACAAAATAAAGCCCTATTTCAATTTTAAATTTGTATTCTAAACCTCATAGATGCCCTAATTTCCTTAACTCATTTCATTTTGCCCTAATCTTTTTTTTGTTTTCTCTTCTATTAGGTTAGTCTCTTTGTTCTTTTGTGTGTTTGTTTGCTATGTGCACGTTAGGGTTTAAACCAAAATGGGAGCCATGGATTCTTCTTAACCTCCACGGAGGTTTGCACAGCTTCAAGAGTCCATCAAAAATAGTTTTGTTTCAGTATTTTTTTTAGATACATATATGTATAGACATTTTGTATCAAAATACTTGTGTGAAATTGATTATTTTGGGTAGGGTATGGAGGAGTGTCGGCCAAGGGCCGAACAATGGAGGAAAATAGAGTTTTAGTGGTGGTAGTGGTGGTGCGGCCGCAGGGTGGAGCTGAGGATGACTATGGAGGTGGAGGGAGGTGGTGTGGTTTGCGCTATGGGTGCTGCACAGGGGTCGTGGGTGGTGGTCACTACGTACAGGGGAAAGGGTGGTTACGGGGGGGTGTGCTGAGCAGTATGCAGGGGGGGAAGTGCTAAGGGGAGTAGAGATCAGGGGAGCGCGAAGGGGTGTTTTCGGTGGTCCTGCAATGACGAAGCTTGGGGCTGGGGTTTTGGAGGAGGGGCGTGTAGGGTGTGGGGGAGGTGGAGCCCCCACCCACACCTGTGGGGGCTCCATCTTCCCCACACCCTTCTTTCACTAAGGACGGGGGGGCTGTGGCAGCATCCACAGTCCCCCCTTTGGTAATACATTTTTTTTGTTATTTTTTTTCTTTTTGTATATATATATATATTTTTGTGTTTTTTTTTTTAAAAGAAATAAAATAACTCTAAAACAGTATTTTTTATCATATGTTAATTTTTTTTTTCTTTTTATAAATGTAAATCTTAGTTTTATATATATATGTATTTTCAGAAAGATACTTGATTTGTACAAACAGAGATATACCACAAAATAAAAGGAAACTCCATACTACGTTGTATAAAATATAAACTTACTTCAAGTGTTATTTTCCTTCTACATTTTTCCAACAAGCAGTTAGATTTACAATATATATAAAAACAACCAGTGCAACATTTTTGTATATGAATGTAAGAACTCATTGCAACCCCTTTTAGAATATTAATAACCAGAATTACTATAAATGTATATATATTTTTTGTCACTAACACTTCACTTCTGCATAATCATGAAGCCCTAGCATTAACTCCCCCCCCCTTTTTTTTACAGTAACAGAATATATTGTGTTCAAAATCCTTCTTATAAAACAAAATGAGCATACCCATTTAACCATGCAAACAGTAACTAAGAATATGCCTTCCAATGTAATAGACAGAATGTTATTCACAACATTCACAACTAGTTATCTACAACAACTAAATAACTAAATTTTCAGTAAAACTTTGTGTAACAACTGAAATTTAACTTCAAATCCCTCTTTCTCTTATGCAACGACTTTCAAACTACCATTGATGTATTTATTTTCCTTTTATAAAGAGCAAGAACAAATTAATATTTATCTTCTGGTTCACATGCATTCCTCAACACCTTACTTTCTTCACTATAAGGAAATTAACCACTCTAAACAAATAAATCAAATGTTTACATTCCATTAACTAACACAGCCAACTTCCTAAAACAGATAACAACAACAATATATAGAATGACATAATGTTTATTTTTTTTTCTCTACTTATCTCAGCCAACTATATGGCAGATAACTTAGTAATCTTACACCAGATAAATAAAATACAGAAGGGCCATAATGGCCATGGCTCCAACAGCCATTAACACACTTCAAGGCCACATAAGGAAGACTCCATAACAACCTCATTCTTTTTCTCACAACCTGCAATAGACACAACAAAAGAACAACATTCCAGCCACTACAAAAAGCTCTCCTCCCTACCATAGACCCGCAAGAGGGTCACCCCCCTGAGCTAGGGAGGTAGGGATTTCACACAGGGTTTCATTCCACAACAAAATCAAACACTAAACACAAACACCCCATAGGTTTAACACAATACTTAACTCATAAAAATGAGTTTGGTGAGGGTAGGGAATGGACCCCTCAACTTAAAAGGGCTCCCAATGATACAAATCTCAACTCATGGCCTCAAGCCAAAATCATCAAAACACCACCATCCTCCAAATCACAAGTACTCCATCGCACTCTTGCCATCCAATAAATCACAACCCATGGCCTCATGCCAAAATCTCCATAACACCACCCTCCACAAAATATCACATAAAGTCTCCATGGCACTCTTGCCATTCAATATTCTCCTCCACAAATAAAAGCCCTCAAGGCACAAATACAACTGTGGGAGTGCCCTCAAGGATGTTCCTATCCCCTACCCATACAAGTTGAGCATTACCTCCATTGGAGGTGTTGTCACCATAACACCCATCCCAACATCACAATACAAATTGCACACAACCAAAATCTAAAACATTAAACATCATATAAGCAAAAGTAAGAAAGCAAGTAACGAGGCCTACCTTAAGGCCCTGGCAATGGAAGTAAGATTGGTGAAGAGCTCCAAGCCTTCCCAAATTCTCCAACCTTCTCCTAACTCCTCCAAAAAAAAAAGAACACTAAAAATTGCAAAAAAAGAACCCCAAAAAAGAACCCCCACTCCTCTTCAAGAGGAGCTATTATAGGCCATCAAAATGGCCATGAGGGATGAGAAGGTGACACTTGTCACCTTCCCCTTCCCCCTCCCATGCCACTTGCAAGGGAGAGGAAGTATGAGGATGACAAATGTCCTCCTCTCATTCCACCTCCATCTCCACCTCATCCACTTGTGCTTCCACACAAGTGGGAGGGGGACAAATGGTGAGTTGGATTCCCACTCACACCTCCAAGAAGACAAGGGTCTTGAATGGTGCTCCTACTCACTTGGGAGTTTGGGAGGACTCTTGGAGACCTCCCAAGTCTTCCTAGGGAATGATTCCCAAACTTAGGGATGGGAGATGAGTCCTTCCCAAGGCAAGGCCCATCCCCCATCTTCCCTCCTTTCTAAATTCGTCACTTTTACTCAACCATGGTTTAGGGTGACCTAAGGTGAGTCAAAACTAGGGTTAGGTAGTCCAAGTTGACCCTAGACTCATGGTTGACCACCTAGGGTAACTTTTGGGACCCTAGGGTTCATGAAGGGGTTAAAAATCTACATTTAAATGGCCTAAAAAAAATATAAATACCAATTGGCATAAATCAAATAAAATTGTACAACACTTATTATTAATCAATTTAAATAAAAAGGGTACTAAGGCTGAAATAAATAAAATTAAATTAAGCACTATAATTCATCATTCAAATTCAAAGGTGATCCATATCCCTCTTGGGAATGGATCGGTTTTATAGGGGATAACATAGTGTGAATCCTACCTCTGATTTTCCATGGCTAGGGAATGTAAAACCTGCACATCCCGATCAAGTGTCAGTCCTGTCATGAAAAATCATAGCCGAAGCAACTGGAAATTAAATTCACACAAACGAATGCAACAACAAACCTTACTACATAAATCCAAATTACACTACATTATCCAATCACATGTTAATTAATCCATATCACATAAACAACTAGAATCTCATCACAACACATCATCAAATATATAAACTCGTAAATCAATTTTCTACAAATAGCATCACTATGATCAAAACAAATCGCATATGTCAAATCAATGTCCTAACATAATCAGTGGTTCAAATCAAGTCTACAAAATGAAGCATAGTCACTAAGGTCTAGTAGTGTCATATACTGAATAGCATAACGATCAAAATATGGAAGGTAAAATAATCGGCCTCACAGAGGGATTCCTTGGAATATGAATTTGGGCTTAGTATTTGGCTCATCATTGGAAATAGAAGGATGGCCCAATTAGAGTATGAGTTTGGGCTTTGAATTGGATGTTGGCTTGTTAATGATGACCACCATTTTGACAAGTGATTGATTAGAATTAGAATGATGATGTGGAATGATGAGGATGAAGTGATTAGGATGTTGATGTGGAATGACAAGGATGATTAGGGTTTTGATTAGGATGACTTGGCTTAGAATTAATGTGATGGCAATAATTTTTAAGATGATGTGTTTATGTGTTTGTGTTGATAAATTGACTTGGTAATTTTTGAACAAATGATTTCACATACATACATGCATGAATCACACACACAACACACATAATCAAGTTTGACCTTGAAAATTGATTGTTGTGATTAGGAAAACACTTGAAGAGACATCAACAATCCTAGGATTAGTCAAGGGGGTGTGGCCAAATAGGTCTTACTCTAGGATACACAAGTTTAACTAAGATGTCCCCAATATACTTGAGGTATGGGGGGCCCAGTTCTATGAAATGAAAGGGAAATAATGCCACACAGCTAGGAGAAAGGGGTAGCCCACCCTTCACCTTCATTTCCCATAGGTATAAAGTTCTTGGGGGCTTAGCCTGAATGACAAGATTTCAACTTCTAAGAGGGTGTCTTTCGATTCACACCTCACTTTTTAGACTCCACCAGAACACTAGAGTTGAGGTCATCCCTTGGAGTGGTGTGTCTCCAAGTAGGCCTCTAAAGAAGGGTGACAAAAGCAAACCTAGAGGGTGTTTTTGATCTCTAAGATCACCTTGCGGTGTGAGGAGAGAGCATACACACACACTAGATTCACACTCACAATGTATATTTTCCCCTTAGAAAAATGAAATGTGTGTTGTGAAAGTGAATGGATGAAAGATGTTTTTGATTCTCAAGATCACATGAAATTCATGAGAAGAGAATACACACCTTCAATCAAACTAAAGTTCACCAAGCAATTGAAAGCACTTGTTCATTTTAATCCCAAAGCCAAATGTTTGAAGGAAGACACAAATTTTTTTTAAGCCCACTTTCAAATGTGAATGCAAACAAGATGATTCATTTTAAGGCCCAAATCGAAATGTGAATGCAAGCAAGTTGATTGATCAAATGAGGGACAAGAGAATAAAATGAATGCACCTAGAAAATTCACTTTTAGATCTGCTATGAATGTTGATGTTGATGTTGTTATAACTCCTTATGATCACCTAGAAGCCATCAAAATGAAAGAAAGACAAGGAAACTTGCAAAGCAATGCGTTATGTGAAAAAGAAGGAATATGATAAAAAAATTGATGTAGATGATTAGTGATATAAAAATAAATGACATGAATAGAATCTAGACAAAATTCTATGTTTTTTAAAAAAACATTCATGAAAATCAGATGAAAATTGCACAAGATATAAGCATTTGAAGTTGCAAAAGAGAGTTGACTTTGACTGGAAATAACTTGATAAAAATGATATAGTTATCTAAAAATTCTTTTGTCATAGTGTAGCTAGGCAAACTGGCTTCCTAACACCACTTATTTTGTGAAATTTTAGTTCCCTGTATGAGAAAGTTATGGCCAAAAGAAAAAAGGCCCTATCTAGGTCTTGAAGAGGCAATAGGATAGTCCTAGTAGTCAAGGTGACTACTAACGGTTAGCAGACTAGTGGTCATATGCAAGCAGTTAGGTCACTGGTGGTTTATGTTGGAGTTAAGAGTTTACGGCCCTTGGTCACCCATGTGATCAGGGGTTGAAAGCCTGAAAAATAAAAAATAGAAAATAAAACAAGGGGGCTTAAAAGCCCCACCCATGGTCACAAAGGTGAACAAACCTCTGCCAGACAAAGGGGCTTAAAGCCCAAGCTACCAAAGCAGTGAAGGGGAGTTAAGGGTTGAGAGCCTAAGGGGCTTAGAGCCCATAGTCGATGAATGACGGTGACCATTGCCAAAGCAATGGCAACAGATTTGGAAGGGTGGAGGTCTAGTCACCCATAGGTGGTGATAGAGTTTTGGCCTGGTGGTGACGGTGAACAAAGTGGAGGTGACTAGGTTTTATGGGGCATCACTTGGAGACCACGCAGGAGAGGAGATTGGGTAGCAGGGTTTGGTGAGGTGGAGGAGATTAGGTGGTAGGGTTTGGCAAGGCGATAAAGGATTGTGCCACTAGAGACGGTGGTGATAGGGGTTTTCAAAGGAAGTCGACGGGGTTTTCAATGGATGTTGATGGAAGATTTGGTAGTGATAGAGTCTTTTTGGCCACGGTTAGGGTTTCAGTGAGTGGTAGTGGTAGGTAATGGCATGATGTTAGGGTTTACAATCATAGGCAGATCAACAATAAAGAATTTTTAAACCCACAACAGATAATATTAGCCAAAAAATTAAAACCTACAACCAAAAAAATGTGAGCCACGAAGACAATGAAAAACTAGAAATGTGACCAGAGACCCCTGCACAGGCCATACGGGTCCATATGGATCCATACGGTATGACCCTCGATAGGGGTTGAAACTAAAAAAAATTTCAAAATTTTTTTGGTAGCAAAATATAGTGTTATATGTCACTTTTTGCTTATGAGGCCTCACAAACGCAATGGTGAGGTCTATTTTAGGCCAGGAAGCAACCTGCAAAAGTTGATTTCCTAAGATTGAGGAAAAATGTTAGATTCACATAAGGTTCACCAATGTAAGCTAGGGAAAAATTAGGGAAAGATTAGAAACAACAATCATGAAACCCTAACTAAATAATGGAGTATAAGATAGACATAGTAATCAAAGCAATAAAGAAAACTAAATTAAAATCTCTATGCTAAGCTTGGCTATCCTCCATTGCCCTTCTCCGTTTTGTATAGGATGCACAATATCAAAGATTGTGATTCTTGGATGAATGTTGATTGCTCACTTTAGCAACATAACAATAGATGGAATATGAATGAAGAGAGGATCTAGAATCATTTCGACAACATGATGTTACTTGAAAATTGATCCCCAAATGGCTTCGGCGAGGGTTGATTTATAGGAAAGGAATGATATGATTCAATGGCTAAGATTGAAAGTTGATTTGAACGATGTGGATGGTTGAGATTGAATAGGGTTTCCCACTCCACAAGGAGTTGTAGTCATGTGACGAGTGTGCAGATAAGAATAGGGCTGACCTAATTTAAATAATAGAATTATTTAAATTAGTTGGACACGTGAAAAACATTAAATGAAAGTTGTAGTATAGGACATGTGGTAGATTGTGGTGAAGGGTGAGGACTAATTCAAATATTTTATTTAAATTAGTTGGAAAATGGGAGAGGACTAATTTAGATAAATATTTTATTTATTTAAATTAGAGGAAAGGTGGGAAATTAAATAAATAAATAGGATTTATTTAATTAATTGGCTAGTGGGATAAATGGGATTAAGATGGGATTAGAATGGGAATTAGTTAAATAAATAAGATTTATTTGGTGATGGAGGAGACCTATGACAAAATGCTATAAGATGTCTTACTCAAAGTATTGACAAGGTGATGTTGTAAGACACAGATAATTTTAAGTGTCTGTAGACTCAACTTCAAACAAGATTGCACCATTTCAACTAATGTATATATTAAATAAAAATTAAATTAAATGAGAAATGATGTGAATATACAAATTTCACCATAACAACTAATATATATCTTAAATGTATCTATTTAAAATATTGAGATATCAATTTAATATA
Organism: Cunninghamia lanceolata; assembly: GCA_027924645.1. Taxonomy (NCBI): domain Eukaryota; kingdom Viridiplantae; phylum Streptophyta; class Pinopsida; order Cupressales; family Cupressaceae; genus Cunninghamia; species Cunninghamia lanceolata. The sequence goes on along the minus strand of BSBN01000219.1, from coordinate 10,866,157 downwards.
ATAAATATAATATATTAATTATATACTTATAAATTAATTAAGAATTTACATTAAAATTATTTTTGTTTAAATAATTATTAATTACTATGTTATATTAAATAGTTATAATTAAATTAATATTATTTTTAACAATTATTATATAAATATAGTTTTAAATCTACTTTCTTCATGATGTATTATATGAAGAGGTTTTGGTGAACACAAGTGATTACAATTAATCTCTTTCTTCATTTTAATTATACCTTTCAAAATAATAATTAAACAATAGTTAAATTTAGAAAATTTGATTAGAGAAATATATTATACATTTAAAAAAAATTAACATTAATATAGCTTTTTGCTTTAAGGAGAAAGTATAAGAGGATATATATTTATGTGGTTATGAAATCTTTTCCTAAATACATATAAAGTGTAAGATTTTTTTTAATGTGTATTGCTGCCTTAGTCAAATTGCAGGGACCCACAAAGATAGGATTCTTTAATATCATATTTTCTTTTAAAGAAATTATTGACATTTTCTATTAATATTAAGGAGGAGCATTAGAAAATAATGTTATTCAGGGTATTCAGGGTCTCAAGCATTTATAACATTTACACTGCTCAAATATAAGATATCCCAACCTTATATCATATACTATACTTGAATAGCTTATTTAGAATAACATTTGATTTTAATTAATAATTTAATTAATATAATATTATTTATTAAATTATTAAATATTCTTAATAGTTTGTTTGAAAGGGTGTGGAAGCTACTTTATGAGTGTTTTCCATCCTATCTCTCTATATTTAAGGGATTTCCCTCAAGGAAATTTTATGAGATTTTGATATTGTGAATTTAATTCACTTTACACATGAGGATTTAGGAGGCCATTTGAAATATTTAGGAAAGGATATCCCTATGTTCATCTTGTTGGTAAGAGACACTGTGTGGCTTCATGAGTGTTGTCATTGATGGCAACAAAGTCTATTCCACACATTTGCAACACATGGCATGTCTATACCAGAAGTCAGATTGAAGAGTATTTTGGTCAGGTGAGCAAGAACAGAGCATGCAGCAAGGTCTGACAATCAGGTCCAGATCTCTCAAAGGAAGTATCTCAGCAAAGTGTGGACTTGGGGAAGTTAAGAGGAGTACCATGACTACTACATTCCAAAGATTGAGCCTTCGGTGATGAAAGAGTGAAAAGATATGAGTACCTAAGTGTTGGGTTCCTGTTTCGCAGAGTAGACTGAGGAAGAACTGATCGACAGAACATCAGACCTTAATCTGGATAAGGAATTGATGGTGATCAAGTTTCTTAAGGGATCATTCATTGTTGGCCAACATGATTGATGAATTCTATAACTATCTCTTTGATATGCATCACTTAGTAAGCAAGGATTTAGCTGACAGACCAGAGTTTGGGAAAGTCTTGAGTATTCCAGATGCTGACTGGAAAGATGTTGAATTCCTTTGTACAGATATATATACCAAATGGATTTTGATGTGAAGGTGTGTGTGGAGTGATAGTGAGTGCGAAGAAAAGCAGAGAGCAGAGTGGAAGCAACTATATAAATCTGGTATGTGACAGAACAACAGCACTAAGTAGAGGAAGAATGAAGTGCAGCAGATCAGTATATTGAGCCTAACCAGAACTGAATCTCAGCATATGTGGATGCATCTGATCAGTTCAAACACCTAGTTACTTTCTTTATACCTTGTAGATAGTGAGTCTCTTGTAGGCAGTGAGCCTCTTGTGAGCAGTGTGCTCGGGCAGTGAGCCCTAATTGGCAAGTGCCATTTTGTACTTCTATTCTTTTAACAGAGAATACAATCTTGGGTTAGTCACCCCGTGGTTTTTCCCTTAACAGGGTTTTCCACATAAAAATCCTTGTGTTATGTGTGTTTATTTCTTTACTGCTTTCATGTCCATTTATGATTATATGTTTTGATACTGCACTATTGTTAAAGAAGAAAAGAAAGTTAAGAAGTTTAAGATAACTGATTCTATAATGCCTCGCCATGAAACCCTAAAGATAAGTTTAACTAAGCAATAAAAAGGGTGAAATATTTTTTTCTCTACATAGAAGTAATGATAACAAAACATAACATAGACTAATAGCAACAAAGTTAAACTGACATCTCTAGGGATTACATAGCTGCATTATTGAAATTAAACAATAATCAACATACATAGTTTATTCAAATAACTCAAACTAACAACTTGATTACATCATCAGATACATACATCAACATCTTTGCAATAATGTTTACAAGTGCATAATAGTTTATCTTATAAGAGGAATTACATAATTTCTATGATACAAAAACTCTTTCTTTCTGAATACATCAAATTACATAATGAGTTCCACTGATACACAGGTCTAGATACAAATAGTACAATTATATGTCTCCACATATAGGTACAAAATTGGAATCAAGTGAGATACATCTTCTTTACACATGAACCTCGATGCCAGAGAACCAATGGAATAAAAGCACAACCACCCAACCATGTGGAACCCTAAGGTCCACCCCCTGTGCTAGGAGATAACAATAAGGTCCCACAAGAAAATATTCAAGAAATATAGTAGACTAACAGGTGCAAGGACTACACATGACTCCAAAATAACACCAGTCAATAAGGACATCACAAGTATCTCAAACATCACTTCCAGAGGCATTCACAAAACAAAGGGGAGAACACAACTAGAGAATGCTAGACTATAGTAGGGATGAGTGTCATCGCATGGTCCTAGCATGGGTTACCCTGATAGTCTCTAGCTAGACGCCGGCCCCCATCCATGGGTTACCCTGACAGTCTCTCACTAGGCGCCGACCCCCATCTATGGTTACCCTGACAATCTCTCACTAGACGCCGGCCCCATAAGGTGACACATGCGGAATCAACATTCCTTTCATGAGGACAAGGATGTTGATTTTGCCAACCACGACCTTCTCATTTCATCCTTAGCCTGAATGAGCACTACAGGCATGAGTGAGGCATCCAATTATCTTGATTAGTGTGAAAACTACCCAACCCTCTAAATTTATTATTAAGTTATCACTGGATTAACAACTTCCAATGGGTTACCCTAACAAGCCACTTTGGGCGTCGGCCCCACATTGAAAGCCACTCCCCCTTCATTGCATCTAGATTCTCAAAGCCTTAAACAAAACCCAAGCATGAACTATCACATTTCTCATCATGATACATTTACAACATAAAATATACATCATTTCACATTACATAGAGCAAGGTATTACCCATCTTGCATAGTTATCATAAGCACACGAATCCATAAACAAAGGGGAGTCAACATATAATCAATACATATTCAACCATTAGCAAGATTACATAATCACAGGAGTCATACACACGACTACCCCTCTTGGCCTCTAGAATCAACTTTTCCAAATGACACAAACACTTGACACACTAAACACTATGGTCTCACATCACATTCACTTACCAATGCACATCATAAACTAAGATCCCTCAAATGCAACATATGATTTTATGCACTAATAATGGGTCTTGAAGAATGCAACACTAATTCCAATCATGGTCAATCATCCAACAAACATAAAGTGAATCTATCTCAACAATATAGAACAATATTATTCTAACTACTAGTAGCAGTTACTAATATGATCAAATGATATAAGTGCCAGAAGTAACAATATTCAATACATTCATATGCTATTAGCAATAGATAATATTAAGAGTCTTACTTAGACTAATTGCAAGGTTAACATTTAGTAGTTGAAAGTCATGGACTATTATCAACGACTCATCATTAAATGATTTCTAATTAAAACCCAAAATTGATACTTCTACCTTAAATTAGAACTAGGTTGATTCTATTCCCTTCAAACACAATAAGTCTCAAAATTATCATCCAATTTAATTCATTTTCCTTCTACCATTATCTAATTTTCAGATAAAAGATATAACTTGATAAACGTTATGTTATTTCTAATGCATTTAAGAGAATATAATTCAATTCCAACATAAATATTTTCATAATCACTACCCCATCTATGATTTCCAAAATCTTTTAAGTTATGATTCTATTATTAAATCTAGATTAGACTATATTGCTAATTTCAAATCCTAAGAAAAGAACTTAAAAAGAAGAATCGATCTTCAGATAACAAAATATCATGTTCAAAAGCACTAAAATAAACCACTAAGAAAGAAACATACAAATATGATTGATTAAGATACGCAAGAACAGATACTATATCAGAAGAATATAAATATAGAATGTTTTGATAATGATAAGAGACTTCGAAAATGAAATGCTCTAGTAGACATGTATGCAAAAGTGAGAGCACATACAAAGTGTATTAACTGTTCAGCAAATTGCCTCAAAGAGATGTCAAATTATGGAATGCAATGATTAAAGGATATGCACAGAATGGATTTGTAGATTTAATAACAACAATCAAGATGGCATAGGAATGTCTGTCACTATGAATTGGCAAACTGGGTAATGCTAACTTTTTTGGATATAGTTTTCATAGGTAAGAGATGAATCTTATATAAAAATTTCAGAGAAACCCAATTCGAAAATATAGAGTTATTGGTGACGCAACTAACTGTTTTGATAGAGATGAAATAGGTGAAAGGTAGACAGTCACAAAATATTCATATCTCCAAAACAACAAACTGTGTATGGACAATTTTAGGATATGATTTCGACTGCACCATATATCAAAAAATTATAGGAACCCAGTTTATAAAACTAACGTTATGGCTAATACAACAGACTGTTAAAACAAAGATGATATGGCTAAGAGGTAGATAGTCACAAAACATTCATATATCCAAAACAACAAACTAGGTATGGACTATTTTTGGATATGATTTAGATTACTAGGGCATGCACCATATATAAAAAATTTAGAGGAACCCAGTTCGTAAAACAAAAGTTATGGCTAACAAAATATACTGCAAAAATAGATATGAAATGGGTGAGAGATAGACAGACACATCAATCGGTGATTCCCAAAAATGCAATGATATAGACATGCACAATTACATATGATAACAAGGATTCTAATCTCTCAAACAAATTACAATCAACAAGAAAAATCATAAATCAAACATTGGCTTCAATCAAAAAATGAGACAGAAATTAGAACCAAAGGAACTTGATTTCACTTGCTTGACTGGGCTAAAGATTCGATGTTGGGTTCAACTGCTGCAACCACAAACCAGTCTCTCCCTAAAAGTTCCATCTACTGAAGATTGTTATGAGAGAGAAATCCCCCCCTAAATACAACCTAAAAACTCCCTATTATTAGAGAAAGAAATCCCCTAAAATCTTCCAGAAGATTCCCCCCACCATAGGCAATAACTCCTGCATGAACAATATCTTACAGTTTGCTAAATTTTTAACATCTTACAACCAAACCAAGATAAATATATTTAATGGAAACACATAAATATTATTTATTTATTTATCTCTAGTTGCAATTACATTTATTACTATTATTATTATTTATTAACTTAACTTCTAGAATAATATATTTTTCTTAAACTAAATTTACATAAGGACATTTATATATTTATTTATTTAGCAAAAATCCTTCATAACTAATTATTTTATTTTAAGGCAATAGTAACCAAAACAATACCAACAAAATAACACAACTGTCAAACCATACTTGACTACTATGCAAGATCATAAAGCAAGACCACCACAATAATGACTGACTATCATGACCAAACCGACAACACTGACAGGGTACACAACCAGATACTCATCCTCTTCAAGGATGATGGCTAGGTTAGGGGACCATATGTTATCTCCATTCAACAACTTCCATTGGTATGAAGGCACGCTTAGACCTGCCAATTTAGGTGGAGTCGATGCCTCGTACCTGCAACCTACAGCAAACAAAAGTGTCGAATACATACATATAATCATCCAAGTAGGCACATAGTGATAGGGAATCACAGCGTAGTAGGGTACTCATTATGAGTAATACTACACTGTCCCTTCAAAAAACACATCACAAGTATCCACATTGAACAAATTTATTAGTAAATAAACAACCAGATAACACATAGACAAATAATCACATTAATCACGTAGTAAAATTAATCTACACAATCAATTAACCTCTAACTGATCACAACATAAGCATAATGTATTAATCATAAAGTATCAACAGTTTCATCATAATAAACATCAGTGAGTGTCATCAACTATATCATAATAGTAATCTTACCATCAACATGTCTATCATACCCTACGTATTCTGAGTATTCTACCTTCTTCTTCATGCTCCTTAGCCCGACCACCTGCTCATCTAGGGTAATAATGGAGGGGCACTACAGATTCACCCCCCCTCAGTTATCTACCTTATTTCCAACAATTGGTAGCAGAGCTAAGTTCCTCTAGACAGAGCCCAACAGCTTGAGGAAGATCTGGGAATCTCAATGGATATGTATGGTATGAGGGAACAACTTCAGTCTGCCCTAGATGATCTTGGGCAATCTCACTCTGAAGTCAATAACTTGAGGGAAAGACTCAAACAAGCTGATGATTTCATAAATGAACTCAAAGAAAAACTAAGTATCTTAGTAAAGAAAAGAAAGGAACTACTTCAACAATTAGCAAGTCAAAGTGAAGCCAATGATACTAATGAATATCTGAATGAGAAAAACAAGTTATGTGAGAAGCTATCAAAAGAGGTCATTATGGTAAGACATGAAATGGAATCAGGAGTTATGAAATTCACCCAAGAAATTGAAGAGAAAAGAAAAATTGAAGATAATCTAAAACAATCTCTCAAGGAGAAGTCAGAAGACTACCACAAAATGGACAAAATAATCAGGCATCTAGAATTTGATCTTGAAGAAGCTAGAGATAATGAAGAACAACTTGAGAATTAGTTAGATACTCTTAAAAGGGATCTTCAAACTTCAAATAAATACAAAGAGAAATTCAAGATAATCTCTGGTCAACTTGAAGTTCTTCTTGAAAACCAAAAGAGAGTAGATGACAAGCATGGCTTGGGGTATGAGAAAGGTGAAAGCTCTGGATCTGGTCAAAAGAACTCTGGATCAACAAATCCAAGGAACAGACCTAGAAGACCTTCGGTAAGACAACCAAATGCTCAAAGATATCCATCCTTCAATGGATATTGCTACAATTGCAATAACTTTGGTCATAAAACAAATCAGTGTAGAAGAAGAATGAATCAGATTAATTCATCCTTCTTCAGACAGTGCTTTAACTACAAAAGGTCTGGTCACAAATCTCATGAATGTAGAAATATGCAAATAAATAATTTATTCAATGGTAGATGCTTTGCATGCAATAGAATGGGACACATGGGTAATCAATGTAGATCAAGAGGATACCAGTCAAATATGCAAAGAAATGTTGTTTGCTACAATTGCAATAGATCCAGTCATATTGCCAAATTCTGTAGAAGTATGAATTAGGACAAAAAGGGGTCGGTGCTTCATAACCAGAATCAAGACAAAGGAAAAAGAAAAGTGAATGCAGATGAAATTCAAAGGGAAATGAACAAGATTTGGGTGAAGAGAAGTACAAAAAATGTTGAGGATGGATCTACACCAGAATCTGGTGTTGATATTCCTTCTGAAAACTAAATAGATGACCTCTGGCTCAGGGGGAGTCACAAAAGAAAACAATTTGCCCCAGCTAGTCAATTGGTGCCTAAAATTGGCACATGGAGTATTGCGGATTAAAAGGGCTCTCAGAGAAACATCTAAAATAACCCTTGGTCAAAGTATGAAAGATTCGCAAGGAATTTGAAAAGGTTAATCATCCTAGATTAATCTGGTTTGACAGTCATCTGGCAAAAGCAGGATTTTCACAATTAGATCCTGTATAATTCAAAAATTGAAATATCTTGATCTGTGGATAAATGGAATGATTGGAGAAAGGAAGATAGATTGTCAATAATCACCAAGAATAACTCTTAAGTGCATCTCAGTGATCCGGAAAGATCTCTCTCAGAGCAAGAAGAACAAGGCAACCGGAACGATTTAAGTTGTTCATTTATTACAAAATGGAATTAGGGTTTGCGCTGAAATAAAAGGGTTCTTTTGTTCATCATTTGCACATTTGCATTTGAGAAAAAGAAAGAAGGAGCTCTGCAACAAGATTGCTTCAACTCTCTCAAGGATCAACCACAGAATTTGATTTAACTAGTGATCTTTTTTGCTCTTATCGTGAACCCTAGAAGCGTAAAAAGGTATTTCTGCTCTTGAATATCTCCCTCTGAATCTTTTGAAAGATGGCTACTCCGAATGTTGTTAAGATCACTAATAGGCCATGCCCTAAGTTCAAGAAACATCCTTACAAATCCCTAGAAGTTGATCCCCTAGGCACATTCTCTAGCATTCTACATGGAGTTTTGCATGTAGAAGATGTTAGGGTTTACATACACGCAAATATTGAGGAATTTGGAGAATCCAAACTAATGGATATCTATCACAAGGAACTAATTGATGAATCATTTGAACTTAAACCCCAATACAAGGCCATCTGGGATAAGCATTTTGGACATTGCATCCATTTCCCCTATTTTGCAGAAGATGAATGGGTCTGGTATGTGCTTAGTAGAATACATGATAACTTCATATGGTTGTTGAAGCCCTTCAAGGTAACTAAGGATGCAATTAGGGTGGTAACCAGATTGCACTCATCCCGTGGGTTGCCTGCTCTCAAATCAGTCAAACACCAAACTGTAAGTGAGGCTACCGAATCAAAATTTGACAAAAGAGCAATGACAATAGAGGATATCACAGATCTGGATATAAAATTTTCTTCTATGATAATAGGTTATAAGATATATTGCTCCAGCAGGGAGAATTCAGTATCCAGAACTACCATAAATACTGCATATGAAATGCTAAGGAAAAATGCTAACTATGATCTTTGTGAGCTTGTCCTGAACCAACTGTTAGAGAACTTATAGAAAATAAAGAAGGATAAGAAGAATTCATTTAAGTACGGTGGCTTGATACTATGTCTATTCTTTTACTATATGAATGAGCTACCTGGATCTAGTGGTTGGGTATGGCGAAATGACTGACCTGTGGCCATACAAATCAAAGGATATATGTATGGGCTTGGTGATGCCAAGGCACAAAGCACAACACTCTGGGATTACTTCAAAAAATTCCAAGGCATGATGTAGGCCAGAGAGAGAATCCCCCAATCTCTAGTTGAAAAATACAAGGATACAGTGTGCTTCATGGTAGACACTGATCAATGCCTAATGGAGGCAGTGGAACCAAGAATAGTTTGGATTATGCCAATGGGCTATGAGGTGGATGAGAAAATTCTAGAATTGCATGTCCAACACCTACTAAGTCAGCCTAAGGACCCTGAGGCAGAAAGGTTTGGTACCTTTCAAGAATTGAATGTAAAAATTCATGTTGAACTAAGGCAACCTAAAATAAAGAGAAAAGTCAGGAAGGAAATAGAGGAATTTGCCAAGAAATATGGCTTATCAAAGGAGGTAGTTGATGCCAATAGAGAGAATGTAGAAAGAGCAGAAAAAGAGAGACAAGAAGCAGAAAAAGAAAGTGTTCCAGTACAAACCCCCTCCCAAACTAGATCCTTAAAGAGCTCTACACCTGCCACCTCTAAGAGCTCAAAAGCTTCAAAACCAAAAGCAAAGACATCCAGAAAAGGAGAGAAGAGAACAAAGACAAAGGCCACAAGGTTATACACAAGCCACAAAGATGATGAAGAGACAGAGACAGATGAGGAGGTTAAGAAAATGAAGAAGAAATAGAAAACATCTGTGGAATCATCTGCCGGCAAGAACAAAGAAGAAGAAGCAGAAGAATTTGTTGAAAGGCCTACTCCTTCTGTTGATGATGTCATCAAAGCAGTCGCTGTAGATGGGATTCTGCAGCCCAAAACTAAATTTTATGATGAATATAATGACACTGACAAAAGATTATTGGAGGAAGCCACAATCAAGTACTTGAATATCTATAATAAAGCATTCATTGAAATCATCTCTCTAATCCCCAAGAGTTTAGAGAAAATACTTGAACTCAGAAAAGACAATGCTAAGGAAAAGGATATGGAGATCTAGGAACAGATAGCTATTCAGCTCTATCCTTCCATCACTCCTAAACAAATGAACATGATCTTCAAGGATTGCAAGGATGAGTTCCAGAGCAAAGCCAGAATGAACAAGCTTATGCTCAGAGAGACTGATTAGGTGGCAAAAGAGACTGAAGACATCCTCTAGAATGCATATAAAAGATTCAATCTTCCTATTATAGAGGACATAAGTGATGAACCTTCTACCATGGATGTCGAAGGACTAAGTGTATCAAAGGAAGATCTTACTGAGAAAATTGTAGAAGAATCAAAGGAGATAGCTGAGGAGAAGACTAAGGACTTGGACTCCTCTGCTCTGGAAGAGGAAGTCCATGAAGAAGTAAATATCTCTCATCTGGATCCCCCAGCAGACTCCAGAACTGAAGGAGAAGCAAGAAAAGAGGAGAAAGCAAGTCAAGAAGAGGAGAAAAAGGGAAGAGAGGAAGAACAAACAAAGAAGGTTTCTATTGACACCTCTGAGGCTGTAAGAGGAAAGAAGTCTCTGGCAAGAGACTCTGCAGAAGTAGTTAAAGATGTCTTGACCAAGGAAATGATGGAATTAGATGAACCGGAGCTGTTTCAAGGACCATTCAATTTTGACTCTCTCTCTCCAGTCCAGACAATGAAGGTAGCATCTTTTGCTCAAGCCAAAGCAAAAGAAAAGCTTCTAAAGTCTCACATGGAAGACTGTGAGCTGATAGAGATTGCATCCAGTGTGTTGGAGAAGATCATGCCATCGTTCTAGAAGGATCTTTTGGCCTCTTCATCTGGTAATCTAAAATCTCTTGTTAATTCTATTAGCACACATTTTGATTCTTTGGAAAAATTAGCAGAAGAGAAAGTCTAGAAAGAGTTTTTGGGTAAGAGATTCTCTGAAGTACAGGGGCTAATAGCAAATGATAGGAGAAATCTGAATATTGGAATAAAGAGCCTAGAAAATGCTCTTAAAGATGGCTAAGAATTATACAAATTTTGTTTATCTTGGTCCACAATAACAATAGACATTGCAAAGAAGGTGGAAGAACAAGAGGGCAAACTATCAAGTTTATCCCAGAGTTTTGATCCTCTCACCTCATCCATAATGAATCAGAGTGCCAAACTATTGCCACTATAAATGAGATAAAGAGGCTTGAGAAGGAGAAGAAAAATAGAATAAGAAGAATGAGTGAACTAAGAGGGATAATTATCCCTAAGTTAGAGGCAATGCATGAGGCCCTAACTGATGCTCAATCTACAACCTGGACTAGTGATCCGATAGATTTAAAGAGGGCAGAAGCCTTTGTATTTTTGTTAAGTGGTCACATCTCAATTTTGGATAGGATGAAGCAGAGTTGGGCAACATAATTTGATCAGTTGAAAACCACTTTTGCAGATATACTTAAGTATATGTAAGTATACCTTGTATATATACTTATGCGGCTATGTATAGGCAAAATTTTACAAATCTTGGTGTGCAGATTCCACCCTTTTCCATTGATGTCAAAGGGGGAGTGAGGAGCAGTGAAAAATGTGGAATCTAGCTAAGGGGGAGCTCCAAAAAAGTGTACATTAGAACAGAGCATCAGTCAAGGGGGAGTGTAGTGTGACACTTAGTCATTTTTCACTAAGTGTTGCCATCAATGCCAAAGGGGGAGATTGTTGGCAAGAGACACTGTGTGGCTTCATGAGTGTTGTCATTGATGGAAACAAAGTCCATTCCACACATCCGTAGCACATGGCATGTCTATACCAGAAGTCAGATTGAAGAGTATTTTGGTCTGGTGAGCAAGAACAGAGCATGCAGCAAGGTCCAACAATCAGGTCCGAATCTCTCAGAGGAAGTATCTTAGCAAAGTGCAGACTTGGGGAAGTCAAGAGGAGTACCATGACTACTACATTCCAGAGATTGAGCCTTCGATGATGAAAGAGTGAAAAGATATGAGTACATAAGTGTTGGGTTCCTATTTGGCAGAGTAGACTGAGGAAGAACTGACCGACAGAACATCAAACCTTAATCCGGATGAGGAATTGATGGTGATCAAGTTTCTTAAGGGATCATTCATGGTTGGCTGACATGATTGATGACATCTATAATTATCTCTTTGATACACATCACTTACTAAGCAAGGATTTAGCCGACAGACTAGAGTTTGGGAAAATCTTGAGTATTCTAGATGCTAACTGGAAAGATGTTGATTTCCTTTGTGCAGATATATATACCAGATGGATTTTGATGTGAAGGTGTATGTGGAGTGATAGTGAGTGTGAAGAAAAGCATAGAGCAGAGTGGAAGAAGCTATATAAATCTGGTATGTGACAGAATAGTAGCACTAAGCAGAGGAAGAATGAAGTGTAGCAGATCAGTATATTGAGCCTAACCAGAACTGAACCTCAGCATATGTGGATGCCTCTGATCAGTTCAAACACCTGGTTACTTTCTTTATACCCTATAGACAGTGAGTCTCTTGTAGGTAATGAGCCTCTTGTGAGTAGTGTGCTCGGGCAGTGAGCCGTAACTGGCAAGTGCCATTTGCACTTCTATTCTTTTAATAGAGAATACAATCTTGGGTTAGTCACCCCATGGTTTTTCCCTTAATAGGGTTTTCCACGTAAAAATCCTTGTGTTATGTGTGTTGATTTCATTTCTGCTTTCATGTCCATTTATGCTTATATGTTTTGATACTGCACTATTGTTAAAGAAGAAAAGAAAGTTAAGAATTTTAAGATAACTGATTCACTTCCCCCCTCTTAGTTATTTGCCTTGTTTCCAACACATCTATCTCTATTTTTATAGACTTTATGCAAGTTTTCTTAATATTTAATAATGCTTCTTTGTGGTTTTTTACATAAGGGTTTCCCATATAAAATCTTGAGTATATGTGTTCCTCTTATTATGTTATTTGTATTAATATTTCTCTACATTATGTATTAATTTAATTATTTAATTTTAGTTAGTATACATTACATGTATTAATTTAATTATTTACTTGTAGTTGCATTTACTAATAATCTAAATGAATTGAAAATAATATAAAATTCATTAGTTCACTAAGTTCAAACAATCACATCTAGGTATTTAAAGAAATTTGATGTGCATCTAATTCACATGGTTAAAATAAACTCATCATATATAGGCCATCTTTATACTTGAGAGCGTTGCCTTTATAAGAACTATAGAATCATGGAACAAATAAACAAGCATGAAAGATTGCAAATCAATACACACAGAAATCAAATGAAGTCACCATGAATAACTTAGAGAATTTGAGTACAAATAGGTGAGGAGAGGAAGTTGTGAGTTGAGGAAGGGACTCCTCAACCATGAGTGATGGTGAGTTTCCACCCTAAAAACTAGCATGAGGTGGCTAGTTAGTGGGGAACTCAGAAAAACCTCTCTTAAACTGCCCAACAACCTTGACACCTCAACGAGGCATGTGTCAAGATTGTATAAAGGAACACCTAAGTAGGCTTAATCTTACATGTATGAAATATATATACACTAACACCCCCTCTTAAGCATAACCTAGGTGGGTACAAGAAGGACATGTCCCAGCTACTAGGCCTGGTGAGGTACCCATGTACAAAGTGATCTCTCATGAAGTGGAGAAAGGTAGAAAACCTTGTGGAAAGAAACTACCCTCCAAAAGAGAGAAAAGATGCATGAAAAATTATACAAATGAAGAAGTACTACTTCTTTCACTGAGTACAATATATGATTCCTCCCATAAGAGAGAAAATAATAGAAGGTGTATGAGAACCCCCATAATACATGTCCTGCTATAGTGAGGCTAGATAGTCGACAAAGGATGCAGATGTAGATCCAAGAATGCTAAATTATGTTCCTTCCCTTGGGAAGAAATGAAATCACCTGAAGATGCAGGATATCTTTGTAGGAGTACAATTAACACTAAGAGGGGGGGTGAATTAGTGTTAATATAATAATTCAATTTTCTCACCTTTTACAAATTGTCAATGAACTTTATTATGAACTGAGATCAAATATTAACTTTACAATCATCAAATTGTTAAAAACTGATTATTAATGTAGATAAACAACACAAGATGTTTAACTCAAAGATATACCGAGTGGAAAACCCTCCAGGGGTAGAAAAACCACTCAAACTACCTCACTGGCTTAAATGAAAAACTTCAAGTTTACAAATGTCTCACTAACATATACAGAGGTCTCACGACCACAAGCCTCATTAGCATATGAAGGTCTCACTAACCACAAGCCTCACTAGAATATGAAGGTCTCACTAACCACAAGCCTCACTGGCATAGGAAGGTCTCATTGACCACAAGCCTCACTGGCATAGGAAGGTCTCACTGACCACAAGCCTCACTAGCATAAACAATCACCATCATCAAAGCATCAAACTTTGTGTGCAAGACATGATTGCCATTCAATCTGATTTGTACCATTTTATACTCTATGTTTCATCATACACTCTTATACCTCCTGTTTGATTTTCAAGTCAAAACCATACAAAATAATTCTACAAACAAGCTCCTCTTACAAATCTCTATAAACAAATTTACAACACTCTTCTCTTTGCAAATTGATTCACCTTTGATCTTAGTCTTTGAAACATGTGTCAATCTTTGTATGAAATAATTCATATGCATCAACAAACTACTGGTCTACAAGTTACTGATCTTCACACACAACTCTGAATAGTCATCAAACATTAAACATTGCAAATACTATGATGCCCTACACAAAACTAATCAGACATCATGTAGACAAATAAACATTCCTTTCAAAAACTCAAATCAATAATTACAAACTCCAAATATATCATACAAACAATTTTGGCCCTCCTTCATCGTTATACTTCACAAACAAGTCATCAGTCTTCAATCTTTTCCCTGAATTTTACTGGCCCTTCTGCTTCTTTCAAGAAAATTGTTTAGAATGTTCTGCATGAAATAGTTGTCTCTGTATGGTCTCTGTATCATCTCTACAATATAAATTTCTTTTCTCTCTTATGTTCATCTCTGCACATTAACATCCTTCTCCTCCATCTTGTTTTTCTCTCCAAACACCATTCAAAATAAAACTTCTTAAACCACTTCAATATCACATGAAAAGAAATTACATTCCAATGTTAGAGACCTCAGGCACACAAAAAAACATTCTATCTCAGTGTCAGTTCAAAAATTAGAAACAACACACCAAACTCTGCATGTTTGAAGAAGGAAAAAAACTTGATTTTTGGCTTTTATACTTACCAACCATCAAATTTAGAAATAGGGACTGACCGTTGAGCTTCCCTTCCCTTTTAAATCTTATCCTTTCGATATCAAACACCTGCCACTTGTCATTTAAACAACAGTCATTGATTAGCTTTTTCTTGCCATGCTCTTTGTGCCTTTACCTAATGACCGGGCACCCTAGGCATTGGGGTCAGTAAGAAAATGAAAAAGAAACCCTCAAGTTTGTCACTTAAGTGACCATAACCTCCTTGACCAAGCAACACACAATAATAACATAAAGTGTACTTTACACAGACGAGCAAACAAGGGTTTAAAAAGAGATGACTTAGGTTTTAAAGCATGATGAGGCTAAGAGTTTAGAGACATTAGAAGATGCAATTAGAAATGTAAAACCTTGATCATATAACTTCTAACATCTGTAATATGAACCTGCACCTACATCTACATTATATAGGATGATGATAGAGTTATCATGTCAACCTCCCTGTATTGCATTTTAAACCTCTTTGAAAACTTCAACCGTCATGAACCCATATCAAACTTTTCTCAACTCAACTTATCATGGCTAACATTATCAAACACAGAATGTCATACCATTTAACAAATTCTGACAAAATTGTCATGAACCAATAACAAGTCTGATAAGGTACGATAAATCATGAAAGGTATTGTCATGTGATTAACAAGATCAACTTGAGATAACTAAGAAGCCAAGAATGAAGATGAAGAATAAGACAACAACAACCTGATTTTCATGAACAAAACTAATCATGATAAGCCAACCAATGTCACTTCTACTAAAAGACCATGAAGACCATACCACTGTATGTTACTCCAACTACAACTGAGATTATGAAGACCATGCCACTATATGTTACTTGTAAGAGACCATGATATCACATGTCATATGTCATAGAAAGAAGGCATTAGATCTAAAATAAAATCATCAGAGATCAAATCAATGTCTCTATATCATGCTAACTGTATTGCATCTGTCAAGAGATGAGCATCAAATGCCAACTGTCATACCATACCAAAGATACACCATCTCAAACCCATCAAACTCCTCCATGACATCACAATCAACTCCTTTTGACATCAATGTAAAGACAGCAACCAAGATCATTACAACAAAACTCCCCCTTTGTCTTTGACATTGATGGCAAAACCATACAACTATCTCCCCCTTTTTGACATTGAATGTCAAACACAAACAAGAACATTTCAAAAATCATACCTGTGATAACATATCTGATGTCTGATAATTTGAAGAAGATAGATAAGAAGGTAACATCTTAAATCTAATATAAATCCTCTGTCGAAGATCTTCTATCAACTCTGTCAAAGGAAAGATTGTCCTTAGCACAATATAACATCAATTGGCATTCACTGTTTTAAGACCTCTATTCAAACTCTAAAATACCACTATCACTATCCTCTATCCTGTCAATAGTAGTTAAGAAGATACTTAGTGAAATGATCTCTGCCACCAAAGTATAATCTCTGTCAACATTACAGTGTACAAATACTGGATTCTATGAAGTCCTTTATTGATATGAGGATACAAAGCAAAGATCCCTCAATCAGAAGCAAAAGAACACAGTCACTACCATAAAAGAATATAGTCTTCTGATCACTGTTCAAAAGTTTGAAGATTCAACTTCATCAATCCAACAAAGATGACAAAAAATAATGAAAATGATCACCACAATAGAAGTCATAACCTTCTCCAACAAGAAGATTAGTCAAACATCAAACTCAACATCATCAAACACAAAGAAAACTGGTCTACACTTTATCAACCATCAAATGAAATTCAGGGCTTCAAAAAGATATTGGCAATGACTCCCCCTAAATCCAACATCCTAATCTCTATCAATAGTGAATGAAGAATACCTCTATCTCAGTCAACTGCAACTTTGAAAAACTATTGGGAGTGACCTTTTATTTGCCATGCTTATTTGAAATAACCTTTGAGTGAAATCAACATTATTTGCCTCATGTGATATCACCATAACTCAAATGAGAGAATCACATCATATCAAATATCAACTATGTGTCAACTATTTGCCATATGTATGCCAAACTGAATAACAACAAACAAAGGTACTCATTGTATGATCGTCAATGATATTATGTGTCAAACAACATCATAAGTAGCCAACTCCAAATAAGCCATGTCAAGAAGATCAAGAAGTGACTTCATACGACTGAACCAATGCAGTTCAGAGTAGGATCTCAACACATCAAAGCAACTCTACCAACCAATACGATGTGCTATTAAATATGTTGTGCCATACCAAGGTTATCAATATACCTGCATATACAACTGCTAATAAATCATTAAGCATTAGTCAAAGCAATGTTATTTCCTTGTCAAAGTTTGTAGAGCAGAATACTGCCCACTATTAGAGGAGCATCACTGTTAGGGAGACATGAAAGTACTTAACTCTGGAATGAGCTTTATTATTGTCACAGGATCACTGTCAAAGAGCCAGAAGATACACTTCATTAACTATCTAGCATTCAAGTAAGAGATCCATTTCACTGACCATTGTCACACTATGAACTATCACAGAGCATCAAACAATCAAAGATATGCTACCATCAAGTCCTAGACCAACAAGACTAACTCCTAAGTTTGCTAAACATGTCTGCACCTGTCTCATGCCATACAAAACATCTAGAGATACTCTTTGCAATATACTACTCAAACACCATATCAATGACCTTCTCTAAATAAGACTGTCAACCTTGTTCTTGAACCTGTTACACTTATGTGAACCTGAGATATGCAGAACTCAATCACACAAGGTATTGCCAACAACAATCCCTCAAACCACTGTGCTGCACTAACAAACCAAGATGCCCATAGAGCTCAAACCACTATCCTCTTGAAGCATCAAACACATGAAGAACAACATGATGCATAACATAATCACACATGAAGACATCCTTAATCACAACACAATTCTTCTTGATTATTTTTGACCAAAAACAAGGATCACATCATCAACTTGATTCAAGCATAAGATGTGAAGAGGAGGAGACAATATGATTATGCAACCAGACAACACATCTACTGAACTTCCTAGGAGTTTTAAAAAAATGAAACAATTTTACAACTCCCCTTATCTTTCTACTTCTTTGTTAAGCTGTTATGCATGTTTCTTGTGCATCATGCAAAAGATTAGGCTTAATCTTTTCTTTCACTTGTTTTAGCCTCCAAACTTTTACAAGTTCTTTTTTTTGTTCAAGTTTCTTCATCCAAACCTTTTCAACCTTTTTCTTTTTCCAACCATTCAAACTAGGTGATGCAATTCTTCCATACATTCTACAACTATATGATTTGTGTCCAAGAGTGTTGCAATTATAACAAACTATGTTACAATCATAATCAAATGACTGATAGTACATTTGAGCACTCATGTTAAGCTTCCATGTAGGATCATACCTTCTATGTACTTTACAATTTCTTTGTATGTGTCCAACATTATTGCACTTGTAACAAACAATATCAGTATTCCTTCTACAATCAACTGCTTTGTGTCCAAAATGATTACAATTATAACAATAACCATTAAATGAATAATTATACCTATAAATGTATGCTTGTTTTACTAGAGCGGTTCTTCTAAAATTTCTTCTTCTTTGATTATAGATTTTGCCTTCAGGAGCAGCAATTTGATAATTCAAATCAATTTTCTTTCTAGGACTCTCTCTGACTTTAGAAGACTCTCCTTCTTCAAAACCAAGTCCATTAGTGTCTCCATATAGTTTTTGTTTACCAAGCATCTCATGTAGCTTGCTTGTACTTTCTTCAAACTCCTTATACTTCTTAGATAAAGCCTTAAGACAATCATATTCTTTTCTCAGATTGATAATATCACCCTCTAATTTTAGATTCTCAATCCTTCTAACTTCAAGGCCAGATTTTGAAACATCTGCTATCCTCTTAGCTTCCTCAATTTTAGTCTTTAATCCGACAATTAATTTGTCTGAATCATCAATTTGTGTCTTTAAACTCACAATTTGACTTCTTGCCTCTTCAAGTTTAGAGAATGCTTTGTCTTTGAAGTCTTTTTCTTGTTGTAGCTGCAATTGTAATTTTTGGTTCTCCTTTTTATATTTCCCGAGTTCACTTAGAGCACATATGAGCTCACCTTCAACATCAACTTCAAACTCTTGTTCATCATCACTTATAATGTTAGCTTCTTCTGAAAGAAATTGGACCTCAACATCTTAATGTGAATGTCTTCTATCATTGTTATTCTTCTGAGATAACAAGTTGTCCTCTCCTTTATCATCACCTTGATAAATTATTTTCAATTCCTTCCATATATCCTGAGCTGTATCACAATACATCACTTTACAGAAAACATGATTAGATAATCCAAATAAAATAGCCTTCTTTACAATGTCATTGAATTCATGAGCCTCTTTATGACTTGTATCATTAGGTGATAGAGAAGAAGTAAAATAGCCATTCTCTATAGACATCCATACACCATATCCTAATGAAAATAGATATGCTTGCATCCTAAAACACCAAATACGAAAGTCTAAACCATCAAAGAAGAGAACATTTGAAAACACTTTCTCTTCAACCTGTGAGACATTTCTATCAACTGATAATCTATCAACATCTGGAATTGATATAGACTGGACCTTCTCATCAAAATGAGACTTGACATTTCTCATGTTCTTATTTCTTTTGTACTTACCCATTATACTCCACCCTCAAGATCTACCCAAGCCGATTAGACTATAACAGGGAACATGTGCTCTGATACCAATTGTAGGAGTACAATTAACAATAAGAGTGGGGGTGAATCAGTGTTAATATAATAATTCAATTTTCTCACCTTTTACAAATTGTCAATGAACTTTATTATGAACTGAGATCAAATATTAACTTCACAATCATCAAATTGTTAATCACCAATTATTAATGCAGAGAAACAACACAAGAAGTTTAACTCAAAGATATACCAAGTGGAAAACCCTCTAGGGGTAGAAAAACCACTCAAACTACCTCACTGGCTTAAATGAAAAACTTCAAGTTTACAAATGTTTCACTGACATATACAGAGGTCTCACTGACCACAAGCCTCACTGGCATATGAAGGTCTCACTGACCACAAGCCTCACTGGCATATGAAGATCTCACTGACCACAAGCCTCACTAGCATAGGAAGGTCTCACTAACCACAAGCATCACTGGCATAAACAATCACCATCATCAAAACATCAAACTTTGTGTGCAAGACATGATTGCCATTCAATCTAATTTGCACTATTTTATACTCTGTGTTTCATCATACACTCTTATACCTCCTGTTTGATTTTCAAATCAAAACCATACAAAATAACTCTTCTACAAACAAGCTCCTCTTATAAATCTTTGTAAAAAAATTTACAACACTCTTCTCTTTGCAAATTGATTCACCTTTGATCTTAGTATTTGAAACATGTGTCAATCTTTTCAAGAAATAATTCATATGCATGAACAAACTTCTAGTCTACAAGTTACTGATCTTCACACACAACTCTGAATAGCCATCAAACATTAAACACTACAAATACTGTGATGCCCTACACAAAACTAATCAGACCTCATGTAGATAAATAAACATTCCTTTCTAAAACTCAAATCAATAATTACAAACTCTAAATGTATCATACAAAAATTTTTGGCCCTCCATCATTATACTTCACAAACAAGTCATCAGTCTTCAATCTTTTCCCTGGATTTTACTGGCCCTTCTGCTTCTTTCAAGAAAATTGTTTACAATATTTTGCATGAAATAGTTGTCTTTGTATGGTCTCTGTATCATCTCTACAATTTAAATTTCTTTTCTCTCTTATGTTCATCTCTGCACATTAACATCCTTCTCCTCCATCTTGTTTTTCTCTCCAAACACCATTCAAAATAAAACTTCTTAAACCACTTCAATATCACATGAAAAGAAATTACATTCCAATATTAGAGACCTCAGGCACATAAAAAAAACATACTATCTCAATCTCGGTTCAAAAATTAGAAACAACACACCAAACTCTGCATGTTTGAAGAAGGAAAAAAAACTTGATTTTTGGCTTTTATACTTACCAACCATCAAATTTAGGAATAGGGACTGATCGTTGATCTTCCCTTACCTTTTAAATCTTATCCTTTCCATATCAAATGCCTGCCACTTGTCATTTAAACAACAGTCATCGATTAACCTTTTCTAGCCATGCTCTTTGTGCCTTTACCCAATGACCGGGCACCCTAGGCATCGGGGCCGGTAAGAAAATGAAAAAGAAACTCTCAAGTTTTTCACTTAAGTGACCATAACCTCCTTGACCAGTCAACACACAATGATAACATAAAGTGCACTTTACATAGACGGGCAAACAAGGGTTTAAAAAGAGATGACTTAGGTTTCAAAGCATGATGAGGATAAGAGTTTAGAGACATTAGAAGATGAAATTAGAAATATAAAACCTTGATCATATAACTTCTAACATCTATAATATGAACCTGCACCTGCATCTACATTATATAGGATGATGATAGAGTTATCATGTCAACCTCCCTGTCTTGCATTTTAAACCTCTTTGAAAACTTCAACCATCATGAACCCATATCAAAGTTTTCTCAACTCAACTTATCATGGCTAACATTATCAAAAACAAAATGTTATACCATTTAACAAATTCTGACAAAATTGTCATGAACCAATAACAATTCTGATAAGGTATGATAAAGCATGAAAGCTATTGTCATGTGCTTAACAAGATCAACTTCAAATAACTAAGAAGCCAAGAATGAAGATGAAGAACAAGACGACAACAACCTGATTGTCATGAACAAAACTAATCATGATGAGCCAACCAATGTCACTTCTACTGAAAGACCATGAAGACCATGCCACTGTATGTTACTCCAACTGCAACTGATATTATGAAGACCATGCCACTATATGTTACTTGTAAGAGACCATGATATCACATGTCATATGTCATAGAAAGAAGGCATCAGATCTAAAATAAAATCATCAGAGATCAAAGCAATGTCTCTATATCATGCTAACCATATTGCATCTATCAAGAGATGAGCATCAAATGCCAATTGTCATAGCATACCAAAGATACACCATCTCAAACCCATCAAACTCCACAATGACATCACAATCAAGTCCTTTTGATATCAATGTAAAGACAACAACCAAGATTATTACAACAATCTTTCATGCGAGAAGATGTATATATTATCTTGAATCATGATGAAGCTAATCCAAGGATGATGATGCCCATGTCAATGTCATCGAAGAGTGCTCAAGTGTCCCCATGTCAATGCCGAAGGATGCCATAATAAAATCAAATTCATGCCTAATAGATGAAGATGATGATAATCCAGAACCATGTGTAGATGGATGTAGAGCATGAATATCCAAAGAGGATAATGGTGGTACAACTTCATCAAAATTGTCATTGAAGAGAACACTAATATCCTCAATGTGTGCTTCCATGTCAATAATACAAGACTCCACAAATAGACAAGTGATGTCAGGTAGAAATCTAAATCTATCCCAATTAGTAATACTAGGAAGAATGATATCCTGTTGCAAGGAAGTGTTGGAAGCTCTTGAAGGAGCGACTCTGAAATATGATGAAGCAACAGGAGGAGTGATGACTTCTTCTATGTCAATTGGACATTCTATTTCTATATCATGATTAGGGATGTATGTTGTGATCATAGTAGGATCATGTGGGAAGGGAGAATTGCTTGAGTCTCCATGTATTTCTTAAATTTTGATCCATAATGCATGTGGATGGTCAATATCCATGATGGCATACAAAGCAGCTTCTGGTATATGTAAGCTAATTAATCCAAAAATGTGATCATGATTATTGAACCACTTATCCTTGTGAGATTCTTTACCTAGTTCAGGGATAAGTCCATACAGATATGGCATGAGATTATGATACCTGAGCTATTTCAGGATACCATCACACCAATACTTATTATCCTTGTTTGGGTTGATACAGAAGAGTGAGTTTCATATCCCATGATTTTAGAACAAATTAATTCCTTTAGACATAAAATCAACACATTAACCAACCTTGATTATATTTTAGATCATCCCTTAGTTTGACATTTTATAAAGATGGTGCGATTCAGGCATCCAATTTGGGTAAAAAATTGGTACTTTATAAATTAGTGCGGTTTTGAGCCCAGTGGATTTGTGGCAAAAAATAAACTACTTTTGCAAAAACAACTCTTGAATACAAGTTATTGGGAAAAAGTTATTGAGGTATGAAAATTTTCCCAATATACCTAAAAAGTTGTACAAAATGCAAAAATTTCCAATATTTTTGCACCTATGGGAAGAGAAAAAACAAATTTTAGGTGAAAAATTTTTCTGGGGGATGAAATTATGGCAAAACTGCCAAAAATATGGCAATGAAGTCTAGATGAAGCAGGGGAATGGTGGCCTCCCAGCTCCTTCTAGGATGATTTCAGCCAAATCAACCTCTATAGGGTCAATTGGGGTTGATTTGGGAACTTCCCCTATCACCCTTCTTTCTCCACCAATGTCAGCTTTTGTACATGTGCCCATCCAAGGGCGAGGTTAGCGTAGGTTGAAGGGTGTCATAATTTTAAACCCTCCACTATCCTTTGCATGTGAAGCCTCTGTATGAGCACTCTGCATGTGAAGCCAGGGGCTTGTGTTGGAGGCTAGAGGCCTGCATGAGCATGAGACTAAGGGATTAGAAAGGAGTTCATGGGTCTTATGAGGGGTTCACAACTCCAATGGAGCTTGCGACATCTTGATATAGGCCATTGACCTTTCAATAAGGCTTGTAGCCTTTCAATAAGGCATGCAACTATTTAAAAATAGGGACGTGGCCCTTCTTAAATAGAGGCACGACCTACCTTGTGCACACCTGCCTCAGCTTTGACTTTCGCTATGTTTTAGTGTGTCTTGTCTTCCTTCTATGAAATGGTTACACACTGCCACAATCACGAACCATAGTGTGCCTTGGTTTAGCCTTTTAGCCTGCAACAATGATACCTCCAATGGCTGATGATTTGTACATAGAAAAAAACTAGACCACAATACATATAACATAGAAAATAATAAGTTTAATGCAAAATGACTACAATCTTATGGTCTGTCGCATCCTCCTCCTACTCTGATACCATATAAGAACTAGAGAATCACATAGATGAATAAACAAGCATGAAAGATTGCAAGTAAATATGCACAAAAATCAAATGAAGTTTCCATAAATAACTTGGAGAAGTCAAGTACAAATAGGTGCGGAGACGAAGTTGTAAGTTAAGGAAAGGACTCCTCAACCATGAGTGGTGGCAATTTGCCTCTCTAAAAACTAGTGTGAGGTGGCTAGTTAGTGGGATAATTAGTGACACCTCTCCTAAACTACCCAACAACCTTGACACCTAAATGAGGCATGTGTCAAGATTGTATAAAGGGACACCTATGTAGGCTTAAGCCTATGTGTATGAAATATGAAATATATATACACAAATAGTCTTTGTATAGTTGCCTAAGGCCATAAAGCTAGTGTATCAAGGGGGTTGACCTAGGAGAACTTGACTATAGAAATCTAACAGCTTCTCTTGAGATATTTTTAATTATTATCATCCTTATGCACATTCAGATAATAGAGGCTATAATAAAGTAGGTAGGAAAAGCTGCTATCTATGAAGTCAGATCTCTACTTCTCAAGATTGACCATGAGACACTTGGGATTGACCTATAGGAAATTCTAAGTTTGTTTTGATTCCAAGATAGTGATTATACGAAAGTCAATACTTTCTAAACATTGATGAATAGATTTTACTATAATAGCCATCTTGGTTACTACACTTTTTTCTTACACATCAAGTACTAACTGAATTGATCAAGGATCTTCTATTTGATTTAGAAGTGCCAACCTTATAGACTTACCAACTAAAGTTGTGGCAACAAATCTATGTGACAAATCATATATTTGTACTAGAACATGGTAAATTCCCAATGTTAGGGTCATCCTTAGACCAAGACCTAAACCTTGCATGCCACTAGAAAAAGCCTATCTAAACATTATGAAATCAAGTAGCTCTTGGCATCTATCACTTGTATGCTACTGGAGAAATCTTGCTAACCCTATGATATAGCTAAATACTTCTTTAGGTAGAGCATGCTCCTTGACTATTTTTAGTTGTGCATTCCTTAACTAGGCACATGCTAAGATTAGATGCCCTTGCGCTTTTATTAGCACGTTTATATTTAGCTAGGTGTCTACGTTAGCTTATCCTAAGTTAAGTAGTTATATGCCTATCTTTGGTCCACTACTATTCTTAGGCTTGCTTTTCCTATTCAAGTACATCTATTCTTAGAGACTAGATGCCTATATGTACTTGATCATTGAGCTAATTCATTCATCTCTTTTTGCTTTACATATTGCTTGTGTTTTGACGGTGTTGAGTGTCTGATTGTCTTGTCACTCATGACTCGGTACTTGCATTCTCTTAGTTGATCCTAATTTTGACATGGTATCAAAGCGAGAATGGTTTAAGGATGCTCAGTCTAGTATTTTGCACAGTCAAAATTTTGTAAACATAGCATAACCTTTAAAATTCATAAGTTATAAAATTCACAAGTTTCAATTGGTTTGAGAGGGTGAAAAACCCTTGTTTAGAAGGGTCATACCCCTATTTTGAAGGGCCATGGGCCACAACATAGGTTGTGGGCCACAACATGGGCCATAGGATCCATTAGACCCATCAAAGGCATGAAAAAAATCATAAGCTACCCTTGAATCTTCTCGCAAAAAGTTTTTTTGTAGGTTTTTGAAGGGTTTTTTATCTTGTTTCCAACCAAGCAGCCAAATCAACCCTCCAATTAGCAAAAATGACCTACACATAGTTAAATGACTATCTTAGAGAGTTATTTTGGCACGATTCAAGCTTGCACATAGAAAAATGACCTACAGATTGGATCCTTCTTGGTCGCCTTTGCTCCAAAATGCCTAGATCACCCTTAATTTGCCTAGAAATCTGCAATTCACCCTTCCAATAGAAAAACACCCAACAAACAGGTGAATCGTCCAAATTTTTATCTGTGTTTTTTCTAGTGCTTGCAAATTTGTTTCATCTAGGGCATGTTTTTGTCCAAATTTGCCCAGAATTGTGCCCTAAAATTATTTTTAATTTGGGGCTTTTTTCATTTTTTGGCTTGAAGCTATATTTAAAATTAGTTTAAAAAGCTTTTTTTCTAAATTAAAGATAAATCTCCTATTTTAATAGTTGAAAGAGCTTTTTTTCTCCTCTTTGTAAAGTTTTATTTTCTCCAAAAATATATTTTTGACAAATAAAACTAAAGTGCATTTAAGATGTAGTGCTATTTTTAGGCAAAAGTTGAATCTCTTGTAATTGGAGACTCATTTGAGTGCCAAAAATTGGATTCTCTTATAAACCAATTTGTGCTCAATTGCATTATTTCTATAAATTGCCATTTCCAACACAAAATTGTACTCAGTTTTGCTCATGCACTCATTATAAAGTACCAAATTAGGGATAATCACAACATAATAACATGGATTTGTCTCAGTGTCATGTGGTTTGTCTTTTCTCTTTTTTCATTTCTTCAGTTCAATTGCAACATGGACTCTAATCAAGCTATTACAAGGTTAACCCCATTTAATTACTATGACTAGAAATCCAAAATTCACCTTATGTTGAAAAACAAAAGGTTATATAGGGTTATAATGGGCACTGAAATGGAACCCTTTGATGATGATTCCAAGGTGAAGTGGTTCAACAAATGTGATTAGGCTTTTGGATTTTTGTGTCTAAGTATATCTCCTAAGATCCTTTTTCACGTGGAAACCTTGAAAACTCCCAACAAGTTATGTCTCACCCTTGAGAAACTCTTTGGGAAGGTTGATGAGATGAGAGATCACGAGTTGGAGAATGATCTAATTAGTCTAAGTTGGAGTACATTTTCTACCTTAGAATACTTCTTCACCATGTTTAAATCTGTCAGGTTGCAATTATAAGAGTGTGAAATTGACAAGAAAAATGATCAACTTGTTCTCTTGATTGTCTCCAAAATAGGTCTTGAATACTCTATGTTTGTGTCTACATTCTATTCCATGAAGAGAGTACTTGGAAGTACCTAGACAATACAATCTCTTGATGAATTTATTGCCGACTTAACCAGAGAGCAAGATAAGTTAATCCACATGGGCACTATGAAGTCCTCAAAACGTCAAGCCCTAGTAGCTAGAAATGGAAAACAACAATAGGCTTCAAGCATCAAAGGAAGAAACATAACACTTAGAAGGATAATGAAACAAAGAAAGAATAGAAACCTAAGACCTCTAAAAGTCACATAGAAACTTCATCCAATCAAGGGCATCCTAAAAAGGATAAAGTAAAGTGTGCCTACTATAAGAAGACATGGCATGATGAGCACAAGTGTATGAAGAAGAAGGTTAATCACCTCATGCATCTCCTAGAGAAGAACAACATAGGTGTAACTAAATCTTTCAAAGAGTCCTCATCAACCCAAGAAACTTCTAAGTCAAAAGGTAAAGAGAAATTCAAGGGCAAGGCTCTTGTTGCAATTGCATCTTTAGCATCTTCATGAATCATTGACTTTGGTGCCTCACACCATATGGGTTCTTCACAGGTTGAGTTCACTTCCTTAGAACCCCACATCATCTCCACCATTACCTTACGTGATGACACTCCAGCAAAAATTGTTGGGAGAGGGTCTGTTGAAGTTGAGGGGGGGACATTCACTAATGTTCTTAGTGTACCTTTACTTTCAGCTAATCTCCTATCTATGTACCAGATCACACACATAGGCAAGGGCCTGAGAGTATAGTTTACACCAGATTTGGTTGAGATCAGAGTTGCACAACAACTTATTAGCATTGGGAAGGGTAGATCACTAAGCCAAGTTGTATACCTTCTCATATTTTTCCCCTAATGTTTCTTCGATCGTATTGCTTACTTATTCAGTGGGGTTAGAAAACTATGGCATGAGTGGTTTGGTCATCTCAACTATTGCTATATTAAGTAGCTTAGACAATATGATATGGTTACATGATTGCCTAGTGTTAGATTCTCTAAGGGTCTTTGTGAGGGATGTGCCCTTGGGAAGCATCCTGAAGAAAGATTTGACAAAGGCAAATCATGGAGAGTGACAAAAATCTTGGATCTTGTTCATAGTGATGTATTTGGGGATTTTCCCCATCCATCTTTTACTAAGGCTAGGGTAAGTACAAGAAGTTGGGTCCACTTTTTGGCCAAAAAATAGAAGACTTTTTCTTGAAAATCAAATTTTGTCATAGTTGGAGTAAAAATTTAAAGCACTTTCACATAGAATATTAATATGATGTAAAATATGAAATGTAGTACTTTGTTTCTAGTTTTCAAATATGTGATTTATTCTAATACCTAGATGATAAAATTTGTTTTTTAGAGAATGTACAAAAAGTGGCTTTTTAAAAGTCATTTGTTTTGGGCTAAAACATGCACGTGTACGACCAACATAATTTGACCTAAATGAAAGTATTTTTCTAATTCATTTTATGGAAAGATGCATATGATATTGAAGTTTGATCAAGTTTTTTACTAGCCCTAATTTGTTTTTATTAAAACCCCTCATGTACGACCAACACAATTTGAGCTAAATTAATTGTAACATGAATTTTATTTATCATCGTGTGTAGAATGATGTCCAGATTGGTTAGGCATAAATTATTTTTCAAAAAATATTCAAATCAAAAGTTAACAAAAATAGTAATATATGTTATTTCAAGTTTATGACAATTTTTGTTTAAAAAATTAATAAATGCAAAAATATGTTCAACACTAAAAAAATTATTTATTTGAAAACTAGACATTGTCATCTGTAATGGGTTTTTATTTCATCTAAAAATTCTTAAAAAAAAAAGTCATCGGCCATATTGGAAAAGTCATTCTTTCCAAAAATTTTGAAGCTTTTTGATTAAAAAATAAATAATAAATAGAAAAGTTACTTTTTTTAAAAACCAGACATTATCATCTGAAATGGGTTTTATTTTTATCCAAAAATTCTAAATTTTTTTTTGTCATCCTTATTGCCAAAATCCATCCCTTCTAAAAATATTTTATCCTGAGTGTTCCACTAAAAGTGGACCCAACTTCTTGCACTTACCTGCTAGATATGTCCTCACCTTCAGATGACTTCTCTAGGTACACATAGGTCTACTTCCTTCGACATAAGTCTGAAGTCTTCGACCACTTTCAAGATTTCAAGGCTCTTGTTGAGAAATAATCAAGGAAGGTCATCAAGGTTCTTCAAACAGATAATGGAGGAGATTATGTTAATAATAGGTTTGAGTAGTTTTTCATAGCAGAGGGAATATGCTTGTAGCATACAATTACTTATATTCCTTAGCAAAATGGTGTTGCAAAACATAAGAACAAAACCTTGAAAGAGATGGAAAATTTCATGATACACTCCAAGGACCTTACACCATAGTACTGGGAAGAAGCAATCAGCTATGCATGTTACATCCAGAAACATGTTCCTCACAAAGCCTTGAAGGTATAACACCTTTTGAAGCTTGCAAAGGAAGGAAACCTTCATTTGAGTACTTCAGGGTTTTTGGATCCTCAGCTATAGCACAAATACCTTCCTAGAATCACAAGGCAATGAAACCTCAGTCCAAACCTTGCATCTTTGTAGGGTATCTAGAAGGTGTGAAAGGTTAACGTCTCCTACATCCAACTACAAATGAGTTGTTCATTGAGAGGAGTGTTACGTTTTAGGAAAGTCCCAATGACTCTTCACTTGACATTCCTCCTTCCTTTGTGGACTCATTCAACTTTGATGATACATCTTTTGATGACTCAGACCATCCATAGGTGATTCCTAAGATAGAGATTCTTTCTTCCAGTTCAGATAGTGAAGACCATGATGTGGTTTCATCCTCATCCTCTT
The DNA here is from genome assembly GCA_027924645.1 of Cunninghamia lanceolata. NCBI lineage: Eukaryota > Viridiplantae > Streptophyta > Pinopsida > Cupressales > Cupressaceae > Cunninghamia > Cunninghamia lanceolata. The sequence goes on along the minus strand of BSBN01000219.1, from coordinate 10,835,864 downwards.
CTGGACTTGTTTTGAGGTTGATCTTTCAGCACCTAATTCACCCACATCACAACCCCTTTGGGCAAGACAGAGACTTTAGAGTGCAAGGGCATGGGTAGGAAATCTAATAGATGGGAGATGTACATGGTCAGACTATACTTGAGTGGGCCACATGCTTACTTTTCCTCAGCCTCTGATCCACAAATCTTTAGAGGCTTCAAGCTTACCTAAGTGGGATGATGCTATGAATGAGCAATATGATTCCTTAATGAGAAATCACACTTGGGATTTGATACCTCTTCCTAAGGGACAAAAGATGGTTCAATGCAGATGGATCTATTGGACCAAGTATGTAGTAGATGGGTTAGTTGATAAGTATTAGGCACATTTGGTATCTAAGGGGTTTTCAAAAGTTGTTGGTATTGACTATACAAAGACCTTTACACTTGTGGCCAAGATGACTTCCATACGACTCACACTTGCTATTGCCACAACACATGGTTGGGAAGTGCACCGGATGGATGTGAAGAGTGCTTTTCTTCATGGAGACCTTGAGAAGGAGATCTACATAGAACAAGCACTAGGGTTCATTTAGGATTCATCCTTAGTACATGTAGACCTCAAAAATCTCTCTATAGCCTAAAACATGCCACTTGGGCTTGGTATGCCAAGATGAATTCCTTCCTCCTTTCTTCAAGTTTTGCTAGGTGCCACTCAGATCCCAACATTTATCTTCTATGATAGGATGATTCATTGTTAATGTTGGTACTTTATGTTGATGATCTTTTGATCACTAGGAGATCTACATCATCTATTGAAGTAGTGAAGACAACTCTTCAGGATAGGTTTGTTATGACAAACCTGGGATTACTGCATTACTTCCTTGGCATTAAGATTTCACAGAAAGACTTAGGGATCACTTTAGCATAGCCTAAGTACACTCTCGATCTTCTTGCTCAGTTTCACATGACTGATGTAAGCCATCCGCTACTCCTTTTCTATCTGGAGTTAAGCTTGAGACTAACTGTGCTACACCATTGGTCGATGCTACCTTTTATCGACAACTAGTTGGCAGTATCATCGATTTGACCCATACTAGGCCAGATATTTCATATGCAGTTGGCATGGTTTCAAGATTCATGTAGGAGTCTCATGAGCTACACTAGAAAGTAGTTAAGAGAATCCTTCACTACCTTCAGGGGACTCTCAGATTTGGGATTCATTACACATATGGCACTGAGGTTAACTTACTTGGATACACAGATTCAGATTAGGCCTGTGATACTCAGAATCACAAGTCCACTTATGTTCCTATTTGTTGGTCTAGCAAAAAGAAGAATGTTATTTCTTTATCATCCATAGAGGCAGAGTATAGGGGAGCTGTTAATGCAGCTACTAAGGCTCTTTGGCTTTAGGGCATTCTTATTGAGTTTGGCATTCCATTCAGACAACCCACAATCATCAATTATGACAACCAAAGCACCATTCAGATATGTAGGAATCCAACATCAGAGGGCCAAGCATATAGAGGTTCATATGTATTACATTTGGGAGCTTATTCATGTAGAGGTCATTGACTTAGTATTTTACCAGTCCTTGGAGCAGGTCATTGAAATCTTCACTAAACCCTTCACCGAGAGCAAGTTCATTCATTTGTGAGCTCTTCTTCAGGTACAATCCACTTCATCACTAGTGTCATCCTCAGGGGGCTTTCTAGCCTCTTCACTTTTTCTTTTCTCTCTTTTGGGAGAGTTTTTTCCCATGAGGTTTTCTCCCTTTCTCCGCTTTATGAGAGATTGCATCGCATTGCATTGTACATGGGTACTTGATCAGGCCTAGTTGTCAGGACCCATCTTCATTTAGCCCTCCTAAGCTATGCTTAAGGGGGGTGTTAGTGTAAATTAAGCTCACTTAGGTACGGCTATATTTAGTTGTGCATTCCTTAATTGGGCACATGCTAAGACTAAGTGTTGTGCTTTTGTTACCACGTCTATGTTTAGCTAGATGTCTAGGTTAGCTTATTTTAAGTTAAGTAGTTACATGCCTATCTTTGGGCCACTACTATTCTTAGGTTTGCTTTTCCTATCTAGGCACATCTATTCTTAGAGACTGGATGCCTATATGTACATGATCATTGAGATAATTCATTCATCTCTTTTTTCTTTGCATATTGCTTGTGTTTTGACAGTGTTGAGTGTGTGATTATCTTATCACTCATGACTCCATACTTGAATTCTCCTAGTTGATCCTGATTTTGAAAGTAACAAAACAAATCATAGAATAATCTCAAAGGAAATTCACATCATTCCATTATTACTCAAACACAATATTTATTAGTTAGAAACTCAATCCCTTAATAGTACTATTATACAACATTCTAATTCTGAGTACACAATATTTACATGTATTACCAATCATAAAGCTTAACATACAATTACCCATCAAACTGATATAAAGGTAAAACACCATATCATATGAATGATAATACTTATTATTAGTTTCTCACATTTGGCAGAGACAATCAGAAGAAGTTCCATCCTGATTCAACATAGATCTAGGCACATATTTATAGTAGGCAGATCTTCCACACACATTAATATTTGTTCACACCATTAGATAATTGTTGGCAACTTGGCAAACATCATTGATGAAGACACTGTTGGCATGACTAAGAGTGACTAAGTATGATGTTTGATTGGTGTTGTCATTGATGGAAACAAGGAATAAGGATGCAACAAGAAACAAGGATTCAGAAGGGTTGTGAGGTTATAGTAATCCTCATGAAGTCAAGTGTACAGAGAATTCTGGTCTAGAAAGAAGACATGCATTTTGGCTAAGTGTTGGAAGAGTATAGAGAAGACTACAGAGCTATAGTGATATGATCAGCATTAGTCCACAGTTGAAGATCTTGTCTTGTAATTCTGGTAAGATGTTACTAATCCTCAAGTGATCCCAAATCAAAAGTTTCATCTTCTGATCATCTCCAAAAGTATAGTTTCAAGAAGCATAAGTTCAACTTAGTAGAGAATAGTCTTAAACATGATAGAATGTCACTTTGATTTGGTCTACATTTCTCTGGTAATAGATATTTACTTCTATGGTTTTTGAGGTGTTGTAAACACATGTTTGAAATCTCTAAATCGAAAGTACAGAGTTTAAAGTCTACCTGTAAGATAGTTATAAGATCTTAAGTATTGCTACATGCTTTGACAATATTTGACAGTGACAAAGTCTGTGTTCTAATAGTATGCATTTTTCTACATGTTAAAATTATACTCTACGGTTCTGAGGACAAGCTTGGGGATGCCTAAAGAGTCTTAGTTGTGAATTTGAAGAAGTTTTGTGGTTCGCATTGAAAGTTATGATCTTATAGTTGATCTAAGTCTGTGATAGTCAATTTGTGAAGCTGACCTAATACTGGGATCTGTGTGTGGAAGAATCTAGTGATTGGAGTCATATCCTGGAGTCATATCCTAAGTGATCCTACATTATAAGCTGATATAGAAAAAATGTATTTCAAGTATTGTTTTGGTTCGCAAAGTATTTTGGTAAATTATTTAGGCCAACAAGCTACACTTTGTATAACTACATGTTTCATCCTAGTAGGTTGACCTAATTTGAAGTTTGTAAGCATTGTAGGTATATATATGAGATTCACTTTGGTGTTTGAAGTGTGTGTTGTGAATATGAATGTGAATGTGCGACCTGTATGAAGTTTTGTGATCCAATCAGTGTGACAAGTGTTTGAGAAGAAGTTTTATGAAGAGTAGAGAAGTGTGACAGAGAAGATTAGGATGAAGAGTTTTGAGACATTATTCTAAGCTTCATTGGAGCTGTACCTCATGCATTTGTAGATGCAATTACAACAGTTCATTTTGGAAGTGAGCCAATCATTCTCTCTTTCTTTTTCTCTTGGAAGTGAGCTTGTATGTAGTGAGCATCTTTCTAGATAGTGAGTCCTTAGGGCAGTGAGCCTCTTTGTAATTTGGTATTGTTACTACATAATATATTGTGAGCTAACACTCACTGTGGTTTTTCCCTTATTGGATTTTCCACATAAAAATCTTAGAATTCATGTGTTATGGTTTATGGTTGTGCTTTCTATGCTTGATTTGCTTTATTGTTATTCAATTGGATTAATGGTTTAATAAGTGAATGGTTTAATAGAATACTGATTCACCCCCCTTTCAGTATTCTAGGTGTTCAACAATTGGTATCAGAGCAAGGTTCCTAGGAAGAAGTCTAACAACTTGAGGAAGATCTTGGAGATTGAACACATGGCATCTAGAAGGTATCCTACTCCTCCTAAAGAAATTCATCCAACTAGAATTATAGATGAAGAGTGCATGCATGTATCAGTGAAGAACTCAAAATAGCTCTTGAAGACCTTGAAAGGACTAAAGAGGAAAACAAGGATCTAAAAAAAATGTCAAGGAAGCAAATGAGTGCATTAGGAAGTTGAGGGAGCAAGTCAAGAAGTTCAAAGAAAAGTATAAGGAGGTTAGTGAACAATTGAGATCAGCAAATCAAATCTTGGATGATCTGAAAATGCAAATTGAAGATAAGGCAAAAGTAGAAGAAGACCTAAATCAATTGATGAAAGGCAAATCAGAAGAATGTGCAAAGCTTGAAAATGAAGTTGTGAAACTGAAGTCAGATTTGGAGAAGGTAAAGAGCTATGAAGAAAAGTTCAAGATAAGTTCTACAAAAATCAAGATGAGATGCTTTCTAGCCAGAAGAACCTTGATGACAAAGAAGGATTGGGATTTGAAAAAGGTGAAAGTTCTAAAATAGGTCAAGCAATGAATGTTGAGAAGAAGAAGGATAAAGGCAAGCAGATCTGAAATCAAAGGAATGGACCTAGAAAACCACTATTTAGGCAACCAAATGCTCAAAGGTACCCATCTTTCAATGGTTATTGTAATTCATGCAATAAGTTTGGTCATAAGGCTACTCAATGTAGGAGCAAAATGAATCAAAATGTTCCATCCTTCTCCAGTCAGTGCTTTACATGTAAGAGATTTGGGCATAAAGCTACTGAATGTAGAAGTCAGATAAGGAATGGTTATAACAATGGAAGGAATGCTCAATCTTTCAGAGGTAACTTCTTTACATGCAAGAGAGTTGGTCATAGAGATAGTGAATGTAGAAGTCAGATAAGGAATGGCTATAACAATGGAAGAAATGCTTAATCTTTCAATGGTAACTGCTTTACATGCAATAGATTTGGACATAAGGCTAATCAGTGCAAATCCATAATGAATGGAAGGAACAATAGTCAGAGGAATGTTGTGTGTAACAATTGCAATAGACCTAGACATATTGCAAGATTCTACAGAAGCAAGAACATAAAGAAGGATGATCCAATAGAAAGGAAGAAACTAGTACAAAAGGTTGATGCAATAGAAATCAAGAACGAGATGAACAAGATGTGGGTTAAGAAGGATGTTATTGAAGCCAAGAATGTGTCTGTGCCAGACTCTAGTGCAAAAAGTTCCTTTGGGAAGGGAATTGGGAGCTCTGGCTTAGGGGGAGCTTCAATGATAAATCTTATTCTCCTAGCTAGAAAAGTGGTGCTGATAGCCAACACAAAGATATGAGCTGAAGAATAGTATATCAGATCTTTTGAAGAAAATTCTAGTAGAAAAGAGTCTAATGAGGAAGATTGTAGAGCAATTTGTGTTGACTATGTGTAGTAGAGGAAGTGTTGACAACTTTTTGGAAATAAGCATTTATGGCAACTAGGTTTTAATGAAAAGGGTTGATAAGCAATATCATTCAAAGGAAATTCACTTTACATTCTAGTTTTCAAGCAACCAAGGAGATCTGAGCGGTGAAGCAAAGGTGAACTCAAGTAAATCCTAACCAAAAGCGAAGAACAAGGTATTTATAGTCACCACTCTTGCAAAGTTTTTGTTGAGCTATGAAAATGTCTACCCCACAAGTTGTTGAGATAACTGATTGGCCCAAACCTAAGTTCAAGAAGCATCCATTTAAATCTCTAGAAACAAACCTTGATGGTGCATTTTCTAAAGTGCCCTATGGCATAATGCATAATGAAGATATTAAGGCTTACATCCATGCCAATATGGAAGAGTATGATCATGTAAAATTAGGGCAAGTTTATTTGGATGAATTGTCGAGTGATAAATTTGAATTGAAGGAAGAATTTAGTGCTTTGCATGAGAATAAATTGGACACATGGATAGATTTTCCTGTTTTATCTGAAAACGCTTGGGTTAGGTATGTCCTAAGTAGAATCCATGATGAATTCTTTTGGATGAATGTGCCTCATATGATAAGTAAGGATGCCATTGAGGTAGTTATAGGTTTGTGTTCCTCTAGAATAGTTTTGGCATTGAAATCAGTAAAGAATGACATTGTGATGAAGCTAACAGGTGCAAAGTTTGACAAGAGAGCTTTAAATGTCAATGATATAGAGGATCTGATAGTGAGTTTGCTTCTATGGTCATTGGTTACAATGTGTATTTCTCCAACAAGGAGAACTTTGTTTCAGCTATTACCATCTACACTGCATATGAGATGGTGAAGAAGAATGTTGATTATGACCTGTGGGAGTTGCTCCAGCAACAGTTGATGGAGAATCTGAAGAGAACCAAAGACACCAAGTACCCATTCAAATATGTACTCTTGTCATCTATTTGCTATTCTATTTTCTGAAGGAATTACCAGGTATGAGTAATATTATTTAGTTTGATAATTCCACTGTAGCAGTACAAATCAAAAACCATTTGCAAAGTATTGGAAATGATAGTGCTCAGAGTACAACTCTATGGGGATACTTCAAAACATTCTAGAATAAAATGCAAGATAGGGTTAGAATCCCTATAAAAGTAGTAGAGAAGTATAAAGATGATATTTTTATGGTGACCAAAGATCAATGCCTCATGCAGGCAGTCAAACTGAGAATAGTGTGGGTCCCAACAATGGGATATGAGGTTACAAAGGACATTTTGACTAGTTTGGAAGATCTAATGTTGAGCAAACCCAAAGACCCTAAAGAAGAAATGTTTGGGACGTATGAGGAAAAGTCTCTCAAAGTTCACTTGGAACAAAAACAACTAGAAACACAAATAAAAGCAAAGAAGTGGGTAGAAGAATATGCCATGAGCAAAGGATTCACAAAGGAACAAGTGGACCAAGATAGAGTAGAGGCTAAATTGCAAAGGATTCGGAAAGGCAAGAGGAGAAAATTGAACAAGGAAAGTCTACTCTAAGGACAAGAAGGAAAACAAGGCCATCTTCTGGTGCAGGTACCTCTAAGACCTCTGGACCCATTCCTATAGTTTTTGAGGAAAAAGAAACTACTGAAAGAACAGAGCCTATTGTTAAGAAGAAGAAGAACAAAAGAGTGAAGAGGATGGCCACTAATAGAATGTATGTGAGCCATGTGTTGGAAACAAGGCAGATAACTAAGAGGGGGGTGAATCAGTTATCCTTAAATTTTACTTTCTTTTCTTTTCTCAATATTCAATGATATATCAAAAGATGAAAGCATAAGCAACCATAAGAACAAAAATGAAATTAACACACACAACACAGGGATTTTTACGTGGAAAGCCTGTTAAGGGAAAACCTGTGGGGTGACTAACCTAAGATTGTATTCTCTATTAAAAGAATAGAAGAGTACAAAATGACACTTGCGAATTAGGGCTCACTGCCCAAGCACACTGCTCATAAGAGGCCCACTGCCTACAAGAGACTCACTATCTACAAATTCTTACAGATGATACCAAGGTGTTTGAACTGATGAACAACATCCATACATGCAAGAATTCAGTTCTGGTTAGGCACTGTATACTGATTTGGCACATTTCATTCTTCCTCTGCTCAATATCACTCTTCAGTCATATTCTGGATTTAGATCTTAGTTTTCACACTTCTTCCTATATTTTCTTCATCTTCTCCATACACACTAGTATATCACAAGCATGAATCTATCAAGTATATATATCCTTATCAAGGATTTCCAACAACTTCATAGTCGGCAACAAGAACACTTGGAATATTTGCAAGTTTCTATTTTGTCGGCTAAATCCTTGCTTGGTTGATGATGCACATAAAAAAAATTAGACATAGAAGTCATTAATCATGTTGGAAAATAATGTATAATGCCACAAATTTCTTGATCAACATCTTTCATACATCTGGATTGAAGTCTGGTACTCTGTCAGTCAGTTCTTCCTCTGTCTACTCTATTTGACTGGAACCCAACACATAGAAGCTCATATCTTTTTCATACTTTATCACTAGAGGCTAAATCTCTGGAATACAATAGTCATGATACCCTTCTTGACTTGTCCAAGTCTGCAACTTACTAAGTTACACCATTTGAGAGATCTAGACCTAATTGTTAGATCATGTTGCATACTCTGTTTTTGTCCACTGGAACAAAACAATCTTCACTCTGACTTCCAGTATAGGCATATTATGTACTATGGATTTGTAGAATAAACTTTGTTGCCATCAATGACAACACTTATGAAGCCACACAATGTCTCTTTCCAACAATCTCCCCCTTTGGCATTGATGGAAACACTTAGTGAAAAATGGCTAAGTGTCACAGTAACTCCCCCTTTGCTTGTGCTCTATTTCTTTGCATTGCTTTATCGGAGCTCCCCCTTTTCTGAATTCCTCATTTTTCACTATTCTTCACTCTCCCTTTGACATCAATGGCAAGGTTGGAATCCGCATACCAAAATTGTGCAAAAATTATTATATACATGGCCGCATATGTATATACAAATCATACATTATACTTACATATACTTAAATATATCCGCAAAGGTTGTCTTCAATTGTACAATTTCTATGGCCCAAATCCTCTTCATTCTATCCAAAATGGAGAAGTGTCCACTTAACAAAAATGCATATGCTTCTGTCCTCTTCAAATCTGTCAGATTACTGGTCCGGGCTGTTCTTTGAGCATCTGTTAAAGCATCATGCAATACTTCTAACTTAGGAAGGATTATTCCCCTGAGTTCACCCATTTTGTCCATCAGATGCCTCTTCTCCTTAACTAGTTTCTTTATCTCATTTATGATAACAACTACTTGACATTCTTGATTTACTAGAGAGATGGTAAGAGGATCAAAATTCTGAGACAGGCTCAACAAATTTTCTTCTTGTTCTTTCATCTTCTTTTCAATGTCCTTTGAAACTTCAGGCCAAGATAAACAAAATTTATATATATCTCCTCCATCCTTAAGAGTGTTTTCAAAGCTCTTTATTCCAATGTCTAAGGTTCTTCTGTCATTATTAATTAGTCCTTGTACCTCACTGAACCTTTTTTCAGAGAACTCTTTCCGGACCTTAGTTTCTGCCAATTTTTCAAGAGATTCAAAGTGAGAATTGATAGAATTAACCAAGCTTTTCAAGTTATTGGATGGAGAGGTAGATGTATCCTTTTGATATGCAGGCATGACCTCCTCTAATACACCGGATACAATATTTAACAGTTCACTGTCCTCCATGTGTGATTTTAGAAATGTCTCTTTTGCTTTGGCCTGAGCAAAAGATGCTACTTTCATTACTTGAACCAGAGAGAGAGAGAGAGAGTCAAATTAGTGGCCTTTGAATCAACTCAGGTTCATCTAGCTCCATCATTTCTTTATCCAAGAAATTTTGTACTATCTCTGCAATGTCTCTTGCTAGTGATTCAGACTTCTTTCCTTTAGAGATATCAGGATTGACTAGTTTGGATAAGTCATCACCAACCTTTTCTTCTTGTTCTTCTTCTTTTACCTTATCCTCTTTCTCTTGAATCTCCTTCTCTTCTCTTCTTCCTTCCCCTTCTTCTTTAGTGCCTGGAAGATTTGTCTTGGCAACTGTGGAATCCAGAGGAGTGACATTACTATAGGTTACTACTTTGTGAACTTACTCTTCCAGAACAGAGGAGTCTAAGTTCTAAGATTTCTCTTCATCTATTTTCTTTAATCCTTCGACATCCTTGTCAGAGAATTCTTCATTGATTACTTTTAATCCTTCAACATCCATGGTAGAAGGCTCTTCATCTATTTCCTCTACAATAGGAAGATTAAATCTCTTCAAGGCATTCTAGAGAATTTCTTTTGTTTCATTTGCTATTTGATCAGTTTCCCCAAGCATGAACTTATTCATTCTTGCCTTGCTCTAGAACTCATCTTTACTATCCTTAAAAATCATGTTCATTTGCTTTGGAGTGATAGAAGGACATAGTTGTATCACTATTTGCTCCCAGATCTCTAAGTCTTTTTCCTTGGCATTCTCTTTTCTCATCTCTAGTATTTCTTCTAGGCTCTTAGGAATTAATGAAATTATTTCAATGAAGGCTTTGTTGTAGATGTTCAAATACCTAGCAGTTGCCTCTTCAAGAATTCTCTTATCTATATCATTGTATTCATCATAAAATTCTGTCATCGGCTGCAGGTTTCCATCTATAGTGATAGCTTTGACGATGTCTTCAATTGATAGAGTGGGTTTTTCAACAAATTCCTCTATTTTCTCTTCCTCATTTATGCTATCAGAGGACTTCTCGGATGTTCTTTTCTTCTTCATTTTCCTGATTTCCTCATTTGATTCTGTCTCTTCATCATCCTTTTGGCTCATATATGTCCTTGTGGCTTTGGTCTTCATTCTCTTTTCTGCTTTCCCAGATTGCTTGACTTTCGGTTTGGTAGTCTTTGAGCTTTTAGGAGTGATAGGAACATAACTCTTGGAATATCTAGTCGGGGAGGAGGCTTGCACCAGAATGCTTTCTTTCTTTGCTTCTTGTCTTTCTTTTTTTGCCTTCTCTATTTTCTTTGTATTGGTATCTACTACATGGTATCTACTACATCCTTTGATATGCCAAATCTTTTGGCAGGTTCTTCAACTTCTTTTCATACTTTTCTCTTTATCTTAGGCTGCCTTAATTCAACATGTATTTTTATGCTTAGCTCTTCAAAGGTGTCAAACCTTTTTGCTTCAATGTCTTTAGGTTGGCTCAGCAAGTGTTGAACACGTACCTCCAAAATGTTTTCATCAACCTCATATCCCATGGGCATTATCCACACAGTTCTTGGCTCAACTGCCTCCATTAGGCATTGATCAGTGTCAACCATGAAGCAGACTATGTCTTTGTATTTCTCAACTATTGATTGTGGTATTCTCTCTCTGGCATGCATCATGCTTTGGAAATTCTTGAAGTAAGCCAAGAGGGCTGAGTTTTGGGCTTGAGCATCACCAATTCCATACATGTAATCTTTGATTCAAATTGCAACGGGTTTCTCATTTTGCCAGACCCAACACTTTGATCTAGGCAGCTCATTCATATAGTAGAAAAATAGACACAATATAAGACTGCCATATTTGAAAGAGTTTTTCTTATCTTTCTTGATCTTCTGTAAGTTTTTCATCAGTTGACTTAGTAGAATCTCACATATATCATAATCTGCATCTTCCTTCAACATTTGATATGCAGCATAGATTGTTGTACTAGACATAGAATTTTCCCTGCTCGAGTGGTAGATTTTGTAACCAATTATCATAGAAGAAAACTTGACATCCAGATCCGTGATGTCATCTATAGTCATTGCTCTTTTGTCAAATTTTGATCCGGTGGCCTCAGTTACCATTTGGTTCTTCATAGATTTGAGTGCGGGTAACCCACCAGTTGAATGTAGTCTGATCACAGCCCTGATGGCATCTTTGGTTATCTTGAATGGCCTTATTAGCCACATAAAATTATCATGCATCCTACTTAGAACATACCGGACCTAATCGTCTTCTACAAAATATGGAAAATGTATGCAATGTTTGAAGTGTTTGTCCCTTAGGGTCTTGAATTCAGGTCTGAGTTCAAAATTCTGATCTATTAACTATTTTTGATAGATGTCAGGCAAATTTGAGTCTCCAAAATCTTCGATGTTTGCATGGATATAAACCCTAATATCTTCTACATGTAAGACATTATGTGGAACACTAGAAAATGCTCCTAAGGGATCAACTTCTAGTGACTTGTAAGGGTGTTTCTTGAATTTTGTTCTCAGCCTTTCAGAGATATTAACAACCATTGGAGTAGCCATTCTATCAAAGAAAATCGGAGAGAATTTGTAGAAGGGAAATACCTTTTTACGCCTTAGGGTTTGAAGTAGATGTTGGAGTGATTTTCTGTTTGAATTCAATCTTCAGCTTGAACTTGGGTAACCAATAGGATCTCTTCTCAGAGCTCTTCTTTCTTCTTCATGAGTGCAAGTGTGTAAATAATGAGTAAAAAAACCTTTTTTATCATTGCACAAAACCTAATTCCCTTTTGTAATAAATGCACAAACTTTTAAGTCATCCAATCAGCCTACTTCTTAAGTGAACTTTTCATGAATCATCTTGTGGATCTTCAAACTAGTACCTTAGTGTGTTGATAACACCTAGGGGCCTTAAAGACTTTCCTCTAGATCTGCATATCAAAGTATTTTATTTTCAGATCATACTGGATCAATTTGTATTGCATGGTTAATACTAGATGGTTTCTAGAACTAGATCTACTCAAGTGGTCATAAACCTTGTGAAACTTCATACGGACTCTCACATTTTGACTGAAAGTTCTTTGAGGGATTTTATAGGAACCCTTTAATCTGCAATAGTAGATGTTCACTCAATGTGCCGAATTTAGGCACTTACCAGCTAGCTGGGGGAAAAGATTTTCTCTGTAGCTCCCCTTGAGCCAGAGCTCACCTTTTAGTTTCTGGAAGGATTATCAGCACTAGATTCCAGTGTGGATCCATCTCCAATATTCATTATATTCTTCTTTACCCAAATCTTGCTCATCTCCTTTTGAACTTCATCCGCATTTACTTTACCTTTGCCTTTATCTTGTTTATGATCATGTTTTAACAGAACCCTTTCATCATGATTTCTGCTTCTGCAAAATCTGGCTATATGACTAGATTTATTGCAATTGTAACACACAACATTTCTTTCCTTATTTGATTGATATCCTTTTGATATGCATTGATTAGCCATATGCCCCATTCTATTGCATGTAAATCATCTACCATTGAAAGAATTATTCATTTGTATATTTCTGCATTCATGAGATTTGTGATCATACCTTTTTGCAACTAAAACATTGACTGGAGAAGGATGAATTGTTCTAATTTAATATGTTCCTACACCGAGTTGCTTTATGATTGAATTTGTTGCAATTGAAGCAATTTCCATTGAAAGATGGATATCTTTGGGTATTTGGTTGCCTTATCGAAGGTCTTCTAGGCATGTTCCTTTGACTTCCTGATCCAAAGTTTCTTTGACCAGATCCAAATCTTTCACCTTTCTCATACCCCAAGCCACGCTTATCATCAACCCTCTTTTGACTTGCAAGAAGAACTTCAAGTTGGGCTGAGCTTATCTTGAATTTTTCTTTGTATTCATTTGCAGATTGAAGATCTTGTTTAAGAGTGTCTATTTGGTTCCCAAGTTGTTCTTGATTGTCTGTAGCTTCTTCAAGATTAGATTCAAGATGCCTAATTATTCTGTCCATTTTGTGGCAGTCCTCTGTTTTCTCCTTGAGGGATTGTTTTAGGTTATCTTTAGTCTTTCGCTTTTCTTCAATTTCTTGGGTGAATTTCATAACCCCTAATTCCATTTCATGTCTTATCATAATCACTTCTTTTGATAGCTTCTCACATAGCTTAGTTTTCTCATTTAGATCCTCATTAGTATTATTGGCTTCATTCTGATTTGCTAATTTTTGGAGTAGTTCCTTTCTCTTTTTAACAGAAATACTGAGTTTTTCTTTCATCTCATTAATGAAATCATCAGCTTCCTTAAGTCTTTCTCTCAAATTATTGACCTCAAAGTGGGATTGTTCAAGATCATCTAGGGAAGACTATAGTTGTTCTTTCATACCATATGCATCCATTGATATTCCCAGATCTTCCTTAAGATGTTAGGCTTGTTTAGAGGAACTTTGCTCTGATACCAATTGTTGGAAACAAGGCAGATAACTGAGAGGGGCGGTGAATTAGTTATCCTTAAATTTTACTTTCTTTTCTTATCTCAATATTCAATGATATATCAAAACATGAAAGCATAAGCAACCATAAGAACAGAAATGAAATTAACACACACAACACAAGGATTTTTACGTGGAAACCCTGTTAAGGGAAAAACCATGGGGTGACTAACCTAAGATTGTATTCTCTGTTAAAAGAATAGAAGAGTACAAAATGGCACTTTCCAATTAGGGCTCACTACTCGAGCACACTGCTCACAAGAGGCCCACTACCTACAAGAGACTCACTATCTACAAAGGCTTATAGATGATACCAAAGTGTTTGGACTGATGAACAACATCCATACATGCAAGAATTTAGTTCTGGTTAGGCACTGTATACTGATCTGGCACATTTCATTCTTCCTTTGCTCAATATCACTCTTCAGTCATATTCTGGATTCAGATCTTAGTTTTTGCACTTCTTCCTATATTTTCTTCATCTTCTCCATACACACTAATATATCACAAGCTTGAATCTATCGAGTATATATATCCTTATCAAGGATTTCCAACAACTTCATAGTTGGCAACAAGAACACTTGGAATATTTGCAAGTTTCTGTTCTGTCAGCTGAATCCTTGCTTGGTTGATGATGCACATAAAAAGCTTAGACATAGAAGTCATTAATCATGTTGGCCAATAATGTATAATGCCACAAATTTCTTGATCAACATCTTTCATACATTTGGATTGAAGTCTGGTACTCTGTTGATCAGTTCTTCCTCTGTCTACTCTGTCTAACTGGAACCCAACACACAGAAGCTCATATCTTTTTCATGCTTTATCATTGGAGGCTAAATCTCTAGAATACAATAGTCATGATACCCTTCTTGACTTGTCCAAGTCTGCAACTTACTGAGTTACACCATCTGAGAGATCTAGACCTAATTGTCAGACCATGTTGCATACTCTATTTTTGTCCACCAGACCAAAACAATCTTCACTTTGACTTTCAGTATAGGCATATTATGTATTACGGATGTGTAGAATAGACTTTGTTGCCATTAATAACAATACTTATGAAGGTACATAGTGTCTCTTACCAACACCATGGTGGTGGTGAAGAAGAAGAGGAAATAAAATCTGATGAAGATATAAAGGCTAAAAGAGAAAAAACTGATGAAGCCACCTCTAGTAAGAAATCCAAGCCCTTTGGAAATGAAGAAATGATAGAAAAAGAGAAAGAAGACTTTGTAATTAAACCTAGACAAGTTAAGTCTAAAGGTCAAATATAAAAAGGGCTTGAGAAGAAGAGAGAAGGACTTCTATGGAAGGAAAAGGTAAAGACAAAGAAGAAAAGAAAAAGGAAAGAAGAAGAAAAAGATAAGTGGAGCTACTATGGATCTAGAGACCATAGTCAATGCAGTGGCAGAGCATGAAAATTTGAAGCCCATTGCAAACCTTTATGATGAGAGCTCTGATGTTGAAAGGAAATAATTGAAACCACTATGGTAAGATTCCTAGACATGTTTAATAAAGCATTGATTGAAGTTGAATCTGACTTACCTGATAGCCTAGAAAGTATTCTAACTACTAGAAAAGAAGAGGCTATGAATAAAGATGTAGAAATGAAAGATTCTATAAATTGAAAAAGGTTTGTCCAAGTCTTACTGAAGCAGATAAGCTTAAAGCCACTCAGAGCTTCAATGAAGAATTTAGAACCAAAAGGAGAATTAATATTCTGATGTCTAGAGCCAACAAGGGTGTAGTTCGATGGTTAAGTTGCTTGGTTGTAGTGGCGGCTACCAGAGTTCAAACCCCCGTTGGGCCAACAAGCTTGTAGGCTTTATGCCTTCGCTGGGCCAACGAGCTCACAGGTTTGAAGTGTTCTTGCTAGGGGATGAGGTCCCCCATGTTGTGGCCTCACCGGTTCATTGCTCTGGGCAAAAGCATTCGCATGGAACCGAAGGGTCTGTCGTACCAGCATTGCCGGTCACATTAAAAAGTTTACTAGGCGCATTTAAGAAAAGAAACATTCTGATGGTTAGAGATAAAAGTGGGATTGAAAAGTTGGAAAAATAAATTGAGGAGAAAATTTTGATGGTGCTTAATGAACTTCACATTCTGATTGTAATGGACATATGTGAAGATGAATAGAATTCTGATAATTCAAGTTAAATTCCAGATGTGGATGGGGAGCAAAGAATGGATCAAGATGTAATTACTCCTCTAGAAACCTATAGGAAAAATGAAGAAATGAAAGAGTCTACAGAGGAAAAGAACATTGAGGAGACAAAAGTGAAATATGAAGAAAAAGCCTCTGAAGGAAAAAATGAACAAAGTATGGATCAAGGTGTGATAACTCCTCCTGTAAACTCAGGGAATGAGGTAAAAATGAAAGAGTCAACTGAGGAAGAGAACACAGAGGAAAAAAAGAAGTAGAAAGGAAGGTAAGGGCTAAGATTAACAATAAGAGGTTAGTGGAACTTAATGACAAATACTCAAAAGATAAAATTTTGTTGGTTAAAAGTATTCAGGATGCAGATGCTAGTGAGCTATATTGATCAATTTTTTCTAACTTGGCCTAAGACAACAAAGGAGCTTAAAGAGAAGATAAAAGGATGGGAAGCCCAATTGATCAAGATTTTGAGGACCTATGATCCCACAAAGGATGTTATGGGAAATCAAAGGGAAAAAGTTGAAACAATCCATTCTATCATTAATAAGCTGCAAAACCAAAAGGATGTTATAAAAGACCAAATGAGATAGCTCAGGGAAATTGTAAGTTTCAAGATTGGTTCTATAACAACACTTGTAGCAGAAGTAGATAAAATTAGACAAATCATTGAAGTCCCTGCTACCATTGATAAAGAAGAAGAGTTGGTGTTCAAAATCAATGGGCACATACAATTTTGAGCCATGCCAAGGCTAGTTGAGATGGAGATGTGGTGCAACTAAAGAATATGTATAAAGATATTCTCCCTTTAAGCTAGTAAGTCATTTGTTTTCACACACACACACACACACACATATATGTGGATAGTACAAATAGTTTTGAAGTTTTGGTACATATAAGAATAAAATACTTAGGGGGAACATATTCAGTTTGTACATACTCCTATATCATACACGTTTGCCATTGATGTCAAAGGGGGAGAGTGAAGCATGTGAAAAACATAAAAAGAAAAATAACTAAAAAATAAGGGGGGAGTAGCATGTGAAAGAGTACAAGCAGTTAGGGGGAGAATTGTGCAAAAAGTAAAGGGGAGCGGTGTGATGGTTTTTCACATCATGTGTTGCCATCAATGCCAAAGGGGGAGATTGTTGGCAACTTGGCAAACATCATTGATGAAGACACTACTGGCATGACTAAGAGTGACTAAGTATGATGTTTGATTGGTGTTGTCATTGATGACAACAAGGAATAAGGATGCAACAAGAAACAAGGATTCAAAAGGATTGTGAGGTTATAGTAATCCTCATGAAGTCAAGTGTACAGAGAATTTTGGTCTAAAAAGAAGACTTAGGCATTTTGGCTAAGTGTTGCCAGAGTACAGAGAAGACTACAGAGCTATAGTGATATGATCAACATTGGTCTGCAGTTGAAGATCTTCTCTTGTAGTTTTGGTAAGATGTTACTAATCCTTAGATGATCCCAAATCCAAATTTTTATCTTTTGATCATCTTCGGAAGTATAGTTTCAAGAAGCACAAGTCTAGCTTAGTAGAGAACAGTCTTAAACAGGATAGAATTTTAGTTTGATTTGGTCCACATTTCTCTGGTAATAGATATTTCATTCTACAGTTTTTGAGGTGTTGTAAACACACATCTAAAGTCTCTAAATCCAAAGTTGAAAAGTTTGAATTCCATTGGTAAGATATCTATAAGAACTTAAGTATCTCTACATGCTTTGACAATGTTTAATAGTGACAAAGTTTTTGTTTTGATAGTCCACATTTTGCTGCATGTTAAAATTATGCTCTATGGTTCTGAGGATAAGCTTGGGGATGCCTAAAGAGTCTTAGTTGTGAATTTGAAGAATTTTTGTGGTCTGCATTGAAAGTTATGATCTGATAGTTGATCTAAGTCTGTGACAGTCAGTTTCTGAAGTTGACCTAATACTGGGATCTGTGTGCGGAAGAATCTAGTGATTGGAATCATATCCTAAGTGATCCTACATTATAAGCCGGCATAGAAAAATGTATTTCAAGTATTGTTTAGGTCCGCAAAGTATTTTGGTAAATGCTTTGGGCTGACAAGCCACACATTGTATAACTACATGTTTCATCCTAGTAGGCCAACCTAATTTGAAGTTTGTAAGTGTTACGGGTATATATATGAGATTCACTTTGGTGTTTGAATTATGTGTTGTGAATATGAATGTGTATGTGTAACTTGTATGAAGTTTTGTGATCTGATCAGTGCAACAAGTGTCTGAGAAGAAGTTTTATGAAGAGCAGAGTAGTGTGACAAAGTAGATCAGGATGAAGAGTTTTGGGATAGTATTCTGAGCTTCATTGGAGCTATACCTCATGCATTTGTAGATGCAATTACAATAGTTCATTTTGGCAGTGAGCCACTCCTCTCTTTCATTTTCTCTTGGCAGTGAGCCTGTATGCAGTGAGCATCTTTCTCCAGACAGTAAGCCCTGGGTAGCAAGCCCTCAGGTAGTGAACCTCTTTGTAATTCAGTATTGTTACTACATAATATATTGTGAGCTAACACTCACTGTGGTTTTTCCCTTTTTAGGTTTTCTACATAAAAATCCTAGTGTTCATGTGTTATGGTTTATGGTTGTGCTTTCTATGCTTGATTTTCTTTACTGTTATTGAATGGGGCAAATGGATTAATGGTTTAATAGAGTGCTGATTCACCCCCCTCATAGTATTCTGGGTGTTCAACAATAATAATGGCTTAATTTAGCATCATCATTAAATGCAAGGGTAGTAGATTTCCATAACACATATATAACACTATCATGGTCAAGTTTATCATGCCCTTATTTCTTAGAAGAATAGACCTTTCTAGGGTCTTGAAGCTAACATACACCTTCCTATACTTATTAATGAATCCAAACAAAATGCCATTGTGTTCAACACACACAACTCTAATAATTATAGATAGGAAATTCCAAAGAAAATGTTATATATCTTCACCTTATACATGAACCATGATAAAAGTGGCTCTAAAAGTTCATCCAAGACTAGAGTAGATTATGGAAGCCAAACTGTACAAACCTTAGAGTAGATAATCTTGATGCTAATGGGGTGCCTTTAACAACTCATGCCTATATAGTGAGGACTAATTAATTGGATGGTGAGTTCATATCCATTTGTTGTAGTTTTAGCCTCAAGATGAAATATACTAAAGAGGGAAGGTTGATCAAGTTTAGGAACACCCTATACCTTGGAGTCATTTCCTAAACACCTCTCCTATAGAGTTGTTGTCTAGGGGAATCCTTTTCCTAAGAATTGAACCTACATAATTTATTCCAATAGGATCAAAGTCACATATAGATCTCCTCATGTAATCTCTCAAGGGTGTTGAAATGCACAAGACAACTGAGAGGGGGGGTGAATCGGTTGTCTCTAAAACTTTAACCACTTATGAATATCAACACATCAAATGCTCAATTATTGTTGTTAAGATTTGACTATGAAAACATGAAACAAGAAGATCAACACAATAACACATTCAACACATGAGATACCAAATTTTTACATGGAAAACCCTGTAAGGGAAAAACCACAGTGGGTATTAGCCCATAGAAATAAATATGTTATAGAAATACCAAAAATAGAGGCTCACTGTCAAGATCAGCTCACTGCCAAGGGGTGGCTCACTGGCAAGGGTTGGTGAACTTATTTGATAGTATCTACTCCATGCCTCGGTTCAATTCCATTGAATCACAATATAACTCCTCTGCTCTACTCTTCTTACACCTTCACACTTATCTTCGCATTTTCGCACAAGGACATCTTTTTCACAACTTCATTAAATATTTTTATACACTTCATCAACATTGGAATGTACATCAAGGTCGGCATTACATTCATCAACTACTGGAACAATCTCCAAGGTCAGCATTACAAACATACATAGAAATAGGTCTGGACCTAAATAGAATTAGCTAAGGGAAAGATGTATGCGGATCACATTATGCCTTAGCTGGGACTCAAATGCAATCTTCCATGCCACGACACACTTCCACAATCTTCAATTTATCTCTGCAAGTAGTGAAAACAACCAAGTCTGCCAAGAATAGTGTTAACATTAAGTCTTCTAAGAATAGTGTTCATCCACGATCCAAATTTCTCTTTACTGACCAATCCAATGGTAGGAACATGATCAGGAGGCATCCACAAGCACATTGTAATCACCAAGAACACCCGCACAACCTCTAATCACTTTGTCAAGAAGATTCTTCAAATCAGAGCACTTGAACATCACTATTATCCACTATCATAAAGACAAGATCACTTGTGGACCACCAAATCATGAACCATTAGAGTTGAAGACACTTATCATCATTAAAAACTTGATTCTAGAACCACAGACTAAAATACTTAAATGCGAAGGAATGTGGAGCATAATACATTCTCCCTGTCACCACCAAATATACAAAAAAAGCAATTTTCACTCTGGTGAACATAACTCACTCAAATCTTCATACTAGAGGCTCAAACTTGGAACATAGCATCTTCAGACATGTATCTAAATAACTTCCAATCTATAGACAAAGATATTCATTCTACAATAAATGAGGAGCAAACTACTAGACTATTCTACTATAACAAGAATACTTAGTATTTCCAACACTTGAACTTATTACAAGCAAGCATCAAAACAAGAGAATAGTTGACAACAATCACAACACAGATATGTTGACATCAATGACAACACCGATTAGACACATACTTGCAACAATCTCCCCCTTTGTCATTGGTGGCAACATATGGTGTGAAAAACTATAAAGACCATCAAGATAAGATTCTCCTCCTTTTTCTTTATACATCTACACTCATTCTACCATTGAGTTTTCCAAACGATTTCTCTCCCCCTTTGACATCAATGGCAAAGGGCACATACTTGTACTCTACTACTCTGATCAAATAATACTGTAACACTTATTGCTCTTGGTTAGGAACACATATTAGGAACATTTGCTACTCCCCCTAAGAGGTAGCTCTCAAAACATCAATCTAGATCAATGAATAAGGTTCTAGGCTCCACTGGATTGATGCATTCCTATGAATCTTAGTTCAGAGAAGGAGGGGTAATAACCCCTAACTTTTCTTTGAGATACTCAAAAGTATCCTTAGACAGAGGCTTAGTGAAAATATCTGCAATTTGATCCTATGTGGACACATATTCCATCTTTACTTCATTCTCTGTCACCTTTTCTCTAAAAAAGTGATACCTTGTAGATATATGCTTTGTTCTTGAGTGCATCACTGGATTCTTTGAAATGTTTATAGCACTTGTATTGTCACAAAAGATTACTATTGGATCTTCATACACAACTCTTATGTCCTTCAAAGTTTGCTTCATCTATAACACTTGAGTGCAACAACATCCTACTGCAATATACTCTACTTCTGCAGTAGACAAGGAGATTGAATCTTGCTTCTTGCTGAGCCATGAAACCAATCTATTTCCCAATAAGAAAGCACCTCCACTTGTACTTTTTCTGTCATCAACATCTCCGGCCTAGTCTGCATCTGTATAAGAACTGAGAGTGAAATCATTATCTTTTGGATACCATAAGCCATGATCTTATGTGCCTTTTAAATACCTCAAGATTCTCTTTACTGCCATCACATGTGCTTCTCTAGGATCTTCTTGAAATCTTGCCACAAGACATATTGCATGCATTATATCAGGTCTGGTTTGAGTTAGATAAAGTAATCCTCCAATCATAGATATGTACCTTTTTTGATTAGTCTTAGGTGATTCATCAGTTTTGTTTAACTTGCAGCCAGTCACCATGGGAGTGCATACTGGTTTGGAGTCATCCATCCCAAACTTCTTCAACAACTCTTTCCCATACTTAGACTGAGATATGAAGATTCCTTTATCTGATTGAGTAATTTGTAGACCTAGAAAGAAATCAATTTCACCAAACATAGACATCTCAAATTCATTTTGCATCTCTCCTGCAAACTTCATGCACATACTTTCATTTCCTCCAAAGATAATGTCATCAACAAAGACTACAACAATCAAGATTTTATTATCATTGTTTTCGAAACAGAGATTATTGTTAGAAGTGCCTTTACTGAATCTTAATTGCAACAAATACTTGTCTGACCTTGCATACTAGGATCTGGGGGCTTGCTTCAGTCCATACAATGCCTTCTTCAATCTACATACCATATCATCTTGGTTTGATAACTGAAATCCTTCTGGTTGTTCAATGTAAACTTCCTCTTCCAACTCACCATTTAAGAATGCAGACTTCACATCCATCTGATACACTTTGAAATCTTTGTGAGCTGCAAATGCTAGAAATATTTTGATTGCTTCAATCCTAGCCACTAGAGCAAAAGTCTCTTCAAAATCTATTCCTTCAATTTGAGAATATCCTTTGCACACAAGCCTTGCTTTGTTTCTTATAACTTCTCCATTTTTATTCAGCTTGTTCATAAAACCCATTTAGTTCCAATGACATTCTTATTAGTAGGTCTAGGAACCAATTCTCAAGTTTGATTCTTCTCTATCTACTTCAGCTCTTCTTCCATGGCTTTTACCCAATTTTCATCATTTTAAGCTTCATTTATAGTTTTTGGTTCAACCTTTGAAAGAAAATAGTAATTCACTTGTTCTTCTATAGCTCTTTTCCTTGTTAGTACACCTTTGTTTTTGTCACCTATAATATGATCTTCAAAATTATTAATCCTTACATACCTGGGAGTCTTAACAACACTTTCTAGAGCCTCTTCTTCATCTTGACTATCTTCTTGTTCAACATTTTCTTCATTCACTATAGCCACAAGTACATCTAATTCATAGCCACTCAGATCTAATACTCTTTCCTTGTCTTCATCCACCTTCACATTAGCACTTTCAATGATCTTTTTCAATCTCTTGTTGTAGCACCGGTAGGCCTTACTTTTGGTAGAGTAACCAAGAAAAATCCCTTCATCACATCTAGCATCAAACTTGCCTAGTTCTTCTTCTCTTATGATATAACATTTGCTACCAAAAACTTTGAAATACTTCACTATAGGAACTCTTCCATACCATAATTCAAAAGGAGTTTTAGAGTTGTTACCTTTGACTTAAACTCTATTTAGGATGTATACAGCAGTATGTATGGCTTCTCTCCAGTATACTTCTAGTAGGTCAACTTCCTTCAACATAGTCCTAGTAGCCTCTTGAACAATCATGTTCTTTCTTTCAACAACTCCATTCTACTGAGGAGTCCTAGGTGCAAACAACTATCTCTTTATCCCTTGTTCTTCATAGAAAATATTGAATTCATTTGATGTGAACTCACCTCCTCTATCAGACCTTAAGAATTTGATCCTCAACTCTAACTCATTCTCAACCATTGCCTTGAAAACTTTGAACTTGTCTAGGGCTTCAGATTTTTCTTTTAGAAAAGTGACCCAAGTAATTCTAGAATCATCATCAATAAGCAACATAAAATACTTGTCACCTTGTAGACTTCTTGTTCTTGTGGGACCACACAAATCTGTATGTATTAGCTCCAATAATCCAGCAGAGAATTGTTCTTTTCTTTTGAAACTTGTTCTTGTTTGTTTCCCAAATTGACACTCCTTGCAAATGGTGTTGGCAAGCTTCACAAGTTTACACAGATCTCTTATAGCCTATGTAGAACTTATCTTCACCAAATTGTCAAAATTAATATGACGCATCCTTCTATGCCATAGCCAACTCTCATCTATTTGAGCTAATAAACAATAATCATTAGTTCCTCTTAATTGGTAAATGTTACCTCTTGTCTTCTTACTAGTGTCAATCACTGTTACGAAGTTTTCCATGATCTTGCACCAATTAACTTTGAATCTCAGATCATAACCTTTGTCACACATCTAACCAACACTCAAAATATTATAGTTTAAACCCTTCACATATAGGACATTATTAGTGTCGTGCTTTCCATCAAAAGAAATAGATCCTTTTCCATAAATCTTACCAGCTGTATTATCTCCAAAGCTAACTAGTCCTCCATCATACTTTTCCAAACTCACAAGCTTACTTGTCACTGGTCATGTGATGTGAGCATCCACTATCAATAATGTATTCATCCTTATATTTCTCAACCTGAACAGCAAAAGCACTTTCTTCCACTAGTTTTTCTTCCTTCACACAAATAGCAAGATTAGTAGACATAGTTTCTTCTTTAATTGAAATAAACAAGAATTCATTTGCACTAGTACTAGCATCATCAGATTCATCATCTATCACTCCTTCATCAAGATCTCTAACATAGTAGCATTTCTTTAGAACACTAGGTCTATTCTCAAATCTTTTTCTATTCCTTTCAATTCTCTCAGGACACCTAGAAACATAGTGACCAACCATACCACATGTAAAACATTTGAAAGGTAATTTGCCTTTGAACTTACTAGAACCTCTTTGCAGTCTGTCAACAAAGTTGGCTTCAATTTCATCAAGATCATCATTAGGTTCCACCTTGTACTTCTCAACTTTAGAGATCTTCTCTGAAGTACTAGCTTTGAAAGCAGTCTCAACCTTTGGTAGAGCATCACCAAACTCTCATCTCAAAGGCTATAAGATTTCCAAGCAACTGATCCTTATCGACATCTTTTACAGTCATTACTTCTTCAATTGCAGCTACCTTGTGACTGTAGTACTTAGGTAATGACCTAAGAATTTTCATCACAACTTCCTTCTCATCAATAGTTCTTCCCATACCTTTTATCCCATTGACAATTTTATCAACCTTTTGCATGTAGGCTGTTATGTTTTCATCTTCGCTCATCTTTAAACCCTCATATTTCACTTTCAGGCCCTACAATTTGGCTCTTTTAAAAGATTCATCTCCTTCATATAGATTTTTCAATTTTTCCTAGACTTCATTAGCAAAATATAGATCCATGACCTTTACTAACTTAGTCTCAGACAAGGCACTTAATAGAGCATCTCTAGATTTTATATTTAACTCATATTCTTTGATTTCATCTTCAGTTGTTAAACCATTCTGAGGCATGGTATACTTTGTCTCTGTCACTTTCCATACTCTATAACCAATACATAGGAGATGGATTTTCATTCATACCTTCCATAAAGCATAATTCGTCCCATCAAACTGAGGAGCTTCCTTCTTATAAGACATATTAGATCGACCACAAGTTGTTAGGCTTACTTCTGAGGAACTTGGCTCTGATACCAATTGTTGAAATGCACAAGACAACTGAGAGGTGGGAGTGAATCAGCTGTCTCTAAAACTTTAACCACTTATGAATATCAACACATCAAATGCTCAATTATTGTTGTTAAGATTTGACTACAAAAACATGAAACAAGAAGCTCAACACAATAACACATGAGACACATGAGACACAAGATTTTTACGTGGAAAACCCTATAATGAAAAAACCATGGTGGGTGTTATCCCACAGAAATAAATATGTTATAGAAATACTGAAAAACAGAGGCTCACTACCCAAAATGCTTACTATAAATATTGCGACTCATTGCCAAGATCGGCTAACTACCAAGGGGTGGCTCACTGCCAAGGGTTGGTGAATTGATTTGATAGCATCTACTCCATGCCTGGGTTTAGTTCCATTGAAGCACAATATAACTCCTCTGCTCTGCTCTTCTTACACCATCACACTTATCTTCACATTTTCACACAAGGACATCTTTTTCACAACTTCATTACATGTTTTTATACACTTCATCAACCTTGGAATGTACATCAAGGTCGACATTACATTCATCAACCATTAGAGCAATCTCCAAGGTTGGCATTTCAAACATACATAGAAATAGTTTAGGACCTAAATAGAATTAGCTAAGGGAAAGATGCATGTGGATCATGTTATACCTTAGCTGGGACTCAAATGTAATCTTCCACACCACAACATGCTTCCACAATCTTCGATGATCTTCGCAAGTAGTGAAACAAACCAAGTCAGCCAAGACTGGTGTTAACATTAAGTCTTCTAAGAACAGTCTTCATTGACGATCCAAATTTCTCTTTGCAGACCAATCCAAAGGTAGGAACACAATCATGAGGCATCCACAAGCACATTGTAATCACCAAGAATATTTGCACAACATCTAATCCCTTTGTCATGAATATTCTTTAAACTGGAGCACTTGAACATAACTGTTATCCACTATCATAAAGAAAAGATCGCTTGTAGACCACCAAATCATGAACCATTGGAGTTGAAGACACTTATCATCATTACAAACTTGATTCCAAAAATATAGACTAAAATACTTAAATGTAGAGGAATGCGAAGCATAATACATTCTCTCTGTCACCACCAAATATACAGAAAAAGTAGTTTTCACTCTGGTGAACATAACTCACACAAATATTTATAGCAGAGGCTCAAACTTGGAACATAGAATCTTCAGACATGCATCTAAATAACTTCCAATCTATAGAAAAAGATATTCATTCTACAAGAAATGCAGAGCAAACTACTAGACTATTCTGCTGTAACAAGAATACTTATTATTTCCAACACTTAACTTATTACAAGCAAGCATCAAAACAAGAGCACATTTGACACCAATGCCAACACAAATATGTTGACATCAATGACAACACCGATTAGGTACATACTTGCAACAAAGGGTTGTACACATAGGTTCCTACCTTCAGGGTTTCATTGTCACCCAATTTCATACCAACACTTACTAATATTCAAATAATAAATTTGATACATAGAAATATGCATAATAGCATAATCAATAAAAAATAAATTTAGTCCTAGAAAAGTACATGGCATTATGATTTAATAATATCAGTATCATAATCATATTAATTTACGACATCCTTCTTAAATGGAACACCATAGGCATCCATGAGGCCACCTAGAATCTATCTAAAAATTCAAAGGCTTAAAAAAATACTTATAATCTTTCTTTAAGCATGATCAATACCCAAGTCATACTCAAGACAGTTAGTAACACTATATCCATTATATCCTCACATGAACATGTACACTTAATAATATTAATAATAATGTTTGTATTATTTTGGTTTCAATTAGCATTTGGCATAACTCCATATTATTATGATCATCTAGATCATGGTCTAGATAATGTTCACACTTTCCATTTATATTAAATATGACCTTAATGGTTAGTATTAAGTTATCCCATAAAGAAACAATATGTTGCAATCAACCTTTATACTCATATTTCAGTGGACATAGATCAAGAAACATCACTACTCTCAACATGTATTTCAATATCTAACATCATGCAATAGAAAGCAACCAAACACAACAATATAGATGAATGGTCTTTAAAATCACTTGACATACCTCACAACTTAGTACCCAATAATTATATGAACATTTTGTATTTCAAGAAGTTAAAAGGGATACATATCATATGGGTGTTAGGCCTCCAATATATCAATAACTTGCATAGAGTGGTATCCATCACAAGGTTTCTCAATTCTCTCAGCTACAAGCTACCCTAACAACCATTGTATATCACACATTAGCATTCAAAGATTCCTTTCTTCTGATACTAATACTCTAATTATACCAATGACATGACAAATAGTTTGAAGATCCTCATTTTCTTCCATTATATTTAAGAAAATAAAGGAGGACACACAATGATTTATCTCAATATTATATCAATACCAAATTATTTCAAGAAAAATATTTTTCATCAACTTATATGCAAGAAAAGGTCCTGATAGTGGCTAATGAAATCAGTCCATTTCTCAACTTATATGGCTCAATGAATCAACATTACCCAACCCTTTTCTTAAGCCAATTCTTAGACTAAATAGAAGAAGAATTAGTAAGCTTTGAAGCCTTTGTGTATGCTCTTCAAGAGTAGATTGAATATTTTATGGTTGTGCCTTTGCACCTTTTGTAACTTGTTTTTTATTTATCAGTTAAGAAGAAGTGATGCCTTGTGCTTATTCTGTGCCTATTGAGTCTTTCTTTTGAGTCTAAAACATTGATGTCTGTATTTGTTTTTAGTTTCAATGAATGATATTAGTAAGTGGTCTTAAATCATGCTCCTTTGACCTCTTGGTGATCATGGGTTAATATTGTGAGTTAAACATGGAAGCACTATGCCTTTTTTGCATCATACCAAGTCTCATTTTCTAGCATATTGACTTAGAATAGATTTTACTTTAAGTTTCTCTCTTCTCTTTCCCCTTCCCAACATTTCAAAAGAGTTAATGAGAATCTTAAGAAGAGTTATCTTCTAAAATCCCAGAGGTTATCCTGTGATTCACAAAAAAAGTCCCACAATCATAGGATTTCCCATTACTTTGTCAGTTGCCTATGACAAAGATTCAATTTCTAGGTGTAGACAACAAAAACCATCAATAGTATCTTCTCACATGCCTAGAAGGAATTGAAGCCACAATTTCCTGATTAGAAGTCAGAGACTTAGGTCTATGATTTTCTAATATTCACTTCACATTTTGTAATTTTTTGTGAATAATCACAGAAATATCTGCTCATAGGGGGCATGAATCTCCCATTTGGTGACATCATTAGTGATTTCATTGTAGATCTATATTATTGAAAATCATGATGACTCCAAATATCTATGTACATCTAAATATCCCAACAATAAATTATCCATTTGTGGCTTGGTATTCAAATGGTCCTTTTACAACAATGATAAGGTGGTTAGGTACCTGAAGCAACATTGAAGGCATTACCACAGTTTCATGAAAATGTCTTTGTTTGTTTAATAGATCATATTCAAGATATTATGAATCTATGCAATATTCACTATATCACATAGAAATGTGTGGCTCTTTAGTGGATCACATTCTCCCTCAGAGGAAGAGAACAAGAATGGTATAAAACCCTATGGCCCAATCCAATCACAACATGGGGTCAACTTGGAGAGCTCCTCTTTGACCACTTCCATGAGAAGGTAGATAGTAGCTCCTTGGTTCAAAATCTCATCACAATCAAGAAACATGTTGGGGAATACATGCATGATTTCAATACAAGATTTGATGGAACATGGAAAAGGTTTTCAATTGAGGTAAGGCCCCCCTAGGTTTTACATTTCTATATTTCTTAAAAGCTTTGAATCATGAAATATCAATTATGATACAAATTTTAGGAGGTGAAACTTTGCCTCAATCCTATGATCTAGCTGTTAAAAGTTGAAATAAGCCTTATAGAAGGTAGTAAGTTATCTCCTATGTCCTTGAAATCCTTGATTCATCATGCAAGTATCTCTCCACAAGTTTTCCCACACATCCAAACACAAGTTGACCCAAATTTCACACTTCAGAGTCTCTGATGTAGGAGCATCCAGTGGTGTAAGGACAATCTTGCATCACCCAAAAAAATGATGTGTTTCAAAAATTTTGATGTTCTTTCCATTTCTTTTCAAAATTTGTGGTTTTGGTTCCATAATTGCTTGAATAATGATGTAGAACTTTCAATTTTTCCAAACTACTAAAAATAACAACCTGCTATTTTTAGAATGTTTGCTTATGGGCATAAAATGAAGTGAAAATTTACAGGAAGCTTCATAACTAAAAAATAAGATCTTTGGCGAAGGAATCACTTAAATATCATTTGCGAACTAAAAGATATTTAAGTTTCTGTTTCTTGAAAAATGCCTAAAAATTATTCAAACTCAGGTTTGAGGCACTAAATGGCCCCGTACGGGCCCGAAAATGGTGAGAACTAGCAAAGAAAATTCTTAGCACGTAGAGCACTCCATGAGCTTTCCAATGCATAAAATGGTTAGTTAATCGGACACTCAGATCCAAAGTTATGGCTCCCAGAAGTTGACCTATTTCTGGAGGGAGAAGCAAATTTTGAAATTAGGTTGTTGGCCACCAAAAATGCTATTAATAACCATTTTTGGGAACCCTGGGCAGTAGGAGAGTTAAGGGGGAAGTGTAGAGTCAAGAATAGGTAGGAAAACATAAAGCCTAGCTGAATTAGGGTTACAAAAAGCAGATGATTCTAGAGTCTTGGGATAGAAAGCTGTAATGTGTTGCAGCCTGTGGAGGTTGATTCCTCTGATTGTATTTGAGCTTCTATAATGTAATAAGTTGTCCAAATGAATAAAGAAAGTTCTATTTTCTATGTGCCATTTCTATTATTTTGTGTTTTATGATTTACCTCCTTCATCAAGTGGTATCAGAGCAAGGGTTCTTGAGTGTGTAGATAGATCGCTGACTGTGAGGTAGTTTGCACCAAGACCTAAGGTTGTGGGTTTGCTATGGAGATCAAGATACCTCCACGAAGAAATCTTATTGGGAGGAATACTTTGACAAAAGAGGGTTTTAGAGCCCTACAAAGGCAAATCGATGTATTGAAAGAGGAGCTGCGAAGAGGGTTTCATCTGAGAACAAGAGAAGAAAGTGAGGATGAAGTTGAAGAAGACCTATCTAAGGAAGAACAAGAAGCTACAGGAGATCCTGCAGAAGTTAGGTTGTTGAGGGCCATTTGAAAGATCAAAAAGAGGCCCAAGATCAAAGTTTCTACATATTCTGGAGATTTGAATCTGGAACAGCTTATTGATTGGATCAATGACATGGAGGAGTATTTCAAATATGAAGATGTGGAGGACCCAGATCGGGTAAAGTTTGTAGAAAAAAAGTTGAAGGGCCACACTAGTATTTGGTGGAAGGAGGTCCAATTAGAGAGGAATAGAAGAGGAAAAGGAAAGATTACCAAATGGGATCGGATGGTGGAGAAATTGGAGAAGTAGTTCATTCCTGTGGACTATGAGATGAAGCTGTTGAAGAAGCTACAAGGACTGAAGCAAGGTAACAAGTCTGTTAAGAAGTATACAGAAGAGTTTTATAAAATTACTATTAGGATAGGCCATGCAGAGCCCAACAAGGAGAACCTAGCCTATTACATTAATGGGTTGAGGCCGAGTATTCAAGAGGAGCTGAGCTTGGTCAAAATAACCACCATAGAAGATGCATACCATTTTTCCCTGAAGGTGGAAGAGAAGCTGAATAAAAGGTTTGATAGCAAGCAAAGGGGAAGAGGTCAAGGCAGAAGGACTAGTGGAAGACCCTATGGGGGCCAAAATGAAGATTCAAAGAAAAGTGAAGAAGCCAACACTAGTCAAAATTAGAGAGGGGATAATGCCTACCACCCTCGTGACCAGAGCAATGGTGAACAAAGAGGAATAGGAAGAGGCAGACATGGGTAAGGACCTGGAAGGGGAGGTTTTAGAGGAACCTATTTCCAATGTGGAGAAGAAGGGTATCAATCATATGAGTGTCCACAACATCAAGGAAGGAAAAATAGAAGACCTAAAGGTAATGCACAAGTTGCACATGTAGATGAAGATGTGCAGTCTGAGCGTTCTGAAGATGCTGAAAAGGGAGAAACCCTAGTTGTCATAAGAACTTTGTTGAATGAGGAGAAAGAACCCAATCAGAGGAAGAGTTTATTCTACACAAGGTGTAAATGTGAAGGTAAGTGTTGTGATATTATTATTGATAGTGGAAGCACTGATAATCTTGTTTTAGAGGAGATGGTTGACAAGTTGAAGTTGACAAGAAGAAAGCATCTGCATCCATATCAGATTGCATGGTTGCAAAAGGACCATAGAGCTTTGGTCAATGAGTAGTGTTTAGTGAAGTTCAAGACTGGTGACTACCATGATGAGGTGCTATGTGACATCATACCAATGGATGCATGTCATATGTTATTGAGGAGGCCATGGTAGTATGATAGGAGCTCTATCCATGATGGCTGTGCAAACACATATTCCTTAACAAAGGATGGAGTTCATCATAAGTTGAAGCCCTTGAAGGAGGTGGAAGAAAAGGTATGTAGTACTACCATAATTTTCTTGGTAGATGTTAGAAAATTTTTGGAGGCAATGAAGCATGAGCGTCATTGCTTTGCATTGATTCCTAAGATTAGTCAAGAGAAATGTGAAGATGTACCAGCAGAAGTCTCAAAAATGTTAGAAGAATTTTAGGATATTATCTCTGATAATGTACCAGAAGGTTTACCACCAGTAAGGAAGATAAGTCATCAAATGAATTTGATACCAGGAGCCAGCTTGTTGAATAAGGCAGCCCATTGAATGACTCCATCCAAGAGTGAAGAGTTGAACAGACAAGTTCAGGAGTTGTTGAGGAAGGGATTGATAAGAGAGAGCCTAAGTCCATGTGCGGTACCTGCAGTACTAGCACCAAAGAAAGATGGAGAATGGAGAATGTGTACAGATTCTCAAACCATTAACAAGATCATGATCAAGTACAAATTTCCATTACCTAGAATGGATGACATAATGGATTGTTTGAGTGAAGCCAAGTACTTCACAAAGATTGATTTGAAGAGTGGGTATCACCAGATCCAAATTAGAGGAGACGAATGGAAGATAGCCTTTAAGACAAAGGAGGGTTTTTATGAGTTGTTAGTCATGCCATTTGGGCTAACCAATGCACCGAGCACATTCATGCGACTCATGAACGAGGTATTGAAAGAATTTTTGGGTGGTTTTGTTATTGTTTATTTGGATGATATTTTGATTTTCAGTAAGACTTGGGATGAACATCTAATGCATATCAGAAGAGTTTTAGAGAAGCTAAGGGAGGATAAGTTGTTGATTAATCTAAAGAAATGTAGTTTTACAAAGAAGGATTTGGTATACTTGGGATTTGTTGTCTCAGAGGAAGGTCTTAAGATGGACCTAGAAAAAGTAAGGGCTATCATTGAATGGCCTACACCAAGGAGTGCAACGGAGGTACGATCTTTTCATGGTCTAGCAAGTTTTTACAGAAAGTTTATCAGAAATTTTAGTAGCATTTGTGCACCCCTAATTGAGATAATGAGAGGGGATAAAAAATAGTTTAGATGGACTAAAGGAGTAGATAAAAGCTTTGATACATTGAAGTAGAAAGTCACAGAGCAACCTGTTTTGGCACTTCTAGATTTCAATAAGGTATTTCAGGTAGATTGTGATGCTAGTGGTAGTGCTATAAGAGCTGTTTTGAGCCAAGAAGGTAAGCCCATTACCTATTTTAGTGAGAAGCTTAATGATGCCAAGAAAAAGTATTCTATTCATGATCAAGAGTTTTATGCAATAGTTCAGGCTTTGAAGAAATGGAGACCTTATTTGTTGCCAAAGGAGTTTGTTTTATATATTGATCATCAAGCTTTGCAGTATCTTAGTAGTCAAGGAAAGTTGAACCAGAGGAACTTAAAATGGGTGGAGTTTTTGCACAACTATACTTTTGTTTTGAAGCATAGGAGTGGGAAATCCAACAGAGTTGAAGATGCCCTCAGAAGAAGGCAAAATTTGTTGACAGAAATGAAGATAGAGGTTGTTGGGTTCGATGAGCTCAAAAGTTTTTATCCTAAAGATCTAGATCTTGCAGAGACCTGGAAAGCTTGTTTGGAACCTATTACTTTGGACAGAACAAAATGGTTGGATTTCATAATCCAATATAGCATGTTGTTTAGAGGAAGCCAGTTGTACATTCTAAGGAGTTCCATGAGAGAGAACTTGATTAAGGAGAAGCATAGTGGAGGATTGGCTAGACACTTTGGTCGAGATAAGACCATTGCTATTGTTGGTGAAAATTATTATTGGCCACAGTTGTAGCAGGATGTGAGAAAATTTGTGCAAAGTTGCAGAATATATCAGATGGTGAAAGGAGCAAGTTAGAATATAGGTCTATATCAGCCACTAGCTATACCAGAGAAGCCAAGGGATGGTATTAGTATGGATTTTGTTCTTGGTTTACCAAGGATACAGAGAGGACATGATTCCATTTTTGTGGTGGTGGACAAATTTTCAAAGATGACACATTTTATTCCTTACAAGAAGACTAATGATGCTATTCATATTGCAGAGTTATTTTTCAGGGAGGTGGTGAGATTACATGGTCTACCAAAGAGCATAGTTTTAGATCGAGATACCAAGTTTGTTGGTTATTTTTGGAGGACATTGTGGATGAAGTTGAAGATATATTTGAAGTTCAGTTCTACACACCATCTACAGACTGATGAATAGACCGAAGTGGTGAATAGGAGTTTGGGTAACCTGCTATGATGCTTAGTA
Source organism: Cunninghamia lanceolata (assembly GCA_027924645.1). Taxonomy (NCBI): domain Eukaryota; kingdom Viridiplantae; phylum Streptophyta; class Pinopsida; order Cupressales; family Cupressaceae; genus Cunninghamia; species Cunninghamia lanceolata. The sequence goes on along the minus strand of BSBN01000219.1, from coordinate 10,801,681 downwards.
GGAGATAAACCCAAGGGATGGGATTTGATTTTATCATAGGCAAAATTTTCTTACAACAATTCTATCAATAGGAGTACTGGTAAATCACCATTCCAAATTGTATATGGGAATAGTCCAAGAAATGATTCAGAGTTAAGGAATCTGGACAAAGGAGAAAATACAAGTGTCGAGGCTAAAGACTTTGCAAAACACATGAAGAATTTGCACGAAGAGGTGAAAAAGCACATTAATAAGATGAATATTCAGTACAAGGCTTGTTAGTTTCAAGATAGACAACTGAGAGGGGGGTGAATCAATTGTCCCAAAAATTTCTTTTATTAACCACTTAAATCCTTCTTGTAATTCAGCAGCATAATAATAAATCAATCATGGAAACATAATACAACAATTCAAGAGTGGAAACATAATAACACATACAACACCAAGATTTTAACGTGGAAAACCTAGTTAAGGGAAAAACCATGGGCTGAGTTAAAAGAATAAGAAGAATAAAAGGGAACATGCCAATTAGGGCTCACTACCTGAGCACACTACTCACAAGAGGCCCACTACCTATAGGAGACACACTGTCTACAGAATAATAAATAATACATACTTGAATTGAAGAATAACATCTTCACCATGCTTGAGTTAGTTCCATTTAAGATCAATACTTCTGCTCTGCCTTTCTCTCTTCTCTCTACCACATTCTCATCTCTGCCAAGATGCCTTTGAAATGACTTCACAACTCTTATTTATACAAGACATCGACTTTGGGATAATCATCAAAGTCAGCAAACTTTACAGAGAAAATACACAAATACAACTTGATTTATTACAAAAGACTTCATGTGAATCACCACACTATTGGCCACATATATCTGGGACTTAAATCTTCTTTGAGGAACATGCCATCCTTCGCAGAACATCTTCAAGATCATCCGTAAGATGTGTAAATCATCTGATTGGCCACATTTAGGAAGAACATCATCATCCGGAAGTAATTCTTCAATTACGAACTCAATCTTCAATGCGGACTAGCAACATGAACTGGACACAATCCAGAGACCCCCACAAGCTTGCTTGAATCACCAAGAACATCCACACTACTTTTGCTTACTAAAATCATTCTCCCCTTCATCTAAAACCTTAGGAACACAATTTGTCATCATTGTCATATTGGAATAGATGTAACGAACCTCCAGACCATGAACCAATCAAGTTGTTAATTCACATTGACTTCCTAAACACTCCACTAAATCCGTAGAACAAGATATTGCATTTCTGGATCTTACTAGACCTATTTGTGTTACTCTGTCACCTCTGAACATCTGCCAAAACTAGTTTTACTCATGTGGCCATAACTTCTTCAAATCTTCATGCGGACCTCTCAAATCTTTACTGGATCACTTTTAGACACATATCTACAAACCCTTTGATGCGCATCCTCTAACTTTCATGTTAGCTGGGATTTTCACTTCATAGAGCTTCACTGTCTTCACTGATCTTCTCTGTTTCTGATAGGACTAATTTTCTCAATATCCTCAGCACATAACTCATCCAATCCTTGACATCAATGCAACACGAGTATGTTGACATCAATGAAAACACCAGTTAGGCCCATACTTACAACAATCTCCCCCTTTGTCATTGATGGCAACATATGATGTGAAAAATTGTTTTAACCATCAAGATAAGAACTTCTCCTCACTGACTGACATAACTCCCCCTAACAACAACAACCATTCACATGTCTTCTCTTCCTTTACTGCTTCCCCTTTGATCAATAACCACCTTTTATTTTTCACATGTCTTCTCTCCCCCTTTGACATCAATGGCAAAGGGCACATACTTGCATCGCTCAGAATCATACAGACTACTCCCCCTAAGTAGTAGCTTCCTATCATCAATCCAAACCACAAGATATGACTGTGAGATCCACCGAATTGATGCACATGAGTGCACCTTAATTCAGAACTGGAGGGGTAATAAACCCTAACTTCTCCCTGAGATACTCAAAAGAGTCCTTGGGTAGAGGTTTCGTAAAAATATTTGCAATCTGATCCTTGGAGGGCACAAACTCTAATCTGACTTCATTTTTGTTCACTTGCTCTCTCAAAAAGTGAAACTTGATGGATATATGTTTTGTCTTTGAGTGCAACACTGAATTTGTTGATATATTTATTGCACTTGAATTATCACAGAAGATTGTGATAGGTTTCTCATACTCCACTCTGATGTCTCTTAGCATTTGCTTCATCCACAATACTTGAGTGCAACTACTTGCTACTACAATATATTCTGCTTCTGCAGTGGACAGAGATATTGCCTCTTGTTTCTTGCTTAGCCAAGAAACTAATCTTTTCCCTAAAAAGAATGCTCCACCACTGGTACTCTTCCGATCATCCACATCTCCTACCCAATCCTCATCTGTATATGCATGAAGAGAGAAATCATGATCTCTAGGATACCATAAACCATACTCAACTGTTCCTCTTAGATATCTAAGAATCTTCTTAATTGCCATGACATGAGATTCTCTAGGATCAGCTTGGAATTTAGCAACAAGACCGACAACATTCATAATGTTAGGTCTAGTTTGAGTAAGATACAGTAGTCCTCCAATCATTGACGTATACTCTTTTGATCAGCCTTAGGAGAGTCATCATCCTTTCTCAATTTACATCTAGTTGCCATGGGAGTATTCATTGGTTTTGAGTCTTCCATCCCAAATTTCTTCAACAATTCTTTCACATATTTGGTCTGTGAAATGAAGATTCCTTTCTTTGTTTGAGTGATTTACAGACCCAAGAAGAAATTTATTTCCCCAAACATGGACATCTCAAATTCACTTTTCATTTGATTTGCAAAAGTTTTACACATACTAACTCTTCCTCCAAAAATGATACCATCAACAAATACTTCAACAATCAAGATATTTTCATGATCAATTTTGAAGTACAAGTTACTATCAGTAGTACCTTTGTTGAAACCAATCTTCAAAAGATACTTATCTAGTCTTTCATACCAGGCTCTTGGGGCTTGTTTGATTCCATACAGTGCTTTCTTCAACTTGTAGACCATATCACCATGATCAGATAATTAAAATCCATCCGGTTGCTCAATATATACTTCTTCTTCCAAGTCACCATTCAGGAAGGCAGACTTGACATCCTTAAAGGTAGCAAAGGCAAGAAATAATCTGACTACTTCAATTCTTGCCATCAGAGCAAAAGTTTCTTCAAAATTAACTTCTTCTACTTTAGAATAACCCTTGCAGACCAATCTGGCTTTGTTTCTGACTACTTCACCATCTTCATTCAGCTTATTTTGGAAGACCCATTTGGTTCCAATCACATTTTTGTTTCTAGGTCTGGGAACAAGATCCCAAGTGTGATTTTTCTCAAATTGCATCAGCTCTTCCTTCATTGCTTTAGTCCATCTTTCATCGTTGCATGCTTCACTCACTATTTTTGGTTCAATCTTTGAAATCAGACAATATTTTTCTGAGTCTTGAGAAATCTTTCTTCTTGTTTGAACACCTTTCCTTTTATCACCTATGATTTGATCTTCAGAGTGATTCAGTCTTACATACCTGGGAGTTTTGGGAATTTCTTGCACTTCTATTTCTTGAACAGGTTCATTCAAACTTATCTCTTCTTCCTGATTCTCCGGATCAGTTTGGATCTAAATTTTAGAAGGGGCTTGGACTTCTTAGACCAAAACATCATTCTGATCATCTTCATATTCATAAAACCTTGAGGGTTTTTCAATACCTTCATCAACCTTCACATTTGTACTTTCTATAATCTTTCTCAATCTCTTGTTATAACACTAATATGCTTTGCTTTGAGTAGAATAACCCAAGAATATTCCTTCATCACTTCTAGCATCAAATTTGCTAAGGTCTTCATCTCTTTTAATGTAACATTTACTACCAAAGACTCTAAAATACTTCATAGTGGGAGTGATGCCAAACTAGAGTTCATAAGAGGTCTTACCAGTATTGCTTCTGATTTGTACTCAATTAAGAGTATAGACAACAGTGCTTACAACTTCTCTCCAGTAGATCTGAGGAACATTTACTTCCATCATCATGGTTCTAGATGCTTCCTAGATGGTCCAATTTTTTCTCTCCACTACTCCATTCTGCTGTGGAGTCCGTGGAGCAGATAACTGTAATTTTATCCCATGTTTCTCACATAATTCTATGAACTCTTCGAATGTGAATTCTCCACCTCTATCAGACTTGAGACATTTTATGTTTAATAAAGTTTCATTCTCTACCATAGCCTTGAATATTTTGAATTTCTCAAGAGCCTTAGATTTTTCTTTCAAATTAGTCACCCACATCATCTGGGAGTGATCATCAATTAATAACATGAAGTATCTATCACCTTGCAAACTCCTGATTCTTACTGGTCCACATAGATCAGTATGTACTAAGTCCAACAATCTGGTAGAAGATTGTTCCTTACTTTTAAATGTGACTCTACTCTGCTTATCCAACTGACATTCTTTGTACAAACTATTGGTAGGTTTCACCAATCTTGAAAGATCTCTTACAACCTGAGTGTTGCTTATCTTGATGATATTATCAAAATTCACATGACACATTCTCCTATTCCACAACCAACTCTAATCAATTTGAACAAATAAACAACTTTTTCTAGTACCAACCAAGTGGAAGATGTTACCTTTTGCTTGAGTACCAGATGCAATCTATGTTTTAGAAATTTCAAAGATCTTACATTTTCCATTTTTGAATCGGAGATCATAGCCTTTGTCCATCAACTATCCAACACTAAGAAGATTGTGCTTTAGACCTTCAACATATAGTACATTACTAGTTTTTTCCTTTCCATCAAAAGAAATAGTTCCTCTACCTTTGATTTTGCTAGCAGAATTATCACCAAATTTTACAACTCCTCCTTCATATCTTTCCAAATCCATAAACTTATTTTTGTCACCCGTCATATGGTGGGAGCATCCACTGTCAATGACCCAATCATCATTTTTTTCAACTTGGGCAACCAGAGCTCTTTCTATCATTTTATGATTGATAGATTCAGAGGGCATTGGATCTTCTTCCTTGATGACAATAAACACCCAGCCACTTCCGGATTTGTTTCCTATCTCTGATTCATCATCTGTTACTCCTTCATCATCATCATCTTCATGAACATAGTAACATTTCTTTTGGAATCTTGATCTATTAGGATTTACCCTTGAAAATATTTCTGGACACCTTGAGGCAAAATGACCAATCTTATTGTAGTTGAAACATTTGAAGGGCAATTTTCCTTCATACTTACTGGAACCTCTTGGCAGTCTTTTTGTAATAAGGGATTTAAGTTGAGTAACTTCTACTTCATCTTCTTCCAAATCTTTTCTTGCTTTTTCATACCATGATAGTTTCTTTGAGGAGTTCTCTCTTGGATCAAACTTTTGTTTTCCTTTTACAGAGGCACTAGCCTTGAATGCATATTCAGTCTTGGGGGGGCATCTCCAAACTTAGCCAATTCAAATGCAGCTAATTTTCCAACAAATTGATCTCTTGTGATATTTGAAAAAGATTTGAATTCTTCAATAGCAACAACCTTGTATTTGTAAGCAGGAGGTAGGGATCTAAGAACTTTGGCAAAAATCTCATCTTCATCCAAGATTCCACCAGCACACCTAATTCCACAAACAAGCTCATTTACTTTTGGCATAAAAGTAGTGATATTCTCATCTTCATTCATCTTCAGGTTTTTGAACTTTCCTTTTAGACTCTGTAGCTTGGCACATTTAACATATTTGTCACCTTCATGCAGAAGTTCTAATTTTTTCTAAATCTCATATGCAATTTTTAAATCTATGACATTTGTCAGTTCTGAATCAGATAAGGCATTTAGTAAAGCATCTTTAGCCCAAAGATTATCTTCAGTATCTTTTATTTCATCTATACTTGTTGGACCATCCTTTGGAGGAACATACTTCTTTAAAGCCATGATCCAATATTGCATTCCCATACATTTGAAGTGACATTCTATGTGGCTTTTCCAAAGAGTATAATTGGTTCCATCAAACCTCAGACTATCCTTCATGTAGGAAGACATCTTGGATCTCCTCAAGTGGTTAAGCTTTTTTAGAGGAACTTAGCTCTGATACCAATTGTTAGTTTCAAGATAGACAACTGAGAAGGGGGGTGAATTAGTTGTCCCAAAACTTTCTTTTATTAACCACTTAAATCCTTCTTGTAATTCAGTAGCATAATAATAAATCAATCATGGAAACATAATGCAACAATTCAAGAGCAGAAACATATTAACACATATGACACCAAGATTTTAACGTGGAAAACCTGGTTAAGGGAAAAACCATGGGGTGACTAACCTAAGATTGTATTCTCTATTAAAAGAATAAGAAGAACAAAATGACACATGCCAATTAGGGCTCACTGCCCGAGCACACTACTCACAAGAGGCCCACTGCCTACAAGAGACATAGTGTCTACATAATAATAAATATTACATACTTGAACTAAAGAATAACATCTTCACCATGCTTAAGTCAGTTCCATTTAAGCTCAATACTTCTACTCTACCTTTCACTCTTCTCCTCTCTACCACACTCTCATCTCCACCAAGATGCCTTTGAAATGACTTCACAACTCTTATTTATACAAGATATCAACTTTGGGATAATCATCAAAGTCGGCAAACTTTACAGAGCAAATACACAAATACAACTTGATTTATTACAAAAGACTTCATGTGAATCACCACACTGTCGGCCACATATATCTAGGACTTAAATCTTCTTTGAGGAACATGCCATCCTTCGCAGAACATCTTCAAGATCATCCGCAAGATGTGTAAATCATCCGATCGGCCAAGTTTAGGAAGAACATCATCATCTGGAAGTAATTCTTCAATTACGAGCTCAATCTTCAATGTAGACCACCAACATGAACTATACACAATCTAAAGACTCCCACAAGATTTCCTGAATCACCAAGAACATTAACACTACTTTTGCTTACTGAAATCATTCTCTCCTTCATCCAGAACCTCAAGAACACAGTCTGTCATCACTGTCATATTGGAATAGATGCTTGTGGATCTCTAGACCATGAACCAATCAAGATGTCAATTTACATTGACTTCCTAAACACTCCACCAAATCTACAAAACAAGATATTGTATTTTCGGATCTCATCGGACCTATTTGTGTTACTCTATCACCTCTGAACATCTGCTAGAACCGGTTTTACTCATGTGGCTATAACTTCTTCAAACCTTCATGTGGACCTCTCAAATCTTTACTGGATCACTTTTAGACACATATCTACAAACCTTTTGATGTGCATCCTCTGACTTTCATCTTAGCTAGGATCTTCACTTCATAGAGCTTCACTGTCTTCACAGTTCTTCTATGTTTCTGATAGGACTAATTTTCTCAATATCCTTAGCACACAACTCATCCAATCCTTGACATCAATGCAATAGGAGTATGTTGACATCAATGACAACACCGGTTAGGCCCATTCTTACAACAAGGCTAAGGTGGATCAGAAGAGGAGATATAAGGAATTCCAGGTAGGAGTTGAAGTCATGGTTCACTTGAGAAAAGAAAGGTTCCCAATTAGAACATACAATAAGCTAAAAATTAAGAAATTTGGACCATGCAGAATTTTGAAGAAACATGATTCAGGAAACACATATGAGGTGGAGTTGCCAAGTGAGATCAACATTTCCCCTATTTTCAACATTGTTGATTTATTAGAATATTATGAAGGTGGAACAGAGGATGGACCAACAGAAGAACAATGGAGTATTCCGGCATCTACTTCAACAGAGGAGATAGAAGAGATCTTGGATAACCGTGTGGGAAGAAGTACTCGGAACAGGAAATATGAAGAATATCTAGTGAAATAGAAAGAAGGCCTATTGAAGATTCTTCTTGGTTGTCTAAGGCAGATGTTGACCGTTTGGGTTTTCCTCACACAAACACTTGAGACGTGACAAGGTCACTTCTCAAATTACCCTGGGTGTCTGATGCAGGAGCATCCAATGGTGTAAGGGCAATCTTGCATCAATGATATGTTTCAAAATTGTTGATGTTCTTTCCATTTATTTTCAAAATTTGTGGTTCTGGTTCCATAATCGCTTGAATAATGATGTAGAACTTTCTATTTTTTCAAACTGCTAAAAATAGCAACATGCTATTTTTAGAAAGTTTGCATTTGGGCATGAAATGAAGTGGAAATTTACAGGAAGCTTCATAACTAAAAAATAAGACCTTTGGTGAAGGAATCACGCAAAGATCATTTGTGAGTTGAAATATATTAAAGTTTTTGTTTCCCAAAAAATGCCTAAAAATTATTCAAACCTAGGTTTGAGGCACTAAACAGCCCTATACGGGCCCAAAAATGGCTAGAACTGGTAGAGAGGGTTCTTAGCACATAGAGCACTCCACGAGCTTTCCAACACATAAAATGGTTCATCAATTAGACACCTGGATCAAAAGTTATGGCTTCTGGAAGTTGACCTATTTTTGGAGGGAGAAGCAAATTTTGAGATTAGGTTGTTGGCCACCAAAAAGTCTATTAATAACCATTTTTGGGAACACTGGGTAGTAGGAGAGTTAAGGGGGAAGTGTAGAGTCAAGAATAGGTAGGAAAACAAAAACCTAGCTGATTTGGGGTTACAGAAGGTAGATGATTCCAGAGTCTTGGCATAGAAAGTTGTAATGTGTTGTAGCCTGTGGAGGGTTCATTCCTCTGATTGTATTTGAGCTTTTGTAATGTAATAAGTTGTCCAAATCAATAACGAAAGTTCTATTTTTTATGTGCCATTTCTATTGTTGTGTGTTTTATGATTTACCCCCTTCATCAGTCTCCATAAGTAGTTGGATACGTGCAATCAATTCATGACCAAATCCATTCCTCATGCACAAGAGATGATCAACCATTTGCAAAACTAAACTTCCTATGCCCCTATAGTTGCTAAGCCAAAATGTTTGCTCATAAACATAGAAGAGCAGGTCCTTTGTTATTTTGATGTCAAGGATGCTTGTCATCTAGATCCAAATGACAAAATGATCCCTTGAAAGATGCAACTAGAGATCTAAGAGTAGAAGTAGAGAAAACTCATGCCATTATAAAGAAATTACAAAGCCAAAAGGAATTAATAAAAGATCAAATGGGTTAGATGAGAGAGATAGTAAGCTTTAAAATGGTTTCTTTGATTGGTATGTTCAAAGAAGCTAATAAGACTGGAAAGATGTCTGATGCACCTGCAATAGTGGATAAAGTAGAAGAATTACTCTTCCAAATAAATGGATAGATACAGATGCTATACTCTGCAAAGGTGCATTGGGACTCAACTGTGATCCAATTGAAGAATATGTACAAGGATATCTTTCCTACAAATCAGTAAGTTGCTTTTTTTCTGATCTCTTGTACACATGCAGATGGTTAGAAGGAAACAATTTTGATATCTTGGGATATAGAAATAAGATGGTAAGGGGGAGCGACATGTAAAGAAAAGTTAAAGAAGTTTTTGATCTAGAAATAGTCCCTTTGCCATTAATGTCAAAGGGGGAGAGAAAGCAATGCGAAAAGATGCCCTGGGAGAGAGAGTAAGATGTGTAAAATAAAGGGGGAGAGCAAGTTTGTGGCAAAGTTCTGTCTTGCAAGTTTGTGATAAAGTTCTGTCTTACAACACCGATTAGGTACATACTTGCAACAAAGGGTTGTACACATAGGTTCCTACCTTCAGGGTTTCATTGTCACCCAATTTCATACCAACACTTACTAATATTCAAATAATAAATTCGATACATAGAAATATGCATAATAGCATAATCAATAAAAAATAAATTCAGTCCTAGCAAAGTACATGACATTATGATTTAATAATAACAGTATCATAATCATATTAATTTATGACATCCTTCTTAAATGGAACACCATAGGCATCCATGAGGCCACCTAGAATCTATCTAAAAATTCAAAGGCTTAAAACAAAACTTATAATCTTTCTTTAAGCATGATCAATACCCAAGTCATATTCAAGACAATTAGTAACACTATATCCATTATATCCTCACATGAAGATGTACACTTAATAATATTAATAATAATGTTTGTATTATTTTGGTTTCAATTACCATTCGGCATAAATCTATATTATTATGATCATTTGGATCATGTTCTAGATAGTGTTCACACTTTCCATTTCTATTAAATATGACCTTAATGGTTAGTAGTAAGTTATTCCATAAATAAACAATATGTTGCAATCAACCTTTATACTCATATTTCAGTGGACATAGATCAAGAAACATCACTACTCTCAACATGTCTTTCAATATCTAACATCATGCAATAGAAGCAACCAAACACAACAATATAGATGAATGGTCTTTAAAATCACTCGACATACCTCACAACTTAGTACCCAATAATGATATGAACATTTCGTATTTCAAGAAGTTAAAAGGGATACATATCATATGGTTGTTAGGCCTCCAAGCTATTAATAACTTGCATAGAGTGGTATCCATCACAAGGTTTCTCAATTCTCTCAGCTACAAGCTACTCTAACGACCATTGTATATCACACATTGGCATTCAAAGATTCCTTTCTTTTGATACTAATACTGTAATTATACCAATGACATGACAAATAGTTTGAAGATCCTCCTTTTCCTCCATTATATTTAAGCAAATAAAGGAGGACACACAATGATTTATCTCAATATTATATCAATACCAAATTATTTCAAGAAAAATATTTTTCGTCAACTTATACGTGGGAAAAGGTCTTGATAGTGGCCAATGAAGTTAGTCCATTTCTCAACTTATATGGCTCAATGAATCAACATCCCCCAACCCTTTTCTTGAGCCAATTCTTAGACTTTAGAAGAAGAATCAATAATATTTGAAGACTTTGTGTATGCTCTTCAACAGTAGATTGAATATTTTATGGTTGTGCCTTTGCGCCTTTTGTAACTTGTTCTCTATTTATTAGTTAAGAAGAAGTGATGCCTTGTGCTTATTCTATGCCTATTGAGTCTTTCTTTTGAGTCTAAAACATTGATGTATGTCTTTGTTTTTAGTTTCAATGAATGATGTTAGTAAGTGGTCTTAAATCATGCTCCTTTGACCTCTTGGCGATCATGGGTTAATATTGTGAGTTAAACATGGAAGCACTGTGCCTTTTTTGCATCATCCCAAGTCTCATTTTCTAGCGTATCAACTTAGAATAGATTTTACTTTAAGTTTCTCTTCTCTTTCCCCTTCCCAAGATTTCAAAAGAGTTAATGAGAATCTTAAGAAGAGCTATCTTCTAAAATCCCAGAGGTTATCCTGTGATTCACAAAAAAAGTCCCACAATCATAGGATTTCCCATTACTTTGCCAGTTGCCTATGACAAAGATTCAATTTCTAGGTGTAGACAACAAAAACCATCAATAGTATCTTCTCACACACCTAGTGGGAATCGAAGCCACAATCCCTTGATTAGAAGTCAGAGACTTAGGTCTATGATTTTCTAATCTTCACTTCACATTTTGTAAATTTTTGTGAATATTCATAGAAATATCTACTCATAGGGGCATGAATCTCCCATCTGGTGACTTTATTAGTGATTTCATCGTAGATCTATATTATTGCAAATCATGACGACTCCAAATATCTATGTACACCTAAATATCCCAGAAATAAATTATCTATTTGTGGCTTGGTATTCAAATGGTCCTTTTACAATAATGACAAGGTGGTTAGGTTCCTGAAGCAACATTGAAGGCATTACCACAATTTCATGAAAATGTCTTTGTTTGTTTAACAGATCATATTCAAGATATTACGAATCTATGAAATATTCACTATATCACATAGGAAAGTGTGGCTATTTAGTGGATCACATTCTCCCTCAAAGGAAGAGAACAAGAATTGTATAAAACCCTATGGCTCGATCCAATCACAACATGGGGTCAACTTGGAGAGCTCCTCTTTGACCACTTCCATGAGAAGATAGATAGTAGCTCCTTGGTTTAAAATCTCATCACAATCAAGAAACACCTTAGGGAATACATGCATGATTTCAATACAAGATTTGAGAGAACATGGAAAAAGTTCCCAATTGAGGTATGGCCCCCCTAGGTTTTACATTTCTCTATTTCTTAAAAACTTTGAATCATGAAATCTCAATTATGATACAAATTTTAGGAGGTGAAACCTTGCCTCATTCCTATGATCTAGTTGTTAAAAGTTGAAATAAGCCCTATAGAAGCTAGTAAGTTACTTCCTATATCCTTGAAATCCCTGATTCATCATGCAAGTATCTCTCCACAAGTTTTCCCACACATCCAAACACAAGTTGATCCAAATTCCACACTTTAGAGTCTCCATAAATAGTTGGATACGTGCAATCAATTCATGAGCAAATCCATTCCTCATCCACAAGAGATGATCAACCATTTTCAAAACTACACTTCCCATGCCCCTATAGTTGCTAAGACAAAATGTTTTCCCATAAAGATAGGAGAGCAGGTCCTTTGTTATTTTGATGTCAAGGATGCTTGTCATCTAGATCCAAATGATAAGAGTTGGACGCAAAGCTTACATGGTAAGGATCTTCAAATATAAAGGCAACTAGCATGAGAGATAGAAAGGGACGAGGAATATTCTAATAGTAATGATTCCTTGACCACTCTTGAAAAAGAAAGACATATGCCTAATTCTAGAGAAGAAGTCATAGAGGGAAATGCCTTGCAAGCTATAGAGGAATATGATCTAGTGAATAGTGAGCACCTTGAAGAATAAATTAAAGATTTATTCTTAGTTATCCATCAGGGATATCAACTTCTTTATGAAGGAGAGCACATCATGAAATAGACACATGATTTTTAGAGCCTTTTCTAAGGGATTGGTATGAAATACAAATGAAAAGGACTCTCTCACCATCTTGGAATTGTAGCATTGTAAATTGTGTCCACTCATAATTTAACACTTTATTCGGTATTCACCTTAGTTCCCACTCCCTTTGTGTGCCTTACAAATGCATCTTTGACCCTTTCTACTTTCCATACCCCAAAACCATAAAAGTACCTTAGCCTTGGTAGTGTCTTGAGTGATATGGCCCCTTTTAGAACTAAAGTTGCTCAGACAAAAGTGCTAAGCTCGGACGTTTGTGCCAAGCGTTGGCATCTTGATAGCATTTTCCAGTTCGACAACCATTTTAGAAGGTGCATTTTCACTTGTATGGCACTCCGAGCTATTCCTAACACTTATCCATGCCCAAATGGCTCCTTTCCCAACTTTTTTGATCTCTCTTATCTTCTATAAAACCTTATCACTTTTCCATTCAAAGCATTGAATATTTTGTATAGTGAAGCTTTACCAAAATAACTATCAAACTATCATTTTTCTTGTCTCTCTATCATTGCATGCTCTCTTTTTATTGTAGGCTATTGAGAATCCTCCATTGATGTGATTCACATTTGTACTTTATGCCATTCAAGAAGTTCTCATTCAAGATTACTATCCTCTATCCAACCAAGCTCATCTTGTTCCTTTATGTGATAGTCTTGTAGGGAGACTCTTGTAATCTCTCTTCCAACTCTTTATCTATTTCATTTAGATTAATATTTATAATGTCATTGAATCTCATTTCATTATTGCAATCGTTTGTCACTATTTGCTACAATCTTTGACATATTTAAGATTCATAACACACACTATTTCATCTATTTATCTATATAGCTGTCGTTGAGGTGGTAACACCAAAGATGGGGTTTGACTAAGGTAAACCTATATACAACCCAACCATTTTCCTCTATTTCTAATTGCAGGTTATGTGAGAAAAGGATTTCATATGCACTAGTGTTTGCACTTCTTTTTCCCTTTCTTGTCAATCTCACAATTTCATCACTCTCATATCATTCTTATGGTTTTCTTTCATTCATTGATTTTTATGTACAAATATTCACATTTATTGTCAATAGTACTCATCAAAATTTGTACAAGTACTATAGAATTTAGATTTTCTATGTTTTGACACTGTACAGACTACAATGCGCCTAGCATAGATGTTTGCACCACCAATTGTCGTCCTAAGCACTGAGGCTACTTGCCTAGTGACAGGTTCTCTATACTCTATAGTTTTCATTTTTGTACTCATTTATGTGAATTTCTATTTTTATGTCTACATTTCCCTTCCTTTTATTGAGTTTAATTTAGTTTAGTTAGTATTGGTTATTCATTAAATTTTGATTGCAACAAAAGGGCATAGCTTGGGTAGTCTTACTCTTCCTGATTGGATAGTAATAAGATAAAACACCCTCATTAGCTAGTGCCCTAATGTTCAATAGGAATTGGTTCTGATTAAAAGGTAGTTCAGTTAGAATCACATTTTCTATTAAACATCTTGGTGAACTTGACATTCTTTAAACACTTAAAATAGCAAAAACAAAACCTTCTCTCCTTTCTTATAAATCTAAAAAACCTTCTTTCTAAAAACATTATCTTTTCTTCAAACCTTCAAATTTTAAATAGTACTTGGGTGTTGCGAAGCTCTTAGTATTTTATAAGATTTATAACCCAGTGCTTCGACTCAGAGTTCACCATTCGTGGAAGCAAAAGATTGTTCATGGCTTCTTGTGCTCCTGGTAGCTCTAGCTCTACACATCCAAAAATAAACATCTTCAACTTCTCAATGGGGCACTCTTGAGATATAGATATGCCCATAGCTAGTGTACTCCACTTTCAAATCCATATGTTGGATAGTCATCAGGGCAACTTTTACAAATTTTTGAGTATGGAACACCAAGCTGCTGAGGTTGTCCCAATCATGGAGAATCTTCGAATGTTGCTAACCAATGATCTGTAGGGTGTGGATCTTCTCCATAGTATAGTTCACATTGTGCATAATAATGTTCCTTCACTAGCTAGCTACACGAAAATAATTAATGAATCACATTCTAACACAATGCAATATCAATTATCGGTATAAATGCAAACTTATTCTAGATCTCAAAATTCACTTCTTCCCATCCTTATACAAATGTTTCTCACATGCTAACATTAGTCCTATTGGAATGAACATGAATCTCATTGATCACTATGAGTTTATTCCCTTGAACTCATCAACACCATACCACTTGTTAACCAGACCCAATCCACACATACCAGAGATACTAGTATTACCCAGCTCCTCTAGAATGTGAACTCCTTACAATAGAAGATTGCCACCATGTCCAAAACTTCATCTCAACCTAACATCCCACCATATTATACAAGGAGTCCACTATCCTTAGTTGTTCTTTCCTCCCCCTTCCACATAACTTTGCAGCTCTGATGCAGGAGCATCCCTAGTTCAAGAGCAATCTTGCATCAACCAAAAATATTTGCATTCAGTTTGTTTGCATTTCAGTTCTTTCATTTTTCTTAGTTCAGTTCAGGTAGCTCAGTCAGAAGCAGTTTCATCTTGTGGTTTGGTTTTGACATTTGACATCTTGCAGATCTGGACTTAGTATCTACATTCATTCATCTACATCATATCAAGAATTTAGAGCATTTGGATCAGTTATCAGAAAGATATCACTATTAAAAGATCAACTATTTTCTCAGTGCAGAGCATTCTAATAGTTCCTAATAATTAGCTAAAGGAGAAGGCTTGCGAATCATTGCTTGACTTGCAGATCTCAATGACACATCATTCAATGTCTTTTGGTTCATGGTTGACCTTCCCCAAGGGTCTGCACATTGTTCCATTTATTTGAGGAAGTATTCTATGCATTTAGGTTTGACCTATCTATGAACATGTTACATCTCTTCATTGGAGTTTGTGATCTTGCTTGGCTAACGCAGAGGAATCTATTGGTCTAGAAATGATATATATTGATATAATAGATCCTTAGGAAATGAGTTATCAAGGTCTCATGATTTAGATGATAGATAGTTGGCTCCTTCGCGAGAGGATTTCAAAGCTTTATATTGTGCATGTATGTAATCAGGCCTGTGAGCCCTAATTGTAAGCCCGCATGTTGCCAGCTGATCTTTATTTGAATTCTATGATATACTGAATGACTGAATCTGTATTTGTTCCATTTCTTGAATTGTTTTTGTTGTGTCTACTCTTGTTGCATGGTCCAGACAGTTCATTCTATAAACCCTCCTACTGTGACTATACCAAGTGGTATCAGAGCAAAAGTTTGATTCTTTGGAGTGAAATTGGTGAAGGAGATTCCATAAGAACTTGTTGTAAGTAGATTGCTGATCTGAGGTAGGTTACTTGTGCACAATCGATCACTAATTGAGAGGCAATTATCTCTTGTAGCCCGATCACCAAATTGGAGGTAGTTTGCACTTGATCCTAGGAAGATGTCACCATGAATAGTTCCTCCTATTGGTACAATGGCTAATAGAATGGATGAGATGATGGAATTGATGAGAACAATGTGAATTCATTTGGATGTTGTTGAGGAAGATAGGTGAAGAGGATTGACACTGAGACCTAATATTGAAAGTGATGATGAGGAAGAATTTAAATCTATGGAATATACTGGTGAAAACCTAGAAGGTGATGAAGAAGAAGAATCAGATCAGATAAAGATGTTGCGAGCTATCTCGAAGATAGGAAAGAGACCTAGAGTTGATGTGCCAAATTATACTAGTAATTTGAACCTTAAAGAATTGATTGATTGGATAAATGACATGGAAGAAATTTGCAAAGACAAAGTTGAAAGGACATGCTGCTATATGGTGGAAAGAAGTTCAGTTGGAAAGAAATAGAAGAGGAAAAAAAATTACAAAGTGGGACCGGATGGTGACAAAGTTGAAGAATCAGTTCATACATGTTGACTATGAGTTGGAATTGTTGAAAAGATTGCAAAACCTGAGACAAAAGGAGAAATCTGTGAAGGAGTACACTGAAGAATTTCATAAGATGATCATAATAATAGGACATAGTGAAGCAAGCAAGGAGAAAGTGGCAAGATACATCAATGGACTGAGATTGAACATTCAAGAAGAACTAAAATTGGTAAGGATGACATCTTTGGAAGAAGCATATCAGTTTGCCTTGAAAGTTGAAGAGAAGCTAAATAAGAGACATGATCAGAAACAAAGAGGTAGAGGAGGTAAATTTTAGAGAGGAAGAATGTTTTCCGGATATGATAGATCATTTGTGGAGCAAAACAAATTTGACAGCCCATTCAAGAAGGAGGATAGAGATAATAATGCTTACCGGAGAGATGACAAAAATTTTTATCAGAGAGGAAACCCTAGTGCATACCTGAATGAAGGATATAGAAGAGAGGGAAGAGGATTTGATAAGAGGACATTCAGAGGTACTTGTTTCAAGTGTGGAGGTGAAGGACATAGAGCATTTGAGTGTAATCAAGGTACTACAACCAAGAGGATAGAGAACAATGGAAGAGCAGCCTATGTTGAAGAAGAACCTGTTGAATCACCTAGTTCTATTGGTAAACCTGAGAAAGGAGAATCATTCGTGATGAGGAGAGCACTATTTCAAGTAGAGACAAATGAGGAACCATCAAAGAGGAAAAGTCTATTTAGAACTAGATGCAAATCCAGAGGTAAGTGTTGTAAAGTTGTAATTGATAGTGGTAGTTCAGATAACCTAGTTTTAGAGGAGATGGTGACTAAGCTGAAATTGGAAAGATTGAAACACCCTAAGCCCTATCAGATAGCATGGATTTAGGATGATCATAAGATACTGGTGAGTGAACAATGTTTGGTGAAATTTCATATTGGATCTTATCATGATGAAGTCTTGTGTGATATTATGCCTATGGATGTTTGTCATATCTTGTTGGGTAGACCTTGGCAGTATGATAGAAAAGAAATACATGATGGGAGAAAGAATACATATACTATAACAACAAATGGGAAAAGAATTACTTTGATTCCTTTGGAGGATGACCCTAAGAGTGAAGTGTGTGGGAATGCTAGAATCTATTTAGTAGATGGAAGAAAACTTTTGGATAGTTTGAAATAGGAAAGTATGTGTTATGCCTTGATTCCTAAGAAGCTTGAAGCATTGAAGAAAGAAACTAAACTGGATGAGATAAGAGAGTTGCTGACAAAGTATGAAGACATCATATTAGATAATGTACCTAAAGGATTACCACCTATAAGGAGTATCAGTCATCACATGGATCTTATACCGAAGCAAGTTTGCCTAACAAAGAAACACACCAGATGACACCGGTAGAGAATGAAGAACTGAATAGATCGATACAAGAGTTGTTGAGAAAAGGATTGATCAGAGAAAGTTTGAGCCCTTGTGCAGTACCTACAGTGTTAGCACCTAAGAAGGATGGAGAATGGAGAATGTGTACTAATTCTAGAGCAATAGTTAAGTATAGATTTCCTTTACCTAGGATGGATGATATCATGGATTATTTGAGTGGAACAAGATATTTCAGAAAGATAGACTTGAAGAGTGGATACCATTAGATCAGAATCAGAGAAGGTGATGAATGGAAGACTTCTTTTAAGATAAATGAAGGATTGTATGAGTGGTTAGTGATGCCCTTTGGATTGACAAATGCACCGAGTACTTTCATGAGGTTGATGAATGAAGTCTTGAAGAAATTCTTGGGTAAGTTTGTCATTGTATACCTGGATGATATTCTGATTTTTAGTAAAACAAAAGAAGAATATTTGTTGCATATTAGACAAGTTTTGTAGAGGTTGAGAGAGGAAAAATTGCTGATAAACATCAAGAAGTGTAGTTTCATGAAGGAAGAGTTGGTATATTTGGGATTTGTGATTTCTGCAGAAGGATTGAAGATGGACCCTAAGAAAGTGAGAGCAATTATTGAATGGCCTACATTAGAGAACATTGGAGAAGTTAAATCATTTCATGGATTAGCTAGTTTCTCCCAGAAGTTCATCAAAAATTTCAGTTCAGTTTGTAACCCTATGACATAGACAATGAGAGGTGACAGAAAAAATTTTAAGTGGACATTAGGAGAAGACAAAAGTTTTGAGTTGTTGAAGCAGAAAGTGATAGTGCAACCTATTTTGGCATTACCAGATTTCTATAAGGTATTTCAAGTTGATTGCAATGCAAGTGGAAATGCAATTGGAGCAATGTTAAGTCAAGAAGGTAGACTTGTAGCTTCTTTTAGTGAGAAGTTGAATGATGCAAGGAAAAGATATTTAGTTTATGATCAAGAGTTCTATGCCATAATTCAAGCCTTGAAGAAGTGGAGACATTACTTGTTGCCTAAGGAGTCTGTGTTGTATACATATCATCAAGCTTTGTATTATTTGAATAGTTGAGGTAAGTTGAATCAGAGAAATATGAGATGGGTAGAGTTCATGCAGAGTTATACTTTTGTCTTGAAGCATAGGAGTGGAAAATCAAACAAAGTTGCTGATGCCTTGAGTAGAAGAAACTTGTTGATAGAGATGAGAATTGAAGTGTTGTGTTTTGATGAATTGAAGAACATGTATGAGGGAGACATTGATTTTGCAGAACCTTGGAGAGCATGTAAGGAACTTATTGTAACAAATAGAAGTAAGTGGCTGGACTATTTCATTCAAGAAGATATGTTGTTCAGAGGAAGTCAGTTGTGCATACCTAAAAGTTTAATGAGGGACAGTTTGATCAAGGAGAAACATAATGGTGGATTGGCAGGACATTTTGGCATTGATAAGATAGTGGCTTTGGTGAGTAAAAATTAATTTTGGCCTTAGATACATAAGGATGTTCAGAGATTTGTGTAGAGTTGTAGAGTTTGTCAAGTTGTAAAAGGGAGTAGTCAGAATACTGGATTGTATAAACCTTTGACGGTACCAGAGAAACCTTGGGAAGACATAAGCATGGATTTTGTAATGGGATTGCTGAAGACATAGAGGGGAGATGATTCAATATTTGTAGTGGTTGACAGATTTTCAAAGATGGCTCATTTTGTACCTTGTAAGAAGACAACTGATGCAGTGCATGTAGCTGACCCATTTTTCAAGGAGATTGTGAGATTGCATGGATTACCTAATAGTATAGTTTCAGATAGAGATACAAAGTTTGTTGGATACTTTTGGAAGACACTTTGGAAGAAGATGAAGACAAATTTCAAGTTCAGTTCTACTTTTCACCCATAGACAGATAGATAGATAGAGGTAGTGAATAGGAGTTTGGGAAACTTGTTGAGATGTTTGGTTGGAGACAGAGCTGGAAGTTAGGATTTGATTCTTTCACAAGCAGAGTTTGCATACAATAATTCAGTAAATAGGAGTACCAGAAGAACACCTTTTGAGATTGTGACTGGAGTGAATCCTAGAGGAGTTACAGAATTGAGAGACATTAGTATAGAGGAAAAGAAGAGTGCAAAAGCAGAAGAATTTACAGACCATATGAAGACAATGCATAATCAAGTAAAGCCACATTTGGAGAATATGAATAGTAAGTATGAAGAGAAGGCTAATGAGAAGAGAAGACATAAGGAATTTGAAGTTGGAGATGAAGTGATGGTGTACTTGAGAAAAGAAAGATTTCTAGTTGGGACTTATAACAAATTGAAGATGAAGAAGTTTCAACCTTGTAAGATACTCAGGAAATTTGATTCAGGAAATGCATATGAAGTGGATTTGCTAGAGACTTTGGGTATATCACCTATTTTCAACATTGTAGATCTCTATCAGTATCATGAAGCAAAGTTCAGTGAAATCATAGCAGAAGACTTGAAAAAGCAGTTACCACAACAAGCACCAGAACAGATTGAAGACATTTTGGACAACAGAGTTGGACGCAACACTAGAGGAAGACAATACAAAGAATATCTTGTGAAGTGGAAAGGTAGACTGGAAGAAGACTCATCTTGGATTTCTCAAGCTGAGGTGGACCATCTTGGTTCTCCCCTAGCCCCAGCAAAGTGAGGGACCCACTTTTTCAATAACCCTAGATGTCTGATGTAGGAGTATCCCTAGTTCAAGAGCAATCTTGCATCAACCAAAAATATTTGCATTTAGTTTGTTTGCATTTTAGTTCTTTCATTTTTTTCAGTTTAATTCTGGTGCAGGAGCACCCCTACAAGACAGGATATAGGTTCATTATCCGCATGACAGGGCATTAGTCTATTTTTAGCATGTTTGATTTCATAATGTAATAAGGTCCATTGGACCAATGCATATGTATTAGATCAGCCTAGGAGAGTGTGCAGGCAGTTAGAGTTCGTGATCAGGTAGTCTGAGCTGTCCTCTCCCAGCCGCTTGGAAGCTCCCAGCTGCTGGGAACCAAGTTGGTAGTACTCGTAGGATATTGCTATAAATAACTCAGATCAGTTAGGGTTTGAGATCAGAGAATATCATAGACAGGGAGAGTAGTAGTTGTGTTATGTTGTACTGGAGATCAGAGAGTAGTAGTTATGTTATGTTGTACTGGTGATTGAGTGAGATCCAGAGATCAGTCCAGACATTGTGAAACATTGTTGTAGAAACAAGACATTTGTGTTTCATTTAAATAAGATCTCATCAATTGCATTATCTGGTTTATCAGCTGTTTATGTTTTGAATTTCTGTTCTGATTACAGGTTAATGGATTCTTTCAACCCTTCCACCGGTTGATTCTGTGAATCAGTGGAATGGTCATGCATGTTAGTTTAGGTTGCATTTTAGTTTTCTGTTTATGCATTTCATTGTGTGAGAGATCAGTTGGTCGCATGCTATGAATCAACCTAGCATCCTCATGTGCTAGGATTTAGGAAGATAAACTGTTAAGTTTTGGTCTGAAGGTGATCCGGCCCGATCATCATATTTTCTTTGTGAAATTGTGTGGTTCTGTGAGTTTGCATGCAGCTGACGGATATACAGGGATCTGCATGTGCCTTTCCAGACGGAGTGAATCGCATCGTCATCTGTGAGTATATCGCTATCCGGATCGGGTTATGAAGTTGACGAAGACTGTATGTTTCAAGTGCATCAGGATGATATAGGTTGGATATATACTCAGTGTATATATCATCGTCAGGATCATCTTTTGTGTGTATCCATCATCCGCATATTGCTATCGTATGCGGGAGGGAAAAATCATTTTTTTTTGGCTAAGGACAGGAGGTTCTTAAAAGTCGTCATCAGGATCTTAAAGGTCATCATCAGGATATGTATAATATCACCCGACATTTTATTATCATGCTGCGGAGGATGTAAGAGTCTTATAACCGGGTGACATCATCATCAGGTGCATGTGACGTCATCGTCATCAGGATATTGTGAATATCACCCGATGCAGATTTATCCTGCTGACGTTAAGTGTTTCGGCATCGGTAGGAGTAATAGCGTCGGGGAGACCTTTTTCGGCCTGGCCGATAGAAGAAGTGTTGCCGATAGGCAACCTGACTGATGAAAAGAGATATCGGGGTGATATCAGACATCGGGACAGAGTGTTGGAGTCCGGCCGATAAGCCAAGTCTGGCCGATCGGTATACGACCGATATATTCATCGGGGTGACATTAGTCATTGGGGGTAAGACATTTCCCCTTGGCCGATGAACCATCTCTCGCCGATAGGCGATAAGGAAGTGAACAGTGGTCAGCAGGAGGATATTTCATGCCCCTTCAAAATATGATGATGCTGTCTGTGTTAGCAAGAAATATGATGATGATGATAAGCCGATAGGATTTTAACATGCTGGTTGTGTTAATGACTCCTCCTTCCCATTTGTAAGCTTCTGTTGCATTTACCTCTGCATGGTTGTGTTAATGACTCCTCCTTCCCATTTTATTATCATGCTGCAGAGGATGTAAGAGTCTTATAACCGGGTGACATCATCATCAGGTGCATGTGACATCATCGTCATCAGGTATTGCGAATATCACCTGATGCAGATTTATCCTGCTGACATTAAGTGTTTCGGCATCGGTAGGAGTAATAGCGTCGGGGAGACCTTTTTCGGCCTGGCCGATAGAAGAAGTGTTGCCGATAGGCAACCTAACCGATGAAAAGAGATATCGGGGTGATATTGGACATCGGGACAGAGTGTTGGAGTCCGGTCGATAAGCCAAGTCTGGCCGATCGGTATACGACCGATATATTCATCGGGGTGACATTAGTCATCGGGGGTAAGACATTTCCCCTTGGCCGATGAACCATCTCTCGCCGATAGGCAATAAGGAAGTGAACAGTGGTCAGCAGGAGGATATTTCATGCCCCTTCGAAATATGATGATGCTGTCTGTGTTAGCAAGAAATATGATGATGATGATAAGCTGATAGGATTTTAACATGCTGGTTGTGTTAATGACTCCTCCTTCCCATTTGTAAGCTTCTGTTGCGTTTACCTCTGCATCAAATTCAGGCAGTTCAGTCAGAAGCAGTTTCATCTTGTCATTTAATTTTGGCATTTCACATCTTGTGGATCTAGACTTAGCATCTACATTCATTCATCTACATCATATCAAGAATTCAGAGCATTTGGATTAGTTACCAAAAAGATTTCACTATCAGAAGATCAATTGTTTTCTTAGTGTAGAGCATTCTAATAGTTCCTAATAATCAGCTGAAGGAGAAGGCTTGCAGATCATTCCTTGACTTGTGGATCTCAATGACACATCATTCAATGTCCTTTGGTTCATGGTTGACCTTCCCCAAGGGTCCGCACATTGTTCCATTCATTTGAGGAAGCGTTCTATGCATTTAGGTCTGACCTATTTGTGAACACATTACAACTCTTCATTAGAGTTTGTGATCTTCCTTGGCTGACGCAGAGGAATCTATTTGTTAGGAAATGATAGATATTGATGTAATAGAACCTTAGGAAAGGATTTATCAAGTTCTCATGATTTAGATGATAGATAGTTGGCTCCTTCATGAGAGGACTTCAAAGCTTTATCTTGTGCATGTATGTAATCAAGCCTATGAGCCCTAATTGTAAGCCTGCATGTTGTTGGCTGATCTTTATTTAATTTCTATGATATACTAAATGAATGAATCTGCATTTGTTCTATTTCTAGAATTGTTTCCATTGTGTCTACTCTTGCTGCATGATCCAGATAGTTCATTCTATGAACCCTCCTATCGTGAATACACCAAGCTCCATGCTTTGAAAATTAGAACGGTAAACGAGATCTACAAAACCACATGTCAGCATTCACAACATTATGTAGTGACTTTATATTTCAAGATGCTTTTCTAGAAAAGCTATTCCCATGGCCTCTAAATGATACTACATTGGACTAGTTTGGCTCACTTCCTAATCATTCAATTACTTATTTTTAACAACTGGTCAACCAATTTCTCCAACACTTCCATGTGAATATTGGATCGCAGGTCACATTGATTGATCTCATCCATTGTCACCAAGGAGCATAAGAGAAATGGACTGACTTCATTGGCCACTATTAGGACCTTTTCTCACATATACCTTATTCTCTTCTATATTCTAATGTGCAATAGGTTTTCATTGGAAACCTATAGCCATAGATAAGAGACAAGATTTTGCTAATGTGCTATCCCTCATTCACACATCTTTTCACGACACTTTGTGATTACCAGTAGTCAGTAGGTTAGTAAAATCCTCATCACAGACTCCTGTTGGGTAACTCGATGCCCCCTCTTCATTTCCAAACTACAAGAAAAACAAGTAATTCATCAAAATAAATTTATCCAACAATATTCAACAAGTGGCAGCCACAACACCAACCCAAAGTGTTATGGCCCTCTCATCATAGAGTAAGCAAAGGAGTTGATAGTTTACCCTACTCTTAGAATCCCTTTATGTCATCATGCAATAGTTGGTAAATAATAACCTAATCCAACTCCCACCCATTCATCCTGGTGATACAACTAAATTTTTGGAACCTTCCTTCAACCCTAAGACCTTTTGCCAATTCCATAGAATATCAGGACATGACACTGAAAGATGCATGCATCTTAAGCACCAAGTATAGGACCTCATCGATTAGAATGTCATCTAGGTTTTTGGAATGAATGACAAAGAGAATAAGAGTATCACTCCACCAAACCAAAAGATTCAAATCTACACAAACCCTTTACCTCACCATTCCACAAACCTCATTGAGCTTCCCTCTGATCCTATGGCTACTATCATGCTTGGTAACAACCTTACAACTTCTCTAGCCAAGAGATTAACATGGTGGAACATTTCTCTCGCCCTAGTCGAGCATGACCCCTTCTTGAGCTGATCATCTCCTTCACTCCCATTGATGCACTTGTGCACATAGTGTTGGAAACAAGGTAGATAACTGAGAGGGGGTGAATCAGTTATCTCTAATAACTTTACTTTATTTTTCCTTTTGTAATTTGTATAGCATCAAAGCACATAAGCATATATAATCATGAGAGTAGAAATGAAATCAACACACATAACACAAGGATTTTAACATGGAAAACCCTATTAAGGGAAAAATCACGGGGTGACTAACCCAAGATTGTATTCTTTGTTAAAAGAATAAGAAGTATAAAATGGCACTTGCCAATTAGGGCTCATTGCTTGAGCACACTGCTCACAAGAGGCACATTGCCTACAAGAGACTCATTGTCTACAATGTTTATAGAAAATAACCAGGTGTTTGAACTGAAGAGAGGCATCCATATATGCTAAGGTTCAGTTCCAGTTAGGCTCAATATATTGGTCTAATGCACTTTACTCTTCCTCTGCTTAAGTGCTGCTATTCTATCACATACCAGACTTGTATTGCTGCTTCCACACTTATCTCTACCTATCCTCACTCATTATATCTTCATACACACACACCTTCATACTAAAATCCATCTGGTATATATATCCGCACCAAGGATTTCAACATCTTTCTAGTCGGTAACTAGAATATTCAAGATATTTACAAAACACTGATCTGTCGGCTGATTCCATGCTTATTATGTGATGCATATCAAAAACATAGACATAGAAGTCATCAATCATGTCAGCCAACCATGTATGATCCCTCAAATAGCTTGATCAACATCAATTACTCATCTAGATTGAAGTTTGATACTTTGCCAGTCAGTTCTTCCTCAGTCTGCTTTGTCTGTCTAGAACCCAACACTTAGATGCTCATATCTTTTCTATGATTCATCACCAGAGGCTCAATCTCTGGAATATAGTAGTCCTGATACTCCTCTTCACTTTCCCAAGTCCGCATCTTGTTGAGTTACACCCT
This sequence comes from Cunninghamia lanceolata, assembly GCA_027924645.1. Taxonomy (NCBI): domain Eukaryota; kingdom Viridiplantae; phylum Streptophyta; class Pinopsida; order Cupressales; family Cupressaceae; genus Cunninghamia; species Cunninghamia lanceolata. Next base: position 10,775,560 of record BSBN01000219.1, on the reverse strand, counting down.
CTAAGAGATCTGAACCTGATTGTTGGACCTTGCTGCATGTTCTGTTCTTGTTCACCAGACCAGAACACTCTTCAATCTGAATTTTAATATAGGCATACTATGCTTTGCGGATGTGTGGGATAGACTTTGTTGCCATCAATGACAACAATCATGAAGCCACATAGTGTCTCTTGCCAACAATCTCCCCCTTTGGCATTGATGGCAACACTCATTGAAAAATGACTAAGTGTCATAGCAAACTCCCCCTTGGCTGATGCTCTATCCTATGTACAATTTTACTAGGGCTCTGCCTTAGCTAGATTCCACATTTTTCACTACTCCTCACTTCCCCTTTGACATCAATGGCAAAGGGTGGAATCCACACATAAAAAAATGCAAAAATCAACCTATACATAGCCATGTTGGCTAACAGATTTGTCCTACTCTAAAAATGTTTTATTCTGACTCTATACCCCTTTTATTTCAAGAACAAATAAGCTAAACAACAAATGGGTAAACTATCTGAAATAGTTCCCCTCTGAATTGAGGTACAGCTCCCTTTAAGATCTCCAATAAATTCAAATTATTCTAATTATTCAGATACACTTTTAACCATAAAGTGTTTAAAGGCAAACTAACATCCATACATCATCATGCTATGAATGTGATATCCTTTTCTATAATATCAATTTGGTAATAGAAAACACAGATTCTATTTCAATAATAATCAGATATATGAACACATATATTGCTGAACCAATAAATGATAAAACACATATAATGAATTATCTGATGAAAGAATAATTACCATATGAAAGAAGATTTCGCATAGAAAACCTGATTTCAAATACTCAAACACATAGATCTAAGCATGTAGTAATTATTTCTCCTTTTCATTCACAGATGAAAAATGTTTCAGACAAACATCACATATATGGTAAAAATAGCTAAGGTTCAGCTCCAAAATTTTGTATCTTCTCCTTTTCTTACCTCTCTCTTAGTTTTAACAACTAAAAACATATATATAGTTGCCCTAATTATCCAATCTTTTAAACCAAACCTAGAGTTAAAGTAACTCTGACCCATATGGGATTTAGTTTTTACAAATTCGTTTAAAGACCAAGGTTTTTGAAAATAATTTTAATTGAATAACTGAATAAAGAAACTATGTAAGTAAGATCATGGCTGGGCTGATGGATTAGAATCTCCAGATTTATTGTGTTCGGTTGGGGAGGCACGTTGAGCCTTCCACTCCTGAAATGCAGTAACAAATTCTTGGATTTTTGAGAAATTGGGAATGCCGATGTGTTTCACCCTTGCTTTCCAGACGTCTTTGTCCCTCCGAATTTTCCCTACTTTCTTCGCGTGTTCTAGGAGTGCGTCGATACAAAGATAAATAAGTGACTCCACCTTTGAAATCTAAGAGAAATCTTCAGTTAATAAGTTGTCACTTTCTTTAACAAAGCTAATCTTTTCACTGAAGGATTGAATCACAATATCGATGTCTTTTTCTGGTTCTCCATCATCCTTTATATATTTTACATCAATACATTGTAGATCATGTTGTAATGATTGAGTGAATTCAGTTATTTCTTTGATCATTTTTTTAAGTTCAATTCGCCCTTGTCTGGATACTAAATTCCTCCATTCGATATTTTTCTTACTTACATACAGTATATACTCATTCAGACTTGTCAAACTTTTCTCTAATAAAAAATTTGCTATCCCATACTTCTGTACTTTGTCAATTTGGTTCATCACATTCATCCATTTGCTTTCATCTTTTATCCACAGAGCATTCTATGTCTTCAAGTCTTCAATGGTAGTTGTGGTATGATCATATATATTTTTTAATTCATGAATGTATTTTGTACCTTTCTGTATAATACAGTCCAACCAATCATCAAATACTTTGGTTACCATTTTGTTCCTATTTACCTGATCCAACATTTTCTGATTAGCTGGAGATTTAGGGTCAAAAGACAAGGGTAGTTGTGAAACTGGTTGTGGATTTGGATTGTGAATGGCATCGATGTATTCTACCATTGAGCGCAAGGCCTGTTTCAACTCCCTTTTATCTTTCTCATCTTTCTAGGTTCGACTGACTATCTTTTTGGTGGATGCCTCAAGATGATGCACATCCATGGCTCGTGAAGTAGTCCCAAGATCTATTTTTTCAATCGTGAAATCTTGAACTGTAGGATCTTGAACCTCCTCATCAGTTGTTGGCCGGGCTATTTCAGCACTCTAGTTCCCAGTATTAGGGTCAATACCTATCCTAGATGTTGTTTTTAGCTTCTTGGATTTAGGAGTTTTTCCTAAACACTTACTAACCATGTCCTCCAATGGCAATGAAAATGGAACAATCTTTCTTTTGTTGCTGATCAAACTTTCTAGCCATTTGGGTGCAGAGTCTAGGACTTCTTTACCAGGATTTAATTGATTAGAAGGCACATTTGAAATCATCATTAGGTCAGCAGACTTTGAAGCAACCTCTACTTGTTGTTTTGGACTAACCTCCTCTGCCATTGGTGAATTAGACTCTTTATCACCTATTGCTTCTCCTGAATCCTCTTCAGAATTCAAATCCACAATTATCCTCTCAAAAATCTATTTCCTCTTCCTGCTTTTAGTTCTTGATCTGGTGGCACGAGGGGGTAGAATTGTTGTGAGGGCTTTCTTGGATTCTTTGATGACAGGACCCCTTCCATTTTTGGCTTGGGAGTACCTGCATCAGAGATAGCAATAAGCCAACTAGAAGAGCTTATTGGGGATGGTGATTCAACAATCGATGTACATTGTTGGGAACCTTTATTTTGAACTTCCTTCAGCCTACATTCCCTTAACCATTTCTCAGTTCTCCTTATTACTGGGAGAGTTCTAACCTCAATCTGATCTTCTTCATTTTTATCCCAATCAATTTTTGGAATAGGTAATTGTTTTATCTATTCAAATTGAGGATCAATCACCTGTTCCTCATTATCAACTATTCCATAAATATTCATATTCAAATTGAGAGTAACTATTTTTCCTAAGGAGAACCTACACCAAAGTCTCTTTCTGACCTCAAATTCATCTGAACAATCCTCCCAATAATCCTCTATTTGAAGAATATGTGAAAATCTTATTCTAAAATCTAAATTATCCCTGGCAAAGCCTTTGCTGTCAAACTGGGATCTAGCAGTATAGTGCTGAATTTTTTAAGATCCACTTCTAAGTTCAAAGCGTCAGAAATTGACTGACAAGAATAATTCCAAGTTCAATGGGAAAAGAGATACCAGATTCCTTCTTCATTGAGAACTTCTTATCCACATGGGCTAGCTGTTTGCAGACTTCTATCAATACAAAACGATCAAAAACATACCTGGGCAACTTCATGGGTTCACCATCAAAACCTCTGACTCTAATGTAAGTAAATTTGGGGAACTGGATAAAGAAACTGCCATAAATACTGATCAGCTGCATTGCTTCATCAGACATTCTCTTATCTATATTGCCTGCCAGTTCATAAGTCATTCTTCTAGTAAAAACATCATTAACCCTCTTGTAATTCTGAAAACAATTAGGCATCTATAACTATGAATAATAGTCATAGATTTTGCTATCTTCAACTAAGGGTGCATGAGGTATTCCTACCCATTGTCTTGTAGACGCCAGGCAATAGAAGAGGTATGAAGACATAAAAATCCTTATTCCCCAAACAATTGTTGAGACCTAGATGCAAACATTTGGCTATAATTTCAGCCCAATCCAAATACAGTTCCCCTTGGAGGATCACCTGGATGAAGAAATACATCCAGTCTTTCCAATAATATGCTTGGGAGTTACCCTTCAGCCTATGTAGCAACACCACAATATCATTTACCTCCTAAATCATGTGATCTCTTGTCAGTGGTCTTTGCAGTCTTGAACCCCCCTTTTGGAATTTCAATAACCAATTTCTTGCTATGACACGCCTATAGTTTGCCTTCTTTAATGAAAAATGCCCAAAAGAAGAAGTAATATTGAGATCAGAATATGGTTCTTTGGGCGGAATTCTCATCATAGACATGAGGGTTTGTCTATTGACATGAAGTAACACATTACCATCTATAGTTCTGATGCACCTATTTTGGGGTTCATATCTATTCATGCACTCCAAAACTAATTCAGGGCATTGTATGGCCATGGGAAAGGCTGCAGCTTCAACCAAACTACTTTCTACTATCTTCTCCATCATAGGAGTTGGTACAAGATTTTTAACCCTCTCTATAAAATCTTCCAAGTCATATTGAACTAGAGAGGTATCCCCAAATTTAGGAAGAGAACAGATGAGACCAGAACTGTGTTCATAACCAAGACAAGTAGACTTCATAGCTACATATTGGAGGATATGGTGAGAAAATGGTTTTGAACTTCTTAAATAATGTCAAAAACTCAAAAGGATTTTTCTTTCCAGTTAAGAAATGGAAACAACTTATAGGAAGAGTAGAACTCACCTTCAATGTATTTGATATCACTATGAAATTGAGCAACAAAAATCTTATACCTCTGCGCTGTACTCTGTTTGCATCACCCAGTATGTTTATTTGCTAAATTTGGCTTATTCTCTCTTGATAAAGACATTAACTAGGCAAGAATGAACTCTGAAATATGCATTAATGGCAAGCATTCTTCACGCACGACCTTGATGTATAATAATTATCCATAACCTCTCAAAAGTTAGAACTTTCTGCTTCACAATGAGTTTCAGATATACTTTCCTCTAAATTTCCCGCTAATTTTGACTTAGAGAAAACCTCGGAGAGAAATGAGACTATAGTCACTGAACCCTTGAACCATTGAATCATTGAACTGTTGAAATGTGGTTCAACTCGAAGGTTCAAAGACACAAGATGAGTTACACAATCTGACCAACAGTCACATGACTTTTCAAGAACCATTGAACTTTGAACTAGTGAACTGTTGAACCGTTGAACCATTGAACTTCACTATGAGGTTCAAGCAGAAGGTTCAACGACACATTAAATTACACAAGGGGACTAAGTGAACACGACTCCTTACGAAGCATCGAGTATTTAACTTTTGAACCGTTGAACTCTTGAACCTTGAAAAGGGTTCAAGTTCAATCGAAAGGTTCAAAGACATATTTGAATTACACAAAGGGACAAACAATTCACTTTGAGAAACATTGAACCATTGAACCCTTTGAACCATTGATCTCTTGAACTTTGAGAATGGTTCAAGTCGGAAGGTTCAATTCTTTAGAAATTTCACACACAAAAGACGATAGGTGGTTGAACTTTAAGAATAAAGAGCCAACTTAAGAAAGAAAGATATGACCAATAAGGGAAAATGATAAGTCAACTCTTGCTTAGGGAAACTTCATGAAAAATTGAATAAGGGTGACTCAAAAGGTAACACTGGCTCTGACTAGGGACTACATTTTATGGCAAAATGTAGAGAACATCAGAAACTCTGGTTTTGCATAAACTAAAACACAGTTACTAAAGGAAAAGAAACAAGGCAAAACAAAACTAGAAAAGGAAAACAACAGCACATGACAACAAAGGAAAGACTATGTACAAAATAGGGGACACTTGTTTTACAGTCGATACAATTTAAGATCCTATCCATTATAGGACAGTGGTAAAACAACTCCACCTAGATATTCCAATTTGAAAGAATTAGGACCAGTACCTGATGAATTTTGAAAGGTCCTTTCCAGAGTGAATCAAATTTGCCATGTGCTCCTTTAGGTTCTCTCCTATCCCACAGCAGCACTTCATCTCCCTCCATGAATTTTCTAGGCCTTGTTTTTCAATCAAAAAACTTCTTGACCCTAGCTTGGTGAGCAGTAATCCGTTCAACCAACTCATTCCTTTCCTCTTCAATCTTAGTTAAGTACATAACTCTTTTCTCTAAGGAATCTTGAAAGTATTGATCTTCAATTAGATTTTGTAATTTGGCTATAGATAATTCCAAAGGTAATGATGATTGAGCTCCTATTCCATAAACTAGCTCAAAAGGCGCCATTCCTATTGCCCTTTTTGGGGTTACCCTGTCAGCCCAGAGTGCTTCATACAATCTTTTATGCCAATCCTTGGGATTTTCACTCACCAATTTCCTCATGATGGTTATCAGATTTTTATTACTGGACTCAGCTTGTCCATTCCCTTGAGGGTAGTAATCTAATGAGTGAGAGAGAGATATACTATGCTCATAGCAAAAAGAAGTAAGTTCAACTAAGGAAAAATTGGTGGTAGTATCTGCTACAAGTTTCTGAGGGACACCAAAATGCACCAGTATATTTTCTTTGAGAAAATTACACACTAGTTCTGAAGTGGTTCTCTTCACAGGGACTGCTTCAACCCATTTTGTAAAATAGTCTCTTGCTGTCAAAATGTGTGTATGTCCAGCACTTGAAGGAGGTGAAAGAGGCCCAATAAAGTCCAAACCCCATTGTTTGAAAGGTTCTTCTATAACAACATGCCTCAGAGGCAATGTTGCAAGTTGTGGCCTTCCTTAAAATATTTTGCACTTTTCACAGTTAGCCACCCATCTGTATGCATCTTTAAACATACCCAGCCAATAATAACAATTTCTAAGGATTTTGAAGGCTGTGACTTAAGAAGAGAAGTGTCCACCGCAGGCTTCATTATGAAAAACTTCCAAAAGCTTGTGTTGCTGTTCTTTATCTACACATCTCAGAAAGGTTCCATCTAGTCCCTTTTTGTATAAGACATCACCCCAAATGACATATTTTGCTTCTTTTAACTTCAAATTCCTTTTCTCCTTTTGGGATAAGTGACTGGGACTGTCTCCATAAGTAAGATAGTGTGCCACATCTAGGAACCATGGGTCCTGTAAACTTACCAATAGGACAGTGGGAAGTTCTTCTTCTTCCTCTTCCTTACTCTCAACAATCAATTTGCACAGACCTTGACCTCTAACCAATTTGGTTGGCCTAACCTCCAAGTCATATTCTTGAATTTTAGCAACCCATGTTTCTCTATTGTTCATCCCAACATCCTATTGGGTGAGAATGCTTTTTATAGCCGAACTAGGCACAAATACAACTGAATGAGAGTGCAGAATGTAATATCTAAATTGTTTGACAACCTTTACCACAATGAAAGCTTGCTTCTCAGTTAAAGAATATTTAAGTTCATGCTTCTTGAGAGGAACACTCATAAAGGCTATTGGGGCTTCTACATTCAATTCATTCTTCTGCAGTAAGATACTAGACATGGTATGTTCTGAAGCATATCAATAAATAATAAAATCTTTTTGGAAATCAAGGTTTACCAAAGTAGGTGTTTGTGTAATCACCTCTTTAATATCTTCAAATGCTTTCTTAGCAGTCTCGTTCCATTTGAATGCCTATTTTTCACTCATCAACCCTACAATATGTTTTGTAATTTCAGAAAAATCAGGAATGAACCTTTTGAGGAAGTTAATCTGGCCAAAGAAAGACTTAACTCCAGTCCTATTAGAAGGAAGACTTAGCTGTTGTATTATTCTAACCCTTTCTAGATCAATCTTGATTCCATCCTTTGAAACTAAGTGTCCCAACAACTTACCCTCTGTCACATAGAAAAATGACTTCTTAGGATTAAGAGATATGCCATGACTCCAACACCTTTGCAAAATGGTCTCTAGGTCTTTCAGATGATCCTCTCTTTTTCTAGAGAAAATAGTCAAATCATCAAGATAAATGACAATAATTCTATCTTTCAGATCTCTAAAGGATGAATCCATCACCCATTGAAAAGTTGCACCAGCATTAATCAAACCAAAGGGCATACGGTTATAAGTAAAAGTTCCCCGGGGTGTAGTGAAAGTAGTTTTATGTTGATCGGATGCAGCCACACTTATTTGATTATAACATGAGAACCCATCTAGCATGGACATCATCTCAGATCCAGCAACTATTTGTAAAATGTGATCCATCACAGGTAAGGGATAGTTATCTTTCAAACTGGCTTAGTTTAGATTTCTAAAATCAACACAAATCCTTATTTCTCCATTCTTTTTGCGTACTGGGACAATGTTTGCCACCTAGGTGGAGTGATGGATCGGATAAATAATCCTAGCCTTCAACATTTCATCAATCTCCTTAAAGATGGCCTCAGCAACCTTTGGGTTATAGTTCCTCAACTTCTGGCTGAATGGGGTTGCATTTGTTTTTAAAGGAATATGATGCTGAAACTGTCCACACCTAAAATCCTTCAGGTCATCATAACACCAAGCAAAGACATCCTTATACTTAATCAACAGATTTATCAATTTGTTTCTCTCTTCTGGCGAGCAACACCTACCAATAGAAATCCATTTAGGATCAGTTTCACTCCCAATGTTTATTTTCTCATAATCCCCAAATTTGTCAGTATTCTGAGCAAGTTTGCCTTTGGTATACTCATCTTGTTGAGTGAACAAATATTCTAGAGAGACCAGCCCTCTGGGTATTTTGTTTCCTTTCAACTGAATTACATCATCTAGTGAATTGATCCCTAGATTAGGACTGAATTCTTTACATTGTGCTTCAAAACCTTCAAAATAAGTCCCCAAGAACATCTCAGTACTCTCCAAGAACCTTCTAATTTGCCTATCATTCTCAAAAACTTGACAATTTTCAACATTATCTAGGACATTAGGATGGTAGACCAGTTCTATTCTATATGAATCCTTTTTGAAATCAGGATGTGGGAGAAGAAGAGAAGATGATACTGCTAGAGAATCCGCCCATGTGTTCTGATCTCTGGGAATTGCCTCAATAGAAAAGGCATCAAAGTATTCTATCTCATCCCAAACTCTGTTCCTGTAATGTCTCAATCTTTCATTCATAACCGAAAAAATGCCTCACTTGTTTCACAATTAATTCAACATCTCCTTTTGCTTTGAGTATCTTTACACCTTTTCCTTTGGCTTCATTTAACCCAAGCAATAAAGCCTCATACTCTGTAGTGTTATTAGTGTTTTTAAACTCTAGCTTGAAAGAGTAAGGAAAGTTTTCACCTTTAGGTGAGATCAACACAACCCCTGCTCCTGAACCAGAGATAGCACAACTACTGTCAAATTCCATGGTCCATAAATCATCTGAATGGACAGACTTTGGGATAGATTCTTCCTTCATGTCCTCAGAAGAGAGAAAATAATTACAAAATTCACATTCTTGAAATAGAATATGAGACTTAGGATCATTAGAAGGATATACAGTAAACTTGCATTTAGGTTCAGGTTCTAGCTTAACTTTCTGCTTTCCCACTAAAATTGTAGCTTCTGACCAATCCAATTTAATCTGCCCACCCAAATCTTTACAAAAAGTCCTGCTCAACAACATCCCATAACTAGCAAGAATATCCACTACCAAAATAGTCAACTTCACTCTTTTATCAGGATAGGCTGCAAGAGAAACCCGTGCATCTTTAATTTGCCTAAGAAAAGAAATCTATTTTCCATCCATGGAGTAACACCTACCAAATGTTTTTGTAAGAGATAGGCCTAGAGCTTTGGCTACAGAAGAAGGCATAATATTGTTAGAAGCACTTGAGTCTATGATACAATTACTGAGTTTATGGTCATTTTTGAATAAAGAAACATAAAAAGGGTTGGGCTTCATATCAGTCATATAAGAGGTATCATTAGATGAATTGAGAGTCATTTTAGAGTATGTGTGGGTGACTCAGGTGGAGAAGCAAATAATTGGGCAATGGGAGACTCAACATTAACATTTAATTGACTTTCGGGTTCAGTTTGTGTAGGACTACCTTTGACATATTTAACCAGTCTATCAAGTTCTTTGGGTTTTAACTTGAGGTATTCAGTAGGGGATATTTGAATCTTTGCAGATTTACAAAATTCTAAGATATCAAAAGAAGTTTCACAATCATTTCTATGTAACAATTTAATCTCTTGGGCTTTCAAATTAGCATCAGAGGTTCTAATTAGAGGTTCCTTACCTTTAACAGACACTTCTTGAGTATTAGGAAATCTCTGATTCTTCTGATTCTAGTAAGTACATCACATGAAGGATCTTCAAGAGTAACCAATATTTCACCTCCTCTTTCTGAATCTGATTCATATTCTAGGAAGTGTATTTCAGAGTCGCCAGGTTCCTCAAAGTTCCTTCCTTCAACGGTAATCTCACCCAACACATCTTGAGTAGCAGCCATTTGAGCATATCTAAGCATCTCCGGACAAGAATTTTCATCATGATCAGTAGTCAAATGAAAGGCACACATATTCCCTCTTTCAGGTGTAGCTTCAATAGTTAACCTTGGTTGTGCTGATATAAGTGGCAATGTCCTACGGTATTCATCTATTGATTAAAGTTGCTCCTGCCGATATATTGATATGGTTGTTGGAATGGAGTACCAACCTTAGGCATCTGTCTTTTCAAAGTGATCATATCATTAACTAGCCTTTGAACCACAGGATCTCTAGAGGATGAGGGATGAGAATTAGGAATTTGGACTTCTTTCTTCCATTTTCTAGCCATAATAAGATCATCCTCTAACCCAACTACCAAGGTTTGTGTGGCTGCTAAATCAACAATTGCACCTCTTCTGAGATGAAAACTAATATCAGGAGGCATAGAATTAATAAAGAAACACTTCTGATTCTCAGCAGTTGGCCTTTTAGCAGTAGGGATTTTGTGCACTATTCTATTAAATTTGGCTATGAATTCCCTCATAGGCTCATGTATCTCCTTCTTAAGCTGAGTCAATTGACCAAGAAGGGAATGCTCATCTTCTACGCTCTTGAACCTATTCTCAAACACAATTTTCATATCATTCCAATTTGTGATTGAAGAGTCAGCTAGATGATAGAACCATTGTGCTACAGTATCAGTTAAAGTTTGAACAAAAAGCCTTATGGCTACGTCTTGATGATGCACGCCTAACACACCACATGCTGCTGCAAAGGCACTCATATGTTCCTCTGGTGATTGTCTTCCATCTCCATTAAATTTGGGCAAGTTTTTCCTTGCATTTTTAGGTAGAGGATTCAAGTTGGCCCATAAATTTAGAGGCCCTATAGCTGCTCCCCAAGGTTGGGCCATTAGTAGAAAGCTTACAGCAGAGGAAATGGTAGTACCAGAAAGGGTTAAGGCTTGATAGACAAAGGATGTAGAGGGTTTAGGAGGGCTAGGAGGTCTACTTCTAGCTCTTCTAATATGGGTAGGAATATAAGGAAAATTTAAGCTTTGTAGTGTTTGAAAAGTAGGATCCTCAATTCCCTCTCTTCTTAAAGACCTTGTATATCTTCTGGAATCCAATTTATGATATTGTAATTGGATAAGTAGCTATTAATTTCTATGCTATTCTTGATCTCTTCGCACTTCAGGGGCTTGATTTCTTGCTGCATTTTTTGCTTGCCTCTTTTGCCTGAGAAACATCAATCTTAAATTATCGGCCAATTCTTCTTCTTTTTCTAATACTCGGCTACCCTCCTATATTCATCAATATTCCGATGAGTGTGCCATGTGAGAGTATTTAATTGACCAATTATATCTTCCTGCTCATCTTGAAAACCAAGATTAGGCTACAGAACAGGAATTATGTTTTCATGTGGAAGCACCATTGTTGCTTCTATTGGCAAGAGACACTATATGGATTCATGATTGTTTTCATTGATGGCAACAAAGTTCATCCCACACATCCGCAGGACATGGTGTGTCTCTATCAGAAGTCAGAGTGAAGAATGTTGTGGTCCAGTAAGCAAGAACAAAGCATGTGGAGAGGTCGACAGTCAGATCCGGATTTCTCAGAGGAAGTATCTTGGTGAAGTGTGGATTTGGGAAAGTCAAGAGGACTACCTTGAGTGATAGATTCCAAGGATTTAGCCTCCGATGATAGATGAAGAAAAAGATATGAATACTTGAGTATCAGGTTCCTGATTGGCAGTGTGGACAGAGGAAAAACTGATTGGCAGAACATCAGACATTATTTCAGATGTGTTACTGATGATGGTAAAGGTTATTAAGGCATAAGTTATGATTGGCCAACATGATTGATGACTTCTACAAGTATATCCTTGATCCACATTACTTGGTATGCAAGGATTCAGCCGACAGATCAGAGTTTGTGGAAAATATTGACTATTCCAGGTGCCAAAAGTAGTAGAGCCGAATAAAAGCAGAAAAGAAGGTCCAGTATGTGAAAGGAGAGTAGCACAAAAGAAGAGGAAAGATGAATTGCAGCAGATTAGTGTACAGAGCCTAACCAGAACTGAACTCCAGCATATGTTGATGCTCCTTATCAATTCAAGTATTGTATTACACTCTTTATAAATTGTAGACAGTGTGTCTCTTGTAGGCAGTGTGCCTCTTGTGAGTAGTGTGCTCAGGCAGTGAGCCCTAATTGGCAAGTGCCATTGTGTATTTCCATTCTTCTAACAGAGAATACAATCTTGGGTTAATCACCCTATGGTTTTTTCCCTTAACAGGGTTTCCACATCAAAATATTGTGTCATGTGTATTTTCATTTCATGGTTATGTTTGCTTATTTGAATTAATGTTGCATTGATTATTAAGAAAGTGCAGAAAGCAGAAATAATTAGGATAACTGATTCACCCCCCCTCTTAGTTATCAACAATTGGTATTAGAGATAAGTTCCTCCTAACAGAGTCTAACAACTTGAGGAAGATCTGGGAATTCAAATGGATGTGTATGGTTTAAGGGAGCAACTCAAGACTGCCCTTGATGATCTTGAGCAGTCAACTCTGAAGTCAATGAATTAAAGGAAAGACTCAAACAGGCTGATGATTTCATGAGAGAACTAAAAGACAAATTAAGTCTCTCTATGAAAAAGAGAAAGGAGCTACTTCAGCAATTGGCAAGTCAAGGTGAAGCCAATGACACAAATGAAGATCTGAAGGAGAAAACCAAGTTATGTGAAAAGTTATCAAAAGAAATCATTATGGTAAGACATGAAATGGAATCAAGAGTTATGAAGTTTACCCAAGAGGTTGAAGAGAAAAGAAAAACTAAAGATAATCTAAGACAATCTCTCAAGGAGAAATCAGAAGATTGCCACAAGATGGATAGAATTATCAGACATCTTGAATCTGATCTTGAAGATGCTAAAGATAATGAAGAAAAACTTGAGGATCAAATTGTCTCTCTCAAAAGGGATCTTCAAATAGCAAATGAATATAAAGAGAAATTCAAGATAAGTTATGCTCAACTTGAAGTTCTTCTTGAAAGTCAAAAGAGGGTAGATGACAAGTGTGGTTTGGGATATGAGAAAGGAGAAAGCTTTGGATCCAGTTAGAAGAATTTTGGATCAAAAAATCTAAGGAATAGGTCTAGAAGACCTCCAGTAAGGTAGCCTAATGCTCAAAGATATCCATCCTTCAATGGATATTGCCACAACTGCAATAACTTTGGTCATAAAGCTAATCAGTGTAGAAAGAGAATGAATTAGACTAATACATCCTTCTCTAGACAGTGTTTTAATTGCAAAAGGTATGGTCACAAATCTCATGAATGTAGAAATATGCAAATGAACAAATCATTCAATGGTATATGCTTTGCATGCAATAGAATAGGTCATATGGCTAATCAATGCAGATCAAGAGGATATCAATCAAATATGCATAGAAATGTTGTTTGCCAAATTTGCAATAGATCCGGTCATATTGCAAAATTTTGTAGACACAAGAATCAGGAGAAAAGAGGTCCGGTATATCATAATTAGAATCAAGACAAAGGAAAAACACAGGTGAATGTGGATGAAGTTAAAAGTGAAATGAACAAGATTTGGGTAAAGAGAAGTATAGAGAATGTTGGAAATGGATCTGCACCAGACTCTGGTGTTGATATTCCCTCTGAAAACTAAAAGGTGAGCTTTGGATCAGGGGGAGCAACAAAGGATAAGCCAATTCCCCTAGCCAGTCAATTTGTGCCTGAAATTTTCACATAGGAAGCTGCGGATCAAAGGGGTTCCTAGAGAAACATCTAAATAAGGTATGTTGAATCTTTGAGACATCTGCAAAAGATTTGAAGAGTCTAATCTTTCCAGAATTGATCTGGTAAAACAGTCTTCTGGTAAAAATAGGTTCTTCACAAGTTTGGTCCGGTGTGATTCTAAAATTGAGACATCTTGATCTACGGATAAATAAAATGATTGAGGAAGGTAAGAAATCCTATAGGAAATCACCGAGGACAACTCTAAGTATATCATTGTGATATGGAAAGATACATAATTCAGAGTAAAGAAAATAGAGCAACTGGAACAACTTAGGTCGAGCATTTATTGCAACTTAACATTAGGGTTTGCAGAGCAATATAAAGGTTTTCTCACTAAGCATTTTCTCATTCTGCATTCAAGAAGAAACAAAAAGAGAGGCTCTACAACAAAATCCCTCAAGCTCATCTAAGATCATTTGTAGAAGTCAATTCATCCAGAAATCGATCTGGCTAACTCCATGAAACTGAAAGGCGCAAAAGGTATTCTCCTTTATCAAATTTCTCTCTGTAAATCCTTGAATGATGGGTACTCCAAATATTGTGAAGATCTCTGATAGGCCTCACCCCAAATTCAAGAAACATCCATACAAATCCTTGGAAGTAGATCCCCTAGGTGCTTTTTCCAGTGTTCTGCATGGTGTCCTGCATACATAAGATATTAGGGTTTACATTCACGCAAACATTGAAGAATTTAGAGAGTCCAAATTAATGGATATCTATCACAAGTCGTTAATAGATGATTCTTTTGAGATCAAACCTCAGTACAAAGCCATCTGGGATAAGAATTTTGCACAGTGCATTCATTTCCCCTATTTTCCAGAAGATGAATGGGTCTGGTATATCCTGAGCAGAATACATGATAACTTCATATGGTTGAATAGACCATTCAAGCTCACAAAAGATGCCATTAGGGTAGTTACCAGATTGCACTCATCCGGTGGGATACCTATTCTACAATATGTCAAAAATCAAACGGTGACTGAGGCTACTAGATCAAAGTTTGATAAGAGGGCAATGACAATTAAGGATATCACTGATCCGAATATCAAGTTTGCATCCATGATCATCGGATACAAAATATATCACTCTAGCAGGGAAAACTTAGTACCTGGAACTACAATATATACTGCCTATGAAATGTTAAGAAATAATGCTAACTATGATCTCTATGAGCTCCTTTTGAACCAACTTCTAGAAAATCTGTAGAAGATAAAGAAAGACAAGAAGAACTCCTTCAAATACGGTGGCTTGATACTATGTCCATTCTTCTATTATATGAATGAGCTACCCAGATCTAGTGGCTGGATATGGCAAAATGACAGACCAGTTGCCATACAAATCAGGGATTATTTGCATGGACTTGGTGATGTTAAGGCCCAGAATATAGCACTCTAGGGCTATTTCAAGAACTTTCAAAGTATGATGCAAGAAAGAGAGAGAATCCCCCGAGCTCTAGTTGAAAAGTATAAGGATACTGTTTGCTTCATGGTAGAAACTGATCAGTGCCTTATGGAGGTAGTGGAATCAAGAATAGTATGGATCATGCCGATGGGGTATGAAGTTGATGAGAAAATTGTTGAGCTGCATATTGAACACATGTTAAGTCAGCCAAAAGATCCCAAGGCAGAAAGGTTTGGAACCTTTGAGGAGCTAAGTGTAAAGATTCATGTGGAACTCAAACAACTAGAGATCAAGAGGAAGGTAAGAAAAGAAGCTGAAGATGTTGCAAAAGGCTTTGGCATATCGAAGGAGGCACTTGATGCCAATAGGGAAAAGATGGAAAGGGCTAAGGAAGAGAAGAAAAAGGCAGAAAAGAAAAGTGAGGAAAGTGTTCTGGTAAAATCTTCCACCCGGACCAGATCATCAAAGAGATCTACACCTACCACTACCAAAAGCTCAAGGCCATCAAAACTGGAAGTCCAGGCATCTGGAAAAGGAGAAAAGAGAACAAAGAAAAAGGCAACAAGGTCCTATGTTAGCCTAAAGGATGATGAAGAAACTGAATCAGATGAGGAGATAAAGAAATTGAATCAGAAGAAGAAATCATCTGGTGAACACTCTACCGGTTAAGAAGAAGAAGAGAAGAAAGAAGAATTTGTTGAAAAACCCACTCTATCCTTAGATGTAGTGAAAGCAGTCACTGTGGATGGGAACCTACAACCCTTGACAGAATTCTATGATGCATATAATGAAGCAGATAAAAAGATTCTGGAGGAAGCCACAGTTTAGTTTTTGAACACTTACATTAAAGCTTTTATTGAAATTATCTCTCTAATTCCCAAAAGCTTAGAGAAAAGGCTTGAAATGAGGAAGAACAATGCTCAAGCAAAAGATCTAGAAATCCAGGAACATATAGCAATTCAGCTATATCCTCCAATCGATCCCAAGAAAATGAATATGGTATTCAAAGATTGTAAGGATGAGTTCAGGAGCAAAGCAAGGATGAACCAACTTATGCTCGGAGAGACTGACAAAGTTGCAAAAGAGACAGAAGAGATCCTCCGGAATGCATTCAAAAGATTCAACATTCCAATTATAGAGGACTTGGGTACTGATCCCTCGACCACAAGTGTTGCAGAAGAGTCTACTGAGAAAATGATAGAAGAGGTAATGAATACCGGTGCAGAAATAGCTAAGGACTTGGAATCCTCTACTCCGGAAGAGGGGGCCCATGAGCAGACTAACATTTCTCCTCTGGATTCCCCTGTTGACCCCGGATCTAAAGAAGAAGAAATAATAGAGGAGAAAGAAAAAGAGGTGAAAAGTAAAGAAAGAAGTCAAGCTGAAAAGAACATAAGTGACACTGTAGAAGAGAATAAGAATCTGTCTCCGGCAAGAGACACTACAAAATTTGTCAAGGACTTCTTGACAAAAGAAACTAATGAGATGGATGAACCAGAATTACTAAAAGGGCCATTAGATTTTGACTCTCTATCTCCGATACAAACAATGAAGATAGCTTCATTTGCAAATGCGAAGGCCAAAGAGAAACTACTGAAATCTCACATGGAAGACTATGAGCTTATAGAGGTAGCATCCGGAGTGTTGGAAAAGATCATGCCATCTTTTCAAAAGGATCCCACAGCCTCTTCCTTTGGTAATCTCAAAACTCCAGTCAATAGTGTTAGCAAACATTTTAATTCTCTAGAGAAATCAACTAAGGAGAAGGTCAAGAAAGAATTTTTGGATACGAGATTCTCAGAGCTGCAAGGGTTAATATCAAATGATAGAAGAGTTATGGGTATTGGGATAAAAAGTTTGGAAAATACCCTTAAGGATGGAGGTGATGTATACAAATTTTGTATATCCTGGTCTAAAACAATAGTGGAGGTTGAGAAGAAAATGAAAGAATAGGAGGATAAATTGATAAAACTTTCTCAAAATTTTGATCCACTTACTACATCCATAATAAATCAAGAATGTCAAACGGTTGCAGTCTTGAAATTAAGAAGCTTGAAAAAGAGAAGAAAAATAGAATCAATAGGTTGAGTGAGCTCAGAGGGATAATTGTCCTAAGTTAGAGGCCATGCATGAGGCTATAAAAGAAGCTCAAATCAGAGCTCGGACCAATGATCCAACAAATCTAAAAAGGGTAGATGCATTTGCATTCCTGTTGAGTGGTCATATATCAATTTTGGATAGAATGAATCAAAGTTGGGCTACAGAATTCATTCAATTGAAAACAACTTTTGCAGACATACTTCAGTATATGTAAGTATTCCATATGTATATACTTATGCGGACAAGTTTTTTTTGAAAATTTTGGTGTGCAGACCCTACCCTTTGCCATTGATGTCAAAAGGGGAGTGAAGAGTAGTGAAAAATGAGGAATCCAACTAAGGGGGAGCTCTGAAAAATGTATATAAAAACAAAGCATTAGCCAAGGGGGAGCATAGTGTAAACACTTAGTCATTTTTCACTAAGTGTTGCCATCAATGCCAAAGGGGGAGATTGTTGGCAAGAGACACTATATGGATTCATGATTGTTGTCATTGATGGAAACAAAGTTCATCCCACACATCTGCAGGACATGGTGTGTCTCTACCAGAAGTCAGAGTGAAGAATGTTGTGGTCCAGTAAGCAAGAACAGAGCATGTGGCGAGGTCTGACAGTCAGGTCCGGATCTCTCAGAGGAAGTATCTTGGTGAAGTGCAGATTTGGACAAGTCAAGAGGACTACCTTGAGTGATAGATTCCAAGGATTTAGCCTCTGGTGATAGATGAAGAAAAAGATATGAATACTTGAGTATCAGGTTCCTAATTGGCAGTGTGGACAGAGGAAGAACTGACTCGTAGAACATCAGACATTATTCTAGATGTGTTACTGATGATGGTAAAGGTTATTAAGGCATAAGTTATGATTGGCTGACATGATTGATGACTTCTACAAGTATATCCTTGATCCACATTACTTGGTATGCAAGGATTCAGCTGACAGATCAGAGTTTGTGGAAAATATTGACTATTTCGGGTGCTGACTAGAAAGGTGAATAAGCAAACATAACCATGAAATGGAAATACACATGACACAATATTTTGACATGGAAACCCTGTTAAGGGAAAAAACCACAGGGTGATTAACCCAAGATTGTATTCTCTATTAGAAGAAAGGAAATACAAAATGGCACTTGCCAATTAGGGCTCACTGCCTGAGCACACTGCTCACAAGAGGCACACTGCCTACAAGAGACACACTGTCTAAAATTTATAAAGAGTGTAATACAATACTTGAACTGATAAGGAGCATCAACATATGCTAGAGTTTAGTTCTGGGTAGGCTCTGTACACTGATCTGCTACACTTCATCTTTCCTCTTCTTTTGTGCTGCTCTCCTTTCACATACTGGACCTTCTTTTCTACTTTTATTCAGCTCTACTGCTTTCCTTCGCACATCACCAAAAACCATGACACGTATCACAATTAAATCCATCTTATATATATATATATATATATATATATATATATATATATAAGATGGATTTAATTGTGATACGTGTCATGGTTTTTGGTGATGTGCGAAGGAAAGCAGTAGAGCTGAATAAAAGTAGAAAAGAAGGTCCAGTATGTGAAAGGAGAGCAGCACAAAAGAAGAGGAAAGATGAAGTGTAGCAGATCAGTGTACAGAGCCTACCCAGAACTAAACTCTAGCATA
Organism: Cunninghamia lanceolata; assembly: GCA_027924645.1. NCBI lineage: Eukaryota > Viridiplantae > Streptophyta > Pinopsida > Cupressales > Cupressaceae > Cunninghamia > Cunninghamia lanceolata. The sequence goes on along the minus strand of BSBN01000219.1, from coordinate 10,756,475 downwards.
TGTTGATGCTCCTTATCAGTTCAAGTATTGTATTACACTCTTTATAAATTTTAGACAGTGTGTCTCTTGTAGGCAGTGTGCCTCTTGTGAGCAGTGTGCTCAGGCAGTGAGCCCTAATTGGCAAGTGCCATTTTGTATTTCCTTTCTTCTAATAGAGAATACAATCTTGGGTTAATCACCCTGTGGTTTTTTCCCTTAACAGGGTTTCCATGTCAAAATATTGTGTCATGTGTATTTCCATTTCATGGTTATGTTTGCTTATTTGAATTAATGTTGCATTGATTATTCAGAAAGTGCAGAAAGCAGAAATAATTAGGATAACTGATTCACCCCCCTCTCAGTTATCAACAGCTTCATATTAAGGTGACTAATCTTTCAACAAACGACTTCGATTCCCCAGCAGAGTCGCCAAAAACTGTTGCCTAACAGACTTGTCCTTCTCTAAAAATGTTTTATTATGACTCTATACCCCTTTTATTTCAAGAACAAATAAGCTAAACAACAAATGGGTAAACTATCTGAAATAGTTCCCCTCTGAATTGAGGTACCGCTCCCTTTAAGATCTTCAATAAATTCAAATTATTCAAATTATTCAAATACACTTTAAACTAGAAAGTGCTTAAAGGAAAACTAACATCCATACATCATCATGCTATGAAGGTGATATCCTTTTCTATAATATCAATTTGGTAATAGAATACACAGATTCTATTTTCAATAATAATCAGATATATGAACACATATATTGCTGAACCAATAAATGATAAAACACATATAATGAATTATCCGATGAAAGAATAATTACCATATGAAAGAAGATTCTGCATAGAAAACTCGATTTCAAATACTCAAACACACAGATCTAAGCATGTAGTAATTATTTCTCCTTTTCATTCATAGATGAAAAATGTTTCAGATAAACATCACATATATTGTAAAAACAACCAAGGTTCAGCTCCAAAATTTTGTATCTTCTCCTTTTTTGTCCTCTCTCAGTTTTAACAACTAAAAACATATATATAGTTGCCCTAATTATCTGATCTTTTAAACCAAACCCAGAGTTAAAGTAACTCTGACCCATACGGGATTTAGTTTTTACAAATTCATTTAAAGACCAAGGTTTTTGAAAATAATTCTAACTGAATAACTGAATAAAGAAACTGTGTAAGTAAGACCATGGATGGGGTGACAGATTAGAATCTCCAGATTTGTTGTGTTCGGTTGGGGAGGCACGTTGAGCCTTCCACTGTTGAAATGTTGTAACAAATTCCTAGATTTTTAGGAAATTGGGAATGCTAATGTGTTTCACCCTTTCTTTCCAGACATCTTTCTCCCTCTAAATTTTCCCCACTTTCTTCACATGTTCTAGGAGTGCATCAACACAAAGATAAAGAAGTGACTCCACCTTTGAAATCCAAGAGAAATCTTTGGTTAATAAGTTGTCACTTTCTTTAACAAAGCTGATCTTTTCGCTGAAGGATTGAATCACAATATCGATGTCTTTTTCTAGTTCTCCGTCATCCTTTATATATTTTACATCAATACATTGTAGATCATACTGTAATGATTGAGTGAATTTAGTTATTTCTTTGATCATTTTTGTAAGTTCAATTCACCCTTGTCTAGATACTGAATTCCTCCATTCGATATTTTTCTTACTTACATACAGTATATCCTCATTCAAACTTGTCAAACTTTTCTCTGATAAAAACTTTGCTATCCCATACTTCTGTACTTTGTCAATTTGGTTCATCACATTCATCCATTTGCTTTCATCTTTTATCCACAGAGCATTCTGTCTTCAAGTCTTCAATGGTAGTTGTGGTCTAATCATATATATTTTTTAATTCATGAATGTATTTTGTACCTTTCTGTATAATACAGTCCAACCAATCATCAAATACTTTGGTTACCATTTTGTTCCTGTTTACCTGATCCAACATTTTCTGATTAGCAGGAGATTTAGGGTTGAAAGACAAGGGTAGTTGTGAAACTGGTTGTAGATTTGGATTGTGAATGGCATCGATGTATTCTGCCATTTAGTGCAAGGCCTGTTTCAACTCCCTTTTATCTTTCTCATCTTTCCAGGTTTGGCTGACTATCTTTTTGGTGGATGCCTCAAGATGATGCATATCCACGGCTCGTGAAGCAGTCCCAAGATCTATTTTTTCAATCATGAAATCTTGAATTGTAGGATCTTGAACCTCCTCATCAGTTGTCAGCTGGGCTATTTCAGCACTCCAGTTCCCAGTATTAGGGTCAATACCTACCCTGTATTTTGTTTTCAGTTTCTTGGATTTAGGAGTTTTTCCTAAACACTTACTAACCATGTCCTCTAATGGCAATGAAAATGGAACTATCTTTCTTTTGTCGCTGATCGAACTTTCAAGCCATTTGGGTGCAGAGTCCGGGACTTCTTTACCAGGATTTAATTGATCAGAAGGCACATTTGAAATCATCATTAGGTCAGCAGACTTTGAAGCAACCTCTACTTGTTGTTTTGCACTAACCTCCTCTGCCATTGGTGAATTATACTCTTTATCACCTGTTGCTTCTCCTAAATCCTGTTCAGAATTCAAATCCAAAACTATCCTCTCAGAAATTTGTTTCCTCTTCCTACTTTTAGTTCTTGATCTGGTGGCACAAGGGTGTAGAATTGTTGTGAGGGCTTTCTTGGATTCTTTGATGATAGGACCCCTTCTAGTTTTTGGCTTGGGAGTACGTGCATCACAGATAGAAATAATCTGATTAGAAGAGCTTATTAGGGATGGTGATTCAACCATTGATGTACATTGTCAGGAACCTTTATTTTGAACTTCCTCCAGCCTACATTCCCTCAACCATTTCTTAGTTCTCCTTATTATTGGGAGAGTTCTAACCTCAATCCGATCTTCTTCATTTTTATCCCAATCAATTTCTGGAATAGGTAATTGTTTTATCTATTCAAATTGAGGATCAATCACCTGTTCCTCATTATCAACTATTCTAGAAATATTCATATTCAAATTGAGAGTAACTATTTGTCCTAAGGAGAACCTACACCAAAGTCTCTTTTTGACCTCAAATTCATCTGAACAATCCTCCCAATAATCCTCTATTTGAGGAATATGTGAAAAACCTGTTCCAAAATCTAAATTATCCCTGGCAAAGCCTTTGCTGTCAAACTGGGATCTAGCAGTATAGTGCTGAAAATTAATTTTTTTAAGATCCACTTCTAAGTTCAAAGCATCAAAAATTGACTGATAAGAATAATGTCCATGTTCAATGGGAAAAGAGATACCAGATTCCTTCTTCATTGAGAACTTCTTATCCACATGGGCTAGTTGTCTGTAGACTTTTATCAATACAAAATGATCAAAAACATACTTGGGCAACTTCATGGGTTCACAGTCAAAACCTCTGACTCTGATATAAGTAAATTTAGGGAACTGGATAAATAAACTACCATAAATACTAATCAAATGCATTGCTTCATTAGACATTCTCTTATTTATATTGCCTGCCAGTTCATAAGTCATTTTTCTAGTAAAAACATCATTAACCCTCCTGTAATTCTCATAACGATTATGCATCTGTAACTGTGAATAATAGTCATAGATTTTGCTATCTTCAACTAAGGGTGCATGAGGTTGTCCTAGCCATTGTCTTGTAGACGCCAAACAATAGAAGAGGTACGAAGACATATAAAAATCCTTATTGCCCAAACAATTGTTGAGATGTAGATGCAAACATTCGGCTATAATTTTAGCCCAATCCAAATACTGTTCCCCTTAGAGGGTCACCTAGATGAAGAAACACATCCAGTCTTCCCAATAATATGCTTGGGAGTTACCCTTCAGCCTGTGCAACAACACCACAATATCTTTTACCTCCTGAATCATGTGATCTCTTGTCAGTGGTCTGGGTAGTCTTGAACCCCCCTTTTGGAATTTCAATAACAAATTTCTTGCTATGACACTCCTGTAGTTTGCCTTCTTTAATGAAAAATGCCCAAAAGAAGAAGTAATATTGAGATCAGAATATGGTTCTTTGGGCGGAATTCTCATCAAGGGTTTGTCTATTGACATGAAGTAACACATTACCATTTGTAGTTTTGATGTACCTATTTTGGGGTTCATATCTATTCATACACTCCAAAACTAATTTAGGGCATTGTACGACCATGGGAAAGGCCGCAGCTTCAACCAAACCACTTTGTACTATCTTCTCCATCATAGGAGTTGGTACAGGATTTTTAACCCTCTCTGTAAAATCTTCCAAGTCATATTGAACTAGAGAGGTATCCCCAAATTTAGGAAGAGACCAGATGAGACCAGAACTGTGCTCATAACCAAGACAAGCAGACTTCATAGTTACAGATTGGAGGATATAGTGAAAAAATGCTTTTGAACTTCTTAAATAATGTCAGAAACTCAAAAGGATTTTTCTTTCTAGTTAAGAAATGGAAACAACTTATAGGAAGAGCAGAACTCACCTTCAATGTATCTGACATCACTATGAAATTGAGCAACAAAAATCTTATACCTCCGTGCTGTTCTCCATTTGCATTACCCTGTATGTTTATTTGCTAAATTTGGCTTGTTCTCTCTTGATAAAGACATTAACCAGGTTGAATAATTATTAACTGAAACAATACATGCTAAAAATGTTTGTAAAGACATGAACTCTGACATATGCATTAATGGCAAGCATTCTTGACGCACGACCTTGATGTATAATAATTATCCATAACCTCTCGAAAGCTGGATCTTTCCACTTCACAATGAGTTTCGGATATACTTTCCTCTAAATTTCTCGCTAATTTTGACTTAGAGAAAACCTCAGAGAGAAATGAGACTATAGTCACTGAACCCTTGAACCATTGAACCGTTGAACCATTGAAATGTGGTTCAACTCAAAGGTTCAAAGACACAAGATGAGTTACACAGTCCGACCAACAGTCACACGACTTTTCAAGAAACATTGAACTTTGAACCAGTGAACCGTTGAACCGTTGAACCATTGAACTCCGCTATGAGGTTCAAGCAGAAAGTTCAACGACACATTAAATTACACAAGGGGACTGAGTGAACATGACTCCTTACGAAACATTGGGTATTTAACTTTTGAATCATTGAACTCTTGAACCTTGAAAAGGGTTCAAGTTCAACTGGAAGGTTCAAAGACATATTTGAATTACACAAAGGGACAAATAGTTCACTTTGAGAAACATTGAACTATTGAACCCTTTGAACCATTGAACTCTTGAACTTTGAGAATGGTTCAAGTCTGAAGGTTCAATTCTTTAGAAATTTCACACACAAAAGACGATAGGCGGTGGAACTTTAAGAAGAAAGAGCTGACTTAAGAAACAAAGATATGACCAATAAGGGAAAATGATAAGTCAACTCTTGCTTAGGGAAACTTCATGAAAAATTGAATAAGGGTGACTCAAAAGGTAACAAGCTACATAAGTATATATACATGTTATACTTACATATACTTGTATATCCGCAAAAGTACTCTTCAATTGGATAAATTATGTTGCCCAACTCTGCTTCATCCTGTCCAAAATTGAGATGTGACCACTCAACAAAAATGCATAAGCTTCTGCACTTCTTAAGTCTGCCGGATCACTGGTTCGGGCTATGGTCTAAGCATCAGTGAAGGCCTCATGCATTGCCTTTAAATTAGGGATAATTATCCCTCTAAGATCACTCATCCTGCTTATTATATTCTTCATCTCCTTTTCAAGCCTCTTTATTTCATTTATAATGGCAATAGCCTGGCACTCTTGATTCATTATGGATGAGGTGAGAGGATCAAAATTCTGAGATAGACTTGATAGTTTACCTTCTTGTTCTTTCACCTTCTTTTCAATATCCTCTGTCACTTTAGACTAGGATAGACAAAATTTGTACATTTCTCCATCTTTAAGGGCATTTTCTAGGCTCTTTATCCCAATATACAGGTTTCTCCTATCATTAGCTATGAGTCCCTGTACTTCAGTGAATCTCTTTCCCAAAAATTCTTTCTGGACCTTTTCTTCTGCCAATTTCTCTAAGGAATCAAAATGAGTGTTGACAGAGTTTACCAGAGATTTCAAATTTCTAGATGGAGAGGCTAAAGGATCCTTTTGGAAGGATGGCATGATCTTCTCCAACATTCTGGATGCAATCTCTATTAGCTCACATTCTTCCATGTGAGACTTTAGAAGCTTTTCTTTTGCTTTAGCTTGGGCAAAAGATGCTATCTTCATTGTATGGACTGGTGAGAGGGAATCAAAATTTAGTGGTCCTTGAAAAAGTTCTGGTTCATCTATCTCCATTAGTTCTTTGTTCAGGAATTTCTTCACTACCTCTGCAGTGTCTCTTACTGGAGACTGAGTCTTCTTTCCTTTTGCAACCTCAGAACTGTCATCAGAGATCTTCTCTATTTGTTCTTCTTCTCTTCCCTTTTCCTCCTCTACTTTACTCAATTTCTCATCTTTTCTTCCTTCTCCTTCAGTTCCAGAGTCTGCAGGTGGATCCGAAAGAGAGATGTTAACTTCTTCATGGACTTCCTCTTTCGGAACAGAGGAATCCAAGTCCTTAGTCTTCTCCTCATCCATCTCTTTTGACCCTTCTACAATTTTCTTAGTAGATTCTTCTTTTGATGCACTTAATCCTTTGACATCCATGGTAAAAGGTTCTTCATCTATTTCCTTTATGATAGGAAGATTGAATCTTTTGAAAGCATTCTAGAGGATGTCTTCTATTTCTCTTGCTACTTGATCAGTCTCTCCAAGCATAAGTTTGTTCATTCTTGCTTTGCTTCAGAACTCATCCTTGCAGTCCTTAAAGATCATGTTCATTTGTTTTGGAGTAATGGAAGGATAGAGCTAAATAGCAATCTATACTCAGATCTCTTAGTCCTTTGCCTTAGCATTCTCCTTTCTCAGTTCAAGTACCTTCTCTAGACTTTTGGGAATTAGAGAAATGATTTCAATGAATGCTTTATTACAAATGTTTAGGTACCTGACTGTAGCATCTTCCAAGATCTTCTTGTCAGTATCACTATATTCATCATAAAATTCAGTGACTGGTTATAGGTTCCCATCCACTATGACTACCTTGATGATATCATCAATAGAAAGAGTGGGCTTTTCAACAAATTTTTATGCCCCTTCTTATTTGTCTTTGTTGGCAGAGGATTTGCTTGATGTTTTCTTCTTCTTCTTCATTTTCTTAACTTCCTCATCAGACTCTATTTCTTCATCATCCTTTTGGCTTGTGTATGACCTTATGGCCTTTATTTTCATTCTCTTTTGTCCCTTTTCGGATGTCTTGACTTCCAGTTTTGAGGCTCTTGAGCTCTTAGAGGTGGCAGGTGTAGAGCTCTTGGAGGATCTAGTCCTGGAGGAGGCTTGCACCAGAACACTTTCTTTTTCTGCTTCTTGTTTCTCTTTCTCAGCTCTTTCCATTTTCTCTCTGTTTGCATCAACTACCTCTTTTGATATGCCAAATATTTTGGCAATCTCCTCTACTTCCCTTCTGACTTTCCTTTTTATTTTTGGCTGTCTTAGCTCTACATGTATCTTTACACTTAATTCTTCAAAGGTTCCAAACCTTTCTGCCTCAAGGTCCTTCGGTTGACTCAGCAAGTGTTGGACATGCAGCTCCAAGATTTTCTCATCAATCTCATATCCCATTGGCATAATCCAAACTATTCTATGCTCAACTACCTTCATTAGGCATTGATCAGTGTCTACCATGAAGCATACTGTATCCTTATATTTTTCAACTATTGTTTGAGGAATTCTTTCTCTGGCTTACATCAAACTTTGGAAGTTTTTAAAGTATCCCCAGAATGCAGTACTTTGAGCCTTGGCATCACCAAGCCCATACATATAGTCTCTGATTTGTATGGCAACCAGTCTGTCATTTTGTCATACCTAACCACTTGATCTGAGTAGCTCATTCATATAGTAGAAGAACATACATAGTATTAAGCCACCATACTTGAATGAGTTCTTCTTATCCTTCTTGATCTTCTGCAAGTTTTCTAATAGTTGGTTCAGAAGAAGATCACATAGGTCATAATCAACATTTTCCTTTAGCATCTGATATGCTATATAAATTATAGTTCCGGACATAGAATTCTCCCTACTGGAATGATAGATTTTATAACTGATTATCATAGAGGCAAATTTGATATCTAGATCTATGATATCTTCTATTGTCATGGCTCTTTTGTCAAACTTAGATCTGGTAGCCTCACTTATTGTCTGGTTCTTGACAGATTTGAGTGCAGGCAACCCACCGGATGAGTGTAATCCAGTTACTACCCTAATGGCATCTTTTGTTATCTTGAAGGGCTTCATCAACCACATGAAATTGTCATGTATTATGCTAAGAACATACTGGACCCATTCATCTTCTGCAAAATAAGGAAAGTGGATGCAATGTCCAAAATGCTTATCCCGCAGGGCCTTGTATTTGAGGTTTGAGTTCAAAAGTTTCATCTATTAATTTCTTATGGTAGATATCCATCAGCTTAGATTCTCCAAATTCCTCAATATTGGCATGGATGTACACCCTAACATCTTCTATGTGCAGAACCCCATGCAGAATGCTAGAAAAAGTGCTTAAGGGATCAACTTCTAGGGACTTGTAGGGGTGTTTCTTGAACTTTGGGCGTGGCCTATCAATGATCTTAACAACCATTGGAGTAGCCATCTTTGCAAAATATTTAGAGAGAGATATTTAGAAATGGAAATACCTTTTTATGTTTTAGGGTTCACAATAAGAGCTGGAACAAATCGCTGGTTGAATCAGATTCTACAGTTGATCTTTGACAAAGTTGTAAAAACTTGATGCAGAGCTCTTCCTTTCTTCTTCTTGAGTGCAAATGTTCAAATGATGAGTAAAAGAACCCTTTTATCTCTATGCAAACCCTAATTTCCTTTTGCAATAAATGCACAACTTAAGTCATCCGGTTGCCTTGTTCTAAGAGAGATCTTTCTGAATCACTAAGATGCACTTAGAATCATTTTTAATGATAATTGACAATGTATCTTCTTTCTTCCAATCATGCCATGAATCCGCAGATCAAGATATTTCAATTTTGAATCATACCGGATCTGTCTATGAAGATCCTGCTTTATTGGATGGCAGTCAAATTGGATCAATCTTGGCTGATTAAACTCTTCAAAACTCCTTGCGGATCTTTCATATTTTTATTGAGGGTTATTTGGATATTTCTCTGAGAACACTTTAATCCACAACATTCCATGTGCCAAATTTAGGCACCAACTGATTGGCTGGGGGAATTTATTTTCCTTTGTGACTCCCCCTAAGCGAGAGCTCATCTGTTTAGTTTCTGGAAGGAATATCAGCACCAGATTCTGGTGTAGATCCATCCCCAACATTTTCTATACTCTTATTCACCCAAATCTTGTTCATCTCCCTTTGAACTTCATCCGTATTCACTTTTCCTTTTCCTTTATCTTGATTTTGACTATGATGCACTGAACCCTTTTTCTCCTGATTCTTACTTCTGCAAAATTTGGCAATATGACCAGATCTATTGCAATTGTAGTAGACAATATTTCTTTGCATATTTGATTGATATCCTCTTAATCTACATTGATTAGCCATATGTCCCATTCTATTGCATGCAAAGCATCTACCATTGAATGAATTGTTTATTTGCATATTTCTGCATTCATGAGATTTGTGACCATACCTTTTGTAGTTGAAACACTGTCTGGAGAAGGGTGAATTAGTCTGATTCATTCTTCTTCTACACTAAGTTGTTTTATGACTGAAGTTGTTGCAACTGTAGCAGTATCCATTAAAGGATGGATATCTTTGAGCATTTGGTTGCCTTACCGGAGGTCTTCTAGGCTTGTTCCTTGGATTTCCTAATCTAGAGTTCTTTTGACCGGATCTGGAGCTTTCACCTTTCTCATACCCCAAGCAACGCTTGTCATCTACCCTCTTTTGGCTTTCAAGAAGAACTTCAAGTTGAGCTAAGCTTATCTTGAATTTCTCTTTGTATTCATTTGCTATTTGAAGATCTTGTTTAAGAGTGTCTATCTGATTCTCAAGTTATTCTTCATTATCTCTAGCTTCTTTAAGATCAGATTCCAGATGCCTGATTATTCTATCCATTTTGTGGCAATCCTTTGACTTCTCCTTGAGAGATTATTTTAGATTATCTTCAATTTTTCTTTTCTTTTCAATTTCTTGGGTAAATCTCATAACCTGTTATTCCATTTCATGCCTTACCATAATGATCTCTTTTGATAGCTTCTTACATAGCTTGTTTTTCTCATTCAGATCTTCATTCATATCATTGGCTTCACTTTGACTTGCTAATTGTTGAAGTAGTTCCTTTCTCTTTTTCATAGAGATACTTAGTTTTTCTTTTAGCTCATTTATGAAAGCATTAGCTTGTTTGAGTCTTTCTCTCAAGATATTGACTTCAGAATGAGATTGCTCAAGATCATCTAGAGCAGACTAAAGTTGTTCCTTCATACCATACATATCCATTGAGATTCCTAGATCTTCCTCAAGCTATTAGGCTCTATTTAGAGGAACTTAGCTCTGATACCAATTATTGGAAACAAGGTAGACAACTAAGAGGGGGGGTGAATAAGTTATCTCTAATAACTTTACTTTATTTTTCCTTTTGTAATTTGTGTAGCATCAAAACACATAAGCATATATAATCATGAGAGTAGAAATGAAATCAACACACAAAACACAAAGATTTTAATGTGGAAAACCCTATTAAGGGAAAAACCACAAGGTGACTAACCCAAGATTGTATTCTTTGTTAAAAGAATAAGAAGTACAAAATGACACTTGCCAATTAGGGCTCACTCCCTGAGCACATTTCTCACAAGAGGCACACTGCCTACAAGATACTCACTATCTACAATGTTTATAGAACGTAACTAGGTGTTTGAACTGAAGAGAGGCATCCATATATGCTGAGGTTCAGTTCCGATTAGGCTCAATATACTAATCTAATGCACTTTATTCTTCCTCTACTGAAGTGTTGTTGTTCTGTCACGTATCGGACTTGTATTATTGCTTCCACACTTATCTCTATCTTTCCTCTCTCATTATATCTTCACACACACACCTTCATACCAAAATCCATTTGGTATATATATCCGCACCAAGGATTTCAACATCTTTCTAGTCGGCAACCGGAATATTCAAGATATTTACAAAACACTAATCTGTCGGCTGATTCCATGCTTAATATGTGATGCATATAAAAAATATAGACATAGAAGTCATCAATCATGTCGGCCAACCATGTATGATCCTTCAAATAGCTTGATCAACATCAATTACTCATCCGGATTGAAGTCTGATACTTTATCGATTAGTTCTTCCTCAGTCTACTTTGTCTGTCTGGAACCCAACACTCAGATGCTCATATCTTTTCCATGATTCACCATCGGAGGCTTAATCTCTGGAATATAGTAGTCTTGATACTCCTCTTGACTTGCCCAAGTCTACATCTTGCTGAGTTACACCCTCTGAGAGATCTGGAGCTGATTGTCAGACCTTGCTACATGCTCTATTCTTGTTCACTGGACCAGGACACTCTTCAATCTAACTTTTGATATAGGCATACTATGCTCTATGGATGTGTGGGATAGACTTTGTTTCCATCAATGACAATAATCATGAAGCCACACAGTGTCTCTTGCCAACACATAGATGATAGACCTCTATACATGTCCACACTCGTCAATGAAAATCTTGTCAAGGGTGTACTAATTGACCCTATGTGTATGGTAAATGTTATTATAGAGGAATTTCTGAATGTACATGAACTATATCAAGACAAGTATGGGCAATTGAAATTCTCAATATGGGCGCATGATGAAGTTTCTCATTGTAGCCTGGGTTCGATCACCCTTTTATCTAGGTAGAACAAACCCTTGGACATTCTTTTCTCTATCATCCCCACTTTTGACCAATTTCATGTGAAATTGGGCCATTTGGAGTTCTCTTCCATGAGAGTGGTCCCCTTAGTAATCCACAAGTTTCTAAAGTTTCCCCTTGATGGATAGGTACACACTATTTACCATAGTGGGTTCAAACCTATCACATTTAGAGGAAACTTTTCCTTAAATTACTTCTAGGCAATGGTAACTGAGCCGTTGCATCCTCACAATGATTTCTTGTTCTTATCATACGAGAAACTCAAGGCCAACTGCATTACTCATTTGTCTATCGGTGCCTCCCTGTCAACCCAACTGGTTGTTATCCTTGAGGTTCCTTGATCAAGCTGTTAGTTGCTTCTATCCCTCCTCTTGCCTCATAGGTAGAGAAGGGAAAGAAGCCCAAATTGACCAACCTTCTTAACCTTGAGCACCTAGAATTTGTGTAGAGGTCCCACCTATAGCATCTTACCCAAGACTTAGAGGCACATGACCCATGCATTCCAAGCCTTCAAAACCGTTAGTGGTTTCTTTTGTTCCTCATACCTCTTTGGAGTCTAGAGGAAAGCAACCCTGTTGAATACATAGAAGTATTGAGAGGTGGGTGAATTACTACTTAATTATTGTCCTCAAAATCTGCTGTGCTCATTTTTGTAGACAACCCCTATATGAAACTTGTCTATTTCGTAGCCTACACTCTAAGTTCACAAATCAAGGAAAGTTCTCTTGGCCTCGAGCGAAGCCATTTGACATCGTAGAATAGCTTGTGAAATTCCCCTAAGTTGATTCTTTGAGATTTGTGAAAATCAATTAGGTTACAAGCTTGTCAAAATATAAATTTTGACCATTTTAGGGTGTTAGAAATTTTTTAGGAACTTCATGTGCAAGGTTGGTAAAAATCACCGCTCTTACATGATTGTTGTTGATTTGATGTGCAATATTAGCTCATTTCACCACTTTTACATGTTTGTTTAGATTTTGAATAAAATGTATGGGCGACGAAAATTGCCACCCATACATTTTTCCTATCAGATTATAAATGTGTTCAAGTGGTCATATCCACTACTTATACATATGGCACGAAGACATGCATTGTCGGTAAAATTTACTGACCAAGCATATCTTTGCGGATCGCATGAACTAAAGTGACATTAATGTCACTCATGTTGGCATTAATGTTACTCATTTTAATCTTTTAAAGGTTTAAACTTATTGTATTTTGTTTATTTTTCATTTCTCCAACCTTCTAAGAAACTAGTAATTTATTCCTAAGGACGCTTGGTAACGTGGATTTTAGTCTTCGGGGTTGTGTTTAGGTTTTGATCGGCATTTCCAGGTAAGCCATTGTTTTCATTTTTATTTCTTTAGGGTTTACCTGCAAATGTCTGTTTATGTTTTTTGTTAAAATTTATTGTTGCATTTAGATTTTTGTATTATTGTTTGTTCATCTTTTCTTATGAGTCATTTTGATGAAAGGGGTAAATCATAAAACACACAATAACAGAAATTTCACACAAAAAATAGAATGATATTTTATTAATATGGCAAAACATTACATTACAGAAGCTCAAATACAATCAGAGGATGAATCCCCTATAGGCTACAACACATTACAACTCCCTATCATTCTGCCACAGCCTACCCAACAACATATGACATGCATCCATCGGTATGATGTCACACAACACCTCATCATGGTAATCTCCAATCTTGAACTTAACTAAACATTGTTCATTGACCAAAGCTCTATGGTCCTTCTGTAACCATGCAATCTGATATGGATGTGGATGTTTTCTCCTTGTCAACTTCAACTTATTAACCATCTCCTCTGAAACAAGATTGTCAATGCTTCCACTATCAATAATAATATCACAACACTTACCTTCACACTTGCACCCTGTGCGGAACAAACTCTTTCTCTGATTTGGTTCTTTTTCCTCATTCAACAAGGTTCTTATGACAACTAGGGTTTCACCCCTTTTAGTATCTTTAGAATGCTCAGGCTGTGCATCTTCATCTACATGTGCAACTCATGCATTACCTTCAGGTCTTCTATTCATCCTTCCTTGATGTTGCAAACACTCATATGTTCGATGCCCTTCTTCTCCACATTGGAAACATGTTCCTCTGAAACCTCCTCTTCCTCTTCCTCTTTGCTCACCATTATTCTGGTCACGAGGGCGGTAGGTATTATGTCCTCTCTAATTTCGACTGGTTCCAGCTTCTTCACTTTTCTTTGGATCTTCATTTCAGCCTCCATAGGGTCTTCCACTAGTCCTTCCACCTTGACCTCTTCCCCTTTGCTTGCTTTCAAATCTCTTATTCAGCTTCTCTTCCACCTTCGTGGAAAACTGGTACACATCTTCTATGGTGGTCATTTTGACCAGGCTCAAATCTTCTTGAATACTTGGCCTCAACCCATTAATGCAATGGACTACCTTCTCCTTGTTGGCCTCTCTATGGCTTGTCCTGATGATGATCTTATAGAAATCTTCTCTATACTCCTTAACAGACTTGTTACCTTGCTTCAATCCTTGCAACTTCTTTAGCAACTCCATCTCATAGTCCACAGGAATGAACTGCTTCTTCAATTTCTCCACCATCCGATCCCATCTATTAATCTTTACTTTTCATCTTCTATTTCTCTCTAACTAGACCTCCTTCCACCAAATACTGGCATGGCCCTTCAACTTTGTCTTTGCAAACTTGACCCGTTCTGGGTCTTCCACATCTTCATACTCGAAATACTCCTCCATATCATTGATCCAATCAATAAGTTGTTTCGGATTCAAATCTCTAGAATAGGTAGAAAATTTGATCTTGGGCCTCTTTCCGATCTTTGAAATGGCCCTCAACAACCTAACTTCTGGAGGATCTCCCGCAGCTTCTTGTTCTTCCTTAGATAGCTCTTCTTCAGCTTCATCTTCGCTTTCCCCTCTCCTTCTTGGCTCGAACCCTCTTCACAGCTCCTCTTGCAATGCATCGATTTGTCTTTGAAGGGCTCTAAAACCCTCTTTTATCAAAGCATTCCTCCCACCACAGTTTCTTCATGGAGGCATCTTGATCTTTGCAGCAAACCCACAACCTCAGGTCCCAGTGCAAACTACCTCACAGTCGGCGATCTGTCTACACACTCAGGAACCCTTGCTCTGATACCACTTGATGAAGGGGGTAAATCATAAAACACACAATAACAGAAATTTCAAATAGAAAATAGAATGATATTTTATTAATATGGGCAAAACATTACATTACAGAAGCTCAAATACAATCAGAGGATGAATCCTCTATAGGCTGCAACACATTACAGCTCCCTTTCTCAAGACTCTAAAATCTTCAACCTTCTGTAACCCCAAATCAACTAGGGTTTCTATTTTCCTACCTTTTCTTGACTCTACACCTTCCCCCTTAACTCTACTACCCCAAGGGTCCCCAAAAATGGTCATATATAGCCCTTTTTGGTGGCCACCAGCTTAATTTCAAAATTTACATCTCCCTCCAAAAATAGGTCAACTTCGTGGGGCCATAACTTTTGATCTGATAGTTGGATTTTCAATTATAATACCTTTTCAGAAAGCTCATGAAACGATGGTTGTGCATAAGTAGCACCTAAAGGTAGATTGCTTGGGTTTTCAACCAAATTTTGGGCCCATCCGGAGCCTCTAAGTGCCTCAAATTTGACTTTGATATTTCAATAGGTTTTTTGGAATTTGAAATTTTAATATTTCACAAATGACAAATGATATTGAAGTGATTTCTTCACCATTAGCTTCAATTCACCATTTTGGAGGTCCGTGTAAAATTTTGTATCCAACCGTGCACAAATGCAAACTTACTAAAAATAGTAACCCTACCAAATTTAGCCCTTATTGAAAAGAAACAACATTTTTTTTTGGGTTGATCCAAGATTGCTCTTACACCTTGGATGCTCTTGCATCACATTTTTTCTTCTAAAAACCCCAGTCTTTGTAAAACTTAGGTTTTCTTTTTTATGTTTTCTCATTTCCATTTCGTCGATGTTACAAAGTTTGTTTAGTCTTGTAGGTTTTTAGTCAGTAATTTTTCCTGCCATAGCATATAATCCCTAAATCTTGTGATAGCGGTTAAATTTTCCACCCAGCCTTTACTTGCAAAATCTTCCCAAGGTGTAGGAGCGGCAAAATTCGCCACCCTTACACGAACAATATGAACTTCCTCTATCTAATGTTAGCCTAATTCACCTCTCAAAGCCTTTCCATATTACTTGAAAACTTCCACATCTATGTGACATTGGCAAATTTTGCCGCTTGTACAAAGCCTTTCATTTCCCCTATACACTGGCAGTCATTTTTGCCGCTTGTGCATGCACCCAGTGACTTGCATTTTTACCCTCTTGCAAGGATAGTCAAAATGACCGTCCCTACACCAAATTACAAATTTACTTATATGCAGTGGCAGTCATCTTGACTGACCTTGCATGTTAAATGACTTACCCCATATGCAAGAGTGGTCGTTTTGACCACCCATGCATATTTCCCTAAGTTTTTCCTAACACTCAGAAATTTTGCCTTTCAATACCTTTGGCCCACTTTCACCTGTTTCTTTGACTTGCACGCTCTCAAGCCCTTCAATGCATGATCCCATGTTCATGATCATCAATTCATAGTAACCCCAATTTGCCCATTTTTTCCCTAACCACGAGATCATGTCTTTTTGCAGTTTCATCAAAACATCTGCGGTAGACATTGTTTCCCGTTTTCTTCACAAAGATGATGTCAGAGACGTCTCCATCAAAAGCCAAGATCATGAAGTACAAGTACCAAGGGGTTTTCCCCATGACTTCATTACAGTCTAATGTGGACAAGATAAGAGATATAGAGATTGGTCATGTGCAAATGGCTGAATTTGTGAATAGAGCAAAGCAGCCCAATCCTCCTCAGTATATGTAGAAGATTATTGATAGTAACATTCACTTGGTTGCCTCTTTTCCTGTTGCTGCCCACAATCCTAAATTTGTTCTTTAGGTGGCCAGTCAGTATAATAGGGATACTAGGACTGTGTCTGATTCTCAAGGGAATGTGATCATGAGATTAGATGTAGAGTTTCTTGACAAAATCTTTATGTGTCCTCCTATTGAGAATGTTGGTGAAATAGATTTTGGTAAAGGGCAAAAAGAGTTCGAGAAAGATGTGGAAGCTGCAAAGAAACATATTAATAGTAAGTGGCTGAAGACTCCTCACAATAACTTGTGCAGATGGCCTAAAGATCTCCCGAGAAGTGATTTTGTCGAGGAGGTAAGTGATTTGATTACACTGCTAAGTCAGATCAGAGGTCTCCCTTCTTCGTCTAAGTTTCATGAATGGATGTATACATACATTAAGGTGATTCTTAGGGGTCAACAAAAAATCTTCTAGGGAGAATAGATCAGTAATGCTCTGCATGATCAATTGGTGAAAGTTAATACAACTTTTAAGTTTTATATGACTTCATAACTTGTGTATGCTGCTGCTAGTATGAGGAGTTTTCTTGGTTTAACTCAAGTTGGTGATCAGAGATTGGTTCCAGTTTATGAGTATTCTCCACAAATTACTCTTAAGGGATCAATCCATCATTTCCATAGAGTTAATGATGCATTCTTTTCAGTATTCACGTGTTTTTGGAATAATGAACTTGAGTAGAAAAGAGTATCATATGAGGCCTGGGAAGTGGTCAACTCTTTTGGCCATTTTTTTTTACAGTTTCCAACTTTCACTTACCTCAGAGTGGGATACTATCCTGGCTATCCATATATGCTTCCATAGTATCCCAGTGATATAATTATTTTGATGGAATTGTGTAGGCAGTTGATTGTTGTACACAATAAGCAGATGGAGATGAAAAAGTCAGGAATTAAGTTTCTTGTAGAAATTGGGAGGTACTCTGTTCAATCAGCTATCAAGGCCAAAGCAGTTGAATCAGAAATGCAACTGGTCACTATGATGACTTTCAAGAAAAGAGATCATTTTGATTATAGAAGAGTGTAGGACAAGATCAAGAGAAGGTCAGTTTTTCATATGCCAATGGTTGAAGATGTTTGGGCTGATCTCATAACACAGAATGAGATCAGGAAGCTAGATTATTGTAGACTACACTTGAGTCAAATTGAGGAATTGGGTCTTACAGATATTCTAGAGGGAATGGAAGATGAAGGGGATGTTTTGGATCCCAAATACAATGTTGACAACATTGAAGCCTCGCCTCTACTAGAGGTCAAGTGGTCTTTCAAAGAGGAAACTTCAATTAGGAAAAGATTTCTGCCAATTCTAGCCAATACAAATGTGTGGTTATGAAGTAAAGGAATTAGTGTGAAAGAATTTCTTACTAGATTAGAAACTGAGATTCACAAGCAAAGAGGGAAAAAGGTAGAAAAGCAAACAAAGAACAAAAGTGACACTCCTTCTTCTAAAGTACATAAACCAAAAATCAAGTTTGTATGTAAAGGAGATAAGAAGGAGGTTGCAGGAACTTCTACTGCCACAAAATTAGGTTCCAAGGATACAAATGTTGATAAAATGGAGATTGAAGATATTGAGATTGAACAACAAGATGATGAGGAACTTGATGATGCTAAGCAAGCAGAAATGATTGACAAACCTCATGAGGAAAGTAACAGAGAACAAGACAAAGAGGAGAATGTAGAACAGGAACAACTTGGTGATTCACAACCCCCTTAGAAGGATCTTCCACCAAAATCACAAGTTTCTACAACATTACCTCATGTCTCTATTTCTGATAGTTTTCCAGTAATTTCAAATGTTCCTATTTCACCTATTTTTGTTGTGTCTTCTGATAATACCCCTCCCTCTGTAAGAACAAGTTTTGGGACCATGTTTGATTCTTTTGGTTCTATTCCAAGTTTATCTTCCCATTGGTGAACAAACTATTCTAGAGCATTTTCTAGATGGTTCAGAGAAAGTTGTTGACACAAGTGCAATTTTTACCAACACTAGTCCTATTGTTACTATAATAGATGTGAGCATGGATCCAACAAAATAGGTAATTGACTCCTCTCCAAATGTTGGTGCCTCAACACTTCCTCCATGGTTGTCTGCCTACACTCCCAAGAGAAAGAAGCAAGCAATTTCACCTAATGAAATTGATATTGAGAAATTACTTCCTGCTAAGCCAAAGGCCCAGAAAAAGAAACCTAAAACTATTTCTAGGCTTATTGATGAAAAAGGAGTCAGTATGCAAAAATTGCTAAGCCACCAGATGATGCTACTATAGATACCTTTGATATGAATGATTATATTGTCTCCAGAGTTGAGTTAGGTAAGCTAACTCATGAAGGTATCCAGGCAGATTTTCAAGCTACAACAAACTGATTGTGTGTGAAATATGATGAGGTAAAGAAGGAAAAAGAGAAGTACAAAGCAAAGGTAGAACAACTTGCTGCTGTCCTTCAGAAAATAGTGAAATCATTTGAGATCGTGGAACCTATGGCAGTGACTATAGAAGACCCTCTGATTCATAAGGTTGAGAAAGTTCAGGCCAGAGGAAGAGTGGTTGGTGACATTGTGGAATGGTTGTTGGCACAAGGAAGAGTTCTATTGAAGACCACAGTGGAAAGAAAGGAAAAATGGCAAAGGCAAAACTTGAGCTAGATGATATTGTTAATTCACTTTCTCAAGAACTTCAAGATCAAGAGGAGAGTTTAGAGGAATGGATTGCCATGAAGAAGATCAAAATAAACAATCTGATTGCCATTGGTGTCATTTCAAACTGAAAGTCTTATCTTAAGACCAAAGAATCTATTACCCATCGTAACAATGTGATAAAAGGTTTACTTGATGACTTGTGCCATGTACTTGAAAACAATGAAGATAGTGATGTCTTACTCCTACACAAGTTAGAGGAACTACCATGCAATCTAACAAGTGAAGGTCACAAGGTTCTCTCAGTAGAAGAGATGATAGATGCTTTCGAGAAAATGGTTCAGCAGAAGTTTGAAGACGAAGTGCCTACAATGGTTTCAATGGATAGCATTTATGATGATCACTCAACTTTTAAAAAGCTGAAGGATAATCTTGAAAAACATGATAAATTGATAAAGGTGGTCAAAGTTGTAGTTCTCAGGGCTCGTACCATCTCAGATAATATAGTGAAGCCTGATGTATGTGAAATGGTAGCAGTACAAACTATGTATAAAAACTTTTTGAAGAAGAACGATGGTGGCAGCTGAATTTCCATTTAAATACCTTTGTTTATTTTTAGTTGTGTAGATGTAATTTGATTTTGTTGTGGACATATTCACATTTATTTTTCTCAAATGTAATTACATGTGAGACAAAAGAAGTCACAAGTCAAATCAGACTCTTTTATTTGAATAAGTCAAAGTAGTTAAATTTTCCTATTTTTGCTCTAGGCTCCTCCTTATAATAAAAGAGGGCCTCTATTGTAATATCTTATCTTTTATCTATTGCAAAGAAACTCTTCTGGATTGGAAAACATATCAAGACTTTGAGTTGTTCATGGTTATCAAATTTTCAAGCGAATATCAATGTAAGCAAGTAGTTTGAGTATCAAACTTTGAGTTGAATCATATTGTTTTATGATATTAGTGTTCTTATGTCATTGGGGTTATATTATATTGAATCATTTCTGGAATCATGTAGTTTATTAAAAATTGAGAGAAGTGTTCTTGTTTTGGTTAAATAGACTTTGTGCTATTTTCTCATTGCAGGAGTTTGTGTTTACATTTGTGAGAATATAATTGTTTAAAGACTTTGTGCTGTAAACTATTTTGTTCAATCTAGTTATATCATATTAGGTGAGAGTGGAGACTTTGAGCTACATTTGAATTCAATCAAATTTATTTGTGGGAAATAAGTCAAGCAATAGAAGACTTTGTGTTTCTATGGCTTGTCTCAGTTCATAAGTTATTAAATATCAATTATGTTGAAGTTATCATTTTGAAGAGGAAAACTTCTATTCTAAAAGAAGAGAATAGGATGCAATAAAAACACCCCAAGCATAGTTTTAGCTTATATAAGTATTAAAGTTGTTGATTAGAAATAATCCATTATCTAGAGGGAACCTCCCCTTGCTAAGAGGAGAGACATTGTCTCATCATAGCTGTGGCGATATAACCATTTTTCTGTTAGTTATATAAATGACAAAATATTCACCCAATGGTTTTTTGGTGACTTTGCTGGTGAAGAACGCACATCTTGGAGTATCATGCTTTGAGTTGAAGCATTTCATCCTCGTCCATTGCTTTAAGTTGTTTCAAACTTTGTTGAGTACATTGCATTCTAGCAGACTCAAGGTATACACAAAGTAAGAGGACTCAAGGTATTATTGATCCTGTGTTTGAGTTAATTTAGCAAAATAACTTTGGTCTTTTGCCTCCACAACCTCAGCTTTAGTGAATAAGGAGTTTTCCTCATACCAACGCCACGTCTCCCATACCAGGTGAAGCTTCCAACTCCAATACTAACAGAGTTTTATCTTCTTGAATTCCACAAAGGTTTTTCATCCCACCATTCAATCAGCGCATAATGGTAGCCCAAGGCCCGTGGCGTAATTCTTTTGGACCTTTGAATTTGACACCACCACTGCATGAACTAGTTTGTAGTTCAAGGAATAATTTCCCTAGATTCTATAGTGATGGGAAAGTCCATCCTAATGAACACATTGCATCTTTTTGTATAACTTGTGGTGTGCTAGGGGTGGAACATGAAGATGTGGCTTTGAGACTTTTTGTAGAAACATTGCAAGGTACTATTGCAGATTGGTTCTACCACCTCCAAGCCCAAACCATAACCAACTGGAATACTCTCAAAACCAAGTTTGAAGCTAGGTTTCATCCTGTGGAAGATGCACATGCTTTGTTAGCCCAGCTAAGACAGATGAAGAAAGAAGCACATGAACCCATGTGAGATTTCATCGCCAAGTTCAATAAATTGACAAATAGGATTCCAACAACCTCTCAACCAATGGCAAAGAATCTTAAATGTTTCTTCATCAACACTTAGCTTCCTGAGGTAAGTTTTTTGTTAAGGTGTGCTAGTCCCGCTGATCTTCCCGTATCTCAAAGATTGGCTATAGAGGTTGAAGATGATCTTATACTTGTGGGTAAGATAATAAGAGATTCAAATAGAAATAGAGGTCAGCCCTCTACTGATAATTCTTCAAGAACCACCACATATCCTATGGTGCAGAAGTTAGCAAATGAGTTGCTAGCTTTGCGAAAGCAAATGTCCCAAGGTATGACTTCTCCTTCTTATAGGGATATACCAAGAAGGACGTTCCCTAACAATTCATATTAGGGCAATGTTGCTAGAAATCAAGGGCAACAAAATCATCTTCCTCCAACATAGGGGAAGCTTGCCATTGAAGCACCATTGGTCAACTTAATAGTGGGCTACTATGAAGCAGAACATGATAATTCTTTCCTACCAGATTTAGATCAAGAGAATAATGCTAATATTTTTACTGAAGGAGAAGATGAATTAGCTGGTGACTCTACCATTGGTTTTCTGAATTACCAAGATGAAGTAGAAGGAGAAAGAGAGGTATATGATGGAGTGTATGTTGTTTTTACTAGGTCCCAAAATCAATCAAATAAGCAAGCTGATAAAGGAAAGTCAAGAGAAGAGCCTCAACCTGTTATCTCAATTTCTAAACAAGGAACTCCATTGCCCTTTCAATTGAAGGACTCGGTTGTCAATAAATAAGTAAGTTCATCTAACAATCATGTTTCTTCTACTTTTGTTCCTCAGACTAGTACTACCCCAACTAAACCCCAAAATGATGGATTTCCTACCTCCATATCTAATTCATTTCAGCTCTTTGACATAATAGATCATGCTATGAAAACCAAAATCTAGATATTTGAGGTAGAACCCAAAATAACCTAGTCACTACTCCCCTTGTTGCTCCAGGGAAAATAGAACCCTTCTATGTTTCTCTATTGGTCAATGGCCACAAGCTAAGCAATTGTATAATAGACGCCAGAGCTTCTTACAATGTCATGCCTGCCAAGGTGGTAGATGCTCTTAGTCTCACTTTGACCAAGACCTTTAGGAGATGTTTCTCAATGGAAAATAAGCAAGTGCCTTTGTTAGTCCAAATCAAGGATGACCAATTTGCATTTGCAGCCTTTCCAGATAAGAGGATCAAGATGACCATCCTAGTTGCTAATGTTCTAGCTTCTTATGGCATTTTTCTTGGACATAATTTTTGTAAAGATATGGGTGGAGAACTAAACATGGATTTATTTGAGGCAAGGATACCTGTTAAAGGTGTCATGCAAAAATTGCTTCCTAAGAAGGAGGCAAAATATATTCTTACCCAAACTGAAAATCCAAAAGCCCAAATTTTGTTTGAATCTTCAAGAATGGGTAATTATTTCTTGTCTACTAAAAATACTTCTAGTTCATTAGATGAGAGTTCAGATGAAGACTCAGAGGAAGATTCAGAAGAAAATTTTGATGAAAGTTCAGATGAGAGAATAGTGATGCCAGATTCTTCTCTCTCTGATGAGGAAGAATCTACTAGTCATAGAGACATCAAAATGGGAAGTTCAAATGATGTTTGGATTTTAGAATTTGATGGCAGTTGCTCTTCCATTGGATTTGGAGCCAGAGTAATTCTAATATCTCCATAAAGTGATATCTTTCCTTTCTCCTATAAGCTGCAGTTCAACAATACTAATAACATTGTTGAGTACAAGTCATTGTTGCTTAGAATGGAGGCTGCTCGTGATAAAGGTATTAAAAATCTCCACGCCCAAGGTGATGCTGAACTTGTTGTTTGTCAAGTGTGAAATCTTTATTAGACCAAAAATGAAAGACTGAGACATTACCACAATCATGTCTGGGATTGAATTGAAGGTTTTGATGCTTTCGACATCTCCACAATACCGAGAGAGTTTAATGATCGTGTTGATTCATTAGCTATCTCTACCACCCTTATGGTCCCTCACAAGGATTTTAAAGGTGATAAATACACAATGGAGTTAGTTTTCTGACCAAGTGTGCTAGACAATGCTGACCATTAGCAGGTCTTCAATGGTGATAATCAGATCATAGCTTTCTTAGAGAAGACATATAGCTTTGATGAGCTCTACTTTGAAGGTAGCGATTCTCCACCTCAAGAATATGTTTTTGTAATAGATTCACATACTAGTGAGGAGATTCTTCAGCTTAAAGGGAGTAAAATTATGAAAGGTTTGGTTTCTTTGGAAAATTTATTTGACAAGAATAATAGATATATCAAACAACAACAACAAATTGATTCAAGTTCATCCATGGAATTTGAGCAAGTAAATTTGAGTTCTGAGGTAGATCCCAAAATGGTTAACATCGAGAAATGTTGCACTACTGATGATAAATTCAAGTTCATTACACTTCTTCATTATTACATTGATGTTCTGGCATATTCATATGATGATCTGAAGTCTTTTAGACCCAAGGAGATCCAACATGAGATTCCTCTCAAGGTAGGATCGTTGCCTCACAAGAAAAAGTAGAGGAAGTACGATCACAAGATATCAGGTACTATTATTTCTAAAATCCAAAAAATGCTCAATGCTAGGATAATTTTTCCCATCCATCATTCCACTTGGATTGTGAATATTGTTCCTATGAGAAAGAAGAATGGAGGAATCTGTATTTGTGTTGATTTCAGAAATTTGAAACAATCTTCTTTAAAAGATAATGACCCTCTGCCTATTATGGACCAAGTTTTACAAACAGTAATTGGTTATGAGATGTTGTCTATGTTAGATAGTTTTTCAAGCTACAATCAAGTAGAAATCAGTGAAGCAGACCAATACAAGACCGCTTTCAAAACACCATGGGGCACATTTGCATACCGCAGGATGCCATTTGGTTTGATTAATGCTGGTGCGACTTTCCAAAGAGCAATGGACCTTGCCTTTAGAGATGGGATGGGGATGTTCATTGTGGTGTACCTTGATGACTTGACTATTTTCTCTAAACAACGACAAGATCACGCTTGCCATTTGTGACAAGTTTTGGAATGGTGTCATCAAAATAGTATTTCTCTTAATCTAAAGAAATTGTTTTTTAGGGTTATAGAGGGTAAGCTTCTCAGTCACATTGTGTCCAGAGAAGGTACTAAAATTGACTCCAAAAGAGTCAAATCTATCCAGAGTCTTACTTTTCTTGCTAGTAAGATAGCAGTTCACTCTTTCTTCGAGAAGGTGAGTTTTTTGTGGAGGTTCATTCTAGAATTTGTAGAGAAAACTCATCATATTATCAATATGATGAAAGGTAAGACCACTTTCCGTTGGAGTGGAAAGTAAAGCAACATTTGAGGATATTAAAATGGCCATAGCTCATGCTTTGGTTCTGGTTTGTCCTAACTACACTAAAGATTTCATAATGTATAGTTATGCTTCTGAGCATACATTTTCAGCTATTCTGGTTCAGCAAAATGAAGAGGGTGTGGAATCTCCAATTTTGTTTATGAGTTGCCCACTGAAGGCTCATGAACTTAAGTACTCAAATATGGAGAAACATTCTTACACAGTAGTTAAGGCAGTATAGCATTTCTGCTTTTACATTTTGAACTCACATACTATTGTTTTGTTTCCAGATACAACATTGAAATCTATCCTGACACAATAAGAGTTTGGGGCTAAAAGGGGCAATTGGATTGCCAAAATTCAAGAGTTTGATCTTGATATCAAACCAACCAAGCTTGTGTGTGGGAGAGGTTTGTGTCAGCTGATTGCTGATAATGTCCCAAAAGAAACAGGAGATGAAGAGGAAGAGGTTGAACAGATGAGTGGTATTCCAATATTGCTCATTTTCTTACCTATGGTGAGTGTCCTTCTCATTTATCTTATAAAGAGAAGTGGACTATCAAGTTAAAGGCCACAAACTATGTCTTGTGGGATAATAGTTTGTATAAAAGAAGCCTTGATGGAGTTTTTCTCTGTTGTGTGGATAAAGCACAACAAAGAAGACTTCTAGAGTCTTTTCACAATTTGGCATGTGGAGGACATTTTTCTGCTCCTGTAACAACTCATAAAATTTTATGGGCTAGGTACTATTAGCCTACATTATTTTAAGATGCGTACAACTGGGTATGTAGATGTGAGCTTTTCCAGTAGTTTATTGGGAAGCCTAAGTTAGCTGCACTACCACTAAAGCCAGTTGTGATTGAAGAACCTTTTTAGCAATGGGGCATTGACTTCATTTGGCATGTCTTGTGGGACACAATTTTGTTCTCACTGCAATAGATTACTTCACCAAGTGGGTGGAGGCTATTCCGGTCAAGCATGCTACTTCTGAGGTAGTATGTAATTTTCTTAAGGAGAATATTATTTCCCAGTTTGGAGTTCCAAACAAAATTTTAGCATATAATGCTACATGTTTTTATTCAAATGAGATCACCAGTTTTTTCTTTGAATATGGGATCATTATTTCTCATTCATTAGACTATTATCCGCAAGGGAATGGTCAGACAGAATCTAGCAATAAGAATCTGTTTACAATTATCAGGAAATTGGTGGAGGACAATCAAAGAACGTGGCATAAAGCTTTGTTTGATGCTTTATGGGCGGACATAATTACTCCTAAAAGGGCAATAGACATGTCACCATTCCAACTTCTCTATGGTTTGAATGTAGAAATACCTATTACTTTGGAATTGCTGACTTTAAAGTTGGCAAAAGCAGTGGAAGATAGAACTTTTGAAAGTTCTATTAACAAAAGAATAATATACCTCACTACACTTGAAGAACAGTGGGTTATGGTAGTAGACCATATTGTTGAGCATCAAACTTAGGTCAAGAAAGTTTTTGACAAGAAGGTGAAGGCTAGAGAATTTCAAATTGGGGATTAAGTCTTGTTATGGGACAAGAGGGGAGAGCCAAAAGGAATGCATGAGAAGTTTGATTCCCTAAGGAGAGGCCCATTCGTCATTCACCAATTTGATGGTGAAAATAATTTCTTGCTGGAGTATCTTGATGGAACACCATTCTTGCTGCCCCACAGTGGACAACATCTGAAGCACTTCAATCCTTGAAGTATCAGATAAGTTCATTTGTACATTTGTATAGTTTTTGTGTTTTTATTTTTTGTTTTTGTTTAGTCTTTTTGTGTCTTTTTGTTTTGGTAGCTTGACTCTATGGCCCAATGGCATGGATGAAGGCACTTAGAGATTGGATTCTACTCCCTTTGATCATTTTAAAGGACAATCGAAGGAAGCTCCCTAGTTAGAGCCATCTGTTGTCCTCAAAATCAGCTGTGCTCATTTTTGTAGACAACCCCTATGAAACTTGTTCGTTTTGTAGCCTACACTATAAGTTTACAAATTGAGGCAAGTTCTCTTGGCCTCATGTGAAGTCATTTGACATTGTAGAATAGATTTTAATATTCCCCTAAGTTGATTCCTCAAGATTCATGAAAATCAATTAGGTTACAAGCTTGTCAAAATATCAATTTTGACTATTTTAGGGTGTTAGAAATTTTTTAGGTTTCATGTGCAAGGTCAGTGAAAATCGCTGCTCTTACATGATTGTTGTTGATTTGATGTGCAATATCAGCTCATTTCGCCACTTTTACATGTTTGTTTAGATTTTGAAAAAAATGTATGGGTGGCAAAAATTGCCGCCCATGCATTTTTCCTATCAAATTATAAATGTGTTCAAGTGGTCATATCCGCCGCTTATACATATGGCATGAAGACATGCATTGTCGGTAAATTTTATTGACCAAGCATATCTTTGCGGATCACATGAACTAAAGTGATATTAATGTCACTCGTGTTGGCATTAATGTTTCTCATTTTAACGTTTTAAAGATTTAACTTATTGTAATTTGTTTATTTTTTGTTTCTCCAACATTCTAAGCAATTAGTAATTTCTTCCTGAGGATGCTTGGTCACATGGATTTTGGATTTGCGAGGATTTTAGTCTTCAGGGTCGTGTTTAGGTTTTGTTCGGCTTTTCAAGGTAAGACATTGTTTTCATTTTTATTTCATTTTTAATTCTTTAGGGTTTACTTGCGAATGTTTGTTTATGTTTTTTGTTAAAAGTTATTGTTGCATTTAGATTTTTGTATTATTGTTTGTTCATCTTTTCTTATGAGTCATTTTTTTTTCTAAAAACCCTAGTCTTCGTAAAACTTAGGTTTTCTTTTTTATGTCCTCTCATTCCCATTTTGCCGATGTTATAAAGTTTGTTTAGACTTGTAGATTTTCAGTTGGTCATTTTTACCACCATAGCATATAATCCATCAATCTTGTGATAGCGGTTAAATTTGCCACCCAACCTTTACTTGCAAAATCTTCCCAAGGTGTAGGAGCAGCAAAATTTGCTGCCCTTACACAAACAATATGAACTTTTTCTATGTGATGTCAGCCAAATTCACCACTCAAAGCCTTTCCATATTACTTGAAAACTTCCACATATATGTGATGTCGGCAAATTTTGTTGCTTTTACAAAGCCTTGCATTTCCCCTATGCACTAGCAGGCATTTTTGCCGCTTGTGCATGCACCCAGTGACTTGCAGTTTTACCCTCTTGTAAGGGCAGTCAAAATGACCATCCCTACACCAAATTGCAAAATTAATTATATGCAGTGGTAGTCATCTTGACCGATCTTGCATGTTAAATGACATTCTCCATATGCAAGGGCAGTCATTTTGACTACCCATGCATGTTTTCCTGAATTTTTCCCAACACTGGGACATTTTGCCTTTTAATACCTTTGGCCCACTTTCGCCTGTTTCTTCGACTTATGCACTCTCAAGCCCTTCAATGCTTGATACCATGTTCATGATCATCAATTCATAGTAACGCCAATTTGCCCATTTCTCCCCTCACTGCGAGATCATGACTTTTTGCAGTTTCATCAAAACATTTGCATTAGATGTCGTTTCTAGTTTTCTTCATAAAACTGATGTTAGAGTCGTCTCTATCAAAAGCCAAGATCATGAAGTATAAGTACCAAGGGGTTTTCCCCTTGAATTCATTGTAGTCTAATGTGGATGAGATAAGAGATATAGAGATTGCTCATGTGGACATGGATGAATTTGTGGATATAACAAAGAAGCCCAATCCTCCTCGGTATATGCAGAAGATTATCGACAGTAACATTCACTAGGTTGCCTCTTTTCCTGTCACTACCCATAATCCTAAATTTGTTCTTCAGGTGGCCAGTCACTATAATAGGGATACCAAGACTGTGTATGATTCTCAATGGAATGTGATCATGAGATTAGATGCAGAGTTTCTTGACAAAATCTTTATGTGTCCTCCTATTGAGAATGTTGGTGAAATAGATTTTGCTAAAGGGCAAAAAGAGTTCGAAAAAGATGCACGGAAGTTGCAAAGAAACATATTAATGGTAAGTGGCTAAAGACTCCTTGGAGTAACTTGTCCAGATGGCCTACAAATCTCCTGAGAAGTGATTTTGTCAAGGAGGTAAGTGATTTGATTACACTGCTAAGTTAGATCAGAGGTCTCCCTTCTTCATCTAAGTTTCATGAATGGATGTATACATACATTAAGGTGATTCTCAGGGGTCAACCGAAAATCTTCTAGGAAGAATAGATTTGTAATGCTCTGCATGATCAAGTGGTGAAAGTTAATACAACTTTTAAGTTTTATATGACTTCATATCTTGTGTATGTTGCTGCTAGTATGAGGAGTTTTCCTAGTTTAACTCAAGTTGGTGATCAGAGATTGGTTCCAGTCTATGAGTATTATCCATAGATTATTCTTAAGGGATCAATGCATCATTTCTTTAGAGTTAATGATGCCTTATTTTCAGTATTCATGTGTTTGTTGAATAATGAACTTGAGCAGAAAAGAGTATTAGATGAGGGCCGGGAAGTGGTAAACTCTTTTGTTTGTTTGTTTTTACATTTTCCAACTTTCACTTACCTCAAAGTGTGACACTATCTTTGCTATTTGTGTATGCTTCCATGGTATCCCAATGATAGAATTATTCTGATGGAACTATGTAGGCAGTTGATTGTTGTACACAATAAACAGATGGAGCTAAAAAAGTCAAGAATTAAGTTTCTTGTAGAAATTGGGAGGTACTCTGTTCAATCAGCTATCAAGGCCAAACTAGTTGAATCAGAAATGCAATTGGTCACTATGAAGACTTTAAAGAAAAGAGATCATTTTGATTACATCAGAGTGCAAGACAAGATCAAGAGAAGGTCATTTTTTCATATGCCAATGGCTGAAGATGTTTGGGCTGATCTCATAACATAGAATGAGATCAGGAACCTAGATTATTGTAGACTCCACTTGAGTCAGATTAAGGAATTACATCTTACAGATATTCCAGAGGGAATGGAAGATGAAGGGGATGTTTTGGATCCCAAATACAATGTTGAAAACATTGAATCCTTGCCTCTACTAGAGGTCAAATGGTTTTTCAAAGAGGAAACTTTAATAAGGAAAAGATTTCAGCCAATTCTAGCCAATACAAATGTGCAGTTAGGAAGTAAAGGAATTAGTCTAAAAGAATTTCTTACTGGATTAGAAACTGAGATTCAGGAGCAAACAAGGAAAAAGGTAGAAAACTAAACAAAGAACAAAAGTGACACTCCTTCTTCTAAAGTACATAAACCAAAAATCAAGTTTGTATCTAAAGGAGGTAAGAAGAAGGAGGTTGTAGGAACTTCTACCACCACATAATCATGTGTCGAGGATACAAATGTTGATAAAATGGAGATTAAAGATATTGAGATTGACCAACAAGATGTTGAGGAACCTAATGGTGCTGAGCAAGTAGAAATGATTGAAAAACCTCATGAGGAAAGTAATAGAGAACAAGACAAAGAGGAGAATGTAGAACAAGAACAGCAGCCCCCTTAGAATGATCTTCCACCAAAATCACAAGTTTCTACACCCTTACCTCATGTCTCTATTTTTGATAGTTTTCCAGTAATTTCAAATGTTCCTATTTCAGCTATTTTTGTTGTGTCTTATGATAATACCCCTCCCTCTGTAAGAACAAGTTTTCAGACTGTGTTTGATTCTTCTGGTTCTATTCTAAGTTTATCTTCCACATCATTTGATATTGGTGAACAAACCGTTCTGGAGCATTTTCTAGATGGTTCAGAGAATGTTGTTGACACAAGTGCAGTTTTTACTAACACTAGTCCTATTGTTACTATAACAGGTGTGAGCATGGATCCAACAAAATAGGTAATTGACTCCTCTCCAAATGTTGGTGCCTCAACACTTCCTCCATGGTTTTCTGCCTACACTCCCAAAAGAAAGAAGCAAGCAATTTCACCTAATGAAATTGATATTGAGAAATTACTTCCTGCTAAGCCAAAGGCCCAACAAAAGAAACCTAAAACCTTTTTTTAGCCTTATTGATGAAAAAGGAGTCAGGTATGCAGAAATTGCTAAGCCACTAGATGATGCTACTACATATACCTTTGATATGAATGATTATATTGTCTCCAGAGTTGAGTTAGGTAAGCTAACTCATGAAGGTATCAAGGTAGATTTTCAAGCTACATCAAGCTCATTGCTTGTGAAATATGATGAGGTAAAGAAGGAAAAAGAGCATTACAAAGCAAAGGCAGAACAACTTGCTGCTGTCCTTTAGAAAATAGTGAAATCATCTGAGATCATGGAACCTATGGGAGTGACTGTAGAAGACCCTCTGATTCAAAAGGTTGAGAAAGTTCAGGCCAGAGGAAGAGTGGTTGGTGACATTGTGGAATGGTTGTTGGCACAAGGAAGAGTTCTATTGAAGACCACAGTGGAAAGAGAGGAAAAAATGGCAAAGGGAAAAACTGAGCTAGATGATATTGTTGATTCACTTTCTTAAGAACTTCAAGATCAAGAGGAGAGTTTAGAGGAATGGATTAAGATGAAGAAGATCAGAATAAAGAATCTAATTGCCATTGGTGTCATTTCAAACTGAGAGTCTTATCTTAAGACTAAAGAATCTATTGCCCATCGCATCAATTTGATAAAAGGTTTACTTGATGACTTGTGCCAAGTACATGAAAATAGTAAAGATAGTGATGCCTTACTCCTACATAGGTTAGAGGAACTACCATGCACTCTAACAAGTGAAGGTCACAAGTTTCTCATAGCAGAGGAGATGATAGATGCTTTCGAGAAGATGGTTCAGTAGAAGTTTGAAGATGAAGTGCCTACAGTGGTTTCAATGGATAGCCTTTACGATCATCACTCAACTTTTGACAATCTGAAGGATAATCTTGAAAAACATGAGAAATTGATAAAGGTGGTCAAAGATGTAGTTCTCAGGGCTCGTACCCTCTCAGATAATACAACGAAGCCTAATGTATGTGAAATGGCAGCAGTACAAACTATGTATAATTTTTTTTTAAAGAATAACGATTGTGGTAGCTGAAGTTCCTTTTCAATGCCTTAGTTTATTTTCAGTCTTGTAGATGTAATTTGAATTTTGTTGTGGACATATTCACATGTATTTTTCTCAAATGTAATTACATGTGAGACAAAAGAAGTCACAAGTTAAATAAGACTCTTTTGTTTGAATAAGTCAAAGTAGTTAAATTTTCCTATTTTTGCTCCAGGCTCCTCCCTATAAATAAAGAGGGCCTCTATTCTAATATCTTATCTTTTATCTATTGCAAAGAAACTCTACTAGATTGGAAAACATATCAAGACTTTAAGCTTTTCATGTTTATCAAATTTTCAAGCGAATATGAATGTAAGCAAGTAGTTTGAGTATCAAATTTTGAGTTGAATCATATTGTTTTATGATATTAGTGTTCTTATATCATTGGTGTTATATTATATTGAATCATTTATGGAATCGTGGAGTTTATTGAAAATTGAGAGAAGTGTTCTTGTTTTGGTTAAATAGACTTTGTGCTATTTTCTCATTGCAGGAGTTTGTGTTTACATTTGTGAGAATAGAATTGTTTAAAGACTTTGTGCTGTTAACTGTTGTGTTCAATCTTGTTATATCATATTGGGTGAGAGGGAGACTTTGAACTACATTTGAATTCAATCAAGTTTATTTGTGGGAAATAAGTCAAGCAATAGAAGACTTTTTGTTTCTATGGTTTGTCTTAGTTCATAAGTTATTAAATATCAATTCTATTGAAGTTATCATTTTGAAGAGGAAAACATCTATTCTGAAAAAAGAGAATAGGATGCAATGAAAACACCCCAAGCATAATTTTAGTTTATATAAGTATTAAAAGTTGTTGATTAGAAATAATCCATTATCTAGAGGGAACCTCCCCTTACTGAGAGGAGAGACTCTGTCTCATCATAGCTGTGGTGATATAACCATTTTACTGTTAGTTAGCTAAATGACAAAATATTCACCCAATAGTTTTTTGGCGACTCCACTGGGGAAGAATGTGCAACTTGGAGCCTCACGCTTTGAGTTGAAGCATTTCATCCTCATCCATTGCTTTAAGTTTTTTCAAAACTTTGTTGAGTACAGTGAATTATGGTAGAATCAAGGTATACATGAAGTAAGAGAGCTCAAGGTATTATTGATCCTATGTTTGAGTCAATGCAGCAAAATAAATTTGGTCTTTTGCCTCTACAACCTCAGCTTCAGTGAACATGGAGTTTTCCTCCTACCAATGCTAGGTCTCCCATACTAGGTGAAGCTTTCAGATCTAATACTAACAGAGTTTTATCTTCTCGAATTCCATAAAGGTTTGTCATCCCACCTTTCAATCAGCGCATAATGGCAGCCCAAGGCCCGTGGGGTAATACTTTTGGACCTTTGAATTTGACACCACCACTGCATGAACTACCTCGTAGTTCAAGGAAGAATTTCCCTAAATTCTATGGTGATGGGAAAGTCCATCCTGATGAACACATTGAAGCTTTTTGTAGAGCTTGTGGTGTGTTAGGGGTGGAACATGAAGATGTGGCGGTGAGATGTTTTGTAGAAACATTGCAAGGTGCTGCTGCAGATTGGTTCTACCACCTCCAAGCCCAAACCATAACCAACTAGAATACTCTCAAAACCAAGTTTGAATCTAGGTTTAAGCCTATGGAAGATGCGTATGCTTTATTAGCCCAACTAACACAAATGAAGAAAGAAGCACATGAACCCATGCGACATTTCATCACCAAGTTCAATAAACTGACAAATAGGATTCCAACAACTGCTCAACCAATGGCGAAGAATCTTGAATGTTTCTTCATCAACACTCAGCTTCCTGAGGTAAGTTTTCTGTTAAGGTGGGTTGATCTCGCTGATCTTCCTGTAGCTCAAAGATTGGCTACAGAGGTTGAATATGATCTTATCCTTGTGCGTAAGACAAGAATTGATTCAAATAGAAATAGAGGTCAGCCCTCTACTGATAATTCTTCCACAAGCACCATAGATCACATGGTACATATGTTAGCAAATGAGTTGCTAGCTTTGAAAAAGCAAATGTCCCAAGGTATGACTACTCCTTATAGGGATATACCAATAAGGACATTCCCTAACAATTCATATCAAGTCAATGCTGCTAGAAATCAAGGGCAACAAAATCATCTTCCACCAACACAGGGGAAGCTTTCCATTAAAGCACCACCTGTCAACTCAGTAGTTGGCTACTATGAAGTGGAACATGATAATTCTTTCCAACCAGATTTGGATCAAGAGAATAATGCTAATGTTTTTACTGAAGGAGAAGATGAATTAGCTAGTGACTCTACTATTGGTTTTCTGAATTACCAAGATGAAGCAGAAAGATAAGGAGAGGTATATGATTGAACATATGCTATTTTTACTAGGTCCCAAAATCAATCAAATCAGCAAGTTGATAAAGGAAAGTCAAGAGAAGAGCCTCAACCTGTGATCTCAATTGCCAAATGAGGAACTCCATTGCCCTTTCAATCGAATGACGTGGTTGTCAATAAACAAGTAAGTTCATCTAACAATCTTGTTTCTTCTACTTCTATTCCTCAGACCAGTACTACCCCAACTAAACCCCATAATGATGGATTTCCTACCTCTGTATCTAATTCATTTTAGATCTTTGACATAATAGATCATTCTAGGAAAACCAAAATCTAGATGTTTGAGGTAGAATATTTACAAGCTAACCCTGACCAATTTGATAGGTTAGCTAAGTATGTTAAAAACAAGACTGCCCTTATGGGGTAAGATTCTCCTAAGACTACCCATGATTCCTCAAAGAACATGTCCACCAAAAATAATCTAGTTACTACTCCCCTTGTTGCTCCAGGGAAAATATAACCCTTCTATGTTTCTCTATTGGTCAAT
The DNA here is from genome assembly GCA_027924645.1 of Cunninghamia lanceolata. Classification (NCBI taxonomy): domain Eukaryota; kingdom Viridiplantae; phylum Streptophyta; class Pinopsida; order Cupressales; family Cupressaceae; genus Cunninghamia; species Cunninghamia lanceolata. The sequence goes on along the minus strand of BSBN01000219.1, from coordinate 10,721,333 downwards.
GGCCACAAGCTAAGCAACTGTATAATAGATTCCAGAGCTTCTGACAATATCATGCCTGCCAAGGTGGTAGATGCTCTCAGTCTCACTTTGACCAAGACCTTTAGGAGATGTTTCTCAATGGAAAATAAGCAAGTACCTTTCTTAGTCCAAATCAAGGATGCCCAATTTGCATTTGCAGCCTTTCCAGATAAGAGGATCAAGATGACCATCCTAGTTACTGATGTTCTAGGTTCTTATGGTATTTTGCTTGGACGTAATTTTTATAAAGATGTGGGTGGAGAACTAAACATGGATTTATTTAAGGTAAGGATACCTGTTAAAGGTGTCATGTAAAAATTGCTTTCTAAGGAGGCAAAATATATTCTTACCCAAACTGAAAATCCAAAAGCCCAAATTTTGTTTGGATCTTTAGGAATGGGTAATTATTTCTTGTCTACTGAAAATACTTCTAGTTCATTAGATGAGAGTTTAGATGAAGACTCAGAGGAAGATTTAGAAGAAAATTCAGATGAAAGTTTAGATGAGAGTATAGTGATGCCGGATTCTTCTCTCTCTGATGAGGAAGAATCTACTAGTCATAGAAACATCAAAATGCAAAGTTCAAATGATGTTTAGATTTTAGAATTTGATGGCATTTACTCTTCCACTGGATCTGGAGCTAGAGTAGTTCTAATATCTCCACAAGGTGATATCTTTCCTTTCTCCTATAAGTTGTAGTTCAACAATACTAATAACACTGTTGAGTACGAGTCATTGTTGCTCAGAATGGAGGCTGCTCATGTTAAAGGTATTATAAATCTTCATGCCCAAGGTGATACTGAACTTGTTGTTTGTCAAGTGTGAAATATTTATCAGAGCAAGAATGAAAGACTGAGACATTACTGCAATCATGTTTGGGATTGAATTGAAGGTTTTAACGCTTTCATCTCTGTAGTACCAAGAGAGTTTAATGATTGTGCTGATTAATTAGCTATCTCTGCCACCCTTATGGTCCCTCACAATGATTTTAAAGGTGATAAATACACAATTGAGTTGGTTTTCTGACCAAGTGTGCTAGACAATGTTGACCATTAGAAGGTCTTCAATGGTGATAATCAGATCATAGCTTTCTTAGAGAAGACAGATAGCTTTGATGAGCTCTACTTTGAAGGTAGTGATTCTCCACCTCGGGAATACATTTCCAAAATAGATTCACAGACTGGTGAGGAGATTCTTCAGCATAAAGGGAATAAAATTCTAAAAGGTTTGGTTTCTTTAGAAAATTTATTTGACAAGCATGATAGATATATCAAACAATAGCAACAACTTGATTCAAGTTCATCCATGGAATTTGAGCAAGTAAATTTGAGTTCTGAGGCAGATCCCAAAATGATTAACATCATGAAATGTTGCACTGCTAATGATAAATTCAAGTTCATTACACTTCTTCATCATTACATTGATGTTCTTGCATATTCATATGATGATCTGAAGTCTTTTAGACCCAAGGAGATCTAGCATGAGATTCCTCTCAAGATAGGATCATTGCCTCACAAGAAAAAGTAGAGGAAGTATAATTCCAAGATATCAGGTACTATTCTTTCTGAAATCCAAAAAATGCTGAATACTAGGATAATCTTTCCCATCAATCATTCCACTTGCATTGCGAATATTGTTCCTATGAGAAAGAAGAATGGAGAAATCTGTATTTGTGTTGATTTCATAAATTTGAACAAATCTTCTTTAAAAGATAACTACGCTCTGCCTATTATGGACCAAGTGTTACAAACTGTAACTGGTTCTGAGATGCTATCTATGTTAGATGGTTTTTTAGGCTACAATCAATTAGAATTCAATGAGGTAGACCAATACAAGACTTCTTTCATAACACCATGGGGCATATTTGCATACTGCAGGATGCTGTTTGGTTTGATTAATGTTGGTGCGAATTTCCAAAGAGCAACGGACCTTGCCTTTAGAGATGAGATGGGGAAGTTCATTGTGGTGTATGTTGATGACTTGACCATTTTCCCTAAACAATGTCAAGATCACGCCTACCATTTGCGACAGGTTTTGGAACGGTGTAGTCAAAATGGTATTTCTCTTAATCCAAAGAAATTAGTTTTTGGGGTTATAGAGGGTAAGCTTCTCGGTCACATTGTGTCTAGATAATGTACTAAAATTGACTCAGAAAGCATCAAATCTATCCAAAGTCTTACTTTACCTACTAGTAAGACAACAATTCACTCTTTCTTCGGGAAGGTGAATTTTCTGCAGAGGTTCATTCCAAAATTCGCAGAGAAAACTCATCATATTGTTAATATGATGATAGGTAAGACCACTTTCTGTTGGTGTGTGGAAGGTAAAGTAGAATTCAACGATATTAAAAGGGCCATAGATCATGCTTTGGTTCTGGTTTGTCCTGACTACACTAAAGATTTCATAATGTACAGTTATGCTTTCGAGCATACACTTTCAGCTATTCTAGTTCAACAGAATGAAGAGGGAATGGAATCTCTAATTTTGTTTATGAGTTGCCCATTGAAGGCTCATGAACTTAAGTACTCAAATATGGAGAAACATGCTTATGTCATAGTTAAGGTGGTAAAGCATTTCTAGTTTTACATTCTAAACTTACATACTGTTGTTTTGGTTCCAGACACAACAGTGAAATTTATCCTGACATAACAAGAGTTTGGGGCTAAAAGGGGCAATTAGATTGCCAAAATTCAAGAGTTTGATCTTGATATCAAACCCACCAAGCTTGTTCATGGGAGAGGTTTGTGTTAGCTGATTGCTGATAATGTCTAAAAAGAAACAGGAGATGAAGAGGAAGAAGTTGAGGATGCTCTAACTATTCTCTTTGTAACTACAACAGATGAGTGGTATTCCAATATTGCTCAGTTTCTTACCTATGGTGAGTGTCCTTCTCATTTATCTTATAAAGAGAAGCGAACTATCAAGTTAAAGGCTGCAAACTATCTTGTGGGATAACAGTTTGTATAAAAGAAGCCTTGATGGAGTTTTTCTCTGTTGTGTGGATAAAGCACAACAAAGCGAACTTCTAGAGTCTTTTCACAATTTGGCATGTGGAGGACATTTTTCTACACCTATAACAACTCATAAAATTTTGTGGGCTAGGTACTATTGGCCTACATTATTTCAAGATGTGTACAACTGGGTACATAGATGTAAGCTATGCCAATAGTTTGTTGGGAAGCCTAAGTTAGCTACACTACCACTAAAGCCAGTTGTGATTGAAGAACCCTTTTAGCAATGGGGCATTGAATTCATTAGTGCTGTGAACCCACCGTCAAGTGTGGGATACAATTTTGTTCTCACTGCAACAAATTACTTCACCAAGTGGGTGGAGGCTATTCCGATCAAGCATGCTAGTTCTGAGGTAGTATGTAATTTTCTTAAGGAGAATATTATTTCCCAGTTTGGAGTTCCAAACAAAATTGTAGCAGATAATGCTACATGTTTTTCTTCAAATGAGATCACTAGTTTTTTCTTTGACTATGGGATCATTCTTTCTCATTCATCAGACTATTATCCGCAAGGGAATGGTCAAGCAGAATCTAGCAACAAGAATCTGGTTACAATTATCAGGAAACTGGTGGAGGATAATCAGAGAACGTGGTATAAAGCTTTGTTTGATGCTTTATGGGTGGACATAATTACTCCTAAAAGGGCAATAGGTATGTCACCATTCCAGCTTCTATATGGTTTGAATGCAGAAATACCTATTACTTTGGAATTGCTAGCTTTGAAGTTGGCAAAAGCAGTGGAAGATAGAAATTTTGAAAGTTCTATTGACAAAAGAATAATGTACCTCACTAAACTTGAAGAATAGCAGGTTATGGTAGTAGACCATATTGGTCAGCATCAAAGTTAGGTGAATAAACTTTTTGACAAAAAGGTGAATGCCAGAGAATTTCAAATTGGGGATCAAGTCTTGTTAGGGGACAAGAGGAGAGAGCCAAAAGGAATGCGTGGGATGTTTAATTCCCTATGGAGAGGCCCATTCATCATTCACCAATTTTGTGGTGAAAATAGTTTCTTGCTAGAGTATCTTGATGGAACACCATTCTTGCTGCCCCACAGTGGACAACATCTGAAGCACTTCAATCCTTAAAGTATCAGATAAGTTCATTTGTACATTTGTATATTTTTTATGTTTTTATTTTTCATTTTTGTTTAGTCTTTTTGTGTCTTTTTATTTTGGTAGCTTGACTCTATGGCCCAATGGAATGGATGAAGACACTTAGAGACTAGATTCTACTCCCTTTGATCATTTCAAAGAACAATCGAAGGAAGTTCCCCAGTTAGAGCCAGCGGTTGTCCTCAAAATCAGCTACACTCATTTTTGTATACAACCCCTACAAAACTTGTTTGTTTCGTAGCCTACACTCTAAGATCATAAATCAAGGCAAGTTCTCTTGGCTTCACGTGAAGTCATTTGACATCATAGAATAGCTTGTGATATTCCCCTAAGTCAATTCTTCAAGATTCATTAAAATTGATTAGGTTACAAGGTTGTCAAAATATCAATTTTGACCATTTTAGTGTGTTAGGAAATTTTTAGGGTTCATGTGCAAGGTCGGTGAAAATCATCACTCTTACATGATTGTTTTTGATTTGATGTGCAATATCAGCTCATTTCACTGCTTTTACATGTTTGTTTAGATTTTGAATAAAATGTATGGGTGGTGAAAATTACCGCCCATGCCTTTTTCCTATCAAATTGTAAATGTGTTCAAGCAGTCATATCCGCCACTTATACATATGGCATGAAGACATGCATTGTTGGTAAATTTTACCAACCAAGCATATCTTTGCATATCACATGAACTAAAGTGACATTAATGTCACTCATGTTGGCATTAATGTTACTCCTTTTAACCTTTTAAAGGTTTAAAATTATTGTATTTTGTTTATTTTTCATTTCTCCAACCTTCTAAGCAACTAGTAAGTTCTTCTTGAGGACGCTTGGTCACACAGATTTTGGATTTGAATGGATTTTAGTCTTCGGGGTCGTGTTTAGGTTTTGATCAGTTTTTCCAGGTAAGCCATTATTTTCATTTTTCTTTCATTTTTATTTCTTTAGGGTCTACCTGCGAATGTTTGTTTACGTTTTTTGTTAAAAGTTATTGTTGCATTTAGATTTTTGTATTATTGTTTGTTCATCTTTTCTTATGAGTCATTTTTTCTTCTAGAAACCCTAGTCTTCATAAAACTTAGTTTTTCTTTTTTATGTTTTCTCATTCCCATTTTGCTAATGTTACAAAGTTTGTTTAGACTTGTAGGTTTTCAATTGGTGGTTTTTACCACCATAGCATATAATCCCTCAATCTTGTGATAGTGGTTAAATTTACCGCCTTTACTTGCAGAATCTTCCCAAGGTGTAGGAGCGGCGAAATTCACCGCCCTTACATGAACAATATGAACTTCCCCTATGTGATGTCAGCCAAATTTGCCGCTAAAGCCTTTCCATATTACTTGCAAACTTCCACATATATGCGACGTTGGAAAATTTTGCCACTTTTACAAAGCCTTGCATTTTCCCTATGCATTGGTGGGCATTTTCACCGCTTGTGCATGCACCGAGTGACTTGCATTTTTACCCTCTTGCAAGGGTGGTCAAAATGACCGTCCCTACACCATATTGCAAATTTACTTATTTGCAGTGGCACTCATCTTGACCGACCTTGCATGTTAAATGACTTACCCCATATGCAGGGGCGATTGTTTTGACTGCCCATGCATATTTTCCTAACTGTTTCCTAACACTTAGAAATTTTGCCTTTTAATACTTTTGGCCTGCTTTCACCTATTTCTTCAACTTGCATGATCCTATGTTCATGATCATCAATTTAAAGTAACCCCAATTTACCCATTTTCCCCCTAACTGTGAGATCATGACTTTTTGTAGTTTCATCAAAACATCTACGGTAGACACCGTTTCTAGTTTTCTTCTCAAAGCTGATGTTAGAGACGTCTCCATCAAAATCCAAGATCATGAAGTATAAGTACCAAGGGGTTTTCCCCATGACTTCATTGTAGTCTAATGTGGATGAGTTAAGAGATATAGAGATTGGTCATGTGGACATGGCTGAATTTATGGATAGAACAAAGTACCCCAATCCTCCTCAGTATATGCAGAAGATTATCAACAGTAACATTCACTTGGTTGCCTCTTTTCCTGTCACTACCCACAATCCTAAATTTTTTCTTCACGTGGCCAGTCACTATAATAGGGATACCAGGACTGTGTCTAAATCTTAAGGGAATGTGATCATGAGATTACATGTAGAGTTTCTTGACAAAATCTTTGTGTCCTCCTGTTGAGAATGTTGGTGAAATAGATTTTGCTAAAGCACTGCAAAAAGAGTTCAAGAAAGATGTGGAAGCTACAAAGAAACATATTAATGGTAATTGGTTGAAGACTCATCGGAGTAACTTGTCCAGATGGCCTAAAGATCTCCCAAGAAGTGATTTTGTCGAGGAGGTAAGTGCTTTGATTACACTGCTAAGTTAGATCAAAGGTCTCCCTTCTTCATTTAAGTTTCATGAATTGATGTATACATAGATTAAGGTGATTCTTAGGGGTCAACAAAAAATTTCTTGGGAGAACAGATCAATAATGCTCTGCATGATCAATTAGTGAAAGTTAATACAATTTTTAAGTTTTATATGACTTCATATCTTGTGTATGTTACTACTAGTATGAGGAGTTTTCTTGGTTTAACTCAAGTTGGTGATCAGAGATTGGTTCTAGTCTATGAGTATTATCCACAAATTACTCTTAAGGGATCAATCCATCATTTTCATAGAGTTAATGATGCCTTCTTTTCAGTATTCATGTGTTTGTGGAATAATGAACTTGAGAAGAAAAGAGTATCAGATGAGGCCTCGGAAGTGGTCAACTCTTTTGGCTGTTTATTTTTACATTTTCCAACTTTCACTTACCTCAGAGTGGGATACTATCCTGGCTATCCGTATATGCTTCCATGGTATACTAGTGATAGAATTATTCTGATGGAACTATGTAGGCAGTTGATTATTGTACATAATAAGCAGATGGAGTTAAAAAAGTTAGGAATTAAGTTTCCTATAGTAAATTGGGAGGTACTATGTTCAATCATCTATCAAGGCTAAAGCAGTTGAATCAGAAATGCAACTGGTCACTATGAAGACTTTCAAGAAAAGAGATCATTTTGATTACAGAAGAGTGTAGGACAAGATCAAGAGAAGGTCAATTTTTCATATGCCAATGGTTGAAGATGTTTGGGTCGATCTTAGAACACAGAATGAGATCAGGAAGCTAGATTATTGTAGACTCCACTTGAGTCAGATTGAAGAAGTGGGTCTTGCAGATATTCCGGAGGGAATGGAAGATGAAGGGGATGTTTTGGATCCCAAATACAATGTTGAGAGCATTGAAGCCTCACCTCTACTAGAGGTCAAATGGTCTCTCAAAGAGGAAACTTCAATCATGAAAAAATTTCAGCCAATTCTAGCCAATACAAATGTTTGGTTAGGAAGTAAAGGAATTAGTTTGAAATAAATTCTTACTAGATCAGAAACTAAGATTTAGGAGAAAACAAGGAAAAAGGTAGAAAACTAAACAAAGAACAAAAGTGACACTCCTTCTAAAGTACATAAACCAAAAATCAAGTTTGTATCTAAAGGAGGTAAGAAGAAGGAGGTTGCAGGAACTTCTACTACCACAGAATCAGGTGCCGATGATACAAATGTTGATAAAATGGAGATTGAAGATATTGAGATTGAACAACAAGATGTTGAGGAACTTGATGATGCTGAGCAAGAAGAAATGATTGAAAAAGCTCATGAGAAAAGTAATAGAGAACAAGACAAAGAGGAGAATGTAGAACATGAACAACTTGGTGATTCACAGCAGCCCCCTTAGAAGGATCTTCCACCAGAATCACAAGTTTCTACACCCTTACCTCATGTCTCTGTTTCTTATAGTTTTCCAGTAATTTCAAATGTTCCTATTTCACCTACTTTTGTTGTGTCTTTTGATAATACCCCTGCCTCTGTAAGAACAAGATTTGGGACTGTGTTTGATTCTTCTAGTTCTATTCTAAGTTTATCTTCCCCATCATTTGATATTGGTGAACAAACTATTCTGGAGCATATTCTAGATGGTTTAGAGAAAGTTGTTGACATAAGTGCAATTTTTACCGACACTAGTCCTATTGTTACTATAATAGGTGTGAGCATGGATCCAACAAAACATGTAATTGACTCCTCTCCAAATGTTGGTGCCTCAACACTTCCTCCATGGTTGTTTGCATACACTCCCAAGAGAAAGAAGCAAACAATTTCACCTAATGAAATTGATATTGAGAAATTACTTCCTACTAAGCCAAAGGCCCAGAAAAAGAAACATAAAACTGTTTCTAGGCTTATTGATGAAAAAGGAGTTAGGTTTATAGAAATTGCTAAGCTAGGAGATGATGCTACTACATATACCTTTGATATGAATGATTATATTGTCTCCAAAGTTGAGTTAGGTAAGATGACTCATGAAGGTATCAAGGTAGATTTTCAAGCTACAACGAGCTCATTACTTGTGAAATATGATGAGGTAAAGAAGGAAAAAGAGTAGTACAAAGCAAAGGCAGGAACAACTTGCTACTGTCCTTCAGAAATTAGTGAAATCATCTAAGATCGTGGAACCTATGCCAATGACTGTAGAAGACCCTCTGATTCAAAATTTTGTGAAAGTTTAGGCCAGAGGAAGAGTGGTTGGTGACATTGTGGAATAGTTGTTGGCACAACGAAGAGTTCTATTCAAGACCATAGTGGAAAGAAAGGAAAAAATGACAAAGGAAAAAACTAAGCTAGATGATATTGTTGATTCACTTTCTCAAGAACTTCAAGATCAAGAGGAGAGTTTAGAGGAATGGATTGAGATGAAGAAGATCAAAATAAAGAATCTGATTGCCATTGGTGTCATTTCAAACTGAGAGTCTTATCTTAAGACCAAAGAATCTATTACCCATTGCATTAATGTGATAAAAGGTTTACTTGATGACTTGTGCCAAGTATGTGAAAATAGTGAAGACATTGATGTCTTACTCCTACACAGGTTAGAGGAACTACCATGCACTCTAATAGGTGAAGGTCACAAGTTTCTCTCAGTAGAGGAGATGATAGATGCTTTTGAGAAGAAGGTTCAGCAGAAGTTTGAAGATGAAGTGCCTACAGTGGTTTCAATGGATAGCCTTTATGATCATCACTCAAATTTTGAAACTTTGAAGGATAATCTTGAAAACCATGAAAAAGTGATAGAGGCAATCAAATATGTAGTTCTCAAGGCTTATACCATCTCAGATAATATAGCGAAGCCTGATGTATGTGAAATGACATCAGTACAAACTATGTATAAAAACTTTTTGAAGAAGAACGATGGTGGCAGCTAAAGTTCCTTTTCAATGCCTTTGTTTATTTTTAGTCTTGTAGATGTAATTTGAATTTTCTTGTGGACATATTCACATGTATTTTTCTCAAATGTAATTACACGTGAGACAAAAGAAGTCACAAGGAAAATAGGACTCTTTTGTTTGGATAAGTCAAAGTAGTTAAATTTTCCTATTTTTGCTCCAGGCTCCTCCCTATAGATAAAGAGGGCCTCTATTGTAATATCTTATCTTTTATCTATTGCAAAGAAACTCTGCCGATTTAGAAAACATATCAATACTTTGAGCTTTTCGTGTTTATCAAAATTTCAAGCGAATATCAATGTAAGCAAGCAGTTTGAGTATCAAACTTTGAGTTGAATCATATTGTTTTATGATATTAGTGTTCTTATGTCATTGGTGTTATATTATATTGAATCATTTCTGGAATTGTGGAGTTTATTGAAAATTGAGAGAAGTGTTCTTATTTTGGTTAAATAGACTTTGTACTATTTTCTCACTGTGGGAGTTTGTGTTTACATTTGTGAGAATAGAATTGTTTAAAGACTTTGTGCTGTAAACTGTTGTGTTTAATCTAGTTATATCATATTGAGTGAGAGTGGAGACTTTGAGCTACATTTGAATTCAATCAAGTTTATTTGTGGGAAATAAGTCGAGCAATAGAAGACTTTGTGTTTCTATGGTTTGTCTCAGTTCATAAGTTATTAAATATCAATTCTGTTGAAGTTATCATTTTGAAGAGGAAAACATCTATTTTGAAAAAAGAGAATAGGATGCAATGAAAACACCCCAAGAATAGTTTTAGTTTATATAAGTATTAAAAGTTGTTGATTAGAAATAATCCATTATCTAGAGGGAACCTCCCCTTGCTGAGAGGAGAGACTCCGTCTCATCATAGCTATGGCGATATAACCATTTTACCGTTAGTTAGCTAAATGACAAAATATTCACACAACATTAATCAAATTACCTTATTTTTCTGCAACATTCAAATTAATGTGACCATTCAAAACATGATAAATGAAGGAATAATAACACACAACCATAACTCTAGATTTATGTGGAAAACTGAAGAAGGGAAAAACCATGGTGAGAAAGCTGCTTGGATCTATTGTCCAAATCTAGTCTCACAAATAAAGATAAAACATGATTACAATATTATTTATGGGCTACAAACTTAAGGAAGCTACAACTCCCTAATCATTTTACACATTTACATAGCATATTACAAAATGTTGACCACTTCAGCTTCTACACTACTATCTGTCTTCCTTAAAACAACAATATAGATCTCTACAACATTAAAACATATTCAAGAATTCTTCTTTATCATTGCAAAGCTCACAATATCTTTTGTATTTGTATTATATTAATTGTCTTGGGCACTTTTCATCGTCATATCTTCTTTTACTACAAGTATATTTGCACAATATTAACTCTTTTTTCTTGTTTATGAACTTAACTTCTTTCAACAAATTTTATTCTTTATATATATCCTCTGTGAGCATTAAAGTCCCTTTCATTGGTTGGCCAAGATGAAGCATGTAGCATGAAGCATGTAGTGGCCATATCAGTCATCTCCCAATCATATGCAGTAAGCAAAATTCTAATATGGTTCAAGAATAATGCATAATCAGGTCCTTTCTAGCCTTGACACACCCTTCCAGGCTGGCACACATCCATTACACTCAACAAATCTTTATTATCCACCAAGTCGACACCTCAGCAACTACCCATCCTTGTACTTGACCTCAGACAGGATGCGGCATCGGAGAAGATAAAATTGCATTATGAGGACTACTTGCTGACCATTATGTGACTTGTAAAATATTCTTGTATACTTCTCTTTTTATCTCAATATGTTTCATTCTAGCACAGACACTAGGTCTTTGATGCTAGTATCCTTAGCATCTTATGCTTGCTTAGTCTTAAGATAAGGCTATGAAGACAATACTTACAATGAACACAATTACTTAAAAATTGATTATCACATACCTCCCAATCATAAGAACTTGTTATTCAATCAGTAGTACCAATTATCATTGTGTAGTATATTGGGGTAACATTAATGTTCATCTTCTATTTGCACTACTCAGCACCAAGGAATGTCATTAGAGAAATATTTGTGGTACATATCATTTCTTGAGACTTGAAATGTACATACTTGTTACTCATGTCTACCTGTCGTCCAAACCACATCCTCATATCTTCATCTATGGAGAACTATGGAGAATTCCCTAATCACTCTGTGATTGTATTCACTTGGTTTCTTTACTATCTTCATTCTCCTATCTCCCAAAAACTTTGTGGTAAGAATTGTGATCTCAAATTTGAAACACTAATACCTAAGAGTAATACCTATCCATCTGTCCTATCCATAGGCTCATATCTCTAGATGTAATAGAGTGTAGTACATTCTTCTAAGCTTGTAGCATCTTTCCTCACATAGACTATACTTAACCAATTCTTCTTGATTTTTTTACAACTTTATCCATCATGTCTCAATCATCATCTGTTCAAGTTATCATCATGCAACAAAAACCCAACTACTAATCATAGACATCAAACATAAGTATATCAAGGATGTAGACTTACATATGAACTTCAATAGATAAGGTATGACTGTGTATAGATGATACTGGTCCATCTCCTTTACTTCACAATTCCCTGATCATCATTCTTAGTCTGCTCCTCTGAGTACCTCCGCACATAAATTCATCTCATAATACTTATTTGGATATCTTGATTGATAATCATACTGCTCATCATACTACTACAATCTCCTTGTCATCACATGCACCTTTCTTCCATTTCGCAACACTTCATACCACTGTTGACATCAATGACGACCTATATGCAACAATCTCCCCCTTTCTCATTGATGGCAACACTTATTATGATATGCATGTATTTCTCCCCCTTTGACATCAATGGCAAAGGGCTAGTGGTCTTCCTTTATTCTAAAAAAAACAAGAGGGCTCCCCCTGTTTGAATTATTCCTTATCCTAATCAGCTCCCTCTGAATAGTGTCTTTTATCTCTTCAAAACTGGTGTAGCAAAATTGTCCTTCAAGATACTATGTACAATGTGCCTTATTTATACCAAAATAGTATTGCATGTTCTTATTTTATTCATCACATGTATATACAAACTTCAAAATTTGTCATACCTTCTAAAAATTGTTCATGTGGAAGGTAGAATATTTCTATAAATTACCTTCAATTGGCTAAGAGTTGAGTCCCGGTTCTTCTTTATAGAGGATAGGAGTTGATATTCACTCTCAAACTAAATATTTAAATTTTCTACATCTTCTAAAGTAGCTGATGTTTTAACTTTTTGAGCCACTTTTTCTACTTTAGTCAAGATACTGGTTAAGACTTCTAATTTCATGTCCACAACCCTTTCTCAGATGACCTGTTTCTCCCATTATTTTCTCTCTCTGTTCCAAGAACTATATTAGTTGACTATGTAGGATTTCAATTTGAGCTCTGATGGCTTCATCTCTGTCCTTTAGTGGATCATATATGTTGGCCACTTGAGTTAACTGTGACTCAATGGAGTGAACTTGATTCTTTATGTTCTTTTTGGTAGTAGGCCAATTCAAAAAAAATTGGTATAGGACTTTGGCTTCCTCAATGCTCTTCTAAATATTTTTCAAGTCTTTTTGTAGATTGTTGTGCGCCTTTACATACTTGTCAGACATTTCAGCCAACCTTTTGTTATTTATTTGCTCTATTATCCTTTCCTCAGCCTGCTTTTCTAGGTAAGAAGAATGAGTCTTGAAAGACTCTAACATGATTTTCATCTGCTGAGTAGGGGCAAGGTGGGATCTCTCTTTTCCTCAGGTAGTTCCTCTTACAATATTTTGATTGCCTCTTGTAATACTTCAACCCCTTCAACTTGCTGCTGCAAAATTTCTTGTAACCATTAGTTGAATCTACATTTGCTGAGCAAGAAATTCCTCGATAGAGTCAACTGGAGAGGAGAAGGATGGTATATCTTGTTCCTTTTCTAAATTATCCTCTCAGTCATTGTTTGTCTATTCTTCTTCTCTTTCAGAGTTATTTTGGTGCTTTGTATTCTCTAGAAGTTGATTAACAAGTCCAATATTATGGTCTAGAGAAATGCTTTCTTCTTCATGAGCCTCTAGTTCTTGATCTTTTGTAGCTTGTTCTTCTTTCTCCTCTTGAGAATTTTGATGCTCAGTGATTTATAGAGGAGATGCAGTCAAATGAGGTGGTGATGGAGGAGAGACTTGTGATTGTTCAACATTTTCAGTTCTTGTTAATTCACTTACAATTTTCTCTGTCACAACCTCTGTTTCCTTTTGAATTTTCTCTTTATCACTTTCCTTCATTCTGATAAGTGTATCTACTCATTGTTTTTTCCTTAGTTCTTGGGCTTGCATTTGGGCCAACTTGTCTTTTTCTTCCTGTGATATAGATGATTTGGCCTTTTCAAGAGCTTGTTGTCTCATCTCATTATTCTTTTTAATGGCTTCTTCTCTTTTCTTCCTTAAGGCCTAAGCTAGGTCTTCTGGGACCTTTTCTATCACATCAATCATAGGTAAGTTATATTTGAGCATATACTTGATCATTAATTTTTCAATAGTCTTTTGATCGTCAGGAGGAACATCAGGGTATAGGTCAACAATGTGTTTTAACAACCCACATTGTTCAATTCTATTGAATACTTCTTCCATTTGAAGAGGACTTTCTGTGGAAGCCAGCAGAGGATTTTGTTTAGGCTTCTTACTTTTTCTTATTAGTTTAGATGTCTCCTCCTCACCTTCTTCTTCTTCCTCTTCAATCATAACACCCTTCACCTTCTTCCTCTTGGCTTGAACTTTAGGTCTTGCATGCTTCTTATATCTACTTTTCTTCTATGCCTAGGTCTCAGAAGCAACTCTTCTTTTGGTAGATCCCATTTGTGCTGATTTGGAAGGAAGTGACACATTTGTAGTAGAAGAGGTAGCTCTACTAGTTATCCTCAAATTTTGTACAATAGATGGAGCAACAAAAACATGATGTATCTCCTCAACAAGAGCTTTTAAAGTAGTCCCAGATGAGATGCCCCACATCTCATGTAGCTTAGGCTTATTCTTCTCAAGGTGTTCTTCTGCATCCTTCTTATGTATTTTATTCATGATTTCATCATAGGTGTCAAACCTTTCAACAAAGGTATCTATGGGTTTGCTAAGCAGAATGTTAGCATAAAATTTTATTTTGTTCTTCAGAGACTTCATATGGAAGTCTAGGAATCAATGCAATTTTGGGTTTAACTACTTCCATGTAGGTGTAATCTTTGTCAACCAAAAATGTAATCTTTTCCCTATATTGTTGTATAGAACAGTAGGGAATTCTTTCTCTAGAATTCATGTTGGTCTGAAGGGTTTTGAAGAAACCCCAATACATTATTTTGTAGTGATTTGGATCACTAAACCCTCTTACATGGCTTTTAATTTGTTTTTCTACTAGAATGTGCTCTTGCCATATTTTTCCACTAAAGGCATGTAATTCATTTAAGAAATAAAACGTAAGATAGATAATCAATGTACCATACCTAAAAATGTATTCGGTTTCCTTTTTCCTTCTTAGATTCTCCATAAGCTATTCTCTCATGACTTCACAAAGGTAAAACTATTTACCTTCTTTGACCATCTGATATGTAGTATGAATAGCAGTACCAGTTGTAGAGCCTTCTATATTTGTGAAGTAAACTTTATAGGCAATTCCCATGGCTGCATATTGAACACCTAGATCAGTGATGTCATTCATAGCCAATGTTCTTTTATCAAATTTTGAGCCAGTAGTTCAATGACCTTTCCATTCTTGATTGACTTCATCACTGGTATAGATCTGGTGGAACATAACCCAATGACATCCTTAATTGCATCTTTGGTTATCCGATAGGGTTTGTCTAGATATATGAATTCATCATAAATTTTGCTTAGTTTATGAATCTGACCCACTTGTTCTCATCACATAAGTCAGGGTAGTCTTTCTAGATATCTATGTGTTTTGCCCCTACATTTACATATTCAAGTTTGTAGATAAATTCTGTTGGCAATATGAGCATGATGGTGTAGAAAGTGACAAGCATGATGTTAAGCAATGTTATCATTGATGGCAACAAAGACTGATGGCAACAAAGACTGATGGCAACAAAGGTTGATGGCAACTAAGAATGTAGTGTTGGCTTCAAAGAGTGAAGATACAGTGGTCCAGAGAATAGTGCAACAAAGGTTAAAGTCAGTAACATCATAGGACAGAGACAGTAACAATGAAGGATAAAGGTATAGTGATTTGGAAAGTGATAATTAGGCATAAGGAAATAATTGTGTAGATGATCCAGTAAGTGACAACCAGACATAAGGAAATAATTGTGCAGATTAGTCTGATTGATAATTTTACAAGATGGTTTGATCCTCTTCTCTTCAATATGATCTTGATCCTCAGTAGAAGACAAATTTACAAGAAGGTTTGATCTGGTAAATAACTTATGATAAAAATTAGCTAAGTGTCAAATTAGGTATTTTTGAGTTATAGAGCATCTGGTATTTTGATCCGCATTTCTCTGTTGTTGAATATTTTGCTTCGTGGTTCTAGTATGTTGTTATTGGTTATTAGAAGCTTCTAAATCCAGAATTTTGTCTAATTTTAATGTATGGTTTGAAATTAATGAGTAATAGAAGTTTGACTTGACATACTAAAGGTATTTTCAGTTTAGAGAAGGTGTGTAGGAGAGTCTGCATTCTTGGGCCACAGATTAATTTTTGATGTTGCAGTTTTAAGGGGATGTTAATAGATGTGACTAGAGTACGAATTCTATTTTTTTATGTTGATTGGAGTTATTTGGGTTAGTTTATGGATCTACAGTTAAAGGGTTTTTGTATTAGGTCTTCAACGAAGCTGACCTATTAAGTGTGAAGTTATGTGGAAGGTAAATAAGCTGTGAAGAGTTAAGTTGGAGCTATTTTAGGTCAATTCCAACTTATTTCAATTTGTTTCAAAGTTTGAATCTTGGCATGAAGTGTGTGTGTGTGTGTGAAGGTTTGGGGTTGACATGTTCTTTATGGTATGTTTTGCATGTTACATCCAATTAGGCTGACCTTATTGATGTTGTGAAAGAAGTAGATATATATGAAGGATTGTTTTTGGTGTTTTAATGAATGGATAGAATGAATGTGATTTGTATGATGTGACAAAGAGCCTATGGATGTGAATTGAGTGAATGTAGAGTAGTGTGGCATTCTAGAATAGTGTACTGAGTATTGTGCTGTAACTTGAGCTTCATTGGAAGTGTACTCCATACATATGATAGATGCAATTATAATAGTTCAATTTTGGTAGTGAGCCACTTCTTCTATCTCTTTCTTTTAGGACAGTGAGTCCTTTGGCAGTGAGCCACATATAGTGAGCATTCTTAGACAATGAGTCCACCAATTGTATCAACCTTAACCTGTTTCCTTATTATTATATATTGTGAGCTAATCCTCATTGTGGTTTTTCCCTTTTTGGTTTTCCACATAAAAATCCTGGTGTTCATGTATTATGAGTTGTGGTTGTATGTTTTATGCTTAATTTCCTTCACTGTAATTGTATATGTTAAATGGGTTGAATGTTTGATGTGTAAATGGTTTAAGAGAATATTGATTCACCCCCCCTCTTAGTATTCTGGGTGTTCAACAATTGGTATCAGAGCCAAGTCCTTTGGAAGAAGCCTAACCACTCAAGGAAGATCTTAGAAATTGAACACATGGGTGCTAGAAGATTACCTATTCTTCTGGAAGAGATTCCTGTTGCTAAATACATTGGAGAAGACTACATACTTGACAAAGCTAGAGAACTTAATGGTGCTCTTGAAGACCTTGAAAGGACTAAAGGTGAAATCAAATACCTAAAGGAAAATATTAGAGAAGTAGATGAATGCATTAGAAAATTAAGAGACCAAGTCAAAAAGTTTAAATAAAGGCATAAGAAATTTATTAAGCAATTGAAGCATTCAAATGAATCTATCAGTGGTTTGAAAGTGCAAGTTGAGGAGAAGACAAGAATTGAGGAATGTATGAATATGATGATGAAAGGCAAATTAGAAGAATGTTCAAGGCTTGAACAAGAAATTGTAAATCTAAAATCAGATCTGGAGAAGGCAAGGAATAATGAAGACAAATTCAAGATGAGCTCTGTAAATCTTGATGAAATAATTGCAAATCAGAAAGATCCAAATGTTAAAAGAGGGTTTAGGATTTGAAAAAGGTGAAAGCTCAAAATCAAGTCAGACATCAAATACTAAAAATAAAAAGAACAATGGTAAGCAGTTTCAGAATCAAATGAATAAAGTTATAAGACCACTGGTCAGACAACTAAATGCTCAAAGGTACCCATCTTTCAATGTTTTTGTCATTCTTGCAATAAGTATGGACACACAGAAATAGTATGTAGAAGCAAAATAAATCAAAATATGCCATCTTTCTCTGGTCAATGTTTTACATGCAAGAAAGTTAGTCATAGAGCTAGTGAGTGTAGAAGTCAAATGAGGAATGGCTATAACAATGATAGAATGGTTCAGTGGTTCAATGTTTCAATGGCTACTGTTATGCATGCAATAGATTCAGGCATAAATCTAATCAATGCAGATCTAGAATGAATGGAAGGAATACTGGTTAGAGGAATGTTGTATGATATAACTGCAATAGACTTGGACACATTTCTATGTTTTGTAGAAGCAGAAACATGAAGAAGGACAATCTGGTAGAGAAGAATGAACCACTACAAAAGGTTGATCCAACAAAGACCAAGAAGGAAATGAATAAGATTTGGATAAAGAAGGATGTAACAGAGGTTAAAGATGACCCTATACTGACATTCAATGCATATGTTCCCTATAGAAACTATGATTAGAGCTTTGGCTCAGGGGGAGCTTTATTGAAAATCTTTTCTCCCCTACCAAAGGAATAGTGCTGATGCCTCAACACAAAGATATAAGATGAAGTTTGACATTCTTGATCATTTGGTGAAGACTGCAGTAGAAAACCTCCTAATGTGGAAGTTTGTGAAGCACTTGAAGATGACTATGTATATAGAGAGAGGTTTGACAACTTTATCAGATAAGGCATTTATGGTAGATTAGGTTAAGGAAAAAGGGGTTTTAAGTGATTATAGTTGATCAAAATTCATATTGCAATCAAAATTTCAAGTGAGAAAGAGTTGAGTAGCGTAATAAAAAGGAGATCAAAGCATCCCAAAATTTAGTGCCTTCAAACCCTAGTGTGGGAAGCGAAGAAAAGGTATATTTTAGTTTTCCCTATTTCATTGTGAACTTTGTATTAAATCTTTTGAATTCTCTATCAATGGTTACACCGCAAGTAGTAGAGGTAACTGAGTGCCCACAACCTAAATTCAAGAAACACCCCTTCAAATCCATGGAAAGGGATTTGGATGGTGCTTTCTCAGACATACCATATGATGTCTTTCACACAGAGGATGTAAGAATGTATATACATGCAAAGATGGAAGAATACAACCATGCAAAACTAGGAGAGATTTGGGTTAATGAGTTAACATATGACAACTTTGATTTGAAGCATGAATATAGTGCCCTAACCGAGAAAAAGTTGGAAGTTTGGAATGATTTTCCCAATTTGTGTTATGAATATGCATGGGTAAGGTATGTATTGAGCTGCATTCATGATAGATTCATGTGGCTAGACCTTCCACACATGATAAGCAAGGAAGCTATTAGGGTTGTAATAGGGTTGTGCTCCACTGGAGGTGTTTTGACACTTAAATCTATTAAAAATGATGTTGTGATGAAACTCACAAGAGCCAAATTTGATAAGAGGGCCTTGACTATGAATGATGTTGAAGATCCGGTAGTAAAATATGCATCTATGATGATAGGATACAAGATCTACTTCACAAATAGGGAAAATTTTGTCCCAACAACTGCAATATATACTGCATATGAGATGGTCAAAAAGGGTATGGATTATGCCCTGTGTGAGCTCTGCTAAAACAACAATTACTTGAAAACTTGTAGAAGACAAAGGATTCAAAATATACTTTCAAGTTTAGTACTTTGTGTTGGCAAGAGACACTGTGTGGGTTCATAAGTGTTGTCATTGATGGCAACAAAGTCTATCCCATACATCCACAGTCCATAATATGCCTATACCGGAAGTCAGATTGAAGATTGTTTTAGTCTGGTGAACAAGAACATAGTATGTAACAAGGTTTGACAATCAAGTCCAGATCTCTCAAATGGTGTAACTTAGTAAGTTGCAGATTGGAACAAGTCAAGAGGGGTATCATGACTATCATATTCTAGAGATTTAGCCTCCAGTGATAAAGCAAGAAAAAGATATGAGCATCTGAGTGTTGGGTTCCAGTCAGGCAGAGCAGACAAAGGAAGAACTGACCGGCAGAGTAATAGACTTCAATTTGGATGTGTAAAAGGTGCTGATCAAGCAATCTATGATATTATACATTGTTGGCCAACATGATTAATGAATTCTATGTCTACATTTTTGATGCGCATCACTAATCAAGCATGGATTCAGCTGACAGATCAACAACTTGCAAATATCTCAGGTGTTCTTGTTTCTGACTAAGAAGCTGTTGGAAATCCTTGAGGTGGATATAAATACCTAATGGATTCACGCTTGTAAGTGTACACAAGTGAAAGTATGTATGGTTAAGTGTGAAGAAAAGCATAGACATGAGCAAAGGGAGTAATTCAAGTTTGGAATGTGACAGGAAAGTAATATTGAGCAAAGGAAGAATGAAATGTGCCAGATTAGTATACTGTACCTAACCAGAACTAAAATCTTGCATGCATAGATGTTGTTCATTAGTTCAAACAACTTGGTATCATCTGTAAGCATTTGTAGATTGTAAGTCTCTTGTAGGTAGTGGGCCTTTTGTGAGCAGTGTGCTCAGGCAGTGAGCCCTAATTGGCAAGTGCCAAATTTGTACTCTTTATTCTTGTAACAGAGAATACAATCTTGGGTTAGTCACCTTTTGGTTTTTCCCTTAACAGGGTTTCCACATAAAAATCCTTGTGTTATGTATTAATTTCTTTTTCAGCTCTTATGATTGCCTTGCTTTGGTATAACATTAAATGATAAGTTAAGAAAAGAAAAGAAAAATAGAAAAGTTTTAAGATAAATGATTCACCCCCCTCTCAGTTATTTGCATTGTTTCCAACAATTGGTATTAGAGCTAAGTTCCTCTAAACAAAGCCTAATAGCTTGAGGAAGATTTGGGAATCTCAATGGATGCATATGGTATGAAGGAACAACTTCAGTTTGCCCTAGATGATCTTGAACAATCCCACTCTGAAGTCAATAATTTGAGAGAAAGACTCAAACAAGCTGATGATTTCATAAATGAGCTAAAAGAAAAACTTAGTATTTCTGTGAAAAAGAGAAAGGAACTACTCCAAAAATTAGCCAATCAGAGTGAAGTCAATGATACTGATAAAGATCTTAATGAGAAAAATAAGCTATGTGAGAAGCTGTCAAAAGAAGTCATTATGGTAAGGCTTGAAATGGAATTAGGGGTTATGAGATTCACCCAAGAAATTGAAGAAAAGAGAAAAATTGAAGATAATCTAAAACAATCCCTCAAGGAGAAAATAGAGGACCACCACAAAATGGATAGAATAATCAGGCATCTTGAATCTAATCTTGAAGAAGCTAGAGACAATGAAGAACAACTTGAGAATCAGATAGACACTCTTAAACAAGATCTTCAAATTGTAAATGAATACAAAGAAAAGTTCAAGATAAGCTTAGCCCAACTTGAAGTTCTTCTTGAAAGCCAAAAGAGGGTAGATGATAAGTGTGGCTTGGGATATGAGAAGGGTGAAAGTTCTTGATCTGGTCAGAAGAACTCTGGATTAGGAAATCAAAGAAATAGGCCTAGAAGACCTCCTGTAAGGAAACCAAATACTCAAAGATATACATCCTTCAATGTATACTACTTCAATTGCAACAAGTTCAATCACAACACAATCTAGTGTAGAAACAAAATGAATCAATTCAATCCATCCTTCTCTGGTCAATGTTTCAATTGCAAATGTTATGGTCACAAATCTCATGAATATAGAAATATGCAAATGAACAATTCTTTCAATGGTAAATGCTTTGTATGTAATAGAATTGGACATATGGCTAATGAGTGTAGATCAAGAGGATATCATTCAAATAAGAAAAGAAATGTTGTGTGTTACAATTGTAATAGATCTGGTCATATTGCCAAATTCTGTAGAAGCAGAAATTAGGATAGAAAAGGTCCGGTGGAACATGATCAGAAACAAGATAAAGGCAAGGTAAAGTAAATGCGGATGAAGTTCAAAAGGAGATGAGAAATATTTAGGTAAAAAGGAGTATAGTGAATATTGGGGATGGATCCGTACCAAAATCTGGTGCTGATATTCCTTCCAGAAACTAAAAAGCAAGCTCTGGCTCAGGGGAAGCTACAGAGAAGATCCCTTTCCCCTAGCTAGCTAGTGAGTGCCTGAATTCAGCACTTTGAGTCAAAATAAGAGGTTGCGGTTTAAAGGGTTTGAGGAGACTCACTTGAAGGTCATCTAGTCAAAAATTTGACAAATCTGCATGCAGATTTGAGCTAGTTATGAGGAGATCCTATATTAGCAGCTATCCGGTAAAGCATAATTTCACAGACAGATCTGGTATGATCCAGAATTGAAATATTTTAATCTGCGGACCAATGGCATGTTTGAAAAAGGTGAACATATGTTGTCAGCCCTTATAAACAATCATTTGAAGATCTGCAAGACAATCCAAGAAAAGCTCATTTGAGAAGCAGGGTAATCAGATGACTTAAAAACTTGTGCATTTATTACAAAAGGAAATTAGGGTTTACGCAAGGATAAAAGGGTTCTTTCACTCATTATTTACACACTTGTACTCACAAAGAAGAAAATAAGAGCACTACGAAGAAGATCCTACAATTCACTCAAGTTCAATTGAAGATCAAATTCAACCAGAGAATCGCTCTGGTTTCTGCTTCAAACCCTAAAGTGTGAAAATGTACTTCCCTTCTGAAAACTCTATCTAGATCTCTTGTAAAAATGACTACTCCAATGGTTGTCAATATTTTTGATAGGCTGAGACCAAAATTCAAGAAACACCCTTACAAATCTCTAGAAGTTGATCCCTTGGGTGCATTTTCTAGTATTTCGCACGGAGTCTTACATGTAGAAGATGTTAGGGTTTATATACATGCAAACATTGAATAGTTTGGAGCCTCAAAGTTGATCGACATTTATCACAAACAGTTAATAGATGAGAATTTTGAACTCAAACCTGAATTCAAGACCATCCAAGACAAACACTTTGGACATTGCATACATTTTCCATGTTTTGCAGAAGACGATTGGGTCTAGTATGTTCTAAGTAGGATGCATGATAATTTTATGTGGCTAATGAGGCCATTCAAGATAACTAAAGATGCCATCAGGGCAGTGACCAGACTACATTCATCTGGTGGGGTACTCGCTTAAATCTATGAAGAATCAAACGGTAACTAAAGCCACCGGATCAAACTTTGACAAAAGAGCAATGACTATAGATGACATTATAGATCTGGATGTTAGGTTTGCTTAAATGATAATTGGCTACAAAATCAACCACTCAAGCAGGGAGAATTTTATGTCTAGTACAACAATCTATGCTGCATATCAGATGTTAAGGGAAGATGTAGATTATGATCTGTGTGAGCTTCTTTGAAATTAGTTGATGGAGAACTTGCAGAAGATCAAAAAGGATAAGAAAAACTCCTTCAAATATGGTAGTTTAATACTATGTCTATTTTTCTATTATATGAATGAGCTACCTAGATCAAATGGTTGGGTATGACAAAATGATAAACCTATTGCAATTCAAATAAGAGATTACAGGTATGGACTTGGTGATGCTCAAGCTCAAAACATAGCCCTCTGGGGTTACTTTAAGAATTTCCAAAGCATGATGCATGCTAGAGAAAGAATATAATAAACAATAGTTGGCAAATACAAAGATACAATCTGCTTCATGGTTGACATTGATCAATGCCTAATGGAGGTAGTTGAGCCAAGAACTGTATGGATAATGCCTATGGGTTTTGACGTCGATGAAAAAATCGTAGAGCTACATATTCAACACCTACTAAGCTAGCCTAAGGACATTGAAGCAGAAAGGTTTGGCACCTTTGAAGAGCTAAGCATAAAAATACATGTTGAGTTAAGATAGCTAGAGATGAAGAGAAAAGTAAGAAAGGAAGTTGAAGAAATTGCCAAAAGATTTGGCATATCAAAGGAGACTGTAGATGCTAATAGAGAGAAAATGGAGAAGGCAGAGAAAGAAAGACAAGAAGCAAAGAAAGAAAGTGCTCCTGTACAAACCTCCTCTCAGACTAGATCCTCCAAGAGCTCTACTCCTGTCACTTCCAAAAGCTCAAAGTCTACCAAACCAGAAGTCAAGACATCTAGAAAAGGAGAAAAGAGGACGAAGACCAAAGCCATAAGGACATATACAAGCGATAAAGATGATGAAGAAACAGAATCAGATGAGGAAATCAAGAAAATGAAGAAGAAGAGAACATCTGGGAAGTTCTTTGCTAGCAGAAATGAGGAAGAGAAGGCAGAGGAATTTGTTGAAAATCCCACTCTTTCCATTGATGACATCATCAAGGTAGTTACTGTGGATGGGAACCTACAGCCGTGACAGAGTTCTATGATGAAAACAATGATGTTGACAAGAGAATTATGGAGGAAGCTACTGTAAAGTATTTGAATATCTATAACAAAGCATTTATTGAAATAATTCATTAATTCCAAAAATCCTAAAAGAAGTATTGGAACAAAGAAAAGTGAATGCAAAGGCTAAAGGCTTGGAGATCCATGAGAAAATAATGATACAGCTATGCTCCTCTATCACTCCAAAACAAAAGGACATGATTTTCAAGGAGTGTAAAGATGATTTTTGGAGCAAATCTAGAATGAACAAACTCATGCTTGGAGAAACTGAGCAAATAGCATATGAAACAAAAGAAATTCTCTAGAATGCCTTGAAGAGATTCAATCTTCCCATTGTAGAGGAAACAAATGGAGAGCCTTCTAACATGGATATTAAAGGATTAAAGAAATATGATGAAGAATCATCAAAGCCATTAGATTCCTCTGTTCTAGAAAAGGAAGGGCAAAAAGAAGAAACATTTTCTGACAAGGATGTCGAAGGATTAAAGAAAAATGATGGAAAGCCATCTGAGGCATTAGACTCCTCTATTCTGGAAAAGGAAGGACTGGTAGAAGAAACAAAGATCAATAAACAAGTCAGTCCGGATGTCCCCAAAAGAAAGGAAGTAGAGTCTGCAAGAGACACTACAGAGACAATACAAAATTTCCTAGACAAAGAAATAATGGAGTTGGATGAACCTGAGCTAATTCAAGGGCCACTAAACTTCAACTCTCTATCTTTCGTTTAGATAATGAAGGTAGCATCTTTTGCTCAGGCCAAAGCAAAAGAGAAACTTCTAAAATCTCATATGGAGGATTGTGAGCTGTTGGAGATTGCATCTGCGATGCTGGAGAAGATTATGCCAACTTATCAAAAGGATCCGTCTACCTCTCCATCCGGTAATCTAAAAAACTTAGTCAATTTTTGTTAACACTCATTTTGGATCCTTAGAGAAATCGATAGAAACTAAGGTTTGGAAGGAGTTCTTGGGAAAGAGGTTTAGTGAAGTATAAGGGCTAATTACTAATGATAAAAGAACCTTAGGTATTGGCATAAAGAGCCTTGAAAATGCTCTTAAAGATGGTGGGGACATATACAAATTTTGTTTAACCTGGCCCAAAGTGACAGAGGACATTGAGAAGAAAGTGAAAGAATAAGAAGGAAAACTGTCAAGTTTATCTCAGAAATTTGATCCCCTTACTACCTCTCTGGTGAATCATGAATGTCAAGATATTGCTATAATAAATGAAATTAGAGAACTGGTTAAGGAGAAAAAGAACATAATGGATAGAATGGGTGAGCTCAAAGGGATAATCATCCCTAAGTTAGAGGCAATGCATGATGCCTTGACAGAGGCACAAAATACAATCTGGACCAGTGATCCAATAGACTTAAAGAGGACAAAAGCATATGCATTTTTGTTAAGTGGACACATCTCCATTTTGGAAAGAATGAAGAGGAGTTGAGCCACATAAATCATCTAGGTGAAGACAACCTTTGCGGATATACTTAAGTATATGTAAGTATAACATATGATTTGTATATACTTACATGCATGTATAGAATAATTTTTGCAAAATTTTGGTATACGGATTCCACCCTTTGCCATTGATGTCAAAGGGGGAGTGAAGAGTAGTGAAAAATGTGGGATTCAACAAAGGGGGAGCTCTGGTAAAATAGTGCAAGAGACAGAGTACAAGCTAAGGGGGAGTTACTGCGATAACCATTTTTCACTAAGTGTTTCCATCAATGCCAAAGGGGGAGATTGTTGGAAAGAGACACTGTGTGGCTTCGTAAGTGTTGTCATTGATGGCAACAAAGTCTATCCCATACATATGTAGTGCATAATATGCCTATACTGGAAGTCAGATTAAAGATTGTTTTGGTCTGGTGAACAAGGACAGAGTATGTAACAAGGTTCGACAATTAGGTCCCGATCTCTCAAATGGTGTAACTCAGTAAGTTGCGGATTTGAACAAGTCAAGAGGGGTATCATGATTATCGTATTCTAGAGATTTAGCCTCTAGTTATAAAGCAAGAAAAAAATATGAGTATCTGAATGTTGGGTTCCAGTCAGGCAGAGCAAACAAAGGAAGAACTGACCGGCAGAGTATCAGACTTTAATCCGGATGTCTAAAAAGTGCTGATCAAGTAATCTGTGATATTATACATTGTTGGCCAACATGATTAATAACTTCTATGTCTAAGTTTTTGATGCACATCACTAATCAAGCATGGATTTAGTCGATAGATCAATAACTTGCAAATATCTCAAGTGTTCTTGTTGCCGACTAAGAAGCTGTTGGAAATCCTTGATGTGGATATATAGACCTGATGGATTCAATCTTGTAAGTGTACACAAGTGAAAGTATGTATCGTTAAGTGTGAAGAAAAGTAGAGATAGGAGTGAAGGGAGTAATTCAAGCCCATAATGTGACAGGAAAGTAATATTGAGTAGAGGAAGAATGAAATGTGCTAGATCAGTATACTGTATCTAATCGAAACTAAAATCTTGCATGCATAGATGTTGTTCATCAATTCAAACACCTTGGTATCATTTGTAAGCATTTGTAAACTGTAAGTCTCTTGTAGGCAGCGGGCCTTTTGTGAGCAATGTGCTCAGGCAGTGAGCCCTAATTGGCAAGTGCCAAATTTGTACTCTTTATTCTTTTAATAGAGAATACAATCTTGGGTTAGTCACCCCATGGTTTTTCCCTTAATAGGGTTTCCACCTAAAAATCCTTATGTTATGTGTTAATTTCTTTTTCAACTCTTATGATTGCCTTGCTTTGGTATAACAATAAATGATAAGTTAAGAAAAGAAAAGAAAAATAGAAAAGTTTTAAGATAACTGATTCACCCCCCGCTCTCAGTTATCTGCATTGTTTCCAACACTTTGGTCATTTATTTACTGTTTTACTTCCTTAAGGAAGTTCTGGGTGCACAAAACATTGTGTGGTTAGGACACATTCCAGTACCAACCCAGATCAGAGACCATTTGAAAATAATTGGAAACATTCAAGCTCAAAATGCTACACTCTAGGGTTACTTCAAAATATTTTAGGAGAAGATGAATGCTAAGGAAATGATCCCTAAGAAAGTAGTAGAGAAATACAAAGATGATATCCTCTTCATGGTAAGTAAAATGAATGCTACATGGAGGCAATGGAACCTAGGATAGTCTGGATCCCAGAAATGGGATATGAAGTGTTTGAAGATATCATTATAGGCCTTGCAGACCTAATGCTTAGCAAGCCTAAAGATACCTCTAAATAAAGACTTGGAACTTATAAAGAAAAATATACTAAGGTGCATCTTAAGCACACACACACACACACACACATAGAGAGAGAGAGAGAGAGAGAGAGAGAGAGAGAGAGAGAGAGAGAGAGAGAGAGAGAGAGAGAGAGGAATGTTGAAGAAATGAAGTCTAGAATTGAGGAGATGATGGCACAAAAAAGCCATGTAGAGAAATCCAAGGGTACATCTAAACCTAAAAGGGAATCAAAATGTATCAAAAGGTCAACAAAGACTTCTAACCCCTCTACTACTTCTCCTAATACCTCTAGAGCCATGCCTGTAGCTAGTCTTGAGAAGAATGAAGCAACTAGTGCTTCTGTATAACAATACCCTATAAGGAAGAGAAGTGTTAATGGTAAAGCAGTTAGAAAGGACTATGTGATTCATGATGATTTTAAGAAAGAAGAGGAAGAAGAAGAAGGAGCCAAACTAGTTTGGAAGAAAAGAGTCTCTTGCCACTAAAGAAGAGAGACAAGTTAAGAGGACAAAGATTAACATTGCTACAGAGGAAGAAGATATTGAGAAAGAAAAGGAAGACTTCATTTTCAAGAAAAGAGATGACAAATGCCAAACTTCTAAAGGAAAAATAAAGGAAAGTGAAGCTGCAGTTAAGGGAAAGGGAAAGCAAAAGAAATCAGAAAAATCCTATCTTTCCCCTCTGCAACTTGAAGCTACAATCAATGCTATAATAGAGTATGACAATTTGAAGGAAGTAGCCAAGCTATATGATGAAAAATCTTCAGAAGATCAATCAATCATTGAGACAACTATTATCTGTTGGGAAATAAAGTGTCTAAACCTTTGAAATTTCCTAGCATTGTTTACTTATTTGTATATTAATTTATTACCTAATGTTGTAATTACTTGCACATTCAGTTTGGTCACATAGTTGCGGTGGCACGGTGACATGTCATCTTACTTGGAGTGTGACTTGGATGGTCAAGTCAAACCTACATGGATTTAGGCTTCCCATTTGAGGTGGTACTAATATGCCATGTATTGGCATCTTATGGAGCGTGGAAGACAATATTCCATATGACAGAATCTATGACGCATAAGAGCCAAGTTTGGAGATTCCTATGACATGTGATGACAAGTGTCGGTGAGGATCTTTGCATGAGGGAAAGGCATCTTTGGGTGCCCAAGTTGGGCTATGACATGTTGTAAGAGGAATATTCTATATTTAGCATTATATGACAGATTCTCTTACAACATTTAAGGTTGTTATGTTGGGAAAGTCTATGACAACTGTAAGATGCGTAAGAGCATCTGTCATAGTCTATTTTTAGCATAGAGTGTTCTTATGTTTAGAAAGTCAAATCTGCCATGTATGAAAGATGTAAGGGATGTAATTGCAGCAAGGACAAGTGTCCTTTGATGTGAGATAATGGCCATGTGGCCAAGGTGGACACCTCTCCCAAGATGCTCTCAATATTTTCCATGTAATCTCTATATATTGCATAGTTTGGAGTTGTAGTTGCATAGTGTTTTTATACGTACTGTTATGCTGCCAGAATAAATCTAGAATCGATATTTGAAGACTCTTGGAAGAACTTGCATTGCAAGTGTATTGTAAATTGTAACGGTTTCAGATAATACATTGTGCAGGTTTTAGAGTGTGGAGTTTTTTACCTAAAAAGGTTTTCCCCACGTACATCTTGTGTCTACTTCTCTCTGTGTGCATTCTTATTTTGTGTTTGCTTCTGTAATATCTCTGATATATGTTTAATATTGCTGCAATTGCAAAGGTTGTAAAGAATTTGCATACCTCCCCCCTCATTAAATTAGTTTAGGAAGCAATTTCTGCACACCTAGCTTCCTTTCATTATCTGGTACATGGATGCATTTAATGTTGCATTAATAGAAATAATTAACAAACTCCTTGATAGTCTTGCTGACATAGTGACAAAGAGAAGAGATGATGCCATGAATAAGGACATGGAAATGAAGAATGAAGCACTTGAGAAGGTTTATCCTACAATTTCTAGACAAGATAAGATTAATGCTATATAAAGTTTATCCAAGGAATTCACAACAAAAAGAAGACACTTTGATGTCAAATGACAAAGATGAAATAAAGAGATTGGAAAAGGACACACTGAAAATAACTGCATATGTTCTTAAGGAACTACAGATTGCTATAGTTGAAGAATGTTATTCTAAAGAAGATGGAAAGGATGAAGATCTGACTAAGAAAAATGAAGAAAAAGGTGAAACCACTGCAGAACAACATGTGTTGACTGAGCAAAATTTGCCATCTCCACCAGCACAAATCAATGCAGAAGATCTAAATTTGGTTGGCCCTCTAGAAAACACAAAAAATGGTGATGAACTAAGGGTGTCTTGAAAAGAAAAGATAGATGGAGATAAGGGAGATCAAAGTGAAGATATAGTAGAACAAGATGCTAACATTGTAGGTCTATTTCAGAAAACGTTGAAGAAAAGGAAGCACATGATGGAAGCCATCCTCTGGAAACCTCTAATTCTAGATTGATATCTAAAGAAGAGAAAAAGCATAAGGTCGTTGAGTCCCTTGGAGTCTCTTCGATAGACTCTATCAGAGAGTTCTTGGTAAAGCAAAGACAAATCCAAATCATGTCTTCACGACAACTACTATAGGTACAATCCTTGGATGGATAGGTTAACTTGTCCAGTATATCTCCATTGCAGAAATTTCAATTGGGAATAATCTTTCAAGTGTCTGCATAGGAAGAAATTCTACAGTCTCATGTAGAAGGAAATGAACTTTTGGAAGAGGCCATGAAAGTGTTTGAAAAGATGTTGCCTGAAGCTAAAAGAGATGTCTCTTTGGCCCCTGCATTGCAAATGAGGAAACTAATGAAGGCAGTCAATAGTCATTTTGAGTCTTTTGAAAATGCTGTTGAGAAGAAAGTAAGGGAAGAAATAGATAATAAGAGGTTAGTTGAATTGATAGATAAATGCTCCAAGGAACACATTTTGTTAGACAATAGCATAAAGGGTATTCATAATGCTCTAAGTGATGCCAATGTATTATATCAAAATTTTGTTTATCTTGGCCCATAACCACTAAGGAAATAAAAGACAAAATTGATGGCCTAGAAGGGAAAATAGAAAAAATCTCCAGAACCTATGATCCCTTGAAAGATACAAATGGAGATCTGAGAGCAGAAGTAGAGAAGATTTATGCCATAATAAAGAAATTGCAAAGCCAAAAGGAGTCAATAAAATATCAAATGGGTCAGCTGAGAGAGATAGTAAGTTTTAAAATGGCTTCTTTGATTGGTTTGCTAAAAGAAACTGATAAAGTTGGAAAGATGACTGACGCCCCTGCAATAGTGGATAAATCAGAATAATTACTCTTGTAGATAAATGGACAGATACATATATTATACTATGCAAAGGTATATTGGGACTCAACAATGATCCAATTGGAGAATATCTACAAAGATATATTTCCTACAAATCAGTATGTCTTATTTTTTGATCTCTTGTACATATGCGGAAGGTTAAAAGGAAATAATTTTTATATTTTGGTGCAGAAATAAGATAGTAAGGGGTAGAAATAAGATAGTAAGGGGCAGTGCAATGTAAAGAAAAGTTAAAGAAGTTTCTGATTTATAAATAGTCCTTTTGCCATTGATGTCAAAGGGGGAGAGTATTTGGGGAGAAGTTTTGGCTATGTTGCCATCAATGCCAAAGGGGGAGATTGTTGGCAATATGAGCATGATGGTGTAGAGAGTGACAAGTGTGATTTTAAGCAATGTTGTCATTGATGGCAACAAAGATTGATGACAACAAAGGTTGATGTCAACTAAGAATGTAGTGCTATCAGTGTTGGCTACAAAGACTGAAGATACAGTGGTCTAGTGAATAGCAACAAAGGTTAAAGTTAGTAACATCACAGGACAAAGATAGTAATAATGAAGGATAAAGGTATAGTGATCCAAAAAGTGATAATCAGGCATAAGTAAACAATTATGTAGATGATCTGGTAAGTGACAACCAGACATAAGGAAACAGTTGTGTAGATTAGTCTGATTGATAATTTTGCAAGAGGGTTTGATCCTCTTCCCTTCAATATGATCTTGATCCTCAATAGAAGAGAAATTTACAAGAAGGTTTGATCTGGTAAAGAACTTATGATAAAAATTGGCTAAGTGTCAACTCAGGTATTTCTGAGTTACAGAGCATCCGGTATTTTGGTCTGTATTTCTCCATCTTTGAATATTTTTCTCTATGGTTGTAGTATGTTGTTATTGGTTGTCAGAAGCTTCTAAATCCATAATTTTGTTTTATTTTAATGTATGATTTGAAATTAATGAGTAACATAAGTTTGGCTTGATAGAATAAAGGTATTTTCAGTTAAGAGCAGGTGTGTAGGAGAGTCCACATTCCTTCGTGGATTGGTTTTTGACTTTGTGGTTTTAAGGGGATGTTAACAGATGCGAATAGAGTGTGAATTTGTCATGTCTCAAACTTTGATGCATTCTTAACTTACTATATTTGGAGCTATTTTATGGATAATTGAGTGTGGAGTAAATAAATATTATTTTATTTTGAAAAGATGAGATAAGTGAATATTATTTTATTTGAAAGGGTGAAATATAGTGAATATTACTTTTTTTTGAAATAATGAAATATAATGCTTCAGCTATGCTTCGACTATTTGGACACTAAACTATTAATGGAAAATTTGAGTTTCATGAGTTGCAAGTTGTAGAAGACAAGGGTGTGGTTAAGGTAGAGGTGGTTAGCTTCCTGGCAGGGTTGGGATGGAGTGGACTCTCTCTTACACAAACAAGCACTTAGATGTCATATAGATGCATTAGCATTGCATAAATTAATTTTATTAATATATTGTCTTCTTACTTTACTAGACAAGAAAATCATTTTATATTTTATAGTTGTTATTTAATTAATTAATATTAAAAATATTCTAGGTGAAATAAAATTTAAATTATATATATATATATATATATATTTGAAATTATATGTGAGGGAAATAATTATATTTTATTAATTATTATTTTAGAAATAATTGTGGCAAATTTATTTATTAAAATTACTTTTAGTTATTAAATTATGCCTTTTCAAAATTAGAAGTATTATTTATAATTGTGTTTCAAAATTTAGTAATAAAATAATAATTAGTCATTAAATAATGTGTTTTCAAAAAATTAGAAATAAATTTTAGAAAAAGAAAACAATAAAAGATAGAAACAAATAGAAAATCAGAAAAAAGACTCAAAATTACAAAAAGACAAAAACAAAACAAAAATTAGAAACTGGGAAAAGATAAAAAGTAGTTTGAGAAGGAAATAATGTATTTTAAAAGAGAAAACTCTCTCATTATCTCAACACACAAGATTCGTTATTTTTTTTCCAACATTTATTTTGAAGAACAAGAGCATAGGCAAAAGATTGGAGATTTTGGCAAGGAAGCAAATGAGGAATAGACAGAAAGAGAAAAGACCCGAACAAGAACGAATCATTGGGAAGTGAATTTCACGGGTTTTTAATCAATCCTAAATGTCATATTTAAAATATAGGAAATGGTTTTACCCTCTAAGACTATATGGCTAAATGATACCATTGTATTTGATTGATCAATTGTAGTTATTATTGCAATTTGCAGCACTGTCATTATTATTTCCTTATTCATAATATTATTGTTTGAATATCGTAATACTATTATAGTATCGATTATATTGTATTTGTTTGATGTCATCAATCTATATGCATGTTATAATTCTAGATTCTAATACTGTAAGTTCTATAGATTTTGTAACCTTAGTGTAGTATATTTGTATTTTATGTTATATGTATTATAGAAAATATGATAGTATCATATGTATTTCATTACTATATATTATATAACTAAAATTATATATATTAAACTGTATATATAAATAATAACAATATATGCTATTACTGTTTATATTCTTATTACTGTATATGTTGGAAAGATTCCAGGGAACAATGTATTTGTTTTGATGAAATTTTAGAATAGAAAAAAGAAAGAAAAGGAAAAGGCATTTTTGAAAACAAGTCAAGAACAGTCATAGTAAAATAGTGATAACTTTGTCATTTTTCAATGAAATTCAAAATTATAAAATGTTTTGGAAAGCTGGTAAAAGGGCGAACAAAACCCAGAAAGGGTTTTAAGATATTTGTAATATTTAGTGCACAGTTTAGAAAAAAACATAGACATGATGTATTTTTTTAGACGTGATTTAAGATTACACTGGAAAAATAATGAACTTGTGAGCAAATGCTATTTTTTTATAGAACTCATTGTTAGTAATTTCCAGCATAGGATGGAATTCTTACTCAAACTTGATGCCTAGGAAGGAATTTCTATTTTATTTCCATTTAAAACCATTGTAAATAGGAAGAAAGTATTTATATTTATATATTATTGCATTTCTCTTTTCTACATATTTAAGAAAACAAGTAATTATCTTTAACTTATAATGATTATGGAAGGAATTATAATTTCATAGTAATGTGAAGAAGAACCAGTAAAATTAATATATAAATGTTTATATTTATTTTTTCTATCACTGGATTAGTGAGCATATTGAACTCTTATATATATATATATATATATATATATATATATATATATATATATATATATATATATATATATATATTAGATTTTAATAAATAACGTTCAAAGATGGAAAATATGTAGATATTATATTGATTTTTGTTATGTTATCAGAACAAAAACATCTTCTTGTAAAATATACCAAAAATTTAGAGATGAAATAAACCGCATGGGGAAATTAGTAGATTCATTTTATTTCATACATGTATTTTATATCACAAAATTTAGTAAACAACTTTTCTCTTTGATTGGCTCATTGTTTATCACTAGGAATAGACCAAAAACATGCAAACTAGAAAATGATATAATTTTGAGTAAATCTTTTTATTTTTCGAAAAGGACATTGTTAGCAAACACTTTTAACTGAAACAAACAACTCGTTTGGATTTTGTGACAGATTATATTTATTCTTTTTGTGTAATTACTTCCGGGACAGGATGCTGAATGTGGGCTCCCAGAGACAGTAATTTACCTTTTCTAAATTACCAATTTTATTTATTATAGCTTGGCCAAGCTGCTGTACCATTAAAAAAGATAGATTAGAAAAGCCTAGATTATATGTTATATATGTCTCTGCCACATCTTGCTTGTGAGAGTTATGTCATTCTAGCTTAGTTTAGGAATACATACAGGGAAAATGGATGCATCGAGAGATTCCCTCATTCTTTTACCATTCTAGGTTGTTAGGCTCCTCATGCAGGGTCGGTGCTTTCTTCGAGTTAGGAAGAAACCTGGAGAAGTCCAGTACTTCGTGGTTGGGTGGAAAAAACACCTTAACCACACTCTTGGCCTCGACTTGCGGAAGACCAGTGGGGTCATGGTGGTCTAGGAAAGAGATTCTTATGCTATATGAATTATTATGGATATATATATTTCATTGTGATACTCTTGTATGGCTTGCATAGCCAATCTGCAAATTTTATAATTACTTTCATTGATATAATTGATGTATTGATGCAATATCTTTTACTTATGACATTGAAACAGATGTAACGTAACACCCTATTTTGGTGTATGTAAATGAGAATGTAACACTCTTTTAGTGTATGAAATTTGTACTTCTTTTGAGAAACTTCCTATTTATGTAATTATGGATATTTTAATTAATAAAATATTTTAGTTTCCTTATTTGGAATGAGCATTGCTTTTTGGAATACTATTTTTTAGTATGAGAGATTTTCACACTTTACATTTGGTATTAGAGCTCGGCTCCAACATTGGGAGCTCTGGGGTGTGTGTTTCTCTGTTTGTTTGAGCATGTGTGGGTCCTTGTGTGTTGGTATGCAGTGAGTAGCATGTGCCTTCTTTTGTATGTCATCCTTGCATGTATGTGGTGAGTAATACATTGTTATGGGTTAGATAAATCTTGGTGTTTGCTGAGAAGTTACTTAGTCTATTTTCCTTCTCAATGCCCTAAGTGTTTGGTATGAGTCTTTGCACTATGTGAGAGTGGTTGAGTGACCTTTGAAGGGTCATGTTTGTGCTTGTGTGACCACCTATGATAGTGGAGCTATGAGGACCTTTATGTGAAAGTATATACCATGTTCCAAGTGTGAAGGAACTTGGTTTAATCTTTGAGGAGTTATGCATTGTATGTGGACAAGAGGATGTTTTGATCTTATTCTTGATATGTGAAGAATATTAATGAACCTTGTTGTGTGCAAGAGTAGCATATCCTGGTAATGCTTTGTTGACATGCATATTGCATTTCCTTATTGAGAGTATGTCCCTAGGTATGGATTAATTATGTGGTTGTAAGGAGATAGTGTTGCATCACATTGCTAGAATAGATCATTTGGGTAATGAATTATATTCCTAGATTGCATTTTCCTTAGGATTCATGTGGGAACTTGGGTGTAATTATTGCATTGTTTTATTTGAAGAGTTAAAGAGAAAAAGGGGTTATGAAGAGGGTCTTTTGCATAGTCCTTGTGATGTTTGAAGTGTTAGAATCTTGAGTGAATTAGAAAATCCTTCATCTTGTAACCTGAGTTATGATTTTTTGTCTCTTAGTATGTTTGTCATCATGTTGTGGAGGAGTTTAGCATCTTGTGAAAGGAACTTTGGGTAATTGCTTAACCCCAACCTAATCCTCCCTCCTATTTTAATTTATGATATATTATCCATATGTTATATTAGTGAATCCTTGATTGGTAAGAAGTGTTAACCGCTACCTATTGGAGAGATTGATGTGCTTAGATATCTCAATTGTGAACCTAGTTTTGTCTTAGCTTAGTCTTAATTGCTGGCTGGTTGCTAGTGGATGACTGCATGTGTCTTTATGTCATGATTGAATGCAACTTTTGGTTGCTTGGCATCCTTGAGTAATGGTAGTATGGTTAAGTAGAAATAATCTTATGGTATAAATGTGATTGGAGTCTTAGAAGATTCATTTGTTTGATGTGGTTGAGTGTATTTTCTTACTCACCTTGGATCCGGGTGTAGTGTAGCATTGTACTCCCTCACTAGTGGCTAGAATTAGTCAGGTGGTTCATGTAATGTGGAACTTTTGAACTTTAATACCTTATTTTATTTGACTTTCATAATTTTCTAAACGTTGTATGGGCCAGCATTGAATTTTTATTTTTATTTTTAAGTATAGCCATTGAAGTTTAATATTTTTTCATCTTATGACCTTTACGGTCACATATTACTTACTATTGAAACTAAGCTCATTTTATGCCTTATTATTGAAATTGAATTTTATTCCACTTTGATATTTTATTATTTATTATTATTGATGGCTATGGTTGAATCTTTTAATTGCTGGTCATGTATCATGTTATGTTGTGTATTGTGTTATGTTCTCTATCATGTCCATGATGGGCCTCTGATGGATTGTATAAGGGAGTAGATTGTGGAGAATAAACTAGTACCTGATGTGTGTATTATTAGAACTATGGTAGATTAAATTCCTTAGTTTGTTGATAAATGAAAGCAACTATTATGTGAAATATTGAGAAATAATTTTGTGTTTCTCTAGATCACTTGAAGAGAAATGTATTCTTGTATGAGCTTAAATGTAGATTCATGACTATGTAGAGAACTCATTATGATTGAATCTTGCTTTTAGTTTAATTGGCCTAATGTTGTCTTAGTCCACCAACTTTAATTGTTCTTGCTTGTCTCACTCGTATTGATCCTGAACACGATGCCATGCCCCTAGTGTTCGGCATTGGTAGAGTGTATGATGTTGTATGGAAGTTCCATAATTACCTTCAAGTTTGATATAGTGTAGGGTATGATGGATCTTTAGTTAATGAATGAGCACTTAATGTATATAGGTATTTATGGTATTATAGTTGTCTTTTAATTCTTGTTGAGTTGTCAACCATGGAAATTGGGTTGCTTCAGGAGTTTCTTCTTGTAGTTGGAAGTTTTCTAGCTTGATGCTAGATAGGATAAGTTGTCATTGTATTCCATTTTATGGATATTTGGTGTTAGGCCATGATGAAGCCTTGTGTTACTTAGTCGATCATGAATTGGTGAACGAGTTGTGTTGTTGACCTTTTGGTCTAGCTTAGTTAAGAGAAAATGGCGGTATGGTGGAGTAGTCTTTCTCCTTGTTAGTGTTTTGCTATCATGTGCTCCTAGTGAGTAACAAGTTGCTAAGCCTTGCTTTATAGAAGTGTTTACCCTGCAAGAGGGTATGGTTAGATTCTTCCCTCTAAGAATCTATTTGGTTAATCCTAGTTTTGGTAGTGTAGAGCTAGAGTGTTAAAGAAACCCTCTCTTTTAGGAGTGGAGCATGAGGAAGTATCTCATGTAGGGAAACCATGTCTAGAGTTGAAACATGTGGTAGTGGTGCCTATAACCTTTGAGCTAGCTTTCTTGATCCTTGAATTCTTTTGTTGTGAGTAGTGTCTGACGAAGAACTATTGAAAGAATAATCTTTTGTTGCAATTTTCCTTGAGAGTGGATATGGTAGCTTTGTGAGCCTCCTTGGACTTAGTTGAGAGCTTGAGAGGTTATCCTAGCATAGTTGTGGTCCTAAGTTTTACAGACTTAACTTGTTATTGCGCTTTTTGGGCTAGAGCCTCTTCTCATTGCAATGGCAGTGGGAGGATGGAGTGGTGTAAGTCTCAAAGGAGTTGTATGTACGATAGTTGGTTTTGATCTAGTTGGTGTACCTTTGGATATTTGTTTCGATATAAGAGATCTCAACCTAGTTTTGGTTAGGAGAACTAACTTCTTGAAATTATGTTGTGATTTCCATTGCATGTGCATTATGATAAATGATTCATGCTTATATATGTCTATGATGAACTAAGACTTGCCTCATTTGGTGTGCTTTGGTGGTGAGATTATTTTTCCTTATAACTTCAAGGATTCTGATGATATTTTGATTATGCTCTGACAAGAGTGCCATATATTACTTGTATGGAATGGGATGGTAGTTGTACCATGTATTAGGTATATGCTTGTATTTGCAGTTGGGCCATGTGTGTGTTGTTTATATTGACTGACATACTTTATTGGACCTAGAAGTGGTGCTGGTGAAGCCCACTTGAATTCTTGATAGATGCAAAGGGCATTAGTAAGATACTTTTATATGTAATAATGATATTTCTCATTACAAGGTCGAGTAGGACCAATATTCTATGGATAGTGCCACCTAGAAGAATGCAGATGATATAGATAGAGCTTTCCCGCATCTAAGATTTTAGCATGAACTTTTTATTTCTACATAATTATGACTGATTTATTATATTGATACTGGATGTGTAAGAATTTTATGCTGATGTTTTATGTAATAAGACATCGGGATGATGTCTCTTCCAATTGGGGAAGGATGTCATGTCTCAAACTTTGATACATTCTGAACTTACTATATTTGGAGCTATTTTATGGATAATTGAGTGTGGAGTAAATACATATTATTTTATTTTGAAAAGATGAGATAAGTGAATATTATTTTATTTGAAAGGGTGAAATATAGTGAATATTATTTTATTTTGAAATAATGAAATATAATGCTTCAGCTATTTGGACACTAACCTATTAATGGAAAATTTGAGTTTCATGTGTTGCAGGTTGTAGAAGACAAGGGTGTGGTTAAGGTAGAGGTGGTTAGCTTCCTGGTAGGGTTGGGATGGAGTGGACTCTCTCTTACACACACAAGCACTTAGATGTCATATAGATGCATTAGCATTGCATAAATTAATTTTATTAATATATTATCTTCTTACTTTACTAGAAAAGAAAATCATTTTATATTTTATAGTTGTTATTCAATTAATTAATATTAAAAATATTCTAGGTGAAATAAAAAGTAATATATATATATATATATATATATATATATATTGATTTTTATTTGAAATTGTATGTGAGGGAAATGATTATGTTTTATTAATTATTATTTTAGAAATAATTGTGTGGAAAATTTATTTATTAAAATTACTTTTAGTTATTAAATTATACCTTTTCAAAATTAGAAGTATTATTTATAATTGTGTTTCAAAATTTAGTAATAAAATAAAAATTAGTCATTAAATAATGTGTCTTCAAAAAATTAGAAATAAGTGTTTTATTTGGTAAATTAGAAATAAATTTTAGAAAAAGAAAACAACAAAAATAGAAACAAATAGAAAATTAGAAAAAAACAAAAACGAAACAAAAATTAGAAACTGGGAAAAGATAGAAAGTAGTTTGAGAAGGAAAGAATGTATTTTAAAAGAGAAATCTCTCTCATTCTTTCAACACACAAGATTTGTTATTTTTTTCCAACATTTATTCTGAAGAACAAGAGCATAGACAAAAGATTGGAGATTTTAGCAAGGAAGTAAAGGAGGAATAGACAGAAAGAGAAAAGACCTGGACAAGAATGAATCATCAGGAAGTGAATTTCACAGGTTTTTAATCAATCCTAAATGTCATATTTAAAATATAGGAAATGGTTTTACCCTCTGAGACTGTATGGCTAAATGATATCACTATATTTGATTGATCAATTGTAGTTATTATTACAATTTGCAGCACTATCATTATTATTATTTCCTTATTCATAATATCATTGTTTGAATATCTTAATACTATTATAGTATTGATTATATTGTATTGGTTTGATGTCATCAATCTATATGCATGTTATAATTCTATATTTTAATACTGTAAGTGCTATAGATTTTGCTATATTTTATGTTGCATGTATTATAGAAAATATGATAGTATCATATGTATTTTATTACTGTATATTATATAATTGAAATTATATATATTAAACTATATATAAATAATAACAATATATGCTATTTCTGTTTATATTCTTATTACTATATATGTTAGAAAAATTCTAGCGAACAATGTATTCATTTTGACAAAATTTTAGAATAGAAAAGAAAAAAAAAAGAAAAGGAAAAGGCATTTTTGAAACAAGTCAAGAACAGTCATAATAAAACAACGATAACTGTGTCATTTTTCAATAAAATTCAAAATTGTAAAATGTTCTGAAAATATGGTGAAAGGAAGAACAAAACCCAGAAAGGCTTTTAATATATTCACATAGTAATGTGAAGAGGAACTAGTAAAATTAATATATAAATATTTATATAATTTTTTTTTTCTATTGTTGGATTACTGAGCATATTGAACTCATATATATATATACATATATATATATATATATACATATATACATATATATATATACATATGTGTATATATATATGTGTATATATATATGTATATGTATGTATGTATGTATGTATGTATATATATGTATGTATGTACATATATGTATGTATGTATGTATATACATACATACATATATATACATACATACATATATATCAGATTTTAATGAATAGTGTTCAAAGATGGAAAACATATAGATATTATATTGATTTTTGTATATATACATACATATATATATACATACATACATATATATATATATATATATATATATATATATATATGTATACATACATACATACACACACACACACACACACACACACACATAATTTTAATGAATAACGTTCAAAGATGGAAAATATATAGATATTATAATGATTTTTGTTCTGTTATTAGCACGAAAACATCTTCTTGTAAAATATACCAAAAATTTAGAGATGAAATAAACTGCATGAGGAAATTAGTAGATTCATTTTATTTCATACATGTATTTTATATCACAAAATTTAGTAAATGACTTTTCTCTTTGATTGGATCATTGTTTATTACTAGGAATAGATCAAAAACATGCAAACTAGAAAATGATGTAATTTTGAGTCAATCTTTTTATTTTCTGAAAAGGACATTGTTAGCAAACACTTTTAACTGAAACAAACAACTCGTTTGGATTTTGTGAAAGATTATATTTATTCTTTTTGTGTAATTACTTTTGGGAAAGGATGCCGAATGTGGGCTCCTAGAGATGGTAATTTACCTTTTCTAAATTATCAATTTTATTTATTATAGCTTGGCCAAGTTGCTATACCATTGAAAAAGATGGATTAGAAAAGCGTAGATTATATGTTATATATGTCTCTGCCACATCCTGCTCACAAGAGTTATGTCATTCTAGCTTAGTTTAAGAATGCATACAGGCAACAAGCATGCCTCGAGAGATTCCCTCCTACCTCTACTATTCCAGGTTGCTAGGCTCCTCATCTAGGGTCGGTGCTTTCTTTGAGTTAGGAAGAAACCTAAGGAAGTTGTAATGTCCTCTTCTAGGCTCATGGTTAGTCCATCATAGAATTTCGGTGGACTAGCTATTTGGTTAAGTGATGAAAAATGAAGAATTTAAAGGGTCACTTAAGTTACTTTTTGGAGCGCTCACTTTGGGAAATATTAAAAGTGAATTTTAAAAGAAAAATTTCCCTCCTAAAATGTAACATCCC
This sequence comes from Cunninghamia lanceolata, assembly GCA_027924645.1. Lineage (NCBI taxonomy): Eukaryota > Viridiplantae > Streptophyta > Pinopsida > Cupressales > Cupressaceae > Cunninghamia > Cunninghamia lanceolata. The sequence goes on along the minus strand of BSBN01000219.1, from coordinate 10,679,417 downwards.
TCTTGGAGAGTTTAAAAGAGGGAAAGGTGTGTCATTTGAAAATATGCTTGCTTATGATATTTCCTTCTTTTGAGCTCTGCTAGAGTTTGCCATTCTGGGGGTTTGAGGATTCAAACCAGAGGCTTGTGGAGACAGAAACCTCCATAGGTAACAACATTCTATAGGTGTGCAATACCACCCAACAGTGCTTTGATGATGGATACATCCAGTATTCATCCTTGTGCTTCATTGGAGTTTATTTGATAGGATCTTGAGGGGTTATTACTTTATCTTCTAAAGGTTATTTGTTTTAGTTGATGGTATTGAAGAGCTAAGGATTTTTGAGGAAATAACAGAGGTTTATGACTGATAGACACTGCACATGCTGGTCGCACCTCTCCTAGATAGGCCATACCACTTCTTGAGGCAGTCAGGAGCTTCCTTCTTGCTATTTCTCCTTCATAAAGGGTCACCCAACTGAGACTACAGTAGCAGACTGATATTAGAGGATTTTTAGAGGGATTTGAGTGTGCATCATTGTTGTTCATCACTCCCAGCAAAGGTTGCCCATCCCCAGGAGTGACGTGGGGCATTTTTGACCTCTTCCTCTTTGTGGGAAGTGTTTGTTTTGCATTGTGTGAGGCCTCCAATGCCTATTGTATTGCTATTAACAATGAATGCTTGAAACTCTGTGATTCTTGATGATCTAGAGCAATATTATAATTTCAAGTGACTGGTTCGGCAATAGCAAAAAATTGAAGTTTCAAATCTGCATATGGGTATGTGATAGAAACTTTTTATTTGCTGATATATGAACTGGGTCTTTCATATTTCTCTTGTATTCATTGTATATTTTCTGGGTTTGCAATATATGTTATATTTTGTATGCTCCTGCAACACATCCACAGAAAAACTAAAAACCCCTTCTACATTCTTCTATATACTCTAAAAGAACACAATAATAACAATAAAATAACATATAAAAAGATTTTAAAAATATACAAATAGGTACGACACATTACAGTGGTATCAGAGCCATGATCTTGCCATCCTGTGAGGTGAAATAGACATGCAGAAGTAAAAATGAGATATGCGATTGGTAGATAGATATTCCTTTAGGAACACCAAAGCAAGATAGGGAACACAGATCCCACGGTTGTTAGTTCCAGAGAATCCAGTACCCATAACCAATCGTTTTGAGTCAGACCCAAAGATAGAGGTAGCAGTGGCAGGGGATGATTCTTAGGTTTCACGGATAGACCCCTTTTCTGGAGAGTTACCTCCATTTATAGAGCATACAAGGGAAATGGGAGATACGGAGATTGAAGAACCAAACACATGATATATCCTCAATGACTTGGCTAGAGGTCAGCAACAAATCGTGGCTAGCTTGGATAGTTCTCAGCAGGCACTTGGGAGGCTTCTAGGCCGGTTATTTCCTGAGCTGGAAGAAGATGAGGAGGATATAGGTCGAAACAGATATAGAAATGACATAAATGGAGGTAGGAATGACAGGCATGGAGACTGGCATGACAGGAATATAGACTGAGGGAATGGAGATAGGAATGGTGACCAAAACATTGGTGATAGAAATGGGCACAAGAATCATGATGGAGAGGCTTCAGTGAATAACCAGGGTGCTACACGACTCACGGATGCAGATAGACTAGGCATTCTGACTTTCAGGTTGAGGGACAAGATACCAGATAGGGATGCTACACAGTTGGAGTTTCAGGAAGAGATCTTTAGGGATTGGTAGGCTTCCAGCGAAGGGTTTAGAGTTGAAATGACTTTCAGAGACTACTCAGATCTTCGAATGAGACACAGACCTAGAGGGGGTAATAGACAATAGAACAATGAGCTACAGAAGAAGGTCATCAAGATGACCTTACCATATTTTGATGGTTCGGGAAAAACTTCAGCAAGAGCGTGGGTACAAAAGTTGGATAGTTACCTTCAGATCAGCAATGGGAAGGTGACTCTAGGACATGACCAGATCACATCTTATGTTGAGTTCATAGCCAGACTCATAGACAGGTTCGACAAGAAGGATCCTGAATTGCAGTTCAAGGAGCTAGTATAGTTGAGGTAGAGTGGATCAGTGGACTCGTACATTTCTGAGTTCCAGGATCTCTTAGTCATGGTTTCAGATATATCAGAGAGGTGGTTAATCATGCTCTTCGTTGATGGGTTGTTTGATCCTTTAAGAGGATGGGTGAAGGGTTTAGACCCTATGACATTGCAGGAGGCCATGAAGAAGGCCCGTGATATGGAATCGTCCGCATGGAGGAGCAAATTTTAGAGTAAGAACTTTCAGCATAGGAGAGATAAGGAGAGAGATAGGAGACCTTTCCATAGGGGCTCAGGAGACCAGCCATATAAGAGTTCTTCCAGGTTAGATAATGATCAGCTGGATGACCTCAGGAGGAAGAAGCTTTGTTTTCAATGCAAAGAGCCTTGGGATTCTAAGCACAAGTGTGCTGCCCAAGGGAAGGAAAAATAGATTGAGTACTTCTTAGTAGATGAGTCTGTGGAGTCAGACATGCATTCAGAGCAGCATACAGAGGATGATGATTTAGGGACAGATGTTGCATCTGAAGTACTAGATAAGGATAATGATACCTCCCTACCCATAGCCCACATTTCTAACATTCAGAGAGAAGGGTCGTTCAAGATCCAAGGAGTATTGGGTGGAAAGAGGTGCATTACCTTGCTAGATACAGGTGCCACTCATAACTTCATAGATGAGGGCTTGGTTGCTAAGAGGGGGTTACAAATAGAGGAGTTTGTGGGATTTAAGGTAAAGGTAGCCGATGGGTTTGTACTCACTTGCACTAGGAGGATTCCCAACTTGACGATCCAGCTGAACCATTATACTTGCTAGTTAGAGTTTTATGTGGTTAGCATGGGTGACATGGATGTTGTGCTGGGAATGAAATGGCTTCATGAGATAGGGTAGTTCACTATCAATTTGAGGACAATGGAAATGAAGTTTGAAGTGAACGGAGTTAAGCACATGCTCAGGGGAATTTCAGATGGTGGATTGAGAGTTGTTTCTCTCAAGAGAATGGAAAGATTGATTTTCCATGATCAGGTACAATGGGCAGCAAAGATATTGGTGATGCTTGAAATTGTTGAGCAGTAGAAATGTGAGTATCCACTTGACATACAAAGTCTTCTAACTAAACACACCAAAGTGTTTAGTAATATTCCACTAGGTAGACCGCCCGAAAGGGGTATCAAGCATGTGATCGAGTTGGAGGAGGGTAAAAAACCGGTGATCATCACACCATACGAGCACCCAAAGAAATCCAAAGATGAGATCAAGAAAGCTATCAAAGAGCTTCTTGCCATGGGACACATAAGACTGAGTAAGAGCCCATTTGCATTATCCATTGTGTTAGTAAAGATAAAGGATGGGACTCTTAGGATGTGCATTGATTACAGGGAACTCAAGAAGAAAACAATCAAGAACAGGTATCCCATACCCAAGATAGATGAGCTGATTGATGAGCTACACGGGGCCTGTTATTTCTCCAAGATAGACTTGAGGTTTGGATACCATCAGATTAGGGTCAAAGATGAGGATGTGGAGAAGACAACATTTAGGTGTCACTATGGGCACTTTGAGTTCCTAGTCATGCCATTTGGCTTGACTAATACACCAGCTACCTTGCAATCTTACATGAATAGAGTCTTCAGAGAGTAGTTGAGGAGGTTCGTCCTGATATTCTTTGATGATATCCTGATTTACAGCAAAACTTGGGAAGAGCATGTGAAACACATTGACACTGTGTTGAGTATTCTGGAGAGGGAATCCTTATATGCCAAGATGTCAAAGTGTGAGTTTGGGATGACCAAGTTGCTATACTTGGGTCACATCATCAGTGCTGGTAACATGAAGGTAGACCTAGAGAAAATTTGGGCAATAGTAGACTGGCCGCCACCAAAGAATCTTACTCAGCTGAAGGGATTCTTAGGTTTATGTGGATATTACAGTAGGTTCGTGAAGGGGTTTTCTCAGTCAGCTGCTCCCCTCACAGATTTGACTCGCAAGGATGCATTTAGTTGGATAGGGGGTACACAGGAGTGCTTTGACAGATTCAAATAGATTATGAGTACATGCCCTATATTGGCCATGCCAGATTTCAGCAAACCCTTCGAGTTGCAGTGTGATGCTTTAGGGGAAGGCATTGGTGTAGTAATTATATAGGATAAGCACCCCATAGCATTTGAGAGTAGAAACTTGAGGGGTGTGGAATGCAGCTATAGCATTTACGACAAGGAGATGTTAGCCATAATGCATGCATTGGCTAAGTTCAGACAATACCTTGTGGGCATTAAGTTCGTAGTCAAAATAAATCACAACAGTTTGAGGCATTTCCTTGGCTAGAAAGACTTAAATGAGAGGCAATAGAAGTGGGTCAGCAAGCTACAGGCCTACGACTTTGACATTGTGTATGTCAAAGGAAAGAAAAATGTTGTTGCTAATGCTCTATCTAGGAGGCCCCATTTATGTGCACTTGGAACCATTACAAATGATTAGAGGGAGATGATATCAGCTGAGTATGCAAAGGATGCATGGGCTATAGGAATAATTGATGGCACCTGGTGCAGGAGCACCAAGCTATCAAGATTTTATCTGATTTTCCCTAAGGTTGTCTTGTTCAGATAAGGTCTTTGAGACCATTTACATGTTATTAGGCTTGAAAGCCATATTTCTAAGGGACCATGTCCATTTTAGCTAGGGTCAATTTTGCATGTTTACTATAATCTTTTATATAAGCCTTTGTAGAGGCATTAGGACAGTTTTTAATTTTAATATTTGTTTAAGATAGTCATTAAAGTTTCCTTGTTGTAAGCCTTCTAAGGCATGTCTAGGTGTGTTTATGTGTTAAAAACCTTGTCCAAAGGTTAGTCAAGAGTTAAAAAGATTTCTAATCAAGAAAACAGTTTCAAGAAGACAGTTTCCATTTTAAAATAGCAATTAAAAAGCAAGAGAAATCGATGGTTTTGGAAATGAAAAACATTTTCTTGCATTGTAGGAGGCTGGTATGAATCCAAGGAAGATTGTATAGAATGAATACATTCAAGAGATTGTACGAAAATACCAAAAGAAGCTCTGTTTTATGGTTTTTCTGCTTTTTTCTATTTTTTCACTGTTTTTGCTACAGTACCCGCGATTGTACAGACTCACCAAAAGCTCTTAGCATATTGGATGGAAAGTAGATGGTGTTAGCTTTAATTTGAGTCTTGTGTGGGATCTTAACAATGCACTAGGTGGAAGATATGGCTATTTTCCCCAAAGCTGTTTTTTTCTGAATTTGCTGTTCACTTTTAAAAATCACTATTTTTCTGTAGTTTTCCGTACATGTACGGCACTAGCATGGCACAAATTTGTAATGAAAAGAAAGAGGTCTGAATAACCTTTGATCTGAACCTCGTTTGGAGTCTTGACTTGATGCTAGGTGAAAGTTATCAGTAGTTTTCCAAAAACTGTTCTTTTCAGAAATTGCTGTCTCCTTTCAAAAACTCACTATTTTCAGCAATAAACCGTACCTGTACGGCATGGTGGTGGATGAAGCTTGTGTTGGTTGGTTAGTAGGGGAAGTCATCTAGCCTTTCCAAGTTGTTTGAAGGTTTGACACCGAGTTAGGAGTGAGAAAACTGTTGGTTTGTAATAAGCTGCTCTAAAACATTGTTTAGGCTTCTTTTGACAGTCCCATGGATTTTTTTGTCATTACATTGGCATTTTTCTATTTTCACTCAATGGAATGGGTTAGATATTAATAAATGCATGGTCTTGAAAAGGATTGGAAGGGCAGGAGGATAGTTCGGATTGAGTTTGGCATGTAGATGACCCTACAGAAGCCTTATACTGGAAGATTGGGAGAGGACAGCAGCAACTAGGTAAATTTGGTGAGTTTGTTTACTTTGATAATGAGGCAGTAGGCATGTTAGGCATGTGATAGGTTTGGCATGCTACAATGAAGATGAATTTGTCTTGATAGAGATCACCATAAGGAGATTAGTGTGACTGCCCTTCTCATGGAGCAGAGAGATGCTATGAATGTCCTTTAAAGACTTTGACAAGGTTGCTGTCCTGTAGACCTTGTTTGGTGGGTTAGAGGGAGTCTTGTTAGGAATTAGACATCTTGGAAAGTGTAGATTGAAGTTATTGGGTCAGAGACCATGTGTTGGTCAAGTTGTGTAATGAAAGGATGTTAGTATCAAGTTGATTTGTTCAAGTTATGACAGTCTATGAATATTATTGTCCTGCTGTCCTAGATGCTCTGCATCAGCACCATCAAGGATGACAGGTATACAGTGGTAAATGACTTAATCATTTACAAGAATAGGATTTTCTTGGTGTCATATTCTTAGATGAAATAGAAGATTTTGAGGGCATTCCATGACTTGCCGATGGCAGGACACCCGGGGTACTTCAAAACTTATAGGTAGGTTAGAGAGAGGTTCACCTAGAAGGGCCTCAAGATGGAGGTGATGCAGTATGTGAGAGAGTGCTCGATATGTCAGTAGAACAAACAAGAGCACTCATTCCTATGAGGGTTATTGCAGCCCCTACCCATTCCTGAAAGGAAGTGGGATGGCATTTCTATGGACTTTATCACAGGTTTACCAAAAGTCCAAGGTAGGGATTGCATTTTTGTGGTAGTGGACGGACTGACAAAGTATGCACACTTCCTTGCCATCCCTACCACTTTTGCTGCAGCACAGGTTGCAGAATTGTTCTTTCGTGAGGTATTTTGACTCCATGGATTGCCTCAGAACATTGTTAGTGATAGGGACAGTAGTTTCCTCAGCAATTTTTGGCAGGAGCTCTTCAGGTTGACAGGGACAAAGCTCACACCCAGTACGAGTTATCACCCTTAGATAGATGGTCAGATAGATATAGTTAATAAATGGGTTGAAGGATACCTCTGAAACTATGTTTTAGGGCAGCAAAGGGCATGGGTTAAGTGGCTTCACATGAGAGAGTACTGTTACAATTCCACATACCACATGTCTATTCAGATGTCACCATTTATGGCCCTATAAGGGTATGAGGTACCAAGCTTTGTTGATTTGTTGTTTGGTGATAGCAGAGTACTGAAGGCCAAAGACCTTCTCCAGGAGAGTCAGGACATCATGAGGTCTTTGAAGGAGAACATATAGAAGGCCCAGAATCAGCAGAAGCAGTATGTAGATCAGTAGAGGACTGAGCGATCTTTTGTGGTCGATGACATGGTGTATTTCATGTTGCAACCTTATAGACAGTCCACTCTCAGGAAGAGTGGGGCAGAGAAGTTGAAGCCATGGTACTACGGACCTTTTCAGATCTCCAAGAAGATTGGAGAAGTGGCTTATGAGTTGGAGCTTCCAGCAGGTAGCAGGGTACATAATGTATTCCATGTATCTTGCCTCAAGAAGGTGTTAGGGCATAAGGTGATACCATCAACAGAGTTGCCTCCTCTTGATGAAGAGGGGAAGTTGATACTGGTACCTGAGGCTATAATTGATACTAGGGAACGTAATTTGAGGAGGAGGAACATTAGAGAGTACTTGGTTAAATGGAAGAACTTGCCTGTGGAGGATGCTACTTGGGAGAATGAGCAGATATTAGAGCATCCTGACTTTAGATTGCTTGAGGCAAGCAATCTTAGGGAAGGCGGACTATAATGTCCCCTTCTAGGCTCATGGTTAGTCCATCATAGAATTCTGGTGGACTAGCCGTTTGGTTCAGTGATGAAAAATGAAGAATTTAAAGGGTCACTTAAGTTACTTTTTGGAGCGCTCACTTTGGGAAATATTAAAAGTGAATTTTAAAAGAAAATTTTCCCTCCTAAAATGTAATGTCTCTCTTAGAGAGTTTAAAAGAGGGAAAGGTGTGTCATTTGAAAATATGCTTGCTTATGATATCTCCTTCTTTTGAGCTCTGCTAGAGTTTGCCATTCTGGGGGTTTGAGGATTCAAACTAGAGGCTTGTGGAGACGGAAACCTCCATAGGTAACAACATTCTATAGGTGTGCAATACCACCCAACGGTGCTTTGATGATGGATACATCCAGTATTCATCCTTGTGCTTCATTGGAGTTTATTTGATAGGATCTTGAGGGGTTATTGCTTTATCTTCTGAAGGTTATTTGTTTTAGTTGATGGTATTGAAGAGCTGAGGATTTTTGAGGAAATAACAGAGGTTTACAACTGATGTACACTACACATGCGGCCGCACCTCTCCTAGGTAGGCCGTACCACTTCTTGAGGCAGTCAAGAGCTTCCTTCTTGCTATTTCTCCTTCATAAAGGGTCGCCCAATTGAGACTATAGTAGCAAACTAATATCAGAGGATTTTCAGAGGGATTTCAGTGTGCATCATTGTTGTTCATCACTCCCAACAAAGGCTACCCGTCCCCAGGAGTGACATGGAACATTTTGACCTCTTCCTCTTTATGGGAAGTGTTTGTTTTGCATTGTGTGAGGCCTCCAATGCCTATTGCATTGTTGTTAACAATGAATGCTTGAAACTTTGTGATTCTTGATGATCTGGAGCAATATTGTAATTTCAAGTGACGGGTTTGGTAGTAGCCAAAAATTGAAGTTTCAAATCTGCATATGGGTATGCAATAGAACCTTTTTATTTGCTGATATATGAATTGGGTCTTTCATATTTCTCTTGTATTCATTGTATATTTTCTGGGTTTGCAATATATGTTATATTTTGTATGCTCCTGCAACACATCCATAGCAAAACTGAAAACCCCTTCTGCATTCTTCTATCTAGTCTTAAAGAACATAATAATAATAATAAAATAACACATAAAAAGATTTTAAAAATATACAAATAGGTACGACACATTACAGAAGTTTAGTACTTCGTGGTTGGGTGGAAAAAGTGCCTTAACCGCACTCTTGACCTCGATTTGCGGAAGACCATTGGGGTCATGGCAGTCCAGGAAAGAGATTATTATGCTATATGAATCATTATGGATGTATATATTTCATTGTATTACTCTTGTATGGCTTGCATAGACAATCTACAAATTGTATAATTACTTTCATTAATATAATTGATGTATTGATGCAATATCTTTTACTTATGACATTGAAACAGATGTAATGTAACACCTTATTTTGGTGTATGTAAATGATAATGTAACACTCTTTTAGTGTATGAAATTTGTACTGAATTCCAATTTTTATGTTGATTAGAGTTATTTGGGTTAGTTTATAGATCTACAATTAAGTGGTTTTGTTAATAGGTCTTCAGCGAACCTAACCTATTAAGTGTGAAGTTATGTGGAAGGTAAATAAGTTGTGCGGAGTTAGGTGGGAGCTATTTTAATTCAATGTTGGCCTATTTCAATTTGTTTCAAAGTTTGAATCTTGGCATGAAGCGTGTGTGTGTGAAGGTTTGGGGCCAACAAGTTCTATATGGCATGTTTTGCACGTTATGTAACCAATTAGGCCAACCTAATTGATGTTGTGAAAGAAGCAAATATATATGAAGGATTGTTTTTGGTGTTTTAATGAATGGATAGAATGAATTTGATTTGTATGATGTGACAAAGAGCCAATGGATGTGAATTGAGTGAATACAGAGCAGTGCGGTATTTCAGAACAGTGTGCTGAGTATTGTTCTATAACTTGAGCTTCATTGGAACTGTACTCCATGCATATGATAGATGCAATTATAATAGTTTAATTTAGGCAGTGAGCCACTGCTTCTATCTCTTTCTTTCAGGATAGTGAGTCCTTTGGTAGTGAGCCACATGTAGTGAGCATTCTTAGACAGTGAGTCCACCAATTGTATCAACCTTAACCAGTTTCCTTATTATTATATATTGTGACCTAATCCTCATCGTGGTTTTTCTCTTTTTGGGTTTTCCACATAAAAATCCTGGTGTTCATGTGTTATGAGTTGTGGTTGTATGTTTTATGCTTAATTTCCTTTACTACAATTTTATATGTTAAATGGGTTGAATGTTTGATGTATAAATGGTTTAAGAGAATACTAATTCACCCCCCCTCTCAGTATTCTAGGTGTTCAACAAACTTCATCTTCCAGAAGTTGATTCCTGACCTCCTCAAATTTTACATGATTGATTTCATCTATCTTTGAGTGAACATAAATTCTGACTTCCTTTGTATTAACGACATAAGATGGTATATGGGAAAATGTCCCTTTCATATCGACCTCTCTTGCCTTGAAAGAACACTTCTTATATTTAGGTCTAGGTTTTTCAAAAACATCAACCAGTTGCGGTGTCACCATCACAATTTCTTGGAATATAGAAACTAGGGTTTTAAAAGGTAGTAGTTTGATAAATACCTCTTTGTGCAAACCCTTAGATTTTGTCTTCAGCTCAAATTTTCCCAATGCTTTGATAGACTTCTTCTTAGCTCAGCTCTGGGGGTGAATACTTTGTTGCAAATGAAATTTGATTGTCCAAAAAAACTATAAGTATCCTGCATTTTCCCTAAAACTTCATAATCAATTCTCCTTTATTTGGTAGGTAAACTGTCGCAAGATTTCCCTGTGAACTCATAGAGACTCAAGGATTCTCTGCAAACCTCTACATTAGGTTGTTCTACTCCAGACAAATGGGAAAAGTATATTGTCTTGTCATATAAACATTCTCTCCAACCATTTTCATTTGTCTTGATTGTGTGAGTGGCTTTCTTTTGCAAAATGCCATGACTTCCAAAGGGGGAAGAAAGAGTATATCCTGATTATCTCCCCCTTACCTTATGTCTTAATTCAATTAGCAATGGAGTCCTCTACACTAGGTAGAGACACACATTCCTCCTTCTTTTAATTACCTTGCTCTATCTTTCTTCTCCATATCTTTTCCATTTCCTTCTTCTTCTGAGTTACAATTTCTTTTGTCTTCTTCTACTGCATAGATACTTTCTCAGAACTAGTCTTACAGAATCTTGCCTTATGTGCAAGATTATTACACTTGTAGAAAATAACATTATATTCGAGAGTCATACTATTCCTCCTTACCTTGATTCTACACTCAACAACCTTATGGCCAAACTTATTGCATGCATAACAATACCCATAAAAGGAATGAGAGATCATAGCATTATGTCTTGTAGTCACAAATGATTTTTTCTTTATGTGGTCATTTCTTCTTGCCATGGTTCTGTAATCAATAGCTTTATGACCAAACTTACAACAAGAATAACAGTAACCATTAAAGGATTGAGAGAACTTGGGATAGGTAGCCTATTTAAGAGACTTCTTGAAAGCTTCCTTGACACGTATGAAGTCATTATTTATCTCCTGAACCTCTTCTTTAGATTCTTTAGAATATGATTCTCCCTTCTCACTTTCAAACATGATCTTTTCAATTCCAAAGAAGTCTTCAGGCACATCTGTCTTTGATTTCAGACCTTTCTTAAATCCAATTCCATCCTTATTCTTAAGTGGTCTTTGACAACTGATTATTTCATCAAGGTTGTTGGTGCTTTTCTAATGTTTTAGACCTCTATCTATTTGTCCCTTTGCCTTTTCCAATTCTTTCTCTAAAGAGACAACTTATCCTTCAATTTTGGAGCATTTAACTAATTTGTCATTTAGCTTTAAATTTAGGCAATTTGCAATCTTCTTACTTTATTCAATTTGAACTTTAAACTTTGCAATTTTATCCTTTGATTTGGTGAGCCTGATCTTGTAGTCTTCATTTACACTTCTTGCATCATCCAAATCTTCTAGGGAAGAAATGAGTTCTCCTTCATAATCAAATACACAATCTTTAGGATTGTAGGTTGTCATATTTATATCACTTGGAGGATTCTTCCTAATGAATCTTACTTCTATTACCATTTGTTCCACACCAAGATCTATCTCAGCTGTTAGGCTGCATCCAAGGAACCTTGCTCTGATACCAATTGTTGAACACACAAAAGTACTGATAGGGGGGGTGAATCAGTACTTAATCAGATTACCTTATTTTTTTTTAGCATTCAAACTAATGTGACCATTCAAAACATGATAGATGTAGGAACAATAACACACAACCATAACACCATATTTACATGAAAAACCCAAGAAGGGAAAAACCACAGCGAGCAAGATGCTTGGATCTATTCTCTAAATCTAGCCTTGCAAATAAAGATAAAATAGGATTATAATATTATTTATGGGCTACAACTTGAAGAAAGCTACAACTCTTTGATCAGTTTAAACATTTACAAAGCATATTATAGAATGCTGATCACTTCAGCGTCTGTACTACTATCTGTCTTCCTTATAACAACAATATAGACCTCCACAACATCAAAAAATATTCAAGTTCTAATTCTACTTTATCATTGTAGAGCTCACAATATCTTTTGCATTTATATTATATTACTTGAGCTGATCCTGGGCACTTTTCATCATCATATCTGCTTTTTCTACAAATATATTTTCACAATATTAACTCTTTCTTCTTGTTTATGAACTTAACTTCTTTCAACAACTTTTATTCTTTATATATATCTTCTACAAGCATCAAAGTCCCTTTCCTTGGTCAACCAAGATGAAGCATGTAGTGGCCATACCAGTCGGCTCCCAATCATATGTAGTAAGCAAAATTCCAATGCGATTCAAGAATAATGAATAATCAAGTCCTATCCGGCCTTGACACACCCTTCCTAGCTAGCACACATCCATTACACTCAACAAGTCTTTATTATCCACCATGTCAGCACCTCGGCAATTACCCATCCTTGTACTTGACTCCAGACATAATACGATACTAGAGAAGACAAAATTACATTATGCGGACCACTTGTTGACTATTATGTGACTTGTAAAACATTCTTGTATACTTCTCTTGTTATCTCAAGATGTTTCATTATAGCACATACACTAGGTCTCTGATGTTGGTATCCTTAGAAGCTTCTGCTTGCTTAGTCTTTAGATAAGGCTATGAAGAGAATACTTGCGGTGAACACAATTATTTGAAACTTGATTATCACATACCTCCCAATCATAAGAACTTGTTATTCAATCAGCAGGACCAATTATCATTGTGCAGTATATTGGGGTAACATTAAGTTTCATCTTCTATTTGTACTACTCAACACCAAGGCATTTCTTCAAAGAAACATCTTCTATACATATCATTGCTTGAGACTTGAAATGTGAATACTTGTTACTCATGTCTACTTGTCCTCCAAATTGCATCCTCATATCTTCATCTATGAAGAAATGCAGAGCATTCTTAGGTCATTCTATATCTGTATTCTCTTAGTTTCTTTACTATCTTCATTCTCCTATCTCCCAAACACTTTGTGGTAAGAATTGTTGTCTCAAATTTGAAACACTAATACCTGAGAGTAATACCTATCCATCTGTCCTATTCCCAGGCTCATATATCTAGATGTTGTAGAGTGTGGTAATTCTTCCAAGCCTATAGCATCTTTCCTGACATACACTATACTTAACCAATTCTTCTTCAAGTTTTTACAACTTTATCCATTAGGTCTCAATCATCATGTGTTCATGTTATAATCATGCAGCAAAAACCCAACTACTAATCATAGACTTCAAACATAAGTATATCAAGACTATAGACTTACATATGAACTTAAGTAGATAAGGTATGACTATGTATAGATGATACTAATCCATCTCCTTTACTTCACAATATCCATATCATCATTCTCAGTCTACTCCTCTAAGTACATCTGCACATATTCATCTCATAATGCTTATTTGGCTATCTTCATTGATCATCATACTACTCATCATACTATTGCAATCTCCTTGCCATCACATGTACTTTTTTTCCACTCTGCATCACTTCATACCACTGTTGACATCAATGACAACCTATATGCAACAAACTCATGGTGTGGGACCCTTCCCCTTTGGTTCCTCAATCTTTGGTGGCATCCTCTATTCCTCTAGCCCCTTCAGTGGCTAGAGGAAGGCAACCCATATTAAGAGACCCTCCTTTGAAAATACTCCAACCATTGGTGGCTCCTTCTATTTCTCTGCCTGCTACTACAACAACAAAAGAAAAAGAGCCCATGTTGGTAGTCTCCCCAGTTCCTCCTTTGGATGCTCTGAGCTACTCTAGATGTAAACAACTTGTAAGAGATCATAAGTGTCATCATTGTACTATATCTTGTGACCATGTGACCAATGAGTAACCCCTTCCCTCTCCTGTGCAGCTGACCCCTGATTCCACTCCACCACTTTAGCATGATTCTCTCTCATCTCCCACTTATAGCTCTTCACCAATCTACCCAAACATCAGCATTGCACCTAGTACCACCATCTTAGAGCCAATCCCATTGCAACATACCTAACACTAGGTATTCCCTGATGTCTTGCGTCCTACTACCATAGACATGGACATTCCACCATAGATGCCTAAATGCAAGCGTGATAATTATCCTACCCCATGCTTTTGCAAGTCCAAGTGCATGCCACTCTTGGCACTACTGAGTCCTTCCACTTCATCTATTCATGTTGTGGAGACCTTTTCTCCACTAGTGGACACCAATTCTCACAATCCTACTTTAGCATTGGCTAACCACCGATTGTCATCTATTCTGATAATGACGTAGATCCATCTGCCCCCAAGAAAGATCTATTTGAGTCCTTAGAACAAATACAATCCTTGTCCTTGATCTTCAAATGATCAATGGACCTCACCTTTGGTGAGTTACACTAGGATCCTCCCTTGGATGTTGATCCTCTATGTGATGAACTAGGTGTTGTGCCCAGTACTGCCCTTAATATGGTCCCTCTAGTGGCCTATCCTCCATCCCTATATAATGAGTGAGAGTGAGAGGTAAATGACTTGATAGAGCCTAATCCTTGAGTGTAGTCCTTTAGTTCATCTATTTTCATTTATGGTTTGCTTGTGTGTTTTGTAATCCCTGTATATGAGTATGACATGATTGTTTGTTTGTTAGCTCTCCCTAGATGACCCTTGATGCCCTTGTAGGCACATGGATATAGGGGAACAAAAATGTCGTGACATTTCTTCTATATGTTTCTAAATTCTTCTCTATGTTGTACTTGAAATTTTCCACATGTTGGAAATGATGTAAAGCATTGGATGATTTAACATCCTTCCATGTTGATCCAAAATTTTTTATTTATCTTCTTATGACATTCTTCCTCTATATTCATAGATCTACATGCTTAAGAGGATGATGACAATTAAAAAAAATCAAGTACAAATAATTCACAAAATCAATTACAAAAGTTCTCACACACAAATCATGCTATATATTGTACTAATTATAAAGCACATAGATCCCTTTGTGTTTATTGATTAATGTTACTTGTCTCATGTGTGACACCTTGTTGCATTTCTTGGCATCATGCCATGCTTACACAAACCATTGTGTATCATGCTTGCAATAGTGCCTTCATTGTCTTGCTTGGGGGAAACCCCTTCATGACATAACTCTCTCAAACATATCCTTTAGGCATATGCTTCCTAAAATCTCTCATGCCTTTTTATTCCCTCTTTTACCTTAAAATAAATTGCTCCTCTAGGATGTAAGCAATTATTTTAAGGTGGGGGCATACATTTGCTATCTCTCAAACTTAATCACACACCATTATGATGGTATGCTATTTGCAACACTTTTTATATCATTTGTGGTCCTAAGAAAATACACTTGTTTAGATTGACCACCTATATCAGAATTACCTAGAAAATAATAGACTTTGCTCGTCATGTAATTTTTGATATTGTTTGATATGTAGTTCACCAAACAAAGCAATGCTAATCTGTGATGCTTCATTTTCTATCAACACTTTCCCATAAGCCACCTAGTAAAAAATATAACTTACTAGCCTTAGTGACTTATGGAAGCTTTTTAGTATGGTTCCTAAAAAGCAATGAACTTTACTAGCTTTAGAACTATACCCTTCTATTCTTCCTTCTTTGTGGGTCTGTATTAGATTAGTGTGCATTAGGCTACATTATTTGTTAACCACAAGGGTTTTGACAAATAGTGTTTGGCCTAATCCGCCTTTTTATTAGCTTTATATTTATATATGTATGCATGTATGTTTGACATTTGTTCCATGTGCAAATTTTTTGGCCTAACATTGTGGTTTTGTAGAATCCTAAGTTGTAGGCTTCATCCCTCTCACTTAGCGACACTCTGCATCCTCTAGAGTAGCCACAAGGAGAAAAGCTTTGCTCTCCTTTTTCTCATGTTGTCTACTTTATCTTGCATATGCCTGTAGATCCATATGCCTACTAAAGTCAGAGCTAAATTTAGCATCATAAATTGTGTTCACTCACAATTTCATGCTTTATTTGGTACTCACCTTAGTGCCTACTCCCTTTGTGTGCCTTCCAAATGCTTCTTTGATCCTTTCTGCTGCCATACCCTAAAACTGTAAAAGTTTCTTAGCCTTGGTAGTGTCTTGAGTGATCTAGCCTCTTTTAGAATTAAAGTTACATGGACAAAAGGACTAAGAGTGGATGTATACACCAAGTGCTAGCATCCTGATAGCATTTTCCAGTTCAACAAGCATTTAAGAAGGTGTGTTTTTTTTCTTGTGTGGCACTCCAAGATTTTCCTAATGCTTATCCACGCCCAAATGGCTCGCCCAACTTTTTCATCTCTTCTCTTCTATAAAACCTTTTTTCTTTGCCATTCAAAGCATCAAATCTTTTATATAGTGAAGCTCTACCAAAATAACTATCAAACTATCATTTTGCATGTATCTCTGTCATTGCATGCTCACTTTTTATTGTAGGTTATTGAGAATCATCCATTGATGTGATTCACACATGTACTTTGTACTATTCAAGAAGTTATTATTTTGAGATTGCTATCATTTGGAACCAAGCTCCTCTTGTACCTTTATGTGATAGTCTTCCAAAGAGACTCTTGTAATCTCTTTATGTATTTCATTTAGATTAACATTTATATTGTCATTGAATCTCATTTCATTATTGCAATCTCATTTTTAAGTGTTTGCTACAATCTTTGACATAGTTAAGATTTAGAACACACACTATTTCATCTATTTGGTTGTTGTTGAGGTGGGAACACCAAAGATGGGGTTTGACTGAGGAAAACCTCTATACAACCCAACAATTTGCTTCTATTTGTGATTACAGGTTATGTGAGAAAATGATTTGAAACACATGAGTGTTTGCGCTTCTTTTTCCCTTTCTTGTCAATCTCACAATTTCATCATTCTCATATCATTCTTATGTTTTTCCTTCATCCATTGATTCTGTGTACTAATATTCACATTTATTGTCAATAGGACTCATCAAAATCTATACAAGTACTGTACAAATCAGAGCTTTTATATTTTGACACCGTACGGACTACAACACCTACTAGAGACATTTGTATCATGCACTATCATCCTAGGCAATGAGGATACCCACTTGGTGAAAAGTTCTCTATGCTCAATAATTTTCATTTCTGTACTCATTGCTGTGATTTTCTATTTTATCTCTGCATTTCCCCTGCTTCTCTCAAGTTTAGTTTAGTTTAGTTCATTTTAGTTAGTATTGTTTAATCATTAAATTTTGATTGCAATGAAAGGGCATAGTTCACATAGTCTTACTCTTCTTGATTGGATAGTAGTAAGACAAAACACCTTCGTTGGTTAGTACCCTAATGTTCAATAGTAATTAGTTAGATAATTAAAAGATACTTTGGTTAGAATCAAAATTTCTATTAAACATGAACCTCATTAATCCAGCACATCAAAGAACATCTACAGTAGTGAGGAGTTGATTGTAAGGAACAATATGCTCTTTTCTTCATCTAGAAGGCAATATCTATTAGATTCAAGATAGTCGTAGGTAGTGTAGTCACTTTTAAGCCAATTTTCAACACGATTTTGAATCTCAATCATGTATGGGAACATGTAGGTGAAGCAACTAATGATTATAGATTATTAGACACCTCCGAATACTAAAGGAAGAAGGAGTTTCAAAGTTTTGTCTTCCCTCCACCAGATGAAGAGAAGTGTACGAGTTAGTATGAATGGAATTATAAAGTAAATGAAGAGATTCTTGAATACATGAAGGAAAAAAGATATAGTCTAAATTATACTTTTTTATACAATTTATCTAGCTTCTTGTAAGCTTAAAATGGGTCTCAAAAAGAAAAATCTTTAGAAAGGGAAGTTATTTTACAGCCTCAGTGAATGGACATGTTCTCATTCTACCATTGCCTTTCTAATTAGGTTGCAATATGCAACATTAGATTTTGTTTTATCCCAGCTTTTAAATAAAGCCAAAAATAAAAGGCAAGCTATGAGTACCTTGTTTTCTATTTTATGTCCTAGTCAGCTAATGAATCACCTGATATTTTCTAAATAAGTGCATTGTGTGCATGGCAGTTTCTCGCAAAATTTTGTTATAAATGGTTAAGCCTACCAAAGCACCATGTGTCAAGCCTTTGTAATGACAAGACCTTTGCCGAGCCTAGAAGATCTCTGAGATGACAATGTAACTACCCAAAGATATGGTATTAATACATTGGAAACACTGTAGATATAGCCATCATTCTAAAAATAACCAAGAATAGGGATGAGACATTTAGAGAATATAGAATGATGCCTTTAGGTGTATAAAGCAACATTAAAAGTACTAGACATTAATGAGTCTAACAAATAAATAAAAATTTCCATGGATTTTCCCCCCTCTATAAATCTCAACTAAAGCTCATTGAAGAATTTTATATTGAAAATTCATTAGAGCTCTATCATTTATGCATCTTCAAGCTTTAATTGTTTCCACGTGACAAATTACCCATTCTTTTCAAATAAATATTTAGCAGAATAGGTAGTTGTATAAGAGGGGAATGATGGATCCTTTGAAGGAAAAGGAAGAAGGGTCTCCACATAGAAAAAAGTTTCCTCCAAAAGTGCTTGTCCCTCCTCAGGTCCTATTGGCTAGCAAGGCCTATGCATTTGCACTAGTACCCTTGAGATAGAATGTTCTCCAAGTAAAGTGATTGGAAGGAAGGAGGCACATAAACTCATCTCTTCTTCTTGACCCAGCTGATAAAGTTTTTGACACAAAACTTTCTAAGCCTGCTAAAACTTTAAGGGAAGGTGTACATGCTCAGATGTGCCGAAAGTTAAGAAACAAGGAGGTAGAAACCGTTAGAATTTGAATCTAGAGCTCAACCCTGGCCCAATACATGGTCCCAAACATTCATTCCTACTATGAGATATTTGAAGTAGTAGCCAGATGTTATGATTCCAAAATAGGGATAATTCAAGGGAAGACACTTGTTTCCCCCAAATTTTAAAATTTTGGTTCACTTCTTTTTTCCCCATATCTTTGAGTCATACTTCCATGTCTTGGTCCATTTTCTTCTCTATCAAAAAATTGTTCCATTTTTGAACTCAAAAGTTTTAGACCTTTTTTTGGCTTATAATGCCCTATCAACAAATTTGCCCTTTTCTAAACTTTGGAATCTTATTGCTATTATACCTTATCAGTAAATTTGAATTTTCACAAACTTGTCTTATTCCTTTGTTTTATCAGGAAATATCCCAATCGACGAACTTGTTAGAAAACAATCGAGTTCATGAACTTTATCGACAAAAGTTTGAGTTCTCAAACCTTTGTTTTTCTTGACAATTCTTCATGGTCTACCTTTGTCTTAGTCGGCCTTTCTTGATTTTCACAAACTTTTAGTTTTGGTTCGTAACTTAGGGTTTTTCCTGATTTGCCAATTTCCTGATAAGTCAACTTGGTATGTCTTTTATTGGCTACCTTTTCCTTTTACTAAGTAAATTTTTGGTTCTCAAGTTTTGTTTTTCTTCAGTTTCCCGATAAGCTGATAGCTGTCATCCTCTCAAGTATCCTGCCTATAAAAGAAAGAATATTCTAGGCTTATAGGCTAATTCTATAAAGTTCATGGATATTATATTTTCCCGACTATGGTGACACCTTCCAAAGCTTGGTTTGTGATAGGATGAAACTACTGATAGAGTGATGGACACTTATAATCGGGTATGCTAGAGGTTCGTGAAAGTCATTTTTCACTGACTAAAGGGAGGCACAGACTTAAAGTAAGTTTGCAAAATAAAAAGTTTGTCGATAAGTAATGGGAGCTTATAGTTGGGCATACAGAAGGTTTGCAAAAGTTACTTTTGCCTACTAAACAAAGGCAGTGTTCAAAATGAAGTTCGTAATATAAAGTTTTTGCTAATAACTGAGTTTTGAGAAAGCAAATTTTTTTGATAAAGGGAAATGTGATTTTGTCAAAAGCACTTTAGTAAGAAAGGGGTAGCATTTATTGCAAGGGGTATGAAATATCTTAACCCATCCTCATTACCTTATAAACAAAAAGTCTTCATCATAAGTGTCATTTGCTATTGTTACTTGAGGAAGTGCCTCAGGAGTTAACTGTAACTAGCTTATCCATCCTCTTCCTGTAAAGCATCGCTGTCAAGGTAAGTTTCTACTACCTTCTCTTCACTTTGAAAGGATTATTGCTAGCTAACTAAGTCTGGGGGTATGTTTTGAATTTCTCCCATTGTTTATGACTTGCCAAACCCTAGTTTTCTCTGCCATCCATCATAGCTTCCCTTTACTCAACGTGAGTTTACCCTGCTTAACCCTAGTTGAGAATTCTACTCATGGTTGCTCGGGTTAGTTAAGATGAAATACAAATATAAGGGGTTAGATATTTCTTTTATTATCAGCAATAAATTATTTGGAGTTAGAGGTATTGACCTATGGCTCATCAACTTCCATGAGTTTTGGCTTAGGATGAATGCTAACCCTAGGTCTACTATTGCTTAAAAAACCTTTGATAGTGGATTGGTACATTTCAGAAGTTTTACCCCGGTAGTAAAATGCCCAGACTTGATAATGTCTTGCATTCAGAATTATGATGTGGATGCAAGAGAAATCAAAACTATTAGTGGCCAAGTAATTATGTGATTGAATACAGACTCCATTGCTGATAGATTGGGCTTACCTGTTGATGAAGAATATGCAGATATAACACGGGAGAGGGCCACAAATTTTTACTTGGATGGGGTGAAGAAATGTAAGGACATAATAGCCACTACCTGGTTAAAAAAAGAGAAAAAGAGAGGCTCCCAATTACCTAAGAATCTGGTTAGGGGTCATTTCAATGATGAAATTTTAGACATTATCACCCTATTGCATAGAGTGATGGGAAGTAGAGACTATGATGAGTTTGAAAATTAGACGTGTCAATATATTCTAGTAAGTTATACAGGAAAACAATACATTGATTGGTCCCAACTAATAAATGACCAACTACATGATCAGTTAATAAATTTTCACAATAAGAAGAGGTTTCACATGTCTTCATTCTTGATTTATTTATTGGCAACCATACAACCAAATTGGCTAGGTTTATAGGTAGCAGGTCCAATGACTCCAGAAACAAAAGTAAATGATTATTTTCCCCCCAATTACAAGAGGAGAATGGAAACAAGGTGTATAGAAGAGTGAATGATGCTTTCTTGATGCTTGTGGTCAAAAGGATTTGGGAGAATTCTGAGGTTAGAATTTCAACCAAAGCTGCCAATTGGGTGATGGGATTTCGTAGTTACTTTATTCAATATGATAAGTTTACGTATATCTGGATTGGAGGTTTTGAATTTCCCCCACTCAAATTGCCAAGATATGCTTTAGATTGCATAATATTTCTAGAAGTGTGTAGACAAGCTTATTTGGCAGGGAAAAGGTATTATGATGCTAAGAAGAGAGGATACCCCTTTCCACTTAAGTTGACTCACTATACATGTTCTAAGCCTAAAGATACCAAAAATGTAGATAGATTGTTGAATCACTTTTAGTTTCAATCTTATCTCTTTAGGAGTAATTTTGATAGTAAATATTTTGCTAAGAATAAGTTTTACTTTCCTATGTTGAGAAACCATATACCTCATTTAGAAGATTTTTGGGTTGACTATGTTGACGAATATGAAGTCATAAGAAGAGACTGATCAAGACTGACCCTTGAACAAATGAGGATTTATAGGCATGGTTGAGAAATTCCTAATATAGTTGATAACTATTTTGATGTGGTTGACCCTGCCTTTGCTGCTGAGAATTTCAAGCCTTTACCTGATGTTGATTGGGGTGTAAATGAAATATCTGATCTTAAAAATAGAACTTATTATGTATTGCATATAAGTCAAGCATGGCTACAATCTAAATTGAATAGTGGTGGTGTAGGTTCTCCTTCCCACAAGGAGCTAGTCATAGAAATACCACCGATTTCTATAAACACTCTTGACCATGGTAACCCTTCTTTTGTTCAAGACACCATGCTATAGCTTTCGGTTATAGGACAAAGTTGGGTAGATGGACCTAAAAAGAAGGAAAATTTGAAAGATTCAGATGGAGGAAATATTCAAATACCTAAAAAGTAACCGAAGGTCAAGAAATGCCTTAACCCACAAACAGATAAGATATTAGAGGCACCAAAACAAGAAAAATAGAGTGGAAAGGATGAGGAAGTTGCATCAAATGTAAAATAGAGTGGAAACCCCCCTCACATTTTTTAGGATGGGTGATTTCAAACTCCCTCTCCCCCTCAACAACACTTGGTAGCAGTGGATGGTACCCCTAAGGTTGACATGGTCTCTCAAAAGGATACAGGTGACTGCTCTATGACAACCACCCCAGCTTAGTTGAAAAAAAATAGTTGTCTAAACAAAAGAAGATATTCCCAAATTATTGACACTAAATTTGATGCAGTAGCTAGACTACTCAAGTTGGAATCCACTCCAAAGAAGGCCAAAAGAATGTCTAGATTAATGGTAGACCTAGTCTCTAAGCATAGATATGTGGAAATAGTAGAGCCAATGGTAGATAAAGAAATGAAAGACATATAGACAAATGAATTTCAGGTGAGCACTATAGATTTGGGACCACCTTCAGGTTAATGTGACATACATAATGCAAAGTTATCAATTGACATCTTAGCCGCTAGATTAAAAAGAAAAGAGGAGAATGAGGTCTTAGAAGATCAAGTACATATTCTGACTTCATATGTTAAATCCATTGTTGATACTAATTCTTAGCCCTTGGATGCTACTACTGGTATTCCTAAAGGTTTGACTACAGAGGTATTTGATCAGAATAACAAGTATAAATATCTTGGGAATGCAGTAGAGGAATGAGTTGGAAAGATGATATTTGATGACCTTTACTTTATTCATGGTGTTTTCACTCTTCATGGTAAGATATCTGATAAACAAACAGAAATTCTAAATGATTTAAAGCCAATGAAGAAGGAACAGAAGATGCTAAGTGTAGCCAAGAACAACTTTTTTTCTATGGCTAAGTTGGATTCTAGTATTTTTGTTATAGAAAAGGTCATTGAGAAACCAAAAGATAGTGAATCAGTGAAGTGGTTAGTTGTTGTGGACTGGAAGTTGTACATGGAGAAATAATGTACAAATGACTTAAAGAACATGGCCAAGAATAATATGTCCTACATGCTTGATCTCCATACTGCTTTTGTATCCCTAGGGGTTGACCTTTGGGATGAGACTGAATCTAATTTGTTGGGGCTAGACACTATTAAACAGGGTTTTAAAGAATTGTTGACCGAAGAGTTGAAAGTGAAGGAAGATGCCAAAGTAAATGCTATAGAACAGCTCACCAATATATCTGCTTATTTATCTAGTTTCAAAAAGGACCTTGTTGAGATGGAAAGAAAGAGGGGAGAAGCTAGCAGTGTATTACAAAAGTGGAGGAAAAGATTAGCAATTACAACCAATGCATCACATAAAGTTGAGAATGAGGCAGATAACAAGACTCTAGATGGACTAGAAGGATCTGACTCTATAGAAGACGAAGACAATGAAATAGTTTCATAGCTACTTTTTAGATTTTATGATTTGTTGTATTGCAACTCTTTATTATACGAGATTAATTCTCGTTTAATATTTCTCATGGAGTTTGTTTTATTATGTATTGTTGGTTGCATAATTGTTATACGAGAAAAGTTAGTTCTACTCTTTTCACTATATATTATACGTGGAAAGAAGTAGAAGGGATCTTTTTAGCAAAATTTACTTTTCAAAACTAGATCCAAATATTTCTTTTGGGGGAAGTAAGGGGGATATTTTGAGGCAGTGTATGAGATTGATTGAATTCATAAATATCAGAGGAAGGTTGGCAGCGGGTTAATTGTCTCTCTTAGTATTTATCATTTATTCTTCGAATGTTGAATATGTGATGTGTTGAATCTTTATATCTACATTACATTGTGTGGAGTATTGATAACCTGCTTCTATACAAAATTATTTTCAATTTGCGTGTCTCCTTTCTTATGTTGGGTTTGATGCAAGGGTGGTATTGACATTACAATAGACTGATCATTGGTTTTCTTTCATTCTTATGTCTAGAGGGAGATCGGTTAAATTATGTATGAATAAAATTCCTACCTATAATATAGTATGTATTGTGATTTAATTAGATTTCATATTTAAGTGTAGATGCCTTTCATGATTTTTGGTTAAAAGTGCAATACAAAATCTTTCAAATTCTCATAAGAAGGGAATTGTACCTTCTAAAATTTTTAGAGGGCAATTTATAAGAACAAATTGTCCAACTGTTAGTAAGTTTGTTATTGCCAATAGGGAAAGTCTATTAAAACAAGTAGTTGTAAATCTATTTACTAACAACACTATAGGTAGAGATGTCTACAACTGCCATAAAAAGCATGCTAAAAATTGAATATGATCCTACGATCCTTTTATACAATTTCAATAATTTGCAAACTATTTGGGATACCAAGGTTAACCAACTAAGTCTATTGAACAAAGAACTAAAGAAGGAGGAGGGAAACACGGTGATGCCACCCATTCCCATAGTTCTACCTAAGTTTAGAGCTAATGTATATGACACCTGTTCCATGACAGCCTTCCTTTTCAGCTTAGATAATGACTAGAGCATCTACAAGTATTAGCTAGGAGCCCCCCACAAGCTTGAGACTATATCCAAACACTAAGCTTTTAATATTGATTTTTAGAATCCACTGCTAATAAGCTCAGTTTCTGATTGGGTAACCTCCATAATCAACAAATATTAAGATATTCTGAGCATTTTTGCTTCACCTAATCCTGTTTCAAAACCCTTTCTTTTTTCAGTCATACATGTACCTCAACACATTTGATGTCTTGGTGGATGCTCAGAAGGTTGTTTCTATCTTAGCCTGGACTCATATTCTTTTAGAAACCTCTAACTTCCATGAAATTGTTGAATGCTTTCTTGCACTGGTCCTCATAAATCTCAATCAAAAGGACATCACCTATCAGATGATTGATACACAAATGAACCTTTTGGCCAATAGTGGGATCATGACTGGTTCTTTGGTTCTCATTATTTAATGATCTGAGTGCATGGGTTCAAAGGATAAGTTTTCAGAATACTGTTTGATCAGGAAAAGGGAGACTTAACTTAAGAGGTTAAACTAGATCAAACCCTCTTCTATAAACATTGGAGCACAAATCAAGTTTGGCTTCTACCTTTGAAGGAGAGCTAAACTACAAGGGTTTTGTCCCTTTGTTATATAAAAGAGTGTCAACCAAACTAGATCAAAGCATGTAACCCTAAGTGAGTAATATTAACCACTAAATGACTGTCAGAAGTAGATATAGAAATTCTAAAATGATAGCAGAGATCAGGGAATAGAGGAGAATCAGAACCTAAGTTTAGGAGCAGATGAGTATCAGGACACTACATGCCCTAGATTCAAATTAGGGTTTTGTAGAATGTCAAGATCTAGGTGCCTTCACTTGTGTGACTTCCTCCTTCCTATCACTTGTTGTTGTTTGATTCCTCCAAATGTGACCACACAAACAAGAAGGGAAAAGGTTGTGCTGTGTTTAGGGGCTTGCCGTAGTCAAACCCCATGTTGGTGTTTCCACATCCACTATAATAATGATTAGAGATCCAAGAGTGCATGCCCTAGGAGGGCAGTGACAAGATCTATAATAAATGATGAAAGAATGAATTTAAATGATAAGGTTACCACATGATATAAAACCCAGGTTGGAGTAGGTGACTCAAGACCATGCACCAACAAGGAGATAGAGAATGAAGAATTGAAATTTCTTCAAGACCTACAAACAAGCATCATAACATCCACACAAAGAGCTTTTCCATCCATGAAGAACACTTGAGCACAGGAGATCAATTCATCAAAGCTTAAGGTAAGTACTTCTAATCTTCTTCTAACAAGCTAGGTGTAAAATGAATAACAAAACTCCTTATATGGTTTCCCACTCACTAACAATGAATAAAACCAAATAGGGCCAACAAGAGTAAGCCAAGGATGTGTTCTAAGATAACACCACAAAAATAGGGTTAGGGATAACATCTGGGACTAGGGTGCTAGGTGCCCTAGTCCTTTAGCCCCACAAATTCTAGAGATTGTTAAATGAGGTGGGCTTAGACTAGTCCTAAGTTTATTTTATCAGGTTATTCATGAAGATCGAGATTTAATTATTTATTGTTCAAAAAGGTGTTAAAATAGGTCTTGATTAGCAAGGGTAAACATTTTACTCTATAACATTTTGCCCCCACTTTAGTGTGGGTACAAACTTATATTTGAACTCACACTAAAGTAAGGAGAAGATAGATTTCCAACATGAAAACATACAATCCCAAAGAATTCCACCAAGTTGTGGACTAGAGTAGCCCCCAAGCTTAGGATTATAAGGTTGCAAACATGCAAGACATTGTAACATAATTCACACATACATGGAGTACTATAATCATATATAAGGAAATACACGTGAGAGACACATAATACACAAAGGTAATACATGCCATACACAATGCATACACACTTGACATGAAGCATACACATAAGGCATAAAGTATACATGGAAAACATGGTGAAGACACACAAAACACATGGAATCATTAAGAGAATTCAAGTTCAAACAATATATCACACAAACAATCATGGAAACAAACACACAAGCAACATGAATTTGACACTAGCTTTCTCTATCACTAGGGGTCATCTGAAGAGAAGTGCTCTCATGGATCACGGAGTAGTAAGGACCGTTGAATTACTAAGTGACCATGACAAGTCACATGAAGCACATGGGATAGAAAACTTTGTTATAGTAGGTGGCTCATGGACCAACAACAAAATAAAAACATCACGGGCTAATGAGGACTGTTGAATCACTAGGTGAGTTCCATGTAAATCATAATTAAGAAGTGTATAATCAAAAGAGCATAACACAATGTATGCCGCCACCTTAAAGTCATTGCTTACTTCCATGGAGAGCAATTTATTTAAGATAGAAATAAAATATAAGACAGGCATGACAAATTTCTAGAAGCACATGCCCACATGATATGTGTTCCCAAAAGGTACATCGCAACAAGGGGTTGCACCCAAAAAAGACAAACCAAGGCAATACTGCAAGCATGATACAAAATGGCTTGTGTAGTCATGCTATGATGCTGCGTAGAGCAACAAGGTACCACATAAATCAAATCATACAAGTAATATCAAGTCAGAGTGCATAATATAGAGTAATAACATAAAGGGATCTACCTAATTGGTGTTAGGGTGAGTGCAAGATCATGATGGGCCAAATAGTGGCAATGGAGAAAAAACTTGTTGGATGAAAAAGTGCTAACATTTAGACTAATTTTTGGATTTGGATGGAATGAATGTTAATATTTCTAGCTCAAATATGGATTCCCTCCAAAAATGCCTTAGGATTACCTCATATTTAGGCATGTGGGAGTCATAAAACTTGCCAAAGAAACTTGCAAAACCACCCATTTGGTGTTATCCTAAAATTTTCCATAATTTCATCCTTGAAGCTGACATAATTTTTTGTAACTAAATTTAATCAAATGAAAAGGGTTTATAGAGGAAGCTATTAAGATTCTAAAAATGTAATATATGCCTCATAATAATTTTAATAAGTAATTATTATTAATTTTCTACATACGCTATGTTTGATTTCCTGATAGATATACATATTGAAAAACAACCATAACTTTCAACATATTAATCCTTTTTTAAATCCCAAAGATGCGTCACATTCTAGGATTTATTCAAGGGTATACATTAAAATTTAAATTTTTTGAGTTTCATATATTTTTGACCAAGGCAAGTTGGCTAGAAAATTAATTTTTAATATTTTAAAAAAGTCATAGTAAAAAATTCATAAATAATTATTTATTTACTTAAAAAATTCTAAAAAATATGTGTCACATCCGCTCATGTGTCCTTTACTTAAATCTAAATCATGGAGGAAAAATATTATCTTTTTCTCATACTTAGGTTGGTTGGAATGACACCTATTTTTTTATGTTTTTCTAAAAAATTTAGTAGCTCTTCATTGAAATATTTAATTTTCACCAAACTATTTTTAAAATTTTCAAAAAAAAGTAGTACCCCATAAACTACATTCAATTTATTACAACTTTTATTGCTACATTATTTTTAGATTGTGTAGATAACTCATTCGATTTTTGACATGAAGTTACTTAAGTCTATTTTTCACATTTACATTGCCACTTAGGGGTACTATTTAGCCAATTATAAGGCTGCACTCACCAGTTAGTATATGAATGGTTGTATAATAGGAGATGTCTCATGATTATAAATATCTTAAACTGTCATCATCTACTAGTTGGTAGAACTACAGAAATAAATGATGAAATATCACATGAAAGAAAATATAAAACTTTTGGTCAACAAGGAAGGATGCTAAATCATCCTACGCCTTGCATCATCCCCAAAGGAAACAATAATGATAAAGTGCAACTTATGACATATAGAGGAATATGATATAAATAGAGAGAATGTCACAATGGATTTTAGTCCTTGTGTATCCTTGTACCAACAAGGGTATCAAGGGTCATCCAAAGAGATATTAACAAACAAAAATACACATCAAGCAACATAATATGGGTGTAACAACATGTGCAATCAATCACGAGAGAGAGAGAGAGAGAGAGAGAGAGAGAGAGAGAGAGAGAGAGAGAGAGAGAGAGAGAGAGAGAGAGAGAGAGAGAGAGAGAGAGAGAGGCCACACTTGCAAGTCAACCTAAAACAAATAATGCTCCTCCCAATCTTGCTCATCATAAAGGGATGGAGAGAAAGATGCAAGAGGGACTATAGCAAGTATGGTGCAAGTAGTAAGAGCCATACCTATATCGTTATTACCTTTGGATTCACTGTTGGAATATATCACAATAGGTTTTTCTATGGGTTGTGAAGCATTGTCTTTCACTAGAGGAAACAAAGTTCTAGTAGATGTCTCCTTCGTATCCATTGATAACTAACACTTGCAAGGAGGGAGATTCTCTTCTCCTGTAGCAAGGTGAGCCATAGCATGATGATGCTTCTTTTGTTCTCTTGCAATTTGATTTTGTTTAGTTTTGTTTGTGATGATTGTTAGGAGAACTGTAGTATCTAAACATTAGAAGAAATGAGAGGAACCACCAAAGGTTGAGATACCATGGGGGGAGGGTTCCTTAATACGGACTACTCTTCCCTCTCAACCTATGAAATAGGTGGAGGTACTTGAGCATTCTCAAGCGGTTGAGAAACCTCATGAAATAATTTACGTGCAATTGATTATTTTTCACTAGTCTCTAAAGAGGTGGGTCCGACAAAACTAATATTACAATTACGAGGAGGTATGTTTTGTCCTAGACATTTGCCTCATTGTCCTTGAAGGGATGGAATATGGGGAACCTTAACATATCTACCAGACACTCAGGGATAGGGAGGAACCTTTGATTCAGACTTAACTTCATTTGTCACATGTAGGATAGGGGGAACTACTATCATAGCCTAATAACATCAAGAGGGTCTAGGTACATCACTAGAAGGTATGTTACTGAGTGACAATTCAAAAAAAATTTGTGCCTTGTATTTTTGATATGGTAAAAAGAATAAATCTTGTCTAGTTTGAGAAACTCCAACTGGTGTTGGCCAGAAGTAGTCAACTGTAAAGTATCCATGATGAGCTATGGGTTGGTACCAACTTTGATGTACATCATGTCATGTCCCTCAAATGGAAACTTTAAGCACTTATGAACCATAGAGGGGACTTCCTTCATGGAGTGGAGCCATGGGTGACCCAACTTCACATGAAATAAGTCTGATGTTGGAATGATAACAAAAGTAGCATCCAATGTTCTTCGCCCAACCTTGATGGCAAGGGTCAAGGCACCAAGAGTTGGAAGAATAGACCCATCATGTGCTCTAATTGCAATTTTTGATACCTCGTAGTTAGCACAGTGTAAACCATGCATATAGAGAAAATCTTTAGTTAATACATTTACCATGCAAACACAATCAATCATCACACCTCTTATGGGTTTATCATTGATTCGAATGGTGATGTATAGAGGTCCATTAGGAGCTTCAATAGTAGCATCATGAGGAGTGAAATATATAGATGGATTGGGCTCTACTTTCTCTTGATGAGGGTGAGCATCCACCATGCAGATATCTCCTTCATAATATTGTTCTTGATGATTATAAGTAAATTGCATTTCTTGAGATGGATCCACAATGTTGGCTTGGTGATGAGGGAAAAAATATGTGAATATTTTTAAGTTTTAGTTAGGTGGAGCTATCAATTTATTTCCTTTGTCATTTACACTAGTAACCTGGATGACATTGGAATCAATGAAGTCTTGAACTTCATGTTAAGGTTCATACATCTTTCAGTACATCATGACTGGCAGTGTGGTGAAATTGACAAAAGGCCTTTGAATCAAAATAAGATGCTCGCATCTTACTTGGATCGAGAGGTTGAATATGTGGAAGCTTGATGAGATTGTTGTTTAAAAGTTGCATCATTATAGAATAAAGTGATTCTGATAATGATGTGAATTGTCTAGTTTTTAGTTTTAGTTTCTATGGGATGGGAGTAGAAGATGTTGTAGCCCCTACATGTTTTTGAATGTGATTTGATGATAATGCATTGATTTTGATGAAATTTTTGTTGTGTCTTTTGAATGAATGAGTATGTGGGGTTTCAGATTGATCAACCAGAGTCGATGAGTGATTATTCTCATACTGACTAACTGATAGTTGGTAATCATGGAGATCCATGCAAGGATTAGTAAGAGAGTCACAACACATCAACAATATTTTGTCATGGATGTGAGGTTGCAAGTTTCCAATGAAGATTCTTTGTACATTAGCATTAGGAATAAAATATTGAATTTGTGAAAAGAGAGCTTGATAACGCCCCATGAAATCAATTAATTTTTCCTTTATTCCTTGTTTTCAATGGACTAAATTGGTCAAAGAGACTTGAGGTCTAATGTTTTCTTGAAAGTGTTGAGGAAATTTATTGATTAATTGCAAGAAAGAAGTGATTGAATTAGGAGGCAAGGAGCAAAACTAATCCAAGGTCGTGTCTTTGAGTGACCTAGGAAATGTTTTAGCCAATATTGCATCTTTGAAGAAGAAATCACTACACATAGCTGTAAAGGTTGCCACATGGTTGTTAGGGTCTCCCTTCCCATTATACTTCTCAAAGCAAGGGGTTTCAAACTTCTCAGGGATTTGAGCTCTTAAGATTAGATAAGATAATGGGCTATCAATATAATTTGATGTCATAGTGGGTTTTGAGGGACTTTTGTTTATGCTTATAAACTGTTGTTGGATGGAATTCATATTTTGCAAAAGTTGGTTAATGACAGGGTTAGAAGGTGAACTAGTTTGAGATTGGTAAGACTGAATAGGGCTAACCATTGGTTGAGACATTGTATGATTGGTCTTTTTGGAAAGATATATTAGGCTTAGTTTGATCTGATGTAGGAAGAATGGCACTAGGTGTAGTATTCAGATAATTAAAGGGAATGGTGTTATAATGACAAACAAGATTCTCGGTAGATAACCCAATACATGTGGTAACACTATTACTTGGTTGTGTAGTTGTGGTGAGGATAGTAGAAGTGTATGTAGGAATAGGGAGTGTTGGTATGGGTGCCAACACTTAAGTCCCTGTTTGATTCAAAGAAGTCACATTAGTGATGATTTTTGTGCAACTAGATGTAGACATAATGTTATTGTGCACTATGTGAGCCATGCCATGCAAGAATTCTGGTCCCTCTTATCCATCGAGCAATAAAATTCTTAGAATCTCAAAAATAGGGATGATATCCTTAGCTATATGTTCTAAACTTACAAATTGTTGAAAATTAGCTAACTCAGTGTCTAATCTTTGAATTTGAGCTTGGGAATATGAGCCACGAGGTCCTCTATGTTGATGGTTTCATGAAAAGTTGATGCTTCTGGGATATGTGAAGTAGGGATATCATGAAGAAGTGATGGGCCCTCTTGTGTGATTGGACTCATGAATTGGGGTTCCTATGTGTTGATATCAGTGTTATTTGAAGAATTAGAACCTATAATTCAATGACTTCTTCGCATAAAGGTGGTAGAATTGGGGTACCAAGTCACAAAACTGATAAAGTATTTACAAGTATGAGTGACACACAAGATGCACACAAGGAAGAAATGAACGATGTGATGAAAGAAGATGTTGAATTTTTGTTTAAGATCAAAAGTAGATACATATAATGCAATAATAAACCTTTGATCAAATTCACCTCTACTCAAGCTGAATATTCAAATCAAATCCTAAATCTAACAATTCAAGAATGCTCTATGTTTCTAATTTCAATATAAGATGATATTTATGATATGCTAAAGCAATATAAAATTAGATTTGATAAGAGAATAACATCAGAAAAATCTAAAACAATTCATTAAACACAAACCCTAGGCTTCAAGACTAGCTAGGTTTCCTTATAAATGCAAGGCTTTTGTAAACCTAGGTAACAATGAAACAATGCAAAAGTAAGCTATGAAACTATGTAAAATGATCAATGAATTAAACCTACTTAGATATAGGGTAGAAAACAGCTCAGATCTAAAGTAAGAAGGATGCAAGGGTGCAAGATATGTTAGGTTCACCAAAATGTTAGATGGAAAATGAAGGCTTATCCTAAAAGGTTAAACTAGGTCAAACCCTCTTCTATCAACATTGGAACACAAACCAAGTTTGGCTTATACCTTTTAAGGAGAGCCAAACTATAGGGGTTTTGTCCATTTGTTGTAGAAAGGAGTATCAACCAAATTCAACCAACCAAACTAGGGTAAAACCTAAACCTTATTTGAGCAAGATTAACCAATAAATGATTGTCAAAAACATATATATGAATTCTAAAATGATAGCAATGATCAGGGAATAGCAGAGAATTAGAACCTGAGTTTGGGAGTAGATAAGTACCAAGGCAATGGGTGCCCTAGACCCAAATTAGGGTTTTGTAGAATCTCAAGATCTTGGTTCCTTCACCTGCGTGTCTTCCTCCTTCCTATCACTTGTCATTTGCTTCCTCTAAATATGACCTCCACTAAAAAATGATTATAGATCTAAGAGTACATGCCCTAGGAGGGTAGGGACAAGATATGAATAAATGATGAAAGAATAAATGTAAACAATAAGGTTACCACACGATATGAAACCCTAGTTGGAGTAGGTGACTCAAGACCATGCACCAAAAAGGAGATAGAGAATGAAGACTTAAACTTCCTTCAATACCTGTAAACAAGCATCGTAACATCCACACAAAGAGCATTTCCAACCATGAAGAATACTTGAGCATAGAAGATCAATTCATCAAAGCATAAGGTAACTACTTCTAGTCTTCTCTTAACAAGCTAGGTGTAAACTGAATATCAAGACTCCTTAGATGCATTCTCTCTCACTAACAATGAATAAAACTAAATGGGATGACAATAATAAGACAAGGAGGTGTTCTAAGTTGACACCATAAAAATAGGTTCAAGGCTAACATATGGGAATAGGGCACTAGGCGCCCTGGTCCATTAGACCCCAAAACTCTGAAGAGTATTAAGTGAGGTGGGCTTAGACCAGTCCTAAGTGTTTTTTGTCAGATTTATTCATTGGGATCAGATTTAATTATTTATTGTTCAAAAAGGTGATAAAATAGGTCTTGATTAGCAAGGGTAAACATTTTACTCTATAACAATTCCCCATGATATTGACAGACTAAATCCTGGCACTCGAATTCATCTACTAGATGGATATCTTGGATTTAGGATACAGAGCGAGGAAGAATAAGAAAACATTCTATGCCCCCCTTTCTCCAAAGTGGGGATAATATTGCTCAAATGAGGCATAGAACACCTCATGGCGATGAAGCTGATAGAACTTGGGCTTGGCATAATAGAAGATGAATGGCCTTATGATTTTATAGGATTGATGTCAATCTAGCTCACAAGTAAGAAGGAAAAAGAAACATTTTTCACTAGGCCTGCCGAAAGATTGAAGTAAATAAGTCACCGTGGGATGACTCCTTAGACATGTATGTCAAATTGCATGAACTCCCAGATAATTTGTACCTCTCATATAAGATATGTTACACTACAACGTGCACCTACAAACCCTCCAAACTAACGACTCACAGTCTGAGAAAGAGCCATAAGAACAAATAATGGAGTGAAGAGAAGATAAAGGCTTGGTGGAAGTGTAGGCAATAAGTTGTCAAGCTAGAGAAACCATTTGGAGCTTTGGAGATTGATAAAATTTTGGAGGATTTGTGGGATGATGTACATGCCTCCCTTGCATCCTCATAATAGAAAAGAAACATACCCAAAAGGACAACAACCACAATGAGTCAAGAGAAAAATATGAGACAGAAAAGGACACTAATTCCTTAGAAATATCATTAGGAACCTAGTCTGAAACAAGCCAAGGGAAATACCCCCTCCTCTAAGTCAAACAGAGGGATAGATTTGTCAAAAACCTAGACATTTGTTCCAAATAGCCATGGAAATTGGCCCGGACCCTAGTGCGGAACTCGCACAAATTATTCACACTATGCAACAAACTTTCTAGGTAGTGAGTCAAAAGAGGAAAGAGATGATGGAATAAGTTCCCCTGGAATTCGCAACATAGGTAACCCCTCCTACTTCTATGAAAACACCCTTGGTGAATATTGTGCAAACACAAGTCTCAAAAGATCCTAGGTTACCCCATCCACAGAAGAGCAACCAAATAGAAAAAGAAGGAAGGTACATATTCCAAAGGATTCATGTGAAGAAGAAGAGGCAACTTATATAATGCCAATGATGAAATAGACAGAGTCATCCATCCTTGTGGATACACAAGTAAGTATTTCTCTCCATTCTTCTCTCGCTTAGTTCATTCCTGCCATATCACTAGCCACATCTATTGCATCCATTCGATCAGCCCGTACATCCACTTTTTCAACTCCCCTCCCACACTATCTTTCAACGAACCATTAAGGATGCCACAAATTCCTTATCCCCCTCCTTTCTTTACTTCACCATCTAACCCTCATATGCCAACCATTCCTCCATTTCCCCATCTACACCCATAGTTTCCCCTCCATTATCCTTAGAAACAGTTATGGTTCCTCAACAACAGATCGACATTCCATATGGGCTTCCTCAAGGAGCCCCCTTTGTTGCAGGAATTATACAATACCCCATACACTTTCATCACCAAATGCAAAGTGCACAAAGCCAAGATTAAGGCTAAGAGATAAAAGGAGGAAAGAGCCCTAACCCAACCACACATAAGGTCTTTGTATGACTTGACATAACAATCCCTGATGGTTACCCACATGGTCCCTATTGTAGATAAGCCACAAGAGTAGATGTGTAGTAAGAATTATTCTATCCAAGCAATCATGATGGACCTTTCTCAAGCTCATCCCTGGGACTGAGTGGAACTAATGAAGGAGAATAAAAAATTGGTTACAATATATTTTATTAGAGTGAGTTAGTTGTTAGAGAAGAAATAGACAAAGGTCACTTAAATCAAGAATAACCTAAGCCTATTGTACAAGGAAATCAAGACCCAAGAGTTGGAGGTGGATAAGTTGCTTCAAGAGAAGAAAAATATGATCTCCATGGAAGTGTTACTGCAAACAGAGCTTCAAAAAACAAGGATCACCTTGGAAGGATACCGGAAAAGGATTGAGAAGGTCAAGGAGTGGGAGAAGAAAAGGTTAGAGGAGCTAACATAGCTTCATGACACCTTAACTTACCTAAGAATCATGAATGAGTCGTTTAAGGCTCAATTGGCTACTAAGGAGATACAATTGGAATAGGTAAAGACTGAAATGCAGACTATGGTCCAAACACCTCAAATAATTCAAATCATCAAAGACTTGTATGAATCTCATTGGGCTAGGATCGCCGACACTACGGATGAGTTCAACAAAGAAACCAAATTCATATTAGTAGCCTAATATCTCATTGTGCAAGTAAAGGTTGAGGTGGATCAAACCCTTCAAGTTCTTGCACCTAAAGTGTCTTAGGCCCAAGCCGTCTTAGAGAAGCTATACAGCCTATTGGAATAAGCCCTCACAATAGTAGAAGTAGATTATTGGTACATGGCAACAACCAAGTTAGATGAAGTTGAGATCTAGAACAAGGCCACTTTGAAGTGTAAGGCTCAGTTGGAAGCATTAGAGTAGACTATCATGGGAATGAAGGGGCACATTGACTCACTAGTCTA
This sequence comes from Cunninghamia lanceolata, assembly GCA_027924645.1. Taxonomy (NCBI): domain Eukaryota; kingdom Viridiplantae; phylum Streptophyta; class Pinopsida; order Cupressales; family Cupressaceae; genus Cunninghamia; species Cunninghamia lanceolata. The sequence goes on along the minus strand of BSBN01000219.1, from coordinate 10,642,895 downwards.
ATTGGGATTGCCCTCTCCTTTCTAGAATGATAAAGGTTTTTTTGAAGAATAATATAAGGTGGCACTTGCAAGAAGATTATTGGACCAGACATCTTTTGAGGGTTGGGTACAAACACCAAGCATCATAGAAGTTGAGGCGATTTTGCAACCTCTAGCTCAACTGAAGAAGAAATCAAAGTATGTTGCTGGGAACTATAGAGTATCTCCCAAAGATAGATAATTAAGCTGAACAGATCCTTTGATACACTAAAGAAGAAGGGTCAACCTTAGGAAAATGAATGGGCATCCCTTCAGACTGTGCTAGAGGCTCTATAAAGTCAGTCTCTCCTTTCTCATTTTTAAAATTTTGGTTTCTATCCTTGTTGAAGTTTGGGATTCGACATGTGTGAGTGTACTTCTACAAGAGTTGCCAAGAACTGTAGAGCATTTTATTTCTACACTTATTTTTTATTCAAGGTAGATCAACATTAGTTCAAAATGTATCTAGGGTCAAATAAATCATGCATGGTTGAAAGGTGCCCACTCTCATTTTGGACATCTATCAATTTTGAATCAAATAGAAATGTGTTGCCAAGTTGAAGTGTCACTGCTTGCCATGTGGAAATATTTCACAAGCTATTAGGGCCGTAGAAAGGAAAGCTTCATTGGAAAGCATTAAATTGCCAAGTGTCTCAAGTGCCACTAAGGTGGGTCTGAGTACTAAAAGCTTTGAGTGAAACAAATGGCCACGGTTACTACCAAGTGTCATCATGATGCAAGCCCAATACCTTGATAGGGCCACAACCATTTCGAGAAGCACCAAGATGCCATGTATCTTGACTATGAGTCAAATGTGGAACTAGCATCTTAAAGACATAAAACACACCTAACACTTGGTGTGCTCACACATAGTTTCAAAGTTGCAATCCTAACATTGCAAGAAGATGCACCATGCCACCATCTAGTACAGTAACTTGCAGGATTGATCCATGTAAAATGAGCCTTCTTGAGCCATAGATCATGGCCAACACAAGAATCTAACGACTAATAATTTATGAAGGACCTTTCAACATAAGGAGAAGAAACAGTGTGCTAGCAAATGATATATGCATCAACAGGCCTCTATGTCTTGTAATAAGGTTACAATGCTACCCAAAGTTCCCTTAGGTGGCACAACAGTACAAAGAAACATCAATATGATGGTTAAACATTCTGTGCATTTCGTGGTGGGATTTTAATTTTACACGCTGGTGTCATCAAGTTTTGATAGAGAAGGAAAATGGAGTCAGAGGAAATTCAAGTCCAATATGGTGATAGAGGTAGCTGTGGTAGATATTTTTCTACTAACTTCATTTTAGGGTAATCAAATTGCTATACAGAGGGATAGGATCCATTGTAAAAAGGGTTGGGCAATATTGATTCATTGAGCCAATTCTTAGACATCACAAGAAGAATCAATAGCTTTCGAGCCTTTGCATATGCTCTTCAAGAGTGGATTGAATATTTTATGACTTTGCCTTTGCACATTTTATAACTTATTCTTTGTTTATCAAAGAAGAAGAAGTGACACCCTGTGCTTATTTCATGCCTATTAAGTCTTTCTTTTGAGTCTAAAACATTGATGTATGCCTTTGTTTTTGGTTTCAACGAATGATGTTAGTAAGTGGTCTAAAATCATGCTCCTTTGAACTCTTGGCAGCCATGAGTTAATATTGTGAGTTAAACAAGGAAGCACTGTGCCTTTGTTGCATCATCTCCCAAGTCTCATTTTTTGGCACATCGCCTTGATTTTATTTTAAGTCTCTCTCTTCTCTTTCCCCTCCCCAACATTTTGAAAGAATTAATGAGAATCTTAAGAAGAGATAGCTTCTAAAATCTCGAAGGTTATCCTATGATTTACAAAACAAGTCCCACAGTCATAGGATTCCCCATTACTTTGGTAGTTGCATGTGATGAAGATTCAATTCCTAGGTGCAGACAACAAAAACCATCAACAATGCTCATACCATCTATGCCACAAGACTATTACAGAGATATCAACATCTCTTGTTGGTAATGGCTCAAGCTACCATCTGTTGGCTCATGCTAGATCTACCTTATCTTTTTGCCCTTGTGCCTCTCCATGCAACAACAACCCAAAAAAGGGCATTCAAATATGGCTTCCTCATGTGCCCTTTTAAGCTCCATATCTTCCCAAAACTCCTCCTTTTTGCCTCGCGTGCCCTGGCAGACCTTTAATACTTTCACCAACTCTAAAATTTACCCAAAATGGCACGTCCCTCAAATTTGCCTAAGATTGTTTAATCTTACCTCTGGTCAAACATTTTTATGACTTCCCAAAAGAATGTAAATAGGAACACCCACAATGTGTTGGAAGTTGATCATCACCCTTCTTACAAATAGGAACACAATTCCTTTGCATCTTCATTAGGCTAAATTGCCCCTCTCAAGCTCTACAGATATGTTACTCACAAAATTCCTCTATCCTTTATGCTTTGATGGACGACCATAACCTGCACCTATTAGACTCTATCCTTTCCATTGACTTCTTTCTATGGCAACAATGGATTCCGCACTCTTTTGAATGGCCCTCCAAATGACCCATCTCTCCTGTCATTTTGTTCTGTTACACAACTCTTATTAGAAATCATGTTACATAGCTTGGGCGGATTTGTTGCCTTTCAAACCATCAAAATGATATTTGTTTTTCCTTCCAACAAGGTTAGGCTCTTCATGTGATATTCCCTTTTCTCCTTTAATTCCAATGGCTCCTTGCATTTATTCTAATCAAGTAGCCCATACTTGGCTTCAAGTGGATGTCATATTGTCCTACCTTCTCCAACTACCTCATTCATTTTCTTTATTGCTCCATATGTTGCTCTAATTGAGTGTTTACTTAAGTAGTCTAATGTCCACATGTAAGCTACAAATTCATTCATTCTAAGGAGCTTGGAGCATAGGGATGTGACATTTACATAACATCAATATTATTTTAAATACCCTATTAAGATATTTTTACAATATGAATTGCTTTTACACTTGTAATAATTTCTAAAATAACTCCACATAAAGATATTCCAAGAACATCCAACTTTCAAGTAATAGAAATAAAACATATAAAAATTTAGAAAAAAAATTTCAAACTAATTAAAAAATTGAATGTAATTAGTCAAAACTTCCCATTGAAATATCAATTTGAACATACAAATATTTTTTTGTAACGTCTAGAATGATAGATAACTACCTTGAAGCACTTTATTTTTCAAGTCAAATTTAGGGTTTTAGTTATACTTATAGCCGGTCAAAACTTGTAGTTTGAATACAAAAATCAGTTTTCACTCTCTGAAAGAGAGATAGACCATTTTAAGGAAAAGTTCGTGAATTTCACGGTCAGCGTCTCCCGTACTCCATGACTTTGAATGCGTCGTTTTAGAAAAAAACTATTACTAGTATTGTTGTTAAATTTATGGCTCCCTCTATAAATGGTTGCTAGTGTTGCATTGGATTCCATCTCAATCTTCCTCTAGTAAGGGATAATTCAGTGGAAACGTAAAGATTTTCCTCTGCAATTGATTTAGTAAAGGCTCTCAGACTTTAATATGGGGAGTTTGATGCGCATGAAAATAAGCACACTGCTTGTGCTGCTCTTGTTTGTGTTTACAGTCCATGTCTCGGCTCGATATAACTTCCCAAATCCTCCCAAAAACAATAATCTGCTTACATGTATGGGTTAGTTAGATGGCTGTGGTTCAGGTCCGAGCTGCAGTAGCACTATTCCAGACCCAAGACCCTGCTGTTTTCTCAGAACAAAACTGGGCATTTGGGGCGGCTTGCTCATAATGTTGAAGGGCCTACTTCTGAGTCTCAGTGTAGGGACGGCCACTGAAAACCATATTCGTTTTTCTTTTATAATCCGTAGTCACTAAAGACGCCACAGAAATAAATCCTTTTCTTTTCTACAATTCCTTGCTCTTATCATTTCATTTTTAGTCATTCACTAGATTGTAATAATTGTTGCTTCCCTTCTCCACAAATGTTTAGTTGCACCTGTCTTTGTTTTAGAGCATCAATAGCGATTAAAACTGCAGGCACCTGTTCGCATGGCTTTATTCTAGAAATCACTGTAATTCATGCTGAAAGGAGAAGAATGATTGTGTTGATGCACTAAATTTTAGATGTCTTTAAATTAGAAATGTGTGATCTCTGTATGTATCTTGTCTTAGAAGTAGCAAATTGGATCTACATTACAGTAGGTTGAGTTTACATATCAAGGTTAGATCTATGCGTGGAGAAGTGCTCTACACATGTAGAAATGATCTAGCAGTTTGCACACTTTTACTTCTTGATTTGTCTCTACTTTTTTTACCATCTAGATTAATGGTATTTAAAAATACCTTTAGAGGGTTGTTGATATGTTTCTAGGTAACTTACTCTCCTAAATCGACCTTAGAAAACTTAAGTAGAAGAATGAATACATCAAACTTGAGTCATCCAAATACTCCTAGGAATTAAAGTCCAAATCTAGATTAGTTTTAGTTTACCAATGGAAGCCTTTCTAAAAAAACTTCCTCCTTGAGTGTGAATGATATGTAAGTAATTATTAGATGATAAAAAATGAGTGCAATTGAATGCCTTTAAATAAGTACACAACAATAAACTGTGCAAATGAGTGTTTAGTTGGCTCACAGAAGGAAAATAATAGGTGTGACAAAGGACCAAAATTTGAATTTAAATTTTAAAAAGTTAAGGATCAAATTGCAAGTGCACTGTCAATCTTGCATCCAAGGAAATGATCCAGGACATTGAAACAATAAAATTAAGTGGATAACATAATGCATAGGGATAGGGGCATACATAAGAAAAATAAATACATAATTTGGATGATTATATAGGAATGCATGTCAATATGAATAAGGTGGGAGATAGGTGCATAGGAGTGTCTATAATTGGATAGGTAGAATCATAGGGCAAGGGACTCAACTTCACACAAGATTGCACCATTTGTTAATGTGTAAGTATAATAAGACATTCTAAATCACTCTAGCTAGAAGTGATGTTTTAGACTAAAAAAAATAGATTCTCAACTCACTAACTTAGAATGGGTGAAATCTAACCTAAGGGAGACTATTTAGAATGAAAAATCAAACTAAATGAGGTGGAAATGGATGGGTGAAGGAATGTAAGGATAGTTGGATGGTTGGAGAAGGATCGCTACAACTATTTAGAAAAATGTATTTATTTTCATGGTAAGCTTTTCACACAAATGCAAACTACACTTGAAAACATGGAAAATTAGGACCTACTTGCAAATAACTTGAGTGGGAAGATTACCTAAGCATGATATGAATATTCTACTGGCTATATGCTAAAGGTGAACCACTCTCAAAGTTTTTGAAATACTTTTTCTTAGTCACACTCTTGCTAAAAATAGAAATTCTTGATCAACTATGCAAAATTATGCTTTTCCTATGTAAAAATGAGAGAATGGATACACATTTCTATAAATTTTAGAAGAATCTTTGGAGAGGGTCATTAGTTATGGGTAGGTATTCAATTAATTATTATTCCATATAAAAGATATCTTCAGATCTTGAAAAGTCAAGGCCAACATTTTAGGAGTTATAATGGTGGTGATGACCTCCAATAGGGTTCAAGCCTAATTTTTCATGGAATCATAAAGTGGAGAAGTTTGCATTAGGAAATAATTAATTTGGTGGAAAATTCAACCGTTTATCCATATTTTGGAAAGGGTAAAGGTGGGGTCCACATGGGAAATTTAACTAGGAGTGGAAAACTAAGGGGGAAACATGAGGGAAAAGGGTCAAGGTCTTAGGAAACATAAATGTAAAGTACCACTTAGGAAACATAACAAGGGTAATAGAACATGAGGAAGGGGAAACAACATAGCTAATGTTGGAACTTGGCTAAAAATTTGTAAAAACCCCTAAGTTTTGTTCCTCATTGTTATCTTGGAAATGCTCTGCCCATCATTGATAGATGATCTGAGAGATCTTAAATGGGTTCCCCTTGGCCATATTTTTTTAAAATTTTATTTTAATTTCACCATGCCCTTGTCATATCATGAAGTCACCAAAAGGTCCAAAATTTTCTTAAGTGTTCAAATTTATATATCTTTTTCTCATGTTTCTAATATTTTATATATTTCTTCCTTTCTACTGGATGCAAGTTTCCAACTAGATACTACATATTTTCTATCTTTCCCATGTCTAGTATCCATATCTGGTTTTGTGTTGAGGTTCTAAAAAGTTCTCAATTCTCTTCCCCATCATTTTTTCCTTTCCCTTCACTTTTTTGACTCTATAGAATCTTGATTTCCAACTAGATATCCTTTTCCCAATCCTACATCATGTTCCTTCATCCTTCTCCACAATGAAGCTCCATGTAAGTTCATTAATTCCCATTCATAGAATTTCTCCCAGCAATTGTATCATCCCTCTTTCATCTGATCTAGTATCCACTTCCAGTCTTGCATAAGAATCCTCCAAATCTCAATGGGCATTTAGTCTTTCTTTTCCAATCTTTGTTTCCACTTGTAGATTCCCACTAGGGTCCTAGACCTCATGTATCAAGCACTAGCTATCCACTTCTAAAGTCTAATTCCACATCCTATTCCCCTTTATTTTCCCATAAATATTTTCATTCACTTTCTTCCCATTGCTTTGATATGTGGGACATATCTATTGCATCGTGTACACCCTTTATCATGCAGTTCCTATAGTAGGTCCCATTTCCAAACTTGGGCATTATGATATGCTGCCATATGTTCTTTTTACCTCAAATTCTACATCAAATTCAGCATACTCCTATTCTTTCCAAATGACTCACTTTCCTCCTTGTGGGAATCTAGTAGGGTACAATATCCCCTCATGTGATCCCACATCCCATCCTACATCATTCTTCCATAGTTCTTCCAACCATCCATTTAACCCACTTCCTCCCTTTTGTAAGAACTTGATAACCTTTAGGATGTTGTCTCCTTTTTATCAACTTCTCACATGATGTTTCTCATGGATTTTCTATATAAGTTTGGAAAGTCTTCATCCCATCCTAGGTTGAATTTCTACAAATTCTCCTTGCTACTCTAGCTACCTCAACCACTCCCCTACATTTCTCAAGGTTTCCATTAATGACCCCCTTTAAGTGTGATCTGATAAGGGATGGCTTCTACATGCCTCGTAACTCCTGTGGACCCCTCAACGATGAGATTTCTATACACAAGCATGGGCAAACAATTCAAATGAACATGATTTTAGGTGTGATTAGTGTGAAAGTGATGAAAGCAGGCATGGGTGCCCATTTCACTTGCAAATGTGAATGGTTTCTTATCCAAGATGAGTTTTTGGTTCTTGAATGAGCTATATAATTCATTTTCTCATTCATAAAAAGTGATGGAAAGAAAAGCAGTGAATAAAGGGCATGTGTAACATATTAGGGTTTTCCTCCAACAATAGATTCTAGGGCATTTTTATTATAATTTATTTTTAGTTTTCCCTCAAAGGGTATTATTGGGCATTTTAATCTTCAAAGAATGAATCAAAAGTGTAGTTTTAGTATTTTATTAAGTTTCTACATGAACATTGTAAGAGTTTTTGGTGATTTAGCAAATCCCCTTAACCACATTTATTGGTTTGAGTTTTAGTCTTAAGCAATTTGCCAACACAAAGAATTTAGAATTCCTTGTAAAGATTTTGCGAGTATTCTTATCAAGATAACACATGAAAATTTTAGGTTTGTTTCTAGATTATTAAGGTATGCTTAGTAATATGTTTCTATATCTTCCTGTGTTTGTTTGTTGTTATGAATAGAGCCTAGCTTATGTGTATAACTTTTGAGTATTGTCTTTGTTGGTGTCTTGATTGAGGTATCATAAGTGGGATTCCACTTACCAGTATCCCCTTTAATTGATAACTTAAACTTTTCTACCCTCACTAGATAAAGGCATTGATCTATTGTGTGCTCAATCTCCTTTCCCTCCAACACACCAAAATATAGCACAAATTAAATTTTTATCATTATCTTGTGTTGTTTATTCTTTCTATGTATCCATGTTGAAATATGCAATTACAATAGGGGCTAATGAATCAACATTTTTAATCTCTCTACATAGTTGTTAATCTACTTATTAAAATTGTAATATCCTTGTATCTTTCAAATCAGAATGTAGGTGATTAATGATAGGAAATTTGGAGTTTCTTGTGCATTGGGTCTGGTTTGTTACAATGTCTAGTTTATGTAGTTAATTGTTTTATCCTCATACACCTTATACCGCTTAGTCTAGTAGAGCCAAAAGAAGGAGAATGTCTTACCCACCTTATTAATTTTGTCTACTTCTACCTCATTCTAATCATAAGTTGGAAGTATTTATCTTGAGTTTACCAACCCTAAAACTCAAGAACTTCCTTGACTTAGGGATTTGAGGAGCCTCAACTCAAGAAACCAATAGATAGGAGACAACATAGGCTATGGAAAAAGGATAGAAACATGGCAAAACACTAACAATGGATAACATGGCTAAGATGGTGAAAAATATGTCATAAGGTATGAAACTTATACCATTAATATCATAGGTACACATGCAATGAGTGGAGATTTATCTAGCCATATGTCGTCCCAAAACTTTACCTCCTTTCCACTCTCAACCTTCCACTTAATAACCTTTCTAATAAATTTTCTACATTTGCAAAAATTATTCAATATGCATGTGACCCTAAAGGAGAGAGTTATAACATTGTGACTTGAAGGTTGGTGACCCACTAAAGTATTTAGCCTTCATTATGTTGGCCCATTCATTATTTTATTTTATTAGTCTCCAACCCATTTTATCAATTAAAGCTTTACTGATAAGTTCAATTTTGATTAATCCTGGCACTCCTTGAGATTTATAGAGGCAAATCTTTTCCCAAAACAAGAGAGAGATTATTTGTTTATCCTCCATACTCATTCATAAAAAAATTCTTTGAATTTGTTCAACATTATCAACCACATAAGAAGGGATTTTGAAGAGAGATAGGACACTCTAAAGAGAACTTTTAAGAATTGAAGCTTTCTCCCTTGTCTTAAAATATAACCTTTCTGACTTTCTAACTTACTTATAAATATTTCAAGAAGGGGATTCCACATGGTACCTTTCATTCTTCTTAAAAAAGTAGCACTCCAAGGTACACTAAAGGGAGCCACATAATGGTACAATATTGGGCTATCTAAATTTGATAGTCTTTCTTTGTGTTGAAGAAGAAAAGAGTTCTCTTATCAAAGTTTATTTTTTGAGGTCTGAGATGGAAAAATACTTATTTAGAGCTTCTTTTTATTTCTTAAGTACAACAATGGAGGTCATCCCAAGGGGAATTGTGTCATCAACAAATTGGTGGTGAGAAGAAGTTCTAACAGAAGAGGAAGGGATGGATCCCATAAGAGATCCCTCACAAACAACCTTTCGAATATTCTTACCAAAAACTTTAGCCAACAAGATAAATAGATAAGGGGATAGATGGTCACCTTGATGAAGGCCATGTTTAATAGCAAATAAACTGGTGGGACAAGTGTTGAATTGATCTAAATGCTTCTAGATTTGACTGTGTTGATTGTTTTCCCCTCAACGTTTCGAATCAGACTCAGTGATCCATCATTAGGAGAAAGAGAGCAAGAGAAGAGAAACAAAATGATAACTTGAAGACTTAAGCCTACTTAAAAAGAGGGATGGAGTGGTAGTGATGGGATACGGAAACCTAGAAATCTAAAGGGAGAAGGGTAGAAAACTATCATATAAGGTGAGAAAGAGGACCAAATAGAAAAAAGGAAACAAAAAGCAAACTCAGGAAAAGAAACAAGAAACAAGAAGAAAAGGACCCAGTAAGACCAAAGAAAGAAAGAAAAATGACTATATATATGAAATTATAAACCATTAAATCTACCCAAATAATACATAAACATATGTGAACATAGAATAACAAGACATCATATGAACAAAAATTACCAATGAAGAAAACATATATGTGACATGAAGAAAACACAGAAAAGAGAATGATTAAGCTAAGCAATGTTAAAAACCAAGCGAACAATAAATAACATAAGATAAAAATATGAATGTATATATATATATATATATATATATATATATATATATATATATATATATATATATATATATATATATATATATATATATATATATATATATATATATATAAGAGAAAGAGGTAAAAAATACAAAAATATACATAAAAAACACATAACTCTAGATAGCACATAGATATAAAAAAATCCTTTAATATATAGAGGCAGCATAAAAGATAAGGAAAAAGGAGGGAAGTCCAAATAAAACAATAAGCATACAAAGAACTGAAGAAGCTAGAGATGAAAAATAGACAATAAATTAAGAATTATCTCTCTCACACACACACTATGTGTGTGTGTGTGTGTGTGTGTGTGTGTGTGTGTGTGTGTGTGTGTGTGTGTGTGTGTGTGTGTGTGTGTGTGTGTGTGTGTGTGTGCCATTAAAACCACCTAGACACCATCTAAAATGAGAATGAAGGATAAAAGGATAACAAACAAACAAATTATTGATAAGTAGGAGGTATTTTTCGCAGCATGTCAAATTATGATATTTTATTTCAGGGTTTTAATTATGCAGTTAAAACCCTGAAATAAAATATTGAAACAAAGTATTCTTTTCAAAAACATAGATAACAAAGTGTAAAGAAAACACATGTAGATACCAACAACACTTCAAATGAGACCAAGCTCTATGTTTTTGAAAAGAATAATTACCTTCATTCTCATTTTAGATGGTGTCTAGGTGGTTTTAATGGCTTGTGTGTGTATATATATATACTTTTATGCTCTAGTTATCTTTTTATTTTCTTTATTGTGTGGCCTCTATACATATAACATTGTGCTTTGTCCTCTACATGTTTTATATGTATGTGGTCATAGTATACTTATTTCTCTCTCTCTCTCTCTCTCTATATATATATATATAATGTATAGATTTTATTGTTTATATTTATATATCTTTTAATAATTGGTTATTATGTTGGTTATTTTTATCTTTGTTTATATTAGAGCTTGGTCTCATTTGAAGTGTTGTTGGTATCTATGTGTTTTCTTTGCACTTTGTTATCTATGTTTTTGGAAAGAATAATTTGTTTGTTTGTTATCCTTTTATGCTTCATTCTCATTTTAGAAGGTGTCTAGGTGGTTTTAATGGCTTATATATATAGTGTGTGTGTGTGTGTGTGTGTGTGTGTGATAATTCTTAATTTATTGTCTATTTCTCATCTCTAGCTTCTGTAGTTCTTTGTATGCTTATAGTTTTATTTGGACTTCCCCTCCTTTTTCCTTATAGATTTTATGCTTCCTCTGTATATTAAAGGATTTTTTTTATATCTTTGTGCTATCTATAGTTATGTGTTTTCTATGTATATTTTTTTAATTTTTGTCCTCTTTCACAGACACACACACACACACACACACACACACACACACACACACACACACACACACACACACACACACACACACACACACACACACACACACACACACACACACACACACACACACACACACACACACACATACATTCATTCATATTTTGATCTTATGTTGTTTATTGTTCATATAACTTTTAACATTTCTTAGTTTATTCATTCTCTTTTCTGTGTTTTCTTCATGTCACATATATGTTTTCTTCGTTGGTAAATTTTGTTCATATTATGTCTTGTTATTCTATGTTCACATATTTTTATGTATTATTTGAGTAGAGTTAATGGTTTATAATTTCAGATATATATATATATATACATACACACACACATATATATGTATATATATATGTATGCATATATATGTATGTATATATATATGTGTATGTATATATATATGTGTATGTATACATACATATGTATATATGTGTATGTATACATACATATGTATATATATGTATGTATATGTATATACATATATATACATATATACATATATACATACATACATACATATATATACATACGTACATATACATACATACATACATACATACATACATACATACATATATATACATACATATACACACACACACACACACACACACACACACACATATATATATATATACCCACACACACATATATAGTCATTTTTCTTTCTTTATTTGGTCTTATTGGGTCCTTTTCTTCTTGTTTCTTGTTTCTTTTCCTGAGTTTGCTTTTTGTTTCCTTTTTTCTATTTGGTCCTCTTTCTCACCTTATATGATAGGTTGCTGCCCTTCTTCCTTTAGATTTCTAGGTTTCCATATCCCATCACTACCACTCCTTCCCTCTTTTTAAGTAGGCTTAAGTCTGCAAGTTATCATTTTATTTCTCTTCTCTTGCTCTCTTTCTCCTGATGATGGATCACTCAGTGTGATTTGAAACATTGAGGGAAAAATAATCCACATAGTCAAATCCAAAAGCAGTTAGATCAATTCAACATCATGGACTATGGAAAATTAATGACTCAAAACATTGGAGTAGTGATGAGAGCCTTTAATAGAGATTTTTCTTTTACCTTGGCATCCAAATTTAGCCAACAATTTTAAAATGAATGGTCATAATACTTAGTCATAGGATTTCCCTATATAAATTTGGAGTATCATGCGTTCTTTTTTGTTTTTATCCATGAAATGTAAAACTTTATGCACTGCAATGATCACATCAAGGCTATGACTTCTAGCCACAAAGACACTTTGATTACTCAAAATAAGCTCTGAAAGTAGAGGTTATATATGTAGAACTAAAATTTTAGACAAGATTTTTTCAATGGTATTGTATATGCCAAAGATGGAAATTATCATTAAAAACATTAGTACCTACCTTTTGGGGGATAAGGGCCAAAAAATTATTGTTCAATTCTCCTAAGATTTTTCTAAAGCACAAGAATTCATAAACTAGCTCTATAATGTCATTAGAAATTAGATCCCAAAAGGATTGCAAAAAACCTATCCAAAGGAAAACCATCTAGGTTCAACAAATTAAAAGAATTAAATGAAAAAATAGCTCCTCTTAACTCTTCCATCATGACCTTCTCACATAATCTATCATTATTTTTCATAGAGAGGATAGAAAGAATGACATTTAAGAGTTCTTTATTAGAGCGGTTCTTCCTTGGGGATTCAAAAAGTTAGGATTTGAAATATAAAACAAACACCTTTTGAATATTCACTTCTTCCTTGATGGTGCTACCATATTCCTTTATTAGTTCTATAATTGTGTTACCTCTTCTATGTTTCAATATGGGCTGATGAAAAAACTTATAATTCCTACCCATAGAAAAACTTAAAATTCCTACCCATAGCAATTAGACAAACAGTTTTTGATTTTTTTTCCTAGAAAACCCCCTCTTTGTTATCAAGTTGTGTAACAAATACATGGGGACCTTTTGTTTTTATGAGTAGATGAACCTAATCCATACCTTTAGACTGTATTTCCTTTTGTAAGTCTTAAATTTTATAATGATTGAATTATTTTGTGAAAATACATTGTCAAAAGAGTTTTTGTTCTATATTTTTAATTCCTTCTTTGCATTCTTTAATTTCATGGCCAGTCTATATATGGCTAACCATTTGGCTTCAATGTTCCACCATATTTTAATATTTTCTTTAAGATCTATGTGTGAAATCAAAATGATTTTGAATCTAAAAGGATAATTTCTAGTTCTATAAGCTTGCTTCAATCTTAGAAGACGGTTGTGGTTAGATTTAATTCTCAGAAGAGTTGAAAGATAGTTGTTGTTTGGGAGAACCCAATTTATGGACACTAAAACCTGTTGAGATTAACCTAAGTAATATTGGGATTCATCCTCCTATTTTACCATGTAAAGGGAGAACCCCTTTTCTCTATGTCCAATAAACCACCATTGGCCATAAGCTCAACAAAATTCATCATACTATCTACAAAGTCTTCATTTCTTCCAACTTTTTATGAGAGAAGAAGGATATAATCAATATCTACAATAAGCATCCACTTAAGGTCTTTGAATTCATTCATGAAATCAACAAGTTATTTCCATAGATTTTTTCTATTACCTCTAGAATTCAGAGCATATAGGTTTGAGAGAATCCATGAATCTTTGTTGATTTTGTTGTGAAATATGATACCAAGATGATGTTTATCTTTCCTTATTATGTCTACATCCAACAATTGGGGATCAAACACTATACTAATGCTCTTTGAAGTTCCATCAAAACTCACAACAACAAAATTAGCATGAAACTAGAAATTCTTACATACTTCAACAAAGGAAATATCAAACATTTTCACTTCTTGTCTAGCAAGAGGATGTTAGGACAGTTTTCTTTTATATAATTTTTGACTATTCTCTATTTATGAGGGCCACTAATCCCTCTAATATTCCAAGATAAAATCTTCATTTTTTGTCTTCTAGAACTTATGAGATCTAGCACTTTCTACCAACCATTAGCACCTTCCTTGATCATATCCTTTGATCTTGTCTCTCTAGAGTTAAGTCATCCCTTTCTATCTTTAATACCTATGTCAGCTATCTTTTTGTTTGCCTTTGGATCCTTAGAATCTTTGCTACCTTTCCCCTTCACAATCTAAGAGATTAGTGGGGAAGAAAAGTTATCCTAAGACAAAGTGCAAGGAACACAAGTAGACTCCTCATCAACCACAACTAGCATAGATCTAAGCTTAGAGGGTGTCTCCTGGGGGGAGCGAATAAGTTCTGAAGGGAGAAATTTGAGTAGAGATGAGTACTCTATGTTATCCCTAACCATAATTGGAGATTAAAGGGCACCTATTTTCTTGTTACCAAAAGTCAGACTTAATTTGGCTTCTTTTCTTTTTTAATACTTTAAAGAGAGAAGATGATTTTCCAATGCTGGCAACTTTGTTGGGTGTTAAAGAAAAGTAAGAACCTTTGTGTTCTTGAACTGACTTGTCCAAAACCCTATCTTCCTTGGCCAAAACTATATCCCTTTGTTTAGATGGGTTCACCTCACTTTACTTTAGATAGGATGATGAAACTCACTTACTAGTGTCGTCAATGTGAGAGATCTCATCTTTGTCTCTACCAATGGTATCCTTAGAAAGGGGAGCTATCTTTTACTCCTTTAAAGAAGATTCAAGAACCATATCATTAGTGACAACTTTAGTTACAGTAGTTTCTCTAGTAAGGGTCATTTCATTTTCCATCTATACACGATCTCCCCTAGATTTCATAATGCAAGCAATAACCAAATCACCAAACTTCTTATAGGATTGATAATAAGGAGTGGCATTCTCATAAATCAATTGATAGGTCCATCTACCAAATTTCAAAGATAGGGTGACAATAGAAAGAAGTTCTTTGTTAAATTCCACATTCACACAAAAATGAGAAAATATGAGACCTTTCATAGAATTAGACCACGCAACCTCACATATATAGGTGCTATATTATAGATATTAGCAATAGGGTCAAAGGTTGATTTCCACTTGCTTAGGGAGAGCCTTGAATTTCCCAAGAACTGTGGTCCATCCACTAAAACCTTGGTAAAACCTTCTTTGGAAGAGAAAAAGTAAATAAACATATACTTAGGGAGGGCACAAATGTCTAGGTGGATCATGAACTTCCATCTTTTGGCCAACCACATATGTACCATATCAATGTTTGGTTTGAACCTAAAAGTTTTGCAACTAGATCACAACTCAATGTCTCCATAGATGTATCCATAATAGGTTTAGAAACCTAAAGAAAGATTCCATCATCTCCTCTACTAGATTCACACTCACAATGATTCAAATTAGATTATAAATAAGAGCCATGGAGAATCCCACCCCATATTTTGGGAAACATTGAACCTATAAATCCCTAAAAAGATACCTTCTTCTTATTAGATCCCCCTTTGAAGCTAGGGAGGACCCACATGAGGCCTCAAATAAAATTGCACACCCTACATGTTCACCCTCGCCAACATCCTACAAAATTTCCCTCCCATGCTCCATTCAAATTGTGCTTACATGATTCATATTACACTCAAAATAAAATTATCTTCAAAAGCTAATTAAGTATCACAAAAAAATTTACTTAATTTGTTCATAATTAAACATTTATTATTTTCAAACCCAACTTAATTACAATAATTAATTATTAATTAATGACTTTAATTATTTGATTAACATAAATATAATATGCAAGGGTACTATTTTTTCTTACACTCTATTAATTAATAACATTTGTTAAAGTGAATAGTCCATTTACCAACCACTAATACTTGAGTGCAAACCTAAATGAAATGTGCCTAGAGAATTTCCTTTCCATTATAATATTTAATTATATGTTACAACCTCATGTAGATAGCTATTATTTATAAATTTGGGAAAGGAAGATTTTTGTATTCTTTCTCAATATATATAAAGTGGCCCCCTTGCCACATCAAAACACATAAAATTTGACTATTATTTAATTAAAATGGATAAGGAGATTAATTGTAATGACTTGATTGTGTTCACCAAAACCTCTTCATATAAAACATCATGTAGAAAGTAGAATTTATGACTATATCTATGTAATATTATTTTTAATTAAATTAATAAATATATAAATAAAAATAATTTATGTAAATTATTAATTAATTTAAGTATATAATTAATCTATTGTATTTATTGTATTAAATTGATATCTCAATATTTTTAATAGATATATTTAATATAGATATATTTAAGATATATATTAGTTGTAATGATGAAATTGGTATATTGATGTCATGTTTCATTTAATTTTGTATCTATTTTTAAGAATGGTTTAATATTTTTTACACATTAACAAATGGTGCAATCTTGTGTGAAGTTGAGTCCCTTCCTCTATGTTTCTACCTATCCAATTACACACACTCCTATTTACCTATCTCCCACTTTATTCACATTGTTGCACATTCCTATATAACCATGCAAATGCTTATGCATACACCTATCCCTATGCATTATGTTATCCACTTGATTTTATTGTTTCCATGTCTTGGGTCATTTCCATGGATGCAAGATTGATAGTGTACCTACAATTTGATCCTGAACTTTTTAAAAACAAAATTCAAAATTTTATCAATTTTTCCTTTGTTGAGCCAACTAAACACTCGTTTGCATGATTTATTGTTGTGTACTTATTTAAAGGCATTCAATTCCACTCGTTTTCTTATAATCTAATAATTATTTACATATCATTCACGTCTAAGCAGGAGATTTGTTGTTGTGTACTTATTTAAAGACATTCAATTGAACTCATATTTTATAATCTAATATTTACATATCATTCACATTCAAGGAGGAAAAAATGTTAGAAAGGCTTCTATTGGTAAACTAAAACTAATTTAGATTTGCACATTCATTTCTAGGAGTATTTTAATGACTCAAGTTTGATGCATTCAATCTTCTACCTAAGTTTTCTAGTTGATTTAGGAGAATAAGTTCCCTAGCGACATATCAACCACCCTCCAAAGATATTTTTAAATACTACTAATTTAGATGGTAAAAGAAATAGAGGCAAATCAACAAATAAAAGTGTGCACATTACTAGGTCATTTCTACATGTGTAGAGCACTTCAAATCCCAATTTTTACTTCTAATGTAAGATACATACAAACACCACACATTTCTAATTTAAATACACCTAAAATTTAGTGCATCAAGAGAATCATTCTTCTCCTTCAAACATAGAGCTATATACTTTTATTTATTGTATTTTACTTTTCTATATACTTTAACCTATACTCACCGCTGTCAATTATGGATATAAATTTATGTTTGTGTGTATCCAATTTATTGAATTGGCTTAGATTAAACATAGGAAAGATTTATTTTCTTATAAACTAGTATATATTATTTTCCAACAATATTCTATCTTCTTCACGATTCTCATTTAAAATAATTGCCCTTATATATTTCAAATTTTTACATAAATCAATTTTAACACATGGGAATTAGATGATCAAACAGTTTTCCTTTCAACATGAGATTACAGTGATTTTAAGAATAAAGCCATCCCAACAGGTTGCTGCAGTTTTATTTAATATTGATGTTCTAGAACAAAGACGGATGCAATTATACATTTGTGGAGAAGGGAATCAACTTTTATTACAATCTAGTGGAAAACTGAAAATGAAATGATAAGAGCAAGGAATTGTAGAAAAGAATAGGTTTTATGTGTGTGGCATGCTTAGTGACTACGGATTATAAAAGAAAAATGAATATGCGTTTCAACATTATGAGCAAGCCACCCCAAATGCCCAGTTGAGCAGCAGGTCTTGGGTTTGGAGTAGTGCCATCTAACTGCTCCATACCTACAATTATATAAGCAGATTATTGTTTTTGGGAGGATTTGGAAAGTTATATCGAGCGGAGACATGGACTGTGGAAACCATTGATATAGCAACAATACTAGTAACAATTTTTGCTAAACCCACACATTCGAGGTCATGGAGTACCGGAGACGGGGAAGTTCACAAAATTTGCCTTAATGGGATATCTGTCTTTCTCAGACTGAAAGCTGATATTTTATTAAAATTACGAGTTTTGAGCTATAAGTAAAACTAAAACCCTAATTTTTTACTTTAAAAGTAAGGTGCTTCAAGGTAGTTTATCTATCATTCTAGACGTCACAAAATATTTGTATATTCAAATACATATTTAAATGGGAAGGTTTGACTAATTGCATTAGTTAGATGCCTTTTTTTTCTTAAATTTTCATATGTTTTATTTCTATTCCATGAAAGTTGGATGTTTTTGGAATATCTCTATGTGGAATTATTTTAGATACTATTACAAGTGTAAAAGCATTTTATATTGTAAAAATATTTCTATAAGGTATTTAGTTTCAAGGACAACAACAAAAAATAATAGTGATATTGTTATGTCAAAAAATGTCCCCTTCGGGGCTTTTCCTTCCTAAGGTTTAGCTCCCGGGTTCTTAGAATGCATTTAGAACATCTTATGTGTTAATTTTGAATCCCAGTGAGAAACCCCTGAAGTCTTGTGGCAAATAGGACCTAGGGGGTGCTATTGAGATGACTCCTACCTAAAATAGGGGGGAGGACTTGGGTGCTCATGCCCTAGTCCTGCCCTATTTTGGGTTAGGCCCTAATTTGAAGTGTCGATTATATGACCGTTGTTAGGCTCTATGCCGACACCAAAAGTTTGAATTATAATTTTTTTGGCAGGAATGTGTGTTGTTGCATATATAAGCATGTTTAAGTTTTCATTTGTAAACTAGAAGATGATTGTTAATTTCAAGCATACTTGTGATTTTAGAGCATCCATGATATTCATTGTTGCAGAGCAGAGCATTATTATTGTGTTTGTGATTGTAGATTTGACTTCATCTTCTCATGTGGTTGAAAAGCCTTCATTTATGTGAGATCTACACTTCAAGGTGGCATTTATTTGTGTTTGAATCATTTATCATTTGGATTTTGCCTCTATCTCGTAGGAATACACACTCTTATCTGACAATCGTGTTCATAAGACTTGAATATCTCTTTGGGGCTTGACTGAGGCAAACCTCTAAACACCACAACCGCCAACCACACTCCTTTGTGATTGCAGGTCATAGGTATTGAGTTTCATAAAGTGGAGTTGCAGAGGAAGGTTGTAGATGACAAGGATTCAAGATCCGAAAGAAAGAAGTGAAATAGAGCATTTTTGAGACATAGGCACCTAGAGCAATGTCCTTCGGAGTTTCAAAGATGGGAATCAAAGTTATAGGGACATTCTACATCTCAAGGAGCTTCTACATCCTGAGAATCAGCCTGCCTTGGACTAGGGTGCCCGGGGCAGTGTCCTTTGCATTTCAGGTGACAAAAATACATGGAACAATGATTATCAGTGCCAGAAGGAGTTCTAAATTTTGTGAAGAAAATAGTACCTTGGACTTGGGTGCCTGGGGCATTGTCCTCGAATATTTTGAATTCTAAACTTCAAAAAATGGTCAGTTATTAATCTCTGTCCTTTTCCTTAATTTGTAAACATTTATCAGAATTTACAAGTTTATTCACTATTTTGCATATTTGGGGTTTTAAGAGTATTTGAGCGTTAAATTAAGGCATTGATTGATAACATTTGAGTTTTCACATCGTTCCAAGTGATAGCCCAACCTGTTATATGAATGCTCTCTCTTAGTAGAGATTCAACTCAGTTGATATGTCCTTGAATGTTTGTAGTGAAAAGAGGATCTAAAACCATCAAACCCTCAAATTAAACTACAATCAACCCCTCCTTTTTATTCACAAAACATTTTGGTGAACCTGTGTTTTTGAATTTGTCCACCTTGTTGAGTGTTGTGTGATAGATTTACATTCATTCATTTTATTGCATTTGAAAAATTACAAAAAATTGAAAAAATTGAAAAAAATGGCATCTTAGGCTTGTATTTTGGCATAATTTGAATTAATTGGCATTTAATTTCTATTATTTCATTGGATCTGATTTAAATTACATAAATTCATTATTAATCATTCATTTGCATTGCATTTTCATGCTCAACTTGTTAAAAATTGCTTGAAATTATGCATTTATCATAAAAACCTCATTTTACATTAGCTAGGGTTTGTAGTTAAAACCTTGTTTTAGATTTTAATACTATTTTAAATAGTCATTTAGGTCTGATTTCTAATTGTAGTGTTGCATCATAGTGTCTTTCTTGCAAATCATGTCTAGGGTTTGAAAACCTTGCATTTTAACTACATTTGGCCTTATCGTCTCTCTAGAATTGCATTATAGGTGTGCTGTAAAAGATCTTACTGGATTATTTAACTGATACCAGGGTTATAATCTGCTTCCCCTCCTCAAATTCCTTACAACACCCTCTCTATTAGGCTTGTACATTGAAAATTGGTGAAAATTTGCATATTTTAGGTGTATTTTCACTAGGTT
This sequence comes from Cunninghamia lanceolata, assembly GCA_027924645.1. NCBI lineage: Eukaryota > Viridiplantae > Streptophyta > Pinopsida > Cupressales > Cupressaceae > Cunninghamia > Cunninghamia lanceolata. Next base: position 10,621,992 of record BSBN01000219.1, on the reverse strand, counting down.
TTGACTTGTCATCGCTTTAGATCTACACTGTAGGCATGTTGTGAAAGATATTGTTCCATCATTGGACTATTATTAGGAATATTATTTTCTTCCCCTCTTTAAATTTTTCACAAAACCTCTTCTTTCACTCATTTGCATTAAAAAAAGTTGAAGAATCAAGCATTTTTAGGTCATATTCATGCATACTTTTGCAATTGTTTCTTGCATAAGTATTGAAAATATTTAAAATCTGATTTGGAATTCATTTGAAAACATATACATGGCTTCTCAATACAACAATAATTCTAGGTTTGCTCCTAGGCCTCATTTAAAAAGAAGGGCTCTTGAACTTAAAATAACATTTACTCCTCATGACAAAGAAATGGTAAATACTGAAGGGCCTCTTTACATTATAGTGAACATAATGGAAAGACCTATGCATGGAATGCTTATAGACCCTAATTGTATGACTAATGTGGTTATGAAAGATTTCCTTGTTAAACATGATTTGACACAAGATTCTTATGAACCGCCATATTTGAGAATTAAAACACATAATGGAGCTTTTATGATTACATTTGGGAAGATAACCTTACTAGTCTAAGTATATGATATAGCTATAGATCAGTTATTTGTTGTTATCCCCTTATTCGACCTCTTCCATGTAAAACTAGGACATCCTTGGCTTAAGGCTATGAATGTCATCCCCTCAACTATTCACAAATGCCTAAAATTCCCTTTGCATGGAGAAATACGCACTATCCATTGTAATTCATACCAACCTTCGGCTAAGGACAAGAATTTCACTCTTGATTACTTTTGGCCGCAACCTGATAGAGACCCCGAGCCACAAAAAGACTAATCTTTCCTAGAATACAGATGATACAAAGTAAAAAAAATAGCTAGAGTGGCCAGGCCTCCTTTACAAACAATAAGAGAAGAACAACATTCAATCGAAGATCCCCTTAGAATAAAAGGAAAATGACAAATGATATAAGAATAAAACAAGACTATTATGACTATGATGAAATAATTGGCATGATAGAAGTTGATAAGGAAAACTTTCATAACTCACCTCATCCACAGAGATATTATATCTATGCTGAGGTTCCTCCCTCGTCATCCTTACAAGGATTGGGAGGTATTTATCGACAACAAAACATTTCATCGAGACCAATGAAATTTGAACATGGTGCTTCCTCCTCTAATATGCAAACTCCTATGGAAAAACATGAAAATACCTCTAAAAACATAAGCAACAAGACAAGAAGAAATAGACAAGCAAGAGAAAGGAGGAAGAGAAGACAAGCTTTTGCCCAACGAAATGCAACTCAACAAGAAAACATTCAACCTAACATTGAATCAAACCTAGATGAACTTAACACTGAACAATTTGAAGACAAGAACAAAAGTTGGGCTATGGTACCTTAGACACCTCTTTCCTATAGCATTCGAGATTAGGAAGAGGATGATTTGATCATTGATAACCTCTAGCATGAGCTTGTCTACAGATAAGTATTTCTAACCCTTTACCTCCATGTTGTGTTTCCCCCGTGACGTGTTATGTGTTGTTTAGGCCTCCTAAGATGACCCTTGATACTCTTGTAAGGTTAAGGCTATCGGGAGACCACCTCTATTGTGACCCTTCTTCTATTTGTATCATCATTCTTCTATACTGCTTCTCCTCTATTTTCATTGTTGTGTGTTGTGTCTTAAGAACATAGCATTGTAGTTGGTAACTTGGGGGCACCCTCCTACATGATTGTCCCTAAGGCACTTGTTGTCCTCTCTTGATTCATTGTTTACCTTCCTCTAGTGGTTCTATCTAGCTGGCAAATAATGAAAAACATATAATACTGATATGGACCTAGTGTCCCTTCAGCAAGAAATCAAAAAATGGACCTAGTCCATACATGACGACGGGGTTGATATATATTATCTGACACTTGGCTTGTAGAATCACTCCATGTGATATTTTGATGTTTTCTTATCGCACTTACAAAACATAACAATACTGCTACTCCATGCACTTTGTTTATCTTGGATCTTGCCAGGCATGGCTCTTTATGTGAATGATTACATTAATTGTTGTTTATCATGATTATATGGTTACTAACACGTTTTCTTACAGGAAATTGTGTTTTGTGGGAATATTTGGTGATCGTAAAGTGCATGTCACCTCTAGGGGGCATGTGATTTGTGAGAGCTCATGTTCCCTTGTGTCTTTTCTCTCTACCTTAACATGCTTGATATCAGTACATGATATCAACCACCTTAAGGTGGGGGCATATATAAGGTAAGCTATCTAATAATTTTGGTACTAACTAAGCGTGTATGTAAGCCCTTTGCGGAGGTAGGATGTTGTATATTCAAGCGAGTACACATCTTTATTTTATAGTGCAATCTTTAAGCCCTCTACGGAGGTGGGATATCGTGCATATCCTTTTTATTTTAAGCTCTTTGCAGAGGCGGGGATGGTGTATTTCTCAAGGAGATTGCACATCTTGTCATTTTCTAAAAGTCCTCCGAGCAGGCGGGGTTGGTGTATCCTCCCTTAAGCATGTCTTTGGCGATTGTTATGGCTAAGCCCAATCATCGGTGTGTGCCTATAATGTGCTTGAGATGGTAGCGAACCTAGAAATAGGTTTCTTCCATCGCTTGTTTGTTGTATTTTCTCTGTGTCTTCCATGTGTGTGTATGGTGTGTTTGTTCCCAAGCATAGTTTCAAGAGCGGTGACGATGAGCTGCTCCTATGCTTTGGGATTTGTATGGCAGGTTTCTTCTCAAGTGTAGTTTCAAGACTGGCGACAATGAGCTCTTCCTACACTCTAAGATTTGTATTGCGTATTTGTTACCCCTTATGCGGTCTCAAGACTGGTGGCGATGAGTTCCTCCTACATTTTGGATTATGTGTTTACTTTCCATGTACTTGCATTTGCATTTCATATATGGAAAAATGAAAAAGAAATAATTGTTTCATTCAATGTATTCACTATGTTTTGCATGTCTCCAATGTTGTCTTCTCTATGTTTTGCATGACTATAACTATCTTCTTCGTGTTTTACGTGCCTGTTACTGTCTTCAATGTGTTTGGCGTGTCTTCACCATGCTTGTTGTGTTTTCTATGTTTGTTGACCATACTTTAATGCATGTATGGGCCTCATGTTTATACATACATTAAAGTGGGGGCTAAATGTTATGTCAAAAAATGTCCCCTTGGGGGCTTTTCCCTCTTAAGGTTTAGCTGCTAGGTACTTAGAATGCATTTAGGAGATCTTGTGTGTTAATTTTGAATCCCGATGAGAAAATCTTGAAGTCTTGTGGTAAATAGTACATAGGGGGTGCTATTGAGATGACTCTTGTCTAAAATAGGGGGGAGGACTTAGGCACTCACACCCTAGTCCTACCCTATTTTGGGTTAGGCCCTAATTTGAAGTGTCAGTTATATGACCGTTGTTAGGTCATATGCTGACACCAAAAGTTTGAATTATGAAATTCTTGGTAGGAATGTGTGTTGTTGTATATATAAGCATGTTTAGGTTTTCATTTGTAAACTAGAAGATGATCATGAACTTTAGGCATCCTTGTGATTTTAGAGCATCCATGATATTCATTGTTGTAGAGCATATCATTATTATTGTGTTTGTGATTGCAAATTTGACTTCATCTTCTCATGTGATTGAAGATCCTTCATTTATGTGAGATCTACACTTCAAGGTGACATTTATTTGTGTTTGATTCATTTATCATTTGGATTTTTCCTCTATTCCATAGGGATACACACTCTTATCTAACAACAGTCTGCCAAGCCTCTAAACAGCACAACTCCCAACCACACTCCTTTGTGATTGCAGGTTACAGGTACTAAGTTTCACAGAGTGGAGTTGTAGAGGAAGCTTGTAGACAACAAGGATTTAGGATCTAAAAGAAAGAAGTTAAACAAAGCATTTTTGGGACATGGTTGCCTAGGGCAATGTCCTCTAGAGTTTCAGAGATGGGAATTAGAGTTACAGGGACATTCTGCATCTGAAGGAGCTTCTACATCTCTAGAATCAGCCTACCTTGGACTAGGGCACTTGGGGCAGTGTCCTCCACATTTAAGGTGACAAAAATAGATGAAACAATGATTATCAGTGCCGGAAGGAGTTATACATTCCATGAAAAAAATAGTTCTTTGGACTTGGACACCCAGGGCATTGTCCTCAAATATTCCAAATTCTAAACTTTGAAAAATGGTCAATTATTAATCTCTGTCCTTTTCCTTAATCTGTAAACATTTATCATAATTTATCAGTTTATTCATTGTTTTACATATTTAGGGTTTTAAGAGTATTTGAGCATTAAATTAATATATTGATTGATAACATCTAAGCTTCCACATTGTTCCAAGTGATAGCCCAACCTGTTAGGTGAATGCTCTTGCTTAGTAGAGATTCAACTTAGTTGATATGTCCTTGAATGTTTGTAGTGAAAGGAGGATCTAAAACCATCAAACCCTCAAACCAAACTAAAATCAACCCCTACTTTTTATTCACAAAATAGATATATAAAATCTATTCATCAATATTTAGAAAACAATATTTTTGATATGTTCACTATTTTGGAATCAAAACAGACTTAGAATTCCCTATAGGTCAATCTCAAGTGGCTCATTGTCAATCTTAAGAAGCAGTGATTTGAATCAGTAGATGGTGGACTTTTCCTACCTATTCACTCTCTTGGAATCAAAACATACTTAGAATTCCCTATAGGTCAATCCCAAGTGGCTCATGATCAATCTTGAGAAGTAGTGATTTGACCCTATAGATGGTAGAATTTTCCCGTCTACTTCATTATAACCTCTAATATTTGAATTTACATAAGGATGACAATATTTAAAAATATATGGAGGGAAGTTGCTAGATTTCTACAGTCAAGTTCTCCCAAGTCAACCCCCTTGATACACTAGCTTTATGGCCATAGGCAACTATACAAAGACAACACTTTGAAGTATGGAGATGTCCAATATGTGATGAGTTTCTTTTAACCTCTAAATTGAAATGCTCTAAAAATGATTTTCTCCTTGTTTGACCATGTAAATTAACTACATGATAAATTTCTTTAAACACCTAGATGTGATTGTTTGAACATAGTGAAATAATGAATTTAATAGTATTTTCAATTCATTTAGATTATTAGTAAATGCCAACAAAAGTTAATAATTAAATTAATACATAGTGTAGAGAAATATTAATACAAATAACATAAGAGTAACACATCTGTACTATAAATTTTACATGGGAAAAGCTTACATAAAAAACAACAAATAAACATCATTAAATAATAAGAAAACTTGCATAAAGTCTATAAAAATAAATCCCTTAAATATAGGGAGAGAGGATGAAAAATACCCATAAGCAGGCCCTAAATTTGACAGTCAACCCTGCCTATCAAGCAAATTGTTTATGACAGTTATTCATTCAAAAGTGCTTTAAAAATAACATAACATACCTTAGTATAAGTAAAATTATATATAAACCAAATATATGTCATTATAATCTTATATAAATTTTGATAGTATGTCCAAAATCTTTCTTTTCAAGTGATATAGTCTTTTTAAAATTTTGATTTTATTTTACTGCAAAAATGCCTAAACACGGCCATACAACCATCAAATTTAAGCCCTACCCATAAGGTAGTTTCCACACCTTTTCAAAACAACTATTAGGAATAATTAATAATTTAATAAATATTGTTATATTAATTAAATTATTAAGTAATCAAATATTGGTCTAAATATACTATTCAAAGATTATATATAATATAAGGTTGATATACCTTATATTTGAATAGTGTAAATGTCATAAATGCTTGAGACCCTAAATAACATTATGTTGTAATGTTCTTCCTTAATATTAATATGGGAAATGCTGCCAATTTTTTAAAAGAAAATATGATAAATAATCCTATCTTTGTGGTTCCTATACGCTTTGGAATATTTACCTATAGATCTCTACAATTAGACTAAGGCAAGAATACACATCTCAAGCTCTGTACAAATGGAGAAACATTCATGTGCTTTAAACTAGTCACTCCTACAAATTCCTCAAATTGCCTACACAAGTTGTGTGATGACTTAGGGATACACTGCATCCAAACTAATCTAACAACCACATCAACAATTTAGCAGCCATTGTCCTCCCAAGGGAAAGCTAACAAATCATTCACTTAGCACTGCTAGATACACCTAGCTGAATTTACATGCTCCTCCAATGAATTATTGCATACACCACCTATTCAAACAATTAAGGACATTAATTCAGATAGATAGTTTAATAACAAAACCTTATAACTCATTTCATATAAACAAAGTAAATTCCTTAACATTTTTTTAAAGTACGAAGCACCCATACACATTATATTAAAGTCCTTAATGGGAAAGAACAAGAGGGGGCAACATTGAGCAAAGTACAACTTCCAACAAAGAAGGTGACCAGCGAGGTGAGAAAAATAAAAGACTCCAATTGAAGGGCAATATGACAAACACATACCACATAAACAACCATATGGTACACCCAATGTGGCAAAAAACCTGAGATGCCACATGCTTTTAATGCCTAAACATTAACAAGCCTCCCCCAAAACATCTGCCAACAATAGCAAGAATATTCAGAAAGATCTACAAAAGATCTGCCTGTTGGGGTCAAAAAAGGACAAGACTTAAACACTAAAGTGATCATCTAGAAAGTGTCATATGTTGGGAGTCATAAATGCAGAATTTGAAATAGCTCCACCGCCAAAAGCACAACCACAATGCCTGCCAACTCCATCCAGGCCACCATGCAACTCCCAACTACCTGAGACCACCACTGAGGATGCAAACATCACCAAACCATCGCCAAGGGAATTGTCACCACCCAATCCACCACCATCACCATCACCACCACCAAAGTTCCCCTCAACCACCACCATGGACACCTCAAGCTCCTTGATCTGCAATCCTATCCAGGGTGAGCACTACCATCCCTACCACCATTTTAGAATCTCCAGCAAGACTATCAACTACACTTGCTACCTCCACCAACTTCATACACCCCCAGATATGAGCCACCACTCTATCTATCTTCTCCTTCTAAGGCACTATCTACTCCACCAGCAGCACCCCCCAGAGCCCTTACTCAGTCACCTCCAAGGCCAACTCCAGCCCAGCCGCTGAAGCCTCCACAAGAACACCTCCTTTTCGTCTATCATCTTGATTTCCATCAGTACCCCCACAAAACAAACATCTACCATCACCACCAGAGAAATATCTCCAACATCTTTTAGCACCTCTAAAAAACCCACCCCAAGATCCAGCACCCTTAACATCAGTCCTTGGGCCCTCCATCATTCTCTGAGATAAGACATCAATGTCTGAGACACTAACTCTCAGATTTGGGTCTGTTCATCATCTTCTCTGCTAGAACAGAAACCTAGTCAACCTTCTATACTACTCCATGATCATTATCTTCAAGACCAATGCCTATCCCCTCAACCTCGACATAGGCCTATGAGATACTTTGACTCTTGCTCAAAACCATCTCCTACGGGCCTCTCCTAACACCTGCATCCTTGTCCCTAATGGTGAGACGGTACCATCTAATGCCTCTGCCTAAACAAAAACACCACCAAACACTCATCCAACTCCCTCCTCTTCCACCTTTAGTGTGCAACACTAGCCTATCGCCACACCTTTTCACCAAGGCTCCAAGATTTCTTTGAGCCTTCTCCCCTCGTATCATTTCCACCCACACCACCATTGAGACCTCTCACACTTCGATAGAAAGCATCCCCAGATATCTGCACAAACCACTTCCTCCTCCCTCCTTTAGGCCGAAAAACCTCCATCCTCCAGGCCAAATGCCATCCGCAGATATCCCCAATCCAACTTGAAGCATTCTCGATGGTGGTGACCCCCAAAGCCTTCTTAGTCGTTCAAGGTGGTGATCCATCCATCTGGATCATCGTCTGGATCATCATTTACATCTCCATCTTCCCCATTCTTGATACCCACCTTTAGGTCACTCCCGCTCACCATCTTCCCTGTATTCCATTTAAAGACACCTCATAGCTAAGTAAATTTCTAAATTATCATATTGATTTCCCTATTGCAAACATAATTCCTTAACAATTAAGTTGTGCCTACTTTCTTAAACTTTCATGCACTAGAGAAACCTCTATACTTAAGGTATCTTAGCAACATTAGTAATTCTCTAGGCATTACCCTTGTTACAATCATTTTGGTTACAAGTATTTTATGACATAACACACTAGTTCTTCCTAAGTGACATGTACATGCACTACTTTCTACTCTATCTTCTATCTTTTATCTTTTATCACCATCCTCATCTGGTATAACCCATCTTCTTTGGTTGCACTACTATGATTTTTACTATGTGATCTCCTATAGCTTTGTGCTTGCTCAAGTGCTCTTGTACTTTGTGCATAATCTCATAGCTACTGTGTCACTCGCATGTTGGTATCTATTATCCAAAGAATTCCCATGGTATATTTATACTTATATACATATAATTCCTTGTGTAATATCTCATTCATAATACAAAAATTTATATCAATTAAAAAAGATACACAAGATTGTTGGACACACCTGAATACTGAGAGGGGGGCTGAATCAATATTCAAACAAATCTCAAACCCTTTGGAGAAAATCAAAACTTAAACTTTATAGAATTAATAGAAACATAAAAGATCAACACAATGCACAACACCACATAACACTAGATGTACATGGAAAACCCCAAAGGGGAAAAACCACAATGAGAATTAGCTCACAATATATGAAGCTCACTACTATAAAGATTACAACTTTGTTTTAGGGCTACAACCCAAGGAATCTACTACCCCCTACTGACTTTGTTTTAGGGCTTCAACCCAAGGAAGCAATTACTCCCTGAAGAAAGGTTTTAGGGTCACTCCCAAGGAACCTACAACTCCTTGCAGACTTTGTTTTAGGGCTACAACCCAAGGAAGCAACTACTCCCTGAACTGAGAACAAACTCATAAATGATTATAGCATGACAGTCCTTCTACTGTCTGAAACTAACAATGAAGCTCACTCCTTTTGATGATAGCAATTATTATTTTTCACTCCTCTAATGATTGAATCAGTTAGGCACACTCTTCACTTCCCTTCTATCACAAAATATCTTCAAGATGAATCTCAATAGGATCTATCACTTCTGCTCTTTCTCCTTCAGTCCACATCATAATGCATTACATATCCACATTTTGCTTCTCACATTCACACTCACAAGCACACCCCACCTAGATCAACTAGGTTTATAATATATACATGATATTACATTAATTACATTACAAGTTGGACAAGAAGAATATTACAATTACAAGTCATCTAGAGATCAAATAACATGAAATTTGTAGACATCAAGCCCTATCATGAACCACATGCAACACCAAGAAGAGGAACATGCCTTGCAGATTCCAACACATGCTTAACCTAGTCCTAAACATCCTTCACAACATCATCCTTCAAAGAATAACATCTTCACGTTTCGCACATTTGAATTAGGTCACCCTTAAGCAAGAAAACATGAAGCTTGTAGCACATTGGTCATTACACCTTGGTGGTAGTCTTGGAAGATTAAAAATTACTTGTACTTCTCCCAGATGAGTTAGCATAATCCATACAACATCTCCAAACACTCCTTGAAATCCACATAGCAAGGATTTTGTGCCACATACCTTCAACATACCTTAGTTATCTAGGCAAAATCATAACCTAGAAACACCTTCATTCTGTACCACAACCTATTCCAAAGAAGCCAGAAAATACCTTGCAGAGCAAAAGGAAACATCACAAGATTATCAGGATCATTCTTCATCAGCCAATTCACCACCTCATGTAGCAACAAGTTGGCGCAAGCCAACAAACACTGAAACCAAGCACCAGACAATACAATCATGCACTCTGTCACTTACAACTTTCTCTGTCGATGAACAAATAATGTGAAAATTTTAATGTAGCATGTTTATAACCTACTAAAATTAACTTCTGAATAGCATGACCACATCTTCAAATGCAGAGGAATGTGGAGCATTCTCTAAGACAGTCTTCCAGGCAATCTTCCTGCAACAAAACCCTTCACTAACATCCTGAGATCAGAGCCACTTTGCAGCAACACATACTTTCTTAGGAATAACAAGAGCGATCATACAACATGCCACATGCCATCAACAACATCTCCCCAACATCAGCAATACTTCTGATCCTTATCTTGATGCTTCTAATTCTTATTTTAATATATCATTATGATATCATCTCTGCTAACAAACATACTCAATACAACTTATATAATCTCTGCTGACAACAAACATACTCAATACAGACATGACATCCAACCATGAACATGAGCAACATCACTGTTAGCACACCATCAATATAAGCATCAATTTCAACCCAAACTGAGTGTCGAAACAAAGTGTTAACATCAATGACAACCAAAACAGTGACAACCTTAGGTAACATATGTGCAACAATCTCCCCCTTTGGAACTGATGGCAAGACACACCTTCTCATTATACCCCTTTGACATCAAGGACAAAGGGTAACTACATCTCCCCCTTAGGGTACAAACTCTCCTTTTCAACCTTCTCCCTCTGTCAGCAGCAACCCCTACCTGCTCCCCCTAAGAGGTAGCTATCGTTAGTCTAGGAAAAAATTATAGCATGAATTACTCCCCTTGGATAGATGCACCAATTATGCATCTAGCAAGAAGGAGGGGAAATTACCCCTAAGTTCTACTGGACATACTCAAATCTATCTTTTGTAAGAGCCTTTGTGAAAATATCTTCAATCTGATCCTTTGTTGGAACATATTCCAAATTCTCTTCTTTCTCTGCAACCTCCTCTCTCAAAAAGTGATACCTGATTGATATATGCTTGGTTCTAGAATGCATCACTAGATTCTTCAATATATTGATAGCACTAGTATTATCACACAAAATAGGAATAGCCTCATCATAATGTATCTTGATGTTTTATAGGAAAAAGGGGGATGATGGGTTGATAAGTTTCAAGAGTAAATCTTCCTTTCACTACAAAGATTCAAGGACATATCAACCGATTTGAATCTCTACTAGGTGAGATCATTCACCTAACAGGTTGGGTTGTCACTTGGAACGATGTTGAAGCTCAGATGTTATCAATCAATATCTCAATTTAATCCTCAAATACTCTTAAAACCCTAAGTATGCAAAATAGTAAGCAAATTGATTAATTACGACAAATCCTTTCAGATTAAGATGAAGGATAGAGATTAATAACTAACCATTTTTCAAAGTTTAGAATGTAGAACAGTCAGGGATACCTCCACTAGTGGCCCTATCCAAGGTACTATTTTCTGTATAGAATCTAGATCTCCTCTCGATACTGATATTCACTGTATCTTCTATTTCTACTCCGAAAGATGTGGAGGAAACCTCCACTAGCACCCTAGTCCAATGTTGGATGTTCTTCAAGGTGTCGGAAGCTCTTCAGATGCTAATTATCACTATCCAAATTATTTCCATGTCTGGAACTCCGGAGGACACTGCAACTAGCGTCTGTGTCCCAAAATGTTCAATTCTGTCTTCTTCCTTTTAGATCTTGAAACCTTATCCTCTACAACCTCCTTCTACAACTCCACTCTATGAAACTTGGTACCTGTAACCTACAATCACAAAGGAGTGTGGTTAGGGGTTGTGGAGTTTAAAGGCTTGCCTCGGTCAAGCTCTAGAGAGACATTCAAGTCTTCTGAACACCATTGTTAGATGAGAGTGCGTATCCCTCTGGGATAGAGGTAAAATCCAAATGATAAATGATTGAAAACATAATAGATGTTACCTTTGAAGTGTAGGTCTCATTGGAGGAAGATGTTTTTTCATGCCATGAGAAGATGGAGTCAAATCTACAACAAACAAGCACAATAACAACACAATATTGCTCTATAACACAATGAAATCCCTGAATCACTTTAGCATAAGATCACAAGTTCACAATGTCCATCTAGTTTGTAAATGAAGTCCTAAACATGCTTATATATGCAACTACAAACATTCCCACTGAGAATTTCGTAATTCAAACTTGAGATGTCAGTATAGGACCTAAATAACGGTCATAAAACCAACATTTAAATTTAGGGCTGACTGAAAATAGGGTAGGAAAAGAGCACTAGTGCCTAAGTCCACCCTCCCCTTTTTGTTCAGGGATCATCAAAATAGCACCCCCTAGGTCCTATTTGCCATAAGACTTTAGGGTTTTCTCATCGGGAATCATAATTATCATGCAAATGCATTCTAAGGACCCAAGAGTTAAACCTTAAGAGGGAAAAGCCCCCAAGGGGACATTTTCCAACAGAACATTTAGCCCCCACTTTAATGTATGTATAAATGCAAGGATAATACATGCATTAAAGTAAGGTCAACGAACACAACAAACACGCCAAGCATGGTGAAGACACTCCAAACACATTGAAGATGGTAATAGGCACGCAAAACACAGAGAAGATAGTTACATTCATGCAAAACATAGAGAAGACAACATTGAAGACATGCAAAACATAGTGAATACAATGAATGCAATGATTATTTTTTTTTTTCATTTTCTCATATGTGAAATGCAAATGCAAGTACAAGGAAAGTAAACACACAACCCAAATGCAAGAGGAGCTCATGGCCACCAGTCTTGAAACTACATAAGGGGCAATAGACACGTAAAATAAATCTCAAAGTGTAGGAGGAGCTCATCGCCACCAACCTTGAAACTACACTCGAGAACAAACACGTCATACAAATCCCAAAGCATAGGAGGAGCTCATCACCACCGGTCTTAAAACTATGCTTGGGAACAAACACGCCACACACACACACATGGAAGACATGGAGAAAACATGGAAAACAAGCAATGGAAGAGACCTATTGCTAGGTTTGCTACCATCTCAGGCATATTATAGGCACACACTGATGATTGCGCTTCACCACAGCAATCACCGAAGACATGCTTAAGGGTAGGATAGTCTCAGATCCACCCCGTCTACTCAAAGGACTTTTTAGAAAATGACAAGATGTGCAATCTCCTCAAGAAATACACCATCCCCGCCTCCACAGAGGGCTTAAAATAAAAAGGATATGCACGATATCCCACCTCCACAGAGGGCTTAAAATAAAAAGGATATACATGATATCCCGCCTCTGCAGAGGGCTTAAAATAAAAAGGATATGCACAATATCTCACCTCTGCAGAGGGCTTAAATGATTGCAAGATGAAATAAAGATGTGCATTCACTCAAAGATACAACATCTCACCTCCATAGAGGGCTTACAAACATGCTTCATTAGTACCAAAATCATCAAACAACATACCTCATATATGCCCCCACCTTAAGGTGGTTGATATCGTGTACTGATATCAAGCACATTAAGGTAGGAAAACAACACACAAGGGAACACAAGCTCTCACAAAGCCCATGCCCCTAAAGGTGACATGCACTTTATGATCGCCAAATGTTCCCACAAACACATGATTTCCTACAAGAAAAGGTGTTAGAAACCATATAATCATGATAAACAATAATACATGTAATCATTCACATAAAGGGTCAAGCAAGGCGAGATCCAAGATAATCAAAGTGCACGGAGCAGCAGGTGTGTGTAAGAAGTTGAGTCCACTTTTTGGCCAAAAAGTGGAAGTGTTTTCCCCAATTTTCAGAATTTGTCACATTCGACCTAAAAATTTGAAGCACTTAAAGGTGGAATATTGAAAAAAGTCAGTAAATATGAAATGTAGTACTTCGAGTTTAGTTTCCAAATATGTAATTTTTTTTAATACCCAGATGATAGAAATTGATTTTTAACAAGTGCTTCTAAAAACCACTGTTTAAAAGTCACTTTTTTTTTTTACTATACCATGCACGTGTGGGTAAGTGCAAGAAGATGAGTTCACTTTTTGGCCAAAAAGTGGAAGTGTTTTTCCTGTTTTTCAAATTTTGCCTTCCTGGAGTGACAATTTGAAGCACTTACACAACATATTAAGATGATGTAAAATTAAGAAATGTAGGATTTTGTTTCTAGTTTTGAAATATGTAATTTTTTCAAATACCTAGATGATGCAAGTTGGGTTTTTATTAGATGTGATGCTCATCATGCAACCCTAGAGTATCAGACTAACAAGTGCAAAATTTACAGAATTTTTTTTTTCAAGCAAGTAAAAGCATGAATCATTATATAAAATAACACTATTAACAACATTTAAACAAGTTATACAACTAACACCTCTCGGGAACACAACTGCATCAGATAAACATGGAATCATAACAATACAAGTGATATACATTATAATACAAAAAAAGAGGATTACATCCTTTATTTGTAGAGATGAATAATTAGAAAGGTTCAAATACAAGATTACATGACCGATCACATCAATTTACAATATACAACAATATAATACAATTATGAAGGTATATTACAACTCTGAAGATGCAAAACAAATCTGGAACTAGAAACACTTGTGCGATGTCCTCAAACCAATACATCCAAGAAAACTAATGGATTAAGCTCTTCCACCCAACCATGTGGAACCCTGAGGTCCACACCCCAAGCTAGGAGATAACAATGAGGTTCCACTAAGTCAAGGATACAAGCAAATAGATAAAGGTTTGACATAGACAACTCAGATCATCACAAATCATCTAGACTACACAAACATCAAGACAAGTCAAATCATCAAGACAAGTCAAATCATCAAGATAAGTCAATCATCAAGACAAGTCAATCATCAAGACAAGTCAGTCATCAAGATAAGTTAGTCATCAAGATAAGTCAAACATCAAGATAAGTCAAATCATCAAGACAAGTCAATCATCAAGATAAGTCAAATCATCAAGACAAGTCAATCACCAAGTCAATACTCCAAGTCAATACTCTAGAGGCTACAACAAAAGATAAAGAGGAAGTAACTAAGCTACAGTAGGGAGAGTGTCATTGCATGGTCCTAGCATGGGTTATCCAGGCTATCTCTCACTAGAAACTATCCCCCATCTATGGTTATCCTGGCGACCTCTCACTAAGCACCGGCCCCATAGGGTGACACATGCAGAGTCGACACATCCTCTCATGGAGACAAGGAGGTCGACCTTGCCAAGCAGGCCTTCTCATCCCATCCTTAGCCTGTGAGAGCACTCAAGGCATGGGTGAGGCATCATACTTATCTTGTTATGTGAATTACTACCCAACTCACCTAGATAAGTTATTAAGTTATCACTTGATTACAACTACCATGGGGTTATCTAGGCAGCCACTTTGGGCACTGGCCCCACCATGAAATTCACTCTCCTACATACAACTAGCAACCCCTAGCCAACATACAAAAAGTAATAACATGCATGGACAAGGGACTAGAAGGCCTCTATATTTTACAATCCAATACATTACATAGACCATTTTGAATCCAAACTCTCAACCACAAAACTTTATCCTATCCATTTCAAAATCTCAAATCAAATAAAACATTTAATCAACAATTTCAAATTCAAAACAACAATCTTTCCCAATCCACATCAAGACCTCATACCAAAAGACACATCACTGATACATCCTTGCCACAATATCATACTGGATTTCAAGGTAACAAGCCTCTGGAGCTAAAAATATTTTAACACAAATATCAATAGACAACTATCCAAAGCATGACCCTTAACAACCTTGTCCTCTCACAAGACTAGCATGATCACCTTTACATTAAGTTAGACAAAACATAATAGCAAGAATCAAAACCAAATTAAATGCAATGACCCAATTGCATCTTCGATACACATCGGTTTAAAATTAACAATAAACAACAAAGAATATATATATAACCAAGACCCAATTACTACAACACTTTTCAAACAATTTAACATGGATTCAGTAAAAGACTCAAAATCTCACTTATTAGTTAAATCATAAACTTACTTAAGATAACAATATTCTAATCAAATCTCAGGATCTATAATTCCCTCTATGATTTATTTAATAACTTACTACTATAATTCACATCTACAACTATAATCATACCAATCTCAACTCAAACTGCAAGTAAATATATGACCCTAAAACGATATAAAACAAAAAAATGATTTTTTAAGCAATAAAACAATATTAAGATTTGAATCAAGACATCAAGCTCCTACCATCTTACTAGCCAAAATGTTAGTCATAGTCAAGATGCATTAAAGTCCTATTCCCACTACTAAGATCCCTCAATATATAAGGTTACTAACAACATTAAACTAACATCATCAATGCCTACGATGTTAAAACAATGTTCATAGACAAGTATCAAATATTCATTACCTACATTATCAATTTTAGAGGGTTTCTATTACATCCATACACAATACTAAGCAATTCTATTCTACTGAAACAGTTACAAGGTTACTATCCAAACATGCCAAATAATTATATCGTAGGAGAAACCTATTAAATTGTAAGACAAAGCTTCTTCTCAACAACATTGCACAATTATACTGACCATAAAGCCATAACATAGGTCAAGCAATCTAATAGAGTTTTAAGACACTATTCCTATATTATTCTCTAACAACAACACTATAAAATTTTAACTCTCTTTTAAATAAAATTCTAATAATAATAATAACATTTACTATTCTATTCTAGAATTTTAATTTCATCTATTATTTGTTTAATCAATACCATAATAAGTCAATTCACAATAAATCTCTAATTTATCATTTATTAATTAAAATCAATGTCACACAAGACAATATATTACTAAATCATGACTAAACAAATTTATATTTAAATAAGATAAAAAGAATATAACTAATACTTAATTCAATACATTTAATTCTAGAATTATAATATTATTTATCATTTGTTTAATAACTAGCATCACCATAAAATCTATTTTACATTAAAAAAAAACTAATTTAGTTATTTAACAAACTTGCATCTACTAAAGCAACTTTATTTAAATAAAATTAATTTTAAAATAATACAAATCTATCCTAATATTTTAAGATAAAGTAATATTATCTTTATCACTATTGCCATTTAATGAGTTGATAAAAGCAAGTCAAATTAACAATTTAACTAAAAATAATCAGAAAGCAAGATTTATTAGTTAATCAAGGAGTTTCAAAATAGAAGTTTTCCTAATTCTTAGCTTACAATTGCATAAATTCTAAATTGATATTAGTTTTAATAAACTATTGTTAACAAGAGAAATTCATTGTATTATTAGCATATACTACTCAGAAATCATTACTCCCTAACCATGGAACTTCTAAGCAAGTCCATATCAACACAATATAATAGAATAATTTTAAGCCAGAAAACACTATTAAATAAAATCCAAATGCTATTGTATTTTAGAAATATAATTTCATCTAATATTTGATTCACCATTATAGTAAAACTCTAATTTACTATTTACTTATTAAAAAAATGTATATTGCTAAGTCATAACTAACCAATTTATATCTCAACAAAATAAAATGAATATAATTACTTAACTTAATATATTTACTTCTAAAATGGTACACCATCTAACATTGTTTAAAAACTAGTATGGTCAATTAAAAATCCAATACAATCCTTCATCTACTAATTCTAATCTATATTTAATAAGAGCAATTATTCTAAAAATTAATATAAATCTATCCTAACAAAATATATATGTATGTTTGACTAATCAAAAGTTTCTATCATTTTTAATTTCCTAAAGAGCAAGTTAATTTGTATTTAACAATTGTTAACTATCACAAAATAACAATTATATAGGCAAGTTTATTAAACATTCATGGAGTTGATTTAGAAACTTCCTAAAACCACTCATTTACTACATTTTTTAACTATAAACTTGTAAATCTATTTATTGTTACACAATATGATAATTGATGAAGAAATTACAAAGATTAAAAAGTTGAAAGAAAGCAACAATGCCAGGAAACGACATGAATTTATTTATTGCAGAGGTCAAAGATCAACCAAGGCAGGATGAAAGAGGAGAGAAAGGCACAATTTCAGGAAGGGTTAGCCATTCAGGTAAGAATTCAAGAAATTTCATATTAGATTCAAGAATTCAACTGAGACACCAGAAATTGCAGAGAAATAGAGGGTTAAAAAAACAAGTATGGCAGAGAAGGATCTGCCAGAGGTTTTGGCAGAATGACTTCCAATAAGTATGGGTTTTTAGGCAAGGAAAAAAAATGGTTTTAACATAAAAAATTCTAAACTGGCTAAGAGCAAGATTTAATTTCTTTTAATTATATATATTTTTCTCTGATTTTCATTGGCTGGAATGACCCAGTCAATACTGTATCACAACCAAGAATGAGGACCAGAGGTAAATTTTCAAAGGTTACAATGGACCAGTCTCTCCTCCAATGCTATATGGTCAGCAAGGGCATGATTGCCAAAGTTTTAGATAGCAAAAATTTCAACCAAAGAAAATTCAAGAGGGGCTCGTATGGCGGTCGTACGACTACATCTAGGGAAATTAAAAAAATGCAGAAGTTTTAAGTTTGCAGTTTGACCAACAATGACCCCCTTCTATACTGATTTTAGGCAAAGTCTGGAGAATTAAGGTGGAGGAGGCCGTACAACTCTCATCTAAGGCAGATGTAAAATCTTAATAGAATTTCATTGAATGTTCAAGGTTTTAAAATCACACAACAAGGTAATGAAGTCAGAGCTGCAAAAGATGGTTATGTCGAAATCCATTATAGAGGGCAGCAATACAGGCAAGAATATGAGTAGAACAAATTTTCAACAATTCCAGATGACATTACAAACTATCAAATTCAAAACTACAGGGTCTTTAGGTGACAGGAAGGCAAAAATTTCCAAGCTCAAATTACACACACAAGAATTCAACAAGAATATAAACCAATTATCTGAATTGCTACAGGAAATACAAGCATACCTAGAATTTTGATTCAAGGCTTCAAATTCTTTAGCTTCCTCTAGTTCTTTCTCCATTCTTTTGAAGACAACTTCTTTTTCCCCTAATTTTTGTCCCTCTTCCTCAGAACAACTCCCGCATAAAATAATAACCCCCAGAAGAAAAAAAAGCCAAGAGTCATAAATGTCCACTAACACAATTCTGTTATAGAGAATCCCACTAACCCCCTTAAAACAAAAAACAATTAATTTTTTTTACTTTTTATAAAGATTCCCCAAATCTGGAATCTTTATTCGACAACTCTCAAAAATTAAATTGTTGACTAAATTATTTTACTAAATACCATATACTATTTTAACTATATTAATTACTTATGATACATATTCTATTAAAACATAAAAATAGTTAATTTAATCTTTATTAAAAATAATATACCACAACTCATTAATAATATATGACTAAGAAAATACCATTATATTTGACAAAATAACATTATAATAATAATAAATTCAATAATGCATTACCAAAACACACATAGGCTTAACAAGAAAAACTCAACAACCACATGACGACCAAAAACTGAGACAAGAATCTCTTCAAGACCCATGACACAAACTAAAAATGGGAACTAACCTAGGAAAAACCCAAGTTATCTCCCATCAACATTATCCATTGGTGTAAGGGCCCGCTTAGACCTGCTAAGTCAGGTGGAGTTGAGGCTCGGTACCTACAACCTACATCAAAACAATATGTTGCA
Organism: Cunninghamia lanceolata; assembly: GCA_027924645.1. Classification (NCBI taxonomy): domain Eukaryota; kingdom Viridiplantae; phylum Streptophyta; class Pinopsida; order Cupressales; family Cupressaceae; genus Cunninghamia; species Cunninghamia lanceolata. Next base: position 10,602,316 of record BSBN01000219.1, on the reverse strand, counting down.
TTCAAGTATAAACACATATAACACTCACACAGAATTAGGAATTCGCAGCATAGTAGGGTGCTCAGAATGAGCAATACTACACTGTACCCTCTCTGAAAGCATGACAATAACATACACACCTCTAACTACAAGTCAAATACCAACAAATCACATAAAGTATGATAATATCTAATCATTACTGATCATGTCAATCACATCATAAATTGGAATATATCAATAATGTCATCACAAGTCAATAATCACATCAGTCAACCATAGTCCATCATAAGCATAACCATAAGTCTAACAACTCAAATGTCTCAAACTGTCAGAGTGCAAGTAAAAAACTAATAACTATAACAAGCCAAAAAGAGGGGCATTACATTGGATGTACAGAAAGTGGCTTTTTAAAAGTCTCCTATTTTTTGCAAAAGCATGCATGTGTACGACCAACATAATTTGACCTAAATTAATGTATTTTTTTCATTTTTTTGGTGGAAAGATTCTTAGGATGTTGAATTTTGGTCAGGATATTTTTTCGTAATTTTTTGATAAATATTTTTTTTATTAATTTTTTAATGAGCCTAATTAGTGTTTTTTAAAACCCCTCATGTACGACCAACATAATTTGAGCTAAACTAATCAATTCAATAAAAAAAAAATTCATCATGTAGAAAATGATGTCTAGTTTGGTGAGACATTTTTTTTTCAAGAAACTTTCAAAATTAAAAGTTATTAAAAAAATAGTAACCTGTGTTATTTCAAATTTATGAGTTAGTTTGTTTAGAAAATAATCAATAAATAGAAAGTTATATCAATTGTAAAAAAAATTACATATTTCAAAACTAGACTCTTAGATCTATAATGGGTTTTAATTTTGTTAAAATATTTTGGAAGAAAAGTCGTCATCCATAGTGGTGAAACTAGTTTTTTCTCTCATTGTTTTCATGGCTTCTTACTTGCAGGTTGGTTGCAGGTCCAATGCTTAGGCTTGGGTTTCCAAGCCTTTACCAATCCTAAAACCAAGGCAAATTGGCAGGTGTCACATTTCATTAAACAAGAAATGGGTACCCGTTCGCAAACAGGTACCCGTTTTATTTTCCTTTTCACAAAACGGGTACCCATTTCTATTTTAGCTTTTATTTTATTTTTTTCATAAATTCGTAGTACAACATGAAACCTGCAACATTCCCTTTTACTAGTATGGCGGACAACGACAGATTCTGCAATTTTTTTATGTGCAAAGTGTCAATTCGAGCTCTCAACGGGGCATATCTTATGCAATTTTTACAGGGATTCAATTATAAGAAGAATTTTCAGATGGAATGAAGTAGAAAATTTATTTTTTTACAGGCATTCAACTTCTTGGAGAGACATTCATTTTTACCAATACACCGACATCGACAAATTCTGTGACTTTTTTATATGCAAAGTGGTAATTTGAGCTTTTAAGAGGACATATTTTATGCAATTTTTACAGGGATTCAATCATTAAGAGAATTTTCAGATGTGATGAAGTAGGAAATCCATTTTTTACAAGGATTCATTTTCTTGGAGAAATCAAACAAATATCAAGCAACTATCATATTGAACAAAGGATCTATTTCTACTTGTATTTCATACATTTTTTAAGATTAGATCCAACACATTTTGATAATCATGGGATCAAATAAACATCAACATAAAAGAAAGAGGAAGGTTATGGCAGTTGAAGAAATTGAAGCACATCGAGAGAAAAAGGCAAAACGACAAAGAGATAGGAGAGAGAGGATTATAAAAATGAAGAATGATGTAGTATCTAGTTCGATGATTATTGAAGTGGAGAACATTGAGGAGGAGAACATGGAACAGGAGACCAATTTGAATGAAATGAATGTAGAGTATGCAAATGTGGAAGAGGTCAAGAACATGGAAAATGCAAATATAAGAACGAATCTAGGTATGTCTTCGAATGATCCATTCAATGATAATGAGATTAAAGATTTAAAGCAAGCTGGATATAATGTTGATGACATAAATGCTTCAACTAGAAATAAGACAATGAAAAATAAAAATGAAAACCCTTGTATGCATGAAAATGAAAATATTTTTTTTTTAAAATTGAAAGTAATGTTTTGAAGGATCTTCGTGGTAAGATATCTTGGAGACAAATTCAAACACATGCAAATAGATTGTACAAATATTTTTTTTTATAGAAAAACTCTTGGATTTCAATGTCAACTTATATTACAATTGATGAGAATGACAAAAATGAGAAAAGTAATGAAAAAATTAGGCTTTTTTGTAAAACCCAAAAAGGTGGATGAATCAATGGAACAAGTTATGTCTAGTGTTGCTAATGCTATTGGTTCTATGGGAAAAAATAGTCGATCTAAATATAAGAATGCAACACATAGAGCAATAACAACTACTTTAGTTAATAAATCAGTTGTGAGCAAAAGAATGATACATAAAACAAGTGGATATTTAAATGTGCATGCTATAACTTTGAGAAGAGCAGCAAAGAGAAGACTAAGTATTGAAGAGGATCTAGTTAACCAATGTTGGACTTTTAGTGGTAGACTCCTAAGGTCTGACATGAAATTAAACAATGAAATTAGGTCTTTGATTGAAAAATATTGGCATGATAATACAAGGGTTTCATCAAATGCTTGAGATGTTTTGAAATTAAGGGTGGGGTCGAAAAATCATGATCCTCATCCAAAACATCTTTTAGACATGACTCAAACAAAATTATAAATAAAATTTCTAGATGATTCAGTTATAGAAAATTTTAGTATAAGTCAAAGATCATTTGAGAAATGCAAACCTTGGTATGTCAATATTAATAAGCAACAAATCTCTTGTTGTTGTAAAAAACATGTGCAATTTCATTATTTTTATGATGTTTTTCAAAATATACATTGTACTTTGCATACTAACCAAATTATGCAGGAATGTGGTATTAATATGCCACCTACAATAGTTAAGGATTTTATAACAAGTATACTTTGTGAAACAACTGAGGGGTAATTCTTTTTTCAAAACCATGTGTTTCTGGACAATGCAATAGATGTGGTAACCTTTCATTGTTAGAAGAATGCATGCATGAGAGTAGTTCACATGATTTTGGACAACAGTTAGTGGAGGTGTTCACCAATGTTCAATATCCATTAAAGGATGGAAAAAATGGAAAGCGTTGTGAGTTAGTCACAAAAAAAAGTAGTGAACATGCATTCATCACAGAGTTCAATAATACGATTGTGTATAAATATGTCTAACATTCTCAATATGCTCGGTGGCTTGATGAACAATTCCACAGATGTAAGAACACATTTTCTTTTGGAACTATACTTTCAGTGATTAATTTTGCAGAAAACTATACACTTGCTCCACAAGAGGAGATTCAATCACAATATTATAACTTAGTACATGTGGCCATATTTGTTCATATTGTATACAGACATGCAGTTGACAGTACAGAAGATGACAAGAAAATTTTGAGAGAGTACCATTTCTATGTGAGTGATAACTGATTACATTCATCAAAGTTTGTATACTATTGTTTCAAAGTATTTTACAACTTAAAAGAAAGACAAATCTAGATGACACAACATTTCATATGGTCAGACAATTGTACAAGACAATTCAAAAATTCTTGAATGTTTTTGTGGTTAAGTAGGTTTCATAAAGAAAACAATATCCAACATATTTGGAGTTTCTTTGAAGATGGAAATGGTAAAGCAAAACATGATGGAGCTGGAGAATGTGTGAAAAGGGCTCTTGCTAGGAAGCAACTAAAATTTCATGATGCAACAAAGTTTCAAGATGCACATGCAATTGTGGATTCGTGTAATGCAAAATTGACTATAGGATCAAATGAGAACTCTAAAGTTCAATGGTTTTTTTGGTTGGTTGAAGAAGAAAACATTCCTCCCCTATTTGATTGTGATACAATTAGTGGATCAGAAAAATGGCATTCATTTAAGAGTTCAAATGCAAGCACATGGACTCTATGGACTAGGGAGCTCACATGTTTTTGTCAGTTTTGTATCGCAGGTGAGTGGGAAGCATGTGAAAATATAGATTGGTTTGAAGAATGGCAACAAAAGTCCTTAACACCTCTACAAAAAAATGATCAAAATGAGATAACATTTGAGGAGGATAATCGTTTGCAAGTATTGGATGACTATGACTGTATTTCAGACCTCGTACAAGAAGGTACAAATTCATTCAATATTTCTTTTCGATACATTTTTTGGAAATATATATTTAATTGTACATATGTATGTATGTATTTTTTTATGATTTATTGAATTTGAAATGTTTTTGTAGGACATGTGTATGTTGTTATTGCACCCGAGGGTAATGAAGAGGAAACAGAGTATTGGTTGGCTCGGTGTGTTGAGGCAAAACATAAGTTATTACAACCTAGAGTAGATGATGATAACTTTGAGTGTCCAACATGTTCTGTGGTTGTTACTGGCACTTGGCTATGTAAATATTTGATAAAGAGGAATGGTATACCTGCATTTGAAGATTATGAAAGACATAAGAAAATTTTGCACTACTCTTATTTGATTGTGGCAACAAATATACAATTAGTGAGATATAAAGGGAAACCTGTCACAAAAGAATTATGGACACTTTCTATGGAAGAGAATGACGCAATCATAGATGTAATATAAAAAAGAGGATGCAGATGGTACAATGGAGTAAATGTTTTAAATGATTAACAGGTATGTAGAAATTTTTAAACTTTTAATCTTTGTCTAGGATGTGAGTTTAGGATTTAATATGATTGATAACTTAACTAATTGATTGCATCTCCCATTAAGCCATCCTCTTAAGTCCCCTTAAGACATCCCTTAGTTATGTTTCATAAGTTAGGTAAGTCATATCCCTAATTGATTGCATCTCCCCTTAAGACATTCTCTTAACTCCCCATAAGCCATCCCCTAGCTAAATGATATAAGTTAGTGCATGTATCCTTACCAAAAATACTATAGTTGATTGGACCATCTCCCCTTAAGACATCCTATTAACTCCCCTTAAGCCGTCCCCTAGCTAAATGATATAAGTTAGTGCATGTACCGTTACCATTTAAATACTACAATTAATTCCTTCCCCCCTTAATCCATCCTCTTAACTCCCATTTTAAATAATCCTGCTAACTCCCCTTAAGTGTTCATATTAATATTCCTAATTCTCTTAAAGATCATTACACATTCTAACTTTTTTACAATACATTACATGGTGTAGGAGATGTTTTTTGCAGTCATAATAGAGGCTGGAAACATATAACCTATGTTAAATTTCACTTACACTTTATTTCAGGTATTCACTAGACCTATACTATTAATTATTTTAATTTATGCTTCAATAGTTATTTCCTTTCATTATAATTTAAATGGAACTTCTTAACAAATTCTATCTTTAAATAAAATGATCTCTAGAGACCTTCTAAAGTTTTATATATGTTTCATCATGGCCTGACCTCTATATTTGTTTTTGCAATTTTTCACATGTAGTGTTGAAAGGATTCAAATCTATTGTTTCTTGTTGCACAGGTAGGATCTCTACACATATTTCATATCTAGAGTCTTCAACTTCTCTAGGTGTCAAGTATAAAATTTTAGATGATCTAGACTTAGAGAATAACATTGTATAAAATCTAGGTGTCTCTAGGTGTCTTGGATTCTAACTATATAATACCCATGTCTCTACATGTGTCTTAGGTATTCTATATGTCAACTGGGTAGATAGAGACTAGAATAAGGTTTTAATTTAATCAACATAGCTTAGGTAGATACTAGATATGTCAACTAGGTCTACCATGCAATAGGTGTCTAGAGCCTATGTCTTAGGTAGAAAGTTATAATTTCTAGGTGCCTATAGAATATGTGTCTTAGGTGTCCTACATAGAACTAGAATACATGTGTCTTAGGTCTTAGGTGAGTCCACATGAGCTTCTTGTTGCAAGTATGAGGTTAACCAGTGTTGTCATTGATGTCAACATACTCATATTGCATTGGTAAGAAGGTTTGGATGAGCTGTGTGTTGAGGATATTAAGAAAAGTAGTCTCAATCAGGAACAGTGAAGAACAGTGAAGAACAGTGATAAGAAGAAGGTAAATGTACTCAATAGTTTGAGAATAAGAGGATGTGGATTAAAGGGTTTGTAGATATGAGTCTTGAGATGATCTAGTTAAGATTTTAGAGGTCCGCATGAAGATATGAAAAAGTTGTGATCGGTCAAGTAGAACCGGTTCTGGGAGCTATTCCGGAGTGACAGAGTGTTACAAAAAAGGTCCGGTGAGATCCGGAGGAGCATTGTAAGACTCTACGGATTGGAAGGAGTGTTTGGGATGTCCTTGTAATGTGTCATATTAGTTTGTACAAAGTTTGGAGGTCCAGAAGCACCTTCTTCAGTATGACAGTGGCGACAGACTGTGTTCTTGAAGTTCCGGATGAAGAGGAGAAGAGATTGCAGTGAGTAGAGGAAGTGTGGATGTACTTGGTTAATCAGGCAAGCTTGTGAAGGTTCTTAGATCATGTTGAGGTTATGTTGTTGGTTCGCATTGATGGTAGAGCCCGGAATTGAAGATATTCTTCTGGATGAAGTTCTTGCTCAAACTAGCTGACCGGATGAGTTATTCATCTTGCGAATGTTCTTATGGTGGCTAACCGGATGTATTAATCATCTTACGGATGTCCTTATGGTTGATTGCCAACTTAGATGATTATTCCTAAGTCGATGTCTTTTATAAACAAAGGTTTGTGAGTTTATTTCAATGTGTGTTGGGCAGTAGATGAGAGTGGTATAGCAAAAGAGCGAATGACAAAGCAGAAGTATCTCGGGCTTAAATGGAACTGATCCAGACATGGTAAAGATGTCAATCTCTAGTTCAAGTTTGTGATTCTTATCACTTTGTAGACAGTGTGTCTCTTGTAGGTAGTGTGCCTCTTTGTGAGCAGTGTGCTCGGGCAATGAGCCTTAATTGGCATGTGCCATTCATTTTTCCTATTCTTCTAACAGAGAATAATCCTTGGGTTAATCACCCCGTGGTTTTTCCCTTAACCAGGTTTTCCACGTCAAAATCTTGGTGTCCAATGTGTTGATGATTATCTGCTCTTGTGTTTATGCATTATGCTTTCATGAATGATTAATTGATATGATATTAACTAACAAAGAAGAATCAAGTGTTCAAAATAGAAGCAAGTCTTTGCACAACTGATTCACCCCCCCTCTCAGTTGTGTGCCCTAGATCTAACAATTGGTATCAAAGCCAAGTTCCTCTGAAAGGAGCTTAATTGCTTGAGGAGATCCAGGATGTCGTCATACAAGAAGGATAGTCCGAAGTTCAATGGAACCAACTTCACTCTCTGGAAAGGTCACATGAAATGTCACTTGGAGTGTATGGGAAAAGCATACTTGGCCATGGTCTCAAAACCATATGTACCTCCACAGGGTGGTCTGACAACTCTAAATGAAATCACAGATGCTGAAAACAATTTGCGGACCAAGGAAGCTCTTCTAAGCACATTGAATGACTCAGATCTCTCAAATGTTATTGACCTACCAACTGCATATGAGATCTGGACTAAACTAGAACTTCTGTATGAAGGAGATGAGTTTGTCAAGAGTGCAAGGTTGTAAAGTTTGAAAGGGAAATTTGAAAGATTGAAGATGAGAGATGATGAAAATATCACTACCTTTATGCCAAGAGTGAATGAGCTAGTGTGTGGAATCAGGAATGCTGGTAGAGTTCTGGATGAAAATGAAATTGTTTGCAAAATTCTCAGATCCCTTCCTGCTACCTACAAAATCAAGGTTGCTACCATTGATGAATTCAGAGCCCATACAACTATCACAAGAGAGCAACTGGCTGGCAAACTAGCTACATTTGAAATGACTAAGTTTGGAGATGATCCCCCGAAGACTGAATCTGCATTCAAAGCTAGTGCCTATGTGAAAGGCAAACAAAGATTTGATCCGGGAGAGAACTCTTCAAGGAAACTATCATGGTATGACCAAGCAAGGAAAGATATGGAAGAGGAAGAAGCAAAAATATCTCAACTTGAAGCCCTCATTGCAAAAAGACTGCCAAGAGGATCCGGTAAGTATGAAGGAAAACTACCCTTTAAGTGCTTCAACTGCAATAAGATTGGTCATTTTGCTTCAAGATGTCCAAAAAGATCTGCAAGGTCTAATTCCAACAGACAAAGGTTTCAAAAGAACTGCTATTATGTTCATGAAGAAGATGACAATGAAGGAGTAACAGATGATGAATCAGAAATAGGAAGCAAATCCGGAAATGAATGGGTGTTTATTGCCATCAAGGAAGAAGATTCAATATCCTTTGAATCTGTCAATCATAAGGTTGTAGAAAGAGCTTTGGCTGCCCAAGTTGAAGAAAAGGATGATTGGGTTATTGATAGTGGATGCTCTCACCATATGACTGGTGACAAGAACAAGTTCTTAGATTTGGAAAAGTATGAAGGAGGAATGGTAAAGTTTGGTGACAATTCTGCTGGCAGAATCAGAGGTAGGGGAACTATTACTTTTGATGGAAAGAGCAAAACCGGTAATGTACTATATGTTGAAGGATTGAAGCACAATCTTCTTAGTGTTGGTTAGTTAGTGGATAAAGGCTATGATCTCCAGTTCAAGAATGGAAGATGCAGAATCTTTACAAGCTCCGGAACTGAGATTGCATCCGGTACTCAAACTAAAGGTAATATCTTCCATCTAGTTGGTTCAAATAAAAGTTGTCTATTTGTTCAAGTTGATCAGAGTTGGCTATGGCATAGAAGGATGTGTCATGTAAATTTTGATAACATCATCAAGATAAGCAATATTTAGGCTATAAGAGATCTTCTAAAATTGGTGAAACCTACAAATAGTTTGTGTAAAGAATGTCAGCTAGGTAAACAGAGCAGAGTCTCTTTCAAAAGCAAGGATCAGTCCACTACCAGATTGTTGGAATTAGTACATATTGATCTCTGTGGTCTGACAAGAATCAAGAGTATGCAAGGTGATAGATATTTCATGTTGCTAATTGATGACCATTCCCAGATGATGTGGGTTACCTTCCTAAAAGAGAAATCAAAAGCCCTTGAGAAGTTCAAAATCTTCAAAGCTATGATAGAGAATCAAACCAGATTGAAACTAAAGTGTCTAAGGTCTGATAGAGGTGGTTAATTCACATCTGGTGAATTCATAGACTTTTGTGAGAAGCATGGCATAAAGAGACAGTTGTCTGCTCCTAGGACTCCACAACAGAATGGAGTAGTTGAGAGAAAGAACCGGACCATCCAAAAAGCTTCCAGGACAATGATGATGGAAGCAAATGTTCCTCAGATGTTTTGGAGAGAAGCTGTCAGCACTGCAGTCTACACTCTTAACCGAGTTCAAATAAGAAACAATACCGGTAAGACTCCTTATGAACTTTGGTTTTGTATAACTCCTACTGTGAGATATTTCAGAGTATTTGGTAGAAAGTGTTACATCAAAAGAGATGAAGATCTAGGAAAGTTTGATGCTAGAAGTGATGAAGGAATTTTCTTGGGTTACTCCACTCAAAGCAAAGCATACTAGTGTTACAATAAGAGACTGAAAAAGATGATAGAAAGTATAAATGTGAAGGTTGATGAAGGAATTGAGAAGCCCTCAAGGTTTTATGAATATGATGAGGATGATCAGGATGGTGCTCTGATTCAAGGAACTCAATCCCTTCCTGAAAGTCAGATTCAGACTGATCCGGTAAATCAGGAAGAAGAGGTTTGTCTGAATGAACCTGATCAAGAAACAGCAGTGCAAGAGACTCCCAAAGTTCCAAGGTATGTAACTTTAAATCACTCTGAAGATCAGATCATAGGTGACAAAAGCAAAGGGGTACAAACAAGGAGGAAAATTGCTCAAAATTTAGATGAATGTTGTTTGATTTCAAAGATTGAACCTAAGACAATAAATGAAGCATACAATGATGAAAATTGGACAAAAGCAATGGAAGAAGAGTTGATGCAAATTGAGAAAAATCACACTTGGGATCTTGTTCCCAGACCTAGAAACAAGAATGTGATTGGAACCAAATGGGTCTTTCGGAACAAACTAAATGAGGTTGGTGAAGTTATGAGAAACAAAGCCAGATTGGTCTGCAAAGGCTACTCTCAAATAGAAGGAATTGATTTTGAAGAAACCTTTGCTCCGATAGCAAGAATTGAAGCAATGAGATTGTTTCTTGCATATGCTGCCTTCAAAGACTTCAAGGTATATCAGATGGATGTCAAGTCTGCCTTCCTAAATGGTGATTTGGAAGAAGAAGTATACGTTAAACAACCGGATGGATTTCAATTGTCTGATAATGATGATATGGTCTGCAAGTTGAAGAAAGCATTGTATGGATTGAAGCAAGCCCCAAGAGCATGGTATGAAAGTTTGGATAAGCATCTTGTGCAGATTGGATTCAACAAAGGTGCTGCTGACAGTAACTTATATTTCAAAATTGATCATGAAAACATTTTGATTGTTGAAGTGTTTGTGGATGATATCATTTTTGGAGGAAGAGATAGTATGTGCAAAACTTTTGCAAATTAGATGAAAAGTGAGTTTGAAATGTCTATGCTTGGTGAAATGAATTTCTTCTTGGGTTTGCAAATTACTCAAACAAAGAAAGGGATCTTCATTTCTCAGACCAAATATGTGAAAGAATTGTTGAGGAAATTCGGTATGGAAGATTCAAAGCCAATGAACACTCCTATGGCAACCGAATGTAAGTTGAGCAAAGATGATGACTCTCCAAAGGTAGATCAGACAAAGTATAGATCAATGATTGGTGGATTGTTGTATCTCAGTCAGACTAGACCAGATATAATGTAGGCTGTTGGTCTTGTGGCAAGATTTTAGGCTGATCCTAGAGAATCTCATGTTATGGCAATCAAAAGAATTTTTAGGTACTTGAAAGGAATAGTTGAGTATGGTCTATGGTATCCTAGAGATCTGGATTTCTCTCTTCATGCATATACAGATGTAGATTGGGTAGGAGATGTGGATGACCGGAAGAGCACCAGTGGTGGAGCATTCTTTTTGGGAAAGAGATTGGTTTCTTGGCTAAACAAGAAACAAGATGCAATATCTCTGTCTACAACTGAAGTAGAATACATTGCAACAGCAAGTAGTTGCACTCAAATCTTATGGATGAAGCAGATGCTAAGAGACATTAAAGTTGAATATGAGGAGCCTATCACAATTTTCTGTGATAATTCAAGTGCAATTAATCTTTCTAAGAATCTAGTATTGCATTCTAAGACTAAGCACATATCTATCAAGTTTCACTTTCTAAGAGAACAAGTGAACAAGGATGAAGTCAGATTGGAGTATGTACCCTCCAAGGATCAGATTGCAGATATTTTTACTAAACCTCTCCCCAAGGACTCCTTTGAGTATCTCCGGGAGAAGTTAGGGGTCATGGCCCCTCCGATGATGAACTAGGATGCACTGATGTGCATCAGTCTGGTGGATATCACAGTCACATCTTGTGATCCGGATTGATGATGTGGAGCTGCTACTAACGAGGAGCAGCTGGTATGATTCTGATATGTTACAAGTGTAAGTATGAGCCCTTTGCCATTGATGTCAAAGGGGGAGAGAAGACATGTGAAAAACAAGTGGTTGATGATCAAAGGGGGAGCAATAAAGGAAGAGAAGACATGTGAAGAGTTGTTGCTGATGGGGGGAGCTGTGATAGAAAAAAGAAGTTCTTGTCTTGATGGTTTTTCACATTATATGTTGTCATCAATGACAAAGGGGGAGATTGTTGCAAGTATGAGGTTAACTAGTATTGTCATTGATGTCAACATACTCATATTACATTGGTAAGAAGGTTTGGATGAGCTGTGTGTTGAGGATATTAAGAAAAGTAGTCTCAATCAGGAACAATGAAGAATAGTGATAAGAAGAAGGCAAATGTACTCAATAAGTTGAGAATCAGAGGATGCAGATTAAAGGGTTTGTAGATATGAGTCTTGAGATGATCCAGTTAAGATTTTAGAGGTCCACATGAAGATATGAAAAAGTTGTAATCGATCAAGTAGAACCGGTTCTAGGAGCTGTTCCAGAGTGATAGAGTGTTACAAAAAAGGTCTGGTGAGATCCGGAGGAGCATTGTCAGACTCTGCAGATTGGAAGGAGTGTTTGGGATGTCCTTGTGATGTGTCATCTTAGTTTGTACAAAGTTAAGAGGTCTGGAAGCACCTTCTTTAGTATGACAGTGGCGACAGATTGTGTTCTTGAAGTTCTGGATGAAGAGGAGAAGAGATTCCAGTGAGTAGAGGAAGTGCGGATGTACCTAGTTAATCAGGAAAGCTTGTGAAGCTTCTTGGATCATGTTGAGGTTATGTTGTCAGTCCGCATTGATGGTAGAGCCCAGAATTGAAGATATTCTTCCGGATGAAGTTCTTGCTCAGACTAGCCAACCGGATGAGTTGTTCATCTTGTGAATGTTCTTGTGGTGGCTGACTGGATGTATTAATCATCTTGTAGATGTCCTTATGGTTGATTGCCAACTTAGATGATTATTCCTAAGTCGATGTCTTGTATAAACAAAGGTTTGTGAGTTCATTTCAAAGTGTGTTGAGCAGCGGATGAGAGTGGTATAGTGAAAGAGTGAAGGACAGAGCAGAAGTATCTCGGGCTTAAATGGAACTGATCTAGACATGGTAAAGATGTCAATCTCCAGTTCAAGTTTGTGATTCTTATCACTTTGTAGATAGTGTGTCTCTTGTAGGCAGTGTGCCTCTTTGTGAGCAGTGTGCTACGGTAGTGATCCCTAATTGGCATGTGCCATTCATTTTTCTTATTCTTCTAACAGAGAATAATCCTTGGGTTAATCACCCCATGGTTTTTCCCTTAACTGGGTTTTCCACGTCAAAATCTTGGTGTCCAATGTGTTGATGATTATCTACTTTTGTGTTTATGCATTATGCTTTCATGAATGATTAACTGATATGATATTAACTAACAAAGAAGAATCAAGTGTTCAAAATAGAAGCAAGTCTTTGTACAACTGATTCACCCCCCCCCTCTCAGTTGTGTGCCCTAGATCTAACACTTCCACCTTCATGTGGTTGGCCTTGTCAGTATAGAATATTTATATTTCTTGAAGCTAAGGGGAGCTCTTTTTATTGTACATAGAAGTTATGAAAAACTAACTAATGCAAATTAATTAAAAGTTTTTATTTAGTATAGATTGATGAAATTACATTCAAAATGCTAAATTTTAAGTTTGTTACTTTCTTTGACATGAATAAGCTAGTTAAAAGTACACGATTAGAGAATTCCCTAGTGTCAAATAGGACTCAAATGAGTTAGTGGCCCATTTCATAACTAGGTGGAGACTGTTGCTTTACTCTTCAACTAGTGTGCCACACATGGACCACATGGATCTTTGTGATCTTTTCATGCATGCCCTAAATAGGGAGACACAAGAGGAGATTCAAAAACTCCCATATAAATCCTACAAGATATCTTTTGAGTGCATTTTGAGAATTGATGGATGTATAATCATCAAAAGAAAAACACTTATTCATGGACATATAATCAACTCTAGGACACCCTGAACGATAATTTTCTATAGCCCTTCACCACTCAAATCTCCAATTTGTGGATCTACCAAAATTGCTTCCCACCATGTAAGCACAAGAACACTTTGAATCATCCCAAACATCCTAATCCCTCCACATCTAGATCAATAGTTGTATCTCACCTAGAAGGATCTAACACCCCTCAAATGGCGATAAAGGGAGAGACCAAAATGCTCGGATTAGTTGAATTAGTTCAAAATGATGAAAACCAAGAACCTTGGGCATCTCCAAAAGTGGAGTATCACATGCATTCAGTCTCTATGGTTGACCCCACTCCTAATTCTATTGGTCCTTACAACTTGGTGGATGATCTCAAAAAGATGTTCACAAAAAACTTGTTCATTGAGAGAGAATCCTCATCATACCATGTATCCCTTCTAGAGGCCATCGAATTGAAATATGTAAACTATATAACACCACCCCAAAAGATCCTATCAACCAACTTGACCTAATTTGAGCCCATCCAACACTGAGTTACATGATCTAGGTTTCTTTTGAAACCTCAGGAAAATACCTACAAAGGTTGAGCTAGCTAGAAGAGGACCCCTCAACCTATATTTACAAGTATGGATCTATGATAATTTCTTTAAGAGGGTCCTCATGGATGATGAGGCCATGGTCAACATCATTCCCTTATCCCTCTTGGAGAGTGGGATATTGCCACACCAATATCACTGCATGTAGAGAGACCTTATGTGGCTCCGACAACCTAAAGGTAACCACTATTGGTAAAATTAGGATTTTGATTTCCACTTTGATGGAGCTAGATGCAGGACAAGAGCTAGAGTTGGGGTAGTTCTAACTTGAGAAAATGGGAGAGTAGAACTCCCATTCCCCTTTTAATTAGACTTCTAAAAATGTTGTTGACTAAAAAGCTCTTTCCTTGGAAGTCATGTTAGCTTTGAAATTGAGAACTTGAAACATTTGCCTTTGAAGATTCTTAGCTAATGATAAATTAGGTTTCTGAGAACTATGAGATGAAGTTGGAATGATTACAACCATACAAAGACATTATTTGAAAGCTAATCTAGTAGTTTGTCTACTTGAGGAATGTTATTATTTAATGCTCTTGATGAAATTGATTAAGCTTTTAAGTGCTTGAATTGATTAAGTTATTATTAAAAGTTATTATTATGTTACATGTAAATTTCTCTATTTTTCTTTTGATATAATTGAGGTTAGACTAAATAATTTCTCTAATTTTCAAAATTTCTTACATTTTAAATTTAAACGGTATAGGTATTTCTCTAATTTTATTTAAATTCTTTTCATAAATTTATAGGGAAGGTATTGATCTATGAAATGTTTAATCTAGAATTAAAAATAAATTGATTAAACATGGTTAGTAGATTGAAAAATCTAATCATTAAAATTTTCCTAAATATTTAACTCAATTAAAATTTAACACAAGTGTCCCAACATTTGACTCATGTAAATCCAAACATATTCATTCTAGTTCAACAACTTGTTAATTTTGATTTTATTTTTTAAATTTATTTAGGGAAGGTACATTTAGTCTATAAACTATCCAACCTAGCTCGTCTGTATCTAATAAATCTTTAATAAATTAAATCAATTGAAATGTTTCTCTTATCTAATTAGAATTAGAAAATTTACAATTTGATGTAATTAAACATGTGATTTAATTTCAAGTGTTAAATATGAGATATACGAAATTAAATTTTGAATATAGACATGTATATAGTGGAAATTCAATAAATAGCAAAATCTAGTCTAGATGAAATAGTCTATGAGATATAAATATTGAAATAATAACAGTCCATGTACAAATAGTGAAATAGTAACAAAACATATACATGTCTAGTCAATACTAAAATAGTCATGAAATAGTCAATACTGAAATAGTCATAAACAATCTAATACATCATGTCATCATCTCCATCCATCATCCATCCATAAATCTAAAACATGTGTGCACACTAAATTTGATCATCATCCATTTCAAGCCACCTTTTGGTCCCATGCGGATGAGAGGGAAACTCATGCTGTGTACAAGAAAAAGAAGCTTCAAATCAATTTTAATGTCAAAACTACATCCTAAATAAATTTAAATCAAATATTTAAAACCAAACCATCAAATTAAATTTTTAAATCTAAACTTCAAAATGTCTAAGCATACCACAACAGGCTCATCATCTCTCCTACCATGCTTCTGTGCAACATATGGTGTCAATTCAGATGATAGATTAAATGTCTGTGTCACCAATTCCTATATTTCAATAAAACACTTGAATGAACTAGTTAGGCTCTAGAGTATAGATACAAAATGCAAGGTTGAATGATACAAAATACTTTGAAATCACATAGGATTTAACTATAGGACCTGAAATATGATAGATGACTCGTGTACCTGTGCAGGCTCATCAATGATACGATGAATTGAGCCTGCACCTAAACTAATCTCATCCTGCATATATATGTCTACATGTATATATAAATTCAACTTTATAGACATGAATTTAATAAAATCATGAAATTACACTGGAAATTCAAATTTAAACTAAAAATGTACAATTTTAAGATACAAACCATGGCATATGAAGTAGGCTCCTCTATAGATGATGCTTCCACTAGTCCTAGATGACTAGGTTGGTTTGACACAAGAGTGTTAGGACCTCTCATCTACTTTAAATTAAAATGTCACATTTCTGCATTAAATTATATATTATTAAATTAGATATATCCAATTAAATAATCTTTAGAGGTCCTAATTTTATACCTCATCCGTATAAGGTCTACCCATCTCTACTGTCATTGACACTAAATGGTCCAGCCGTGATGAAGTGGCAGTAACTAATGGAGTCATCTGTACCAATCAACATGAACATATATATTTAATTTTTTTTTTAAAAGATTGATAATTAAAAATTGTCTAAATCTATATTAATTTTTATTAATTTTAATTTTATTAAATGTGGCATACATACCGAGTCCATAGGAGTGAATAATGTAGCCGAAAAGAACTCCTTTGAAGTAGATGTAGGACCAAAACATGGTTGATGACAATTTTGACAAAAATGCGGTGTGGACCGCAATGGTGTCAATCTAGGTGATGCATTAGGACCAACATTAGATGCTCCTCTAGGCTATGCAGGCTCTCCAAGATTGACTTCATCTGCCAAGCGAGTAGCTTGGTCAGTTAAGTTTCCTGAGAGTGATGATAACACTCCAAGTGCTGAGATGACCGTCCGCTGGTGAAAGGGCATGGGAACAGAGGGTGGAGAAGGGACAATAGGTGCAATGGGTAAACGTCAATTTGGATCAACACATGCTCCTGCTCTATGTTGTGGCATTCCACCACCCATGTCCTGAAATGATCTCATATCAAAATAATTGGGCTTTTGGCCCATTTCAAACTCTGCCCATAATTTCTTCAAAAGATAAAAGGGAACCTCAAAATTAGCATGAGGTGGATGGTCAAAGACCATCCACTATCGATCCCAAAAAATTTCAGCTATCTTCTAATGTGTGCACCATCTGATTGAAATTCTCTTTTTAGTTGGTTCTATTTGTTGACCTGTGGAGGGATCAATGAAATATGGGGCAATTGTAGTTTTGGTAATATGTAAATCATTGACCTGTTTATATGAGAGACCATCTGAATAAAACTGCCTCCTCTCTTCCCGCCATGAGCGGAATGTGTCTAGATCCATGTGGATAGCTCTCACTAAATCAACAATAGTTTGCATCATGACATGAATAAAACATTTATGTCCTAGTATCTAGTCAAAATTTATACGCTCATGTATTACATTCAAACTCCTAAACATGTCACTAAGTTCACGAGCTATTGGCTACAACTACTCGTAAACACGTCACTAAGTTCATGTCGACCTATTGGCTACAACTACTCCTAAACATGTCACTAAGTTTTTTGTCGACCTATTCAATCTTTGAACCCATTCTATGTACACTCAACATTATTTTATTTTTTTCTAGATTGTTGTTGTCTCCTTTACCCCTTTGTTAAAAGCATCAAGTTCTCATAGATATATGGATATATGTTAAAATTGAAGATTTAAACATAATAAAATGACTACTAGTTTTAGGTTTAACAGTTTAATATAAGTCATTTAGGTTAGGTCTACACAAATATATATTAGGGTCCTATCCTATCTAATGTGTAGGTTTTTAGCTTCATGTGAAAAGAGTTTTACATATATTATGGTCAACTTTCTTTCGAGAATAATTTCTTGTGAGAACTTTGAAAAAACATAGATCTATAGGTACTCTTCTAATACCCCAAAATGTTTTAATCAATTAATTACCATTACAAGATACCTTTTTCTAGTGGATTAACTACTAATTTTGCAAAATTTAGTTCATGCTTAGAAAATAACCAATAATCTTGTAATACTTTCTTATCAATTGTTATTTCAAATTTATATAGAGGAAAAACTAATAGATCATAATTGTGTGAAATATAGTTATCAGTTTTGAGTAGTTGTAAATACCTTCTTCTTCTCTTGATATATTTAAATCTAAGAAGAAGATGGAAAATCTATATTATTTGTCTCTATGCATGTTTTTTCCAATTTATTAATAATACTTGAACTTACATTCACTTTACATATATTGAATTCCACCCAAAAAAAATCTAACAACCATCCCTTTCATACTAAACTTGTAAATCAATAGAGCCACAAGTGAAGCCACTTATATTATGCTTTCAATAAAGAAGAAACAAGTATTCATCGTAGTATGCAAAGCATTAAGAAATGACTACCACAAACAATAGATCCATCAATAACTACCAACCCAACAAATGGTCCTTCAAACCAAACAAAACCTATAACACAATATGAAAATTCAAATTCCAACAAGGAGTTCAATTATCCACAAACTTCATGGCAACATCTAAATTTTTTAGCATAGAATAGATGCACTTTCAACCTTACAACCATGCACTATATGTAAAGAAAGCTACCCTAGTATGCATGTTTTTTCATTAAACAACTAAATTATTTACAATAGATGTTTCAATGACATAAGCATACAAAATTCTCTACATCTAACAATATGGACCCAAGTGAACAACTGTATCTTATTCAATCTCACTCAAGTAGAAAAAATGTTGATGGGTGAACATACAATAATGGGTTACAATTTTTTTGACAAAACAAAATTGCCCATGCCTTAAAAAAATAAAAACTAGGTTCGATCGAACAAGAACGTTCAATTGAATCCTAAAGAGGATTCAATCAAACCTATACATTTTATCGAACCCTACGTCACTACGGGGTCATAGGGGGTTCGATCAAACCCGGGCACAATTGATTTTTTCATTAATATAATAATGGATTCAAGCAAACAGGTGTTCAATCGAACCCAATTATTTAGGTTTTTTTCTTAATATGAGTTTTAACTGTCATTTTTGATAGTTAGTACTGTCAAACCCAGACAAGAGTGACCGAACCCTAGGAGCTCCCCACCAGCCAAGTTCGTCGCCACCCCCGAGCCAGGTATGTAAAATTTTCTCCTTTCTCCAGCATTTATTTTGTCTATGCTTCCACATTTTGCTATGTATATAATGTCTATCAGAGCATTTCCAACTATATCATCTGCAAAAAAAAAAAAAACCCTTCAATTATGCTAAATGATGGATGTCCATACTCATTTCAAAGCTCCCATTTTGTCACAAGGAGGGATGATGTTGGCAAAGGGTGTCTAGTTTTACACCTTTGAATTGCATTTACTTGAAAGTTTCTAAAGACTTTTTAACAAATCCATTTTGTGCATACCCTACAATCATTGCCGACCATGAGACCATATTTCTTTGAGGCATTCTGTCAACAGGTGACGTGCCTTGTCTACGCTTCCACATTTTACATATACATGTCTACCAGAGCATTTCGAACTATAATATATGCAAAAAAACCACCTTCCATTAAGCTTAGATGGATGTCCATACCCATTCCAAAGCTCCCATTTTGTCATAGGCTTGCGCGGGAGGATGTTGGCGAAGGTTGTGGTTTCTGGCTTTACACCTTCCAATTGCATTTGCTTGAAACTTTATAAAGCCTTTTCAACAAATCCATTTTGTGCATACCCTACAATCATTGTCGTCCATGAGATGACATCTCTTTGAGTCATTCTATCAAACAATTCATGTGCCTTGGGCAGGCTTCCACGTTTTGCATACATATCGACCACAACATTTCCAACTATAATATCTGACAAAAAAAACCCCTTCCATTATGCTCATATGGATGTGCATACCCTGTTCCAAAGATCCCATTTTGTCATAGGCAGGGAGGATGCTGGCAAAGGTTGTAGTGTTATGATTTTGATAGTCAACCTTGCTTAAATTTGATAGTCAACCTTGCTTGTCAAGCAATTGTTTTATGACAAATATCTATTCAAAAGTACCTTTCATATACTATGACATGCCTTAGTATAAGTAAATCATATAAAAATCAAATAAATATATATCATCATAATCCTATGTACAAATTTTGACAGTATGTCCAAAATCTCTCCTTTCATATGATACAGTCTTTTTTAAAATTTTGATTGTATTTTACAGTTAAAATGCCTAAATACAACTATACAATTGTCAAATTTAAGCCATAGTTTAGGATCAACATTAGAATGCCTATCACATGCAGGGTTAAGAACTTTGTCATTTCTCATTGTTGTCATGTTTAATCCATATGCATGTTCTTTCATTTAAACCACCATGATCAAAATAATAAACATGATAAAATGTAGGCAGGGAAAGTAAATATCCTATTTTGTGTGATAGTAAAAACCAAAGGTATTTGTTCACATTCCATCACTATGCTCAAATTAACAAACAATCCTCCAAATATACCCCCTTAAGATGCTTAGATATGTGATTTACACACCCACATGATCATGAGTCAAAATTTCTTTTGCATCAATACTATTAACATGATCATACAAATCTACATTACTAGAAATAAGAAAATTTTTAACATGTGTATTAGATGTAGCATAGCATAGGGATATATCAACAAGTATTTGCATGAATTTTTAAATTCTAGCCCTATTGAATCATCATTTGTTGAGCCATGTTTGGGTGTCCACATGTGTCTTTTCTTCAAGTTGAATGCTACAATTTTCTTCATGTTCACTCATGCTTGATTTATAATTAAGCACGGACTTTTGGGGGATTTCCAACATGCATCCGTGAACACAAATTCATTAGATAAAATCATTTTCATTAGTAAGACTTGATATATCATAGCAAGTATTTCTCATTAACCTCAACAATATAAAGTGTTTCTTCAAAGGATATAACAAGTTGCCATTTTGTTCATCCATGTCACCACATAAGGGGCAATAGTCTTGATATTATTAGGTGTACTTGGCATTATTTCACATCCATCTAAGCAATTAAGATTTTGAGCATATTCACCCCCATTTACATAATATTTTCCTACATGTATTAGATGCAACGAGTTTTCAATTTTGACTTCAATGTTAATGTAATCATAAGGAATCAAATTAGGTATATAAATTACTATATCTTATAAATTCAAATAAGGGACCATAGTTTGTAGAGGAATGCAATTGGCTTGATTATTATTTCTATTTCCAAACATTTTTCAATTTGACAAGGACTAGCCACTATGTGATACTTGTTTCTTAGATTATATTTACACATGCTTATGATCATATTACTTTAAAATAGACTAAAGTTGTGCAAATTTCCTATTAAAAAAATTATCTTATGAAATTGTAGTAATGTTGGTGGGAATCCTTGGACATTTATGTCTTTTGATATGGAAAAGAACTTAATGTACAAATTGCATTTAATTTTATTTTTTAAAATAATTTTTATTTAAATCAATAAATTATATACTTAGAGATTTCAGGAGAAAAATCACTTCAAACTCAACTCTTAAGAAGTCGAAGATCTAGAATGATATTGATTACAAATGTGACACACTCTTTGGATTTAGGAAAATTATGCAACAAGCTAGAAAACCTAAATCTTTAGAATTATTACATCATTAAATTGGGCAAATGCACTATAAATTTTGAGTTATTTCTGGAATACTTAGAAATTCCTAAATGTTCTCAATCTAGTCCATACTAAGTCTCAAAGACCACATTGTCATTATAGGGCCATAGAAAAATAAAATTTCTTAGAGAAAACATAAGATACATATACCATTAAATAAAAAATATTGCATATCAACAATGGCTATAAACAAGTCCTTGAACATAACTATACGAAAATAACATATATAAAATTCTTAATGTTCATCCTTAGGCTTATTCATATATTTAAGGAGCATATATTATCTTGTATCTTTGAGACAATAGGGGTAATCTAAAAAACATGTTTTTCCTTTATAATAAAAATGTTTATGTTCTGCATCTAGGACATGACAATTCCCTTCTCAAAATTTATTCCTAATTTTTAACCAAGAAGCATATTGAGTCAATTGAAACTGTCTTAACTATTGTAGTGTCATAAATCAATTAGGCTTATTTTAAAATGTTTACTTAGCCAATTATTTAAGTTATGACACATCAAAATGGGTTTCAAACATTAATTTTACTGGTAGTATTTCCGATTGTAATCTACCATTGAGGTGGTGAGAAACTTTTCAAATTAATGTTATATTTCCTAACCTCAAACTAGGACATGTGTATGGTTGTTACATGTAATGATTTTTCAACAATGGTTTTATTCCAAAAATATAGTTAGTAGGTATGAATGATTTCTAATGGTATAATATTGGAATTAGTTTGTTTAGAAATCATTCCCTTGGTGTATGTTTTTATGTTGCAATGAAGTTGTTAACATGCAGTTTCTTGAGTGATTGAATCTCCTTTAAATGCCTTGTAACTTCCAAGTAGCATGTGTAGACCCATCTAGGTGTGGGAAGTGTGTCTTGGGGTTCATGTACCTTTTGAGGTTCTTAGTTTTCCTCATTTGATCAATGAAGGGCCCATGTGTGCCTAAGCACTTAGACTAGACTATTTTTGTACAATATAAACAATTATATATGTTTCAAATTATACTTACAAAACCTTATTTACACCGAGATATAGTTGCATTAGGATGGCCATATTTAACCAATTCTCTACACGATGACTAATATGTCTCACCAACACCAATGATAACTAGTGTCTACTTTAGAAGTCATGGAACAATATCAACATACACACCTACATCAGAGAAAAAATTGTATGATGATATAGGTGAGCGCAACACAACATACCTATCTACTCCAATGTCAGACGTGTATGTTGATAAATTTGTTCCACAATCCATTTAGTAGACACTATCATGTTATGATGTTGGTGAGACATATCAGTCATTAGTTGTAGAGAATTGGTTCAACATGTCCATCCTAATGCAAGTAGATATAGCTCGGTATAATTTAAAAAAAAATTCTAGTAGATGACAGTCTACACGTAAAATTAAATTGTTTGAAATAGACAATTGTGTGTTGAATTATACTTGCAAAACCTTATTTATACCGAGCTATAGTTGCATTCGGATGGACTTGTTTAACCAATTCTAGATCTACAAGAGGATAAGTGATCTCAACAAGTCAAAAGCAAGAAATTGTATGTTGATAGGTTCAACATGGCCATCCTAAGGCAACTATAGAGGTTTATATAAGGTTAAATTGTAAGTATAATTCAACATGTATGATGTATCTAGATATTTTGGAAACAATTTAATTTTATGTGTAGACTGTATGTATCAGATCTACTAAATTAAGTCATTTTTTGATGCACAGATTTAAGTCAATTGATCCAAAGCATGCTTTTCTATATTTGTATTTAACTTTAGTAGGTATGAATTATTTCTCATGGTATAATATTGCAATTAGTCTATTTAGAAATCATTCCCTTGGTGTATGTTTTTGTGTTCCAATGAAGTTGTTAACATGTACTTCCTTGAGTGATTGAATCTCCTTTAAATGCCAAGTTGTAACTTCCAAGTAGCATGAGTAGACCCATCTAGGTGTGGGTAGTGTGTCTTGGGTTTATGTACCTTTTGAGGTTCTTAGTGGGTAAGTGCAAGAAGTTGGGTCCACTTTTAGTGGAAGCCTCAGGGAAAAATATTTTCAGAAATGATGGATTTTGGAAATATGGCCAACAAACTTTCTTTTAGAATTTTTGGATGAAATTAAAACCCAGTTCAGATGACAATGTCTAGTTTTAAAATGTATAATTTTTTTAGTGTTGGACATATTTTTGTAATTATTATTATTTTTTAAACAAAAAACTTCAATTTTTTTTAAGAAATGGACTTTGGCTGACGACTTTTTTAAAAGATTTTTTTTGACAAAACTAAAACCCATTATAGATGAGATAGTTTAGATTCCAAATATGTAATTTTTTTTACAATTGGATTATT
This sequence comes from Cunninghamia lanceolata, assembly GCA_027924645.1. Taxonomy (NCBI): domain Eukaryota; kingdom Viridiplantae; phylum Streptophyta; class Pinopsida; order Cupressales; family Cupressaceae; genus Cunninghamia; species Cunninghamia lanceolata. The sequence goes on along the minus strand of BSBN01000219.1, from coordinate 10,578,342 downwards.
TTTTCTATTTTTCAAGAAATTTCTGATGAAACAGGTCTATAAACTTGAATTATCACAGTTTTTTAGTATTTTAATAACTTTTTATTAAAATAATTTTTTGAAAAAAAAAATTGTAGGAAAACATACTTCAGACAACTTTTTTCAATTTGAAAAAAAAAGTTTCAAAAAATGATATGTTTAGGTCATCTTATGCGTGACGTACACGATAATTTTTTCAAACACCAAATATGGCCAATAACAAATTAACAAAGAAATAAATATTCAATAAAAAATTACAAAAAAATATAGAAAACGTGTTTTAGTGAGTTACAAATCCTTTCATAAAAGGGTTTAGAAAAATATGATTATTTAGGTCAAAATATGGATGATGTACACATGCATGGTATAGTAAAAAAAAGTGACTTTTAAATAGTGGTTTTTAGAAAGGCCTATTGAAAATCAATTTGTATCATCTGGGTATTCAAATAAATTACATATTTGGAAACTAGACTCCAAGTACTACATTTTATGATTAGTGGCTTTTTTCAAGATTCCATTTCTAAGTGCGTCAAATTTTAAGGTCAAATATGACAAATTCTGAAAATCATGGAAAACATTTCCACTTTTTGGCCAAAAAGTGGACTCAACTTCTTGCCTGCACCCTAGTTTTCCTCATTTGATCAATGAAGGGCCCATGTGTACCTAAGCACTTAGAATAGACTATTTTTGTACAATATAAACAATTATATGTGTTTCAAATTATACTTGCAAAATCTTATTTATACCGAGCTAATTTTATGCGTTTCAAATTATATGAATTTCTACATGTGCAAATGATACATATAGAGAGATGTCTAATTTTGCACATGTTTTATCCAGTTGTAGAGATCTTTGACTACATCACACATGGTAAATTATGCACCAGTTCCACCTCGGGAACTATTTTCATGAACTAATAATGAGATCGATAGATTGTGTGTAACACCCCGCCAAGAAACTCTAGAGAACAACACAATTACACTACACAAACATGACAATTTTTTTTTTTTTTATACAAGAAATAATAAGGTAAAATATTCATATTTATACTAAGTAACGTTCTCTCAGGGTTCCATGGCTGCATTACTGACAACTACTATCATGATCTCTCATACGTCATGTATTAACTGACAACAATAATTCATTCTGTAACTATTGCATAACCATATACATTTTCATGACATAAAATAAATAATCATCCAGATCAAGTACAACTACAATTTTTTCATACACATGAGGATACAATATTACATTGTTTACATCATCAACTTTTGATTACATTGGATTACATACATTATGAATAATCTGATACATAGGATAGTACATGAGCATAAATAACTGTCTTTATAGACTGGTACAAGATCTGAATCTGCTACAGGAGTTATAACCTTCTTGCACACGAACAAAGGCAAGGAAAAAGAACCAATGGAGATAAAGCACATCCACCTGACCATGTGGAACCCTAAGGTCCACCCCCCATGCTAGGAGATAACATAAGGTCCCATAACATCAAACAGTCATGTAGACATTTGTCTAACAAGAACAAGGACTGAACATGACTCCATTACAACACATGACAACATCACAAGCAACTCAATATCACTTCCAGAGGCAACACATGATAAATGGGGAGAATACAACTAGGGAATACTAGGCTACAGTAGGGAGAGTGTCATCGCACGGTCCTAACATGGGTTATCCTGACAACCTCTCACTAGGTGTTGGCCCCCATCTATGGTTATCCTGACAGCCTCTCACTAGGCACTGGCCCCCATCTATGGTTATCCTGATAGCCTCTCACTAGGTGCCTGCCCTGTAGGGTGACTCATGCGGAATCAACCTTCCTTTCGTGAGGACAAGGAAGTTGATCTTGCCAACTAGGCCTTCTCTACCCATCGTTAGTCTAAACGAGCACTACAGGCATGGGAGAGGAAATCCAATTATCTTGTTAATGTGTAATTTACCCTTTTCCCCCCAGTTCATTTTTAGGTTTTCACTTAATTAACAACTTTCAATGGGTTGTCCTGACAGCCACATTGGGCGCCGGCCCCACATTGAAAGCCACTCCCCAACCTGCATCTAGAAACCCTAACCATTAAACAAGACAATCACTATCATACTGATAAGTATACATAAACAATGCAAGGCATTTACCTTCTTGCATACAAAACATAATCACAACGACCAACCTTTACATCATTGTCCTAAAACTTTCAGTTGATCAATCGCAATACCCATAACAACACATATCCAGAGTAAGGTATGGATCATCTCACTCTCAAATCTCAGCTATGAACCAAAATAGTTTCTCCTTACAATTACAAGATCTCCCCATTTCCATACTAAACACAAGCTCGATATCAACACATACGTGAAGGAAATTTAAACCCATCATAATATATTCACAACACAGTATGTACATCATCTAATGTTATTGTTTACCAAGACCCACATACGTAGTCAAGAGAAATCATGTTTCTACAACATCTTCATTTCAAGACAACTATGAACAAAATACATACAATCAAATCATATTGCCTTATGCGTTTGGAACCTAAACTTGACAATTTACACATAGACCAACTCACATGAAAATTTGCTTGCAATAAGCAATTTCAACTAATCGACTCATTGACAACATAAATTTTTCTTGCAAGAGCAATTCAATCTCTTAGTTATCTTGTTACCTATAAGTTTTACTTATAAGGCTAACTTTTCAAGTACATTGTTGTTTAACCTAATTCCAAGCTTTAAATCCAATTTCAACTTAACAAAATCAATATAATAGAATCAATGCCATATTACAGTAAATATGCAATCATATCGATTAGTTTAATAAACATTTGTATTACACTATAACAACTACATTTCTTTTGTTTCATAAGTTAATATTTCTATCATATATATAAACTCCAACAAACTCATCTAATAAATCGTGTATCTTAACTATGTTTTTGATTCATATTTAATTTACAATTGATGATAGGTTTATATACCTATTCATGTACTTGTGTGTAGGTTATTCTTATTCCCAAGGTAAGATTTGGTCAAAAAAGATCGTTTATTTACCACCATTGTTGAAGATAAGATGTAAAATTGTTATTAATTGTTTGACCATTGAAATGGATGATATTTAAATAAAGTAATGTGCCACACCCTAAGAATTGTATAATTGAAGGAAGAAGGATTCCAGCTATAACTTATATAATCTTCTGCTAAGGTATCTATCATGCATAGGAATTTGAGTTTACATATAATCATGTTGGATCCTAAAGCTTATGCAATCAATAATCATCTTGGATCTCGCAGAGCACAGGAAACTTGATGTTGTCACCATAGTCTACAGTATACATGGGCTGACTTCAAAGCAAGAAAGTTTATGGCTAGAAATGATCCATGATAGATCCAGTTTTGTGCTTATTGGTATGTTTTGGGAAAGACAACTTCTTGTATGATAGAAATGTTCAGGATGATGTGGGACATTCACATACTGATTCTAGTGTGCAGGAAAGATCTACAAAACTGAGTTTCTGCCTACTTTGGTGAAATCACTGATTGGTACAAGATGTGAGAATGTAACTGTGGTATTGAATTCGTCATCCACTATAGTAAATTCATACAATTGATATCAGATACTGATAGTTTATATCTCTTGTTGAACATTTTCCAATCTTAATCTTTCAAAGACTGTATGACTTACATTTAGCTTGAATTTACATATGAAAGAGGGCTTACTGAGACGTTCAAATAGCAAGTCCGATCTGGTGATTTAGTAGGTTAAAGCATAACATTAAGGACACCGACCCAAAATTGATCCATCCAATAGTAATCTGCTCCATGTGGATCGGCAGAGATCGTTTAAGTTGAATTATGGGCAGGCCATTTTGGTGAGGTCAAACAATGGTGAGAGACCAATTTCTAGTATCAGTAGAACAAGATAAGGCCATTAGATAATACCACTTTCAAGCTGTTGAGATTTAATCTTTATGCCAGCCATTGAATGATAATATTGCTGAGTATTTGGAAGGATCAACTCACTACTAGAGGTCACCAACAAGAGATTACTACAATTGCAGGATATACACAAAATGAATTTGTTTTAAAGGCAAGTGTATCTGTCAGATGGAACGCCATATTCCACACCTTCTGCCACCACTAAAGTCATTTCAAAACAGCGAAAGACATCCATTGATGCATAAAGAAAAAGGTAACCTTTCTAGATAATTCAGTTGGAAATGCTAACATGTATGCAGAATGTAAAAGCATCGGCAAGACACATGTACTGTTTGATAGAATGCAGCAAAGAGATGACTTCGAAATATGATGGTTGCAAGATTTACACAAAATGGATTTAGCGAACAGGGTTTAGAAACTTATAAGTAATGCAATTGGCAGGTGTAAAGCCAAATTTGACTAACTTTGCAAGCATCCTCCCTACGTGTGACAGAATGGGAGTTTTAGAATGGTTATGGGCATCCATTAATGCAAAAAGGATAGAGGAGTTTTGTCAGATGCTGTAGTAACAACTTCCTAGTAGACCTGTATTCAAATTGTGGTAGCATAGACAAGGGACGTGAACTGATTGACATAATGCCTCAAAAGATGTCTCCTCATGTAATGCAATGATTGCAGGATTGCACAGAATGGATTTTTTAAAAAGGCTTTAGAATCTTTCAAGCAAATGCAATTGGTAGGCATAAGGCCAAATTTTAAAACCTTTGCCAGTGTCCCCCCATCCGCAACCAGTTTGCAGCTGAGTAAAGACAACCATCAATGCATAAAGAAAGGTAGATATTTTACTAGAATCTAATACTTAGAAGTGTTATGGTAGACATGAATGTAAAAAGCAAAAGCATAAACAAGCGATTATAATAGTGTGGCTTGCTGGCAATACTTGAAATCTGATCATAATCTTATTTGGTTTAGAAGAATTATCTGTTGAAACAAATTGATATTATTAAAATTCTATTAGAGGATATGAAAGTGCCACAATAAATGGTAAAAACAATCTCCAACAAATGGATAAAACTAACACCTCAACTAGACGAAGATCAAAAGTATACCAATAAGAAATTAGGATGAAAATAACCCAGAACAAAATTCTTGATGGATTTTAAAGGCAACCCTAAACATAATCTCAGGATGCAGCCTAGATTTTGTATATACAATGCAATAATAATTGCAGAGGTCAGAAAATTATTACCTTTCCACATGCAGGGTCGCATTCATAGGCAAATTACAAAGAAATAGAAATAAAACTAATGGAACCTAGATATTTCATTTAATTGCATCGAGGATTTGATGCCGTAGTGTTGTAGCTATCAGACCGGTCTTTGCAATCTTCACCCCCACTTCACTGCCAAAAATCTTTCTTCCCCCCCACCTTTTCTCCTCTGAATTTTTGATATCAACCTCTCCAATATGCTAGCAACTACCCCAACTACCATGCCTCCCCCATAACCGAAATGTTCTTCCCCAAACTAAAATAAATATTGCGGAATTAAAGTATTTGAGCATCATACTAATAAAACATTAAAATATTAAGATACTAAGAAATTATTTAAATCTATAAATACCCCCAAATAAATCAATTTAATAACAGTAATAAAATAATTCATATTCAAACAACTTTAAATAATTATTTTGAACTAGGTAATTATCAATTACCAATTTAATCTTATTAAATATTAATAATAATAATGAGAATATTATATAACCCTATTAAATATTATAGTGGATTAAATATTAGTATGACTATATAATGAAATCTAGGCATACAACATAACCCACTGAGTAGGACAGCCATTAAAAGCCAAATCAAACATGTTCACAAGCAAGGCCAAAACACACTTAACCAACAAGCTCCATCAAATATAAATCAATTGCAACACCTGACATACTGACAGAACTGACAGGTTGAACTAGACATGTCATGCATCCTGATTGAGGATGATGACTTGGGATGTAGGACCTTAAGTTATCTTTGGAACAACTTATCCATTGGGTTCAAGGCATGCTCAGACCTATTAATTCAGGTGGAGTCGATGCCTGATACCTGCATCCTACAACAAATGACATAGTCGAGCATATATAGATGCATATAAGCTGACACTAGGTGAAAAAGGAATCACAACATCGTAGGGCACTCGCAAGTGAGTGATGCAACATCGTCCTTTCCACATCATATCAATCTAGATTAGATAACACATAATCATAACCAAATCGAATCTACCTCATTATCTGAACAGAACCATACACTAAACATATAGGTACATGAAATTGAATAAGTCCCAAAAGTACCATCATAACAAATAAATCTAATAGAATCAGTCCATGGGATCCATTCTAACATATAACAATTGTAGTAAGATTAACATCTTAATCATTAGAATGCAAAACAATGTCAAAGTCTGCATTATCAGTGTCGCAATAGAGATTATCAATAAAACACATTAACTATCATATGAAACCACACATGGATGAAACATCTATCTATATTGTACAACATCAATTGTTTACCTTACCTTAAGTATTCCTGTTATTATACCTTCATATTCATGCGCCTTGATCAGTTCACCTGTACATCCAAGGTGGGAATGGAGGGACACTACATTGTGAGTTTGCATAAATGATGGAACAAACATGGGAATATATCAGGAAAGTTCTAAGTCCATAATGGAAAGCTTCGAAAAAATTAGAGATAAAAATTGAGAGACAAGTGCTTATTCCCTTGATGCTATAATTGCTATTCTTTCCCACATGCGGGAAGAAGTTTGTGGTGATGTTCCCCTCTCTCATGTTCAGAGTGTGGTGACAAAAGAAACCATTAAATCTAAATGCTTTCCATACTATCACACTAAGGTAAAGGTCAAGGGATACCGGGTAATGAGATATGTCGATGATGATATGGCTAGAGTGATATACCCTTGATTTCTTGCTATTTATGGTCGTTATCCAAATAACAACCAAATTCCCTTATATTTTGCACAATAGTTGTATATTGAGGTTCATTTAGGCCTCAAAGTCAACTACTGTGACATTCCACCATATTGTGGTCAGGGCCATGACAGGCTTGCTAATAGGGATGCTTATCGTCGACTTGATCGGGTGGCCCCGGTGTATAGGCTATTAGTTGGTAAGAGGAATCCTGCTATCTCCCTAACCATAGCCCACTTAGTAGATCATGTTGTCGTTGCTTCCCAAAGGGAAACAATTGATAGTGTTGGTGATATTGCAGTTTCCACCACTACGATAGCTACTAATCATGTGGATTAGTTTTTGATGGCACAACATCCACGATCTAGAGCTTCATTTATAGCATAGTATACCAACACTCATTGTGATCCTTATGCTATGGAAGGTATCCCTACACCTACACAGTTTGATGGTCTCACAGGGTAGATGACACGTAGCACATTGCATTGTTTCATAGAGGATCTCTTGGAGTCATATGCATTCATTGCATTAGAGCAAGGGATCTCCATAGATCAGGTTATAGATTGTCTGGCTATGTCTATTCATTCAAATTTAGGATCTCACCATTTTGACCACCCTTCTAGGCTTGGCAACACCAGTGCACATGATGATCCACCTATAGATCATTCAGTTGTTGCACAGGCTAGTTATCCAGGTTCAGATCATGACCTTGAGAGAATGCAGACTTCTACAAGATTTATAGATATGCTGATGCACTCTGATTCTATATCAATGCAATCTCAGTTGATCATTCCCCTTCACTCGTCATTACTATGACATGAGAGGGCTCAGATAGATAAATCAGATCATTTGGATGATTTAGTGGAGGCAGACATTGCAGTGGGCTCAGGTACTGTGGTACCAAGTGATATGCAGGTATGTATATGTGTAGATCTAGATAAGATATATATGTATTTGTGTATGTGAATACATCCAATTCAATTTTTTTTAAAATTATTTAGATTTTAGTTTTAACTAAATGATTATATATATATATATATATATATATATATATATATATATATATATATATATATATATATATATATATATATATATATATATATATATATATATATATATATATATATATATATAGTAGATGGGGATACCTCATGTTACTCCTAGCCTAAGGTCAGACCATGTACGTCAACGTGATTTTGTTGATGATATTGTTGCCAGTGGACATGTGAGTTTTGTATGTACATGTAGATATATATGTCTATTTATAATAAATTACAATATATAAATTTTTAAATAGTTCTATATATCTAGATAAAATGTATTTAAATATGCATTATACTTGATTTTATCTCTAGGACTCGGCACATGCATCAGAACATGATTCTCATTCAGAGGGTCTCTCGATTAGGAGCCGACATGACGATTAGGCTGCAGCCACCTAGAGAGGTCTCCATTTGATGTTCCTTCTAGCTTGAGATTTCCATTTATTTATGTTTGATACATGTTGACATTTCCACCTGACTTGATTACATACATGTGTTTGATGATTTATGGTGGACATTTGTGTTTATGTTTATGTTTATGTTTGAGCTATGGACATTTATATGTTTATGTTTATATTCAAATGGCATGTATGGATGTTTATGTTTATATATTTGACATGTATAGACATTTATGCATTTATGTACATGGACATGATTATGTTTATATTTTTAAACATGTATTCAAACATTTATGTTTACATATTTTCTTGAATGTATGTATGAACATTTATGTTTGTATATTTTCATCATGTTTGGACATTTATGCATCTATACATATAGACATGTTTATTCTTCAGATGGAAACAAATATGTTTATTGGAACACCCCTCCATTTGCACCTTGGATGAGAAGGTGGTCATGTTAAGGAGCATGAAGAAGAACGTAATGTTAAGGAGCATGAAGAAGAACCTAAAATACTCATAATACTTAGGGTATGTTAGACATGTGATGGTAGGCTTACTGTTAGGATGTAGTGGATGTCACTCATTGATGTTTGCGACTAATACTTTATGATTAGTACATTATTCTTATGTTGTGAACAGTTATGGAAATAGATTAGTTTTACTATGATTTATGCAACTATCTAACTATGTATTATCTGGTTGTTTAGTTATTGATGAACTTGTTTAATGTGGATATTTGTGATATGCTTGTCAAGAGACAGTGTAGTATTACTCATAATGAGTACCCTACTACGCTATGGTTCCCTATCACTATGTGCATGTTTGGATGATTATATATATGTTTATATGTGACACTTTTGTTTACTGCAGGTTGTAGGTACCAGGCATTGAATCCACCTGAATTGGTAGGTCTGAGCGTGCCTTCATACCAATGGAAGTTGTGGAATAGAGATAACATGAGGTTCCCCAGTTGTTATCATTCTCAATAAGGATGAGTTCTCAGTCTTAGGTTCTGTCTGTTCGGTCGGTGTGGAGCATGGTTGTGAGTCTCTGTTGTTCTGTAGAGTGTTTTCGTTGGAAATGTTTGGTATGTAATTTTGAGTTGCTTATTGTTGGTTTAATTGTTTCATTTAATAGAGATTATTAATCTATATTGTAAATAAATAATATTAATTTTGTGGAATATTAAATATTTGATAGAAATTTAATTAATAATTTTACTAGTAATAATAGATAAATTATAAATATTTAACATCATATTAAATGAATAAATATTCTTTGTTAGATACTATTTTATATTGTATTTATAAGTTTAATTTTATTAATAGTGAGTTGTCATGAGTGGTTATAAATTATAAGATTGGAAGAATCTTTCTAGTGGTGGAAAATTTAATGTATTTAATTTTTGAGGAAGTGGATTCCAGTAACAGGAGAGTTATGGGATGGAATTTATGGTTTTGGTTATTTTTATGATAGTAGGAATATTTGAAGGGGTTCATGGAAAATTTTAGGGGGAGAGTTTTTGTAGAAGAAGAATGGGGAAAGAAAGGAAATCAACAGGAAGAAAATTTTGAAGCTCAAGAATAAGATTCTAGGTATGCCTTTTAAATAATTGAATCAATGTTATTTGTGATTGTTGTGTCTCTAAGTGGGAATATCTCTCTCTTTCTCTTCTATTTTTTTAATATTCTTTCCATGCTTGTTAGTTTGGGCATTGTTCCTCAAATCTGTCATTTCGTGCCTAGTAGTTGTCCTATCGTCTACTACATCCGAGGTCTTCTTGTAGTTCTTTATCCATGGCATTCTTCTAAATAGATTGAATCCTCACCAAATCTTCCCTGCACAGGCAAACAATAGTAGTATAATTTATAGGTTTCAAATTTCAAGAGAGGGCAGCAATACCATCTTTATACTCTAAGCCTTCTTCATCCATTTCTTTCAATCTGCAATTGTAGTAGCTAGAAAACAATTCTATGGGGTGGAGATCTAATTTCCATCACTCTGTAATCATTCATAAACAAGTTGGTTATTATCATGGTGTCCTGACATGCTAGCTGACCCTCCTGTAGCATCAACACAGTGGATCAACTTGGTCTTTTATTGAATACCTGCTTGTGTCACTTGTCGATCAATCCATTTTGTGCACATTCTTCTGTTAAGATATTATGTACCTTCCCAGTTGCAGATGATTAAGCTCACAATAAAAGTTCACATCTTGGTCCATCTAAATTTGAGAATCTTGAAGTGTCTTATTCAGGTCATCCATCAAGCATGTTTTATGTATCCAAAATAATCCCAAATGCTAACCTGTTTGTAATAAAATACAAATTGAATAAGCCCAACAAATCAAATTGAAATAAACAATTCAATCCACAGTGAACAAAACAAAATTAACGCTTAAATGCTTACTTACTCTAGAGCAAGGTTGAAGAGATCACACACCCCCTTGCAAAGCTCTCTTATGGTATCCTGAAAGAAATTTGAGATTGCAACTAAGGAAAAATGGTGATGCATTAGTTAAAAACTTAAAATATTGCTTTAAACTTGCTAAGCATTAAGATAGTATATTTAAATCATTTTCTTTCCCTTATAGAATCAGTTACTATCATTAGAAGTTAGAAAGTATTCTAAAAGGATAATGAATTAAGTTATAGTTTGTTACCAAAATGAAAGAAAATAATTGCAAATTTAAAATGTAAGTGCATATAAGTGTTTAATTCTTATAAGATATATGAGGAAGAAAGCCAAAGTTTTGTACAGATTGAAATAGTAATAATATTGGTAGTGAAATTAAAATTGAATTGTCTTTGCAATAGAAAGTAAGGTATTAAAATTGTTATTTTATATGTTAGGACCATGTGATGACACTCACCCCTACTATAGCCTATTATTCCCTAGTGTGGTTGCCTCTGGGAGTGTTGTTTTAAGTTACTTGTGATTTTCTTATTGATCTGTGTTGTATTGGAATCATGTGTTGTCCCTGCACACTTTAGCCTACTATCTTCTTGACTATTGTCATTGGGGGACCTCATTGTTATCTCCTAGCTCAGGGGTGGACCTTAGGGTTCCACACGGTTAGGTGGTTGAGCTATATTCTATTGGTCCTTTGGCATCATGGTTCGTGTTTGGAGTAGATGTGCCTCTCCAGTTTCTAGTACTGCATCTGTATTTGAAGACTTGTATTGTACCTTATGGATCCAGTTTTGTATATTTATGATTCCCATTATGTAATTTTGTTGTATTCAGATAGGGAAACCTTGTATCTATGTAATCCTGTATCAAGAACTTCTCTGTACTTATAAGCATTAATGAAAAAGAAAGATGTAAGTTCTCTATAATGTATTAAATTTTTTTTAGTGGACATTTTGATGAGTTGTGTACCTATGTTTATCTTCCTTAATGCAGTTGTGTTTCCCTAGAGAGGTTAGTTGTTATTAAATTGATGTTATTAGTTGTTACTTTATATGGTATTTAATACTTTTACTTGTTTAAAAAAAAAATCTGCATTTTATTGCATAGTTTAACCTAACTCTCTAGGGTTGCATAATGGGGCATTACATTTGGTATTAGAGCTAGGTTTAAACACTAGGTACTCTGGTTAGAATTGAGCCCATTATGTGACCTAGTGCTTAAACTCTGTAGATTAACTATATCCCAGGTTGCAACATTGAGGCCTCTGGATTGTTGTTGTTGCCCTAGGTTAAACAATTTTCTCATTGTAGTGAGTTGGTAAAAGTATCTCTCACCTGTATGCATTAGTATGAAGGTTGATAAGTTTATAAACTTGCTCTTTAAGAAATGAATGCTTTATGTTACATATGTGTCTGCTATGTTCCCTCTCCTTCTTCTTTGGAAATGTGGTGTTACATCTAACAATATGTTCTCCCTGCATGTTAATGCATCTAATCATCTGGTCGCATCATGCATCATGAGTTATGTGGTTATGTGATGTTGACATCTTTACATGGTTGCTTGAAAATCCATATCTAACCCCTAGATGGTCATGACCTCTTATGGAAAAATTGTTGTAATTTATGGAAGTTATCATCGTATATGCCTGTGTAAGAACTATATGCAGGAGATCAAATGAGAGCTTGTGTTGGGCCAATGAGATCAGGAATGTGATAATGTAAGTTTGAATTATTCCTGTATGTGATATCATATATTCCTTTTATATCTTCGTGTATAAGGGATCAATTGCATAGTTCCGTAGTTTAGTAGAAGGAAATTGTATTGCATTAAAGATAGAAGTTGTTTGTATATAAGTAGCGACTGTGTTGCCTTAAATCCTTGTATAAAAGTTTCTTAGATAAAAGGATGTAGTTAACTAAATCATTTGAGTGTTGGTGTACATTCTCTAACACATTCTGGACCTTGTGTCCTTGAGTGTTGTATAGCGGATACTCCCTTTATGTGGCTAAAATTAGTCACATTGTGATGTGAATTTGTTGTATAATTTGGTTGTTTTGAAATTTTTAATGGTTGTTTCATGTGTTGTTGGGGGTTAGCCATGAATTTTATTTCTTTGAAATTTCTTAAGATAGGAGTGGTCACCAAAACTCTTTTCTTTTTACTTGATTTATTGTTGGAAATTGCCGGCACTCTATGACTTAAAGTTGGATTTGATTATTTTCCCACTTGGGTTTACAATTATTTTTACAATCTCTATGCTGGCTATTCCAAATGTTTGTTTCTATTGGCCCCATTTTGTGTTAAGTGATGTTTCTATCATGTTCATTTCGAACCTCTGATAGTATGTTCAAGGGAGGACTTTGCGGAGAATTATACTTTGTATGTTGGTAATAGTCGAAAGCATAGTGGAAATAAGATATGAGATGTATTTTTCTTTGATTATATGTGAATGCAATTATCTAAATTGTATGAAATTTCTAAAACACGTCTGATTAGATATAAGTATATCACATGATATGCCTTAAAGGTAAAGAATTAATGTTTTTCTTGTGTTTATTAAATGATTGTGCCTACCCTATGAACAATTGCTTAATATGGATGTGTATGTAGGCAATAGAAAGTTGCAATACTAATATGTTATATTTCACCCTAGTCTATGACTTCCAGGCGAAAGTCAAGTTTTAGGGGGGGAAGATGTAACACCCCTCCATTCGCACCTTGGATGAGAAGGTGGTCGTGTTAAGGAGCATGAAGAAGAACGTAATGTTAAGGAGCATGAAGAAGAACGTAAAATACTCATAATACTTAGGGTATGTTAGACATGTGATGGTAGGCTTACTGTTAGGATGTAGTGGATGTCACTTATTGATGTTTGCAATTGATACTTTATGATTAGCACATTATTCTTATGTTGTGAATATTTATGGAAATAGATTAGTTTTACTATGTGATTTATGCAACTATCTAACTATGTATTATCTGGTTGTTTAGTTATTGATGAACTTGTTTAATGTGGATATTTGTGATATGCTTGTGAAGGGACAGTGTAGTATTACTCATAATGAGTACCCTACTACACTACGATTCCTTATCACTATGTCCCTGTTTGGATGATTATATATATGTTTGTATGTGACACTTTTGTTTACTGCAGGTTGTAGGTACAAGGCATCGACTCCACCTGAATTGGTAGGTCTGAGCATGCCTTCATACCAATGGAAGTTGTGGAATGGAGATAACATGAGGTTCTCCAGTTGTTATCATTCTCAATAAGGATGAGTTCTCAGTCTTAGGTTCTGTCAGTTTGGTCGGTGTGGAGCATGGTTGTGAGTCTCTGTTGTTCTGTAGAGTGTTGTCGTTGGAAATGTTTGGTATGTAATTTTGAGTTGCTTATTGTTGGTTTAATTGTTTCATTTAATTGAGATTATTAATCTATTTTGTAAATAAATAATATTAATTTTGTGGAATATTAAATATTTGATAGAAATTTAATTAATAATTTTAATAGTAATAATAGATAAATTATAAATATTTAATATCATATTAAATGAATAAATATTCTTTGTTAGATACTATTTTATATTGTATTTATAAGTTTAATTTTATTAATAGTGAGTTGTTGTATGAGTGGTTATAAATTATAAGATTGGAAGAATCTTTCTGGTGGTGGAAAATTTAATGTATTTAATTTTTGAAGAAGTGGATTCCAATAACGGGAGAGTTATGGATGGAATTTATGGTTTTGGCTATTTTTATGATAGTAGGAATATTTGAAGGGGTTCATGAAAAATTTTAGGGGGAGAGTTTTTGCAGAAGAAGAATGGGGAAAGAAAGGAAATCAATGGGAATGAAATTTTGAAGCTCAAGAATAAGATTCTAGGTATGCCTTTTGAATAATTGAATCAATGTTATTTGTGATTGTTATGTCTCTAAGTGGGAATATCTCTCTTTCTCTTCTGTTGTTTTAATCATCTTTCCATGCTTGTTAGTTTGGGCATTGTTCCTCAAATCTGTCATTTCATGCCTGGTAGTTGTCCTGTCACCTACTACATCTGAGGTCTTCCTGTAGTTCTTTATCTATGGCATTCTTCTAAACGGATTGAATCCTCAACAAATCTACCCTGGACAGGCAAATAGTAGTAGTATAATTTATAGGTTTCAAATTTCAAGAGAGGGCAGCAATACCATGTTTATACTCTCAGCCTTCTTCATCCATTTCTTTCAATCTGCAATCGTAGTAGCTAGAAAACAATTCTATGGGGTGGAGATCTAATTTCCATCACTCTGTAATCATTCATAAACAAGTTGGTTATTATCATGGTGTCCTGGCATGCTAGCTGACCCTCCTGTAGCATCAACACAGTAGATCAACTTGGTCTTTTATTGAATACCTGCTTGTGTCACTTGCCGATCAATCCATTTTGTGCACATTTTTCCATTAAGATATTATGTGCCTTCCCAGTTGCACATGATTAAGCTCACAATAAAAGCTCACATCTTGGTCCATCTAAATTTGAGAATCTTGAAGTGTCTTATTCAGTCATCCATCAAGCATGTTTTATGTATCTAAAATAATCCCAAATGCTAACCTGTTTGCAATAAAATACAAATTGAATAAGCCCAACAAATCAAATTGAAATAAATAATTCAATCCACACTGAACAAAACAAAATTAATGCTTAAATGCTTACTTACTCTGGAGAAAGGTTGAAGAGATCACACACCCCCTTACAAAGCTCTCTTATGGTATCCTAAAAGAAATTTGAGATTGCAACTAAGGAAAAATGATGATGCATTAGTTAAAAACTTAAAATATTGCTTTAAACTTGCTAAGCATTAAGATAGTATATTTAAATCATTTTCTTTCCCTTATAGAATTATTTACTATCATTAGAAGTTAGAAAGTATTCTAAAAGGATAATGAATTAAGTTATAGTTTGTTACCAAAATGAAAGAAAATAATTACAAATTTAAAATGTAAGTGCATATAGGTGTTTAATTCTTATAAGATATATGAGGAAAAAAGCCAAAGTTTTGTACAGATTGAAATAGTAATAATATTGGTAGTGAAATTAAAATTGAATTGTCTTTGGAATAGAAAGTAATGTATTAAAATTGTTATTTTATATGTTAGGACCATGCAATGACACTCACCCTTACTATAGCCTAGTATTCCCTAGTGTGGTTGCCTCTAGGAGTGTTGTTTAAGTTACTTGTGATTTTCTTATTGATCCATGTTGTATTGGAATCATGTGTTGTCCCTACACACTTTAGCCTACTATCTTCTTGACTATTGTCATTGGGGGACCTCATTGTTATCTCCTAGCTCAGGGGGTGGACCTCAAGGTTCCACATGGTCAGGTGGTTGAGCTATATTTCATTGGTCCTTTGGCATCATGGTTCGTGTTTGGAGTAGATGTGTCTCTCCACTTTCTAGTACTGCATCTTATTTAAAGATTTGTATTGTACCTTATGGATCTAGTTTTGTATATTTATGATTCCTATTACATAATTTTGTTGTATTTAGATAGGGAAACCTTGTATCTATGTAATCCTGTATCAGGAAATTCTCTGTACTTGTAAGCATTAATGAAAAAGAAAGATGTCAGTTCTTTATAATGTATTAAATTTTTTTAGTGGACATTTTGATGAGTTGTGTACCTATGTTTATCTTCTTTAATGCAGTTGTGTTTCCCTAGAGAGGTTATTTGTTGGATAATTAAATTGATGTTATTAGTTGTTACTTTATATGGTATTTAATACTTTTACTTGTTTAAAAAAAAATTCTACATTTTATTGCATAGTTTAACCTAACTCTCTAGGGTTGCATGATGGGGCATTACATTTATATTTGACATGGACAAATTTACATTTGAGATATATTAATAATGTTTTGATATAAATGCTTCTTGATATTTTAAATGGATCTATTTGATATCTACACGTGCACATATTAAGACATGTAATACAAGTTTTGAAATAATAAAATATTAACTTAAAAAATATTATTCTTATCTCAATCACATCATGTAAATTTCAACCTACACATGCTAGATACATAAGTAGCATATGAACACAATATATATAACAAATGTAAATAAAACTTGGAAGATTTTTTATTAAAAAATAAAATTAGACTTCTAGATAATTTTACTTTCACCACTACTAGAACAAATAAGTATTACACTCAAGTCATGAATAAGACTATAAGCAAAATATCTAATCAAGTAACATTAACTACTTAGCACACCATGAACATAATAAAAATACAAATTGGAATACCATTAAGGATTGGATAAATGCAACATCCATTTAAACTTGATGATGAATTGTAAACTTGAAGAATTCATTTGAATAACCTTAACTCAAACTTGTTAAAATGCATATAAACAACTAGAATCCATTCCATGCCCATTGTCAATCAATTTCTGTAAGAGACCCTAATTCAAGAACATAGATTATTTAATGATATATTATTTAAACTCAATCAAGGCTATATCCTTATCTACACATCATAGTAGTCCATAAAATTTTAAGGAATTGTTCCTTAGGACAACATTTATATCTCCTAGAATTGGAATAAGAATTTTAAGATCATTCTTCTCAAGTCAAGATATCATGTTCACTTATGTTGTACAAATTTGATGGTACCTGTAGGATTAAAGAATATATATCCCTTATGTAATGCATATAAAGAATTAATTTGAAGATCATCCTTCTCAATTCAAAACCTATCTTGTTGACTTATGTTGAACAACTTTAATTGTACCTATAGCTGATTAAAGACTGTATCTCCCTTCAGCTATAACTATAGTGAGTAGGAATGCAATTCTAGGTAATTTAACATAAATTATAGTTAAAGTCATGAACTCATGTATATATTCATCCATATTAGTCAAAACTAGAATAATTTTCTACTCCTGGACAATGTGAAGAGGTATCAGAACTAATGTTGATTTTATAATATATACTGGGGAAGATTGAATCTATACAAGTTCATCTTATTTGAATATTTAAATGAACTAGATAGAAGAGGCTTGTTAAGTTTGATACTTGAATGATTATTAAACTCACATACAACTTTCTAAATATAGTGAACTAAAAAGTTGGGTTTTATAAATTTCTAATGATTTATCATACTCGAATGGGCACCATGGATCTTTACTAGGGTTTCATAACTTCAAGATAAAAAAAAAGAGCTTCCCTTAGATTTTATACCTTATTCTAGTCTATACCTAAGAATATCTAATCTACACCTAGATTTTATAACATTTAGACATATTAAGAAATTTCCTAGTAGATGTAACTTAGACCTAAGGCATATCTAATGTACACGTCGAGATTTCATGTACCTTATTCTAGTCTAGACCTAAGATGCATGTACATTTAAGATAGGTGTCCCTAGATTTTATACCTTAGTCTAGTCTAGACCTAAGACATACCTAAGACATATCTAAGACATATAAAAGAGTAAAATATCATGAACAAAAAGGTAAATTCATGCCCGAAGAAGATAATTAAGTTTACTACATATAAAAAAGTTTAAAAGCTTGGACTCCAATCTAGTTGACTCAATACTAAATGAAATCTTATTTTAATTATTTCATGTTATATTGAACAATAGAAATCCATTGGTGGCACTTGCTAAAAATAATTTAAAGATATTTATAAATCCATTTCCAAAAAATCTAATGCTACATAATTTAGTGTCTTGTGATTTTACTTTGGCTAGGAATATTTCAATTGACATGTATCATTTACCTAGATAGGGTTAACCACTAGACCTAGAGTGAACCATACATATAAACATATGGTCAAATCATCTCATGATGAAACATAGATCTAGATAGTGAATTTAGGTCTTCAAAACATTAAAAATTGTAAGTTCTTCATCCATATTTTTTAGGTCACATCAACTGGTTCATCTCGCTCTTCAATGACATCTGATATTCTCTGATGATCATCATTATCTAGTCTTTGCTTACGACATCCACGTGCATGAACTGTATGAAGAGATAGGCTGGTAGCAATTACTAGGTGGCTATATTGATATACCTTGTTGTTAGGTTGATAATCAATAAAGTGAATCCCATGGTGAACAATCTTGAGTTGTTTGAGATATGTCCCTTGCACTACAACTAAACTTGTGGGAAACAACATTCCATGGTAAGACATAACATTTATATAACATTTTCTTGAGGTAAATGTAACCTACATCTACGAACATGTATAGCATTATCATTGCTCAGTAAGACATAACATAAGTTATAATATAAATTGAAAGTTTAATTTGCTCTTGAGGTAATTGACATGTACATATGTAACAAATTCAAAATGATATAAAAATATTAATTAAATAAAGTTAAACCTGTGGGAAATATCATTCCATCACTTATTTATGGATTTATTAGCTTTTGTCTCTCTTCTGTACAACAAAATAAATAATAACTAACTTCTTCTATATTTTCAGCCTCTTCTATGATTGTAAAAACATCTATTGCACCAAATTTACATGTCCAAAATTTGTAACTTCAAAAATTTACAATCCTGAAATATGGTTATAATTAGTTGAAATCAAAGGAATGTCTTCAAATATTTCATCCTCGTCTTCATTGTATGTGTTGGTAATAACTAGTGGCACATTTTCCCATTCACTGACATATCCATGTTCTTGGTTCTTACAATTCTCAAAATCTCCCAACATGCACTCATAACAAAAACAAGAGTAATACCTAGTGCGCAATGTCCATGTAGGGCTATCTATACTCATGACACAATACAAAGATCTTGTTTTCTCTACCCTCTTGCATCCATGCATCGATCTTCTATCCACACCTACAAATTTATTATATTGTACATTATGAATATAATATATATAAATAATTAAATTCAAACTAAAATAAACAAACTCGTGTTTACACATGTATATCATATACATGAATATATATTTAAAGTACACATTAAATAAATTCAAACAATACATACTTGATATCTCCCAAAACACTCTATGTGGAATGTATTTGTTTGTTGTTGTAGATGTGCCAGCCTCGTTTGGTGCAAAGTGTAACTTACACCATTCAACAACATCATGTGCATCATTTAGATGGTCTCCATCATAATTCATTTGATGTTTTCTTAGAGCACGCTTGATGCAAGCTCCTGTGCCATCATGTTCACCCTTTCCATGCCCACTCTCAAAGAAACTCCAAACATGTGGTATATTGTCATTTCGATGATATCTACATAGTGTATAAAATGGCCTTGACAATTTGAATTGTGACACACATCCATCTGACCATACAAAATGCCTTTCAAAATTTACACCCTTGTTTGCCAAATATCTAAAAAAATTCATAAAGTAATGTTGTACAAAATGTGTGTCATGTTCTTTATCATCACTAATATAAAAGTGATATTCTTTCTTGATGACTTGTGCTTCAAATGTACTTTCAACACCATCCAAATCCAATCGTGCATATCTATAACACACATGCACCATAATAGTGATTTGCTCTGAAAAGTAATATTGTGATTGAATCTCTTTTTGATGTACAAAAGAGTAATTTTCTGCAAAGTTGACTACTGATAAAACTGTTCCAGGTGGGAAAGTATCTCTTAATGTTTGAAACTGTTGTTCTTGCCACTTAGAAAAAAAAGCATGATGTATGTATGGTTGAATCAATTTACAAAAAATTTCCATAAATGTTCCAATAGGTATCTCCTCTTCTACATAATCTAACCTTGTGGATTCTTTCCCATTTTTTGGTTGAAACTTTATGTACTTGTAACTCTTGCAATTTACCAACTTCATTGGGTCGATATCTTCATTTCTTAAAGGCATTTTTGCCAAATTTCGACATGTTTCACAAAGACCTTTTATGTAGTTTATTTGACTATTTCCATTATCATCATCTAATTTATCACATAAGATGAATGCTATGAACTAACTTACCCATTTATGAGGTTCTTTTGCAAAACCATATCTATCTTCACAAATTCAATACGATAACGAGAACAACAAGTTTCAAAAACGTTGTTTATCTTCACATAATATGGCCTTAAACATTCAAACTTTGTTTGCCCAATCTTTATATTTGGATTTGAATTACAAAAGTTCACATACATCTCATGTTGTGTTATCTCTAGCCAATGTTTTGTGTGTAGATCATAACTATTGGGCCTAATTCTGTGTTTGATAACATCTCTACTATTTGATGAAGGACAAGTATTATCATTCCAAAATCTAGTGATCAAGTTCCTAACATCATCTTGAATCTTGTTAGATCGAGGAGCTCTACACATAATTTCCCAATTGCTTTCCAAGGTACTATCATCCAATAATTTTCTCCTTTTCACATATTTTTTTACTGTCTTTCTACTGAAACCAATCTCAGTTGAAATTGAAGACAATTATCTATTTTTGGAATTATCTTCACTTAAAATACCTGTCAACATCAGTCTTCTTGAAATGGACTTATCCGCAAATCGAGATTGTTTCCCAATGGAAGCCAAACCTTTTTTAACATTTTCAACAATATCTTTTTCTAGAGGTGTGAACCTTTCCCCTTTTTCAATGACAAATCTACACTCAACAATTGTAATGGCTCATTTAGCTCCTTATTAAAAAGTACAATTGATAGCAATTGGGTTCAGCCAAGTGTATCAAGATTATCGAAATGAGCAATTATGTCCTTTGCAGTTTTATTCATTGACCTCCTATCAGTACGTTTAGGTTGTCTAGCATACTGTTTCAATTTCTCAATATCTATTTTAAGTAAATGTTCTAAATTTCTATAAGAATTTTTTTCCTTCACCTCTTTAGCTAGATTAATATGCTCATCCATACCAGTCAAAGGAAGCAATACTAACCCCTCTCCAACATCCATTGTTTTCACTTGGGCCTCCTCTAGGCTAACATCTTGAACTATGTGTTCTTCAGCAACATTTGCTCCAGTTTTTGTATCACACATTAATGAAATACATATTAAAGAAAACTTATTTAATTTAGTGAACGAAGTCTTGATATATTTTAAAGCTCACCTCCATATGAGTTCAAATTACCATAAAAATTAATATACATATGTACATCTAGCTTACTCAAGAGATAATTAATCTCTAGTAGCTACTTGTTAAAGAGGTTCAACTATAATTTACATTGTGACAAAATCTAAGCTACTAAAGAGAAGACCTATCTAGAGAAGTCCTAGTAAAGAGAGAAAGAAGGAGCAAGTTAAAAAGACTTAAGTCAAGAGAGAGAAAGAGAAAGGACCAAGTAGAGAAAAAGGATAGAGAAAGAGAAAGAACAATCTTTAAAAAGACTTACTCAAGTCAAGAGAGAGAGAGAGAGAGAGAGAGAGAGAGAGAGAGAGAGAGAGAGAGTTATCTAGATTTAAGGAGATCTCTAGAGAGATATAAAGAAAAACTTTAAAATCAAATGTGATAAAAGAAATAGATCTCTCCAACTTGGTGCAACAAGTACTATCAAAAGAAGGATGAGACTAGAATTTTAAGGACTAACCTTTGGCTCTAAATGGAGTTCTAGCTTACAAGATAATTAATCTAGTAGCTACTTGTTAAAGAGGTTCAACTATAATTTATATGGTGACAAAATCTAAGGTACTAAAGAAAAGACCTATCTAGAGAAGTCCTAATAAAGAGAGAAACAAGGAGCAAGTTAGAGAGAGAGAGAGAGAGAGAGAGAGAGAGAGAGAGAGAGAGAGAGAGAGAGAGAGAGAGAGAGAGAGAGAGAGAGAGAGAGAGAGAGAGAGAGAGAGAGAGAGAGAGAGAGAGAGAGAGAGAGAGAGAGAGAGAGAGAGAGAGAGAGAGAGAGAGAGAGAGGACCTTTGAGAAAAAAGGATAGAGAGAGAGAGAAAGAAAAGCTTTAAAAAGACTTACTCAAGTCAAGGGAGAGAGAGAGAGAGACTTATCTAGATTTAAGGAGATCTCTAGAGAGATATAAAGAGAAAAATTTAAAATCAAATGTGATAAAAGAAATAGATCTCTCCAACTTAGTGCAACAAGTACTATCAAAAGAAGGATGAGACTAGAATTTTAAGGACTAACCTTTGGTTCTAAATGGAGTTTTATCTTACAAGATAATTAATCTAGTAGCTACTTATTAAGGAGGTTCAACTATAATTTATATGGTGACAAAATCTAAGCTACTAAAGAGAAGACCTATCTAGAGAAGTCCTAGTAAAGAGAGAAAGAAGGAGCAAGTTAAAAAGACTTAAGTCGAGAGAGAGATAGAGAGCTTTCAAAATCTACTTGTAAGTTTGTCAAGAGAGAGAGAAAGGACCTTAGAGAAAAAGGATAGAGAGAGAGAGAGAGAAAGAAAAATATTTAAAAAGGACTCACTCAAATCAAGAGAGAGAGAGAGAGAGTTATCTAGATTTAAGGAGATAGAGAGCTTTCAAAAATCTACTTGTACTTGTCAAGAGAGAGAGAGAAAGGACCTTAGAGAAAAAGGATAGAGAGAGAGAGAAAAAGAAAAAGCTTTAAAAAGACTTACTCAAGTCAAGGGGGAGAGAGAGAGAGAGAGAGAGAGAGAGAGAGAGAGAGAGAGAGAGAGAGAGAGAGAGAGAGTTATCTAGATTTAAGGAGATCTCTAGAGACATATAAAGAAAAAACTTTAAAATGATCTACCTAAGAGAGAGAGGAACTTATGACTAAATAATACAAGTATAATTTACTTCTAGTGTGTAAAAACCTATGAAGGACCCTAATACACATTCAATTGAAAAAAATATAAATTCACTTAGTATATTTATGTTAAAAAAGTTACAAATAATATCCTACTACATGCTAAAAACTCATCAATTAAATAGGAAAAAAAAATATGCATACATACCTTGTTTCTTTCTATGGTATCTTGCAAAATTTGTTTCGCACATCTCTTGTTCTCTTTCCTTTGAATACTTTCTTTGAGTCTTATTTTGTCTCTTTTTTTTGTCTCCCATTTTCTTCTTCAAATTTTCTTCTCTCAAATCCTCTACCAAAAGTTTTCTTCTCCAAAATCTTGCTTCTTCAATGATAATGCAAATTAATCTTGCAATGATATATGAAAAAATTAAAAAAAAACCTCATATTTATATGGATATAACATTATTTAAAAACATATTAACAATTTGGTCGGCATAGGATTCGATCGAACCTCGGTCGTTAAAAACTTTTTTAACTGATTAGGTTCAATCGAACCCATTTAAATATAATTTTTTTATTTTTTATTAGGTGGGTTTGATCGAATGCATATTCAATCGAACCCCAATTCGATCGAATGGGTCAAGGTGCGTTTGTTTGAACACCCATTCGATCGAACCCCCTTATTTTTCCCTTGCCCCTCTGCATCTGTAATTTTATACAAATTTTTGGGTTTCAAAGCTCTGATTGAGGATCAAAATGGAAGGAACTTGACAAACCCATCTGGAGGATTATAGTACTCAAAACGATCTCTCTATCAAGTATAATTTTAATATATTTTGGTTTTATTATAAATTTGTTTTTAGTTTAATTAAACATAGGTTTTTCACCGAAAATCAAGCTCTCTGTTCTGCACATATGGAAAATGGTATAATACCAAAAAAATCTGAAAAATACCTATCCTCTTCATATTCATGTCCTTGATCCAATAGAAAAAAAAAATTGAATTCCGATACATACAAAAAAAGTTATGCTTTACACAGTACACCTATGTCTAAATTGTAATTGGTTTGACTTCAAAAGTTAATTAGAAGAAAAATATTCAATAAAACATCATGCAACCAAATGCATCCTCTAGGTATCATAGTTAAAAATCTAAATTTGAAAAAAATAGAATTTTATCATTGATAGAAAAAAACTTATGTTTTACACAGTTCACATCACTCTTTAAAAATGGTGTTTACTGTTAAAAACTAGTTATTGAAGGAGATGGAAAAATAAATGCAATTTGATTCCATTTTTTTTTTTAAATATATTTAGAATCTATAGACAAAATGTGACAAATCACTAATTTACAACATCTCCAAATTCCTCATGGTTTAGGAACTATAGGTGTCTGAAAGTGAAGATTGTTTCCAAAATGTTCATTTCAATGTCAACTTTGGCCAAAAAGTGTAACCCATTATTGTGGGATCACCCTGATAGTGTGCATAAATCCAATATTACAAGTGAACCATGCTCATGCAAACCAGGTATTTGAATATTGAATGTTTAAATTGAAGATTTAAATGTAATATATATGACCATATGTTTAAATTAAAGATTTAAATGTAATAAAGTGAAGTTTCTAGGTTTTAGGTTTAGGTTTAATAAGTCATTTAGGTTTTAAAGAATAGGCCAGCTTAGTTTATGAAACCCTAGTTTATGAATTAGGGTTTCTAGTGTTTATGAATTATAGTTTTACATTTTACTGTTTATAAAATACTAGTTTATGAATTACAGTTTAGTGTAAATATGAATTAGGGTTTTACATTTTATTATTTTTGAAACCCTAGTTTATGAATTAGGGTTTTATGTTTTACTATTTTTGAAACCCTAGTTCATGAATTAGGGTTTTACAATTTAGTCTTTATGAAATAGCCTCGTTTACCATTTTTGAATTACAGGTTTACAGTTTAGGCATTAGGGTTTACTTATTTTTGATTTTAGGTTGAATATATATAGTTGAACATTGCAAAAACAACAAAATACAAAGCAAAAAACAATAGAAATTGATAGAAATGGATGGGCAACCAACCTGGGGTACTGTGGAATTGATCTGAGGAGGTAGGGATGTTGTGGAGGTTGAAAGTAGGGTCAGGAAACACAGGTACCCATTTTTTGGCATCGCTTTCCCTGATGTCTCGCGGCCTTTAGCTATTAAAATGAAGCTACAGGCATGTTTATTAAAAAAAATATACTTTTAAAAAATGGGCACTCATTTCATAATGGGTACCTATTTTTGCTTTGGGTGCCCAATCATAAACGGATACCCATTTTGTAATGGGCACCTGTTTTGGCTTGAGAACCCGTTCCAAGTAGCATTTTCCACCCACGAAAAACTTCCGTGAAATGTATGCTCATCTCCTTGCTATGACCTATGTACGTCATCCATATTTTGACCTAAATAGTCATATTTTTCTAAATCCTTTTGGGAAAAGATTTGTAGCTCACTGAAGCATGTTTTCCATATTTATTGTAATTTTTTATTGAATTATTTTTTTTGTTAAATTTTTAGTGGCCAAATTTGGTGTTTTAAAAAATTGTCATGTACATCACGCATAAGATGACCTAAACTTAACATTTTTTGAATTTTTTTTTAAATTGAAAAAAATTGTCTAAAGTACATTTTTGTACAATTTTTTTAACAAAAAAATATTTTAATAAAAAGTTTTTAAAATACTAAAAACCTTGATAATTCAAGTTTATGGACCTGTTTCATCAGAAATTAATTGAAAAATAGAAAAAATAATCCAATTGTAAAAAAATTACATATTTGGAATCTACACTATCTCATCTATAATAGGTTTTCATTTCATCAAAAAATTATGCAAAAAAGGCCATTAGACATATGCCCAAAGTCACTATTTTATTGTGATATTGACAGGACCTTCAAGTTGTAGGTCCAACCAGGTCCAGAGGTTAGCTTCGGGTCCCCAAAGCTTTTCCTGAACCGGGTTACAAAGCAAAACTTGAGCCTAAAATTCAAATTTTAAATAACGGGATCTTGTTTCTTACTCTGTCGATACAGAACAAAACAGGTTCCCATTTAATAAACAGGATCCCGTTTAGTAAACGGAATCCCATTTCTAAAATGGGATTGTGTTTACTATATGACCATTTTTTAAATAAGACTATCATTGTCGGCCCTGTAAGTTGTTCTATATGGCCGACAATGACATTTGCAACATTCTCTAGAATCTTTTTTCTTTTACAGGTCCATCAACTTGAGATTTTATTTGAATTTTGAAAGGAACTATCATTGAGACACTGTTTGAGTGAAATTTTGTTGAATTGCTACTTGTTTGAAGGACCTAAACAAAGAAGGAAGGCTTTCAAGTTTTTGACATTCATTTGTACATACTTCATAATTTTTTAATCATGGGATCACAAACTCGTAATAAGAGGAAAGATAGGAAGGTATTGACCCCTAAAAAAATTGAAGCAAAGAGAGAGAAGGAGGCAAACAAACAAAGAAATAGAAGAATGAGATTTGATCAATGAATAATACTGAAGCATCCAATTCCACAACTATTGAAGATAAAAACATTGAAGAGACCATAGATGTAGACGATGCAAATTTACAACAAGTGAATGAAGAAACTAATTTATGATTATACAAACTACTCCTGGTATATCTTCAAATCCCCCTTTCAATGCTATGGAGAATGTTTCAATAGGCACAAATCTAGGCATGTCTTCAAATCCACCTTTGAATGAAATTGAAACGGTGTTGATAGGAGATTTAAAAGAAGCTAGATATAACAATGTTGAGATTGATAATATTCATAGAGATCAAGATTTGAGACAAAATGTTGTTGAAAATGAAAATGAAAGTATTTTTGTTGAAACTGAAAATGAAAATCATTTTGTTGTTGAAAATGAAAATGAAAATCCTTTTGTTTAAAATGAAAATGAAAACCGTTTTGTTGTTGAAAATGAAAATGAAAATCGTTTTGTTGAAAATGAAAATAATAACCGTTTTGTTGTTGAAAATGAAAATCGTTTTGAAGTTGAAAATGAAAATCCAGGATGTGATGTTGAAAATGAGAATTTGTTTTTTAAAATTGAAATAGATGTTTTGGATAATATTCCTGGTAAGATTTCTTGGAGACAAATAAGAACAGATGTCAATAGATTATACAAAGAATTTTTTAATCATAAAAAATTATTATTTCAATGTCAACGAATGATGCAATTAATGTGAATGTGGAAAATGAGAAAAGTAATGAAAATGTTAGCATTTTTGTTAAACCAAGAAGAAAAGATCAATCACTAAAACATGCTATGTCTACTGTTGCTAGTGCCATTGAGTCTATTGGAAAGAATAGTTGATTTAAAGATAAGAATGTAGCAAGACGAGCTATAACAACTGCTATAGTTAATAAAGCAACTTTGAATAGAAGAATGGTAAGCAATATTAGTGGAATTCTAAAAATATATCCTAAAACATTGGTAAGAGTGGAAAAAAGAAGAGAAAGTATAGAAAATGATCCAATCAACCAATGTTGGAGTTTTAGTGGTCAACTCCCAAGATTTGACATGAAATTGAATGTTGAAATCAAATCTTTGATCAAAAAAATATTGGCATGATAATACTAGGGTAAAATCTAATGCTAGAGAAGTTTTAAAATTAAGAGTGGGGTCCAAAGTTCGTGATCCTCATCCAAAACACCTATTAGATACAATGTAAACTAAATTTTATAAAAAAATTTGTGGTGAATTAGTGTTACTTGGTAATATTAGAATAAGTCAAAGATCATTTGAAAAATGTAAACCATGGTATGTAAAGATTAATAAGAAATGAATATCTTCTTGTTGTAAAACACATGTTCAATTTTGTTATTATTATGATGTGTTTTGATATATACATTGTACTTTACATACTAACATGATTATACAGGAATGTGATATTAATTTGCCATCTGAAATAGTAAAAGAGTTTATATCCAGTTTGTTTTGTGAAAGATCTAATGGGAAATTATTTTATTTAAGTTCATGTATTTCTAGACAATGCACTAGTTGTGGCAATCTTTCTTTCTTAAGAGTTTGTATGCATGAAAGTGTTGAAAATAATTTTGGACAACAATTAGTGGATGTTAAAATATTTAAGAATGTTGAATATTCTTTAAAAGATGGAAAATTTAGAAAGCGTTGTAATTTAATTATAGAAAAAGTTAGTGTACATACATTCATATCAGAATTTAAGAGTAAGATTGTACCAAAATATGTCAAGCACTCTCAACAAGCTCGATGGCTTGATGGACATTTTCGTGCATGTAGAAACACATTTCCAGTTGGTACTATACTATCAGTGGTTGATTTTGTAGAAAACTATACTCTAGCTTTGCAAGAGGAAATCCAATCATAATATTACAATTCAGTGTAGGTGGCTCTATTTGTTCATATTGTTTATAGACAGCAGATGATAGCACAGAGGATGATAAATTTTTTTTGAGGGAGTATCATTTATATTTGAGTGACAACTAGTTACACTCGTCAGAGTTTATTTAATATTGTTTCAATATATTTTATACAAATTTAAGAGAAAGAGGAATCTAGATTACAAAACATCTCATATGGTCAGATAATTATACGGGGCAGTTCAAGAATGGTCAAGTGTTCTATTGGTTAAGTAGGGTTCACAAGAAACATAATATCCAACATATGTCAAATTTTTTTGAAGCTGGACATGGTAAAGGAGAACATGAAGGAGTTGGTGCATGTGTTAAAAGAATTCTTGCTAGACAACAACTGAAATTTGAGGATGCAGTAAAATTTAAAGATACATGTGGGATTGTGGATTGGTGCAATACAAGATTATGTACACCTAGATCAAGTGAGTACTCTATAGTTTTCTGATTCTTTTGGTTGGTTGAAGAAGAAAACATTCTACCTAGACTTGATTGCGAGACAATCAGTGGATCTACTAAATGAAAATCATTTAGGAGTTTGAATGCAAGTACATGGACTATTTGGACAAAGGAGCTTGCATGTTTTTGTTAGTTTTGTATTTCAGGAGATTGGGAAGCATGTGAGAATACAGAATGGGTTGAAGAGTGGAAGTAAAAACCGTTGACACCTGCACAAGCACACAATCAATATGAAACAACAATTGAAGACAATGATCAACTGTTTGCATCAGACGATTATGACCATGTTTCAGACCTTGTATAAGAAGGTAATTTAATTCAAATTATTTCATTTTATTTCACTTCATTACTATTTTATAGTGCTTTTATTTATTTATATGTGTACATATGAATGCATGTATGTAGATTGGTTGAATTTTATGGACATGTGCAAGTTATTGAATCAAAATTTGTTTGCAGGATGTGTGTGTGCTATTGTTGCACTTGAGGAGAATGAAGAGGAAACATAATATTGGTTGGCTCGTTGTGTAGAGACTAAACATAAGTTAACAACACCTCGAGAAGATGATGATGATGTTCCTTATCCAATAGGTTTGGTGATCCCCTTAAGACACCCCCTTAAGCAAATTTTGATAACAAGTATTTGATCCCCTTAAACAAATTTTGAGAACTTCTTTGATCCCCTTAAGAAAATTTTGAGAATTTCTTTGATGATGGCTATCATTATCCAATAGGTTCGATGGTGGTTATTGGCACATGGCTACGAAAATACATAATAAGGAGGAATGGTTTGCCTGCATTCGAAGATTATGAAATACATAAGAAGATTATACACTACTCACATTCGGTGTTGGCAACAAATATAAAACTAGAGAGGTATCATAGAAAACCTACAAATAAAGACCTATGGACAATTTCTATGGAAGAGCATGAGACAATCATCGATGCGTTGGAAAAAAGAGAGGATGAAGATGGTACAATGGAATAAGTAAATACAGGTAAATATAGTTAAATAGTATTATATTGTTCTTTTAAATACATTAAATACATGTTTTGATATTTCTTGTCCATTATTAGTTGAAATTTATTTAAATTATCCTTTTATATCCTTAGGCCATCATCACAAATTCATCACATACTTAGAAACAAAAACCTGAGAGGATGCAGATTAAAACTATATGTACATGTGTGAGGCACTTGTAAATATAGGTACAAGTTGTGTATATAAATAGTTTTATATAAATGAAAATACATGTTTTGATGATATATTGATATTGCTTGTAATATTTTTATATCAGGTGGCGTGAAGACCTGCTACATTCCCTACAAGTTTTAAATTTTCTTGAGATGGCATAGCCACATTTTGTAAACATTATTTTGAGTTGGCATATATGTACATACAAAATTACATTATTACACATTTTGTATACAAATTTGTATACATGTGTATGTACACAATTATACTCTACACTTTTATATATCAAAATTATTATTCTATATATTTTGTTTGTTAAATGCGCATTTTTTTCTACTTTGAATTTACTTTAAATTTGATTGTATTATTGTTAAATTTGGTTGCCTTGGACAGCTTCACCAAAATTTGAAAACTCAAGACATCCCCTTAAGACATCGTATTAGGACCCCTTAACACATCCCATTACGACATAAATTAAAACATCGGATTGTTATGATGAGTCATCCTAAATTACATCAATTGTGATTAAATATGAGACATGTAGTTTGAATTCTCTGATCCCCTTAAGACGTCCTATTAGAACCCCTTAAGACATCATATTATGACATATAAAGTAACATAAACAAGATTTGGATGAAATATAACATAGTGGTTTCTTAAGTTAGTGTTTATAAATTCTTACACATAGACTAGTGATTAACTAACAAGTGTAAAATATATTATTCTACTATCAACAATTGAATTAATATAGTAAGTGAGCACTAGTTTTCCTCATTCAGATATATTTTCCTAGTACAAACTGAAATACACTTCCATCTAAGAGACAAAACTATGCCTTTGTAATACTCTATCCTAAATAACTTTCAACTGCTACAACTCATTTGGAAACTAACCTGTAACAAGTATATATAGAAGTCAACACTACATGCATCATAATAATGTTCTAGACCATCACCAAAACACATCTTGAACTATTATGCAAACAAATACTCAATGTTCATCCTTTCTAACATTCACAACATTGCTAAAAGTAATACAAATCACTCTCAAAACTATTCCCATAGAAGGCTTACAAGTATCTTTCAATAGCTCATTTGGATATATTTTCCTCACTAATTAAAGTAGTTGTCTATCTTAGACTAAATCTTAGAGAGCCTCTAGGCTCCATTTGTACATTACATAAGAGACTATGTTCTTCCCTTGATTGGATAGAATCTCTAATTTCCAGCATCTTTCTTTCTAATTAGACATTCTATGGTCTCAAAATAATTTCCTTTTCATTGCCCTTCTAGTATTGGTGGTCTCCAAACCATTGTTGATGAATGTGCCACCTTTCTTGCAAACTTCTAAGGCTTTGACACCAATCTCCTTCCAATTGGATAGCCCTAAGCAAGCTTGAAAACCATTTAAGCACATTGCTATGTAACCACATAGATGATTGACATTCACTATGCATGCAATTGTAAACTTACTAAGGTCCATAAACCATGTTATTTCACCATATTTTCAATATTTTAGAGGTATATGAACTACTATCCTTATGTTTGAAAAGATTAAAATAGACTTGTAACTTTGTATAAGCTCAAAATTGAGTATTTAGTCACTATTTGTTTCTCTTACTTTACTATGTACATCCTTATTATTTATCAACATCGTTTGCCTTAATTACACATTCGGATAGTTTCTTTATATTATATTGTTATAATATTGATCTTAATTTTTTTTGTGTGCTTAATACATTGTCAAACATTGTTAGATCATTAGAGAATAATTTTTCTCGCACACTAGCATTCTAAAATTACATTCCAAGACTAGCTTACATTCTAGTAAAATGTGTAGAACTCCTTCAAACATGTGGCATAATCCTCCAAGAAATATATGGCAAGAATCAAGAAAGTGAACTAACTCCTTTCATTAGTTCATATATGACACCTATTACCATAATATATTGAATGATTCAATTAAAAAACATATCCTCTTGGTCCTACTTACTTTCTCTTTGTCTTTTCCCTTTATAAAGAACTTTTACAAGTAAAACACATTACTAGTTAAAATAGTGGAAGTCTTTTATATTGACCATTACTTATTTAATATCAAAAATGTGGTACATTTCCATAACCAAAACAACATGATATTAAGATAAAAGCCAACTTCTCTTTTTATCTATACATTAGTTAGCTCATTCTATTAATACAAAATTTTGATAATGTTCATTATTTAATTTCTAAAGGCATGATATCTAAGACTTGCCAACAATAATAAATGAAGTACAAAATTTCCCATAACCTTGATGAGACATATTACTATAGAATACTTGAAACCACTTTGTGAAAATCTTACTATCTAAAATTCCATTTATAAAGGGCATTGGAAGCTAAGTAGATATACACAATTATAAGAAGATGTTAAATTGTTTTCTCACTATAAAAACCAATTAGTTTTTGTTATTTTTTATTAGAACCCCAATTTCTATATATATTTAAATATAAAAATGATATTGAATAATATATCTAGTGTCATTTATATTTCACTTAAATGTTTATAGACATAAAATACTGATATGAAATAAAGTCCATGAAACAATATATATAAAGTACATGAGAAACAGAATATATGTAGTCCATGAAATAATCAAATATAGCCCATGAAATAACCTAACTCATATTGTCTCTGTAACCAAGAGACCTCTTCACACTATGCGAACTACTCAAATGACCTAAATCACTCTATAGAAGAGAAAGATTTAGATGAAATCAGATGTAAGATGATTAAAAATGATTTAATGACAATTTAATTTATAATTTATCATAAAATTAAATTACCATGTGACGCTAAGAGGCATGCTCTGGTGCACCTGGACCTATCTCTACGTGCTCTGAAATTCTCAATCAATCTACATGTACAAGAGAAAGAAAGTTGAAATTAGATGTAAGATGATTTTAAAAATGGTTTAATTTAATTTAATTTATAATTTATCATATTTAAATTATTATACTATAAGAGGTTGTTGTGCATCCTCTATTCTAGGACCTGTCTCTACAGGCTTAGCTACATGACATGTCTCAAGCTATAAAAGAAAATGAGATTTTAACACATGCCAACATATATATTCTATTGAAATTTACTTTAAGTTCACAATGTATATTTTAATTGACTTTAAATATAATCTAAATTTTAAATTATACCGTATTAGGCTGCCTATCTCCTCTATCCTACTGCTCTACATGTGTTGTAGGTGGAGTGACATGAACATGATGAAACGTGTCACTAACAAGCTCCTACAAGGTCATTTATAACTTAGCACATGTGTACAAATTAGGTTAAAACATATATATATATATATATATATATATATATATACATACATATATATATACATACATATATATATACATACATATATATATACATACATATATATACATATATATATATATACATACATATATATATATATATATACATATATATATATGTATACACACACACACACACACACATATATATATACATATATATATGTGTATACATATATATATATATATATATACATATGTATATATATATGTATGTATATATATATATGTATATATATATGTATGTATATATATATGTATATATATTCACTTGTGTAAGTACCCAATTTTTGTTTTAATCTATTTAAAAGACCTACATTTTGCACGTAGACATAGATACATTTTTCAACAACCTGAAATGCAATCGACTCCTGATATAAACTTAGATCATCCAAGTGTGCTGCAATGCCCATCCTCATTGTTGTGTCAACCTACATAGACATATATTTTTAATATATATTAAATAGTACATGCACGTTTTTAGATATAGTGAATTCAAAATAGAAAAATCTAAGTATATATATATATTTTTTCAAAACATTATACTACAAAAGGGTCATGTGAGATGCCCAATGATGGAGGAGTGCTCGAGACACCCTCAAATGGAGGATTCAATGTGGAAGAACCTTGAACCAGTATAAATATTTAATGTACATATTCAAGACTGAATTACAAATTAAAATCAAGTAAATAAAATTATTTAATATATAAATCATTCAAAATACCCCAAATGGGTGTCTAAGATGAACACGTGTGGATGAAAAATTAAATCCATCAATGGTCCCTGTTGCCATCAACTACACCAAACAATTCGATTGTTAAAATTTTACAATTTAATTGATCTATATGTTCATTAAAAACACATGCTTAAAATTGTTATAAATTCAACATGTGTGTAACCTATATATATACCTGTGTTGAATGATCAGTGGGATGATCCTCAACAAGTAGATAATCAACAAATGATTCACCCATATTATCAGATGTTGCATGTGTAGCTGAAGTGGGTACAATTGCCTGATAAGGTCCATAACACAACTGATTGCAACTCATACATGTATGAGGCATCGACACATATGGAGTGGTACTAGGACCATTTCCACCATTAGCTCCTTCATGGTCTCTAACCCAAGCTACCATCATAGAAGTCTGCTCATCTAGGCTGCCTGAGAGTACATTCAATGTGCCTAGTACAGATACTACCGCACGATGCTGGAAGGACACAGGAATGGTAACAACAAGAGGGTCAACAAGAGGTTGAACATACATGGGTCATTAGGGATCAACCTGTGCCCCCAACCTCTGTTGTGGCATGCCGCCACTAATACCCTAGAATGATCTAAAATCAAAATAGTTGGGTTTCTAATTCATAATAAACTCTACATATAATTTTCTCAAAAAATATAAAGGAACCTCATAATTAGCATGAGGTGGATAATCAAACAGCATCCACCATCTGTCCCAAAAATTGGTAGACATTCCTTCATGTCTACACCGCTTGATTGATATTATTTTCTTATTTGTAGGAATATGTTCATTTGTGATGGAGTGTCTAAAATATTGTGCTAAATGAACTTTTGAGATTTTAAGATCCAAAATATCCTTATAGGAGAGGCCATCAACATCAAATTGGTGCCTCTCCTCTCTCTCCTCTCTCTATTTCTAGAATCCATTGAAGTCTGAGTCAATAGAACTCACAGAATCTACAATGTTTTGCATCAAAGTTGCAAAACATACCATGTGAGGTGGCATGAATTGTTCACTGTGAACGGAATTTAGTTTTTCTTGTATGGAATCCACATTTTCATTAATTATGGTTCACAAGAAAGCCTGGTCAGTTCCAGGTGGGGGTCTAGGTGGGGCATCTAGAGGTGGGGGTGGAGGTGGGGTATCTGGAGGTGGGGGTGGGGGTGAAGATGGTGCCTATTCATCTTATGCATTGAGGAAGTCATGAGCATCAAAGTGAACATCATCCATGATGATATATATAAGAACTATGAACCTGCATATATACATATAAACATACAAACTTGAGTACAAAATTAATTTTCAAGAATCTATATATAAAAATTATAAATAAACATATACATGGTCAAAATTATAAATTATAAATAAACTAGATATATTATACATGTTTCAAAAAATTACATTTGAAATATTTAAATTAAAAGTATAGATACATGTGCATACAAATTTTAAAATGTAAGAGCTATTATAGTGAACTATGCAATTTTCAAATTGAAGTTGGGATTTTTATTCGAGGCCTAAATTTTGATTCTTGGTGGAAAACTATTTTGATGAGGATCTAGATGAATTTGTAAGCATATGTCATAGCTTGTGAGACGTACAATGCAAATACAAAGAAAGATATAGAACTAAATAGTAAATGTATTTTTTTTTAGTTGTTTGTTTTACATACAAGGCATGTACCCTTGAGAAAGGTGTATCACTAAGTTAATTTACCTATATGTTGCATCAACTAAACTATCTAAAGTGCTAAATTTTAAATAACTTGATACTCAAAATGATTCAATAAGAATCTATGTGAATTGGACCTTGCAGTTTGGCTTGGAAGTGTATTAGACAATGTGGAAACCATGGTAGAAGCTACAAATTGTTTGGATGAGGTATGTGTTAGAATCTGAAAAGATTATTAACCCAAAAAACTAGTGTAAAGAATAGATATCTAAACTATGAATGCAAATGATACGGAATCAAAATATCAACACAGAGTTAGTCTCCAAGAGAGTAATGCAAATGCTAGAAGCAAAATAGCATTAAGAGGATGCAAAAGCAAAAGATACCAAATACAAGCCAGGTAGCATGCTTATATAGACTAGGAAGAGGGAGGAAGTGGCAACACTAACCAAGGAGGAGCAACCATCTATCGGACTAAAGATAGCAAAGTATCTTCCCAAGATATCTAATGGATCCTCACATGTAGGAAGGTGACACCTTGCAACCACTCACCTAATAAGACATACTTTATTAACCTAAGAGAGATTAATAGAAGTGTAGGAAAAACCTAGGAATATAGGAAAAATAAATAACCCTCTAGGAAAATAAAAACCTACACTAACACCCCCCATAAGCGAAGCTTAGGTGGATGTAGAAATGGGTCCCGACAAATCAAGCCTGATGAGGTACCCATGTACATAAAATTCCCCCCCAAAGAGAGAGAGAGAAAAGACCCCCCCAAAAGTAGAGAGAGTCAGGACTCTGAGTGAGAGGAAGAAGCCCCCCAGAAGATGAAGCATCCCGCACCCCCATTAAAGCTCGCAAATGAAGGAACTTGCTCTCAGTGAAGGGTTTAGTGAAGATATCAGCAACCTGCTTGGAAGTCAGACAGTAGTGAAGGTCGATGACGTGGCCATGGATGAGCTCCCAGATGTAGTGCATGTGGACCTCTATGTGTTTGGTCCGCTGATGATGGACCGAATTCCGTAAGATCTGAATGGCACTCTGGTTGTCACAAAATATGACTAATGGCCATTTGATCTGGATACCAAACTTAGTGAGAAGATTCTAAAGCCAAATGGCCTCAGTGGCAACATTCACAACCCCCCGATACTCAGCCTCAGTAGAAGATAGAGCAATAGCAGACTGCTTCTTGCTTGACCAACAAATAGGACCTGAACCAAGTGAGAAGCTGTAACCTGAAGTAGACTTGTGATCCTGAGAATCGCCTGCCCAATCTAAATCTGTGTAGCCCACCAAGTCAAGCTCAATACCTGTTGTGTAGTGAATCCCAAAACTGTGAGAACCCTGAATGTAGTGAAGGATCTGCTTGGTTGCTTTCCAGTGCAGCTCATGAGGCTCCTGCATGAATCGAGAAACCATGCCTACAACATATGAAATGTTGGGTCTCATATGAGTCAGATAAATGAGACTCCCAACAAGCTATCGGTGCAAAGTGCCATCAACAAGTGGAGAAGAACACTGAGCCTCAAGTTTGACTCCAGAAAGGAAGGGAGTCAGAGCATGCTTACAGTCAGCCATATGAAACCTCGAGAGCAAATCTAGAGCATACTTGGACTGGTTGATAGTGATCCTGGAAGCAGACTGGTAGATCTCAATCCTGAGAAAGTAATGCAACAAGCCAAGTCACTCATCAAAAACCTATCATGAAGGGCAGTTTTGATAGCCCCAATGGTGGATAAAGAACTCCCTATGATTAGCAAGTCATCAACACACAAAACTAGAAATAGGAATGAATCATCCTACTATAGACTATAGACATTGGGATTAGAATGGTACTGAGTGAACCCAACTGATAGAAGGAATGAGTTCATCTTGGCATACTAGGCCCGAGGAGCCTATTTGAGGCCATAGAGAGACTTCTGAAGATGACACACAAGTGAAGAATCCTGAAGGAACCCCTGTGGCTGCTCCATGTAGATTTTCTCCTGAAGGTCACCGTCAAGAAAAGCACTCTTCACATCCATCTGGTGTACTTCCCAATGATTAGCTGCAGCAATGGCAAGAACAAGTCGGATGGAATTCTTTTGGGCAACTGGCGCAAAAGTCTCAGAGTAGTCAATCCTAGGAACCTGGGAGAATCCTTTGGTGACCAAGCGAGCCTTATGCTTGTCAACCGACCCATCTGCTGCAAATTTTGTCTGATAGATCCACTTACACTGAACAAATTTTCTTCCCTTAGGAAGAGGGACAAGATCCCAAGTGTGGTTCCTTATCAAGGAACTATACTCCTCCTGCATAGCTGTATCCCACTTAGAAATACTAGAAGCCTCATGAAAAGACTATGGATCTGAGGCAGTAGCAATGAAGACATGTGGAACATCTTGGAACTGTGAATGAGTCCGCCTGGTGTCTGATGGATCCCCAACCCAATCACCTGCAGACTGCAAGGTTTGTCTAGCCCAAAGTGGACCGGAAGATGGAGAATCTGGAGGAGAATCATCAACCTCTAAATGATGACTAGGAGATGAAGGAGGTGAGTCCTCTGAATCGCTCTCTGCATTAGAAGTGGAGGTAGAAGACTACTCAGGTGAATCTGACTCATCGAAAGATCTGTCATGTATCCCAAGTGAGTCCAATGTCAAAGTAGAAGGAGTTGGAGAAGTGATAGAAAGTGAGCTCGAAGAGCCCTCCTCAAACTGAACACTCCTCTTAATGAACAACTCATGTGTAGTAGGGTGGAGTAACCGATAACCCTTCACACCATCAGGATAACCTAAAAATATGCAAGGTCTGCTCTGCAGATTCAAGGCCTTGCATTTCTCTGCAGGAATGTGGGCCCATGTAGGAGAACTAAAAACCTGAAAGTGCTTAACTGATGGTTTTCGACCACTCCAAGCTTCGAAAGGAGTGACTCCCTTCAAGGCTCGATGAGGAACACAGTTCTGGATATAACAAGCACAGTTAATGGTCTTTGCCCAATACTGTGGTGCAAGAGATCTGGAGTGAATCATGCAGTTCACCATTTCCTTCAAGGACCTATTCTTCCATTCTGCAACACCGTTCTGCTGAGGATTGTATGGAATTGAATGTTGTAAATCAATCCCCTCTGAAGTACAAAACCTATCAAACCAATGGTTGACATACTCACCACCATTGTCAGTGCGCAAAACTTTAATGGCTTTCCTGGATTGCTTCTCTACAAAAGTTTTGAAGTCCTGAAAATAATCAAATACCTCTTACTTCTATTTGAGAAAGTACACCCAAGTATATCAAGAAAAGTCATCAATGAATGTGAGGACATATCTAGCCCTACTGAAAGAAGGATGCTGAAATGGACTAGCCAAATCACTGTGAACTAACTCCAGTATCTGTGAAGCTCTCCATGCCTTACCTTTTTCAAACTTTTCCTTAGGATGCTTACCAAGAATGCAACCTTGGCAAACACCACTTGAAAACTGAACTGAAGGCAACCCTGTGACCATGCTTTGTTGGTTGAGCTGCTGCAAGTAGCGGAAGTTAAGATGGCCAAACCACTCATGCCATAATCTACTCACATTATTAGAATGAGTGAGCAAAACAGTCGAAGGAGGATCAGGAACAAAGTGAGAAAATAGATAGAGCCGTGACTGATGATCTGCTCTCCCAACTACAACTGTAGAACCACTATGCAACTCACAAATCTCCACTGAATCAGGTGTGAACTCAACCTGCTTGCCTAAACCTGTGTGAGTGATCTGGTATACCAATAGGAGATTAGTTGATAATGAGGGCACACAAAGAACATCATGGAATGTGCCATCCCCCACATCAACAGACCCTCTCCCACACACCTCAACAGGAGTTTCATTACCCATCAAAATAGAAGGCATAGTACATGGCTCCAAAGATGCAAGTTCTTCCTTAGATGAATCCATGTGGTGCGAAGCACCTGAATCAAGAACCCAAGTGGATGGTGAAGAAGCAACTGCAAAAAGGGCCTTGCCCTTTCCTTTCCCCTTGCTGTTTTATTTTGCCTTATTAGACCCCTCATTAGAACTCTGTTTGACAGACTCAGGAACACTTATATTATTCTTCTCAAAAATGTGTGTCAAGTGATCAATTTGTTTCTTCAGACATTTGTGTTCATCATGACCGGGTCTTTTATAATAGGCACATTGGACCCTCTCTTTCTTAGGCTTGTCGCCCTTAGAAAATTAGGTCTCATTAGTTGCTTTTGAAGCGACCGTTATCTGATCCTTCTTCTCCTTGCTATTCCTTTGTTTCTTATCCTTACTATTGTTGTTACTACTTTGTCCTTTTTATTCTTTTTTGCCTTGGTTGGCAGCCAAGGCATGTGACTTAGAGGACTTAAGAGTGCCCATCTGGATTAGCTTGTCCTATTCCCGAGTGAGATTGACAGCAAAATCATCTAAAGATGACATGGTGAATTGAGTACCAAGTGCACCCTTAGTAGCATAGAAGGTAGAAACAAATACAAAATATTCTGAACTTAGCTTAGAGAGAATACTAAGAATCAGTTGTTCATCTTTCTTTTCAATTCCACATTGTTTTAACTGCAGCCTTAATGATTTCAATTTGGTGAAGAAATCCTGGATTGTGTTGAAATTGCCTGGACTTAAACTAATTAGTTCATTTTCCAACATATGACCCCTCATTGAATCTTGTGTGCCAAATAGTGTTTCTAGCTTTGTCCATATTTCATTTGGTGTATTCAAAGACTCAATGTGAAAGAGCAAATCAAGAGAAATAGATAAACACAATGTTCCATATGCCTGATCACATTTGTTAAACCAGTTAGGCTTATCTTCATCTTTAGCAGGTTCAGTTTCAAGTCCCATAGTGTTGTGATGTTCACAACACGCCCCATTTTACTCCTTAGCAAAATAGGGACCCCTGTTGTGGCTTTGCTTTTTGCTTCTATTTTGTGGGTCTGTCCTTGGTGGTAAGGGAAGAGAGAGT
Organism: Cunninghamia lanceolata; assembly: GCA_027924645.1. Taxonomy (NCBI): domain Eukaryota; kingdom Viridiplantae; phylum Streptophyta; class Pinopsida; order Cupressales; family Cupressaceae; genus Cunninghamia; species Cunninghamia lanceolata. The sequence continues at coordinate 10,537,044 of BSBN01000219.1, read as the reverse complement.
GAAATTTGTAAACTTTGATAAAATTAGTGAGAAAATGCATTTTGAGTGCTAGTACATGGTATGGTTGGATTCCTTGTCAAAAATGAGCCAGGGTTGCTTTTTGAATCATCTAAAAATTTGCCATATTTTTCAAGTTATGCCCATTTTGGTAAAATGCATTACAAGGGTTTAAATAGTTCAAAGTTTCAAATGTTTTTCTGTAGTTTCAAAGATTTTCCAGAGTCACGCAGAAGGAGACAAGTGTCATCTTCCACAATAGCCCCTTTAAAATTTAAAAAATCCACAGGTCCCCTTACAGTTTCTTAACAGTTTCCAGATTGTGCGGAAGACGCCACATGGCGCCTTCCGCCATAGTCTCCAAAGTTTCCAAACAAGTTTCAAAGTTGTGCGGAAAACACCACGTGTCGCCTTCTGCAAGAGTTTCCTAAAAATTTCTAAACAGTTTCTAAGGTGTTTCAAAGAGTTGCGTGGAAGACGCCATGTGGCGCCTTCCACAATGGTTTCAAAAAGTTTCGCGACAGTTTCAAACAAGTTTCCAAAGCTCCACAGAGTGTGACAAGTGTCACACTCTACAAGACCCTCAACAGTTTCTTAAAGTTTCAGGAGCTCCACGGAGTGTGACAAGTGTCACTCTCCGCATGTCCCTCTAAAGTTTCAAATAGGTTTCTAGGATCTTGCGGAGTGTGAGAAGTGTCACACTCCGAAGTATGACCCACCAAGCCCCTTAACGTTTCAACGGTTGCATGGAAGATGCCACGTGGCGCCTTCCGCCAACAGTTTCAAAAGTGCCCTGATAGTTTCTAAGAGTTGCAATGGATGCATGGAGAGTGACAAGTGTCACTTTCTGCGGGAGGTTCATGAGTTTCTAAAGTCCCTCACAGCGACACGGAGGCTGACAAGTGTCATCTCCCATAGGCTTCACAGGTCCCAACAAAGGTTTCTAAGTGTCTCAACTTTTTTTTATGGGAGCATGGAACGTGACAAGTGTCACATTCTGCAGTAGTTTCAACAGCACCTTTAGATTTTAAACGGAGCATGCAGGTAGCGACACGTGTCTCGCGCAGGAGTAAGAGTTTCAAAAGGTAATCAAGGTGTCCCTGGGGCAGTTTCGCAACAATTTTTTAGTATCTTAAGAGTCCTGCAAAAGCTGCCACGCATTGCCTTCCACACAAAGCAACAGTTTCAAAAGCCCCTCACACGGATTGTGCCACGTGTCACTCTCCGCAGCGCCATTTCTATTAAAAGGGAGATAAAGGGTCATTTTTTTTCGGCCAGACACAGGAGGTTGGTGGGCAATTTACAGGGCCTACCGATAAGGTTTTTTGGCACCGATAGGCGGGAAACGTTTAGCGATAGGTTCTTTAGGGTTTTTATATAGTTTTCAACACATTTTGACCCTGTGTATGCATCATATTTTTGGTCCGCAATGGTTGACCCAGTAAGTTTTTGACATAGTTACGCAGTATGAACACGTATTTTGTAGGTTTTAACCTGATAGCCGTGATTTTGGCTCAGCCCCACTTGGATCTAATAGGTATTTTGTTTCTCATTGTTTAATAATCAATGACACTTATTGCTGATCTATTTTTGCAGGCTTGCAGCTAGAAGGAGTAGCTGAAACTTAATGGCAGTGACGCCCTGGAAGGGGAATCTGATTTCAGAAGCAAAGAGAAGATAAGGATTAGGTGCAGAAAGTCAAGGGACATCAATGAGAAGACCCAAGTGCAGATAAAATGTAAGGACAAGTAGGTTGCAGAATTTACTTCTGAACTGCTAGGGTTTCAGAAAGGGGCATATTTTTGCCTAGATTTGATGCATATTTGGAGATATTTTTAGGAAATTGGTTCACCTGCATTCATTGTTGTAACCTAGGGTTTGAACCATTTCTTAACCATTAGGGTTTTGGGCTGTATTGAGGACAATCAGAAAGCCTATATATTGTGCCTTAATACATTGTAATATTTACAACAAGGATTTTAGGAAAACACAGGGATTTTAGCTTAGCATAGTTTAGAAGTAGAGGAAGGAGGTCGCCTGTTTGTCTGCAGTAAGGAGTGTGTGGAACATCTGGCTTCCTTATTGTATCTGTAAAGCTTGTAAGTTCTTTGTAGTTTGATCAATGAAACTAAGAGTTATTCCAACATTGTAAATCATGTATGACTGTTTGTTTCTAATACAATAGAATCTAGAGTTCTGTATCTATCTTCTGAGTGTTCTCCTACTCTTCTTTGTGTTTTGAAATATTTTCTTTGAGAGATTGCAATTTTAAATGTATGTTTGTGAAAATGCTCAGAACTTACATTTAAGGTTTTTTACTGTGGATTTGATCAAATTGCTGTATGATTTACATAGTGCATAACAGAACAATTAGATCCTTTGGTAGATTTAAATGATGTTTAGATTAGATATTTCTAACTTTTCCCAACCCATCTAAAATATTTAGCTTAAAACGTAGAGATTTGAAGGAAATTTGTCTCATATTTGAAGAAACATGAACAACAAAGTTAAAAGTAGACAAGTTTTCATAAATATATAAAGAGGAAGGCTGCAATAATTCAAGACAACCATCTAAAGATTTGCAGCACAGTAACACTTTTATGCAAAGGAATGAAAAAGTATTGACATATCTCATGATCTTTTTGCATAGTTTGAGTCCAGTAAACCAAAGAAACCCTAAACTACATAAGGCCCCTTGAACATTGCAGCTTCACATTGACCAACTGAATTTGACCAACAGGACCATTGTAGACTTGGGATTAAGTGAATCTTAAACGATTCCCTCTTATCTTTCAAGTATAGTTTCAGTTCATTATATGTGAATTTTAACTTATTGTTATGATTGCATCAAAACAATCACCAATAGTTTTCTGGCACTAGAAGGAGGGCTTGACTTGAGTTAGGGTTTGTTTCAAACTGGCTAATAACAGTGATAGAGTGACCAGGTCTAGATCCAGTTCAGGAGATATATTTGTGCAACTACCTGATATAAGGTGAAGTAAGAGCCCTTTGATTTGGAATCCTAAAATATCACAAGCAGGAAGTTCATCTGGAACACCTCCTGGGTCACCTTTTAACATCCGTAGTATTGTGAGTCCTAACAGATCACTATTCAGATCTTTAAATCTTGATTCAGGCACTCCTGGAGGTCCTAATCCTCCTAGAAATCCTATCCCTACAATCAATCCAGGTATTTCTACAAGTTCAGGTCAAGCTCAAACACCTGCAATGGCTTATTTCAATGTTCATTCTCCCATATTCTTCAATGATTATCATGAGATGCCCAAAAATCTAGAAAAGATATGTCCCAAGTACCAGTTGCATTAAGATCCAGAGGATCATATTAGAATATTTAAGGAAGCATGTTTTAGGGCTATGTTAGAGCACGAGGATGTTGTGTGTAGATTGTTTCCCTACACCTTTAATGAACAAGCCTCTAACTGGTATGTAAACTTACCCAATGGTTACATTTCTTCTTGGTCACTTATGGAAGAAGCATTTCTGTCAAGATTTAGAGGACCCATTGACCCTTGCACTTTGTATCATAAATTGGCTACTATAAAACGAGGTGAGGGAGAGCTGATTGATAATTTCAATGACAGATTCCAAAAGGCCTACTCTAGGCTAGTAGCCCCTTATACCATGGATGATGATCCTTTGTTGGCTATGTACTATGCAGCCTTGGATCCTCTAACTGCCATGTTTGTCAAAAGAAAACCTGACATAGATTCAATATCCAAAGCCTACAAAGAGGCAGCCTCAGTGAACCAAGAGATGAGGCATACAACTTATAGCCCATTTGTTAATGGAGGGAATTTTGGGGTGCAGAATCAGGCACAACCATGGAATGGAGCCCCTATACATCACACTCCATTATTAAATCCGGTTCCTTCTTACACACCTATGTATAGTCCTACCCCAATCCAAGCTATAACTCCTTACATGGGTAGCACTTCCAATAACAGTCAAAATAATGGTTAGCCTTTCTTCCAACCTCCTAGGGATACAACTGTGGCAAAAGCACAGGAGGAAAGGGAAGAAATCAAAGAGATCACTACACATTTGAAAAGGTTAACCACCGAAGTGACACAACTAAGAAACGAGAACCTCTATGGAAGAGGCAACCAAAATTACAATCAACATCAGAATCACAACCAAGGCCAAAACCAGAACTATAGTTTCAATCAAAATTAGTAGTACAATCAGAACCAAAACTATAATCAGCATCAAGGCCCCAACCAGGGGCAACCAATGCAAAATAGAGGGCCAGTGATAGATAATAGGACCTGGGGCAATAATAACAGAAATTAGAATCAACCTAGGCCACCCAAGACATGGAACACTGGGCCTGACAATGGTACTCTAGCTTCTCCTTTTGAGAACATAGATAATCATGATGCAAAACAAATGGCTGGCATCCAAATGGCCAGTACAGCACCCAAAAATTGGTGCAGATTTCACAATACCAATGCCCATGCTGAGCACGACTACCCACAGTTCCACTTAGCAGCCAACATTTTTAATATAGATGTCCAGCCTCCTACCTCTGAATTTCTCATTCCCAAGGGTAATGAGGTAGTACCCTCAGGATATGACACAACATTAGTCTTAGAAACATTTACCTTTGCAATGACAGAAGAGAAAGAGGATAAATTGCTAGAGGATGAACCATACTGTTGTGAAAATCTTTATCCTGAATTAGCCTTTGTGTTAAATGCTTTTTAGTTTCCCTTTGAATCTAAAAATGAGGTATTAACTGAAACAGAAGAGGTGCAGGCCTTTCAACAGACAAATAAAAACCATACCTACAATTTGAGGAACAACCCTAGGCCAGGAGGACCTTTTACCACTTCCATTTCTCTGAATAACTTCAATACACCCCCAGATCAGAATGCTAGCAACAATCTTGCCATACTTAAAGCTAATCAGCACACAAATAATGGCACAACAGTACAAAAGGATCAAACAAGTAAAACTAAAACAATAGAGACAACAAGATTAATGAGTTACTTGTCAGAGGAAATAAAGAAAATTAAGGTCAGTATACCTCTAAATGAATTATTGAAGACCCCAGGGATCAGAAATGCTTTTATAAAATCTCTGGATACATCCATGACAGACGAGGTGTCTACTGATATAACTGTTCCTAATAGAGATTCACCGCCTAAAGATAAAAATAAGAAAATTGAGCACCCTTCCAATACAAATGTAGTAATACATGCCGATAAGAGGGTTACTCCCCCTTTCTTGTTAACTATTAGATTGTGTGGGAAGAATATACACAACTACATGGTAGACTCTAGTGCCTCAGCCAACGTAATGCCCTTAGGAATATGTAAAACTCTTGGGCTGACTCCCACCAAATCTGCCAAGGTTGTCACACAATTAGATAAGACTGAGGTTAGTGTGATAGGAGAAGTCATGAACATTCAGATGCAATTAGCTTCAGACCCTAGGGTAAGCCAAATCATTGATATTCAAGTAGTGGATATACCCGTAAATTATGGAATGTTGCTGAGTAGGGATTGGTCCAAGACATTAAACGGATATATGGCCACTAACTTTTCACATATGTGGCTACCTTGGAGAGGTGTCCCAAACCAGATTAGAATAGAGGTAGAGCCCAGGATGAAACATATGATAACAGAGTATAATCAAACTAATGAAATACTATATGCTTCTATTGAACCTGGTGTCTATAGAATTACCAACAATGGGGTGCAGATTGAAGAGATCATGATGTTAAACATTAAAAAAAAATGTGTCAGCAATAGGACAGCATTATTCATTGAGTCTGATGGAAATTCTTTAGATGAAGAAAACAATGCAACAGACAAATTTGGTCATGCCATTAGACAAGAGGTGGAAGAATGCATTAAACACAATCTGTCGGTCCAATGTAAATTGTATAAAAATAGGTGTAGAGTCCATGATAGGCAACATTCTGAGGAGAGTTGTGAAATATGCAAAGACATCATTGAATATGAATACAAAAAATGCATAGGGAGGGTAGAGTTACAAGAGGAAAATGAGAATCCCAATCCAACATAGAAATACGTTCAGGATGATGTAGATGCCCTGATTCTAGGTTTAGGAGAAGAAATAAAGGACAAGGGTAGTTGTCTTTCTGAATTGCAAACTAAAAACACACATATGCAAGTTAACCAAATAGAAAAACCCATGAATAAACAGGACAACACCCCGCAGGCAATAAAAGAGACAAAGCATGCCAAGATAAAAGGTTAGAAAAGTAAAGATGGCATGTGGACGTTAAAATGTGATGGGTCCAAATCAAAACAGGGTGCGGGTGCAGCTGTTGAGCTCATAGATCCTCAAGGTAAATCACATCTGGCAGCATATAGATTACAATTTTCCTGTACTAACAATATAGCTGAATATGAGGCCCTAATTTTAGGACTTGTCATGGCCATCAAGAAAAGGGTGAAAACGATCAGAGTATTTTCAGACTCTGAATTAGTAGTCAGACAAGTGAGGAAACTATATGCCTACAATTACAAGAAAATGATTAGTTACAGACACAGAGTATGGGGTTTAATAGATGCATTTGATGCTTTCAACTTAGAGCATATCCCTAGAGAGCTGAACCACAGGCCAGATGCACTAGTAGTTGCTGCTAGCACATTAGAACCATTGACACTGTCAGGATTGAGATGATTTGCTGTTGAGCTAGTTAATGTGCCCAATATCCCAGACAACATTACACACTTTCAGGTATTTGGGGGGGATCATCAAATTATTGATTTTCTGACTTGTAATGAGGCATTTGAGGCTCAAATCATTGATGAGCAAGAAAGGCCTGAAATAACATGGGACGAAGAGGATATAATCAACTTGAAGAGCAACTTCTTACCCAAAGGAGTAATTGAATTAGAACATATCTTTGACTTCAATGGAGTAATGAGACAAAAGGACTTGCCCAAAACAGAAGGGGGTAAGTGCAATTTACATAACTTAGGGACAAAGCAAAATCCACAAAATGTACTAATCGGAAAGGCTTACTCTGAGAAGATTAGAAAAGAGGTTTTAGACGCTCTGAAAGATTATAAACACATAATAGCATGGACGTATGAAGACTTGAAAACATTTGATAAGTCCATCATAACTGACGTAATACCTTTAAGACCAGAGGTTAAGCCATTTAGGCAGAAACAAAGACCTGTGAACGCCATTCTGGAGCCTTTAATCTTTGAGGAAGTTAAAAAATTGCTGTCTATTGGAATAATTTTCCCAGTCAGACATTCAGTCTGGGTAGCTAACTTAGTACCAGTGAGGAAGAAAAATAGAGACATCAGGTTATGCGTAGACTTTAGAAATTTAAACAAAGCATCTAAAAAGGATAATTATCCTCTGCCTCCGATAGACGAAGTGCTACAAGCAGTAAACGGGGAAAAGATGATGTCTTTTTTAGATGGCTTTTCAAGTTATAACCAGGTCTTAATTTATAGAGAAGATAGACTGAAAACCACCTTCACTTGTGAATGGGGAAATTATGCATATAGAAGAATGCCTTTTGGTCTGATCAATGCAGGTGCCACTTTTCAAAGAGCCATGGACATCGCGTTCCATGGATTATCAGGTAAGTGCATTGTTGTGTATATGGATGATTTGACTGTGTATTCCAAGGATGCATCCACTCACGCTGAAGATCTCAGGAAAATACTCAAGTGATGTGAAAGGTATGGGATTTCCCTTAATCCTAAGAAATGTATATTTGGCGTAACTGAAGGTAAATTATTAGGTCATGTCATTTCTGTAGATGGAATTTCAATTGATCTAGATAGAGTAGAATCCATAAAAAATTGCAAATACCAAACAGTAGAAAAGAGTTGAAATCATTTTTTGGTAAAATTAACTTTGTTTGGAAGTTTACAATAGGTTTTGTAGAGATCATGTAGCCGTTAAATGCCATGTTGAAGAAGGATACGTAGATAGAATGGATGCCTGTGGCTAGGGCTGCATTTGAAGATATCAAGGAGGCAATTTCTAATGCTCTTGTATTGGCAAGTCCAGACTACACAAGCCCGTTTTACATCTACTCCTTTACATCTTCTCATTCAGTCGCGGCTGCCTTGACACAGAAAGGTGAAAACAATGAAGAAAGGCCCATCGCATTTATGAGCGCACCTCTGAAGGATGCACAACTAAGGTATCTAGACACTGAGAGACAAGCATTTGCATTAATGAAGGCTGTGAAAAAATTTAGACACTACATTCTGCGCAGCCAGGTCAAAGCCATAGTGCCAGACACAGCAGTAAAAATGTTGCTGATGCAGAATGAACCTAGAGAAAAAAGAGCCAAGTGGATCACCACGCTGTAGGAGTTCAACATGGAAATCATTCCCATGAAGCTGGTCAGAGGGCAGGCATTGGTGCAAACAATAGCAAATACGGATCCAGATTTGATAATATAGCAGTACGTATTGAATTCCTAGAATGCATTAGACTGGTATGATGATTTAAACACCTTCTTGATAGTTGGAAAGTACCCAAATAGAATGAAAGCTTCTCAGAGGAGAGCTTTGAAGGTTAAAGCACAAAAATATATGGTGCAAGGAGGTCTTCTATTCAGGAAGAACCATGATGGAATTTATCTGAGATGCCTAAACAGAGCTGAAGTAGATAAAGTGTTGACAGAACTACATGACAAGTACAGAACCAGCCACGACACACAAAATACCGAGGGTAGGCTATTACTGGCCCACGATGTTCAAAGATACTGAGAGTCACATCAGAAGTTGCCACACCTATTAGACTGCAACAGATAAAGAGAGAAATTAGGCCAATCCACTACAACCTGTGATTGAATCAAGACCGTTTGCACAGTGGGGCTTAGATTTTATTAGAGTCATCAATCCCCCATCTTCTATAGGACACAAATTTATACTGATGGTAACAGACTATTGTACAAGGTGGACTGAGGCTACCTGCTGCAAATTCTCCACAACTAAGGTAGTTATCAAGTTTCTTGAAGAAAACATCATCACCAGGTTTGGAACTCCTTATTCATTGGTATGTGATAATGGCCCTGCTTTCTCTTCTTTAAAGTTTTCTAAATGGGCATTTGAATACGGGATCATTTTAAGGTTTTCTTCAAATTATTACCCTCAAGGTAATGGATTGGCTGAATCAACGAACAAAATCTTATTAGATATAATCAAAAGGTTGATTGCAAAGAGTCCTAGAGAGTGGAATACCCTGTTAAGATATGCATTATGGGTATATAGGACCAAGTTTAAGACAGCTTTAGGTAGCACACCTTATCATTTAGTTTATGGGACTGATCCCATACTTCCAGTAAATCTAAGAATACCAACCTGGAAGTTTGCCAATGAGTATCTAGGCTTCGATGACCATAGGGAAGCCAGAATAGTACAAATGCTACAATTAGACGAGAAAAGAGGTCAAGCTATCAAGAAGTTTACCAAACACCAAGCGGTTGTTAAGAGGTGGTTTGATAAAAGGGCAAGAGTCAATACATTTAGGATATCAGACTTAGTGTTGTGCTGGGACAAAGCATATGAAAAGAAAGGAAGCCATGGAAAATTCGATAAACTATGGCTAGGTCCATTACAAGTCACAGAAATAATAGAAGACAATACATTTAGACTTAAGACCTTGACTGGAGAAGAGGTGCCATTGCCAGTTAATGGCCAACATCTAAAACACTACTTCCAGGCCTAAGGTAAAAGGCAGTCCGTTTTGGTGTAATATAGTGTAAGTAATGTCCGGTTCTTCTTTTGCTGTTTTCTTTTTTGGGGTTGGCTGTTTGTATAGTTTTGTTTTCTGTTTGTTGTTTGTACAGCCTGTTTGTATAGTTTTTTTTCTACTTTTGTTTTTTGTACAGTCTGTTTGTTGGTTTGGTTTGTTGTTTTCTCCTCAGCAGGGATCTTTGTTTTACTTTAGAGTATTAAGGAGCAGCCTAGCAACCATTGAAAACAATAAAAATTTAGAATATTCAGGTTAATTATTTGCAATTTGTGCATAACCTTTTGTGACTGTCATGAATGTAGAGAGTTATTTATCTTCTAAAATTTCATATTCAATAAATGTGATTGAGAATTCGAGGCAAGTTTCTCACGATGACACACCTAAAATCCTTGGGTTTGTTGAACCTACCAGTGTAGATATTAGGTGAAAAATCAGAGGTCACCCTTGCTACCATTACAATTCTCAGCTTAATTTCAGCAAGTGTCCACTCCTTGCATCATGAAGCTACAAATTGCTATATCTTGTGAAATCTCTTTTAAAATCAAAAAATAAAAAATATAAATAAATAAAGCGGATTATACTGAAAATCCAAATTAAGCCATCTAAGTAACTCTACCAGGGCTATAGACGCTCGCTAGCAGTGGGGCTCTACTTAAGAGAATTGTAACAATAACCTTGCCGGGGCTATGGACGCTCGCTAGCAGCAAGGCTCTATCTGGTTGGCTATGAGGGAATATCCTCACCTACATAGGCTAATGTCAGTCACTGGTTGGTTCAACTGATCTTCAAGATGAGGCTTATTAATCACATGCACACAATTAAACTGAAAATAAAAATTCATGCACCCTTATTGAATACCTTAGTCTCAAGCTGAATAATAATTTACAAGATGGATAGTTGGAAGTTATGCATTTATTTCACTTAGTTTTCTTGAATGCCTTGAATTTAGTTGTTTTGTTTGGTTGCTAGTTGTTGTGATGTTCACAACACGCCCCATTTTACTCCTTAGTAAAATAGGGACCCCTACTGTGGCTTTGCTTTTTGCTTCTGTTTTGTGTGTCTATCCTTGGTGGTAAGGGAAGAGAGAGTGAAATTTGCAAACTTTGATAAAATTAGTGAGAAAATGCATTTTGAGTGCCAGTACATGGTATGGTTGGATTCTTTGTCAAAAATGAGCCAGGGTTGCTTTTTGAATCATCTAAAAATTTGCCATATTTTTCAAGTTATACCCATTTTGGTAAAATGCATTATAGGGGTTTAAATAGTTCAAAGTTTCAAATGTTTCACTGCAGTTTCAAAAATTTTCTAGAGTCACGTGGAAGGAGACAAGTGTCATCTTTCACAATAGCCCCTTTAAAATTTAAAAAATCTGCAGGTCCTCTTACAGTTTCTTAACAGTTTCCAGATTGTGCGGAAGATGCCACGTGGCACCTTCCGCCATAGTCTCCAAAGTTTCTGAAAGTTTCCAAACAAGTTTCAAAGTTGAGCGGAAGACACCATGTGGCGCCTTCCGCAAGAGTTTCCTAAAAATTTATAAACAATTTCTAAGGTGTTTCAAAGAGTTGCGCGGAAGACGCCACGTGGCGCCTTCCACGACAGTTTCAAAAAGTTTCATGGTAGTTTCAAACAAGTTTCCAAAGCTCCGCGGAGTGTGACAAGTGTCACACTCCGCAAGACCCTCAACAGTTTCTTAAAGTTTTAGGAGCTCCACGGAGTGTGACAAGTGTCACTCTTCGCATGTCCCTCTAAAGTTTTAAATAAGTTTCTAGGATCCTACGGAGTGTGACAAGTGTCACACTCTGAAGTATGACCCACCAAGCCCCTTAAAGTTTCAACGGCTATGTGGAAGATGCCACGTGGCGCCTTCCGCCAATAGTTTCAAAAGTGCCTCGATAGTTTCTAAGAGTTGCAACAGATGCACAGAGAGTGACAAGTGTCACTTTCCGCGGGAGGTTCATGAGTTTTGAAAGTCCCTCACAGCGATGCAGAGGCTGACAAGTGTCATCTCCCACAGGCTTCATAGGTCCCAGCAAAGGTTTCTAAGTGTCTCAACTTTTTTTACAGGAGCGCGGAATGTGACAAGTGTCACATTCCGTAGTAGTTTCAATAGCCCCTTTAGATTTTAAACGGAGCGCGCGAGTAGCGACACGTGTCTCGCGTGGGAGTAAGAGTTTCAAAAGGTAATCAAGGTGTCCCTGGGGCAGTTTCGCAACAAGTTTTTAGTATCTTAAGAGTCCTGCAGAAGCTACCATGCGTCGCCTTCCGCACAAAGCAACAGTTTCAAAAGCCCCTCGCGTGGAGCATGCCACGTGTCACTCTCCGTGGCGCCATTTCTATTAAAAGGGAGATAAAGGGTCATTTTTTTCTAGCCAGACACAAGAGGTCGGTGGGCAATTTTCGGGGCCCACCAATAAGGTTTTTTGGCGCTGATAGGCGGGAAACGTTTAGCGATAGGTTCTTTAGGTTTTTTATATAGTTTTTGACACATTTTGACCCTGCGTATGCATCATTTTTTTGGTCTGCGATGGTTGACCTGGTAAGTTTTTGACACAATTGCACAGTATGAACGCATTTTTTGTCAGTTTTGACCTGATAGCCGCGATTTTGGCTCAGCCCCACTTGGATCTAATAGGTATTTTATTTCTTATTGTTTAATAATCAATGACACTTATTGCTGATCTATTTTTGCAGGCTTGCAGCTGGAAGGAGTAGCTGAAACTTAATGGCAGTGATGCCCTGGAAGGGGAATCCGATTTCAGAAGCAAAGAGAAGATAAGGATGAGGTGCAGAAAGTCAAGGGACATCAATGAGAAGACCCAAGTGCAGATAAAACGTAATGACAAGTAGGTTGCAGAATTTACTTCTGAACTGCTAGGGTTTCAAAAAGGGGCATATTTTCGCCTAGATTTGACGCATATTTGGAGATATTTTTGGGAAATTGGTTCACCTGCATTCATTGTTGTAACCTAGGGTTTGAACCATTGCTTAACCATTAGGGTTTTGGGCTGTATTGAGGACAATTAGAAAGTTTATATATTGTGCCTTAATACATTGTAATATTTACAACAGGGATTTTAGGAAAACACAAGGATTTTAGCTTAGCATAGTTTAGAAGTAGAAGAAGGAGGTCACCTGTTTGTCTGCAGTAAGGAGTGCGTGGAACATCTAGCTTCCTTATTGTATCTGTAAAGCTTGTAAGTTCTCTATAGTTTGATCAATGAAACTAAGAGTCATTCCAACATTGTAAATCATGTATGGCTATTTGTTTCTAATACAATAGAATCTGGAGTTCTGCATCTATCTTCTGAGTGTTCTCCTGCTTTTCTTTGTGTTTTGAAATATTTTCTTTAAGAGCTTGCAATTTTAAATGTATGTTTGTGAAAATGCTCAGAACTTACATTTAAGGTTTTTTACTGTGGATTTGATCAAATTGCTGTATGATTTACATAGTGCATAACAGAACAATTAGATCCTTTGGTAGATTTAAATGATGTTTAGATTAGATCTTTCTAACTTTTCCCAAGCCATCTAAAATATTTAGCTTAAAACGTAGAGATTTGAAGGAAATTTGTCTCATATTTGAAGAAACATGAACAACAGAGTTAAAAGTAGACAAGTTTTCATATATATATAAAGAGGAAGGCTGCAATAATTCAAGACAACCATCTAAAGCTTTGCAACATAGTAACACTTTTATGCAAAGGAATGAAAAAGTATTGACATATCTCATGATCTTTTGGCATAGTTTGAGTCCAGTAAACCAAAGAAACCCTAAACTACATAAGGCCCCTTGAACATTACAACTTCACATTGACCAACTGAATTTGACCAACAGGACCATTGTAGACTTGGGATTAAGTGAATCTTAAACGATTCCCTCTTATCTTTCAAGTATAGTTTCAATTCATTATATGTGAATTTTAACTTATTGTTATGATTGCATCAAAACAATCACCAACACATAGTTATCCTATTTAATCAAGCTTTCCTTAAGTGAATTGTCATGCGTCATTTCCACTCAAAGTAATTGTATGGAGTTAGGATGGGCGGATTTGTTTGATCCATGATGAAGAAAAGAAGAGAAGAAATGTTGAAAAGAAGAGAACACAACCAAGAGAAGCCCCCCCTTTTCACTCAATCAAAGAACCCCCCCAAGAAAATATGATTTGGCACTTTATATTAGTGCATTTACAACTTCCACTAGCAAGAAATACTAAGTGGTCTCGATTTCAATGCATTACAGAACCCTCACGAAGAGCATATGCTGAAAATAAAACTTTGGCACAATACCCAAGGAAATAAATAGCACCATTGCGATCTACTCGAAAAATCATGCACTTTCAAAAAATGAATCGCCTCAATACGAGGTTGTATGTGAAAGTTATGATCCTCCGAAGTTCCTAAAACGAGAACTGTACAATGTCATGACTGAGAATCTGCAATTTCTGAAACATCTTGGCATCAAAATCAAAAAATGTCTACACTAGTGCATAGAGCACAAAAAGATAGTCAAAATTAAAAAAGATTTCATGGGAAAAGTCTGTATGAGCAAGAATGGAGCATTTAAAAACTGTCTTCAAAACTGCAATTGCCAATGAAGAGGGGTCCTACTGTAGCTTTCTGAGCACATTTTTGCAAAATATATAGACTGTATGCAAAAATAAAAAGATACCCAGATAGTTTTTCTATGCTGCGAACAAAACCCAGAAGGTGTTTTCTTGTTGATGTAAAGAAGATTTTGATCCAGTGTAAACAAAACACCTTTAGCTATAAAAAATGACCCCAGCAACCAAAAAAAGACATGCAAAGGTTGAATCAGCTACCTAAGACAAGAAATGGCATGCTGGAATCTGCAATATTGATTGAAAACACCCAATATGCAAGCTGGTTGTCAGATTTGAGCTCGAAACCTCGGTTCCACAACTGTGTATGACGATCTCTGATTTCAGTGAAACGAAAGCCAAATCTGACTTTCTCAAGCCTCTTGGACACATTGGAATAGCTAGAAATGCTACCATTATAACCAGAAATGTTGCAATCACCCAGATTTCAAAAAAACACAGTGCAAACCCTAGAGATTAAAAAGTTTCCATCAAACTTTTCTGATTCTGAAGATCATCCAAGGATGCAAGAGAAGAGCATACTGGGCTTTTCAAAAAACTACAATAAGATTTATTAGCCCCCCTGAATCTCTCAAATATGGAAACTAAAATCTACTCTTGCACATAGAATAGCTCTGATACCATGTTAGAATCTGAAAAGATTATTAACTCAGAAAACTAGTGCAAAGAATAGATATCTAAACTATGAATGCAAATGATACAAAATTAAAATAGCAACATAGAGTTAGTCACCAAGAGAGTAATGCAAATGCTAGAATCAAAATAGCATTAAGAGGGTGCAAAAGCAAAAGATACCAAATACAAGCCAGGTAGCATGCTTATATAGACTAGGAAGAGGGAGGAGGTGGCAACACCGACCAATGAGGAGCAACCTTCTATCGGACTAAAGATAGCAAAGTATCTTCCCAAGATAACTAATGGATGCTCACATGTAGGAAGGTGACACCTCGCAACCACTCACCTAATAAGACATACTTTATTAACCTAAGCGAGATTAATAGAAGTGTAGAAAAAACCTTGGAATATAGGAAAAATAAATAACCCTCTAGGAAAATAAAAATCTACACTAATAGTATGGTTATTGCAAGAGTGTTTGATATTATATAGAGTGCACTATGCCACTTTATAGACAGCTAATCCCTTTATGTTATTCATAGTATTCATCTTTTGAAAGGAGTTTTGGAGTTTATGCCATATGTTTAGTCTTATAGTTAATAACTCGTAATGTGGCCCTAGTTTCTATTTTCCCATTTGATGACATTCAAGATTATTTCATTGTATACCTTCATGTATAAAGTCTAAAATGTGGTCACAATGTATTATAAAGGCTTTGGGAGAGGTTATTATTTTGTTACACTTGGTGTAGGATCTCACAAATCCTTACAAAAGGTCCCCAAACTCCCTAAACTGCCTTTAAACTTTTGCAGACCCTCAAACAAGTCCTAAAAACCCCAAATGAAACTTTGGCGCCAAGATTTGAAAGGATTGTAGAGGGAAAAAGTGGTTTAAAGGTGTTGTTTTCTTGAAGATATAGATGTCATGATATTGTTTTCCATAATAATTATAGAGGAGATTGTTACCATTGTCTAAGTTTGTAGCAAGTCAAAGTTACGGATTATATTACCCGTGCTAAAATAAATTTCAAATGGTACATGGATCATGAGTAAGTAGTGAGGGAGACAAGAAAGATCAATAAGACTATATAGACAATCATATTAGGTTCAATCAAATACTAGGATAGTCATGGGCTGAAAAGGGTATCTTTGTTTCAAGACTATCTAGAGGTTTGTAAAAAAGGATTTGCATGCATATATTATCAAGGTCATGTTATGCTTATGAGTTATCCTCTCATTCATCTTGTCAGAACCCTCTCAATAGGACTGTCCTATAATTGATTTTGTTATCTACAACTATCATTATGGTGTTTGATCATAGGGTGTTTGGTATCAAGGTTAAATGTCAATATGAAGGACTGTCATATCCAAGGATGCCTCTGAAGGACTTAGAGAGATATCATTATTGAAGCATTGTATTGTCACAGTAGTTAGAGTATAGCAGTAGGGCTATTAGGACTACCATAATGAATTTGTTGTAAAGGTTTGTCATCATATGTTAGGTCCAAGGTTTCAATTTTGTTAATTTTTCTATGGAGTTGGCTATTGGTTTGATGTTAAGTACTCATTCTAGAAGATCAAACATTTCCTATGGCAAAGCTAGAAATAGTTTGTAATGGTTTTGGATCAATTTATCTAACTTTATGACTATCAATAAGATTGGTCAACAAATACAATAGTCATGCTTGCATTGGTTTGAGCATTGGATCGATCATGAATTTATAAGTTGGATATGTGTTTGAGTATGTGAAGATTTGAGTGAATTATCAAAACTCATTTGTAAGCATCCATTTCTTAGAGTGTGGTTTTACAATTGAATGTCATGATCCTAATCTAAATGGAGTTCTGAAAGACAAGGATTTGATTGCCTAGAGGGCAATCCATCAAACCCTAACTAAGTGGGTTTCATTAGACATACCAAGAAAATCATAAGAAGATTATCATTTACGCACCATGTGCAGTACTAGGTTGCTTGATCAGTCCTATTTCAATCATGATATGATAGGAACAATTGTGTTGATCCTTACCATTTGATACGAAAGAGGAAATCATCATCTTAGCATGAACTTTAGTATCTTGTATAATGTTGTCATGACCATTAAGGATTGTTAATTGTTATTAAATTCCTAGATTGTTATGGATCTTTAAGATAGACTTAAACCAATAACAAACTTGTCATGAGGAGTTCAGTTGGGTTGTTTCATCATGATTTCTCTAGGATTAGTCATTGATCATAAGATTGTCATCTTCCCTTGTTATCAAAAGTCCATCAAGGAAACATGTGAAGAATGTCACATTCACATGATGTTACAAAGGGACAATGAAATTGTTGTTAAGATGTATGACTCCTCTAGAGATTCAATTACATTATCTTCATAATCAAAGAGACATAACCATGTGGTAATGATTAAATCTTCCACTTTTAAGATAGCTGATGAGGTAAGAAGGTTAGGATACTATCATAAGGTGGAAGGTAGACATGAATGAAAAATGAGAAATCACGTAGACTATTGATCACTATGATTGTCCCAAACCTTAAGAACAATTTAAAACTCTATTTTACTATCAATATATCCGTGAAGGGGAATGTTCAGATGCATCTATGCTATCATGATGTCATAGAAACCAATGGACTATCATACCACCCTAGAATCATAATGAACATCTGCAAGACTATAACTAGACTTGGAAAATTACCTTGAGGTGGATCTCTTATGAATGGCAACATGATGAAATCCTAGATTTGGTGAAGTTGCCTATGGAAACCAAATTTGATAATGGAGATAGGATTGACTACTAGTTGCCTAGGACTAATCTAAGTATGAAGATGAATATATTCTGATGATTTGTGATTTAAAAAATGAAGAATTTGATGCTTTGTTTAACTTGTGATTGTAGGGATGATCTAGCTAGAGAAAGATATTAGTTGATGGAATGCAGATATGTTGTTGTTCCATCCATGGAAACATCATGATTTTGAGTTGTACTTATTGTACAGGTACACATTTGAAGAAAAAAATGATCAAAAATGAAGGGAAGGAGGTCCTAACGCTAAAATGAGATGGAATTTTCTATTAGAGACCTAATTTGTAGCCTTAGACATTATTGTTACAACATTCCAAGAGCCTTTATTTTTTGATTTAGATTTGGGAAACCATAGATATGGATTGATAAAGGTTTGATTATGAAGGAAGTGCTAAAGGTTTGATTATGGTTTGATGTAATTTTTTTACATGATAGTTATCTATTCAATAATGCCTTTAAAATACAATGACATACATTAGTATAAGTAAATTTTACAAAAACCAAATATATATATCATCCCAATGCTATATAAATTTTGACAAATTGTTCAAAATATCTCCTTTCATATGATACAGTCGTTTCAAATTTTCAATTGTGTTTTACATCTAAAATGTCTAAATACAGCCATTCAAATCTCTGATTGAAATCAAATTTTGATAGTTTGTTTAAAATCTCTCCTTTCATATGATACAGTATTTTCAAATTTTCAATTGTATTTTATAGCTAGAATGTCTAAATAGAGCTTTTCAATTCTCAAATTTAAACAAAACTTTGACAATTTGTTCAAAATCTATCCTTTTATATGATACACTCTTTCAAAATTTCAATTGTATTTTACAACTAAACTGTCTAACTATAGTTATTGAACTCATAAATTCAAACCCTAATAACAGTCTTGGTTTTAAATTATGATTGTATTTTACACTAAAAAAGAAAGAAAAACATAAAAAATTCATCAGAGATGATTGAGAAATTAAAAAAGTGGAAAAATCCACTTACCTAAGCTTTTGATGGTTGAAAATGCTCTGCTTGCACTCGGGATCCCATTCTGGTTGTCACCTATTGCTGGGAAAAATGGGGTTGTAGGCATTTTAAAAAAAAATTAATACTTTCAATAAACGGGATCCCGTTTCGAAACGGGATCCCGTTTCGAAACGGGATCCCATCTTGTAAAACAGGATCCCATTCTAAACGGGATCCCATCTTGTGAAACAAGATCCCATTTTTTGGTCCTAGGTTTAGGATCCCGGTAAGAAATGGGATGCTGTCCTAGATTTTAGGCTTGGGGTCCCAATCTATAACAGGATCCCATTTTGTAGAAATAGGATCCTGTTTTTAGTTACCCGATTTCAGATTTTTTTCTAACTCTAAACTTCCACCTTAAGTGGAATCATCTTTGTGCGTGCACCCTAGTAGTATTATTATGTTTTATAAGTGCGATATTACAACATCAAAATATCACACAGAGTGATTTTACTAGCTAAGTGTTAGATAATATATATTAACCCCCTCATCATGTATGGACTAGGTCCATTTTTTTATTTCTTGCTGAAGGGACACTAGGTCCATATCAATACTATTTGTTTTTCGTCATCCACCAGCTAGATAGAACCACTAGAGGAAGGTAAACAATAAATCAAGGGAGGAGAAACAAGTGCCTTAGGGACAATCACGTAGGAGGGTGCCCCCAAGTCACCAACCACAACGCTATGTCATTAAGACACAACACACAACAATGAAAATAGATGGGAAGCAATATAGAAGAATGATGATACAAATAGAAGAATGGTCACAACAGAGGCAGTCTCCTAGTATCCTTGACCTTACAAGAGAATCAAGGATCATCCTAGGAGGCCCAAACAACACATAACACATCACGGAGAGAAACACAACACGGAGGTAAATGATTAGAAATACTTACCTGCTAGAACCCAATGTTAAGAACATACATATGTAGGGAGAGGCCACTCTTGAGATCAGTTAGAATATTTTCTACAACGAGTGTGGCTTAAAGATGGAGAAATATTTACCTGATTCAAAGGGATCATGCTTCCTGGCAGATAATTCTTGTCTATCATCCCAAGATATCTCACATGTCATTTTGGCCTTGTTGAAATTGCATTAACATTGAGTTTAAGATGACAAGAGGATTTGGTAGGCTTTAAAGAATGGTATCCTCTACCAGTTGTGTAATTAATTCCAATAACTTGTAAAGGTACTTTCATTCCTTGTTGATTTACACCACATCCATTGCCAACATAGTTATGATTTTTGTACAATATTTGAAATCCATGACCATAAAGAGAGTCCATTTTTTTTAGAAGATGGTAAAGCCTCATAGGTCTCATAATTTGTAGTATAAGTAAGAGTATTGTCTCTATTTTCTATCAAGGAGACTTTAGATTTCTTAGGTGTTTCCATAGATTGTTTAGATGAGATCGATGCAACATTTGATGTGTTAGAGTTATTAAGTTTATATTCCCCTATATTGCAAGGATTAAAATCTAATGAACCCCAATCATCACCAAAAAGTGCATTTGATGGTGTAGAGTCTTGTACAACATTATCTATGGAAAGAGGCATTGATGAATCAGCTCGTAAATTATTTAAGCTCATATGATTGTAAACTTGTTTTTGCATTTCAATCTGTAAACAATTATTCAGTTCAAGATTAGTGTGTATGGTGCAGAGTTTGTTTTGATAGATAAACTTTATTGATATATGAAGGGTACATGGAACTGCCCCCATGGCATGAATCCACGGTCTACTAAGAATCATATTATATGAGAGTGAACTGGGCAGGCCACAGAAAAGGGTAGATAATGTCATAGGGCTAACCTTTATAGGTAGGGTTATTGTACCTACAGATTGTCTACTTTTATTATCAAAACCATGAATGCTAAGCTTATCTAGTTTGATTAAAGATGTGTCAATCTTGATTTTGTGTAGTAGATCAATGCCACAAACGTTAAGAGCCAATCCATTGTCGATCATAACTTGCTCTATCAACTTATTATTTACCATGACAAAGATTATAAGAGGGTCATATTGGTTTTGAACTTCAGCTGATGGTAATTCATGTGGTTGAAAGAGAATATCCATTTTTGTCACATGCATACTATCTAATAGAACTGCTATGTCATTAGGCTTAGTAGTAGGCAGTACAATCACCTTTTGTAAAGCTTCTTGGAGCATTCCATGGTATGTAGGTGATGTTGGTATTAAATCCCAAAGAGAGATCTTGGTTGGAGTAGCACGACGCTACTCAACTAGATCATATTCTTGACCACCTTTATGAGTAAGACGAGGTGGTGGAGGAAGCATACGTTGAGAAACTGGGAGGGAGACAGGCACGTGTGGTGCTTTCTTACTTTTCTTATTATTATGGATGTTGTATGTGTGAGCAATCATGGGATGTTGTAGCACATTTTGAACACCTTGATTTCTTTGAGTAATTTGTCTTGCATAGTTGAAGATGTAATTAGGGTGTCTAGATGGTTTTTGATCTCCTTGGACTGTAATCACTGGTTTTAAGCAAGAGGGTGCAATAGGTGCCCCTCACACATTTAGCTTAGGAATTTGCTACAAATTCTATTAGTGAATAATGAATTAACATTGTTTCACTCTTTATTATACCCAACATCCATCCCTAAAGGATTTAATGTGAGAGACCTTTTCTCATCCACTAATGCTACATCTTGGCTAGGGAGAGCATTGTAATGAAAGAAAGGTAAGGTGTTGTTAGGAAGGTTAGGTGTTATATCATTAATAGGGCCATCCATAGTCTTCTCATCTAAGGTTCTTGGACATTCAACTATAGAAGAAGTAAGATAACTTATGGAATCATCATCATCATCAACATCATATGTTTTAGCTATTAATTCCAAAGCATTAAGAGAAATTTCACACTCATCATTCTCAATGTGTTTTGTTAAATCTTCTACTACCTAGGGGTATGTACTCATGACAGATGTGAAGTTATCAAAATTAGATAAATAGTCAAGGATTTCAAATGAAGAGCATTTAAATATATCATTGTGATACATAGCTTGTAAATAAGTGAGGACATGAGGATTCATATTAAGAAATTTGTAGAAATTCTCATAGTTTCTAATATATGCATGTAAAGATACCAAAGAGTGATGAGATGAAGATTCCATAATGAAATGTCATGTAACATCAATGTCCACTAAGATCTAGTAATACAAGACATTGAAAGTTTTATGTTACTTGATACACTGTAGGTGTGTGACTATCTCACTCCTAAGCACTTGTTTGAAGGAAAGGGATAAAAAGACACACCAAGTTCACAAAAAACACAATGGATAGGAGTAATAGAGTACAACACAACAAGGCCCAATTAATGATTGTATGGATTTATATTGAATTCAATGTAAGAAGACAAATTATGCTTGTTGATGCACCTAAAATGTTCACTTTTTTCGCCTTTCTTTAATGCAAATCACTAATGGAAGAGGTGTTGTGAAGAATTTCAAGAGGGAAAGAAAATAATATGCCTAATAAAAGTCCAATGATATAGAAATATCCTTCAAACATGCCTTTAATGCAATTTTAGAGTGATGACAAGTGAAAACCTAGTAAAAATACACCTAAAATACACAAATTTTCACCAATTTTCAATGTAGAAGCCTAAAAGAGAGGGTGTTGTAAAAAATTGAGAAGGAGCAGCAGAATAGAACCCTTATATCAGTCAAATAATGCAGAAAAATCCTTTACAACATGCCTATAATGGAATTCTAGAGAGACGATAAGGCCAAATCTAGTGAAAATGCAAGGTTGTCAAACCCTAGACATGAAACTTTGCAAGAAAGACACTCTGCTGCAACACTACAATTAGAAATCAGACCTAAATGAGTATTTAAATAGTAGTAAAATGTGAAACAATATTTTAACTACAAACACTAGCTAATGCAAAACAAGGCTTTTATGAAAAATGCACAATTTCAAGCAATTTTCACCAATTTAAGCATGAAAATATAATGAAAATGAATGATTAATGATGAATTTCTATAATTTACATCAGATCTAATAAAAATAATAGAAATTAAATGCCAACTAATTCAAATTGTGCCAACATGCAAGCCTAAGATGCCAATTTTTTCAAAATTTTCAATTTTTTTTGTAATTTTTCAAATGCAATAAAATTAATGAATGCAAATCTATCACAAAACACTCAGGAAGGTCCAAAAATTCAAAAACATAGGTTCACTAAAATGTTTTATAGGAAAAAGGGGGATGATGGGTTGATAAGTTTCAAGGGTAAATCCTCCTTTCACTACAAACATTCAAGGACATATCAACCGAGTTGAATCTCTACTAAGAGAGAGCATTCACCTAAGAGGTTGGGCTGTAACTTGGAATGATGCAGAAGCTTAGATGTTATCAATCAATATCTCAATTTAATGCTCAAATACTCTTAAAACCCTAAGTATGCAAAACAGTAAGCAAATTGATGAATAGCGATAAATCCTTTCAAATTAAGATGAAGGAAAAAGATTAATAACTGACCATTTTTTAAAGTTCGGAATGCGAAATAGTCGGGGACACCTCCACTAGCACCCCTATCCAAGGTACTATTTTCTGTATGGAATCTAGATCTCCTCCCGACACTGATAGTCATTGTATCTTATGTTTCTGCCCCGAAAGATGTAGAGGACACCTCCACTCGCGTCCTAGTCAAATGTTGGATGTTCTTTAGGGTGTTAGAAGCTCTTCAGATGTTGATTATCACTGTCTAGATTGTTTCCATGTCTACAACTTTGGAGGACACTACCACTAGCACTCGTGTCCCAAAATGTTTAACTCTGTCTTCTTCCTTTTAGATCCCAAATCCTTATCCTCTACAACCTCCTTCTGCAACTCCACTCTATGAAACTTAGTACCTGTAACCTACAATCATAAAGGAGTGTGGTTGGGAGTTGCGGTGTTTAGGGGCTTGCCTTGGTGAAGCCCCAGAGAGACATTCAAGTCTTTCAAACACCGTTGTTAGATGAGAGTGCGTATCACTTTGGGATAGAGGCAAAATTGAAATGATAAATGATTGAAAACACAATAGATGTTGATGAGGTATAAATAACCTCATTCCTTTGATAAAACAAATAACCCTTTTTGCATTTCCCAATCACCCTAGCTAAGTGCCAATTGGTTTGTTTTTATAAGCAATATTTATCTATTTTTAATAAAATATTGTATAAATCTTTATTTCCTAAATTGATTGAGATTAGGTATTAAATGTTGATATAATGGTATGTAGAGTTGAGTAATTGTGTAGGATTAATGCCCAACCTATGAGAGGAGTGAACTTCATGTAACTGAGGTCAAGTGCATTAGAAGTTGAGGGTACCAAAAATTTTAGGCGTGCATTGATTGAAGACTTTTAATTCTATTTATTTTTGTTGGTTATCTGAGACATTATGGCTCCACTCAGAGCCTTTTTATGTTTTAAAGACATCATTCATTAAAAATTCTATTTTTCTCTTATAAGACTTTTTCAAATGGCATTTTACTGCCATCTAGAATATAGGAGTTTGTAATAGTTCAATTTTAGTTAGTTGCTCAAAACATGTGTTGATGCATAATCTATGGGTCTAATCCAGCAGCAACATGGGAAACTTTGAGATGTGGGATTGCTCCTTAGAGTGACCTCTAGGTTTTAAGGAAGCTAGCTCTTCCATTCTTCAATGGGGGGTTTGAGAAAAAGGTCAAAAAGGAAACTAGATTGCAAAAAACAAATGCCTAATCTATGGCGATCTGCTGAATTTGAACCTTAGTTTGCACAGTGTCTAACTTTGAATGATTAACTGGAATTTTAAAGAGCATCAATGCATGATTAAAACCTAATTTAAGAAACATATTAAATAGAGGCAGAGAAACAAAGATATCCAAGTATGCACAGAACACCATCTCATTATTTGAATAACCAGTTACAGAGGCAAAAGTTGTTGCACAAAATGACAGTTACATTCTCATAAAGGAAGAATTGCAAAGGTAAAAGGAAACAAAATCTATGTCTGCTGCAAAAAATCTTTTTTGATCTGTAAGAAATGTAGAACTTTGAATGTATGTGTATATCTCCCAACTATGTCTCAGATTTGCCCATTTATAGCCTAAAAAACTCAACAAAATCTCAACGGCCTCCGGCAATCTTTTCAACTAAAACTCTGCAAAATATGGCATAAAATCTAGTAACAAATTCGTTATTTGAAACTGAACTGTGGCTTTCTGTTTTGCCCATGGCTGGAAAAAACATGCACCTATGTGAGAAAGAAAACTCCCGCCGCTTCCTGTAGCTTATCATGAAATAAAATATTGCTGCCACTTATTTTAGGGCTTCATATCTTTTAGAGTTTTTCCAAATTTTCACTTTTCTTGTGGAAGTCAAAATTCACATTTTAATAAAGTCTCACTTTAATATTTTTCCCCACGTCATATTTTAATAAAGATAAATCTTTATTTAAAACTAAACTTTTCCATGGCTTCATAGAGGCATTAATAAAATATTGAACTTATGAAAGGGTCCCACCACCATGTATCTAATAAGAAAATTTATTAATACAAGACTCTTAAAAAATTTCTGGTGAGAAAGGATGTAGTTTAAAAATGAAACAAAACACTTTACTATTCTCCTATGCTCGGGCTGCTCCACGTGGCTCCTTCTGCACCAAACTTGAGCTGCTCTCTTTTCCTTCCGCATCTTGTACGTGGAAGACTCCGCATGATTCTTATTTCTTTTCATTGCTGCTCAGGCTCCTCCATTTAATTAATAGACTTTTAAAATATTTAATCAACCTTTAAAGTATTCACGTGACCTAATTGATGCAATTATTAAAATAAAACCAAAACTTTAGTTTCTTGTGCCCCGCTTCAGCCACATGGCTCTCTCTGCATCAAGCTTGATTTTGTTTCTATGTAGTGCACCCCCCACGTGGTGGCTTTCACTTAATTTCTAAGATGCTCTCCTATTGTTGTGCCTCTAACACGTGTTGGACTCTGTAGCATTCTTAAGTTTCTCTCGTGAAAAATAAAGTCGCTCATTTAATGTTTGGGGCTTTCACCTTTTATTCCTGTGGAAGAAAGAGTCATAAAAATAAAAAAGCTTCCTCTTCATATCAACATAAGGTACCCACCTCATTTAAACTCCTGTTTAATATGAGACTTAACCTCTACAAATACCCATGACACATTTTTAATAAAATGAAATAATGAAACATTTCCTATGTCAGGCTACTCCACGTGGTGCACTCCGCATCATTTTTTAAACTCTTTGAGTTGTTCAGGTGCCTCCATCTAGCAGCCTCCGCATCATTTTTACTGTTTTGTATCTGCACCATTAGATTTACATTTGATCCGATAGCCACTTGAGCATTTATTTCATTTGGAAAACCCTATCTCTGTGAAGGCCGATCCTTATAACAAAAAATTTCACTGTGGTGTGAAAATATTCTCACCAACATGGATATATATCATACTGTGTGAGAAATGAATATCAATCTTTTTGGAAAATAATCAAAGAGTTATGTTCTGCAATATTTTCATGAATACAAATAGTATTAATCTAAGTACTTCCTTTTGAGTTATGAAGATATGAATGGAGTTACTATGTTGCTGTAGAAACAATGGAATGTAATTTGAGTTAGAAGAGGAATTTCTCCCAAGAGCTAGCCACTCACGGGATTGTTGAATAGATAAGTATTTCTGTTTTCATGAATGTCCTATTTTAGATAGTGTTATTTTATGTTTAGTTTTATGGTGTGTACCTGCAGGGCGTGATGTTTAAGATGTTAGTTCTTAGAGCTCTGTTTGTTTAAATATTTTTGGAGCATCTGATTTAGTTTTAAATTGTTGTTAACTGTTAGTTGAAAGTTTGAATGTGTGTCTAGTTATAGGATTAGTCACTGCTTGAGTTCATCATAAAAATTGTATGTATGAATTCTTAGTATAAAGTTTATATGTTTTTGTAGATTAAAAAGTTCAAATGCTTTCTAGTATAGAGTTTAAATGCTTTATAGTATAAAGTTCAAATGCTTTATAGTATAAATTTCAAATGCTTTCTAGTTTGATATGTTGTTTATGTCTTTTTAAAGCTTTAGAAAATTGTTTCTAGATGAGATATCCAAACAATACCCCCTATTGCATATAGCCTTGGACACTACCCTAGTCGATAAATTGATATTTTTCAACTAAACTATTAGGACCTCACGACAACTTGTCACTTTGTGACGCCGTTGTCAGGGAAGCATGTTTCTTTTCTAAGTGTTATTAGGGAAATGCATGGAGACCTCTTGTAGAAAACACCCAAAAATAGTTATTAAATCTCTCTTTCTGCATGGTCAGGAAATGAGGTCCGCATGGAATATTTATACAAAAAACCCCCCAATAGTAGTTCCAACCATAAGTAGGGAGGTAGAAGTCTTAACTAAAGAACTAAGTTACCAATTGATTGAGTAGGATCAACCTGAGACATCCAAAAATACCTGAGAAGTTCTACCATCATACCAGACCTTTGAGGAGGTGATCATTCAACCAAGAAACCTAGTCTTTGAGGAGGAGAACATTCCTTTTGACATCATGGCTAATAATCACAATAATGACCCTCTCAATGGGAGATAAAACCATGGAGATGGTGATATCCTGAGAAGAGCAATAACACGAACCTTTACCTACCCTATTTCTCTTAACGAAGATGATGATGCACCATTGAAAAACATTCCACCATCCATTTTACCAACTTTTAGGGGACTCTCCTTTGAAGATCCTGACCAGTTCCTCTTCAAGTTCAACGTCTTGTGTTCAACATATGACTACAAGAATGATAACAAGAAACTTAAAGTCTTTTCCTCCACTTTGAGAGATTCTGCAATGTGTTGGTTCATGGGATTAGTTTTTGGGTCAATAACTACGTGGGATGAAATGGAAACCATCTTTTTAGAAAAATATCAGAGTTATTGCAGAGTGAGTGATAGGAAAGAGGAATTGTTTAAACTAAGACAAAAAGAAGATGAGAGCCTAGAAGATTACCTTGATGGGTTTATCATTCTAACTAAACAATGTGATGAAGAAGCCATAAGTCCAGAAATTTTGAAGACTATATTTCTCAAAGGACTTGATGAGGATGCTAGGAGAAGCCTAGATTTAATGGGAGAAGGAGATGTGTCCCAACTTGAACTTGGTGCTATCACTGAGTTTTGCCAAAATTTCTCTCGTACTCGAGTAGGTATCTGAAAATATAGTCTTTTACGAGGTTCAAATGAAATAGGTAAACTGCGAGAGGAAATAGCAAATCTGAAAACTGACATTCTTATTCAGCTAAATACCACTTTGGATGAAATACAAGTCAAAACACGTAATCCCAAGACTTTATCCATCTATTGCCCTAGGTATCAGAACTAACATCTGTTAAGAAAGTACCCTTTGGACAAAGCTAACAATTGCCAAATTTGTGAAAAGTGTCTTGCCATTGATCAATGTGAGATTCTGAATGCAATCAAGAATTCTAAAAAGAGGTCATCTCACATTGAGGAGGAGATCAATTTTGTGGGTCAAAGACCTAGAGGGAATTTATCCTATGGTCAAAAATCCAACCCTACATGGTGACCTCCAAATAATTGGAACAACACACAGTGCGCAGCTCCTTGGCCTTCAATACCATGTAGTTGGGGATCTTACCCACCTTGGCGACCACCTGAATGGATGAACCAAGCTTGGGAAAATCCTCCATGGTCAAACCAGCCTCAACAACAATGGCACCCTCACAATCAACCTCTACAATGGACCCAACCACCAAATCAATTTTATAATGGTCCAAGATGAATGTCAAATCTGCAACAGAACCTTCTTCTAGCTCCTCAAAATCCTCAACAGAATGAACAAGTTAATCAACCACCACTACTGGCACAACCTATCCCTAATCCCAAGAATGCATGTCAAAATGCTTGAGTATATGTTGCTAATTAGGATAACATGGTGGGAGTTAATGCTATCTATTGTGGAAACCTTCAGTTGAGGTCAGGAAAAACACTTAATCAACTCACCATTGTTGAAATCATAGAAAACCCAAATGAGGAACTTAACATAGAACCAAAGACTCTCGTTTTACCTTCAGAGCACAACCTCAAGAACAATCAGGAGAATTTATTCCCAACACAATCTCAAGTAACTTCACCACCTGCAATAGAATCATCTCAAGAATAAGTTGCCAAACGACCATCAAATACCCGAGAAAAAGATTCTATGCTAAGAAAGAAAACTCAGGAACTCTTTCTAGAACACCTCATAGAAACTATTCATAGAAACTCTCCAGAAATGCCATTGTCTAATGAAAATTATTTAATAAAAGAAATTAAATGACTATATATCGATATTCCCTTGTTAGAGGCGATTAAAGAAATTCCTGAACTTAACCAACTAGTTAAACAATTGTGCATAAAAACACCAGGAATGAAACTAAAATAGATTAATATGGTGCACATCAATGAATATCAAGCTAACCTTCTAGCTTGAAAAACCTTAACCCTAAAATATGGTGACCCAGGTAGTCCACTCATAACAATAATGATCAATGAGGTAGCAATACCTAATGCACTAGTGGACTTGGGAGTAGCCATTAATGTTATGATGGTGGATGTTATGGAAAAACTAGGACTCACTAATTTACATCCCATAACTACCATATTACAAATGGCAAATCAATTCTTAGCCATTCCCAAATATGTCGTAGAAAATGTCCCTGTCAAAGTTGACAATTAGGAATATCAAGTAGATTTCCAAATTATCCAGTCTCTCACACCCAAGGACAGTTACCCGATAATATTGGGCAGGCCTAGGTTAGCTATAGTTTCAGCTAAGATTGACTGTAGAGTAGGAAGAATGATCATTTCACATGGTTCCAATAGTAAACATGTAAGCCTATATCCCCCCGCTCAACCTGCTAAGCATAACCAAGTTTGGGTTGATGAATCAGATGAATCTAACAAATAGGAGAATCTAGCTTCACTTTCTATGGTAGTCATTAAATAACATGGTGAAGAGTTAGAAGATGAATTAGAGAACATCCAAGACCTTTCCTTAGACTTAGGCGATGAAGA
Source organism: Cunninghamia lanceolata (assembly GCA_027924645.1). NCBI lineage: Eukaryota > Viridiplantae > Streptophyta > Pinopsida > Cupressales > Cupressaceae > Cunninghamia > Cunninghamia lanceolata. The sequence continues at coordinate 10,507,173 of BSBN01000219.1, read as the reverse complement.
TATTTTAGAAGTGGAAGAAATTTTGGGACATCCAATCAACATTGATGACAAGGAACATGATTACACCAACTCCACGGAGTTACCTTGTCCCCTGGCTAATATCATTGTGAAAATAGATCACTTCTTTGAAGATATTGCTAGACTCCATAGAACTATACCACATAGCTATCCTCTCAACACCTTAACAAAAGAAGTTCATACTATCACCTCCAACTACCCTGGGACCAAGACTATCATGTTACTACCAGGAAAAACATTAAATATCAATAGCTGGTTGATTGAATCAGATGACCTCAAATTGTTCAATGTTTTGATGAATAGGTCCAAATATTTTTCTTGGGACTATACAGAAATGAGAGGAATTCACCCAAGTGTTTGTACCCACCACATCTATACTAAGAATGTTAGACTAGTTCGTCAACCACAGTGAAGACTCAATCCTTCTCTCAAAGATATTGTCAAAACAAAAATTGAGAAAGTTTTACAAGTAGGATTCATTTATCCTAGACCTCTAATAGAAAATGGGTTTCATCCTTGGTAGTAGTGCCAAATAAAAATGGAAAATTGAGAGTGTGCATTGATTACCGAGAACTCAACAAAGCAACCTACAGAGATTATTTCCCACTACCCTTCATAGACCAAGTTTTGGATAATCTAGCAAGAAGGAAGTATTTTTCATTCCTAGATGGATTTAGTGGATATACTCAAATACAAGTGGTAGTAGAGGACCAGGATAAAACAACTTTCACCTACCCATGGGGAACATTCGCATATCAGGTTCTTCCCTTTGGGCTCTGTAATGCTCCTGCCACATTCCAGAGAGCCGTTTTAGCTGTCTTTACTGAACTTGTAAATGATTGTGTAGAAGTCTATATGGATGATTTCACAATCTATGGTTCCACTTTTGATGAAGGCCTTAAAAACTTGGATACAGTATTACAACAATGTGGAGATTATAAATTGTCTCTAAGCCATGGGAAATGTCTAATAATGGTAGAACAAGGTATAGTGTTGGGACATCATATCTCAGCTGAAGGGGTAAAGGTTGACTGTAAGAATATTGAAGTGATACAACAACTAGAAACCCCAAAGAATCAAATAGATGTCAGAATTTCTTAGGACATGCTGGTTATTATCGTAGGTTCATAGAAAACTTCAGTAAGATTGCAGCTCCCATGTTCTCTCTTCTTTAGAAAGATGTGGATTTTGTCTCGACAGAAGAATGTCAAATATCCTTTGACATTATTAAAGAAAATCTTGTCTTTGCCCCAGTTCTATGGGGACCTAACTAGAAACTCCCCTTCCATATTTATGTCGATGCTTCCGATGATGCTATTGGAGCAGTGTTAGGTCAAGAAGATGAGAATGGAGGAAAGTATGCTATATATTTCATCAGCAAAAACTTGAGCTCCACTGAACAAAACTACACCACCATAGAGAAAGAATTTCTAGCAATAGTTCATGCAATAAACAAATTCCAACATTACGTTACAGGTTCAAAGTGACCGTGTTCACAGACCATTCAGCTATCAAATACTTGATGAACAAAACCTCAGTAAATGGGAGAATAATTAGACGGTTATTACTTCTCCAAGAATTCAATGTGACCATAATGGATAAACTTGGGAAATTCAATGTAGTTATAGACTTTCTATCCTAGATAAAACAAGATAATGGAGATTGTACTCCTGTATAGGATGAATTTCCAGATTAAAACTTATTCAATGTATCCATCAAAACACCTTAGTTTGCAGACATTGCCAATTACTTAGCCACCTCTGAGCTTCCACTAGACTTTACATCAAAATAAAGAAATGCCTCATTTGGGAAAGTGCTCACTTCAAATCGATTAATGGCATGTTATTTCAAAGTGGCCCTAACTTGGTCCTATGACGTTGTGTCAGACCAGATGAAACATACAACATCTTGAGAGCTTGTCATGATAATCCATCTGGTCGACACTACTATGCCAAAAGGACTTCCCATAAAATCTTAGGTGTAGGATATTATTGTCCCTCTATGCACAAGAATTTGAAGAACTATGTTTGTCGATGTGATGAATGCCAGTGAGTGGGAAGACCCACGATATCTAATGAAATGCCTCTACAGCCATAGGCAGTTTTTGAACCATTTGAAAAGTGGGGTTTAGATTTCATCGATTCTATAGATCCCCATTCACAAGGAAAAGAACATATTTTGGTCTGTATGGACTATCTGACCAAGTGGGCAAAACTCCAAGCATTGAAAGTTGCTTGAGAAGAAAATGTTGCAGACTTCCTGTATAACAGGATTTTTCTAAGATTTGGAGCCCTTAGGTCAATTGTCACAAATCAAGGACCCCAATTTATGTCTAAGGTTTTGTTAGCTTTTACTAATCATTTCTAGGTAATCCATAAAAAGTCATCATCTTATCACCCACAAGCAAATGGTCAAGTAGAAGTCACTAATAGGGAGCTCAAAAATATCCTGACAAAAATAGTTTCATCAGGAAGAAGAGATTGGGCCAGAAAATTGCCTGAAGCTATTTTGGCCTACAATAGAACTTGGAAATCAACCACTGGTCTTACTCCTTATGAATTAGTCTTTGGGAAGAAACCTCTTCTGCCCATTGAATTTGAACTTCAAACTCTGAGAACAACAATGGAGTTAGATTTAGACCTCGATCGGGCTCAAGTAGTGAGAGTCTTGTAGCTTCGTGAAGTAGATGAACTCCGCTTAGAATCTATCCATCAAACTGAGCTAGTTCAACAACAATGAAAGGCCTGACATGATAAACACATCAAAGAAAGAGAATTCCATGAGGAAGATTGAGTGCTGCTATTTGATTCTTGATACAAAGACCAGAAAGGCAAATTGAGAACTCATTAGCTGGGTCCATACGAGATTTTTGAAGTATTCCCAAATGGAGTAGTGCAACTCAAACCCATTGATGGTGATTCTTGAACTCTCTTAGTCAATGGACATCGACTTCTAATTTACCATAAACCTATCAACAAAGAGGAGTTTACTCGACTTGTAGAAATGCAAGGAGAAACTCAATGTGTTGACTCTATTTTGGCAGAGACAATATAATAAAGTAAAATAATAATAATAATAATAGAATTTTTTAAGTGTGTATATATGCATTTAGGAAACATTTATTCATATGTTCATCCTTGTACTTGTCTAATTTTCATCACTATTCTATAGGGCTTCATTTCTGAAGAGTACAAAATTTTGGCGCATCTTCGAGCGATGCTCTAGAACTTGTTTGTTCGAATAGATCTATACCCTCGTCATATCCCAGTATTCTGGCTACATCTTCAGTGATGCTTCAGAACTTTGTTTCTGTATTCTAGATGCTTCTTTTAGAGATGCTATGGAACTTTGTTCCCCCATTCCAGCTATATATTTTAGCGATGCTCCAGAACTTTGTTCTTGCATTCAGCTACGTCTTTCAGTGATGCTCTAGAACTTTGTTCCTGCATTCTGACTGCATCTTTCAATGATGCTTTAGAACTTTGTTCCTACATTCTGGTTGTATCTTTCAGTGATGCTCCAGAACTTTGTTCCTGCATTCTGGCTGCATCTTTCAGTGATTCTCTGGAACTTTGTTCCTACATTCCGGCTGCATCTTTCAACGATGCTCTAGAACTTTGTTTCTGCATTCTGGCTACATCTTTTAGTGATGCTCTAGAACTTTGTTCCTACATTTTGGCTGCATCATTTAGCGATGCTCCAGAACTTTGTTCCTGTAGTCTGGCTGCATCTTTCAATGATGCTCCAGAATGTTGTTCCTTCATTCAGGTTGCATCTTGCGGCGATGCTCTAAAATTTTGTTCATATCTTGTGCATCTATTCCTTAAAAATCTTCCTCCACCATTATGAGTTTGTGATTCCTTTATGTGTAAATGTTCCTACATTCTTAAAACAGACCCATTGTCACCTCAGTAGTACACCATGTTAAGTCATCATAAGTTTGTCATTCCCTACCATAATAAATAATATTATTATGGCAAACTATCATCATAATAAGTAAATACTTTTAGCCACCTCATTATCATATCATAATAAATTCATCCTATCCAAATTAAATGGTACTGCCACCTAGGATGCTATTATGTCAGCAAAAATAAGCAACTTTCAAATCAATGATGAAATGGAAGGTATGTACATCTTTTATTTTAAATAGGTAATTTATTGTTAATAAAAATAGATAAATTGGCAAGAACCCATTTCTTTTCCAAATTTGGCAAAATGTGTGAATTGTTTCTTCACTGGAGAAGGTGGCGGCTCGTGCACTCTATCCCATGAAATTTCATAATGAACTACTGAGAAGCTAAGTGGCTTGAATTAATCCTTGTCTTATCAACCTTGTCGAAGTATAGGTGGCCTTAAAAACTACATTTTCTTTAATTTTCCTATCAATTACTTGAGTAGTTTTATCATTTTGGAGTGCCATGATATTTCAGTAGTCAATTAGTAATATTACTAGTAAGAAATAGAATGGGAGGGGCCAAACGCAAGTCTAAGCCAACTTCACTAGAAAAATTGCTGGTGTTAGGGAATATTTAGGAGCTATTTTAGAGGGTAGGATGGCTAGAATTTATAAACAAATTTGAGGGACATCATGCAAAGGTGGTCAAAGAATTTGTAGAAAAAATTTTAGATGGTCAGTCAATTGTGCATGGGAAGAAGTTCAAGGTTAGTCCCCAAATCATCTCTAATTTATCTGGTATTAAGAATGAAGGTGTTAATTTTTTAGAAACCACAAACATTTCCTATTAGAAAATGATAGAACTTTTTGTACAAGAAGGGGAACCTCACCCATTGCTAGTTATAAACACCTAGGGGAAAAATAAGGGGTTCCATAGAATGTCTATTGTGGAACCATGGTGAATAGTAGTTGCATGGATTATTAAATACTTCACATGTGAAGGGCAATGTGGCATTGTAGTTGGTCCTCCCTTTCAGCTTCTCATCCACTTGTGCCATGGCTCAGAAAACACCAAGTTAAGGGTTAATATTCCTGCCTTCCTCCATGATTCCCTTGTTAGTATGATAGAGAGGTTCAAGATAGGGTCTGGGCTTTTGAAACATCATGGTCTTGTTCATTTAATTTGCAAATATCATTTCCATAAGAAAAGAAAACTAGATGCAAAATGACATAAGTTTCTACAAAAATTTTAGAACCCTAAGCCCTCAAGACAATTTGAGGAAGGTGAGTCATCTGGTGTGGCAACCCAAAGTTTGAGAGAACTCTCCCCTGTACCTCAAAATGATAAACAAGCTCCTAGTGCCGAGGTACTGGAAAATCCAATAGTTCTCTCAGACCTTGAAGAGCGACCTAAATCACATAATGTGCCTGAAACCCCAGAGAAACTAGAAAATGTGGATTTAATGGATTCGAAGGATGAATATATTTAGCCTCATAAAAAGGAGAAAAGGCCTAAGATAAAACTTCAAAAACCTCCTCCTCTGAGAAGGAGAAAATGGCTGGACACTGAATCTAGTTGTGCCGCAGCCTGTGAATTGCCCCATATTCCTAAGAAAAAGAGACAAGAGAGGCAGCCTTGTGAAAAAGTAGCCCAGCCAGATGAAAATGTATCTCAGCCATGTGTGAATGTAACTCAAACCCTGGAGAGTAGTAAACCCCCTGAATCTAAATAGGGAATTGACCCATCTAAGGAAGAATAAAAAGAAATAGGAGAGAAAGGACAAGAGGGAACAAGTGAACAAATGCCCAATTATGTTCTAGTGGAAGAAGAAGAGGGTCATGAATATGAGGTTGTAAAAATAACTCCTCCCTCATAGTAGCTAGTGGACATTCAAGAAATTGATATAGTGCCTAAGCTGAGACAATTGTCTCCTTTAAATAATGTTAGTGACATATAACATGGGTCCATTAGAAGCGACTAATGAAGGACATGTGTCTAGTAGTGAAGCAAAAGTTTTTATTTCCCCCTTTCTACAAATGTAGAGGATAACAAAAATGAGTATATGACACTAGAAACAGAGGAGTTGAGAGCAAAAATTATTCAATTGAAAAATAAACTGCAACAGAATGAGGAATAGTTAAACAGACAACAATAGGAGATAGAGAAACAAACAAAACTTTTGGAACAGAGAGATCAAACCATTAAAGTATTACAGTCCCAATTGCAACAAATTGAAGAAAAAGATAACAAGTGTTTGGCCAGTCTATCTAAAAAGGATAAATAAATTAAGAATTTAACCTTCAATTTGGAGCATTGTTTGAAAACATTTGTAGAGGAACAAGAAAAATAGAAATTGGAACTAAATAGAGCTTTGAGCAGAACTATTGAATTGGAAAAGGATTTATAGGAAGTCAATGTCAGGCCAACTATGGAGTCAAAAGAGGTTCAAATAGAGCTAACTAAGATGGAGTGGTTTCTGTTGATAACTGAGAGGGGGGGTGAATCAGTTATCCTAATTATTTCTTCTTTCTGAATTTTCTTATTAATCAATGCAGCATTAATTCAAACAAGCAAACATCACCATGAAATGGAAAAACACATGACACAATATTTTTGACATGGAAACCCTGTTAAGGGAAAAAACCACAGGATGATTAACCCAAAGATTACTCTCTATTAGAAGAATAAGGAAATACAAAAATGGCACTTGCCAATTAGGGCTCACTACCCGAGCACACTACTCACAAGGAGGCACACTACCTACAAGAGACACACTGTCTACAAAAGAGTGTCATACAATACTTGAACTGATTGGTAGCATCCACATATGCTGGAGTTCAATTCTGGTTAGGCTCAGTACACTGATCTGCTGCACTTCATCTTTCCTCTTCTCTTATGCTGCTTTCCTTTCACATACCGGACCTTCCTTACTGCTTCTGCTCTACTCTGCTTTTATTCACATATCACATATCACCACACCACTTCTCACAACTAAATCCATCCTATATATATCTATGCACAAGTGATTTCATTATCTTTCTAGTCAGCACCCAAAACAGTCAATCTTCTCACAAACTCTATTCTATCGGCCTAATCCTTGTTCATCAAGTAATGTGGATCAAGTATATGCTTGTAGAAATTATTAATCATGTCGGCCAAACATGATTCATGCCTTCATAACCTTTACCACCATCAGTAACACATTCAGAAAGTAATCTGATGTTTTGTCAGTCAATTCTTCCTCTGTTCACACTATCACTCAGGAATCCGGTAGTCAACTATTCATATCTTTTTCCTTGTCCATCACCGGAGGCTAAATCCTTGCAATCTATTACTCAAGGTAGTCCTCTTGACTTTCCCAAATCTGTACTTCACCAAGATACTTCCTCTGAGAGATCTGAACCTGTCTATCGGACTTTGCCAGAAGCTCTGTTCTTGTTTACCGGACCTCAACAATCTTCATTCTGACTTCCGGTAGAGACACACCATGTCCTGCGGATGTGTGGGATGAACTTTGTTGCCATCAATGACAACAATCATGAATCCATATAGTGTCTCTTGCCAACAATCTCCCCCTTTGGCATTGATGGCAACACTTAGTGAAAAATGACTAAGTGTTTACACTATGCTCCCCCTTAGTTGATGCTCCGTCTTTATATACATTTTTCGGAGCTCCCCCTTAGTTGGATTCCTCATTTTTCACTGCTCCTCACTCCCCCTTTGACATCAATGGCAAAGGGTAGGGTCCACATACCAAAATTTTCAAAAATTTAACTATATTTAGCTGCATAAGTATATATATACAAGTTGTACTTACATATACTTAAGTATGTCTACAAAAGTGTTCTTCAACTGTACAACTTCTGTCACCCAACTCTGCTTCATCCTATCCAAAATTGAGATATGCCCACTCAACAGGAATGCAAATGCATCTGCCCTTTTTAGATCTGTCAGATCATTGGTCTGGGCTATAATTTGGGCTTCTGTTATTGCCTCATGCATGGCCTCTAGCTTAGGGACAATTAACCCCCTGAGCTCACTCAACCTACTTATTCTATTTTTTCTTTCCTTCTCCAATTTCTTGATTTCACTCAAGACTGCGATAGTCTGACGTTCTTGATTTGTTATAGAGGAAGAGAGAGGATCAAAATTCTTTGATAGGTTTGATAGTTTATCCTCCTATTCTTTTATTTTCTTCTCAATGTCCAGTGTTATTTTGGACCATGATAAACAAAATTTATACATTTCTCCTCCATCTTTAAGAGTGTTTTCTAGGCTCTTTATTCCAATATTCATGTTTCTTCTATCATTAATGATCAAACCCTGTACCTCAGAGAATCTTTTATCAAAAAACTCCTTCCGAACCTTTTCTTCAGCTGATTTTTCTAGAGAATCAAAAGGTGTACTAACACTACTGACTAAGGTTTTGAGATTACTAGAAGAGGAGGCTGTGGGATCCTTCTGAAAAGATGGCATGATCTTTTCTGGCACTCCAGATGCTACCTCCATAAGCTCACAGTCTTCCATGTGAGATTTCAGTAGTTTCTCTTTAACTTTCTCATTTGCAAATGAGGCTATTTTCATTGTTTGCATCGGTGACAAAGAGTCAAAATCTAATGATCCTTTTAGTAGGTCCGGTTCATCAATTTCTATAGTGGCTTTTGTTAAGAATTCTTGAACAGTTTGTGTAGTGTCTCTTGCCGTAGACAGATGTTTCTTCTCTTCTGCAACCTTGGAGCTGTCCTTTGGAGTTTTCTTTCCTCTTACATTCTCACCACTAGCAGTTGTGGTCTTTTCTGTTGAGGTCTTCACACTGTCATCTTCTTTTTCTTTTACCTCTGCTTCTTTCTCCTATGATTTTTCTTCTCCTTTAGATGCGGAGACTATAGGGGAAATTGGAGGGGAAATGTTAGTCTGTTCGGGACCCACCTCTTTTGACATTTTCTCAGGAGTTTCTTCTACAACATTTGTGGTGGAGGGATTAGTACCCAAGTCCTCTATGATAGGAAGATTAAATCTGTTGAAGGTTTTCCGGAGAGTCTCTTCAGTGTCCTTGGCTACCTTGTCGGTCTCACCAAGCATAAGCTAATTCATCCTTGCTTTGCTCCTGAATTCATCCTTGCAGTCTTTGAATACCATGTTCATTATCTTGGGATCAATTGAAGGATATAGCTGAATAGCTATCTATTCCCAGATCTCAAGGTCTTTTGCCATGGCATTGGTCTTTCTCATTTCCAACTCCTCTAGACTCTTAGGAATTAGAGAGATAATTTCAATAAAAGCTTTATTGTAAATGTTCAAAAACTTAACTGTGGCTTCCTCCAGAATCTTTTTATCTGCTTCATTATAATCATCATAGAATTCTGTTAAGGGTTGTAGGTTGCCATCCACAGTGACTGCTTTTACTACATCATCTAAGGAGAGAGTAGGTTTTTCAACAAATTCCTCTTCCTTCTCTTCTTCTCCTTGACTGGATGATTTCTTCTTCTTCATTAGTTTCCTGATCTCCTCATCTGATTCGGTTTCCTCTTCATCCCTTTGACTTGCATAAGCCCTTGTGGCTTTTGTCTTTGACCTTTTCTCTCCTTTACCAGATGCCTGAACTTCCAGTTTTGAGCTTTTGGCTATGATAGGTGCAGATCTTTTTGATGATCTGGTTCGGGTTGAGGTTTCTACCAGAGCACTTTCCTTGCTTTTCTTTTCTACCTCTTTCTTCTCTTCCTCAGCCCTTTCCATCCTTTTCTTGTGGTCATCAAGTGCCTCCTTTGAGATGCCAAGGCCTTGGGAAAATTTTTCTACTTCTTTTCTCACCTTCCTCTTGATCTCTAGTTCTCTAAGTTCAACATGAATTTTTATACTCAGCTCCTCAAAGGTTCCAAACCTTTCTACTTTTGGATCCTTAGGCTGACTTAGCATGTGTTGAACATGCAGCTCCACAATTTGTTCATCAACCTCATACCCCATGGGCATGATCCATACAGTTCTTAGCTCTATTGCCTCCATTAGGCACTGATCAGTCTCTACCATAAAGCAAATTGTGTCTTTGTATTTCTCAACAAGAGACTGGGGAATCCTTTCTCTTGCTTGCATCATGTTCTGAAAGTTCTTGAAATATCCCCACAGAGCTATATTTTGTGCTTTGTTGTCACCAAGTCCATGTAAATAATCTCTGATTTGGATAGCTACCGGTCTATCATTCTCCCATACCCAGCCATTAGATCTAGGAAGCTCATTCATAAAGTAGAAGAATAAGCACAATATAAATCCACCATACTTGAATGAATTCTTTTTATCTTTCTTTATTTTCCGTAGATTCTCCATGAGTTGGTTCAAGAGAAGCTAGCAAAGATCATAGTTTGCATCCTTTCTTAGCATTTCATATGCGGTGTAGATGGCAGTTCCAGGTACAGAATTTTCCCTGCTAGAATGATATATTTTATACCCAATGATCATGGAGGCAAACTTGACATCCGGATCAAAGATGTCATCTACTGTCATTGCTCTTTTGTCAAAATTGGATCCGGTAGCCTCACTCACAGTTTGATTCTTCACAGATTTAAGAACAGGAATCCCACCAGATGAGTGTAATCTGGTAACAGCCTTGATGACATCTTTAGTGATCTTCAATGGTCCATTTAACCACATGAAATTGTCATGTATTCTGCTCAAAATGTACCTAACCCATTCATCCTTCGTAAAAACAGGGGAAATGTATGCATTGTGCAAAGTGCTTTTTCCGGAGGCCTATGTATTGGGGTTTGCGCTCAAATGAATCATCTAACAGTTGTTTGTGATAGATATCTCTTAGTTTGAATTCCCCAAACTCTTCAACATTTGCATGTATATAAACCGATAATCTTCGGTGTGCAACACACCATGCGGAACACTGGAAAATGCACCTAGGGGGTCTAGCTCCAAGGATTTGTATGGATGTTTCTTAAATGTAGGGCGAGGTCTATCAGAAATCTTTACAATATTCGGAGTACCCATTATCAAGAGATTTGCAGTGATATATTTGAAAACAAAAAATACCTTTTGCACCTATCGGTTTCATGGAGTTGGTTGGATTGATCTCTGGAAGTAATGACTTCTGCAAGTGATCTTTGATGAACTTGAGGAATTTCATTGTAGAGCCCTGCTTTTCATTTCTTCTTGAGTGCAGAATGAACGAGTGATTAATGAAAAGCCCTTATATTGCTCCACAAGCCCCAATATCAGATTGCAATAAATGCTCGACCTAGATTATTCTGGTTTGCCTTATTTGGGTGATTTGAAGAACCAGATCAACCCTGATCTTTAAACATCTTGCAGATCTTCCAAATCTTAACCACAGTTTGTTTGAATATATCCCTTATGACTCCTTCAATCTGCAACTCTTCTTGTGCCAGTTCCGACACCAATTGACTAGCTGGGGGAACAAGGTTTTCTTTGTGTCTCCCCCTGAGTCAGAGCTCACTTTTTAGTTTTCGGAAGGAATATCAGCACCAGAGTCTGGTGCGGATCCAACCTCTACATTCTTAGTACTTTTCTTCACCCAAATCTTACTCATCTCATTTTTAACTTCATCCGCATTCATCTTTTGTTTACCCTTATCTTGATTCTGATTATGATATACCAGACCTCTTTTGTCCTGATTCTTGCTTCTACAGACTTTTACATTATGACTAGACTTATTACAGATTTGGCAAACAACATTTCTTTGTATATTTGACTGATATCCTCTTGATCTGCATTGATTAGCCATATGACCTACTCTATTACATGCAAAGCATCTACCATTGAATGATTTGTTCAATTGCATATTTCTACATTCATGAGACTTGTGACCATACCTTTTGCAGTTAAAACACTATTCGGAGAAGGATGAATTAGTCTGATTCATTCTCTTCCTACACTGATTAGCTTTGTGACCAATGTGATTGCAGTTGTGGCAGTATCCATTGAAGGATGGATATCTTTGAGCATTAGGCTGTCTTATAGGAGGTCTTCTAGGCCTGATCCTTGGATTTTCTGATCCAAAATTCTTCTGACCAGATTTGGAGCTTTCTCCTTTCTCATATCCCAAACCACACTTGTCATCTACCTTCTTTTGACTTCCAAGAAGAACTTCAAGTTGAGTAGAACTTATCTTGAATTTCTCTTTATACTCATTTGTTGTTTGAAGATCCCTTTTTAGAGAGACAATTTGATCCTCAAGTTTTTCTTCATTATCTTTAGCATCTTCAAGATCAGATTCAAGATGTCTAATAATTCTATCCATCTGGTGGCAATCTTCTAATTTCTCCTTGAGAGATTGTCTTAGATTATCTTTAGTTTTTCTTTTCTCTTCAACTTCTTGGGTAAACTTCATGACTCCTGATTCCATTTCATGTCTTACCATAATGATTTCTTTTGATAACTTTTCACACAACTTAGTTTTTTCTTTCAGCTCTTCATTTGCATTATTTGCTTCACCTTGTCTTGCCAATTGTTGAAGCAGCTCCTTTCTCGTTTTCATAGAGAGACTTAATTTGTCTTTTAGTTCTCTCATGAAATCATCAGCCTGTTTGAGTCTTTCCTTTAATTCATTGACTTTAGAGTTTGACTATTCAAGATCATCAAGGGCAGTCTTGAGTTGCTCCCTTAAACCATATGCATCCATTTGAACTCCCAGATCTTCCTCAAGCTGTTAGGCTCTATTAGGAGGAACTTAGCTCTGATACCAATTGTTGATAACTGAGAGGGGGGTGAATTAGTTATCCTAATTATTTCTTCTTTCTGAACTTCCTTATTAATCAATGCAGCATTAATTCAAACAAGCAAACATCACCATGAAATGGAAAAACACATGACACAGTATTTTTGACGTGGAAACCCTGTTAAGGGAAAAAACCACGGCGTGATTAACCCAAAAATTATTCTCTGTTAGAAGAATAAGGAAATACAAAAATGGCACTTGCCAATTAGGGCTCACTACCTGAGCACACTGCTCACAAGGAGGCACACTACCTACAAGAGACACACTGTCTACAAAAGAGTGTTATACAATACTTGAACTGATTGGTAGCATCCACATATGCTGGAGTTCAGTTCCGGTTAGGCTCAGTACACTGATCTGCTGCACTTCATCTTTCCTCTTCTCTTATGCTACTTTCCTTTCACATACCGGACCTTCCTTACTGCTTCTACTCTACTCTGCTTTTATTTGCATATCACATATCACCACACCACTTCTCACAACTAAATCCATCCCATATATATATCCACACAAGTGATTTCATTATCTTTCTAGTCGGCACTTGGAACAGTCAATCTTCTCACAAACTCTATTCTGTCGGTTGAATCCTTGCTCATCAAGTAATGCGGATCAAGTATATGCTTGTAGAAATCATTAATCATGTCAGCCAAACATGATTCATGCCTTCATAACCTTTACCACCATTAGTAACACATCCGGAAAGTAATCTAATTTTCTGTCAGTCAGTTCTTCCTCTGTTCACACTGTCACTCAGGAATCCGGTACTCAACTATTCATATCTTTTTCCTTGTCCATCACCGGAGGCTAAATCATTGGAATCTATTACTCAAGGTAGTCCTCTTGACTTTCCCAAGTCTGTACTTCATGAAGATACTTCTTCTGAGAGATCCAGACTTGTCTGTCGGACCTTGCCACAAGCTCTGTTCTTGTTTACTGGACCTCAACAATCTTCATTCTAACTTCTGGTAGAGACACACCATGTCCTGCAGATGTGTGGGATGAACTTTGTTGCCATCAATGACAACAATCATGAATCCATATAGTGTCTCTTGCCAATAGTTTCAAGTCCACATTCCTCCCATGTTGACCAAGTGGATGGAGAAATACTATTTCCTAAGACAATCTAGGGCTAAAAGTGCTAGACTTAAAAAGGAAATGGTATTATTAAAGGAATCCTATGAGAGGTTGTATCAGGTTAAAATGGATGCATGTAAAATTGGAGAACTATTACTAGCCTGTAGGAAACCTTCTAGATTGTATTCCATGTTCCTTGATGAGAAACTATTGAGATTGAAGCTCTTAAGAATTTATTGCAACCTACCACATGACCTAGATGATCAACAGTTCCTTGAAGCATTTGAAGAAGCACTTCCTGTTAAGAAAAAAATGTTATGTGATTTTTTCATTGATAATCTATTTCTTGAAAAACATAATGATTTCTTTATCAATCTTTTTGTGGGAGAAGTTCAACTAAGGGCATTTATGTCCAACATGCAAAATTAGATTCAGTGGTAGGACAAAACTATGAAGTATCTCCATGCAGAAAAGGACTATGGGATTGCAGATGAGATACCCTAATCAGAAGCCTTCTTTTAAAGATTAGTTTCGAAAGGTTAAGAGTTATACACATATGAGATAGAAGTAAAATGAAAGTATTAGGATCTATTTTGAAGACTTCAAAGTTAATGGACCACCATTGATTGACAGAGCTTGGAGTGCCTACGAAGAAATATATACCCCTCTACCTATGTATTTGAGGAGAGAAATGATTTCCCCTACCAACCTTAGATGGTCTTATAGAAGAGCTGACGCATTGACAGAAATACTACAACAGCTCAAAACTAAGTGGATAGGGATGCGTTATAGGCCTCCACTACTTTTACAGCCACCCTCTGCAGTCTTAGTGGTTACAAAATAGGATCCTACAGACTTACATATTTGGAAGATGAGAATCAAATTAAACAAAGGCTTTCTGAAATACCCTAACCATATTGATGAGGAGGCAGAGGAAATGTATGACCTCAGTTCAAAGTTTAATGAGTTAAATAGGAAAAGAGATGTAGAAAGGAAGAGGATTCATCAAAGTGCAGGAGGACCTGCTCAAGGCTAAGAAGGGGAGGATGATGAAGTATAAACAACCTCATTCCTTTGGTAAAACAAATAACCCTTTTTGCATTTCCCAATCCCCCTAGCCTTGCCAACTTGTTTATTTTTATAAGCAATATTTATCTATTTTTAATAAAATGTTGTACAAATCTTTATTTCCTAAATTGATTGAGATTAGCTATTAAATGTTGAAATAATGGTATGTAGAGTTGAGTATTTGTGCAGGATTAATGCATGACCTACGATAGGAGTGGACTTCAAACAACTGAGGTCAAGTGTGCTGGAAGTTGAGGGCACCAGAAATTTTAGGCGTTCATAGGTTGAAGATGCTTTTAATTATGTTTATTTATGTTGGTTATCTAAGACATTATGGCTCCACTCAAAGCCTTTTTATGTTTTAAAGACATCATTCATTAAAAATTTTGTTTTTTGTTATAAGACTTTTTCAAATTGCATTTTACCACCATCTGGAATATAGGAGTTCGTAATAGTTCAATTTTAGTTAGTTGCTAAAAACATGGATATATATCATACTGTGTGAGAAATGAATATCAATCTTTTTGGCAAATAATCAAAGAGTTATGTTCTATAATATTTTCATGAATACAAATAGTATTATTCTGAGTACTTCCTTTTGAGTTATGAAGATATCAATGGAGTTACTATTTTTCTATGGAAACAATTGAATGTAATCTGAGTTAGAAGATGAATTTCTCCCAAGAGTCGGCCACTTGCAGGATTGTAGAGTAGATAAGTATTTCTATTTTTGTGAAAGTTCTGTTTTAGATAGTGTTATTTTATGTTTAGTTTTATGGTGTGTACCTATAGGGCGTGATGTTTAACACATTAGTTCTTAGAGATCTGTTTATTTAAATATTTTTGGAGCATCTACTTTAGTTTTAAATTGTTGTTAACTGTTATTTGAAAGTTTGAATGTGTGTGTAGTTATAGGATTAGTCACTACTTGAGTTCATCATAAAATTTGCATCTTTGAGTTCTTAGTATAAAGTTTATGTCTTTGTAGATTAAAGAGTTGAAATGCTTTCTAGTATAAAGTTCAAATGCTTTCTAGTTTGATATGATGTTTAAGTCTTTTTAAAGCTTTAGAAAATTGCTTCTAGATGAGATATCCAAACAATACCCCCTATTGCATATAGCCTTAGACACTACCCCGATCAATAAACTGATATTTTTCAACTAAAGTGTTAGAACCTCATGACAACCTGTTAGATGTTACCTTTGAAGTGTAGGTCTCGTGGAAGGGAGATGATCTTTCATGCCATGAGGATATGGAGTCAAATCTGCAACAAACAAGCACAATAACAACATGATATTGCTCTATAACACAATGAAAGCTTTGAATCACTTTAGCATAAGATCACAAGTTCACAATGTCTATCTACTTTGCAAATGAAGTCCTAAACATCCTTATGTATGCAACTAAAAACATTTGCACTAAGAATTTTGTAATTCAAACTTGAGATGTCGGCATAGGACCTAAATAATATTCATAAAACTGACATTTAAATTTAAGGCTAACCTAAAATAGGGTAGGACTAGGGTGCTAACACCCAAGTCCACCCTCCCCTTTTTGTTTAGAGATCATCAAAATAGGACCCACTATGTCCTATTTGCCATAAGACTTCAGGGTTTTCTCATCGAGATACACAATTATCATGCAAGATGCTCGAAATGCATTCTAAGGACCCAAGAGCTAAACCTTAAGATGGAAAATCCCCCAAGGAGACATTGTCTGATGTATAACACTTGATATCCTTCAATGTTTGCTTCATCCACAACACTTGTGTGTAATAGGATTATTCTACAATATACTTTACCTCTTTAGTTGATAAAGATACTAAATCTTGTTTCTTACTCTGTCATGAAACCAATCTGCTTCCTAAAAAGAAAGCACCACCACTAGTCTTTCTCCTATCATCAACATAACTAGCCCAATCAGCATTAGTGTAAGCACTCAAATCCAAGTCATTACCTCTTGGATACCGTAAGCCATAATCCAGAGTTCCCTTCAAATATTTGAATATTCTTTTTACTACCTTCTCATTAGTTTTCTTTGGATTAGCTTGATATTTGGTAACCAAACATACTACATGCATAATATCAGGTCTAGAAGTAGTTAGGTACAATAATCCTCTAATCATAGATCTATAAAGAGTCTAATCAACCTCAGGTGACTCATCTTCCTTCCTCAAATGACAACCAATAACCATAGGAGTACTTACTGGTTCGGAATCCTCCATACCAAATTTCTTCAACATCTATCTAACATAATTAGCCTCAGAAACAAAGATACCATAATCTAGATGAACAATTTGAAGCCCAAGGAAGAAAGACATCTAATCATTGACATCTCAAACTCTTTTGTAAACCTCTTACACATATCATCATCTCCACCAAAGATAATGTCATCAACATATACTACAACTATCAAAATTCTGTCTCCCTCTTTTTTAATGTAAATATTACTATCTATAGTACTTTTCTTGAAACCTTCCTTAATACCAAGCTCTAGGAGCTTGCTTGAGTCCATATATTTTTTTTAGTCTGCACACCATTTCTAGATCTTTTGATAGCTGGAAACCATTTGGTTGCTTAATGTAGACCTCTTCCTCTAAATCACCATTCTAGAATACTGACTTGACATCCATCTGATAGACCATGAATTTCTTGTGAGTATCAAAGGTAACAAACATCGTGATTGCCTCCATTCTAGCTACTGGAGCAAAAGTATCCTCAAAATCAATGCCTTCAACTTGTGAATAACCCTTACACACCAATCTTGCTTTGTTCCTTACAACTTCACCATTTTCATTCAAATCTAGAACACCCACTTTGTTCCTATAACATTCTTATTAGCTGGTTTGGGAACCAATTCCCATGTTTGATTTTTCTCTATCTGATTCAATTCTTCTTCCATTGGCTTCAACCATCAATCATCTTTGCTAGCATCAACAAAGGTTTTGGGCTCTACCTTTGACAATAGGCACATATTCACTTGCTTTTGCAATGCTTCTCCTGGTCTACACACCTTCATTCTTATCCCCAATGATCTAATCTGATGAATGATTCATCTAAACATACTTTGCCGGAGTCTTAGGGATCTACTCTGGTTCTTGTTCCTTCTCTTCTTTCTCCTCCTCTTCTTCTTCTTATATGCAATGAGGTATATCAGATCTGCAGTCCTTTGGTTCCTATGAGATTTGATACAAATCTTCATCTACCTTAACATTTGTGCTTTCAATCATCTTTCCCACTCTCTTGTTGTAGCATCTATAGGCCTTGCTTCTGGTTGAGTAACCAAGAAAGATCTTTTCATCACATATTGAATCAAACTTTCCAAGGTCTTCTTCATCTCTTCTGAAGTAACATTTGCTACGAAAGATCCTGAAGTATCTAACAGTGGGATTTCTTCCATACCATAGCTCATAAGGGGTCTTAGTTGTATTAACCCTTAATTGTACTCTGTTAAGCAGGTATACAACTGTGTGAACTAATTCCTTCCAATACATATCAAGTAGATCTACATCTTTCAACATTTCCCTAGCCATCTCTTGCACAGTCCTATTCTTCCTCTCCACTACCCTATTTTGCTGAGGGGTCCTAGGAGAATACAGATGTCTCCTAATATCATTATATTCACAAAACTTTTCAAATTTATTTGAAGTAAATTCACCTCCTCTATTAGATCTTAAGAATTTTTTCTTAGCATCCATTTCATTCTCAACTATTCCTTTGAAAATTTTAAAGTTATCAAAAGCTTCTAATACTTCTCTTAAAAAAGTAACCCAAGTCATTCTAGAGTAATCATCAATAAGCAACATGAAATGCCTTTCACCTAGTTGACTCTTTGTTCTTGTAGGACCACATAGGTCAGTGTGAATCAGCTCTAGTGGCATTGTAGAAGAATACTCCTTGCTCTTGAAATTTGTCTTTGTTTGCTTTCCCATTTGACATTCCTTGCATAATGCATTTGCATCCTTGGTTATCTTAGGCATGTATCTCACTACATGAGTAGAGTTGATCTTTACCATATTATCAAAGTTGATGTTTCACATTCGCTTATGCCACAACCAACACTCACCAGATTGAGCCAATCAATATGTTTTTCCATTTACCTCCTTTAGATGATAGATATCTCCATATGTCTTAATACCTTCTGCAACTAATTTTTCAGACCCTACCTTCCTAATCTCACAACCCTTGGCATGAAATGTAAGATTGTATCCTTTACTACATATATGACTAACACTAAGGAGATTGTGCTTCAGTTCTTTGACATAGAGAACATCCTTAGTCTTATTCTTTCCATCAATAGTTATAGCACCATTTCCACAAATTTGTGTTGACTCATCACCACCAAACTTAACAGCTCCACCATTCCACTTCTTAAGGATAATAAACTTTTCTCTATCACTAATCATGTGGTTAGAGAAACCACTGCCAATTACCCAATAATTTGCTTCTTTTGCATGAAAGGCAGTCTACATAACCATTGATTTTTCATTATCTCTGTCAGCCTGCAAGGTATCAGACTTTTTACATTTTCCACTATCACCCTTTTTGTCACCAACTTTCAAAGCCATGAAAAGTGTTTCATCATTTGAATCATCATGATCCTCATCTTCTAAAGAATAATTGTTCTCTATGGAATACAGATCCTTTTTGAACTTCTCTCTCTTGTTACTAACCCCTGATTCTTTAAAAGGACATTTAGAGGCAAAATGACCAACTTTCCCACAACTGAAGCATTTGTAAGGCAACTTACCATTGTATTTGCTGGTGGCCTTCTTCAATATTCTCACAAAGTTGGCCTCTACCTCATCAAGCACATCATCTTGATCATTTATTTCATCTTCTACCTTATTACTGACTTTGAATGTTGCTTCCTTCTTTGTAGCACCTTTGTCAAATTCTCTCATTTCAAAGGTTGTGAGAGAACCAAACAATTGATCTACTTTATAGTGATCCAAATCCTAAGTCTCCTCAATATAAGAGACCTTATGACTGTAAGATTTAGGAAGAGATCTTAGCACCTTCTTCACAATCTCATCTTCTTTCTCTATTCCACCAAGACCTCTGATGGCATTAACTATTTCATCCACCCAAAGCATATAACTAACAAAGTCTTCATAATTTGTCATCCTCGGGGTCTCAAATTTTCTATTGAAGATTTGCATCTTGTCTTACTTCACTTTACTATCTCCTTCATAAATATTACTAAGTTTTACCTAGACATCCTTAGCAGAACTACAACTACTACCTTCAGAAGTTCTGAACCATCTAGCCCACTCATGATAGCACTCTTTGTCTTGGCATTGTTATCATACAACTTAACCTCATCTGGATCTATAGGATCAATAGTAGATAGATAGTTTTCCATCCTTATCTTCCAAAAGGAGTAATTTGTTCCATCAAAAATAGGTGCCTTGTGAGATCCATTATGAGCCATCCTGGACCTTCCTCAAGCAACTCAAAAGATTCTTCTAAGTAACTTGCCTCTGATACAAATTGTTGGACACACTCGGATACTGAGAAGAGGGGGTGAATCAATATTTAAACAAATCTCAAACCCTCCAGAGCAAATCAAAACGTAAACTTTATAGCATTAATAGAAACATAAAAGATCAACACAATGCACAACACCATATAACACTAGATGTACGTGGAAAAACCCAAAGGGGAAAAACCATGGTGAGGACTAACTCACAATATATGAAGCTCACTACTATAAAGATTACAACTTTGTTTTAGGGCTACAACCCAAGGAAGGTACTACTCCCTGCTGACTTTGTTTGAGGGATTCAACCCAAGGAAGCAACTACTCCCTGAAGAAAGGTTTTAGGGTCACTCCCAAGGAATCTATAACTCCTTGAAGACTTTGTTTTAGGGCTACAATGCAAGGAAGCAACTACACCCTAAACAGAGAACAAACTCAGAAATGATTACAGCATGGCAATCCCTTTACTGTCTAAAACTGACAATGAAGCTCACTCATTTTGATGATTGTAATTCTTTTTTTCACTCATCTTTTGATGATTAAATCAGTTAGGAACACTCTTCACCTCCCTTCTATCACAAAGATATCTTCAAGATGAATCCGGACATGATCTATCACTTCTGCTCTTTCTCCTTTAGTTGCACATCATAATGCATTACATATCCACATTCTACTTCTCACATTCACACTTGCAATCACACCCCACCTAGATCAACTAGGTTTATAATATATACATGATATTACATTGATTACATTGCAAGTCATCCAGAGACAAAAAGAATATTGCAATTACAAGTCAGCCAGAGACAACAAGAATATTACAATTACAAGTCAGCCAGAGATCAAATAACATGAAACTTGTAGAGGGCAAGCCCTATCATGAACCACACACAACACCAGGAAGAGGAACATGCCTTGTGGATCCCAACACATGCTTAACCTAGTCCTAAACATCCTTCATAGCATCATCCTTCAAAGAATAACACCTCCACATTTTGTACATTTGAATTAGGTCACCCCTAAGCAAGAAAACATGAAGCTTGTAGCACATTGGTCATTATAACTTGTAGGTACTCTTGGAAGATTAAATATTTCTTGTGCTTCTCCTAGATGAGTCAACATGATCCATACAACATCTCCAAAAACTCCTTGAACTCCACACAACAAGGATTTATTGCCGCACACCTTCAACATACCTCAATTGGCCAGACAAAAGCATAACCTAGAAACACCTTCCTTCTAGACCACAATGTATTCTGGAGATGCCAGAAAACACCTTGTGGAGTAATAGGAAACATCACAATATCATCATTATTATTCTTAATCAGCCAATTCACCACCTCATGCAGCAACAAGTTGGTGCAAGCCAACAGACACTTAAAGCAACCACTGGACAATACAGTCCTGCACTCTGTCACTTACAACTTTCTCTACAGAGGAACAAATGATGTGAAACTTTCAATTTAGCACCTTTACAATCTCCTAAACTTAACTTCTTAACCACATGACCATATCTTTAAATACTGAGGAATGTGGAGCATTCTCCATGATAGTCTTCCAGTCAATCTTCCTGCAACAGAACCCTTCACTAACATTAGGAGACTAGAGGCACTTTGCAGCAACACATACTTTCTTAGGAATAACAAGAGAGATCATACAACATGCCACAGGCCATCAGGAACATCTCCCAAACATCAACAATACTTTTGATCCTTATCTTGATGCTTCTAATTCCCATCTTAATATATCATTATGATATCATTTCTGCTGACAACAAACATACTCAATACAACTTATATCATCTCTACTTACAACAAACATACTCAATATAGACATGACATCCAACCATGAACATCAACAACATCACTATTATCACACCATCAACATAAGCATCAATGACAACCCAAACTAAGTGTCCAAACTAAGTGTTGACATCAATGACAACCACAACAGAGACAACCTTAGAGAGAAAACATGTGCCAAATTGCACAAATATGATTATACTTTCTGTACATGGACACTTGCCATGGTGACCCATGGTTTACAATATTCAACAATGCTCTGATACCACAATATAGAGACCTTAACATATGACCAAAAATGACAACAAATTTTTTTCTTTAATTTCCTGAGTTTATTACTGTGTTAACACCTTAATTTTTACATTACCACATAAACCTTGATTATTTACATCTCTAGACCAATTAATCTCCTTAACAAGGTTCAATATTTATTCTTTCATTTAATTAGATTCCAAGATACATTTGTTTTGCATGCTTATTAGCTTTGCCAGGAAGTAATTTTACTCTATTAATCTTTAACAACAATAATTAAGTGTAAAGGGATAGGGTATTTAGTTTTAGGGACATCAATAAAAAATAAGTTTGATGCTATGTAAAATCTATTCATCAATTTTAGAAAATAATGTCATTGTATGCCCACTGTCTTGGAATTAGAATAGACTCAAAGTTCCCTATAGGTCAATCTTGTTGGAAATTTAATCTAGATCCACCCACATTAACATCACCTACCCCATCAGAGATTTCCTAGGGATCTCCTTCCTTCCACTCTATCCATTTTCTTTAATGATCTTTGGCTAGACTAAAAAAATGATTATTGCCAATCAGTCTCCTTCATTGTAGGTTGGTGAGTTTGAACTTGAGAGTGAATGGAAAGTTTTTGGTGAAGACAAGGAAGAGACAAAAGTAAGGAAAGAGAATGTAGAATATTTAGAGAATAGATTGTATGCAACAAGAGAGAGAAGATGCGTTATAGCAACAACAAGAAGAATATAGCAGAGAGAGTGTAAAGAGACTAGATGCTCTAAAAAGTGTAGGTAGCACTAGACAAAGCATTATCTCTAGAAAGGTACACCCAGAGAATCAAATCTAGAGGACAGAGTAGTGAGTAGCTCTAGACAGAGAGGGACAACATCAATGTCCAATAAGCCCCAGAGATGGCAATATTTGTAGAGAAAGAAGAAATAGAGCAGCAACTTTGGTGTTAGTAATTTTGGATGTAAAATATTTTTGAATATAAATAGAAATCTCTATTTGTGTTTTATTTGTGTTCTCCCTCTCTCTTGCTTATTTTTCTCTTCTCTCCTACATAATGGTATCAAAGAACAATGCTTCCAACAAGTGGTATCAGAGCTAAGGTTAACAAAGCCAGTGCTCTAGTTTTTTCTGAGTATTGAGGAAAAACCCTAAGTTTTTTGGGTATTAATAGTCTCCCTTGATTTAGGAAATGGCTAGAGGTGACATAAAGAGTTGGAAGCAGCCACTAAATTTTGATGGGAAGAACTATGACATTTGAGCAAAGAAAATGAAAACAATATTAGTTTCAAATGATCTATGGGAGTTGGTCATTAATGGCTTCATAGATGTGACTAACCAAAGTGCTTATGTAGCACTGTCGAATGCCCATAATAACTAGCTAAAGGAAATAAAGAAGAATGTTGCAAAAACCCTCAGTCTGATTAAGGTAGTAGAAACTATGTAAAGGAGCCCTGGGACATTCTTGAAAATTGTTAGAGAGGTACTGACAAGGTGAGGTTAGTGAAACTTCAACTCCTTTGGAGATATTTTTTGACCCTTCAGATGACAGATAGCAAGTCTATTTCAACCTTTTATACAAGGGTCTCCACCTTGGTAAATCACTTGAGGATTAATAAAGAAACCATGGAAGAACAAAGGATTATTGAGAAAATCCTTAGAAGTTTGTCATTGATATTTGACCCTATTATCATAGCAATAGAAGATGATAGTGGATGAGTTGATGGGTTCTCTTCAAACCCATGAGCAATAATTGAATAGATCTGCTCCTTCCCTAGAGAAATCCTTCAAGGATCAGAGCAGTGTAAGAGGAAAGAGAATAGGAAGAAATAGTAAAGGTAAAGGTTAAAGGGGCAGAGGAAGAAACTACTCCAGCAAAGGAGACTCAAATAGCCAAGAGGAGGTAAGTACCTTATAGCCAACCTTCCAAGACAAGAAGAAGGGTAGCATCTCAAACCAAAGACCTTATGATAAATTGAATGTGCAATGTTACTACTGTCATAAGTTTGGTGACTATGCAAGTGAATGTAGGAAAAGACAACATGACCAAGGGATTCAAAATGCTCATGTAGTAAATAAGAACAAGTCTGAAAATGAAAAATAGTCAAATGTGTTTATTGTGTGCAACATTGCTGATCAAAGCAGTGCCAAAGTTTGGTATTTAGACAACACATGTAGCAACCACATGAGTGGTAATCCAAATTTGTTTTCCTCAATTTAAAATAATGCTAAGTCTGAGATCAAGATGGGGATCAATGAAAATGTTCACCAAGGAAGGTGAAAAAAGAGCAACCCAGGATGTCTATTATGCCCCAAGAATAAAACACAATCTCTTGAGCATTGGACAAATGGTCCAAAAGGGATATAGAGTCCTGATGGTGAAAGGAGAGTGCATAATATTTGACAATGTGATGCAAGTAAGAAGTAGATTGCAACAGTACAGATGAAGAGGAATAAAATGTTTCCTCTCAAGCTACAAATTTAGCCTCCAACACTCTCTAGAGCTACACCCGCCAAGCACATGAAGGCTGTAGAGAGCTCTAGAGTCAACCAAAGGGCATCTACACCAGTGGCACAAAAGTATGCCTTCAAGATAGTCATCAAAAACCCATCCAAGCTTTGCATTTGAGGTATGGGCACTTAAGTTTTTCTGGTTTGAATCTATTGTCCAAGAAAGATATGGATAGAGGGATACCAACAACTATAGAGCCTGATAGGAAATGTGAATCCTATATCCTAGGAAAGTAGCACATGAAACCCTTTCAATTAGGGTATTCCAGGAGAGAAAGAGCACCATTAGAGCTAGTGCTTTCAGATTTGTGTAGGCCCATAAAACCCACACCCTAACTGGCAATACTTATTTTATGACCTTCATAGATGACTAAGTAGAAAGACTTGGGTGTATTTCTTTGTTATGTTGGAAAAAGTAACCTTGGGGGCTTTTTCCCATTAAGGTTTAGCTCTTGGGTCCCTTAGTATGCATTTAGAGCATCTTGCATGATTTTGATGACTCCCAATGAGAAAGTCCTAAAGATCATGGTAAATAGGACTTAGGGGATGCACTTAACATAAATCCTACCTAAAATAGGGGGAGGACTTGGGCACCCGTGCCCTAGTCCTGCCCTATTTTAGGTTAGGACTAATTTCAGAGTATCAATTTATGACCGTTATTTAGGTCCTATGCCAACATGGTAAGTTTGAATTATGAAATTCTTAGTGGGAATCTTTGTAGTTGCATATTTAAGCATGATTAGTGATTCATTTGTATACTAGATGGAAATTTCATGAGCATTGTGATTTTGTGAAAGTGATTCAAATCCATCATTGTGTTGCAAAGTAGTACTTTGTTGTTCTTGTGTTTGTATTTGCAGATTTCGCATCCATTTCCTCAAGGCATGAAAAACAACTTCCTCCCATGAGATCTTCACTACAAGGTGATATCAATTGTGCTTTCTATCATTTATCATTTGGATTTTACCTCTATCTCACAGGGAGAAGCACTCTTTATCTAACAACGGTGTTTGAAAGACATGAATATCTCTCTGGAGCTTGACTCAAGCAAGCCTCTAAACACCACAACCCCCAAACCATTTTTCTGTGATTGCAGGTTATAGGTTGCAAAAGCAAAAAAATTGGAGTTGTAGAAGAGTAGTGCAGATTGTCAGAATTGCATATCAGAGAAGAAAATAGGGACTTGGACTCAGGCACCCGCTAATTAGTCCTCTAGATTCCGCAATAGGAAAATCTTCAAAACAACAAGAACATGTTGCAGACAAGGTTCCCAGATCCTAAAAGAAACTATGGTACTAGACTAGGGTGTCCTCTCATTAGTCCCTAACTTTTCCTTATTCCAAAGTTCAAAATCTAGTATACATTTGATTGTGATTTGATATATCTGTGTGCAATCATTTTTCATAATTTGTTTGTTTGTTCACGAATTAATTAGGGTTTTGAACATAATTGGGCTTAATTAAACAACTAAATCACACAATTCCAATCTTCCCCTATGTTCCAAGTGACAGAATTTTTGTAGTAGGTTCCTCTACTCATTTGAAAGTCCTTGAATGTTTAGTGGTGAAAGGAGGATTAACGCAAACTATCATAATCAACCCTGAACAAATCCTCTTCATTTTTCATCATAAATATTTTGGTGAACCAATGTTATTTTGAATTTTGAAACTTTTTGAGTTTTGTGCTTCATATTTCCATTCATTTCATTCATTCATATCATTGTTCATCTTATTGCATTTGAAAAATTACAAAAAATTTGAAAAATTTGATAAAATTGGCATTTTTATCTTGCATTTTCAAGTAATTTAGACTAGTTGGCATTTAGTTTCAATAAATTTCTGTCATTATCATTAGATCTCATTTAAAATACAGAAATGTTTCATTCATCATTCATTTAGATTGCATTTTCATGCTTAAATTGATAAAAATTGCTTGAAATTGTGTATTTTTCCATATAACCTAGTTTTGCATTAGCTAGGGTTTGTAGTCAAAATATTGTTTCAGATTTTACTACTCTTTTAAAAAACTCATTATGACTGATTTCTAACTATAGTGTTTCATTATAGTGGTTTTCTTGCAAAACTTCATGCATAGGGTTTGAAAACCTTGATTTTTCACTAAATTTTGGCCTTATCGACTCTCTAGATTTACACCATAGGCATGTTGTAAAGGATTTTTCTGCACTAATTGGTTGTTATTAGGTTTATTATTTTATTCCCCTCCTCAAATTCTTTACAACACCCTTTTTATTGGGCCTTTACATTGAAAGTTGGTGAAAAATTGCATCTTTTGACTATATTTGCCCTAGGGTTTGACCTAGATTTGCACTCCAAGCATGTTGTGATAGATTTTATGGCTTTAGGTGACTGATATTACTGCTATAATCTGATGAATCTCCTAAAATTCTTTACAACACCTCTTTTATTGGGTCTTTGCATTGAAAAGTTGTGAAAAATTACATATTTTAGTGTATTTTCACTAGGTTTTGCCTTGTCATCACTCTAGATTTGCATCAAAAAGCATGTTGTGAAGGATATTATTTCTTTATTGGACTTATATCAGACATATTATTTGCTGCCCCTGATCAATTTCTATAGAAAACCCTTTCTTTCACTTATTTGCATTGGAAAAAGTTGAAAAAATCAAGCATTTTAGGTCATTTTTACACATTGTTTTGCACTTGTCTTTTGCATAAATTTTGAAAAGGTTTTAAAATCTGATTTCACATTGATTTGAACACATATACACATGGCTTCTAATCACAACAACAACAATAGGTTCCCTCCTAGGCCTTACATCAAAAAAATGTCCCGGAACCTGAAATTGTGTTTACATGTCAAGATAGAACAACTGGAGACACTGAAGGACCTCTTTATATCACTGTGACAATAATGGGAAATCCTATGGATGGGACCCTTATTTATCCTAATTGCATGACTAATTTGGAAATGGAAGAGTTCCTTTATTCACATGGATTAATGCAAGGCTTTTATGACCCTTCGGATATGATGATTAAAACACATAAGGGAACCTTTATAAACACTTATGGGAAGATATCCTTATTGGTTACTATATTTGATAAATCTATAGAACACTGGTTTGATGTTGTCCCTATTTCTAACCTCTTTCACATAAAACTAGGACATCCATGGCTAAAGGCTATGAAAGCTATCCCTTCAACAATCCGTAACTGTGTAAAATTTCCTTTGAATGGACAAGTGATTACTATTCCTCGCAATAAGTATAAACCTTGGTTACGTGACAACACTTTACACTTGATTACTTTTCGAAAAGATCTGAAGTGGAACTGGAGCCACAAATAGATTTTAACTTCTTGAGCTATAGAAACTACAATTCAAAACTATTACATCAAGTGGCCGGTCCTTCTATGCAAGAAACAAGAGACGAACAACCCACATTTGTAGAGAATCCTAGACCAAAAGGAAATGGACCCTATGTTGAGGTTCCTCCCCTACCATCCTTACAAGGATCGGGAGGTATTTGTTGATAGAAAAATATTCCACCTAGACAAACGAGATTTGATTCTGGTGCTTCCTCCTCTAAAACACAGAAATCTATGGAAGAGAAAAACACTATCTTGCAAGAGATAAGTGGTAAGAAATAAATAAATAGACAAGAAAGAGAAAGGTGGATGAGACTACAAGCTTATGCCCAATGACTTGCATCTCAACAAGAAAAAATCTCACCTAACATTGAAACAAATCAAGAAGATCTTAAGAATGGAGAACTTGAAGAAAAGAATAAGATTTGGGCTATGGTACTTTATGTCCCACTTTCCTCTAACATTCAGGAATGGGAAGATGATGATGATTTGCTTGATGACAACCCTTAGTTAGGTTGTCCCTACAGGTAAGTATTTCTAACCCTTTATCTCTCGTGATGTGTTTCCCCCATGATGTGTTATGTGTTGTTTAGGCCTCCTGGGATGACCCTTGATTCTCTTGTAAGGTCTAGGATACCAGGAGATCACCTCTATTGTTACCCTTCTATTTGTATCATCATTCTTCTATATTGCTTGTCCTCTATTTTCACTGTTGTGTGTTGTGTCTTACAGACATAGCATTTTAGTTAGTGACTTGGGGGCACCTTCCTACGTGACTGTCCCTAAGGCACTTGTTTTTCCTCTCTCGATTTATTGTTTCACTTCCTCTAGTGTTTCTATCTAGCGGGTGGATGATGAGAAACATATTATACTGATACGAACCTAGTGTCCCTTCAGTGAGAAATCAAAAAATGGACCAAGTCCATACATGACGATGGGGTTGATATATATTATCAGACGCTTGGCTAGTAGAAGCACTCCATGTGATCTTGATGTTGTCTTATCGTACTTACAAACCATAACAATACTACTGCTTCGTGCACTTTGTTTATCTTTGAATCTCATCTTGGTTACACTCGGTATTGAGATTTCTATGGTATAGACCCACGGTTATACTCGGTCTCCGAATCCCTAGTATAACATCAACTCTTTGTGTGAATGATCATATGCATTGTTATTTATCATGATTATATGGACACTAACACTTTTCTTGCAGGAATGTGTTTGTGGGAACATTTGGCAATCGTAAAGTACATGTTACCTCCCAGGGGCATGGGCTTTGCGAGAGCTTGTGTTCCCTTGTGTGTTTTATTCCTACCTTAACATACTTGATATCAGTACACGATATCAACCACCTTATGGTGGGGGCATATATAAGGTAAGTTGTCTGTTCTAGATGCTAGGAAAGTGTTTGTTCTCAGGTGCAGTCTTAAAGACTGGTGGCAATGAGTCCCTCCTGCACTCCGAGGTTCGTTTGAAATCTATTACAATCATTTAAGCCCTCTGCGGAGGTAGAATGGCGTATATCCTTTTTTATCTTAAGCTCTCTACAGAGGCAGGGATGGTATATTTCTTGTGGAGAGTGAACATCCTGTCATTTTCAAAAAGTCCTTTGTGGAGGTGAGGAGCAGTTCTATGGCTAACTCAACCCTTAAGCGTGTCTTTGGCGATTGTTGTGGTGAAGCCCAATCATCGGTGTGTGCCTGTAATGTGCCTGAGATGGTGATGAACCTAGAAATCGGAACATTCCATCACTTGTCTATTGTGTTTTCTCAGTGTCTTCCAAGTGTGTGTATTGCGTGTTTGTTCCCAAGCATAGTCGTAAAGACCGGTGGCGATGAGTCCCTCATATGCTTTGGGATTTGTATGGCATACTTGATTTGTATGCTTTTCTTGATTTGTTTGGCATGTCTGTTGCCCCATATACAATTTTAAAGACTGGTGGCAATGAGTCCCTCCTCTATTATGGGTGGTGCATTTACTTTCCTTGTACCTACATCTGCAATTCATATATGAAGAGAAAAAAAAAGAAAATCATCATTGTCTTCACTACATCCACTATATTCACTGTGTTTTGCGTGTCTTCAATGTTGTCTTCTCCATGTTTTGTGTGACTGTAATGGTCTTCTCCCTCTTTTGCATGCCTATTACTATCTTCTTTGTCATTGGTGTGTCTGATGTGTTTGTTGACCGTACTTTAATGCATGTATTGGCCTTGTGTTCATTCATACATTAAAGTGGGGGCTAAATGTTATGTCAAAAAAAGTAACCTTGGGGGCTTTTTCCTATTAAGGCTTAGCTCCCGGCTCCCTTAGTATGCATTTAGAGCATCTTGCATGATTTTGATGACTCCCAATGAGAAAACCCTGAAGTTTCATGGAAAAAAGGACTCAGGGGATGCACTTAACATAAATCTTGCCTGAAATAGGGGGGAGGACTTGGATGCCCATGCCCTAGTCCTGCCCTATTTTAGGTCAGTACCAATTTCAAAGTGTCAGTTTATGACCATTATTTAGGTCCTATGCCGACACGGTAAGTTTGAATTACGAAATTCTTAGTAGGAATGTTTGTAGTTGCATATATAAGAATTATTAGTGATTCATTTGTAAACTAGATGGAAATTTCATGACCATTGTGATTTTGTGAAAGTGATTCAAAGCTATCATTGTGTTGCAGAGCAGTACTTTGTTGTTCTTGTGTTTGTATTTGTAGATTTGGCATCCATCTCCTCATGGCATGAAGAGCATATTCCTCCCATGAGATCTTCACTACAAGGTGATATCAATTATGCTTTCTATCATTTATCATTTAGATTTTGCCTCTATCCTGTAGGGATATGCACTCTTTATTTAACAACGGTGTTTGGAAGACTTAAATGTCTCTCCGAGGATTGATTGAGGCAAGCCTCTAAACACCACAACCCCCAACCCATTTTTTCATGATTGCAGGTTATAGGTTGCAAAAGAACAAAAAGTGGAGTTGTAGGAGAGTAGTGCAGACTGTCAGAATTGCAAATCAGAGAAGAAAATAGGGACCTGAACTCAGGCACCCGCTCATTAGTCCTTCGGATCCCATAATAGGAAAATCTCTAGAAAAATAGGAATAGGTGTAGACAAGGTTCCTAGATTCTAACAGAAACTGTGGTACTGGACTAGGGTACCCGCTCATTAGTCCCTAACTTTTTTGTATTCTAAACATCAAAATCTGGTATGCATTTGATTGTCATTTGATATCTCTGTGTTTGATCATTTTCTGTAATTTGTCTGTTTGTTCATGAATTTGCATAATTAGGGTTTTGAGCATAATTGGGCTTAATTGAACAACTAAATCACACAATTCCAATCTTCCCGTATGTTCCAAGTGATAGAAGGTTTGTAGTAGGTTACTCTACTCAGTTGAAAGTCCTTGAATTTTTAGTGGTGAAAGGAGGATTAACACAAACTAACATAATCAACCCTAAACAAATCCTCTTCATTTTTTATCATAAACATTCTTAAAGAATAAATCTAAAGCATTTGAAAACTTCAAGGTGTTCAAGGCCTTGGTATAGAAGAAAAGTGCCCATTATATCAAGGTCCTCAGAATGAACAGAGTGGGAGAACTTACATCTCCAAATAATTTCTAAATTTTTGTAGGAATAAAGGCATAGAAAAATAGTTTTCAACTAGGTACTCTTCACAGCAAAATGAAGTTGCTGTGAGAATAAATAGAACCATATAAGAGATGGCAATAAGCATGCTAAAGGCAAAAGGATTTCCAAATGATTATTTGGGTGAAGATGTAGCAACAATAGTATATCTACTAAATAAAAGTCCCACAAAGGATGTTTGTGATAAGATTCCACAAGAAGTATGCAAAGATAGAAAATGGAGTGTGGAGCACCTATAGATTTTGATTGCATGGCATATGCATTTCTGCCAAAGGAAAAAAGGCAAAAAATTGATGACAAAGGCTAGATCGAAGAATACAAAGCACGCAAGTAGTATAGCCCTATTATAAAGAAAGTTGTAATCAACAGTGATGTTGAATTAATTGAGAATGAATCATGGGATGACATAGTTCACACCACCATAGGTATCTTAGCAGCGGTACCAATAGATGATGAAGAAGGTAGAAATGAAGGAGGTAATGTTGAATTATTTGGTCACCCTTGCCCAAGTAGTCCATCTATGGAAAATCTATAATTCCACGAAAACCCATCAAAATTTCCTTGAATACATTCATTATGTTTCATTATATAGGTCTACCTTTGAAATTTTTGGAAAAAGGGTAAAAACTGACTATGTAATGGGTTGTCAAAGTTTACGGACCATTTAGGAACAAACTTGAAGAATTCCCTTATTCTAAGAACAAGGGAAATCGTTGACAGAGTTCCTGTTCCCTTTGAAATCTCTGATGGGTCCCAAGTAAATGCACAAAGATGAGTTCACTTAAGGTGGAAGTTTTAGACTTAGAAAAAAACCTAAAATCGGGTAAACCAAAATGGGATCCCGCTTTTTATGAAATGGGATCCTATTATGCTTTGGGATCTTGAGCCAAAAGTGAGATCTCATTTTCTAGAATGGGATCCTGTTTCATAAAATTTGAATTTTTGACCCAATTTTTGCTATGGGTTTTGGGTTAGAAAAAAGGCTTGGGAACCTGACCCTTGGCTTTGGACCTAGTTTTACCTACAAGTTGAAGGTCCTCTCAATGTCACAACAAAATAGTGACTTTGGGCATACGTCTAAAGGCCTTTTTTGCAAAATTTTTTAACGAAATTAAAATCCATTATAGATGAGACAGTGTAGATTCCAAATATGTAATTTTTTTTACAATTGGATTTTTTTTCCATTTTCAATTAATTTCTGATGAAACAAACCCATAAACTTGAATTATTAGGGTTTTTAAATATTTTAATAACTTTTTATCAAAATAATTTTTTGTAAAAAAAATTGTATGAAAACGTACTTCAGACAATTCTTTTCAATTTGATTTTTTTTCAAAAAATGATAAGTTTAGGTCATGTTATGCGTGACGTACATGACGATTTTTTAAAACACCAAAAATGGCCAATAAAAAATTAACAAAAAAAAATATATTCAATAAAAAATTACAAAAAATATGGAAAACATGCTTTAGTGAGTTACAAATCTTTTCTCAAGAGGATTTAGAAAAATATGATTATTTAGGTCAAAATATGGATGACATACACGTGCATGGTATAGAAAAAAAGTGACTTTTAAATAGTGGATTTTAGAAATGCCTATTAAAACTCAATTTGTATCATCTGGGTATTAAAAAAATACATATTTGGAAACTAGACTTTAAGTACTACATTTCATATTTACTGACTTTTTCCAAGATTCCACCTTTAAGTGCTTCAAATTTTTAGGTCAAATGTGACAAATTCTGAAAATTAGGGAAAACACTTCCACTTTTTGGCCAAAAAGTGGACTCAACTTCTTGCACACACCC
Organism: Cunninghamia lanceolata; assembly: GCA_027924645.1. Classification (NCBI taxonomy): domain Eukaryota; kingdom Viridiplantae; phylum Streptophyta; class Pinopsida; order Cupressales; family Cupressaceae; genus Cunninghamia; species Cunninghamia lanceolata. Next base: position 10,473,530 of record BSBN01000219.1, on the reverse strand, counting down.
TCCCCTTGGTCCCCCTTGTTGATAAGTTCTCGATCATTAGGAACTCCCCAACAAGGTGGAACTCATTTCTATTTCATTGCCAATTTGCGAATGCAAGAAAAGTTTTAAGACAAATAAATGGAGAAGTCATTAGAGATTCAAGGAGTTCTAGAACTATGGAACTCCCCAATGAGTTCTAGTTCCTTATCAGATCTTTGATGAAAGGCATGGACACCTGCCAAACCAGTTAAAGCCCAACTAAGCCGGTGGAATCAAGGAAGCATAAAAGGTAAGGCAAGCTCTGAGAGGCGGCATCAGAGAGTTCCCAATTGTCAGGAACTCCCTGACAAGGTGGAAAGAGCTGACAAAAGTTGGAAAAGTCAAAGACAAGAAAAAATAAAGAAAAGTGTTCATCGATGTGTTCTTGATCAATGGGAAATCACTCACAGAATGAAACCATCAAGGTTTTCCAAGTCATTGGGAAATCCTTGACTAGTTCCCATTCTTAGTCAAAAGCCTAATGGAGGAAAAATTCAAAAACAACTAAGGACAAAGGCATAAGGAGATAGAAAAGTTGTTGGCGAGTTCACAGTCAGTGGGAAATCACCAATGAAGAGAAACAAAATGGAAAAGAGCCACAAAGAACCCGTCAGTGAGTTCCCAATTAGTGGGAAATCCCTGATGGAATAAAGCCTATTGGTGAGTTCTCAATCAGTGGGAAATTGCCTATGGAAAGGAATAGAGGTAAAAAGGGAGGCCTGGGTGGCTGTTGATGAGTTCCAAGTGACTTGGAAATCACTGACCAGGGTCTTGAAGCCATTTTTAGGTGTCAAAACATAGAAATGAATATTTAAAGTGTTGTAAAAGTGAGAAAACACATTTTTTGGTGCATTGACTATGCAGAGACACGGTTCATCTACCAAGGGGTGCCATTATTGTAGATTTGAGAAGATATTCAAGTAGTTGGAGTTGTTGATATGGATTTTAATGCTCCAATTACTCAAAGTGGTTGAAATAGTGTATTTTCAGTGACCTAGATCTAATTGTAGGTCTTTTCTACATTAAATATTTTGGAATCATGCATGGGTGAATATTCAAAGCTTGCAAGTTTCCTAACATTTCCTGTTGGGGCATGATATATTGCAACATGGATGACTGACAAAATGTGTTGACCACACTTCTACTTCTTGTCTAGGGCTACAATAGTGGTATTGAATACTATATATGCATATGTAAAAAGATGTAATAAGTGTTGGTAGTTGGTCTTTTTAACCAAAAATTTTCTTGTATCAGTTGTGTAGTCTTGCCTCAATGATTAATAAACAACAAATTTTACCTTCTCATATGTATTGCACTATGTTATATTCGTTGTGTGGATCTACATCTTGTGAATGATTTGTTCCTCATGGACTTTAATCATACTTCTTTACCTCTGCAAGGAGTTTATGAGTTATGTATATTTGTTTGTTGTTTAAAATTATTATGTACATGCAAGGTTGATCTAGAAACCATCCAAACTAAATCTAGTGCATCACCCTTTATATTTTAGATTTCTTCTCTCCCCTTTTCTCTAGTGATTGTTAGAATAGGTTTAGTTTCAATTTAATTCTCCAAGCCTTAAGATTAGAAAGAGGAACTAGCCTTCTCTAGAGGTTTGATCTCATCTACAAGGTCCCACACCATGAGATCAGTCCCATTGTGTCCTTAGATTGTTGGAACAACAAGTTCAGCAAAGGGTTTAAATCCAAGTGACAACAGTTTTTGTGAGGCTTTGTGGGATGATCTACTCTGAGATAAGAGTTTCAACTAAGAAATTTTGTGATGTTCTTAGCCTATTCCAAATTTGAGGACATTCTATAGGCACCTAGTGACTCCATAGTTCTAGTTTCAAACTAGTCCTACATTTCATGCCTCGAGTGGAGACAAGAGCTTCTTCAAGTGCTAATTTTCAATTTGTTGAAATATCTACATCTACTTCAAGAAGAAGGAGAAATAGATTGTCTAGGTCTCCTAGAAGAAGAACAAGAAGTGTTGTGTCATCTCCACCAAGATCCCAATCCATGCCTCCTCTAGGACGATTTCCTCAGCCAAGGTCAAGCTTCCATATACTTATTATAAACTTTCATATCCCCATTATTGCTCTACCCAGAAACAAAGGTTTTGTGGCCTTTAATGGAGGAAACCCACTTGATCTCCATCAATATGATGATATTCCAACTTTAGCTTTGAAAGCTATTCCATATTTCACTAGTGAAAATTCTACTACACCCATAGAACACATACAAGATATTGCCAATATCTACTGTGTTCATAATATAACCCAAGATAATGTTGTTGTAAGGCTCCTTGCTTCTTCCTTGAAAGGAAAATCACTTCAATGGTATAGGGGTTTACCAGTAAATTCAATCCATGATTGGGATGAGTTAGGGGATAGACTTTTCCAACACTTTGAGGACAAAAGTGACCATTTGTCTCTAATGGAATAGCTAACAACTATTAAAAGAGCTCCTCATGAATTCATGTTGATTTCAATTTTAGATTTAAAACAACTTGGGATAGGATTCCACCATTGGTGAAACCCTCTCCTAATACTTATTTCTTGTATTATTTGAGATCTTTGAATAGTGATATTAATGTTATGATTCAATCCATGGGAGGGAATGTGTTACCAGATGCCTATTATATAGCAATAAGGTCTAAAAATAGTTTAATCCAAGGTAGAAAAATTTCTCCTAGGCCTTTGATGCCTTTTTTCACAGAAGCCCTAGTCATTTAGCCAAGTGTGGCACCAATTCCTATAGTATTCCGCCAATCAGCTCCTCTTGCTACACCTTCCAATGAGATGCATTAGGTTAAAGCCCTGCTACAAAATCTTGGAAACAAATTGGTGGAATGAAAAGGTAGAAGGCCATATCATCCTTTCAATCAAAATTACCAACCTAATAGGAAGACCTACTGAGGCAATACAAAAAAATAGAATCATCTCAACTATGCTAGGTCCCTAAATGTTGTAAATATAGCTATTGCAAGCTCATCTAGAGCCCTTGTTCCCATACAAAACAACCTGGCTCAGGATAATGAATGGTACTATTCATGCAACCAGCCCCATAATCAAAACTTGTGCCAAATGGATAATTTATTCCAGCTCTGATGTTCCAAAATCCATCAATAGTTGTAGAATAGTAGGCTAGACTTATAAGCACTAAAAACACGCATGAGCTTCCATGAGGACACTATGATGATGTATAATCCTAATCACATACATGAAAGCATGAATATAATGTCCTCTTAGCAATGCTTCTCATGGAAACACGTCGAAATCAATTTCTTGCTCCATCAGTTCTTTTCATTCCTAATTTTTCCCCACTTTTGCCGTTGTCGACCGTTATTCTTCTACATTGTCAACCTTGTCTACATAGCCATTTTTCATCTTGTTGAGCTAATTTCATCTTTCCCATGATCATTTCATATCACTCCACCCTTCGAAGGCCTTAGAATGACCCCCCAGACTAAACCCATTTTTCAGAGTCGACTTAACTTTTGTCAATTTTGAGTCCCCACTTGTTATTTCCAAATCTCCACTAGCAACCCTACTTATTTAACTCACCTGTTTGGATTAGCTCCCATGACACATGGCCTTCTTTTCACTCAAGGACTGCTCTACAAATTTTAGTTTCCACCCAGACCCCCTCCTCTATGGGTCGCCAGTGGGTCTCCACTAGAGACCCTGAGTCACCCCTAGTAACCTGGCCTAGTAAAACTAGTGACCCTACCATGTTTTAGTTTGTGGATTCTCTTCCAGTTTGATCCCCAAAAAATTTTGTTTTTTCTCCAATTTGCATGAGATTTTGACCTAAACATAGAGTGAACTATTCTTAGTTCATCTACCACCTCTAATCATACATAATTAGCTCATATGATCTATACTTATCACCTATCTGACTCATGCTAACTCCATTTGTGCAGCCTATGATAAGCTATCTCTATCCTATCACTCTTTTTTCAGGCTAGTCTTCTATGCAATCTATTTGGTTAACTCTTCAATCAATTGAGTTAACTCCTTAATCATCCCCACTCTTCATGTGCTCTCCCAAGCTATAAATACCCCCCTCCCTAAAGAAAAAAGGGAGTAAAATTCATTGTTGCAACCAATTCTCAAGCTTTGCTTTTCTGTAAACTTAGCATTCTTATGCTCATGTAGGACATAGGTGCCTTTTGTTTATTGTTTTGTTTCCCAAGCCTTCAAAGGCTTTATACAACATTGTTACACTAGCAAAATTCCCAAGCCCAAGTACTTCAAATCTTTCAAAATCTCTCCCCAATTCATATCTCGCTCAAGATCATTTGCTCTTTTCCCAATTGCTACCAAGAGGAGGGCCCTGCTGCTACAAGAGGATGAAGAGCTTTCCGAATCAAGGATTCTTAAGGGTAGTGCAGAGACTCATGCATATTTCACAATCCAAGTTCTTTATGCTTTCTTAGGTAATTAGTTCACAATTTGATCTTGGGAATGGTAATTTTATGTTGCAATTTCCTTGATAGGTTCATTTTGAATTGATTAGATAAGTTTTCCTGAATAGTTTAAATTGCAATCTTAGATTAGATTTCTTGTTTCACACTTTCAATTATTAGATTAGTCCAAAAGTCTCTTCAAAAATACCAAAAGCATAGTATAATTGCATTAGACAAATTTCATACTAGTTTGCATTCATCTTTCAATTTCCTAGATTAATTAGTTCATTATAAATTTAAATTCTAGAAAAAGAATCGAAAAAAACATTTGCATACATACTAGTTGCATACATACATAAAACCCAAAAATACAAAAACATTAGAGACTTATAAAAGGCAAACCCTTGATTTGATCACGAGGTAGAATTCAACAAAATAAAACATTCACAAAACTCCTCAATTTCATCACGAGGTCAATAAAAGTCAAGAGACCTTCAACAAAACCTTACATAATGTGACTAAGTCAAAAAGTCAACTCTTGGTCAAATTTAATCTGCTCTCTCTATCCATCCATTCTGATGTGCCCTAAAATTAGAGGTGAGTGGGTTAGGACAATCCTTGAGGAGATTGAAGAATTACATTCTTGGACACAACTAGCACAAGAAACATGAGAAGAACAAGATCATGTGCTTAGGTTGATCCAACATCAAGAACACATACAATAATGTGTTCAAGACATAGAAGAAAGGTTACAACAAATTAGGCTTATCAAGGATCACAACAGACATCCATCTAGACATTGGAACACTAGAAACCCAAATTGGAGATTGGTAACTAGTGACCCTTTGAGTCATATTGTTATTTGCACCACAATAGTCATAGAAAAAAAATAGCAAACAATGAGAGGCTCCAAGACTGACCAACCACTCTTCGCAATGTTCTGTTCCCAAGAGAAAAAAAATTGGCCCCAAGTCTCGCCTCCATTCGACTAGCTTCTTCCATGAGAGTGAGAGTGAATTGGAGGTCACCTAAGGTAAGGAGAGGGCCCATGTGCTTGTGTCGAGGCTAACTCATCTGTGCAAGGGCGTTGAGTCACATTTTGAAGAATACATATTTTGGTGAACCCAATGTGAAGAGAAAATCCTTTTGGGATGGGTTCTTTTGCATTTCCATGTGCTTCTTTATTCCACATTAATCTTTCATGTCCATCTTCATTTCATTCATTTCATGGTGTTCCCTATACCCCAAAACTAGGACAAAATCACACAAAGTTTAGGCGAATTGCCCCTCTAATGAAACCATCACACGTTTAGATCTAATAACTTTAATCTTAAATCAGTCAAACTCAAAAAATTTAAAGGGGATCTAACTAGATCCCCACAACTTGGACCAGATCAAAACACAACAAGTGATTGTTCAGTTTGAAACCCTTCAACATGATCAACCCATAACAAGCCATACAAAAATGGCCACCCAAATTGGCAATGAGATGAGCCATCAAAATAAAAGCTTACAAGAAGCTTAGGAGGCACAACAATCCCTCCATGTAGCACATTAATATAAAAGACCCATGGCATGTCATGTATCGTCAAAAGGAACATGTGGGGTCACTCAATCCTCAATACAAAGCAATCAATCTCAAGGTTGTAAAACTCAAAGAATGGAGGAAGCCTCACTCATAGACCTCATAGAAAACTTGATCCAACGAATAAGGACCCTTGAATCTAGAAATGATAGAAATGTCTATCAAAGCAAAATTCAAGAAAAACCTAGGGCACATAGAAATCCTTTCATTGATAAGATTGGATCAAACTAGGGGGCAACACAAAATCCCTCATATATAAACTTCTGTGAAACATTGAAGCCTTCCTTTCCCTCATCATCCAACATGGCAAGTCTCAATCAAATAGGTGGGATTCCTATAACGTAAAATCAACTAGAAACAATCCCACCCAATCTTCAAAACATGAATGTGACACCGTCTAGTTTTCCAACCTTTCAACAAGAACAACAAGATCAACCTGAAGGGAAAATATTTGGAGGAACAACACCCTCTACACATAACCCCCTCTTAGGAACATTCCAAAAGTATTTAAAGGAGTCTCTTGATTGCAACATTTTTCACTTCATACTACCACATCATCTTCCTAAGCTTCCAAACTTCAAAGGAAAGGGTGAACCCAACTCTCATATCAAGGCTTATGTCACAATAGTGTGGGAACTCCTTCCTTGGGATGGGGTGGTAGAAAATATTTTTTCCAAAGACTTTTGATGGTATCACTCTATATTGGTACTATAGACTTCTAGAAGCATCAATCCACTATTTTAACCAACTCATCGATCAATTTGTGGCTACCTTCGACATAAACAAACTGGTCAAGATAGGAATACAAGAATTTTTAACAATCAAACAAGAAGACAATGAGTCGGTTGCACACTTTATTATGCAATGGAGGAAAGTTCTATATTCTTCAACTAGCGTACCAAACATAGATCATAAGGAGCTTTGTGACCTCTTCTTACATGCTCTCAACAATAACATATGAGGAGTTCAAAAACTCCCTTACAAATCATATGAAGAAGCACTCAAAAGTGCCCTTAGAATCGACCAAGCCACTATTGATAGTGGAAGAAGGGAGTATGATGTTAATGGAAAGTTGATAAACCACAATAGCAATAGTAATTCCTCAACAAACTGTCAAGACATAGATGGGTCAAAAAACACTTCACCATCCAAAAACAACAATAATTGTGACTATGATAGTCATATAAATTTGGGGAACCAAAATGTCAAAAACTATCCCTTGAGAATCAAGAAGCAATCATACAACAATCAACATAAACCTCAAGGTCACAATCATGATAAATATTGCTCATTTCACAAGAGAAGGGGCATGATATCAAGTCATGTCTTGAGGGTACCATTGCTTCATATCAACCCTCCCAAAATATCAGCAAAAATAATTCATGGACACATTCTCACAAGATGAAAGAAATAGTCTCAAAATCCATCAAAATTCCTTTGATCAATACACATTAGGCCTTGAGAAATTAGATAAAGATCAAGAAATTTGTGTCAGCCAAGGACCAAAATGACTAGATGACACCTCCAACAATTTACATTTTTCTCACATGCTTGAAATTTTCAAGAGTTCTCCTATGCACAAGAACACTCTCCTAAATGCCTTAGATATAGGCCATCTAGTTCAAAACACTCTAAGTGAAAAGTGTTTTTCTTCGACATTTGATTCTAAAAAGTTACCCTTAGACATTGACATAGCTAAATAGGGAAACCTCCCCCTCTGCTTAATAGTTCAAGTTCATGGCTATTCCATTAAATGTGTGATGATACATGATGGTTCTATAATCAATGTGGTCTCCTTTTCTCTTCTTCAAAGAATGGGTTTTGATGAAAAACTAATTACAAAAGAAACTTCCATCCTTAGAATTCCTGATAACCCAAACATTCAAACCATGGGTAATGTCAATCTTCAAATCACATTGAGTCCCAAAACTCTCCCAATTGAATTTGATGTCATCAATGAAGAAACGACTTACAACATGATCCTAGGAAGGCCTTGGATCCTAGGATGAGGGTTGTTCCCTCCACGTTCAAAAATCAAGAAATATACTTCTCGCATATGGTACAAACCCACGTCACAAAAGGAGATCTTGATCCTTTCAGCCTTTATAGAGTTGAACAAGTCAAAAACAAGACCATGGAAATCACTAGTGACCCAAAAATCATCACTCTTGAAAAAGAGACATCAAAATAAATTACAAACATAGCGAAGACCTCAAAATGTATAGTAAAGGGGGAAACATGGGAATTCCCCTTCAACCCCCACTCAATAGAGTCTTATGCTCCATACAACTTAGAGGCCATTCCTATCAAGCTAGATATGAGCATCCATGTAGTCGAGATCACCACTAAACAAAAAGGACAACTGGAACTCACACAAAAACTAGGAGGGTCATCATCAATTCAAATTTCCCCTCCAAAGTTCAAAACAAGCATTGAAACTCAATAAGAATAGAAAATGATAAAGCTAGGGGGCAAACTATCAAACAATGAGATGTGTGAGTACACAAAACTCCTCAATGAATACAAAGACATTTTCATGCCAGGTCTTCGAGTGTCCTTGCAAAGACTTTCAAGTGAAGTTCAGACCAAAATGGATAGGTCCGTACGTAGTTAAGGAAGATGTTAGAAATGATGCTACCTCTTGTGCATTATGGAAAGAGAAGAGTTTAGTATCTCAAAACTTTGTAAAAGATTAGAAAATAAAAAAATCAAATAATTCAAAAATACATAAAAAGCATAAAATCAAGAAAAATAAAAACTTTACATCCTTCTTTCTATTCTATCATGTATTTTGTGAGTGTCATGCTCTTGTTTGATTTTTGTCCTAGTAAGGAGCCTACGGTTCCTTAGGTATAGTTTGACCCTTTGATTCTTTGAGATCTCATAATAAATCATGTTTACCTCTTATCACTATTTCCCTATTAATATTTCCCAATGATTCCAGTTGAATCCTAGCTCTTAGCTTCACATTGATCTTGGTCTTAATGATTCATGATGTTAAGTCTATGCAAAGTGAGTCTTCAAAGCTATAGTAATCAATAGAAGCTTGCAAGTAGACCTCCTCCTATTCCTCTTTAGTATAAGGGAAGTTTGACTAGATAGTGAAAACTTTTGATGGCGCTCAGCCCCTCATCTCTCCTGGCTGGAAACACCAAGAAGATCATAACTCTGAAAAAAGCAATATAAAATACAAGTGAAAAAATGAGTGATCAAAAAGAAAAATATATATATGAGAAATCATTAGAAGAACCAAAGCACTTGAATATCCAAAGTATTTATAATGTCTTTAAGCAATAGCAATCAAAAAATAAAAATAAAATTTCAAAAAAAGAAAAAATACAAAAAAAGAATTGAAAATATAAAGAAGAAAAGAATTATACAAAAAAGAGTGCAAGAGAGAAGGTTGCTGATTGTTCGTACTCTTCTGTGGAGATAAATCTATGCTCGAAGCTACAAGAGTAACAATCTATCAAAGTGAGGTACAAAGCACACACACGCACCAGTTGAGCAAAGCTAAGAGTGTAACTATCTTTAGGGCCATCTTCTGCTCTTGAGCCTTTCCTTTACCCTAGGTCTATCTTGTTGGCCATATTTCATCTAAGTCTAGCAAGTGCTAATAAAATTTGTTTCTTGTCTAAGTTGAAAGCTTGTCAAAGTGTTTCATCTATATAAGGATCAATGTTTAGCCTTTATCAAAGCCCAAAATTTAGAATTATTCAATCTCCTCTCGATCCTCAATTGAGTCCCAAATCCTATCTCAAAGATTTAATAGGTCCCTTATACTAAGGTAATTCACAATCCCCTAAGTCAAAAATCTTACTAAAGAGCAATCATAGTGTTTGTTCCACCTGCATATGTTCTATCAAAAAAATCAAAGTAATAAAACATGCCATAACATCTTAGTGTACTTCGCATTTCATAAGTGTGAATCACATCAAGACATATTGCATCTCATTCTTAGATCATAAAAGACAAACTCAAAATTGCATCATCCATATGTATCATCATATATATGTACTCTCATAAGAAAAATAAATGCTCTAGCCAACCATATGCACATGAGGAAAAGTGAAGTAAAATATGTTGACTAAAGATACATATAGATCCTGGCCAATCAGTTCTCACAACAATAAGTGCAAAATTATGTCTGAGCATAAATCACTCCTCCAACAAAGTCAGAGAAAAAATGTGCATTCAAGCATGCAAATCTCCCCAAGTAAGGGGAAAGGGTAGAGATCCTTCCAATAAACATAGATCTCTCAAAGACCTCAAGGAACATCAAGTTAGACCTTTGTAAAATCTTTAGAAAACCATAAAAATTAGAAAGCCTACTTTAGAAGATCATAAAAAGTGAAAAAACCTAAAAATTTGTAACACCTAAAAAATCCCTAAAAATTGAATATGTTCTTCAAAACCTGCAATAAAAGAGAACCATGATCTCCTCTATTGCTTAGCATGTGCTTTCTTTCCATAGTGATCTTCCACCCGCATTACGTTCTTTCATCCTTATAGGTCCCCTTCATGAAGCAAATAACTAGACAAACTTGCGACATGATCTATGGTATGTTTTTTCATTTCAATTTCAATGCTTATTTTAAATAAATCAAATGTCAAACTAATAATAGTTATTGTAGGTACAAATCTAGGAAATAGAGAATAGATAAGGCCTATTTTGGGAATGGTACCTACCTTTCATGTAGACTACTATCCCTGAGGGAAAAAATATGTATGCACTAAAAACATGCATGAGTTTCCATGAGGACCCTATGATGATGTATAAACCTAATCATGTAAATGGAAGCATGAATATAACACCCTCTCAATAGTGCTTTACTTGGCGACACGTCCACATAAATTTCTTGCTCCATTGATTCTTTTCACTCCTAATTTTTCCCCACTTTTGCCCTTGTTGACAATTATTCTTTTGCATTATTGACCTTATCTACATAGCCATTTTTCATCTTGTTGAGATAATTTCATCTTTACCATGATCATTTCATCTCACTCCACCCTTCGGAGGCCTTAGAATGACCTCCTAGACCACAACCATCTTTCAAAATTGACCAACTTTTTAAATTTTGGGTCTCCACCTATTATTTCTCAATCTCCACCACCAACCCTACTTGCGCAATTGGAGATCCTATTTAAATCACCTGTTTAACTTAGCTCAAATGGAAGATGGACTTTTTTTCACTCCAAGACCCCTCTACAACTTTTATTTTCCATCCAGACCCCCTCCTCTTTGGGTTTCCAGTGGGTCACCATTGGAGACCTTGGGTTACCACTGGTGACCACCTAGAGAACAAGATCACGTTCTTAGACTGATCCAACATAGAGAACAAATACAACATGTTCAAGCCATAGAATAAAGGTTACAACAAAATAGGCTTATCAATGATTACATAAGACATCCATCTAGGTGTTGGAACACTAGAAACTCAAACCGAAGATCAGTAACTAGTGACCCTTCGAGTCATATTGTTATCTCCACCACAATGGTCATAGAACAACACATAGCAAACAATGACAGGCCCTGCCAACCTCTCTTCACGATGTTCTACTCCTAAGAGAACAAAACCACCCCCAAGTCTTGCCTTGATTTGACTGGCTTCTTCCATGGGAGTGAGAGTGACTTGGAGGTCACCCAAGGAAAGGAGAGGGTCCATGTTCTTGTTTCAAGGTTGACTCATTTGTGCTTGTGCACTGAGTCACATTTTGAAGAGTACAAGAACTTGTAACGAAGTTATGGGAGGACAAGAATAAATGCAAACTAAATCCACACTAATGAATTAGATAGAGGATGATTTTTGTGGTGTGAATCAAGACTCAAGCCCATTGGCACACAAGACAAGATCAAAAAAGAGAGAAATGGAGGACATATCAACCTCTATGGTTAGTCAAGCATTAACCTCTCAAACACCTCTAGTGACTATTAAATAAAGAGCAACAATTAAAGCCTCTCAATTACAAACAAATAAGACTGTTAGCAAAGGAAATTAGGCACAACATTAGCCTTAGGTTAATCAACAAGCATGAGTAGACCTTGCTACCATGAAGCCTCCTCCAAAGGTTACCTACATCCCTTTCAACATTGTTGATCAAATGAAAAAGACTAACCTGAATGTCACCTTATGGGAAGCTTTATCCATCCCAACTCAGAGGGATTTACTTTAAGAGGGTTTAAAAATTTTCAATCAACCTATTAATGAAGTAACAAAAGAAGTTGCAACAGCTCTAATTAGCCTATGCCAACCAAAAAAGGAAGGAAGCAAAAGTAAAACCAGTAAGCCACCTCTTTTTTATCTATCTTTGATTATTGGTGACAATTTGGTTCATAGTTGTATGATTGATTTAGGGGCTAGTACCTCTGTAATGCCTAGGGAGGTTGCTAATCAGCTAGGTATCAAATATGAACTTGTGACCAAAGGAGTAGTGCAATTAGATGGTACTACTATCAAAATAGTAGGGATTGTTAAATATTTGAAGCTTACTTTGCATGCATGCCCTAGTTACACTATTTTGCAAGACATTTCAGTCATTGATCTCCCACCATTCTTTTCCATATACTTATCTAGAGAATTCACAATTAAAACAAGTGGGTACTTATCTTTTGATTGGTCCCATATGTTGTTTAGGACTAGGTATGGCACGAAAGTGACAATAAAAGTTGATCCTATGTCAAAATATCACATTGAACCCTATTCTCCTAGCCATACCAATATGAACTACACAATACATGGCCAAACAAAATATAGCAATATTCATGAGGCTACCACGTCTGTAGAACAAATCCCAGATATATTACTTGATGAGTGTGGAAACAACCTTCAATTTAATCCTCTTGATCATACAAAAGAAATAGGGATGAGTACCTACTGTATTCATGAAGAGGATGCCATCAATCCTAATATTATAAATCCACAAAAGAATTTGGGCAGAATATATAAAAAATATATTTTGATGGCTCCAGAAGTAAAAATGGAGTAGGTGCTAGTGTGGTTTTGATCTCTCTCTAAAAAGAAAAGTATTTCTCTGCTTTTAGATTTAAGTTCAGTTACACTAATAATGTAGCTGAGTATGAAGCTTTGATTCAAGGCATTCAAACTGGCACAAAAAAGAATGATAAAAGTCTTACAAGTATTTGGGGACAATGAGCTTGTTGTCCACCAAGTCAGAGCTCAAAGTGCATAAAAAAATGACTTATTGAAAGCATATAAACACAGATTGTGGGATTTGATTGAAGACGTTGAAGCCTCCAATATCTAGGTCATCCCTAGGTTAAAGAACATGGATGCTAACAGGCTTGCAACAGTGGGTGCCCAGTTTGACATGCCTATTTATACAAGGAATCTATGTATATTTTACTTATCTCTTGAATATATTATTTTGGCTTATTATGTACAATTATCTTTTGTGGAAGTGATTCTAGTTATTGTTGGCTGATCTTGGTTGCTCCAACAGTTTGGACATGTGGTTACCACATGTACTATGAAATCTAAGGGAGATGGTGCAAAGATGGAAAATTAAATGACCCTACTATAGAAACTACTAGTACCAAAGTTGTCACAAATGAGATGGTGCTTGAATCCTATTTAAAAGAGAAAGATATATCTCCCCTTTCTAAGGATATCATTGGTAGAGAGAAGATGGGATCTCTTACATTGGGGACACTTGTAAGTGGATGTCATTATATTGCCTACAATACATTATGGTGACCCCCTCTAAACAAAGGTCCATGTAAGTTCTTCTAGGCCAAAAAGACAAGCTTTTCAACATGCCAATTCTAAGATGCAAAAGTTCTCACTTTTCTTCCTCACCCAAGGAAAGTGTTAATATTGGAAATTCATCTTCTCCCTTTGAAGACATGAAAACAAAAAGAAGCCCCATTAAGTCTTTGACTCCTGGTAATAATAAAATAGGCACCCTTGAATCTCCAATTATGGCAAGGGCTAATGTAGAGTTCTCGTCCACTCAAAGTTCTATCTTTCATAACTTATTCCCTTCCCCATAGTAGACCCTTCTAAGCTTAGATCTATCTTAGATGATGTTGATGGGGAGGTTGCTTTTGTTCCTTGCACTTTATATCAAGAGTAGTTTTGTTTGTTGCAAGTATGGGTCTAACCGATGTTGTCATTGATGTCAACATACTCATGTTGCATTGATGAGAAGGATTGGATGAGCAGAGAGGAGCAATGGAGACAGTGAAGTGGAGATCCCGGCTAAGATGTAGATCAAAGGTTGTGGTTAAAAGGGTTTGTAGATATGAGTCTTGAGATGATCTAGTCATGTTTCAAGGTCCACATGAAGATCTGAAGAAGTTATGGCTGCTCAAGTAGAACCGGCTCTGGCAGGTGTTCAGAGGTGATAGAGTGACACAGATAGGTCCGGTGAGATCCAAAAACGCATTATCCCATTCTGCAGATTTGAGGGAGTGTTGAGGACATCCTTCTGAAGTGTCAACTCTATTGGTTCATGGTTTGAAGGTCTGGAAGCACCTATTCCTTTGTGACAGAGATGACAGACTATGTTCTTGAAGCTCCAGATGAAGGAGAGAAGAATTCCAGTAAGCAGATGAAGTACGGATGTTCTTAGTGATTCAGGAAACCTTGTGAAGGACTTTGGATTATGTCCAACATGTGTTAATGGCCTGCATTAGAGTTGGAGTGCACTATTAAAGATTAACCTCTGGATGATGATGTTCTTCCTGAGACTGGCTGACTGGATAAGTTACACTTCTTGTGGATGTTCTGGTAGATGTTTTTCTGACTTAAATGATTATTCATAAGTTGATGTCTTGTATAAATAAGGGGTTGCGAAGTCATTTCAAAGTTGTCCTTGTGGTGATGAGAGTGTTGTAGCGAGGAGGAGAGCGAAAGGCAGAGCAAAAGTATTGGGCTTAAATGGAACTAATTCAAGCATGGTGAAGATGATATTCTCTAGTTCATGTATGTGATATTTATTTCTTTATAGACAGTGTGTCTCTTGTAGGCAGTGAGCCTCTTGTGAGCAGTGTGCTCGGGCAGTGAGCCCTAATTGGCATGTGCCATTTGTTCTTTATATTCTTCTAACAGAGAATACAATCTTGGGTTAATCACCCCATGGTTCTCCCTTTAATCAGGTTTTCCACGTCAAAATCTTGGTGTCTTATGTGTTGATGTGTTTCTACTCTTGATTTGAATGCATTATGGTTCATTATTAATGTACTGCTAATCACTAAGAAGATTTAAGTATTTTATTGGAGAAAGTTTTGCACAACTGATTCACCCCCCCTCTCAGTTGTATGCCCTAAGTCTAACAATTGGTATCAGAGCTAAGTTCCTCTAAAAGAGCTTAACCGCTTGAGGAGATCTAGGATGTCGTCCTACAAGAAGGATGGCCCAAAGTTTGATGGAACAAATTTTAATCTATGGAAAGGTCGCATGAAGTTTCACTTGCAATGCATGGGTATGGCATACTGGACCATGGTTACAACACAATATGTACCTCCACAGGGTGGTCCAAAAGCTCAAAATGAAATCACAGATGCTAAAAACAATCTGCAGACTATAGAAGCTCTTTTAAGTACATTATCTAATTTAGAGCTCTCAAATGTTATTGACCTACCAATTGCTTTTGATATTTGGAAAAAATTGGAACTTTTGCATGAAGGAGACCAGTATGTTAAATGTGCAAGGTTACAGAGTCTGAAAGGGAAATTTGAAAACCTGAAGATGAGAGATGATGAAAATATTACTACTTTTATGCCAAGAGTAAATGAGCTTGTTTGTGGAATTAGAAATGCTGGTGGAGTCTTGGATAAAAATGAGATTGTTGGCAAAATTCTTAGATCCCTTGCTGCTTCTACCAAAATCAAGGTTGTTGTCATTGATGAATTCAGAGCCCATACAACTGTCACAAGAGATCAATTGGCTGGCAAATTAGCTGCATTTGAAATGACCGAGTTTGGAGATGATCCCCCCAAGACTTAATCTATATTCAAAGCTAGTGCCTCTGTAAAAGGTAAACAAAGGTTTGATCCAGGAGAGAACTCATCAAGGAAACTGTCATGGTATGAAAAAGTAAGAAAAGACCTGGAAGAAGAAGAAGTAGAAACTGCTCAACTTGAAGCCCTCATTGCAAATAGATTGCTAAGAGGATCCGGTAAGTATGAAGGAAATTGCCTTTTAAGTGTTTTAACTGCAATAAGATTGGTCATTTTGCCTCAGATGTCCAGAAAGATTTTCAAGGAAAAATCCTAACAGATCAAGGTTCTGAAAGAATTGTTACTATGTTCATGAAGAAGATGATAATGAAGGAGTAACAGATGATGAATCAGAGACAGGAAACAAATCCAAAAGTGAATGGGTGTTTATTTCCATCAAGGAAGAAGAACCAATATCCTCTGTATCTATCAATCATAAAGTTGTAGAAAGAGCTCTGGCTACCCAAGTTGAAGAAAAGGATGATTGGGTCATTGACAGTGGTTGCTCTCACCATATGACAGGTGACAAAAATAAGTTTATAGATTTGGAAAGGTATGAAGGAGGAGTGGTGAAGTTTGGTGATAATTCTGCTAGTAGAATCAGAGGAAGAGGAACTATTTCTTTTGATGGAAGGAAAAAAACTGGTAATGTTCTATATGTTGAAGGCTTGAAGCACAATCTTCTCAGTGTTGGATAGTTGGTGGACAAAGGCTATGATCTCCAGTTCAAGAATGGAAAATGCAAGATCTTTGAAAGCTCAAGAATAGAGATTGCATCTGGTACCCAAACTAAAGGTAATATCTTCCACTTGGTTGGCACTAGTAAAAGTTGCTTATTTGTTCAAGTTGATCAGAGTTGGTTATCGCATAGGAGAATATGTCATGTGAATTTTGATAATATCATCAAGATAAGCAATACTCAGGCTGTAAGAGATCTTCCAAAATTGGTGAAACCTACTAATAGCTTGTGTAAAGAATGTCAGTTGGGTAAGCTAAGCAGAATCACATTTAAGAATAAGGAACTGTCTTCTATCAGATTATTGGACTTAGTTCATACTGACCTTTGTGGCCCAGCAAGAATCAGGAGTATGCAAGGTGATAGATACTTCATGTTACTAATTGATGACTATTCCCGGATGATGTGGGTAACTTTTCTGAAAGAAAAATCAGAAGCTTTTGAGGAATTCAAAATATTCAAGGCTATGGTAGAAAATGAAACCAGATTGGAATTGAAATGTCTGAGGACTAATAGAGGTGGAGAATTCACATCCAGTGAGTTCATAGAGTTCTATGAGAAACATGGAATAAAGAGACAATTGTCTACTCCTAGGACACCATAGCAGAATGGAGTAGTGGAAAGAAAGAATCGGACCATACAGGAAGCATCTAGGACCATGATGATGGAAGCAAATGTTCCTCACATCTATTGGAGAGAAGCTGTCAGCACTACAGTCTATACTCTCAATCGAGTTCAAATCAGAAGCAATACTGGTAAGACTCCTTATGAACTTTGGTTTGGCATCATTCCTACTGTGAGGTATTTCAGAGTTTTTGGTAGCAAATGTTACATTAAAAGAGATGAGGATCTAGGAAAGTTTGATGCTAGAAGTGATGAAGGAATATTCTTAGGTTACTCTACTCAAAGAAAAGCATACCGATGTTATAACAAAAGACTGAGAAAGATGATAGAAAGTACAAATGTGAAGGTTGATGAGGGAATTGAGAAACCCTCAAGGTTTAATGAATATGACGAAGATGATCAGAATGGTGTTCTGACTCAAGAAGCCCAAGCCTCATCTATTAGTCAGATTCAAGCTAATCCGGTAAACCAGGAAGAAGAAATGAGTTTCAATGAGCCTGATCAAGAATTAGAAGTGCAAGAAATTCCTAAAGTTCCTAGGTATGTAAGACCGAACCACTCTGAAGATTAGATCATAGGTGATAAAAGTAAAGGAGTACTAACAAGAAGGAGAATTTCTCAAGATTTAGAAAAGTATTGTTTGATTTCAAAGATTGAACCTAAGATAGTGAATGAAGCTTGCAATGATGAAAACTGGACTAAAGCAATGGAGGAAGAGCTGGTGCAAATAGAGAAAAATCACACTTGGGATCTTGTTCCCAGACCTAGAAACAAGAATGTGATTGGAACCAAATGGGTCTTCTAGAATAAACTAAGTGAAGTTGGTGAAGTAATCAGAAATAAAGCCATATTGGTCTGCAAAGGCTACTCTCAAATAGAAGGAATTGATTTTGAAGAAATTTTTGCTCTGGTGGCAAGAATTGAAGCAGTCAGATTATTTCTTGCCTTTGCTACCTTCAAGGATTTCAAGGTATATCAGATGGATGTCCAGTCTGCCTTTCTAAATGGTGACTTGGAAGAAGAAGTGTATATAGAGCAACCGGATGGATTTCAATTATCTGATCATGGTGATATGGTCTGCAAGTTGAAGAAGGCACTGTATGGATTGAAGCAAGCCCCAAGAGCGTGGTATGAAAGATTGGATAAGCATCTTTTAAAGATTGGTTTCAACAAAGGTACTGCTGACAGTAACTTATATTTCAAAATTGATCATGAAAACATCTTGATTATTGAAGTATTTGTTGATGATATCATCTTTGGAGGAAGAGATAGTATGTGTAAAACTTTTGCAAATCAAATGAAAAGTGAGTTTGAGATGTCTATGCTTGGTGAAATGAATTTTTTCTTGGGTTTGTAAATTACTCAAACAAAGAAAGGAATCTTCATTTCTCAGACCAAATATGTGAAAGAATTGTTGAGCAAATTTGGGATTGAAGATTCAATGCCAATGAATACTCCCATGGCAACCAGATGTAAGTTGAGCAAAGATGATGACTCTCCTAAGGCAGACTAGACAAAGTACAAATCAATGATTGGAGAATTGTTGTATCTCACTCAAACTAGACCAGATATTATGCAAGATGTTGGTCTTGTTGCTAGATTCCAAGCTGATCCTAGAGAATCCCATGTCATGGCAATCAAGAGGCTCTTTAGATATCTAAAAGGGATGGTTGAGTATGGTCTGTGGTATCCTAGAGATCATGATTTCTCTCTTTATGCATATACAGATGCTAATTGGGCAGGAGATATGGATGACCGGAAGAGTACCAGTGGTGGAGCATTCTTTTTGGGGAAGAGATTGGTTTCTTGGCTAAGCAAGAAACAAGAGGTAATATCTCTGTCTAGAACTAAAGTAGAATATATTGTAGTAGTAGGTAGTTGCACTCAAGTTTTGTGGATGAAGCAGATGCTAAGAGGTATCAAATTGTAGTATGAGGAACCTATCACAATCTTCTGTGATAATTCAAGTGCTATAAATATATCTAAGAACCTGGTGTTGCATTCAAAGACTAAACACATATCCATCAAGTTTCACTTTTTGAGAGAGCAAGTGAACAAGAATGAAGTCAGATTGGAGTTTGTGCCCTCCAAGGATCAGATTGTAGACATATTTACTAAACCTCTACCTAAGGACTCTTTTGAGTATCTTAGGGAGAAGTTAGGGGTTATTGCCCCTCCGGTGATGAACTAAGGTGCATCAATCTGGTGGATATCACAGTCATATCTTGTGATCCAGATTGATGGGAGCTGCTACTCAGGGGGAGCAATAGGTATGATTCTAAAGTGTTGGAATTGCAAGTATGAGCCCTTTGCCATTCATGTCAAAAGGGGGAGAGAAGACATGTGAAAAAAAAGTGGTTGATGATCAAAGGGGGAGTAGTAAAGGAAGAGAAGACATGTGAATGGTTGTTACTGATAGAGGGAGTTGTGGTAGTAAGGAGAAGTTCTTATCTTGATGGTTTTTCACATCATATGTTGCCATGAATGACAAAGGGGGAGATTGTTGCAAGTATGGGTCTAACCGGTGTTGTCAGTAATGTCAACATACTCATGTTGCATTGATGAGAAGGATTGGATGAGCAGAGAGGAGCAATGGAGATAGTGAAGTGGAGATCCCAGCTAAGATGCAGATCAGAGGTTGCGGTTCAAAGGGTTTGTAGATATGAGTCTTGAGATGATCCAGTCAAGTTTTTAGAGGTCTACATGAAGATCTGAAGAAGTTATGGCTGCTCAAGTAGAACCGACTTTGGCAAGTGTTCAGAGGTGACAGAGTGACACAGATAGGTCCGGTGAGATCTAGAAATGCATTCTCCCATTCTGCGGATTTGAGGGAGTGTTGAGGATGTCCTTGTGAAGTGTCAACTCTATTGGTTCATGGTTTGAAGGTCTAGAAGTGCCTATTCCTTTGTGACAGATATGACAGACTGTGTTCTTGAAGCTCTAGATGAAGGAGAGAAGAATTCTAGTAAGCAGATGAAGTGTAGATGTTCTTGGTGATTTAGGAAACCTTGTGAAGGACTTTGGATTGTGTCCAACATGTTTTAATGGCCCGCATTAGAGTTGGAGTGCGCTATTAAAGATTAACCTCTGGATGATGATGTTCTTCCTGAGACTGGCCGACTGGATAAGTTACACTTCTTGTGGATGTTCTGGTAGATGTTTGCTGACTTAGATGATTATTCCTAAGTTGATGTCTTGTATAAATAAGGGGTTGCGAAGTCATTTCAAAGTTGTCCTTGTGGTGATGAGAGTGTTGTAGCGACGAGGAGAGTAAAAGGCAGAGCAGAAGTATTGGGCTTAAATGGAACTGATTCAAGCATGGTGAAGATGCTATTCTCCAGTTCATGTATGTGATATTTATTTCTTTATAGACAATGTGTCTCTTGTAGGCAGTGAGCCTCTTGTGAGCAGTGTGCTCGAGCAGTGAGCCCTAATTGGCATGTGCCATTTGTTCTTTCTATTCTTCTAATAGAGAATACAATCTTGGGTTAATCACCCCGTGGTTTTTCCCTTAACTAGGTTTTCCACGTCAAAATCTTGGTGTCTTATGTGTTGATGTGTTTCTGCTTTTGATTTGAATGCATTATGGTTCATTATTAATATACTGCTAATCAGTAAGAAGATTTAAGTATTTTATTGGAGAAAGTTTTACACAACCGATTCACCCCCCCTCTCAGTTGTATGCCCTAAGTCTCACATTGTTCTCCTCCTATCTCTTAGACAATGAAGGGGAAAGGTGGCCAAGATTTTAAGGATCCAAAAGCAACCAGAAAGATAGTTGATGTCAATATTTAAGCTATAAAGGGAAAAATTAACTCTATAGAGACAAGATCAAAGGAAATGGCCAAGGAGGTTTCTAATGGTTGGTGAAAAATTCTATAGATAGTATGTTTCAAAAGTAAAAAAAAATGAAGATTTCATCTTAGAATATTAGAGGGATTAATGGCCCTCATAAATAGAGAATAATGATAATTTGTATAAAATAAAAGCATCCTAATATCCTTTTTCTACAAGAAAAAATGTCTAAGAATTCCTTTATTGAAGTACGTACTCATCTCTAGTTTCATACTAATTTTGTTGTTATAAATCTTGACGGTGCTTTTGGTAGTATTAGTACAATGTCGGATCCCTAGTGACTAGATAAATAGGTAATAAGAAAAGATATAACATCATCTTGGTATCTTATTTAATAATGAAATCAACAAGTATTTATGGATTGTCTCAAGCATATATCCTTTAAATTCCAAACTCTATTGAAAGAACTTCCTAATTTTAGGAATGATTTCAAAGGCCTTAAGTGGATGCTTGTAGAATATTTTAATTCTCCCCTTCTTCCATTAGAAAAAGTTTGAGGAAATGAATTATTTACATATAGTATTATAATTTTCTTCTAAGTTTATGGTTATTGGTAGTTTAATTGATATAGAGCTAAGGGGTTTTCCCTTTACATGGGAAAATAGGAGGATGAGTTGTACAATAATATTTAGGTTAAGCTTGACAAGTTTTTGGTATCCAAAAATAGGTTCTCCTAGCAAACAACTATCTCAAGAAACTCTTCTGAGGATGAGATATAACCACAAACCTCTTCTTTTGAGCTTGAAGAAAGATTGCACAACTAGTAACTATCTTTTTAGATTCCAAATCATGTGGATTTCACACCCAAAGCCTAAAGAAAATATTAAAATTGTGGAACATCAAATCCAAAGGTTCGTCCATTATAGAGTGGCCATGGAATTAAAATTTTTGAAGGAAAACATTCAAAATCTAGAACAATAACTCTTTTGGGAATATATTTTACCAAAAGAATTTAATCATTGTAGAATTATAAGCCCTACAAAAGGAAATACAATATAAAGGCATGGATTATGATACTCATCAACAATAAAAGGAGCTCCTATCTTTGCTACATAACTTGATTAACACAGAGGAGGATTTCTAGAAAAGTAAAAATAAATCTACAACTCTTTGGTTAACTACTAGAGATAGGGATACTAGGTTTTTTCATCAATCCATAATGAAATATAGAATATTTAATAGAATTATTGAACTGAGTAAGGAATATGGCAACATCATCAAGGAAGAAGTGAATATTAAAAACATAAGGCTATTTTATATTTCATATCCCTACTTTCTAAATCCTTAGAGTGGAATGACTCTAATAAAGAAGAACTCTTAGATGTCATTTCTTCTATTCTCTTTAGGGAAGATAATGATAGATTGTGTGAAAAGTTCATGATTGAATAGGTAAGAGGAGCTATTTTTTCATTTGATTCTTTCAAAGTGTAAGGCCCACACAATTTTCCTCCAACATTTTTTAGTTTGTTTGGGATATCATAGGTCCTTACATCATAGAATCTATCTAGGAATTCCTATGCTCTAAGAAAATATTAAGAGAATTGAACAATAATTTTTTGCCCCTTATTCCAAAAGAGGTGGGAGCTATTGTTCTTAATGATTTCCATGTAATTATCTTATGCAATACCATTTACAAAATCTTGTCTAAAATTTTGGTTCTACATATACAACCTCTCCTCTTATAGCTTATTTCTAGTAACCAAAGTAGCTTTGTCGCTAGAAGGAAAATCCTTGATGTGGTCATTATAGTGGATAAAGTTCTATATTCCATAGATAAAAGAAAAAGAAGGTATGATTCTCAAACTATATATAATTAAATCCTATGGCTGAGTCTTGTTGCTATTCCTTCTAAAAGTGTTACCTAAATTGTGATTCCAAGGTATGATTTTTACTTTATTGAAGGATTGTATCATTACTCTAATATTTATTAGTTCTTATCAATGCCTATCCTACCAACTTCTTTGCTAACAAATGTGGCCTTCATCAAGATGACCATCTATCCCATTATCTATTTATCTTCTTGGCTAAAGTTTTTGGTATGAATATTGGAAAGGCTATTTTTATGGGATCTCTCAAGGAATTCATCCCTTCCTCTTTTGTTAGGACTTCTTCATACCACCAATTTATTGACAGCATAATTCTTCTTGGGATGACCTCAATTGTTGAAACTAAGAAATGTAAAGATATCCTCAATAAGTATTCTACCATCTTAGGTCAAAATTTAAAATTTAGATAGCCCAAATGTTGAGCTATACGATTATGTAGCTCCCTTTTGTGTACCTTGGAATGCTGTTTTTTTCAAGAAGAATGAAGGGTACCATGAAAAATTACCTTCTTGAAATATTTATGATGAAGTTAGTAGGTTGGAAAGGCAACCTTTCATGCTAAGAAAGAAAGTTTCAATTGCTTAAATTTTTTTTCAAAGTGTCCCAATATACCTCTTATCTCTCTTCAAGATTCTTTGTGTGTTTAATAAATTTGAACAAATTGAGAAATTTTTTTTAATGGATGGCTATGAAGGATTAACAAAGAATCTGTCTTGTGTCTTGTGAAAAGATTTATCTCCCTAAATCTCAAGGAGGGTTGAGCTTAAGGATAATCAAACATAATAATAAAGCTTTACTTACTGAAATAGGGTGGTAATTAATGAAAGAAAATAATGACTAAGGCCATAAAACTAGTGTATCAAGGGGGTTGTCCTAGGAGAACATGACCATAGAAATCTACAAACTTCCTTTCACATATTTTAAAATGTTGTCATCCTTATGCAAATTCAGATATAAGAGGTTATAATCAAGTAGGTAGAAAACTCTTCGATCTACTAGGTCAGATCTCTACTTCTCAAGGTTGACCATGAGCCACTTGGGATTGACCTATAGGAAATTTTTAGTCTATTTTTATCCCAAGATAGTGAGTATACCAAAGATATTATTTTATCAACATTGATGAATAGATTTTACATAACATCAATATTATTTTTCATTGTTGTTCCTAAAGCTAAGTACCGTATCCCTTTACATTTAATTTATAAAAATATTTCAAAATCATTTCTTAATTCTTATTAATTTAGATTTTTTTTTTGCATAAATTTAATTAACATAAGTTAATCAATATGAAATTCTTTTACTTTTTTTTAATATTGAACAATGCTAATATTACAAAGAAAAGAGCAATTGATAAGGAAAATACTACATTAGAAGAACAATAGTACCCATAAAAATAGTCACAAAACATACGACAAATTTCCTAAAACAAAAATATAAGAGTTTAAGCATGGTAATGTATAGAGACCAAAAATAAATCAAGGATTGTACATCAAAAAATTACCAACATGAGTCAAATAATAAGGCCTCCAATAGCTTGAGATCTTTCCAAAGTTGTCATGAACAATAACCAACCAAGTTGTATACATAACAAAGAAAAATAATCTACCTAGAAATAGAAATTTCACTAAAGATAAATTGGTAAACCCCTTGATTATCTTGAGGGTACAAAAGTAGAACACTAAGAAATAAAAAAAAATAGAAGCAATCATCTCATATAGTGTGAAAATCCTTCAAGCAAGAATGGAATCCAATAGTTTTTCACTTTGGACTTGATAAAGTTGTAGTTTGATAAATTGTAGGTACTAACGAATTCTCAATTTTTTTAATTTCCCTTATAATTGTGAAAAGAAAGAAGTGATTCAAAAAAAGATCTTAGAGTAAAGACTTAGAATTACTGCTTCCTGATGAAAGTTAGATTTAGAAAAAAAACCACCATAGACATCTATTCTTCCAAATATGTAATGAAATAACAAATAACATTATTATTGAGGCCCACTCCCAAAAGATATTCTTTCCAATTTAATTAATGTTCGAAAACAATAGGTAAATCATTAAAGATAGTATTCCTTTGTTTTTTAGCAAAGGGACAGTCCCAAAAAAATGTCTCATACTTTCATTTAAGTGACAAAAAGGGAATCTTGCTAGTTGGTCCATAATGAATTTCAATCTATTTCCAAAAGGGAGTTTACAATGTAAAATTTTCCAACCCATGATTTGAGCATCTACCTCAGCTTTAGATTTCCAAATTTGAGTGCACAATTTAGTCCATAATCTCTTATTGAATCTACATTTCCACTTAAGATTGAACTGAGGATTTAAAAGTAAACTAGGAAGAAATTGAAAGTAATTTATCTTCAAAGGAAAGGTAGTGAAGCGATAAGAAGACAAACAGTGCCAATCTTTGAAAAAATTGCATGAAACTAGGGTACACATTTTCATAGATAACTCTAGAGGAACCAATGATTGAACAAAAAGAAGAAATTGTTCAATTTTTATGCTCAAGCTAAAGCATAGTTTAAGACCTTGCTAAGGAACCCAATCCATTATAGTGAAATCCCAAATATCAGCAAATTGATGAACCCCTTTTTAAACAAGTAGTAGGCTTGTCTAGGAAAACCCAAGGCAAGAGGTTTACCATGAAATTTGATGAGTTTATTCCACTATATGGATGAGGAAGTAAAACTAAACACATACTACATAGAAGGATCTCTCCACTCTAAAAATTGGCATACATGTTACTAGGCCGCCCATATTGATTGCAATGGAGGTTAGGCTTTAAATTAGAAGATAGATGCAAGTAGAATTTTATCTAATCAATTAATACCCTGTCATTTACCTTTAGTAGAAGCTGAATTAATTCTATGATGAACCAATAATTTCCAAGGTTCGTCCCTTCAACTAGTTCTATTTATATATTTAGCAGATAAACAAATTCCTTGAGTTTTCTCATATCAATAATTCATAGATGTAAGGCCTACTCTTGTCTCACTCGTACGTACCAGCTCATCGTATAGTTCTAGATTAAAGGATAGAATGAGTTGATTATTAGATGATGTACTCATATGATGGATATGAACCTAGTTGATTATGCTTCCTCATTAGTCATTATATGTTGCTTCGACTATGACCTCTATTGTTGGATTTGATGTGTGTCTTGAGTGTGCAGGTTGTTCTTATACAGGTATTAACCAATGGGTGGATGTGGAGGAGGAGACATGGAATCACTAAACCCCTAGGCCACCTCACCCTACCCAGTCCTTCGGTCGAATGGTCAACCTGGTGTTCATGCGGTATGTTAGTCTTGTAAACCACCCTTTTTTGATTGCGAATAGAGGACTTATTTGATTGGTTTTCCCTCTTTGCCTTCACTTGGAATCCTTCACGAGTCAGATTCCCATGTCTTGTGTATCCCGTATAGTGTTTGTGTTTATTGCGTATTCATAAGGAATCTCAATTTTTCCTACACCTTGGGGTTGCCTTTGATTTGTTGTAGTGTGCTTGCTATTAACTTGCTTACATTTGAGGCGAGGTTGTTTAAGTTTAACATCTCTCGTGGGTTGATCCCTTGCTTTTAGGGTCATCTGGTGACTTTCTTAATGATTGTGAAGGTCTGTGTGTTTTGTCCTTGTGCCTTTTAATGCGAGGTCAAATAGTGCTTTTACTATTGTAGAGGGGGTAATTGCCTTGTAATGGTTGTTTCTCGAATTTGATTCTTGGGTTTAAAGTTGGTCCGTGAGGTAAACAAGATTATAGACTCGTTTTATCCAAGTATTTAATTTAGTTGGGATTATCGTCGGTCTGCTTTATTTTGTGTAGTTGTATGAAAGAATGAAAATCTTGTCCCATAAAATTAACTCTTAGTCGTGCCTCTTCTTAGAACTCAAATATGCGCTTATGGAATGCTTGCATTATTCCTTGTGCTTTAAAAGTTAATATGATTTAGTGCAAATGCTTTCATAGAGCTTTTGTTTGAGGATGTTATATGTGTCTCTAATTTCTTTAGAAAAGAAAGAGTTAAATTAGAAATTTATAAAATAGTTAAACTTGTTAATCTTGACGTTAGTTCAAAATTGAACATAGATATTCCTTACTTAAAAGTTGTCAATGCGAACCATATCGAGCTCAAATTGTTAGTCAAACTTGCTGGTCAAGTAGTCGTTTATGAAAGTTATTCATTCGGTGGTGCATTCAAAATACTATGGCATGTTGTGGTATGAGTAAATGATATAATCACCTTGGCATATCCTAGCTAGATCATCCTCTTCATCAAGGTAGTTAACTTATCTATCGTTTGGATCAACTTCTAAGAAGTAAAGTATGTGTCTATCCCAATTGGGTAACCATACAACTCTCTTTAAAGTCTCCCAAGAGTGAAGGCTTGGTTAAATCTTTGTCATAAATAATGGCTTAGTCTATAGACAAATTTTATGTGAGGAAATCTTGTGTGAATTCACGATGAGATTAGATTAATCCATGTTCTGATTTTCTCAAGGTTACAGACCAAACTTAGGCTCTTTTGATATAAGGGGAGGATCTTAGTAATATTAGTCGTGGAAAGATCATGCTAGTATTTATCTTCAGGTAGAGTCCCCTTTTCTGGGCCAAACTCTTAAAACTATTATAAACTAAGAGGCAACTTAACTAGGGGGGGAGTCCTTATGGTTCTAGGATGGTAATGGATACGTGGGACCGGGTCAGTCAGGATGACGTTCAGTCGACAGTGGAGGGGGAAATTTTTTTTTTTTGGCTTGTCAGTGTTAAGGGGTTTTAGGGTTAAAAAAACAAAGGAGGTGGGCACCAGCGTACAGGGGGCAGCCGTATCCTTCTTCCTGGGGGAACTACAACGTCAAATCTGAATCAGGGCAGCGAGGCAGGAGTCGCAGAGGCAAGAGAGTACAAGGTGGAGGTCATTTGTTCCCTGGATCAGGGAAGGTAGTCCTCTGGTTATTCTGGTTGTTTAAGTTTCTACTTATCGTTTTGATCGTACTTCTGGTTGTTGAAGTCTTAGGAGAAGTTTACTATGGTTCTATTCCTTTTGAGAGCTGGTGTGGGCTCTCGACCGATGAGAAGTTTACTATGGTTCTATTCCAGTCTGGTTGAGGCTCTCTGGTTTGTAGATCGTATGGCTACCTTGTGTCCCCATCCTGGCACGACAGTAAGGGCGCGAGAAAAAGATGTGGAGCCTGGCTTTTTAAAGTGGCATGGAGAAGAAGAGTAAAAACAACAGCAACAAGGTGTTACAAGCGTAGAAGGGCAGGACACTGGCCCAGAGACTGCCTTTTCTCTACTGCAGACAATGTAGGTCAAGGGAAGAAAGCTGTTGCAGTAGAGAACCTGTTCCAGGCTTCCAAGGCAAAGAAAAAGACTCACTGGACGCTCCCTCCAGATCTCCTCCTCTCCAGTGAAGGTCTCGGCTATGTTCTTGAGCATATTCCTCGAATGGTGCAGATTAAGGGTCGAGGTCATGAGGTAACGGATCTGAGGAACTTGATGGAGACCTATATTCATGGGCACTCTCTCGTGTTGCTTTCGGTCTGATTCCCCTACTTTGGTGACAAAGTTAAGAAGGTTGGTTGCGCTAAACGCGTTAGAACCTGCATCTGAGAGCTGAGAGAAAGGGTAGCCAAAGGGGAGAATCCCAAAACATTGCATGAGCCTCCTACTGAGCCAACTTTTGAAGAGGATGATATGGTAGATGGTAAAGTTGGACTTTAAGAGGAACAGGATAAAGATGTTGCCGAACATGACGTTATTCAGGAGGACTTATTTGATGAACTCTACAGGCAGGCAACGGGAGAGGTAAGTTGATAACTGTAGATTGTAATCGATTGATTTTCTTGAAGTTAGGCTTAAAGGCTTCATAAACTCAATTTACACACACAAAGAAAATAATAATTTAATGATGTGAATAAGGGTTAGGGGCGTAAGATTGAGTGACCTTTCTTTCTGATGAATAAGTGTCTGTGATAACAATTTAGCACGATACAACCTTTTTGTATTACAACACCCCCTCATTTCGTATGATGTCGACTTTTAATATGATTCAGCCTCTCGTTTCGTACGATACAGACCTTTTATAATATCAATTCTCTCTCATTTCGTATGATGTAGTCTTTTTATATATATATTATTGAATCTCTCCTCTGATATGATATAGTCCTGTTAAGTTTTCTTTTGTTTATCCCGCAATTCATATGAAACAGTCTTTTAAATTTCTGATTGTACTTAATGTATGATTAATGTGTAGTATTGAGGATATGAGTGTTAGTGTCACGTCGTGACCATAAGAATATTATTGATTAAAATACATAGGGTATATGAATATTAGGTGTTTACATATTTTGAGTAAATTATGATGTTTTATAGAATTAACGTTAATGGATTGTTTCTTTTGTATGTTTTTTTTATGACAAGACAATGTAGTAATTTAATATTCTTCTCTAGGTATCCCTTTTAGTTTAAATGATAGTTAGCATGCTTTATTTGGATATTATCTCCCTCTTTTGGCTACTCGGATCAAGAAATAATATTTTAATGATAGAAGGGAGGGTTTTGTTGATTTGAAAGTACCGATACTCCTTTGTTGGACTCTTATCCTTGCCTCGCTTGTTAAGTACATGAACATCCTTTTGGTTGATTATGTATTTGGATTGTGCTTTGTGTGTATGCTACTAGGTGGTCGTGCATTGAGTTCCTCTAGTCATGTTGACTTTCTTAATTTCTTTTGTCTCTTTCATGTGTCGGGTGTGTGAGTCTCATGGTTTTCATTTGCGTGGATAAACTTAATGTCGCGCTTGAGACCCCTATTGTGTGAGTCAGCCATGTTAGCAGTGGTTCCATGTTCTCCTCTCTCCATAGCTCGGGGGTTGCGTAGGGCGTAATGGACAACCATTGCGCTTGACGATGGCAATATGGTTGGCAGGTGGGCAGCATCCTCCATTGGTCCCATTCAGCCGATCTTGTGGAGGCTCGACGAGATTCTGGTGTGGTATCATCTCGAGGTACCCTTGTTGATTACTATATCATTGGCACAGTGATTGTACTTATTTTATGTTACATTTTTGCTACTCATTGTGATTTATTCTTGAAGTGTGAATCTTCCATGTTTGGGAAGTAGCCTTCATAGTTACAACTATAAACTATTATCTCTTGATTTTAAAATAGATGATTGTTTTGTAGGGGAATTTAATGTGGTGAATAATCTCTATTATGCTATATTGTTTATCTATATTTTGTAGCCCCAATACTTTCATTAAGGATTCTATGGTTTGTTTTAGACTTGGATCCAAATTATTCATCTAGAAATTCTCTCTACTCTGGTATGTTAGAATGGTTAATATTTATCTCATTTGCTTATGAATGTAATATCATACTTTTTAGTTAAATGAAGGTTTGAATTAATTCATCTTGCATAGTTCTTGATTCGCCACTTAATGTTGTTATCCCCTAGTTTGACACACCTGACAAGGCATCTTGGATGTTTCATCCACGCCTTGTCTTCCTTCCCCGCCTTGTGCGACAAGGATTTAGAGTCAGGGGGGAAATTTTTGGTAGTTCATGTCATGGCCACATGGGTAATGTGGGCATGACATGGGTTTCCTCGTGTCATGGCCACTCGGTAAATGTGGGCATTACAATAGACTACCTTGCATTTTGGCTATATACAATGAGCCCACGATGTTGATTTAAATCTAGTGTTATTGTCCCATTTAGACCAAAATAATTGTCAATTAATTTTGTTCAAGTCTTCATAACCTTTGTTTGAAAGCATCCAGTAAGACAAGTAATCGACATGAGTGGCAATAAAGATTCTATTAGCAAGTTGTATTTTGCTAACCAAAGATAAAAACTTGTTTCCCTAATTAAGCAGTTGTTCTTGAGTGTATTAATGAACCAATTTCACATATATGAGAGGGCAAATCCAAGTCCAAAAGGTATCCCAAGATACCTAGTGATCTCCCTATGTGTGATTTGTCTCCATTCTTTAGGAATCCACTAATGAGTAGGCCTAGATTGTATCATTAGAAAATCAATTTTGTTGTGAGCAAGCTACAATCTAGAGACCACAATACACATTTAAAATGCCCAGTATGTTTTTAAATTATTTTCTAGAATTTTGTAAAAAATATATCTATCATTAGAAAAATGGGAGTTTATAATAGCAACATTTTGAGGGGTTAAAATTCTTGATATAAACTATAGTTGATTAGCCTTTTGTAATAGGTATCTCAAAGCATCAACAATAAGAACATATAGGAA
Organism: Cunninghamia lanceolata; assembly: GCA_027924645.1. NCBI lineage: Eukaryota > Viridiplantae > Streptophyta > Pinopsida > Cupressales > Cupressaceae > Cunninghamia > Cunninghamia lanceolata. Next base: position 10,442,253 of record BSBN01000219.1, on the reverse strand, counting down.
TGGAGATAATGGACAACCTTGTTTGATTGAACATTGTAAGGGGAATGACTCAATTAGAATTATTAACAACAATTTGAGCATTTGCATTGGATCATTGAACAACATTTGAACACGCAAATGAATCTTGGACCCAAACCCCAACCATTGTAGCATTTTAGAATAAAAATCTAACATCTTATGTCATAAGCGTTATCAAAATCAAGTTCGATCACTAAAGATTTTTGTCTCGATTGTTGGGTTGATTCACAAGTTTCCCAAGCCAAGATAAGATTATCCAAAATGTATCTGCCACTAAGGAAATCAACTTGTTCAGCACTAACAATGCCTTGAACCATAGACTTGATCTGGGGAACCAAATCTTTTGCTATGATTTTACAGGAAGTGTGAATTAAGGTAATTGGTCTCCAACAAAAAATAGTGTCTCCCTTTGTCCCATTAGGTAGGAGTTTAATTAAGCCTCTATTAATGGTGGAACCCAAAGAACCTTTTTCAAGAGATTCCATGTATAATAAATAGAAATCTTCTTTGATATGTTGCCATAGAGCTTGATAGAATTCAACTCATAGCCCATCAATACCCAGGCCTTTGTTATAATCCATTGGAAAAGTGCATGTTCTAACTCCTACAAGGAGAAAATCTTGTCCAAGAATTGACTATATCCTATGTCAATTTGATTGGAAATATAATCCATAACTATATCATCCAAAGATACTTCAATATCCTTCCATCGCTGATCTTCATTAAAAAGGTTTTCATTAATTTTTTGAAATATCATACTAATTGTATACACTAGAAAATGAGCATAGGAGAATAAACCAAAAAAATATTATCCTATTCTACTCAAATCCTAATATACCTCCAATAGAGAAATAATGGAATGCATGTAAGAAATGAGACTAAACTATGTAATCACCATGCAAACTTTTCTCAAGTGGATGTGCTATTTGATGTATTGATGAATGTGGATGGATCCCTAAAATAGCAACATAAATTTGAAATTCATGGAGTCTTGAAAATGCTTGGGACGAGGCTCAATTTATAGATTTTTTGGATTTGGATTGGATGGATGAGATTGATTTTAAATATCAATGGATGAGGTTTGTTGAGAGGGTTTCATGCGTGAGCACTTTCCAAGTGGCTTGAGCATTGATTGGTTGAGAAGAGATGTCCTTGGATTGAGAGGAAATCAAGGCTGGGAAAGTGAATTGGATAAAGTGAAGAGATGGGATGGCTATTCTTAAATATCATCCATTTCAATTATCAAAGGTTAATTTTGGCCAATAAAAATAAGATAAATATTTACCACTTATTATTGTCAATGAGGTGTAAATTTCTATTGATTGCTTGGCCATTAAAGTGGATGATGTTTAAGTAGAGGGAGATGGGATTGAAGGAGGACAAAAGGACTTTTGTACAAAGGACTTTGACCATACCATTGTACACATACAAGGACGTGGAGAATTTGACTAGGATTAGTTTAGGATAATGGAATGTGCAAGTAGGGGATTAGGTAATTAATTAGGTTTAGGTCACCTAATAAAAAGTGTAGAAAATAGGGAATTAAATAAATACAAATATTTATTTAACTCATGGGATGGGAAAAGGGGATATTGGATAAATTAAATTTATCTGATGTTTGGAATATAGAGGAAGGTGATAAATGATTAATAAATCATTTAGGCTAAGGATAAGTATCAATGCAAGTATGGATGAATAGTGAATAGTATGCAAATAGTGATTTTGACAGTAAAATATTGTTTAACCATAGTTTGAAGGAGAATTAATCAATTAACTATCTAAACATGTGTTTATTCAATTAATCATGGAGGAAATGTGGTTAAGGGTGTTTAGAGATAGTTAGTGATGGTTTAGAGATGTTTAGGGATGAGACGAAGAGGACAATTTTAGTTGTCTACAATAATATCATATGTATTTGTATGAAGGGTACCAAACTCATCCATAATGGCACAATTTTTTTCCTTTTTATGTTTGTACTTAAAATAATTGAAAAAGTACTTGGAGCCTCTACTTACTTCTTTTATCCAGTAATGTAGCATGTATTTTAGCTCCTTGACCCTTTTAATTATCAATTTTACTCAGTTGAGTCTCTGTGTGAGCAATAGATGCTTGCAGCCTGATGTTACTAGGATCAACATTCAATTGTTTCCTTGCTTGCTCCAACTTTCCTTTGAGAGATTTTTCCCTATGTTTGCATTTCCAAGCCAGTCTCTTTTGCCAGACGAATGCAAAAGGTAGTACATTGCATGGTTGTCTCCCACCACCACTCTATCCATGACTCTCCTTCTTGAGACTTGGGAATAGAATTCAAAATCCCCACTAAGGCAGCCATGCAATCATGATTTTTTAAGTGGGAAATATTGATCTTGTAGGGAAGTGATGAAGTAGTATTGGTTTTTTGAGGAAGAGAAACAATACAAAAAATTGGGAAATGATCTGGAAGTAAAGTAGAGTAATCCACCAAGATGCAAACATCAGAGGAATCATAGACTAACGACATGTTAAGAGAAATAAAGAATCTATCCAATCAACTTAATTTCCTTTCATTCTTAAATAGCTCCACGTAGAGATATTCTGCGAACATCCAACTTTCAAAGAATAGAAATGAAACATTTAAAAATTTTAGAAAAAAACTTCTAACTAATTGAAAAATTGAATGCAATTAACCAAAATTTCCCATTTAAATGACAATTTGAATGTAGAAATATTTTTGTAACTTCTAGAATGACAGATATCTACCAAATGAAGCACCTTATTTTTTAAGTCAAAAATTAGGGTTTTAGTTTTACTTATAATCGGTCAAAACTTGTGATTTGAATACAAAAATCAGCTTTCAGTCTGTGAAACACAGATATCCCGTGTAAGGCAAAGTTGGTGAATTTCATCCCTTCCAGTACGCCATGACTTTGAACGCGTGGTTTTAGCAAAAGCTTTTACTAGTATTGGTGTTAAATTTATGTCTCCCTCCATAAATGGGTCATAGTATTGCATTAGATTCCATCTCAATCTTCATCTACTAACAGATTATTCATTGGAAACGTAAAAATTTTCCTCTGCATTTGATTTAGTATGGAGAGTTTGATGCGCATGAAAATAAGCACACTGCTTGTCGTGCTCTTGTTTCTGTTTATGCTCCATGTCTCCGCTGGACATAACCTCCCAAATCCTCCCAGAAACAATAATCTGCTTACAGCTATGGAGCAGTTAGCTGACTGTGCGAACTGCAAAGGCCGTGGTGACCCAAGACCCTGCTGCCACACCCGAAGAAGGTTGTTTACTCAGAACAGCCTTACTTTTGAGTCTGAGCGTGGGGACAGCCACTGAAACTCATATTCATTTTTCTTTTGTAATCCGTAGTCCTTTCTACAATTCCTTGCCCTTATCATTTCATTTTCAGTCAATCACTTGATTGTAAGAATTGTTGCTTCCCTTCTTCACAAATGTTCAATTGAACTCGTCATTGTTGTAGACCATCAATAGTGAATAAAACTGCAGGCATCTGTTGGCACGGCTTTATTCTTGAAATCACTGTAATTTCATGTTGAAAGGGAAACTGGTTAATCATCTAATTCCCGATTTGTTAAAACTGATTTATGTAAAGGTTTGAAATATATAAGGGGCAACTATTTCAAATGAGAATATTGAAAAAGATAAAATATTGTTGGAAAAAATGATATACCAATAATTGACAGCTTTGAGTATAGATATCAGCAATAGCATCGTGAAAGGTTAAAGTATATAGAAAAATATTTAATGAAATAAAAGTATATAGCTCTATGTTTGAAGGTAAAGAATGATTCTGTCAATGCATTAAATTTTAGATGTCTTTGAAAAGTGTGATTTCTATATGTATCTTGTCATAGAAGGAAAAAATCAAATCGTCATTGCAACAGGTTGAGTTTATAGATCAAAGTCAGATTCATGTTTGTAGAAGCGTCTTACATATGTAGAAATGATCTAGCAGTACATGTTTTTACTTCTCGATTCCTGTTTATTTCCTTTGCCATAGAGAGCAATGATATTTAAAAATACTTTTGAAGAACTTATTCTCCTAGATCAACCTCTAGAAAATTTAGGTAGAAAACCCAATACATCAAACTTGAGACATGCAAATACTGTGTGGAATGAATATGCAAGTCTAGATTAGTTTTAATATACCAATAGAAGGCTTTCTAACATTTTTTCCTCCTTGAATGCCAATGATATATAAATAATTATTAGATGATAAAAAATGAGTGCAATTGAATGCTTTTAAATAAGTACACAACAATAAATCATACTAATGAGTGTTTAGTCCTCTCAAGGAAGGAAAAGCATAAGCGCGACAATTGACCAAAAATTGAATTTGAACTTTAAAAATTTAAAGATCAGATTTGCATAGGGATAGGTGCATGCATAAGCATAATAAATACATAATTCTAATGATTATACAAGAATATGTGCCTATCTCATGGAGGGGCGTGGCATTTGGAGGTAGGCAGAGACATAAATTTTTGGAGAAAATATCTGCCTGGAGGTTGGCGACTACAGAGGGAGTCAACGTCTGAGGAATGGAAATGAGGTGTAGTGCACAGTTCAAAGCATGTTCTTTCCTGAGGATAGCTGCCGCTGTCATCTATATATACATTCATTCAACTCCATCAATAGGTACGACGCTCTGCCATTAGTGAATGGTGAGGTGTTGTGTACTGTGAAATAGCGAAGTTTCTTCTTTTCATTTCTACGATGGAAAGCTGTGAAGGACGGTGTAAGAATTCCATCGCTGACAGCATTGAGAATGGAGGAAACAATAGGTCCATAGCCGAGAACAGTGCCAATGAAGGATGGAGTAAGAGTTCCATGGCCGACAGACTTGAGAAGAACTCTTACACCATTCTCTTAAGCTCGGGACCTTGTAGATATCTTCCCGCTGAACAGAACAAATTTGGAGGAGGTAGGGGCATGGTTGGGGAATTGGGGATTTGACTTCTGCCATTGCGTTGGCTTTTCTGTGCCTTGTATGTACTTCCTCATCTCGCATATATGTATACCAGAGCATTTTCAACTATAATCCACTTCCCATTATGCCTTAAATGGATATCCATACCCTGTTTCATCACAACCATTTTGGCATGGGTAGTGAGGATACTGGCTAAGGTTATGTAGTCTGTCTTTATAGCCGCCAATTGCAATTACTTAAAAGTTTCTAACACCTTTTTAACAAATCCGTTTTGTGCATAACCTGCAATCCCTGCAATCCATGAGAAACATCTCCTTGAGGCCTTTCTGACGTACAGTGCGCATGCCTTCTCCGTGCTTCTTTATTTGCACAGGCAGCGAGGATGTGGGTAAAACCCATCAAGAAAGCTTGTACAGATAGAACATGCTGTTATGGCTATGGATCTGGTCAAACATCGCTAGGATTTAAAGGTATTTTTCCATGTTTAATGAATATTTAAGTTTATAATTGATTTTTACTAAAGCTTTAATCAGTTTAAGTCATTTCCAGGAACTTTTGTTGTTATTTTCTTTTCTTGTTGGAAATGTTAATTGTTGAGGCTGAGGGTTTACACAAAATGTGAAATTCATGGTAGTATAAATAGTAGAAATAACATTATTTAGATTTCCTTTCTCTTGCAATTAATGCTCATGTGTAAATACATAAAGCAATTTGGTTTGAAGTCGTAGACTAAGGCTTAAACCCTAGAAAGCCTCGTAACCTCACAAGATTCTTATCTGGTGTTAGCCCCTGAATACCCACGTATCATTCTATTTTAAGGGTTTCATTTCTGCGTGTAAATCTTCAACCAGGTTATCAAGTATCAGGTGGGAGAGAAGTAAATACAATCCTGTCAAACCCCACTAGTTGTTGTATGTAGTTCAAATCTTCACTATACAATCCTAGAAGTAGGTTTTGTGCTTGAGAGCATGATTGTCTAAATGTGTTGACATGTTCAATCCATATCATTTTGATTGGGGGTAAAGACATATACCTTTGTTTTATTGTGAATGAAGATTACCAATGAAGAGAGTAACCTTGAATTCCTGCACATAGCACAAATTGTAGACTTTCCATGTTCCTTAGCTGTAGAGAAAACCATATATAATCTTGGTAAAGTCCTTTTGTATGTTACGAATGAATACATTATTTTCATAAATCATTTATTTAATATGTGGTTAATTGTATTCATATTTGTTGAATTTATGAGTAGCCCTCAGTTGTTTTGGGAATAAACGATATTAGCAAATGGTGATAATGTCTTTGTAACCTATGAGAAGTATAATACTAATTTTATACTTTAAATATAGATTTTCATGTTAGGCATAATTAGCCACACAACTTATCAAGTAGCCCAACCTCCAAGAGTAGGGGATTGTGATTGGTTATTGGATTGTCTTTAATTTGGTTTTGTATACTTCATTTGGTTAAATGAGATGAGCTTAGGTCTAGGATAATGAGTCCTCATGTATGGCCTTTAGCGCTTGTAAAGGCTAAGGATACACACGAGAAGGCCTATCTACCTGCGAGGCGTCAAGTTATCCATCTGTGGGGCGTTGATTTGGGCATGGTTGAGTCTCCTCGTCGGTATGAATAGTTTTCTTGATTCTGTGTGGTGCCATCCCTTCATACATGCAAGATGACACCCCATCCGATCTGCACCCTAGTGTCTTGTACCTTAGTAGTCGTGAGTAGTACCCGACATGCTATTGGATGCGCATCTCTTTGTTGTGACATTGGTTGTATGTAGTGTGTGTTGTGTCTGCTCCGTGATTGATGTGAGTGTTAGCCATTGTATTCCTTGCCTTTATTCTTTTGTTTGGGCTTTTTGACAATCTCCGAGCATGGTGGGGTGGTCTCTTTTGAGTCCACATGGTTGGGAGGCATTGCCCCTGCCATTGGGGACTAGTGAACATGTTATTGGAGCACCATATTGGAGATGCCCTCTCTCTACTACTTTATCAGTTGTACTTATTCAATCATAATATCATATTCAGGACTATGCCATTGAACTGTATATTCTTTTATGTAATTGTACTCTCTTAAGAGAGAAGATGTAATCATGCAAGTTAATGAGAAGACATGAGATGTTCCTATTTGATTGACGGATTCCAATGTGGGTATCAGATCCGCTTGTACTATGATGCTTTTGGATTCATGATTATAATCTAGAATGTGTTATAAGAACTTTTGGTTGGTGTTTAAAATGAACGTAGTTTATTAATGTTTCTTTGGAGAGTGATTTAGTCCTCTCCTATGGGTTGTGCATTCGGCCATATTATTGATGTGTTTTTCTGCACATAGAAACTTAGAATAAAATACCAAGTATTATATCCTCTCTTGAATAAAGTCTCTCAAAGGCTAAACTATGTGATCCAGTGAGACAACTCCAAGGTTCATGATATGTCAGGTCTTGACTTGCAATGGATAGACTCAGTAGTTGATGTGACTTTGCTGAAACTCACAAAGGGACTTATGTTGAATTTACTCCTTATTCCAATCAAATATGTTATTCTCCTTTTTGTGAAGTGGAACTTACTCTAATTGACTATGAAAAGAAAATGCAAAAGGACAAGGGTTTAGAAGGCTAATCTAAGGACAATGAGATAATGAAATATGCCAAGATAGACAAACTCCTCATGAAACCAAACTCAGCTTTGACATGAGAATCAACAACTACATGAAGTCGGTGCAATCTTCAAAGGAAACTCAAGGATTTTCATATTGTAAACTTTCATCCAAACACCCACTTCTGGCGCAACTTGAATGAGCATCCACAACTAAATTAAAACAAATATGGTTCAGGCTAACTTTACAAAATGACTTATCAGCAACAAATCATAAAACGTATGAACCATTAAGGAATTCATCAAATATCTCCACATAAAAACATTACATCAATGCACTTCTAATCTATTTCTAAGCTACTTGAAAACATCTCTCCATCATATTCGAGAATTAGAAACCATGCTAACATTCTATCACCACACAAATCACCATGAGAACCAACAATGAGCTTGTATTGATTTTGGAAATGCATTTTTACAACAATTTCATGTCTCTTCAATGACTTCGAAAAGTCTCCTCTAATCTACCTCTACTCTAACAACATCTACTCCTACTGCTTGATTCCTGCTCTCTTTGATAATCTTCCTCTTACAAATGAGAGAAACGAACCCTTTTATAGGCCCCAAAATTACATGAATGGCTAGGATTGATTCGAAAATCAATGGCCAAGATTGAGACAACAAGGCAGTTAGTTACAAAAATTATTATTTTTAGAACATTGAATGCAGACTTATGATGTGGTAGATTGTGATTGGATCACTGTTGTGCACATGCCACCACAACATTGAGCAAACCAATTTGATTTTCTTTGTGTTCATATTGCTTAGAATGTTTTCCCAGATTTTGTCATCTTTAGTAGTCTTCGAGTCTTTGAATTTTCACCTTTGGAAATTAGCTACTTTGAAATTGAAACTTGGGAAAATTTGTCGAATTTCTTGTTGTTGATCATGTAATTGCACCTTTGAATGTAATTCATGGATTGCTTGATGAACCTACTCATTTCTCTCATTCTCTCACAAATGATGATCTTGATGTAGGCATTCCTCCATGTGGTGATGATGTCTTCTCCCTCGAATGTTCTTGAACAAGACTCCTCCATGCATTGAACTTCTCCTGAGATTAGTGTCACCGAGGTTTAGCCACTTCGATGTGATCTTTGTTTCTGGCCATGTTCCTTTCATGTGGCTCCTCTTCAGCACCTGTCTGTCTTTCACACTCATTGCTCACCTACATGAATATCAAGAATTAACATATTGAATAGAATAATCCATAAAAGGCAAGCACATAAGACAAATATCACTGCACCATGTATGCAGGATTAAACATATAATCAGATTACCCAACCTCGATATAAGATAAGCAAACTGTGTTAGTTCCATAAGAATAAAAAAAAATTCTTGGCTTTTGAACAATTCCTATTGATGAAACTTGAACTCACCCTCCCATGTATTGCAATGATCCACAACATCTAGAAATGTATAAAAAACAAACCTCAGTAGACAATTCGAATGATTTCTTCCTCAGACTGGTAGACTCACCCAGTACTTATAACATTTAACTTGTGTTTGGTTGATTAGCTAACAATCTATTAAAGCCTATCCAGGATGGATGATAGCGTCAAAAAGCTAAAGTTGCAAGATCCATAGATTCATCGCGCCATAATGCATGATGCCAAAAGGTAGTGTTGGAAACATGCCCATGGCAACCTTTGAGGTTCTCTATTCATGATATTAAATCTAGAAGATGTGAGTGCTCCCAAATTCTCTTAAATGCATACAACATCTAGTGAATCTTCATGTTTTTAAGTAGTGCGAATGCCCACCAACTATCCATAGTCACCTACTCAAACGTTACACCTTTTACTACTCAAGGTTATTTTTAGAGGAATAAACTATCTTTGGATCTAGTGTAAAGATTAAATGGATATGCAAGTTTGCTATGGATTACTTTTTCTATTTTTAAAATTTGCCTGCACACAACAATCATCGGGTATGCGCCTATATTTAGAGTGGGCAGACTTAAAATTTCCATTTTGTAACACCTTCAAATATGGAATAACATATGTGCAATTTGATATGTAATGTGGATTCTAATATGCCTCTATACACATCAAAAATCTTTGCCAAGTAGGTTTCAAAGAATCCATGCTTTATTGCATTAAATCTACATTTGAAGTAGCCTCCAAACTTTTATTCCCCTTAGTGGACCCCACAACGATGCCATGAAATGAGACTGAAAAAGTTTTACAAGGAATACAAAAATGTCTGCCTAAGCAAACATTTAGGATCAATGTGGATGCCAATGGAAACACTGCAGCGGATTAACAAAAGTCCACCTGAGCAAACTATTAACACAAGATTTGAAGCGGTCCCTTGAATGCTTGGTGAACTAATGCAGGTGGATATTTGGATGTTTCATGTATTTTGGAACTTTGTAATTCAATCTCAAACCAATGCCTGAACAGATATTTGTGCGATACTTATCTCATGCCAATCACCGCTAGTGATGCATTATGGCGGAGTTTTGATTGCCTCGTGCATCGTTTGAAACTCCTTGTATATTGCTTGATGACCAATGATATCTGCTTAGGCAGGCTTCCAATGCGGCTCTGCGTAAATTAATGTCACAAGCGATTGCATCTTATTCTAATTTCTCTACTCCGGTAAGCCCACGGGTTTAGATGGGCCTTTTCTATATGTTGCATAAACTTGGCCTTGCCTTTTCAAACCCATCATCAACTCAGAGTTCACCATCTTTGCAAATTAATCATCAACAGATTTTCTTCCTCTCATGCGCACTAAGTTGAACACTGCACTTCCTACCAACACCATTGCTCATACAGAGAAAACCAAACGGGACCAAAGTAAAAAAGAAACATTCAAGCCAAAACCAAAGGGGGGTCCCCATCTATGACAAGGTGATGTTGCGAATAGGTCACAACATCTAGCACCAATTCGAACAAATGTTCCTGAACATTTCAAAAATAAAGACCCAATCCAAACCCAGAAACGTCAAACAATACCTTTAAAGTCATCAACCCATTAGGAAAAACACTCAAAAGGGAAGAAGAATCCTAGATTAGATCGAGACACTCCATAATTAAGCATTTTCAGAACAATGATTAATATAAAATCTCAAGTGTTCCAAAGATATACAAGAATCACAACTTCAAAATTCTTGTGTACGCGCACATATTAGGCCAAATAGACATGAATACTTGATCAAAGAGTCAAAATCAAAAGCTTAGCACAACCATTCATATCCTGAAGATTCAAGTGTGTGCATCATGAGTTCATTCCTATCCATCAGCAACTAAGATCACCTCAGTTCCTCCAAATTAAGCTACGTGATTAGTACACACCTCATGAACTACCTAGACATGGCCCCACTACCAGTGAGTGTCTATAGCTCCGATGGGTTTGTCTCGTAATTCCACTCAAGCAAAGCCCTACTGTCAGTCAGGCGTCCATAGCCCCAGTAAAGATTACTTGATTGTCCATCTAACTGAGTTATAGTGTGTGATTTGTGATTTTTTTTTCATTTCTCTTTTTTTTCTTTCGATTCTCAATAAGCTTATATTTGGCAGAGTACAATGCAGTACTGCTACCCTTGCAACACATGCTTTTGACAGCATGAGTTACATTGATAACTTAGGTAGTTGGGTGTGGACTTTCGATGGCGGCAAAGGTGGACCTTTAGATTTTTCACTTAATGCGAGATCACAAAGATTCACTTAGGTATCTCCAAATTTTTAAGCATGAAAAGATATAAGATCTCAAAACAATGCAAGTCATTCTAAATAGTCAATTTATCTTCCAAGAACAAGCAACATTCTATTCAAACACTAACAATGGAGTCCACAATGAATCCATCCATCTGACACATGTTTCTCATAGGAAAACTAAGAGGTTAATACATAGATTAAGATTTCGCATTTTAAAAATGATAATTACAAAATGTCAGTGTCAGGACACAATATAGGATTCCTTTCTGAGTCAAGTACAAAGCTTAGCTAGTTGATAAAGCTAAAGAAAATCATCCTCAGATTCCAAAGAATTTCAAGAACATTTATCAAAGAAATGAACTAGACATTTGATAAGAATCAGGCTAAATGTGCTTAAAGGATAACATCACTTATTTCACCAATGGGAAACCCACGAAAGCAAACCTAAACTAAAGAAACAACATAAACTACGGAAAGGAAACAAAGAAAAAGACTAACTAAACACATCAGACTACTCTAAAGCAACAGAAAAGAAAACCTACTCTAAGCAACTATGTACAAAGAGCAAACAAGAGCCAAAACATCGAAATATATACAAGACCTTGAATGATTTCTCAAAATGAAAAGTAGTAATAAGGCACATGTGATGGTTCGGATTTTAGCAAATTTGTCCTTAAATTCAGAGAAAAATTCTCTCACAACACAATCATCGAATTCACAAAAAAATTTGCACAAAATTATAAGTTGTGGTAATTCATTAGGACCATGATTTATCCAAATGTAGGTTGTCTTTCCTAAATTTTCATAGTCAAAATCATATTCTTCAAATTCATAATTTGGAAATTCATGATCTTCAAATTCATAATCTTCATCACTAGGAGCAGGGAAAGATACAACCTGGTGGTCTTCACCCTCAAGTAGCAATTCTCATTCACCGCTTATCAATGCATCGGGAGGTTGAAGTTGGTGATAAATCATCCCACTCACATCCGCAACATGCAAATCAACATTATAATCAGTAGTGGGCATATCAAAATGAAAAGGTGAAAAGAATGGAAATTTAGAAGCATGGAACATTTCACCTGTTAATTCATTGTAGACTTTCAGCAACGGATCCAACATCAATTTGAATTGCTTTGTATATTTGGCCTCCATTTTTTCAACTTTTTCATTTTGGCATAGCTTTGACTGTATTTCATCTATGAGAGCATCAAGCATCCCTTAAAATTGCACTTGATTGTCAGGCTTGTGGATGATGGTTTGCAACACATCTTCTTGATCACTTCCCTCTTCAAGGATTCTTAATACTCCTTGCAATTCCTTCTCAATGATCTTTTCTAGCAACATGGATGAATATGTAGCAAGGAATTCTCCTTCTTGCAATGAACTCAATTCACTTTCTTCTTTAATGGAGGAATCAATATCTTGTTCAGCATTTATCTTTATGCAAACATCTTCTATTCCTTTTTCAACTTTTTCAACAGGAGGTTTGTTCTTACTTGGAAGAAGGTATGCAAACGGACCTTCCACTTGATTATCAAGTTCACTTGTGCTATCTTCATTAGTAAATAACATGGGACCATCTTCTCCTTTGGGTGGTGAATTACTTTCTTGAAGACATTTTCTCCACAAGTCATCTAATCTCAATTGCACTTTGGATTCTTCTTCCAACCTTAATTCTTCCTTCACTTGATGAATAGCTTCCTAACAAGATGAACACATGAGTTCTAAATGAGTGGTGTTGTGAATCCTGTACCAACCACCTAGAATCAACATTTCTTCTACAGGTAGGTCCTTCTCAATACTTAGTCTCTTCTTGATCATTTCCTTAAAACTTATGAAGAACTCTCTTTCATCAAATAAGGTGTCGAGAACCACCTTTGTAGAAACAATTGGGTCATGTACCTGTGAGAAAGAAGTTTTTCCATGCACTACTAATTCCATCCTTGGTAAGAACGTTAGACAATATAGCTCCTCGTGTCCATTGGTGTCATGAATTCTACATCCCTTCGTTGATGTGAAGTCACCCTAACTCTTGGGATAGAGTTGTGCATTCAAAGTCCACCAAAGCTGAATAATATCATCTTGAGGATGATCATATTGCTGCCCACAACCATTCAACTGCTTCACGTATACTAAGAAATTCATCCTTGTTTTCGGTCTTTTATTACTTTTTTGATTCTTTGAAGTTTTATACTTTTGTTGTATTTTTTGGCATAAGAGAGATCTTGAAAATCTCAAATTTGGCTTTGAAAGCTCACTTTTGTTCCAATTCTACAATTCAAAGTTTGTTCGCATGCTCAGAGTGAAAGAAGCAATGCAAGTCCTTGTTCATGCCCTTTTATCCTGAGTTGAGATGTATGAAATTCTTCGTTCTGGCCTCGTCCTTGCTAAACTTTGTCGAGTGGTATGAAGAGAGGCATGCATAGAAGTGATGAATGATAGAGCAATGAATGATAAAACATCATAATGTCTTTAGTATGCTTGGAACAAATGGAGAAGTTCCTTGTTTTGGCCCTCCTTCTAGTGCCAATTCTATTGATGTGTTTTTATGCACATGTAAACTCAGAATAAAATACCAAGTATTCTATCCTCTCTTGAATAAAGTCTCTCAAAGGCTAAACTATGTGATCCAGTGAGACAACTCCAACATTCATGATATGTCAGGTCTTGACTTGCAATGGATAGACTCAATAGTTGATGTGACTTTGCTGAAACTCACAAAGGGACTTATGATGAATTTACTCCTTATTCCAATCAAATATGTTATTCTCCTTTTTGTGACATGGAACTTACTCTAATCGACTATGAAAAGAAAATGCAAAAGGACAAGCATTTAGAAGGCTAATCTAAGGACAATGAGATAATGAAATATGCCAAGATAGACAAACTCCCCGTGAAACCAAACTCAGCTTCGCCATGAGAATCAACAACTACACGAAGTCGGTGCAATCTTCCAAGGAAACTCAAGGATTTTCATGTTGTAAAATTTCATCCAAACATCCACTTTTGGCATAGCTTCAACAAGCATCCACAACTGAACTAAAACAAATGTGGTTCAAGCTAACTTTGTAAAATGACTTATCAGCGACAAATCATAAAAAGTATGAACCATTAAGGAATTCATCAAATATCTCCACATAAAAACATTACATCAATGCACATCTAATCTATTTCTAAGCTACTTGGAAACATCTCTCCATCATATTCGAGAATTAGAAACCATGCTAACCTTCCATCACCACACAAATCACCATGAGAACCAATAATGAGCTTGTATTGATTTTGGAAATGCATTTTTACAACAATTTCATATGTCTCTTCAATAACTTTGAAAAGTCTCCTATAATCTACCTCTACTCTAACATCATCTACTCCTACTGCTTGATTCCTACTCTCTCTAATAATCTTCCTCTTACAAATGAGAGAAATGAACCCTTTTATAGGCCCCAAAATTACATGAATGGCTAGGATTGATTCAAGAATCAATGGCCAAGATTGAGACAACAAGGTGGTTAGTTACAAAAATTACTATTTTTAGAACATTGAATGCGGACTGATGATGTGGCAGATTGTGATTGGATCACTATTGTGCACATGCCACCTCAACATTGAGTAAACCAATTTGATTTTCTTTGTGTTCACATTTCTCAGAATGTTTTCCTAGATTTTTTCATGTTTAGTAGACTGTTAGTCTTCAAATTTTCACCTTTGGAACTTAACTTCTTCGAAATTGAAACTTGGGAAAATTTGTCGAATTTCTTGTTGTCAATCATGTAATTGTACCTTTGAATGTAATTCATGGATTGCTTGATGAACTTGCTCATTTATCTCATTCTCTCACAAATGATGATCTTGATGTAGGCATTCCTCCATGTGGCGATGATGTCTTCTCCCTCGACTGTTCTTGAACAAGACTCCTCCATGTATTGAACTTCTCCCGAGATTAGTGTCACTAAGGTTTTGCCACTTCGATGTGATCTTTATTTCTAGCCATGTTCCTTTCATGTCGCTCCTCATCAACACCTGTCTATCTTTCGCACTCATTGCTCACCTGTACGAATATTGAGAATTAACATATTGAATAGAGTAATTCATAAAAGGTAAGCACATAAGACAAATCTCACTGCACCATGTATGTGGGATTAAACATATAATTAGATTACCCAACCTCAATATAAGATAAGCAAATAGTGTTAGTTCTGTAAGAATAAAAAAAATTGTTTGGCTTTTGAACAATTCCTATCGATGAAACTCGAACTCACCCTCCCATGTATTGCAATGATGCACAACATCCAGAAATGTATAAAAAAACAAACCACAGTAGACAATTCAAATGATTTATTCCTCAGACTGGTAGACTCACCTAGTACTTATAACCTTTAACCTGTGTCTGGTCAATTAGCCAACAATCCCTTAAAACCTATCCAGGATGGATGATAGTGATAAAAGGTTAAAGCTACAAGCTCCATAGATTCATCGTACCATAATACATGATGCCAAAAGGCAATGTTGGAAATGTACCCAAGGCAATCTTTGAGGTGCTCTATTCACAATATTAAATCTAGAAGACGAGAGAGCTTCCAAATTCTCTTAAATGCATACAACATCTAGCAAATCTTCACATTTTTAAGTAGTGCAAATGCCCACCAACTATCCACGATCACCTACCCAAACGTTACACCTTTTACTACTCAAGGTTATTTTTAGAGGAATAAACTATCTTTGGATCTGGCGTAAAGATTAAATGGATATGCAAGTTTGCTACAGATTACTTTTCCCATTTTTAAAATTTACCTACACACAGGAATCATCAGGCATGCGCCTATATTTACAGTGGGTAGACTTAAAATTTCCATTTTGTAACACCTTCGAATATGGAATAACATCTGTGCGGTTTGATATGTAATGTGGATTCTAATATGCCTCTATACATATCAAAAATCTTTGCCAAGCAGGTTTTAAAGAATCCATGCTTTATTGCATTAAATCCACATTTGAAATAGCATCTGAACTTTTATTCCCCTTAGCAGACCCCATGACGATGCCATGAAATGAGACTGAAAAAGTTTTACAAGGAATACAAAAATGTCTGCCTAAGCGAACATTTAGGACCAATGTGGACACCAATGGAAACATTGCAGTGGATTAACAAAAGTCCACCTGAGCGAACTATTAACACAAGATTTGAAGCGGTCCCTTGAATGCTTGGTGAACTAATGCAGGCATATATTTGGATGTTTCATGTATTTTGGAACTTTGCAATTCAATCTCAAAGCAATGCCCAAACAAATATTTCTACGATACTTATCTCATGCCAATCACTGCTAGTGATGTGTTATGGCAGAGTTTTGATTGCCTCATGCATCATTTGAAACTCCTTGTATATTGCCTGATGACCAATGATATCCGCTTAGGCAGGCTTCCAATGTGTCTCTGCATAAATTAATGTCACAAGTGATTATGTATTATTCTAATTTCTTCACTCCGGTAAGCCCATGGGTTTAGACGGGCCTTTCCTATATGGTGCATAAACTTGGCCCTTCATTTTCAAACCCATCATCAACTCGGAGTACACCATCTTTGCAAATTAATCATTAACAGATTTTCTTCCTCTCATGTGCACTAAGTTGAACATTGCACTTCTTGCCAACATCATTACTCATACAGAGAAAACCGAACGAGACCAAAGAAAAAAAGAAACATTCAAGCTAAAACCAAAGTGGGGTCCCCATCTATGGTAGGGTGATGTTGTGAATAGGTCACAACACATACTTGGCCATTAATGTTGTCGATCTATCGAATCGGTACCCATATCTGTGTATGTTATCACTTGTTATTGAAAAAAAAATTATCTTGTCCTCATTTGGCCCTTACCCTTCAGAGTTCGCAGGGCAAGATGTTACATCTAGTATCAGAGCCCATGTTCGCACACTAGGAGCTCTGGCGTGCTTGGGTCTTCTATGTTTTGTTGTGTTTGGCATGTGTGGGTGTGAGCTTGTTATATTGTTTTTATAGTCTTGATTGCTTTCATGCCTTAGTATGGCATTAGTGGGTTAAGTTACAACCCCATTGTTAGAAATCGTGGAGGAAATAGCCTCCTTGGCCTTACCTTACTTAGTAGGACTAGAGTGCTAACCTTGGTTGAGAGTATCCCATGGTTAAGAGTGATCACTCTCCCATGTTATAAGACGAGGGTAGGAGGATTCTGCCTTGTGTGTTGTGGCTTGAAGGTAACTTGGGTTGCCTAATTACCCTTGCTTGGATATGCTCTTCTCGTGTCTTCCTTTATGTTGCTAGTAAATGAAATGACCCTAATTGGTTATGAATTGCTCTTGTAATTCCCTCTTGTATTATAGATGTAAAGGATGACAGGATGTAGCTATTTTCGGATGTGGACAAATTAGTTTGACTGCTCCATGCTCTTTTGTAAGTGTTGGATGATTTCTAATTTTTCTTATCACCTCTTAATGTGCTTGAGTTGCTACCATTTATCATCCTTGATAACATATTGAAGTCATTGGAATACTAATGGTGCTTTAAACTTTCCCTTAGTAGAATTTGCATGTTTGTATAATGAACATTAGATGGTATGTAATGTCTTGATTTGAGATAAAATCTTTCTCTCCTCTTCTTAATTGTCAATAGCTGATAAGATGTTAGATTGATGGCTTATGGATTTAATTAGCATGTGAAATATGCAATAAGTAAAAGAAATAGTGAAGAATAACTTATGTTTGTTATGGTTATGCAATTGAAAGTGGTTACATATTTATTAGTGCCTCCTTACTTAATGAGTTTACATGAGAATGGTAATTGCTTGTGGATATATCTTGTTGATGAAATTTGATCTTCTCAATTGCATTGTGGATTTCAATGAGACTTTATGGCTGAATGCTTGTATTTTAATGCAACTACAAATAATTAATGTAGGGTAATAGGAATGTTGCATATCTTACTTGATGAGCAATTGCATGCCTTGACATAGACATGGTTACTTATGCTTATATGTATGGATTGAATGTAGAGAAATGATTAGAGTTCCTCAAACAAAACTCATTCCATTATGTTATTAGCATCTGATTATCTTGTGAATGAATGATATTCTTGTGCCTTGTGACATGATGTCACATTATGTGTCATTATGAGATGTATATCATTATGTGATTAAAGAAGTGACTGTAATAATGATTGTGAAAAATGTTACTTATGTTTATGCATTGATGTAAAAGTGATAGTGATGATGCTATACATGTTCATACACTATTGTGTTATGTTGATAGAATTGCAAAGTGAATTTATGATGTTGTAGGTAATGAGTTGCCCTTGTGAAGATAGGACAATTGGTATGGCTTTTTGGGAGTACCTATTGTTTGGTAAAGTTTTGTATCTTGCATTATGTTGCATAGTCATAGGTGAACTATGGTATTGCCTAGGTAAGATAAAATGTGGTTGTACTCCCTGTGATGAGGACATCCAATAATGTATTCCTATTGAGTGTTGTGATTAACCGGTGCTTGAGATGTGTGCCCATGGGATGGTGATAATGTGTATCCCTCTATGGAGGATATGTATGGATTATTTGTATGGGGGAAAACCATACCATCTATGTGCTTTCCATTTTCACCCTATTTATCACCAACCTGAGGGTTGTTGATAGGTCAATATGTGAAGGGTAGTAGCAAAAACAAAGTTCCTTGGGAGGGAATTGCACGGCGTACGTATAATGGCAGCACAAAATGACAACGATCATTTCAACCTCCCAAGAAAGTACTCACTACTTCCTGTTATTAATGGACCAGATACTTGGTTCATATAGTGTTAGCCTAATCTGCATAGTTCTTCAAGATGATATTAGTTGTGTTATGAACACATGTGATAGCTATGATCTTACCCTGATGTGATTGTTTTAGATATGATGCCACCCCCCCACTGGTGTTCCAACACAGTGCTGGTGAGGATGTTGTGTTGCTGATGATAGCGAGCTGAGATTGAGGACACGATGCCACATACCTAGATATGTGATGGCGTAGTATATATGTTGTGTTCCTACTTGTGCAGAGAGGAGTGGTTGCTTGCACAGAGTAGAGGGTTCGTTCAAGAGGGCCTCAATTTTGATCAGTTGGCATGCGAGTGGAACCTAGCCATGTGCACCTTTGGCTCAATGTGTTACCGCACATGCTTTCTCTATGGGTACACACTATGCGAGATGTTCTTATGAGTAGGACATTGCCATGTGGTACTTCACCATTGCATGTTTTCTCTGCTTGGCATATACCATACGTGGTCGCGTTACATGAGGTATGTGACCTAGGAGTTCTAGCACAATACTTTTCCATGTGAGGGTTGCATGAGTTCGCCGCACACACATGAGGGACTATTGAGACAGTCACACTTGTTTTCATTAGTCCTCATGTGGTGATGAGCGATAGTCACCTAGTGTTGTAATGTGTATATTTCAAAGATTGTGAATCTTCTTTTCGATTATTGGTGACTTTTACTTTTCTTATGTGGACTGGCACCTAGGTTATCTTTCTTGTATTGGTTTAGCCACAGATGATTTTCTTGACATGTAACTCTTGCGGTTACATTTGATTTATTGTTGAAACGATGCATATTTTTCATATTTTATTGTTGGAATTGGGATTTACTCTTCCTTATTTATATTTTGGTGGCTAAACTCATTGACTTTTCTATTTTCAAATGCTGGTCTTTTTTTGTGATGTGATTCCTCATGGGGTATGGTGAGATCCACCCGTTTGAGTGTATATGGGGAAGTAGACATAGGGAAACCCTTGAGGATGGGGGTATGTGTGAGCTATTCTAAGCTCTAATTCACTACCTTCCTTTTGTCTAACTATCTCTTGGTGGCTAAAACCCTTACTCATACAAGAGATATGTCATTGTGGCTCATATGGAAGGGCTCACTAGGTGGGTCAATGCCATCAAGACACATGGATTTGGATATTGGACATGGTTATTGGTTTTGGACACTAGACATGGTTATTGGTTATGGACTCATGGATATGTTGGATATGGATGGTACTACGACATCCACGTGAACCCCTAATGTAGCCTTGTGATGTGGATAAGTATGTATGTATATATGGGTTGTACAATTGTCATGTATATAGTTGCATATTAAATATAGAAGAGAACAAAATTTGCATCATTATGCCTTGAAAAATGACAAACTATTGCATTATATGTAAAGAGATGTCATGCATGCTATGAAATCAGAGGTTGAAATTATGTATATGTGTGTATGTGTGCTGCATTTTATAGATAGCTGCATATAAAAGTTAGAGAATTGAAAATTTTATGTCTTTAAAGTGCATTTTGCTACAAATTATGAGAAAATTGTGTGGTTTATGCTGGTATATATGTGCAAATTGATGGTTGTTTCTTTTCCTTGATGGATTCTGATATTATTATGATGTTGACATGATGGGTTACATGCTTACTATTGCTTTGGCTATGATGTATGTTATATGCACATGTGCTTTGGCGTGTGATTGGAGTGACGCACGTATTGGGTATTGACTCCGCCTGGACTCATAGGCCTGAGCGTACTCTTATTATCCCTGATGGTTGGTACTGGAGATAGTCACAAGACTTATTCCCTACCCTAGCCATTGTACCCTATACTATAGTGTTCCCGTGTTGTTGTCTTATCATCCGGTTACCTAACAGTAATGTTTGGATTGCCACTTATGGTCATGTGTAGTTTGCTAGTTCGGTGGTTGAGGATTTTCTCCTTGGTTTCCATTGATTGTTCAATGTGGTTTCCATGGGATCATTCTTTATTTTGATTGGAGAAAATTGTTTTATGCTAATGTATATTTTGTAGGAAATGAGTGCCTTGCATATTCCTTACCCATGTTTTGGGACTGATTGTAGGTAATTGTGCATGTGATAACCTAATTTTTATTATTGTATCGAGTTTCTTGGCTAGTGTGTGCTTTGGCTGCATCTTAGCATTTGTAGGCTTCAAGGAGTAAGCCTAGTCCTAGGGGGGTAGCATGTAACAACCCTCCCTAAGGCAATGAGGAGTTGGTGAGTTCATTGAAGACAACATGAGTATATTTGGTGAGTAGTGGAGTGAATGGAAGACTAGAGGGAAGTCATGGCCATTGGTGGAGTGGGTGAGTGTAATAAATGCAAAAAATATCTCATTGAGGGGTGTGGCATTTTGAGGTGGGCAGAGACATAATTTTTTGGAGAAAATATCTACCTAGAGGTAGGTGACTATAGAGGGAGTCAACATTTGAGGAATGGCAAGGAGGTGTAGTGCATAGTGCAAAGCATGTTCTTTCTTGTGGAGAACTAAGCATAGTTACCGTTGTCATCTATATATACATTCATTCAACTTCATCAGTAGGTACAACACTCTTCCATTAGTGAATGGTGAGGTGTTGTGTACTGTGAAATAGAGAAGTTTCTTCTTTTCATTTCTATGATGGAAAGCTGTGAAGGACGGTGTAAGAATTCCATCGCTGACAACATTGAGAATGGAGGAAACAACAGGTCCATGGCCGAGAGTAGCTCCAATGAAGACAGAATAAGAGTTCCATGGATGATAGACTTGAGAAGAACTCTTGTACCATTTTCATAAGCTCAGGACCTTGTAGATATCATCCCACTAAACAAAACAAACCTGGAGGAGGCAAGGACATGGCTAGGGAATTGGGGGTTTGACTTCTACCATTGCATTGGCTTTTATGTGCCTTGTATATGCTTTCTCATCTTGCATATATGTATACCAGAGCATTTCCAACTATAATCCACTTCCCATTATGCCTTAAATGGATATCCATACCCTGTTTCATTGCTCCCATTTTGGCATAGGCAGTGAGGATGCTAGCTAAGGTTATGGAGTCTAGCTTTACAGCTGCTAGTTGTAATTACTTAAAAGTTTCTAACGCCTTTTTAACAAATCCATTTTGTGCATAACCTGCAATCTCTGCAGTTCATGAGAAACATCTCCTTAAGGCCTTCTAACATACAGTGTGTGTGCCTTCTCCGTGCTTCCCTGTTGGCACAGGTAGTGAGGACGTGGGCATAACCCATTAGGAAAGCTTGTATAGATAGAACGTGCTCTTATGGCTGCGGATCTAGTCAAACATAGCTAGGATTTAAATGTATTTTTCCATGTTTAACAAATATTTAAGTTTATAATTGATTTTTACTAAAGATTTAATCAATTTAAGTCATGGTAGGAACTTTTGTTATTTTCTTTTGTTCTTGGAAATGGTAACTGTTGAGGCTGAGGGTTTACACAAAATATGAAATTCATGGTAGTATAAATAGTAGAAATAGCATTACTTAGATTTCTTCTTTCTTGCAATTAATGCTCATGTGTAACTACATAAAACAATTTGGTTTGAAGTCATGGTCTAAGGCTTAAACCCTAGAAAGCCTCGTAACCTCACAAGATTCTTATTTGGCGTTAGCCCCTGAACACCCACATATCATTCTATTTTTAGGGTTTTATTTTTGTATGTAAATCTTCAACCAGGTTATCAAGTATTAGGTGGGAGAGAAGTAAATACAATCCTGTCAAACCCTAGTAGTTATTGTTTGTAGTTCAAATCCTCACTATAAAATCCTAGAAGTAGGTTTTGTGCTCGAGACAATGTTTGTCTAAATGTGTTGACATGCTCAATCTGTATCATTTTGATTGTGGGTAAAGATAGATACCTTTGTTTTATTGTGAATGAAGATTATCAATGAAGAGAGTAACCTTGTATTCTTGCATGTAGCACAAATTGTAGACTTTCCATATTCATTAGCTATAGAGGAAACCATATATAATCTTGGTAAAGGCCTTTTGTATGTTATGAATGATTACATTTATTTCATAAATCATATATTTAATATGTGGTTAATTGTATTCGTATTTGTTGAACTTATGAGTAGGCCTTAGTTGTATTAGGAATAAATGATATTAGCAAATGGTGATAATGTCTTTGTAGCCTATGAGAAGTATAATACTAATTTTATACATTAAATATAGATTTTCATGTTAGGCATAATTAGCCACACAACTTATCAAGCAACCCCAACCTCCATGAGCAGGGGATTGTGATTGGTTATTGGATTGTCTTTAATTTTTTTTTGTATACGTCGTTTGGTTAAATGAGATGAGCTTAGGTCTAGGATAATGAGTCCTCATGTATGGCCTTGAGCGCTTGTAAAGGCTAAGGATGCACACGAGAAGGCTTATCCACCTGCGAGGTGTCAAGTTATCCGTCTGTGGGGCGTTGATTTGGGCATGGTTGAGTCTCCTCGTCAGTATGAGTAGTGTTCTTGATTCCATGTGGTGCCATCCCTTCGTGCACACATGATGACACTTCATCCGATCTGCACCCTAGTGTCTTGTAGCTTAGTAGTCGTGAGTAGTACGGGACATGCTATTGGACGAGCATCTCTTTGTTGTGACATTGGCTGTATGTAGTGTGTGTCATGTCTTCTCTGTGAGTGTTGGTCATTGTATTCCTTACCTTTATTGGGCCTTGTGACTATCTCCAAGCATGGTGGGGTGGTCTCTTTTGAGTCCACATGGTTGGGAGGCGTTGCCACCACCATTGGGGACTGGGGAATAGGTTATTGGAGCACCAGATTGGAGATGTCCTCTCTCTCTGTTACTTTATCAGTTGTTGTACTTATTCAGTCATTGTATCATATTCAGGACTATGCCATTGTACTTTATATTCTTTTATATAATTGTACTCTCTTAAGAGAGAAGACGTAGTCATACAAGTTAATGAGAAGAAATGAGATGTTCCTATTTGGTTTAAGGATTCTGGTGTGGGTATCGGATCCACTTGTACTATGCTACTTTAGGATTCATGTTTATAATCTGGAATGTGTTATAAGAACATTTGGGTTGGTGTTTAAAATGAACGTAGTTTATTATGTTTCTTTGGAGAGTGATTTAGTCCTCTCCTGTGGGTTGTGCATTCAAGCATACTTGGCCATGAATGATGTCAATCTATGGAATTGGCACCCATATCTATGTATGTTATCACTTGTTATTAAAAAAAAAATTATCTTGTCCTCTTTTGGCCCTTACCAGATTCAGGGTTCGTGGGGCGGGATGTTACAATTATAAATTAATTAATAGTTTACATAAATACAAATTATTTATTATTTTGTTATATTAAAGAATTAAATTTAAATTGGTACATAAATTAATATTATTTTCAATAATTAGTCTTAAATTGTACTTTTTAGATGATGTTCTATATTAAGAAGGTTTGTCAACACAATCACCTCATTACAATTAATCTTTTTCTTCATTTTAATTAAATCTTTTAAAGTAATAATTAAATAATGGTCAAATTTTGAAAACTTGAATAAACAAATATAATATTATTTAAAAAAAGTTATAATAATTAATATAACTCTTTATTTTAATGAATAACATTGAAATCGGACTCTACAATGTTCAAGAAGGCTACTACTACCTCACAAACCTATAAACAAATATATGGCCATTTAAATTATGTTGGAGAAATGCTTGTTTACCAAAAGCAGACACTTTCTCATGGCTTGCTCTCCACAACAAGATTCTGACAAGTAAAAGATTGCACAAATTGGGAATCACATCAATCCTTAATTGTGTCTTTTGTGGTAAAGAAGAGGAGGATGTAAATTATCTTCTATTGAATTGTCAATAATAGCTACCAATGTTGGAAATGGTTGTGTAGAAAAATGGGGTGGTCAAGTGTATTCCCTAACACACTTTTACAACATTTCTCTAGCTAGCTAAATTTAAAATGTGAATCCATGTTTGCATGCATTTGGGAACTTCTAGTCTATCTCTTCTCATCTGGAACCTCTGGCTAGAACACAATTGAAAGATCTTTAGAAAATCTCCTCCTCTATGGCACAAAGTTATTCAAAGAATAGAGTTAGCAATATCAAAAAAGACCATGTTTGAAGTTAATGATCACTCAAAGGATAATTAACAATTCACAAATTAGGAAAAAGTAATCCTGAAGTAGTGGCCTCTTCTTCGTGCTCCATATACCAAAGGCTCCATCCAAAATTGTAGAAACAAAATAAATAGAAGCAAAGTAAAGTGGTCTCCTCCTACCTCTCCACTCATTAAACTAAACTTTGATGGAGTAGCTAGAGGGAACCTAGGCCCCTCAAGAGTAGGATGTAGTATAAGGGATTATACAGGTAACATTCATGCAGCCATGGCAATGAGATTTCCAAGTGGTCCAAATAATGTAGCAGAGGCACTAGCCCTTATGCTTGATTTAAAATTGGCACAAAGAAACCAAATAAGAAAACATTGTATGGAGGTTGACTCCATGAATGTGGTGAATGTAGTTAGGGAGAGAAAAGTCATCAACTAGAAAGTAAGGTATATATTTAAGTCTATTTGGAGCCTCCTTAATCAAATTGAATATTTCTCCTGTCAACACTACTATAGAAAAGGTAATGCAACTATAGATTATCTCGTTAACTTAGCAATAGAATAGTGATTAGATGTTTCTTAATTTAGTGATCCAATTGAAAACAATTTTCCATTATTCCACCTTATTCTTGAAAAGGAAAAACAAGAAATTTGATCTTCAATAACATAAAAAATTAGGGAGCTAGCCCAAGATGACTCATACATCCATGATGAAGTGGTAGGAAGACTGCCAAGTGACATGGGTAATGGTAAGATTTCTATTAGATGTCTTAGATCCTTTGAAGCAAGTCATACGACATGACAGACAATCAACTCCACTCATGCATATGGTCTCTTCCATCACCTCTTCATTGTGTTATAAGCTACATCTTTAAATCCATAGCTTATGCAATCTTGTGTGTTGATCCTCTTCATTTAATTTGAGCCACCACTCCTCCCTCTCATCTTGCCTTTGTGTTTCCTCGTATTCCCCATTTATTTTCACCATTAATGGATTTTACTTCACTTATTCTCATTAATTTTTAACATTCTGCCTCTCAATAACTTTTCCTTTCTTTTGTCCTTTTCTAGTTCCCCATCTTTGTTGTCAATCTAGTAAGCACCCTTGCTAAGTTGACAGATACTTAGTTACCTGTTGAAACATGGAATCATTCTTGGATGTGGGTCTCCTATAATGAGAATGAATCTCCAGAGTGAGCTGGTTCTCCTTATGATTTCCTAATCTAATGACTTGTGGGAGAAAATGATAGAAAGATATACTAAAAGAAATGAATCCTAATTAACTTGAAGATGGAATTACCTAACAGATCTTACTCACAAATAGGTTATTGAACTCTGACTCTCACAACAATCAACTTATTTAACTCATAAATATTTCGCATGGAGGTCTGGAAGACACAACATGCAACTTGAATTAAACCAAGACTTTGCAAAAGAAAATCACAAGCTAAGACAAAGAAAAGGATAAATTTCATCACAATGCAACATCAAATCAACTTGCAAAAAATTAGACAAAACATGAAGGAAGGTTGCTGCTCAATAACTGAAGGAATAATGAATACAATGAAATAAATGAGTACAACACTCTCAATGTGAGAGGAAGACTCTGTCTCCCTGTACTCTGATCTCTAAAATTGAAAAAAAAACTAAAACTAGAACTCCCTCTAAAGGAATAAAAACCTGAGATATATGTTGTGAAAGATTCCCCTCCTAAAAGCTAAAAAAAAGCTCCTAAAAATAGATTCCAAGTCCATTTTTGAGCTACTTTGAAAAGCAGAAAATAAAGTCTCCAATCTACCTCTAAACTGTAAATAGAAGATGCAAAATTGTCCCCTCACATGGCCCCACCAAATCTGCTCTTAAAATCAGGCCATATCTGCTTTAAAAACTTCCTTTTTTGTCTTCTTCTTCCCAATTTCACTCAGAGAAAGCAAATCAAAAGAAAGCAAGATTTCATCTGCTTTATTTGCCTCTAACTACTTAAAATTGTTAAGTTTTAAAAGCAATTTATAATTGATTGCTTTAAAAGTAAAACTTTACAAGGGTTGCAGTTTATCTCTTTGATTTGCCTAATCTGGTCTTGATTTAATTTTTCTCTTATGAGGAAATATACAAGGCTTTTAATTTGCTTAATTTTGCCAAGTACATTACCTTTACAACACTTGATTTTTTTATAAAAAATCATAAAAATACAAGGCATTACCTATATTCTACAAAAATAAAGCCTTCAAAGGCTTGCTTTCATGCAACCTATCTCTGCATCACATTAGGCATATGTACTTGTCTTATATTCATTAGGGCATGAACTCCATCTCCATCCTGCAAGGTATTCCATCATTTGATTTGGTCTAGGGCACATATCATATCATCATGGTGGTCAAACATGTCTAAGGCATTAAAATATTTCAAGGGAGCCATGGCTCGACCTCACTTGATGTCATGGGCCTTAGGTATTTAAACAATGTACACTAAACACCACGAAGGGCATTAGTTTGTGCTTCAAAAATGAAAAGAATGTGACATAATTCTCTACTCAATTTAGGGTTTTAATGAGAAAACCCTAGCAGACAAAAAGTCTTATCCCTAACTTCTCAGGCCATTTGTCATTGTATGTTTGAGAAATGCTCTACACAGTCGTCATGAGGCTAGGGTTTCAGAACAACTTAGGGCATTTTATCATTTCTATTCAGACTTCTACACAAGGTAAACTCTTTCTGTGACCTATAAATCTATTTCTCATTTATTCAAGATAAATTTCAGCCTTTGAAACTGGTCATACAAGTTTTATTCTGATGCATTCATCTATTTGTTCTATTGCTATCCCTTTCTTGTGAACTAGGAACAGCCATAAGAGGCTGGCTCGAGCTCCTATTGCAATCAATCATTAGGATGAAACCTGTGGCTTACATGCTTACGAACTCTCTCAGAATGAAAGGTAAGTTCTCATTTATTATTTCTGCATACTCCTTTATTTGAGTTGCGGCCACATATATATATCTTTGAACATCACTTTCATCCTGTATCTGTAATCCAGAAAAAGGAAGGCACTATCTATTTGGCTCGGGTTTGCTTTCTGGGTTTGACATACTTAAAAGACTCCTCTCTTGTCCGTATCATGTGTCAACCGTGGTTATCAACTTGCATTCCCCTTTTCAAAACCTTAGATGGGTTTACAAACTAAGAAAACGGAGCCTTTACTCCCCACAAGCTATAGCCATCTATGTTTCCTGATGTATTTTCGTGCTTTTTTTACATTTAATACCCTCCATGTTTGCATTTAGAAGCCGCCACTGGATGGTTTTATCCTTTGAGTTTTGAAATGCTCTCAGCAGGCCACTATTGGAAGTTGCATTCCTCATTGTTTCTAGTCAAGAATATGATGAAAATTTACAAATATAAAGGTCGCAACCTTTTGGCATCTGAGTATGCAAAATGTTGAACCCTCTTGCTGTTAGGACTGACATTGATGAAATAAGGCTCCATTGAGTTTCATTACTATGCACTTTCTTTCAGTAATGCTACGGTGAAGAATGGCTCCAATATGAGCTTGACACTACAACAATATATGCATTCTTTCTCCATTCTGTATTTACTTGATGAGAACTGCAGTACTTTGACAGATTGAAATTCCTCTTTCACCTGACATTTACACATATCTTCTATAAACATCTCCAAACTCATATTTTCTGATCCTCATAGTTATTAATTTGTGGCACTTGGCATTGGTTATTACTTGTTTCTTACTGCTATTGTAGCAACATATGCACCTCTGACCTTTACTACCAGATAAACAAAAATGCTTTCCCTGATCTCTCTTTTAGCATCGAAACCTACAAACTACATCTTGACAATCACAAGCAATATGTACTATGCAAATCTTGTCATTATGGCTGCATTATGATAAAGTGTATCAGATGAAGACATGTTGTTCCATATTTTGCTACTTCATTTGTCAATGCTATCACTCTACTCTGTAGTAGATATATACTTTGATGTTCATTAAAACCTGATATGATTAAAACCTGACAAGGCATCTTGACTGTCAAAATCATATGTATTGTTATGTTTTTTGTAATTATGCCATCATGGCTAATCACTGTGCAATCTTTCGTCTGCTCCCTATATCTATTTCTGATGCTATGATGTGATGATATCATGTATGGTGTTATGTTTTGTACTACATTTATTTCTACACTTTCAAGCTGTAAACCGATGATTACCAAAAGTTTGATTGGAACCTAAAGTATTGAAAGATGAAGTCAAAGGGGCCTCATTTTGTCTCTTGTATGCAAGCACTATATAATACATCTCTTATATTGACATTGAACATTACCTAATCAGCGACAGATTGTTGTCCTTTTATGATGTAACATTGCAATATGTTCATGGAGATTGCCTCATTTGAATCTCATGTGAGCAATAGACCTTTCATTTGATTATGCCTTGTTCATTAATGATAGTGATCTCATTGGTTTGAAGGCTTCTATATTTTATTCTTTACTGCTCTGAGACAGTGCATTGGTGAATTTTCTTAAATGATCATCTTGACTATCCTATTACCCAGTGATTGCTACTGTTCATGTACTTTTGGCTTAATAAGCATGTGATTATGAACTCAACTTAATATGAGCTATCCCTAAGTATTTCCTCGAGGTGTTTTGAATATGGCATTCACTGCACTTGATAATGCACTCAGTTTTAGTTTCATTGATCTATCTTGAATGAGTTATTCATTGTCCTTGTATGGTTATCACCTCATTCTTTAAGCTGATGATCATGGAAGGGCAATGATCTTAAGCTCCTCTATAAACCTTTCTTTCAACCGAAATGTCCTAAATCATCCCTTCGAGATCCAGGGGAAGGCATTCCGAGTTCAACCCTTGTGGGAGCCCGTTTTTCACCACATGCATGTATTCAAATTAGTAGAAAAACTTTTCCTATACCTACACATGAAACAAACATATCATTTTAAAAAATAATGATATTTGATGATGCTTTATTTTCCTCTCTTGTAACTGATGAATATTGTACTTTTTGATCTTGACTATCTCATACAATCTGTTATGTACTATGTTCGTACTAATATAGTGTGTGGATGAGATGATGTCATGAGCTCTAA
Organism: Cunninghamia lanceolata; assembly: GCA_027924645.1. NCBI lineage: Eukaryota > Viridiplantae > Streptophyta > Pinopsida > Cupressales > Cupressaceae > Cunninghamia > Cunninghamia lanceolata. Next base: position 10,411,916 of record BSBN01000219.1, on the reverse strand, counting down.
CAGGACCCTTCCCACATTTTTTTTAGGTTCATGAAAGTTTCAAAGCTCGGCAATGAATAGAGTAACTACAACATGATTGACTGACTCTGAATTTAGGCAATGATTGACACCCTCTCCTTCATATGCCTTTTTAGTTCCTATTTTCCCTTTTACATTTGCATAACATATGGTATTAGATATTCAAATCCAGCTACTCCCACGGCTTGTGTGGGACCAATTATTACTCTCTTTTATTCTTTATCCACTGCACCATGATCCATTTATGTATACCTCATTTGATGATATGAATGTAATACTAAAATACATTATGAAACATCTTTCAAACCATGATAAGCACTTTGAAACAGTAATGAATGTCAACTGATTTGTACTTTCTTTTACATAACCATAGCTAATAAAACTAAATCAGTCTATATATGATAACTTACACAACTGGTGCCACCATAAATGCTATGAATTTCACTTTAAGATAATGAACTGCAATGTATTAGCTTTGCCAATTTTTGAGCTGTGGTAAAAAATGGTAACATTTCTAGCAACTTCTACTATATGCTTGCCTGCTAAGCATTTGAGCAGTTACCTTAAACATCCATTGGGCATTGAGTCATACTCTATCCTTCTCAAACTTAGAAATCACTACAATTCATCTACCCAACAGTCCAACAGCAATAGAAAAACTAAAAACAAAATTAAACTGAAAACAAACTAACAGGCCCTGATGGCCAAAACACCTGTGCAGTAGCACTTAGGGAAACACAACTAACTAAAGAGAAGTGTGCATGAAGCACTTATTGACTGAAAAACTAACCTAACCCTACTCTAACTAGCCAAGGGAGCTAGTCAAACAAACCCATTCACTGACTAGGTGAAATAGTTGCCCTTTCTACAAAATATTTGATGTTTCACAAAATTTTGAACAACTACTTGAAAAAGAACAATGATCAAAAGACCGTGAACCAGCCACATCATATCTTGAAGAATGTACATAAGACCACTAACCTCTTTATTTGGAATGGAAACAATGCTATCTTGACGCGACAAAATGACTTGAGTCTGTTCTTCAACAATGCTCTCATGTTTAGGCTCCATCCTAGAAAGATGTTTGATTGGGCAGCCTTTGGAGATGATAAACTGAAAACTCTTTTTGTTGTTTTATCCTTTAGGAACTGCCTCTTCCACCACAAACTCTTTAGACCTTCATCTTGAAAGGTGTTAAGCTACCAACAATTTTACAGCAAAAACCTTCAATGATAGTTGAGAATAAATCCTCTCAATGAATAGTTTCATCATATAATGTATGCTCTAACTGATATTCATAATGGCCTTCAAAATTCATACCTTTAACATCAGTTTCTTGATCCTCCAAGTCATGATTGTCCTCATTTACTTCCTTCCAAATCGGCCCCTCACCTGATTGAGTCTCTTCCCCCTGCTTGTTTCCCTCATCATCTAATGGCTTGGGCCTTTGATCGCTGTAAGAAATTAGCAGAAAGGTAATCTCGCTACAAGCCGAATAGTCAGGGTCTTGACAATTGAGCATAAAGTTGTCTTGAATAGGTAGATCATCTCTAGCTGGTTGACTTGCTTGCTTGTCAAGACAAACTACCTCAGTCTCATTCAGGTCAGCTTCTTCATTACAGTATGATGGGAGCTCCAAGAATAAACTGAATGCCTCATCTTCATAAGGAATGTGATCTGATTCAACCTTGTGTTCATCTTAATAGTCAGGGTCTCCATGAACAACAAGCGTGCTAGACTCGGAATCAAAACCACATCTTTGCTCTTCAAACTATACTAAGGTATCAATCTCATCCTTGTCCTTTCGAAATAGCAACACATGACTTTCTATAATTTCTCCTGGCTGTCCCAAATTAGCTGATAAGTGGGATTCTTGCATGTCATCTTCATCATTATCAACATAATCGAGCAGCTTATTGAATAAGAAAACTAAATCATCTTCTTTCTCTAGTCTATTCTCCCTTTGAACCTCGGTAGCATGTGCTTGTGATTGAAGACTTTTGCCATCAAACTTATCCATCCTGCTTTGATTCATCTTGTAGAAAGCATTAGAATTTTTTTCAAATGATTCAAAATGCATAGGGTTCAGGATCAAGTTTGCATCAACTTCCTCCACACATTCAATATGCTCATAATCAGTCGGGGCTATAGGATAAACAACAATAGCTTCTTGTTTTCTATTTGATTTTTCAGCTGCTGTCTTGATATTCGAGATTTTAATTTGTTTGGATTCTTGATATGGCTAGAATTGAGGAATAATAGATTGGTCTTGAACACAAACAGGCTCCTGAGCAAAGTTGGGACTTTTGAAACTCAGAATTTTGATCTCTTGAGGAGTCTATTTACATTCAAAACCCATCTCTTGGCCTTGGGAACAATTCACATCGTAAAAATTAGTACCTTGCCAATTCATAAAAACTACCTCAGGGTTATAATCTCTTCTTAGGGCCTGTGAATCTGTTTGGAAGGGAGGCCTACTTGGCTGATTAGGTTGGCACGGGGCTTGGTAAGTCTTATGTTCCTGACTAATTTGCCTGCTAATATTAATAAATTCTTTACCAACAGCTTGTAGCATAATTCTACCCTCTTGAAACTCTTGAGAATGAGCTAGAACAACAGGATCTTGAACAACAACCTAGTATCCTATGGCTAGAATAGCTAGGATGATAGCTAAGAGGGGAAGTGTCTTGGGCACAAGTGACTGGATTTGAAGAAAAATGGGTAAGGGAGGGCTTGGGGGTATTCTCCTAGCTAGAATAAGGTAGTTTTATGCTCTAACAACAATCTCAAAAGCATTGGGAAGGGTACATCCACCCAGATCCTAAATCATAACAGATATTTTGCTATGTAAAGCTCTAAGATAGAATAAAAAGGCATGCAGTGGTGTAGGCCTTACCATCACAGGGATCCTATCCCAAGTGTTCTAAAAGCGGTAATTGAAATTGAACATATGTTCATTCAGATGCCTCTTGATGGTACTCAATTGCTATAGCAGAGACAAGAGATTGAATTTGTCCTCAAAATGTTTGTACAATCCATCTCCCGGTAGATCCCACGATGTTACTAATTTTTTTGCAAGTCCTCTGAACCACTGCAAAGCTTTCCCTTTTAGCGATGCAGCCAAGAGTCTGATTGCTATGTTCTCTTGGGTAACATTATATATCAAACATAGCGTTGCCACATCTTGAATGTGTTCGACAACTATAGTGTGATCCTCTCCGGTGAAATATGGTAGTCCTCTGAAGGCTACAGTTGGAATGTCATCACGCTGGACCAATTGTAATAGCTTACTCCTGTCAAATGCAACAAAATTTTATGGTCTGGCCATTTACTTAGAGTTGCCAAGGTGTTTGATAACTTTGCCTCTAAAGGCTATTAATACCACCCAATTCTTCAGCATGTGTTGTTCTTCATGTGTTGATAACTGGATCTGCATGCAAAATCAGAGATTTGAGTCCCCAAGTATGCCGAATTTACCTCTGAAAGGCTGAACACCTTACTGTACATACCAAACAACAAAGGAAAAAAGTGTTTTAGTAGATTGAAACTCTATTCAGTGTCCCACCGAGCATGCCAAAAACTATTGTCAATCAAGTATGAACCCTTGCTAAGTTCACATATACTTAGCTACCTGTTGAAACATGGAATCATTCTTGGATGTGGGTCTCCTATAATGAGAATGAATCTCTAGAGTGAGCTGGTTCTCCTTATGATTTCCTAATCTAATGACTTGTAGGGAAAAAGGATAGAAAGATATACTAAAAGAAATGAATCCTAATTAACTTGAAGATGGAATTACCTAACAGATCTTACTCACAAATAGGCTATTGAACTCTGACCCTCATAACACTCAGCTTATTTAACTCATAAATATTTCGCATGGAGGTCTGGAAGACTCAACATGCAACCTGAATTAAACCAAGACATTGCAAAAGAAAATCACAAGCGAAGACAAAGCAAAGGATAAATTTCATCACAATGCAACATCAAATCAACTTGCAAAAACTCAGACAAAACATGAAGGAAGGCTACTGCTCAATAACTGAAGGAATAATGAATATAGTGAAATAAATGAGTACAACACTCTCAATGTGAGTGGAAGACTCTATCTCCCTACACTCTGATCTCTAAAACTGAAAAAAATAAAACTAGAATTCCCTCTAATGGAAGAAAAATCTAAGATATATGCTATGAAAGATTCCCCTCCTGAAATCTTAAAAAAAACCTCCTAAAAATAGAATCCAAGTCCATTTTTGAGCTACTCAGAAAAGCAGAAAATAAAGTCTCCAATCTACCTCTAAACTGCAAATAGAAGATGCCAAACTATCCCCTCAGGTGGCCCCACCAAATTTGCTCTTAAAGTCAGGCCATATCTGCTTAAAAAACTCCCTTTTTTGTCTTTTTCTGCCCAATTTCATTTAGAGAAAGTAAATCAAAAGAAAGAAAGATTTCATCTTCTTTATTTGCCTCTAACTGCTTAAAATAGTTAAGTTTTAAAAGCAATTTATAATTGATTACTTTAAAACTAAAACTTTACAAGGGTTGCAGTTTATCTCTCTGATTTGCCTAATCTCGTTGTGATTTGATTTTTCTCTTATAAAGATATATACAAGGCTTTTAATTTACTTAATTTTGCCAAGTACATTACCTTTACAACACTTCATTTTTTTTATAAAAAATCATAAAAATACAAGGCATTACCTATATTCTACAAAAATAAAGCCTTCGAAGGCTTGCTTTCATGCGACTTATCTCTACATCACATTAGGCATATGTACTTGTCTTATATTCATTAGGGCATGAACTCCATCTCCATCCTGCAAGGTATTCCATCATTTGATTTGGTCTAGGGCACATATCATATCATCATGGTGGTCAAACATGTCTAAGGCATTAAAATATTTCAAGGGAGCCATGACTCGACCTCACATGATGTCATGGGCCTTAGGTATTTAAACAATGTACACTAAACACCACGAAGGGCATTAGTTTGTGCTTCACAAATGAAAAGAATGTGACATAATTCTCAACTTAATTAGGGTTTTAATGAGAAAACCCTAGCACACAAAAAGTCTTAGCCCTAACTTATCAGGCCATTTGTCATTGCAAGTTTGAGAAGACATGCTCTGCACAGCTGTCGTGAGGCTAGGGTTTCAAAACAACTAGGGGCATTTTATCATTTCCATTCAGACTTCTGAGAGTTTTCACAAGGTAAACTCTTTCTACGACCTATAAATCTATTTCTTGTTTAATTGAGACAAATTTTGGCCTTTGAACCTGGTCATACAAGTTTTATTCTGATGCATTCTTCTATTTATTCCATTGCTATCCCTTTCCTATGCATTGGGAACTGCCATAAGAGGCTAGCTCGAGCTCCTATTGAAATCAATCATGAGGATGAAACTGGTGGCTTACATGCTTACAAACTCTCTTAGAACAAAAGGTAAGTTCTTGTTTATTATTTCTACATACTCCTCTATTTGAGTTACGGCCACATATTTATATCTTTGAACATCACTTTCATCCTATATCTACAATATAGAAAAAGGAAGGCAATATCTATTTGGCTTGGGTTTGCTTTCTGGGTTTGACATACTCAAAAGACTCCTCTCTTGTTCATATCTTGTGTTGACCATGGTTAACTACTTGCATTCCCCTTTTCAAAACCTTATATGGGTTTACAAACTGAGACAACAGAGCCTTTACTCCCCACAAGCCGTGGCCATCTATGTTTCCTGATGTATTTTCTCACTTTGTTTACATTTAATACCCTCCTTGTTTGCATTTTGAAGCTACCACTGGATGGTTTTATCCTCTAAGTTTTGAAATGCTCTTAGCACGCTGCTATTGGAAGTTGCATTTCTCATTGTTTCTAGTCAAGAATATGATGAAAATTTGCAAATATAAAGGTCATGGCCTTTTGGCATCTAAGTATGCAAAATGTTAAGCCCTCTTGCTGTTAGGACCGACATTGATGAAATAAGGCTTCATTGAGTTTCATTATTGTACACTTTCTTTTAGTAATGCTACAGTGAAGAATTGGTCCAATATGAACTTGACACTACAAAAATATATGCATTCTTTCTCCATTCTATATGTACTTGATGAGAACTGCAATACTTTGACAGATTGAAATTCCTCTTTCACCTGGCATTTACGCATATCTTCTATAAACATCTCCAAACTCATATTTTATGATCCTCATAGTTATTCATTTGTGGCACTTGGCATTGGTTATTACTTGTTTCTTATTGCTGTTGTAGTAGCATATGCACCTCTAACCTTTACTACCAGATAAACAAAAATGATTTCCCTGATCTCTCTTCTAGCATCCAAACTTGCAAACTATGTCTTGATGGTCACAAGCAATATGTACTATGCAAATCTTTTCATTATGGCTACATTATGGTAAAGTGTATCAGATGAAGACATGTTGTTCCATATTTTTCTACTTCATTTGTCAATGCTATCACTCTACTCTATAGTAGATATATACTTTGATGTTCATTACAACCTGATATGAATAAAACCTAACAAAGCATCCTGACTGTCAAAATCATAAGTACTGTTATGTTTTTTGCAATTATGCCATCATGGCTATGTTGGCAAGAGACACTGTGTGGCTTCATAAGTGTTGTACGTGATGGCAACAAAGTCTATCCCACACATCCACAGTACATAGTATGCCTATAAAAAAAGTTAGATTGAAGATTATTTTGGTCCAGTGAACAAGAACAAAGTATGTAACAAGCTCTAACAATTAGGTTTGGATCTGTCAGATGGTGTAACTTAGCAAGTTATAGACTTGGACAAGTCAAGAGGGGTATTATTACTATTATACTCCAGAGATTTAGCCTACGGTGATAAAGAATGAAAAAGATATGAGCATTTTAGTGTTGGGTTCCAATTAGGCAGAGCAAGAACAGACTGACATAGTGTTAGACTTCAATTTGGATGAGTAAAAGGTGTTGATCAACCAATTTGTGGGATTATACATTGTTGGCTAACATGATTAATGAATTCTATGCTTAAGCTTTTGATACGCATCACAAATCAAGCATGGATTCAGTTGCCAGATCAATAACTTGCAAATATCTTAAGTGTTCTTGTTGCCGACTAGAAAGTTGATGAAAATCCTTGATGCAGATATATATACTAGATGGATTCTAGCATGTAAGCATGTGTGTTAAAGATGTAAAGAAAGAAGGTGCAAAGAAAAGTAGGGATAAGTGTGAGAACAACAATTCAAGTCCGGTATGTGACTAAATAACAACACTGAATAGAGGAAGAATGAGGTGCGTCAAATTAGTATATTGTGCGTAACTGGAACTGAACTCTTGCATTTGTAGATGCTTATCATCAGTTCAAACACTTGATTATCTTCTGTATGTTCTTTAGATAGTGAGTCCCTTATAGGCAATGTGCTTCTTGTGAGCAGTGTGCTTGCGTAGTGAGCCCTAATTGACAAGTGCCAAGTTTGTACTCCTTATTCTTTTAACAGAGAATACAATCTTGGGTTGGTCACCCCATGGTTTTTCTCTTAAGAGGGTTTCCACATCAAAATTCTTGTGTTATGTGTTGATTTCATTTTTCAGTTCTTATGATTGTCTTTGCTTCCATGTTTTGATAGAGCACTAAATGTTAAGATAAGAAAAGAAAGCAAGAAAAAGAAAAGTTATAAAATAACTGATTCACCCCCCCTCTCAGTTATTTGCATTGTTCCAACAATTTGTATCAGAGCAAGGTTCCTCTGAACAAAGCCTAACACCTTGAGGAAGATTTGGGAATCTCAATGGATGCATATGGTATGAAGGAACAACTTCAGTCTACCCTATATGATCTTGAACAATCCCACTCTGAAGTCAATAATTTGAGAGAAAGACTCAATCAAGCTGATCATTTCATAAATGGGTTAAAAGAAAAACTTAGTATCTCTGTGAAAAAGAGAAAGGAACTACTTAAAAAATTAGCCAATCAGAGTGAGAAGCTGTCAAAAGAAGTCATTATGGTAAGGCATGAAATGGAATCAGGGGTTATGAGATTCACTCAAGAAATTGAAGGAAAAAAGAAAGATTGAAGATACAATCCCTCAAGGAGAAAATAAAGGAGTGCCACAAAATGGACAGAATAATCAAGAATCTTGAATCTGATCTTGAAGAAGCTAGAGACAATGAAGAATAACTTGAGAATCAAATAGACACTCTTAAACAAGATCTTCAAACTACAAATGAATACAAAGAAAAATTCAAGATAAGCTCAGTGTAACTTGAAGTTCTTAAAAGCCAAAAGAGGGTAGATGATAAGCATGGGTTGGGATATAAGAAAGGTGAAAGCTCTAGATCCGGTCATAAGAACTTTGGATCAGAAAATCAAAGAAATAGGCCTAGAAGACCTTCGGTAAGGAAACCAAACGCTCAAAGATATCCATCCTTCAATCGATATTGCTTCAATTGCAACAATTTCAGTCATAAAGCAACTTAGTACAGGAGGAGAATGAATCAGAATAATCTATACTTCTCTAGACAATGTTTTAATTGCAAAAGGTATGGTCACAAATCTCATGAATGTCGAAGTATGCAAATAAACAATTCATTCAATGGTAGATGCTTTGCATGCAATAGAATGGGACATATGGCTAATCAATGCAGATCAAGAGGATATCAATCAAATAAGCAAAGAAATGTTGTGTGTTACAATCGTAATAGATCCGGTCATATTGCCAAATTCTGCAGAAGCAGAAATTAGGATAGAAAAGGTCTGGTGGAACATGATCAGAAACAAGATAAAGGAAAAGGAAAATAAATGCATATGAAGTTCAAAAGGAGATGAGCAAGATTTGGGTAAAAAAGAGTACAATGAATATTGGGGATGGATCCGCACCAGAATCTAGTGCTAATATTCCATCCAGAAACTAAAAAGGTGAGCTCTAGCTCAGGGGGAGTCACAGAGAAAAACAATTTCTCCTAGCCAGTCAGCTAGTGCCTAAATTTGGCACAGAGTAAACATCTAATGCTGCAGATTAAAGGGTTCTTAGAAAAACCTCCAAATTAGCTCCAGTCAAAATGTGAAAGGTCTACATGGAGTTTTGCAAGATTTATAACCGCTCAAGTTAATCTAGTTCCAACAGCTATCTGGTAAAGTAGAATTTCACAGACAGATCTAGTATGATTCAAAATTGAAATGCTTTGATCTATGGACCCATGACATGATTGAAGAAAAGAAGATACATTGTCAATCCTTACAGATAATAATTCTAAGTTCCGCACAGTGATTCAAGAAAATCTCTCTCAAAATAGAGTAACTAGATAACTTAAGTTGTGCATTTATCACAAAAGGAAATTAGGGTTTGCACAAGGATAAAAGGATTCTTTCACTTATTATTTACACACTTGCACTTATGAAGAAGAAAAGAAGAGCTCTATGAAGAAGATTCTACAATTCACTCAAGTTCAACTAAAAATCAAATTCAACCAGCAATTTATTTTGGCTCTTGTTTCAAACCCTAAAGTGTGAAAAGGTACTTCCATTCTAAAAATCTCTCTCTGAATCTCTTACAAAATGGCTACTCCAATGGTTGTCAATATTTTTGATAGGCCGAGACCTAAATAAAAGAAACACCCTTACAAATCTCTAGAAGTTGATCCCTTGGGTGCGTTTTCTAGCATTCCGCATGAAGTGTTGCATGTAGAAGATGTTAGGGTTTATATCCATGAAAATATTGAAGAATTTGGAGAGTCAAAATTGATGGACATTTATCACAAACAACTAATAGATGAGACTTTTGAACTCAAACCTGAATTCAAGGCCATCCGGGACAAACACTTTGGACATTGCATACATTTTCCATGTTTTGTAGAAAATGATTGGGTCCATTATGTTCTAAGTAGGACACATGACAAATTTATGTGGCTAATGACCCCATTCAAGATAACTAAATATTCCATCAGGGCAGTGGCCAGACTACATTCAGCCGGTGGGTTACCACACTCAAATCTATGAAGAACCAAATGGTAACTGAAGCCACCAGATCAAAATTTGATAAAATAGCAATGACCATAGATGACATCATAGATCCAGATGTCAAGTTTGCCTCAATGATAATTGGCTACAAAATCTATCATTCCAGGAGGGAAGATTCTATGTCTGGAACAACAATCTATGCTACATATCAGATGTTGAGGGAAGATGTAGATTATGATCTGTGTGAGTTTCTTCTAAATTAATTGTTGGAGAACTTGTAGAAGACTAAAAAGGACAAGAAAAATTCCTTTAAATATGGCAGTCTAATACTGTGTCTGTTTTTCTATTATATGAATGAGCTACTTGGATCAAATGGCTGGGTCTGGCAAAATGATAAACCCATTGCAATTCAGATCAGAGATTACATGTATGGACTTAGTGATGCACAAGCCCAAAACTCTACTCTCTAGGGTTACTTCAAGAACTTCCAGAGCATGATGCAAGCTAGAGAGAGAATACCACAGTCCATAGTTGAGAAATACAAGGACACAGTTTGCTTTATGGTTGACACTGATCAATGTCTAATGGAGGTAGTTGAGCCAAGAACTATGTGGATAATTCCTATGGGATATGAGGTCGATGAAAAACTCCTGGAGCTACATATTGAACACCTGCTGAGCTAGCCTAAGGACACTGAAGCAGAAAGGTTTGGCACCTTTGAAGAGCTAAGTATAAAAATACATGTCGAGTTAAGACAACCAGAGATGAAGAGGAAAGTAAGAAAGGAAGTTGAAGAAATTGCCAAAAGATTTGGCTTATCAAAGGAGGCTGTAGATGCTAACAGAGAGAAAATAGAGGGGGTAGAGAAAAAAGAAATGAAGCAAAGAAAGAAAGTGATCATGTACAAACCTCCTCTCGGACTAGATCCTCTAAAAGCTCTGCTCCTGTCGCTTCCAAAATCTTAAAGTCTACCAAACTAGAAGTCAAGACATCTAGAAAAGGAGAAAAGAGGATGAAGACCAAAGCCACAAGGACATATACAAGCCATAAAGATGATGAAGAAACAGAATCTGATGAGGAAATCAAGAAAATGAAGAAGAAGAAAACATCCGGGAAGTTCTTTGCTAGAAGAAATGAGGAAGAGAAGACAGAGGAATTTGTTGAAAAGCCCACTCTTTCCATTCGTAACATCATCAAGGCAGATACTGTGGATGGGAACCTATAGTAGGTGACTGAGTTCTATGATGCATACAGTGATGCTGACAAAAGAATTATGGAAGAGGCTACTGTCAGGTACTTGAACATTTACAATAAATCTTTCATTAAAATTATATCATTGATTCCTAAAAGCCTAGAAAAGGTACTTGAGCTAAGAAAAGAGAATGCAATGGAAAAAGACTTAGAGATTCGAGAGAAGATAGCAATTCAGTTTTATCCTTCCATCACTCCAAAACAAATGGACATGATTTTCAAGGAGTGTAAAGATAATTTCCAGAGAAAATCTAGAATGAAAAAACTCATGCTCGGTGAGACTAAATAAATAGCCAATGAAACAAAAGATATCCTCCAAAATGCCTTGAAGAGATTCAATCTTCCTATAGTAGAGGAAATAGATGAAGAACCTTCTACCATGGATGTTGAAGGATCAAATGATGTCAATGAAAAACCTTCTGACAAGGATGTCAAAGGATTAAAGAAAATAAATGAAGAAATCTCTGAGAACTTAGACTCCTCAGTTCTAGAAGAGGAAGTTCATAAAGCAACAAACACAAGTGACATCTCTCCTTCGGATCCCACTACAGCTATGACAAATGTTCCAAACTCTGAAGCTGAAGGGGAAAGTAGAAGAGAGGAGAAGAAGATTCAAGAAAAAGAGGATAAGGGAAAAGAAGAAGAAGAAGCAGAAAAGACTAATCATGACTGTTTGATATTTCAAAAGGAAAGAAGTCTCAATCTCCTACAAGAGACACTATAGAGACAGTGAAGAACTTCTTAGATAGAGAAATGATGGAGCTAGATGAACCTAAGCTATTTCAAGGACCACTGAATTTTGACTCTCTCTCCCCGGTTTAGACAATGAAAATAACATCTTTTGCTCAAGCCAAAGCAAAAGAAAAACTCTTGAATTCTCACATGGAGGACTGTGAACTATTAGAGATTGCATCCGAGATGCTAGAGAAGATCATGCCATCCTATCAAAAGGATCCTTCAGCCTCACCATCCAATAACTTGAAAAACTTAGTAAATTCTATTAACACTCATTTTGAATCTCTAGAGAAATCAGCAGAAGCAAAGGTCTGGAAGGAGCTTCTAGGAAAAAGATTCACTGAGGTGCAAGGACTTGTTGCAAATGATAGGTGGACTCTAGATATTGGAATAAAGAGCCTTGAAAATGCTCTCAAAGATGGTGGGGACCTATTCAAATAGTTTTCTGACTTGGCCTAAAGTGACAAAAGACATTAAGGAGAAAGTAAAAGAACAAGAAGAAAAACTGTCAAGCCTAGTTCAGAATTTTGACCCTCTTTCCTCCTCTTTAATGAATCAAGAATGCCAGGATATTGTTATAATAAATAAAATTAAGAGACTGGGCAAAGAAAAGAAGAACATAATGAACATAATGGGTGAACTTAGAGGGATAATTATCCCTAATCTAGAGGCAATGCATGAGGCCTTGACAGATGCTCAGACTACAACCCGCACTAGTGATCCAGCAGATTTAAGAAGGGCAAAAGCATATGTATTTTTGTTGAGTGGTCACATCCGCATTTTAGATAGGATGAAGAAGAGCTGGGCCATAGAGTTTGTACAGCTAAAGACTACTTTTGCAGACATACTCAAGTATATGTAAGTTTATCTTATAATTTGTATGTACTTATGCGACCATGTCTAGAATAATATTTGCAAAATTTTGGTATGTGGATTTTGCCCTTTGCCATTGATGTCAAAGGGGGAGTGAAGAGTAGTGAAAAATGTGGAGTCCAATGAAGGGGGAGCTCTGGTAAAACAGTGCAAAAGACAGAGCATCAGCTAAGGGCGAGTTACTGCGACACTTAGCCATTTTTCACTAAGTGCTGCCATTAATGCCAAAGGGGGATATTGTTGGCAAGAGACACTATATGGCTTCATAAGTCTTGTCATTAATGGTAAAAAAGTCTATCCCACACATCCACAGTACATGGTATGCCTATACAGGAAGTCAGATTGAAGATTATTTTGGTCCGGTGAACAAGAACAGAGTATGTAACAAGGTCTGACAATTAGGTCCGGATCTCTCAGATGGTGTAACTCAATAAGTTATGGACTTGGACAAGTCAAGAGGGGTATCATTACTATTGTACTCTAGAGATTTAGCCTCCGGTGATAAAGCATGAAAAAGATATGAGCATTTGAGTGTTGGGTTCCAGTCAAGTAGAGAAAGAACTGACCGACAGAGTATTAGACTTCAATCCAGATGAGTAAAAGGTGTTGATCAAGCAATTTGTGGGATTATACATTGTTGGCCGACATGATTAATGACTTCTATGCTTAAGCTTTTGATATGCATCACAAATCAAGCATGGATTTAGCCGATAGATCAATAACTTGCAAATATCTTGAGTGTTCTTGTTGCCGACTAGAAAGTTGATGAAAATCCTTGATGCGGATATATATACTAGATGGATTCTAGCATATAAGTGTGTGTGTGTGTTGAATATGTAAAGAAAGAAGGTGTGAAGAAAAGAAGGGATAAGTGTGAGAATAGCAATTCAAGTCTGGTATGTGACTGAATAATAACATTGAACAGAGGAAGAATGAAGTGCATCAGATCAATATATTGTCCCTGATCAGAACTAAACTCTTGCATTTGTAGATGCTTCTCATCAATTCAAACACTTGATTATCTTCTATAAGTTATGTAGACAGTGAGTCTCTTGTAGGCAGTGTGCCTCTTGTGAGCAGTGTGCTCGGGCAGTGAGCTCTAATTGGAAAGTGCCAAGTTTGTACTCCTTATTCTTTTAATAGAGAATACAATCTTGGGTTGGTCACCCCATGGTTTTTCCCTTAACAAGGTTTGCACGTAAAAATCCTTGTGTTATGTGTTGATTTCATTTTTCAGTTCTTATGATTGTCTTTACTTCCATGTTTTGATAGAGCACTAAATGTTAAGATAAGGAAAGAAAGCAAGAAAGAGAAAAGTTATAAAATAACTAATTCACCCTTCCCACTCTCAGTTATTTGGATTGTTCCAACAGGCTGGTCACTGTGCACTCTTCATTCTAGTCCCTATATTTATTTTTGATTCTATGATGTGATGATATAATGTATGGTGTTCTCTTTTGTACTACATTTATTTCTGCACCTTCAAGCTGTAAACCGATGATTACCAGAAGTTTGATTGGAACCTAAAGTATTGAAAGATGAACTCAAAGGCACCTCCTTCTATCTCTTGTATGCAAGCACTATGTAATACATCTCTTATATTGACATTGAATATTACTTGATCAGCAACAGATTATTGTCCTCCTTCATTATAGGAAGTTGGTTTTGAGTCCATTGTGATATTGATCTCATCAATAGACTCCACGTTACCTTCATGACTAGATTGAGTTTGTTGCCTTTCTTTGTAAGAACTTCTTTTTCCTATCTAACCAATTCTTTTGGTCTCAAATATTTCAAAGTTTGATGGACTTATTTTTCCCATTTATGTTTTGGTTGGACCAAAGGTGCTTCAATTTCTTGACTCGAATCTCTATCAATGTCTAATGATTTTCAAATCTCAAACTCATCTAAAGGTTGAAAATCATTATGAGAGGGGGTTTCTACTTGGAGATCTTGAGGTTGAACATCTTAGGTTAGAGATTCCATAGGTGGATCCAAAAAAGGTGGTTCCAAATGACTTATCCCCCATATTGAGGAATCTCAAATGGATGTTCTTTACAAGTAATAAATTAGCATATTTATCAAGTTTTTTTAACTGACAGTCAACATTGGCATTATTTTTGGAGGATTCACAAAAGATAACATCTCGTGAAAGAAGAAATTTCTTGTTAGCCTCATCACATAGCCTATATGCTCTTGAATATTTAGAATAGCATAGAAAAATGCATTTATAACTTCAATGATACAACTTACTTCTTTTCTCCTTGAGAATAAAAACATAGAAAGTGGAGCCAAAAATTTGAAGATGTTGAACAAACAGAGGGTAACCAAACCAAACTTCATATGGATTCACTTGGTGAAGAGTAGATGAAGGATATCTATTGTGAATATAAATTGTCATTCTTGATGCTTCTGCCCAATAATACAATTGGATTATTTTGAAATATAACATTACACAAATCATATTCATGACAATTTTGTTCATTCTTTCAACAACACCATTTTGTTGAGGAGTACCTAGAATAGTGAGATGATATTGAATTCTATTTTGATAGAGATAATCCTCAAAAACTATGGAAATAAACTCTCCAACATTGTTTGTTTAAAGTGTGCCAATTTGAGATTGTGCTTTCTTTTCAATGATCATAATGGGAAACTTCTTAAAAGTTTCAAAGGACTTAGATTTTTGCTTCAAGAAATAAATCCAACTCATCTGGCTATAATAATTAATTAACAACATAAAATTCTTACATCCCCCAACATAAGTTATTGGTAAAGGCCCACATAAATCAAAATGAATGAGTCATAATTTTTTATGTACTCTCCAAGTAGAATGAGGGAAATAATATCTATGTTGTCTTGCAAGAATACAATCTTCATATTTTTCAAGTTTCTTAAGCAATGTGGGAAAACCTGCAACACCATTCTTTTGCATGATATGAATTCTATCATAATTAACATGCCCAAATCTTGCACGTCATAAAAGACTAGGAGAAAGATTACCTTCTTCAGCAAGACATGTAAAAATATTAGAAATGGTTGATATACCATGGAGTTTTAATAACTTGCCATCTTCACAACTAGTAAATGCAACTTTATTATTTTATTTTCTCCTAACAACCACTTGTCCATCTTCCAAAAAACTGGAGTGGCCTTTTTGTTGAATCAAGATTAGTGACAACAGCTTACGTTGTAATTGAGGAAGATACAAGACATTGTGAAGTACAAAATCTAGAAGGCTAGACAACTTGAGCTAAATGGTTCCTTTTCCAATAAGCTTGAGACTTGATTTATTTACCAAATAGATTGGACCATAAAAAACTTCATGAACTTCTTCAAAATAATCATGCTGAAATCTCATATGTTGTATGGCTCAAGTATCTAAGAACCAAGCATCATGCCATGAAGCATTAATTGAACTACAATAGGTAAAATATGAAACAAAAAGCACATATTCATCAATTTTACTACCACATGCAAATTGGGTTGCTCTTGACACTTTATCATCATAATGTGTTTAATCTTTTTGTTTGAAATAATTTTCTATCTTATCCCATGATAGTTTGCATTCATGTGCTTCATGACTACCTTTTCGACCACATTGTTTACAATACAAGTGGTGTCTATCATTTTTTTGTCATGTTGGGAACGTCCTTTGCCATTTGTACCTCCTCTACCTCTATTCTTCCATTGACCTCTACCTTTTCCTCAATCACTATGACCACCTCTTGAAGAGTTCTTATTAGGAGGCTTGTCTTTTTATTGAGCAAGACAAACATTTTCAAAAATGTTATAATTTTCCCTCACAAAAGCCTTCTCATGTTCTACCAACTTTGCAACCATTTGATCAAAAGTGATGGTCTTCAATTGATTACTTGCTTCAAGAGACTCCAAATAAGATGAATGTGTTGGAAAAAGTGCCTTTATTAAGGTTGTGTGACAGATATCAACTTTTGCACCAGAAACATCAACATCTTGTATTATGGATCAAATTTCAGAAGACAAACTAATGACATCACCATTCTTCAATTTAAGGTTAAATAACTTCAACTAAAACTGAATGAACTCCAATTCAGAATGAGAATCATATAGATCTCACAATTTTCAAAGGGCATCCCAAGAAAATTTACACCCTTGTATGTCTCTTTTCTTGTTAAAGTTTCACCAATCATTGACACAATATATTGCAATGTAAATTATAAAAATTACATAGAATTTGCAGATTCAAATTTATTTCACAAATTTTTCTTGCTTAAATTTGTATTGAAAAAGTAATAAAAATATCTCTGTGATAGGAGATAAATAAAGAGTAGATTTGTAGTACATATTGCACTTGATTTAGTTTATGTTAAAAAAAGAATGGGAAGAAATGGCCACCAAAGAAAAATTCACCAAACTTGGGAACCACTCTCTCCAAACTGCTTAGTGTTGATGTGTTTTCCTTGCACATACAACATAGAATAAAATAGTGGTGTACTCTATCCTCTCTTGAACAAAATCCCTCAAATGCTAAGCTAAGTGATCAGATGAGTAGACTCCAAGGTTCTTGATTAGTTACTTTTGGTGTTGCGACTTGGTATAACTTAGCAGTATGATGTGAATTACTGTTTGACACAAAGCGACTTACGTAAATGTTTAACAATAGGAAACTTGTTTCTCTTGGATAACATGTAACATAGCTTCTTCGAAGGTCTAATAATATGACAACTTAAGATATGACAGTGGAAGCTCTTGAATCTAAATCTAACAAGATTTTAAAGAAAATGCAAAAGGAAATGAGTTTAGAAGACTCTAATCTAAATGCAAGCAATCACCACTGATTCACCGGAATCTCAACCACACTTTGCTTTGCCATAAGGTAACAACTACACAATGGTGATGCTATCTTCTAAGGAAAAAGTAATATTTTCAGATTACTTATGCACATGAAGTAATTGAAGTTAAGCTCAGATAATGTTCAGACTAACCATGCACTATAATCTGCCATCGGCAAATTATAAATGGTATGAACTATGGAGACACTGAACATGAATCAGCAACAACAACTTCCATAAAACATAGAACTAAATTGCTAAAAACAAACTAAACTGATCTTATTCTATGAGTGAACACTTAGAAACCATGCAATCATTTGAAACAACACAAATCACCATGAAAATTTCAGCAATGAATTTGTATTTATTTCAGCAGAGTCTTGAGCAACAGTTTCTCAAAGCATTCCCCCTTTACAAATGAGAGCAAAATGGGCTTATATAGGCCTCAAAATTCAATGGATGGCCAAGATTAAAACCTGAAATCGAGGGCTCATATTGTGCCACGTAGGCAAGTGTTTACAAAATTTACTAAAATTGGACCTTGCATTTATGATGTACCAACTAAGTGGAGTACCCTCATTTATGACCCTTCCTTTTTGTGGTAAACTCCACAAATCTAATGATGACACATGTGACCTCCTCCATAGGGACACTTGGCAGAGTTTGAATGGTGCACTCTATGATTTGCAGCTCCTCCCTGCATTTGGCAACTGTCATCTCCCAACTAGCCATGGATGTATGAAACATGCCCATGAAAGTGGAAAGTGTGCAAATATCATTCAACAACTCCCTGGAAATAGCCTGTGTATACTAAAAAGACTTTGCACGCATCTTGTCCTTCAGTAAGTATTCATCAATCTGCCCATTGGAATCAACTACCTTGTTTACGAAAACAAGTATTTTGTTTTGCATTTCCTGAAGTACTTTTCTTGTTCGAGTGATGTCACTCTCAATCTTTCCCAGAACTTGCTCCTTTATGCTGAGTGCACAATACTAAGAATGGAAATTGTATGTTGAACCTTGTTCAACCACTCCTTCATCCAACAATGTGGCATTTGGAGTATAAATCAACCTTTTCAACTGAGGCATAACTTCCTCTCTTACATTTCTAAATTCTGCACAAGTAATCAGAATATTCTGAACTCTGTCAAATATTGAAGAAGCCTCCTTGTATAACTTCACAATTTCATTAATGAACCCGTCAGCCTTGATCTTGAAATCTTCTGCCCAATCTAGCAATACTTGAGATGAGGACCTCATTTCTTCCAAATGTGCCACAAACTCTTGCGAAAGCAACACAGGTGGTGCAACCATCTCCTTAGCTTGGCTTACTGACCTTATCAACTATCGAATATAGTGTTGAAATGCCAAGTTATCCTTCTCTAACTGAATCCTCTATTCTTGTTCCTTTCCTAGTCTTTCTTTGATGACTGCAACTGAATCTTCCAACTCTTCTATCTCCTGTTCTGCTGTGGCTGGTCCCAAATCAAAAGTATTAATGTCATATTCACTTGGAACACCATCATCTACCTCTTTGATGATTTTTGGGACAGCAATATGCACTTGCCTTGACCCCGAGCTGCCTCTTGTGGTCTTCGAGAATTTAGTAATTTTTTGTTTTCCATTGTCAGGTTTGGCCCTGCTCAGCAAGTCTTCCAAACTTAGGATGGGTTCCCTTTCAATAACAGACTTCACCTTGACTCGATCTCTTAGCTACTCTGGTAAGTTAGACAAGTCTTCTTGATTTTCCTCCTGAACTCCCTTCTGGTGAACAGTAGGAAGAGCCTCCTCATCAAAGTCATACAACCCCTTGTCATTTTGATTTTCAGCCACTACTTCTATCATGCCCACTTCTTGCTCCTTAGATGATCCTGACAGGACCTCATCAATCTGATTATTTGGCTTGATTCCTTGGTTGGTTT
The DNA here is from genome assembly GCA_027924645.1 of Cunninghamia lanceolata. Classification (NCBI taxonomy): domain Eukaryota; kingdom Viridiplantae; phylum Streptophyta; class Pinopsida; order Cupressales; family Cupressaceae; genus Cunninghamia; species Cunninghamia lanceolata. Next base: position 10,392,343 of record BSBN01000219.1, on the reverse strand, counting down.
GTACCTCTAAAGCTACCTGTTCATCCTGTCTCTCTTCATCTTCCTCAATGTTTATTATATTATTGCACTCTTGCCTTGAAGATGCACTAGCTGCCCTCTGATCATCAACCTTTGCCTTCTTACTTGGCTGAATATCCTCATGTGGATAAGCACCTTCACCTTCTGAATCACTGGAATCACTAGAGTCACTGCTTGACTCACTACTTGAAGAATCCTTGGATTGATGTGTACTAACTTCTCCCATCAAGTTGTAAGTGAATTGGACATTCTTCTCTTGGAGCCTTCGGATTTGTAAGTCCACATATTTTCTGGTATACGCTATAATTGGCATCATCAAATCATCATTGTGTGTGACTTCCTGTTCTGACCAATTGATGGTGAAGGGCCTGTCCCTCGTCTCTTCCTATAAACTTTGTGAAAGTCTTTTGTGATTCTCTGCAAGCTGATCTGGAATGTTGATCACTCTTGTTGCTATGACCAAATCCAAAGACAATTGGTAGCAGCCTTTCTTTCTTATCTCTATGTCATCATATGCATCTATCTAGTGATCCTCGAGCTATGGCTTGTGCTCATATTTGCTCCCAAATTTCTATTTGACTGTGCCAAATGGATCAAAGTTACTGTGTGCATCATTGTGGCACACCAAGTTGTAAGCCTACAGCTCTATCCCTGAATTTTCAGCTGCTTGCAATGACATGCAAGTCTCAAGCCTCCCGATGCTGATTGGAAACTTTGTTGTGGTCTTCTTCTTGTTTCTTTGGACTTTGTCGAATGCAACCAGCTATCTTTTAACCTCTAGTAACACCATTCTGTCAGTGGGGTATCTAGGCATCCTGTACGGTAATGATGAGAAGCCCTCCACACGGATGTATGTGAATCTTGGAAATTGAATAAACCACCTTCTGTATTTAGCTACAAAGTTCATGGCCTCCTTCAACAATCTCTTGCATGTGTTACCTTGCAACAATTTGACAATGTGCATGGAAAAGGCATCATTAAACCTTTTGTAGTGAGATATAGCTTGCAAGTGCAGCTGAGGATAATAGTCATAAACCTTGAACTGTCCTTCTCCGTTTCCAACTCTCCCCTTGTAGTTCAGTCCTCGATATCTCTCACTTCTGGCAAGCATATATATAACATATGAGCTCGTATAAAATGTTTTTGTCTCCTGTAAATCCTTCATCTAATCGTTGATGTTGCTGCTGATCATTTCAGCCCAATCTATCATCCTCTTTCCACTTACAATTTCCTCAATGAAGAAAAACATCCATGGTTCAAAATTTGCTGATTGTGGGCAGCCCATGATGCGATTCAGAAATACCACCATATAATTGATTTCTTGATGAAAATAAGATTTGTGAAGTTTTTTAGGCAATCTGCTTACTTGTGGTCTTGATTGTATCAACCATTTGCTGTTTATCACCTCCATACACTTCTCAGGTCCAGCCAGATAAAGTTGCAAAGCAGTCTCCTTGTCACAGAATGTCGTAGTTTTATATGAGGGAATGTCAAAATCTTCTGCAATTGCCTCTTTTCTCAGATAAGCCAGTACTTTGCCCTCTTTGGTCATAATGCATCTCTTTTCATGATTATAATGGTTGGCACATTCTAGCATCAGGTCTGGACACAACATTGCTGGCGGGAAACAAGCAGCTTGCACAATGCCGTTCTTCAACATTCGCTTGATTAGATCTGATGGATTGGGTTTGTGCAAATTTTGTCGAATTTCCTCCATGTTGGTCTTCCCAAGATTAGTGTCACCAAGGTTTCACCATTTTGACATGATTTTTGTTTTTGGCCATGTTCCCTTCATGTCACTCCTCATCAGTGCCTATCTGTCCTTTGCGCTCATTGCTCACCTGCACGAATTTCAAACATTAGTTCACTAGAATAATGCATAAAAGACAAGCCCATAAGGCAAATCTCACCACACTATGCATGCGAGATAAATCAAATATGCTATTTTAAATTACCTTGCTTTATTTACAAGAAACAAACAATAATGCGAATTCTTCACGAAAATAAAAAATTGACCAGCCTCCCGACAACTTCAATCGATAGTTTAACGTTTGTTCATCCTCCACCAAAGTTTGCGCCTAAAATCATTTTTGCCAATGATAGTTGTGAATAAGGAAATGAGACTGCATACGTGATTTGCTGAGGGTAATTTAAATCGAAGCCTGAGGGATTTTATCATGCAGATGCTTGCTCTTACCATGATGATTTTGTGAAGATCTTAGAGTCAAATCTACGTATATGATTACAATGGGGAAGCCAGACTCCAAGTGTATGGAGTAATTCACAATCTTATGTAAACAATGATTTCTATTGCAAACCTAGAAATCTTCACTTGAGTGCATTAAGCGATGTTTGTGCAAGTCTCTGTTTCATAGATGCCATATGATATGTCTCAAATTTACAACTTGAGACCAAAATTAAAACTTACGATTCCAAGATATGACTTCACTCTCAAATACCACAACAAATGCATGCTCGAGTCTGATTTTCATATCCACTACATGACGAGTATTGCCATATATGCATTCTAGAGGATATACAAAAATCTTGGCATGTTATGCATGAGAAAACTTCCTTCTGGAACTTCACGAATTAGCGGTTTTCAATTAATGAAAAATATGAATTGCACAACAATCAAAGATATGCGTCTAGATGAATTTATTGATCCTCACTACATTTTGGCAGACATTTAGGTGCTCAATATATCGCTCGAAATATCTCACAAATCAATTCTTGACTAGTGCTTGAGCGAATCTTTTGATCTTCTATGCATAATCAACGTAGTAAAATTCGCAAGATACCACCGAAGTGAATAATTGAATTATCATGAAAGAGCAAAATGCCATGCATTGGAAGTGTATTTGCATAGTCTCCATAATGAGGGACATCTACACGGGCCTAGGTGGACTCATGATGCTCATATGCATAACGTCCAGTGTCTGAGTGTGCAAAGCATCTCAAGAAGACCACCTAAGCGGACTTTTACTATCATGCTGCGTGATGCTTATTTCACATATCTACAAAGTGCCTCAAGATGTCTGCCTTAGCGGACTTTTAACATCACGCTTGATATCTATTTCCCACATTTGCAAAGTGTCTCAAGATGTTCACCTAAGTGAACTTTTAACATCACGCTGCATGATACCTATTTCTCACATTTGCAAAGTGTCTAAAGATGTCTACTTGGGTGGAGGCTTGGATGTCTTATGCATAACTTGGAACACTATGCACCATAACGAAGTAGAGTCATTCTCCCGAGTAGGCATCTAAGGCACCCATGAATGATAAAAGATAATAATACCATGCAACGCATCAAGATAAATCCTCACCTCCTTTAGATGCTAAGTTTGAAACATCACACATTCCCTCTCTGTAGGGAAATTCAAGCGCGATGCAACCAAAAATTCAAAAAAACAACAGGGGGGTCCCCATACCCGATAGGGCGATGTTGGAATACACGACAACATCTGGCGACTCCACAAGAGAAATGTTCTTGAACATTTTAGGAATAAAGATTCACTCAAAACCTTGAATCATCAAATAACCCTATCAAGTCCATCCATTAGCTAAGAGACATACTCAAAAGGAGAAAAGAGTCATAAATTGTATCACGACATTTTGTCTCTATTGTTTCACGGGGTAAAAAAATTTCATTTAAAACTTCAAGTGTTCTAGAGATAAGCAAGAATAAAAACTTCAAAATCCTTGTGTACACCCACATATCGGGTCAGATAAACTTGAAAGCTTAATCAAGGCGTCAAAATCAAAGGCTTAGGACAACCATTTTCATCCTGAAGATCCAAGTGTCTACAATTGGGTTCATTTCCATCCATCAGCACTCAAGATCACCTTAGTTCCTCCACATTAAGCTATGTGATTAGTACACACGTCATGAACTACCTAGACATGGCCCCACTGCCAGCGAGCATCTATAGCCCCGATGGGTTTGTCTCATAATTCCACTCAAGCAGAGCCCTACTGCCGATCAGGGGTCTATAGCCCCGGTAAAGATTACTCGATTGTCCATCTAACTGAGTTATAGTGTGTGGTTTGTGATTTTCTTTTCTTTTCTTTTCTTTTGATTTTCAACATGCTTTTTGCTTGGTAGAGTACAATGTAGTACTACTACGTGATAACTCGGCTAGCTGGGTGTGGACTTACGATGGCGGCAAAGGTGGACCTTTAGATTTTTCACTTAATGTGAGATCACAAAGATTTACTTAGGTCTTCTAGATTTTAAAAGTGAAAAGATATAAGATCTCAAAACAATTCAAGTTGCTCTAAACAGTCAATTTATCCTCCCAAAGCAAGCAACATGCTACCAAACGCCAACAATGCAGCCTGCAATGGATTTATCCATCTGATGAAGCTTATCAAAAGAAAACAAAAAGCATTCATTTAAAGATTAAACATTTTAAACATATAATCAAAGACCTTCATGTCAAAATCCAATGTATGATTCCCTTCTTGAGTCAAGTATAGATCTCAACAAATAGATAAACTGAAGAAAATTACCTTCTGACTCAAAGAATCTCATGAATATTTATTCTCAAATATACTTAACATCACCTCACAAAGTCAACCAGAATGTACTCTTATTGAAAATACCACCCCAAAAATGGGACCCCGGGGAAAGCCAAAAACCACAACAAAAGCGAACAAGCCCAAAATGCAGCAAATCTAACCTAAAACTAACCTATGAAAGTAACCAACAATTATCCTAACTATGTACAAATAAGTCCTTGAAGGAACTTAGGGTTGGAAATAATGCTTTAAGAATTGTCCATTGACGGGCAATGGAACAGATTCTCCAGTGAGTGTTTTTAGTTTGAAAGCATTCTCTCCCAAAATTTCAGCAATCTAGTAAGGGCCTTTCCAAAGATTGTCAAATTTATCATGTTCACCCTTTCTCTCTTTAGCTTTCTCCCAGTATAGAACCAAATCAGATATATGAAAAGACTTGATCTTTGCTTGTCTGTCGAACCATCTCTTCACAACTCCTTGATGTTTTGCAAAGTTTTCAAGTGCCATGTCTCGTTTTTCTTCCAAGTGGAGCAGTTGTGACAACCTAGTTTGGACTTTATCATTTTCTTCCATGTAATCCTGCATAAATTGTAATGTGGGAATTCTTAGTTGGATTGGGAATATAGGATCTTGGCCATAAACAAGATGATAAAGGGGATGTACCCAAGGAACTCTTTATTCTTGTCCTATCTGCCCAAAGGGCAAACTTAAGTTGTGTATGCCAATCTCTCGGGTTTTTGTCGAGTAGTTTCTTAATTGCACCTAGCAAGTTTTTGTTGGTGGATTTTGCTAGGCCATTTCCCTGTGGGTAATAGTTTGATAAAAATTTCAGTGTGATGCCATATTCAAAAGCCCAGTTAGAAAATTTTAGTGAAGTAAAAGCAGGACCATTATCACAAACAAGTGCATGTGGACATCCAAACCTAGTGATAATATTTTCTTCAAGAAATCTAATCACAACATCAGAAGTACAAAATTTTAAAGCATGAGCCTTAGACCACCTAGTGCAGTAATCAGTAGAAGTCAAAATATACCTATGTTGTGCTAAGGAAGGTGGGTTAATCATACCAATAAAGTCCAAACCCCATTGAGCAAAAGGTCTTACTTCGATCACCGACTGAAGTGGCATGGCTAGATTTCTTTCCCTCGACACATCTATCTGGCATGTGTGACATCTCTTGACATGGTCATATGCATCATGAAACAAAGTAGGCCAATAATAGCCTACCCTTAGAATCTGGTGTGTTGTAGCTAAACCACCTCCATGACATGTTCCAAATTTGTTGTGAAAATGTTCCATTATCTGACCTGCTTCATCTTTTCCTACGCATCTTAAATATATCCCTTCATGATTCTTTCAGAACAAGACTAACCCTTGGAGCATAAAACGTTGACTTTTTATTCTCAAAGGTCTCTTCTAGGTTGAATTCATATATGCTAGACACTTCTGATTTAGCAGATAATATATAATGTCATTGTACCACTCGTCAGGTGATACATCCTCAAGAGTATAAACTTGTTGCACCAACCCTGGTCCATCAGTTGCAATTGTTTGAGTCAACCCTTGTCCTCGAACAAGCTTCATTGGTTGTATTTCAATATCATATTCTTGAATAGTGGCGACCCACTTGCCTCTTCTTTCTCCCAATTCATTCTGCATAAGTAGGGTCTTGACTGCCACATCTGGAACAATAGCATATATTCTACTCCTCAAAATGTAATGTCTGAATTTCTTAATTGCTTTGACCAGTGCATAAGCTTGCTTTTCCACGTTAGGATATCTCAGTTCAACATCTTTCAATGGTGTGCTCATGAAGGCTATTGGGTGTTCATCTTTTTCTTCATTTCTCTGAGTGAGAGTTGTTGTACATGTATGCTCTGAAGCAAAAGAGTATAAATAAAATGGCCTTGTGTAATCCAGGCTTATCAACACAGGAGCATGAGTAATAGCTTGCTTGATTTCTTCAAATGCTTTTCTTGCGGGAATTGTCCATTCTATCTTTGCATCTTTTTTCAACATGTCATTCAATGGCTTAACAATCTCTGCAAATCATGTATTTAACTTCCTGATGAAGTTTATCTTCCTAAAGAATGACTTCAGCTCCTTCTTACTTGCAGGCATATCAATCTTGGAAATAGCCTCTATTCTACTTGGATCTATTGAAATTCCCTTCTCTGAAATCACATGTCCCAATAATTTGCCTTCCGTTACTCCAAACATACACTTTTTTGGATTCAGTGAGATTCCGTGTTTTCTACATCTTTGAAATACTTTCCTTAAATCCTCTATGTGATCTTCCCTTCTGCAAGAGAAGACTGTGAGATCATCCATGTATATGATTATACATTTTCCAATCAAATCATGAAAAGCAATGTCCATAGCTCTCTGAAAGGTTGCTCCAGCATTAATTAGTCCAAATGGCATTCGCCTATATGCATAATTTCCCCATTTGCAAGTGAAAGTAGTCTTCAATCTGTCTTCTGGTTCCACCATCACTTGGTTGTACCCTGAATATCTGTCTAAGAAAGACATCATCTAGGAACCATTTACAATTTGCAAAATTTCATCCAATGAAGGCAGTGGATAATTGTCCTTTTCTGATGCTCTGTTCAAATTCCTGAAATCTACGCACAATCTTATTTCTCCATTTTTCTTACGAACAGGAACAAGATTGGTGACCCACATTGAGTACCTTACTAGAAATATTATTCTTGCATTCAACAGCTTCTTTACCTCTTTGTATATCAGTGGTTCTAACAGTGGATTGACAGGTCGCTGCCTTTGTCTGAACAGCTTGCTGTTGGGTTTCAAAGGAATGGTGTGTGTAATAATTGAGGTATCATAGGTTTTTAAATCATCATAGCTCCATGCTATAATGTCTGAAAATTCTTTCATGCATTCGAGTATACCTTCTTTCTCTTCAGGTCTACACACCTTTCCTATTAACACATTCTTCTCTTCATTACCTATTCCCATATTGACAAGTTCACATTTATCTCCTTGAATCTTATGATCTCTCAATGCACTCAATTGATCTGAATCAAAGAGTCTTTCTAACTCAATCATCCCTTGTGGTATTGTGTTATTTTTTAGGTTCAAGATACCCTCTGCATCAAATTCTGCTTGTTCCAAATCTTCTTAATCTATGATTTGAGCTTCAAAAACCCTAGAATTTGTGATGAAATCCAATATGTGTTTATCATCATTGAACACCTAAAAATTTGTAACATTATTTGGAACTGATGGTACTGAGACCAACTCTACAGTGAACTTTTTTAACCCACTCATAGAAAGTGGTGTAAGTGAACTTGTTGCTTATGCCAGGGAATTAGCAGCTTGATTCTTTGATCTGTAAACTGATTTGATGTTGAATGCATCAAAACTTTCAATCAAATCCCAAACACAGTTCCTATACCTCTTCAATCTCTTATCATGACAAACATACTTCTTTCTTATTTGCTTGACAATTACCTCAGAATCTCCATAAACATGTAGAATCTTAGCTCCTTTCTTTATAGCCATCAATAACCCATGAACTAATGATTCATACTCCGCAACATTATTTGTACATGGAAATTGCAGTTTGTGAGTAGCCAAGAATGATTCACCTGATGGATTGATCAACTCAAACCCAGCACTAGCTCCTTGTTTCGACTTGGACCCATCAAAACGCAAAGTCCATACTTGATTTCCTTCTTGATCAATTGAAACTTTATTTGAGTTTTCTTTTTTCTTACCCTTCTTGGGAATCTTTGGTGAAATTGGATCCTTCTTCGGTTGATCATCATTCTTTTCAATCTTCTCAATTGTTTCAGTTTTAGTGGGTAATTCCACAGGGTTATCTTCTTTCTTTACTTCCAGAATTTCTAGTTTTGCAGCCTGAGGAACCCTCCTATATACTTGTTCCAAGGCAACTTTACACATAGCACAAGAAAACTTGGAATGAAAAGCACTGTGTATCTGGCACCGGTTAGGTAATAATAGATCTTTGACCTTTGCTTGCTGAACATTCTTGAATACGAAATTTTGGAAATTTTCAAATGTACCATCTCCTTCATCAGAAGTAGACTCATAATTGTGATCAAGCAAAATCTCAGTTTCATCAAAAGATTTCTGACCTTCATCATCTTTCATTCTTGAACCTTGTAGCATGAGGACTTCTTCCATATTTGGCCTGTAATTTCCTAAATCAGTTTCTAGGAATAAAGCCTCATTATCTTCACCATATTCTGTGATCATCAGTTTCAATCTTGGAGTACTATCAATTTTGATCTAATTTGGAATTCCTTTCCATGGTAGCCACATGTGTGAAAAATCAGTAGCTACATACCCATTCAATCTTCTCGACCAATCTCTGCTCAGGAGCATGCCATATCCGCCTAGGATATCAACAACTGATATATCAATGTAGCTCTGGATTCTTGGATCAGATGACAACTGCATGTGTATATTATTCAATTCTCCAACCATGGGCACTTCTATCTTATCCAACTGTGTAACTTTCTTTGTGGTCAGGGTAGGAATTAAACCCAATCTTTTACATATGGTGAGTGGCATTACGTTGCTTGATGCTCCTGAATCCATCAAACAATTATGTAGCATCTTCCCAAAAATATGGACTGATAATAGGAATGGGGCAGGCTCATCTCTTCCTTGATAGAAAACTACAGACTTTTTGTTTGGTAACTTGGAATGTGCATTCTTTGCCATATCATTTGATCGTGTAATTTGATCTTTTGCAATCTTTTCATTTTTAACAATACTTCCTTCTTTTGTATCCTTTGTAGAGTCTTGGGCTATACATACTGAGTTCATAAATGGTGAAGTGCCCTCTGGCACACTTTCCACAACATGTGCATTCTGAACATTGGATGAGTTAGAAGGGCCTGCTGTAGCATTCCTTAGAGTAAATGTATCGTTTAAGCTGTTTAAAACAGTGTTTTTGATCTCATGGATTCTCATCATTTCAACCAAAGGCATGGTCACCTTCACTTTCTTGAATTCTTTAGTAACAATTAAACTTAAACGTTTCAGTCCATCATTTATTGCAGCGCGATCTCATGAAAGATTTGCTCCTTGTGGATTATCTCGTGACTGAACTTCTTGCGTTGGAGTGACTCTTTAAGCACCATCCCTTTGTCTATATTCTGGTGAATCCTTTGGAAAATTTGGATTATTACTAGCATTTGGATTTGGTGGAGTTTGAAAATTGTTTGGAGGAACTGAAGTGGTTAATGGATCTTGTACCCAATGATTTCTTTGATAGACTTTTAGGGGTGGATTCCCAGCCGATTATTGAAATGCTTGTACTTCTCCTGTTGCTTCAACTTGAAAGTCATTACTGAATGGAGAGTAATAATCTGGATTTTCAATTGGTCCATTTGCAGATGCTGGAGAAAACCTTCCATTATACTCCATTGTATCATAATCCATCACGGGAGGGAATGTGAAGTCTTCAATAATCAATGCTTGGTCATACCTTGTTGTGGGAACAATCTCATATCCTGTCATTGCTTGAGGAACCTCTTGAGCTTGCGTGTTTTGCATCTCCTTTTGGAATATATCAGCAGCTATTTTAAACTTTGTACACTACAACTCAGAATGCTAGTTTGTGTTATGCAATCGACACCAACTTGATAAAGCTACATCAGCTAAGAATACCTTATCTATAGGTCTAGAATCTAAATTTGAATTGTTTTCCAACGGAGAGGGAACATTCCATTATTTGGAGATGTATTCCATGCTTTGTTTTGTCTTTGGAATCCTTGATTTATTCCTCGAAATCCTTGATTATAACCTTGATAATTTCCTTGGTCTCTCTGATTTCCTTGATATCCATTTTGATTTCCATGATCCCTTTGATTTCCTTGAAAACTCCTTTGCATATTTTGTAAATGATTATTTTGATTTCTCAAATGGGTAACTTCAGTGGATAATCTCTTCACTCGATCAATTAACTCTTTCATAAATCATCCTTCTCTTCCTGAGTCCTTGTAGAGGATGAAGACCCTTGTAAGTACATAGGTTGCGCTGGTGAGGCTTGTGAAATGCGTGCTCCTGGATGCAACACCATCTGATTGCTAGGTGCCAGAATTGGATTCATTACAGGAGTATGTTGTATCAAAGCTTGGTTGTGTTGATAACTGAGAGGGGGGGTGAATCAGTTATCCTAATTATTTCTTCTTTCTGAACTTTCTTATTAATCAATGCAGCATTAATTCAAACAAGCAAACATTATCATGAAATGAAAAAACACATGACACAGTATTTTTGATGTGGAAACCCTGTTAAGGGAGAAAACCATGGGGTGATTAACCCAAAGATTATTCTCTGTTAGAAGAATAAGGAAATACAAAAATGGCACTTGCCAATTAGGGCTCACTGCCCGAGCACACTGCTCACAAGGAGACACACTGCCTACAAGAGACACACTGTATACAAAAGAGTGTTGTATAATACTTGAACTGATTGGAGGCATCCACATATGTTGGAGTTCAGTTCAAGTTAGGCTCAGTACACTGATCTGCTGCACTTCATCTTTCTTCTTCTCTTATGCTGCTTTCCTTTCACATACTGGACCTTCCTTACTGCTTTTGCTCTACTCTGCTTTTATTCGCATATCACATATCACCATAACACTTCTCACAACTAAATCCATCCTATATATATATCTACACAAGCGATTTCATTATCTTTCTAGTCGGCACCCGGAACAGCCAATCTTCTCACAAACTCTGTTCTGTCGGCTGAATCCTTACACATCAAGTAATGCGGATCAAGCATATACTTGTAGAAATCATTAATCATGTTGGCCAAACATGATTCATGCCTTCATAACCTTTAACACCATTAGTAATACATTCGGAAAGTAGTTTGATGTTCTATCAGTCAGTTCTTTCTCTGTTCACACTGTCACTCAAGAACCCGGTACTCAAGTATTCATATCTTTTGCCTCATCTATCACCGGAGGCTAAAACCTTGGAATCTATCACACAAGGTAGTACTCTTTACTTCCTCAAATCCACACTTTACCAAGATACTTCCTCTGAGAGATCTGGATCGGTCTGTCGAACCTTGCCATATGCTCTGTTCTTGTTTACCGGACCACAACATTCTTCACTCTGACTTCCGGTAGAGACACACCATGTCCTACGGATGTGTGGGATGAACTTTGTTGCCATCAATGACAACAATCATGAATCTATATAGTGTCTCTTGCCAACAATCTCCCCCTTTGGCATTGATGGCAACACTTAGTGAAAAATGACTAAGTGTTTACACTAGGCTCCCCCTTGGCTGATGCTCTGTCTTTATATATATTTTTCAGAGCTCCCCCTTAGTTGGATTCCTCATTTTTCACTACTTTTCACTCCCCGTTTGACATCAATGGCAAAGGGTAGGGTCCGCACACCAAAATTTTCAAAAATTTTACTATTCTTAGCTGCATAAGTATATATATACAAGTTGTACTTACATATACTTAAGTATGTCTGCAAAAGTGTTCTTCAACTGTACAACTTCTGTCACCCAACTCTGCTTCATCTTGTCCAAAATTGAGATATGCCCACTCAACAGGAATGCAAATGCATCTACCCTTTTTAGATCTATCAGATCATTGGTCTAGGCTGTAATTTGGGCTTCTGTTATAGCCTCATGCATGGCCTCTAGCTTAGGGACAATTAACCCCCTGAGCTCATTTAACTTGCTTATTCTATTTTTCCTTTCCTTCTCCAATTTCTTGATTTCACTCAAGACTGCGATAGTCTGACATTCTTGATTTGTTATAGAGGATGAAAGAGGATCAAAACTTTGAGACAAGCTTAGTAGTTTGTCCTCTTGCTCTTTTATTTTCTTCTCAATCTCCATTGTTACCTTGGACCAGGAGATACAAAATTTGTATATTTCACCGCCATCCTTAAGAGCATTTTCTAAGCTCTTTATCCCAATGTTCATGTTTCTCCTATCATTAATGATCAAACCCTGTACCGTGGAGAACCTTTTATCCAAAAACTCCTACCGGACTTTTTCTTCAGCTAATTTTTCTAGAGAATCAAAATGTGTACTAACACTGCTAACTAAAGTTTTGAGATTACCGGAAGAGGAGGTTGTGGGATCTTTCTAAACCGATGGCATAATCTTTTCAAGCACTCCAGAAGCATCTTCTATCAACTCACAGTCTTCCATATGAGACTTTAGGAGTTTTTCATTAGCCTTAGCATTTGTAAATGAAGCTATCTTCATTGTCTGTACCGAAGAAAGAGAATCAAAATTGAATGGACCTTGTAGAAGCTCCGGTTCATCAATCTCCATTGTTTCTTTGTTCAGGAATTCTTGGATAGTTTGTGCAGTGTCTCTTGCCGGAGACAGATGTTTCTTCTCTTCTACAGTCTTGGAGCTGTCCTTAGGAGTTTTCTCTCCTTCACCACTAGCAGTTGTGGTTTTCTCTGTTGAAGTCTTCTCTCCTTCTACAACTTTAGCACTGTCATCTTCTTTTTCCTTTGCCTCTACTTCTTTCACCTGTAATTTTTCTTCTCCTTTAGATCTGGAGATTGTAGGGGAAACCGAAGGAGAAATGTTAGTCTGTTCAGGGCCCACCTCTTCTATCATTTTCTCAGGAGTTTCTTCTGCAACTTTTGTGGTTGAGGGATCAGTACCCAAGTCCTCTATAATAGGAATATTAAATCTTTTGAAGGCTTTTCGAAGAATCTCTTCAGTGTCCTTGGCTACTTTGTCAGTCTCACCAAGCATGAGCTGATTCATCCTTACTTTGCTCCTGAATTCATCCTTGCAATCCTTGAATATCATATTCATTATTTTGGGATCAATTAAAGGATATAGCTGAATAGCTATCTGTTCTTAGATCTCAATGTCTTTTGCCATGGCATTGTTCTTTCTTATTTCTAACTCCTTTTCAAGGCTCTTGGGAATAAGAGATATAATTTCAATGAAGGCCTTATTATATATGTTCAGGTACTTGATTGTAGCTTCCTGCAGGATTTTTGGTTAGCCTCATTGTAATCATCATAAAATTCAGCTATTGGTTGAAGGTTTCCATCCACAGTGACTGATTTTATTACACTTTCTAAAGTCAGGGTGGGCTTTTCAACAAATTCCTCTGCCATTTCTTCCTTGTCTTGACCTATGGAGGGTTTACCGGATCCTTTCTTCTTTTGCTTCTTTAATTCCTTTACCCCCTCATCTGATTCGGTTTCCTCTTCATCTCTTTGACTTGCATAAGCCCTTGTGGCTTTTGTCTTTGATCTTTTCTCTCTTTTGTTGGATGCCTAGACTTCCGGTTTTGATGTTCTTGAGCCTTTGGCTGTGGCAAGTGCAGATCTCTTTGATGATCTGGTCCGGGTGGAAGTTTCTACTGGAGCACTTTTCTTGCTTCCCTTTTCTGCCTCTTTCTTCTCTTCCTCAACCCTTTCCATCCTTTTCTTGTGGGCATCAAGTGCCTCCTTTGAGATGCCAAGGCCTTGAGCAATATTTTCTACTTCTTTTCTCACCTTCCTCTTGATCTCTGGTTCTCTGAGTTCAACATGGATTTTTATACTCAGCTCCTCAAAGGTTCCAAACCTTTCTACTTTTAGATCTTTAGGCTGGCTTAGCATGTGTTGAACATGTAGCTCCACAATCTGTTCATCAACTTCATACCCCATGGGCATGATCTAGACTATCCTTGGTTCTACTGCCTCCATTAGGCACTGATCAGTCTCTACCATAAAGCAGATTGTGTCTTTGTATTTCTCAACAAGAGACTGGGGAATCCTTTCTCTTGCTTGCATCATGTTCTGAAAGTTCTTGAAATACCCCCACAGAGTTGTATTTTGTGCTTTGTTGTCACCAAGTCCATGTAAATAATCTCTGATTTGGATAGCTACTGGTCTATCATTCTCCCATACCCAGCCATTTGATCCGGGAAGCTCATTCATAAAGTAGAAGAATAAGCACAATATCAATCCTCCATACTTGAATGAATTCTTTTTGTCTTTCTTGATTTTCTGCAGATTCTCCAAGAGTTGGTTCAAGAGAAGCTGGCAAAGATCATAGTCTGTATCCTTTCTTAGCATTTCATAAGCGGTATAGATGGCAGTTCCAGGTACAGAATTTTCTCTGCTAGAATGATATATCTCATATCCAATGATCATAGAAGCAAACTTGACATCCGGATCAGTGATGTCATCTACTGTCATTGCTCTTTTGTCAAACTTAGATCTGGTAGCCTCACTCACGGTTTGGTTCTTTATAGATTTACGAATAGGAATCCCACAGGATGACTGTAATCCGGTAACTGCCCTGATGGCATCTTTAGTGATCTTGAATGGTCCATTTAACCACATGAAATTGTCATGTATTCTGCTCAAAATGTACCTAACACATTCATCCTCCGTAAAATAGGGGAAATGTATGTATTGTGCAAAGTGCTTGTTCTAGAGGCCTATGTATTGGGGTTTGAGCTCAAATGAATCATCTAATAGTTGTTTGTGATAGATATCTCTTAGTTTGAATTCCCCAAACTCTTCAACATTTGCATGTATATAAACCCTAATATCTTTGGTGTGCAAAACACCATGCAGAACACTGGAAAATGCACCTAGGGGGTCTACCTCCAAGGATTTGTATGGATGTTTCTTAAATGTAGGGCGAGGTCTATCAAAAATCTTTACAATATTTGGAGTACCCATTATCAAGAGATTTACAGTGAGATATTTGAAAACAGAAAATACCTTTTGCGCCTATCGGTTTCATGGAGTTGGTTGGATTGATCTCTAGAAGTAATGACTTCTGCAGGTGATCTTTGATGAATTTGAGGAATTTCGTTGCAGAGCTCCGCTTTTCGTTTCTTCTTGAGTGCAGAATGAACAAGTGATTAATGAAAAACCCTTATATTGCTCTGTAAGCCCTAATATCAGATTGCAATAAATGCTCGACCGATATTATTCTAGTTTGCCTTATTCAGGTGATTTGAAGAACCGGATCAACCCTGATCTTTAAACATCTTGCGGATCTTCCAAATCTTAACCACAGTTTGTTTGAATATATCCCTTATGACTCCTTCAATCCACAACTCTTCTTGTGCCAGTTCCAACACCAATTGACTGGCTAGGGGAACAAGGTTTTCTTTGTGTCTCCCCCTAAGCCAAAGCTCACTTTTTAGTTTCTAGAAGGAATATTAGCACCAAAGTCTGGTGCGAATCCAACCTCTACATTCTCAGTACTTTTCTTCACCTAAATCTTGCTCATCTCATTTTTAACTTCATCCACATTCATCTTTTGTTTACCCTTATCTTGATATACCGAACCTCTTTTGTCTTGATTCTTGCTTCTACAGACTTTTGCATTATGACCGGACCTATTACAGATTTGGCAAACAACATTTCTTTGCATATTTGACTGATATCCTCTTGATCTGCATTGATTAGCCATATGACCTACTCTATTGCATGCAAAGCATCTACCATTGAATGATTTGTTCATTTGCATATTTTTGCATTCATGAGATTTGTGACCATACCTTTTGCAATTAAAACACTGTCCCGAGAAGGATGAATTAGTCTAATTCATTGTCTTTCTGTACTGATTAGCCTTGTGACCAAAGTGATTGTAGTTGTGGCAGTATCCATTGAAGGATGGATATCTTTGAGCATTAGGCTATCTTATCGGAGGTCTTCTAGGCCTGTTCCTTGGATTTTCTGATCCAAAACACTTTTGACCGGATCCGGAGCTTTCTCCTTTCTCATATCCCAAACCACACTTGTCATCTACCTTCTTTTGACTTCCAAGAAGAACTTCAAGTTGAGCAGAACTTATCTTGAATTTCTCTTTATACTCATTTGTTGTTTGAAGATCCATTTTTAGAGAGACAATTTGATCCTCAAGTTTTTCTTAATTATCTTTAGCATCTTCAAGATCAGATTCAAGATGTCTTATGATTCTATCCATCTGGTGGCAATCTTCTGATTTCTCCTTGAGAGATTGTCTTAGATTATCTTCAGTTTTTCTTTTCTCTTCAACTTTTTGAGTAAACTTTATAACTCCTGATTCCATTTCATGTCTTACCATAATGATTTCTTTTGATAACTTTTCACATAACTTGGTTTTCTCAGTCAGCTCTTCATTTGCATTACTTTCTTCACCTTGTCTTGCCAATTGCTGAAACAGCTCCTTTCTCTTTTTCATAGAGAGACTTAATTTGTCTTTTAGTTCTCTCATGAAATCATCAGCCTATTTGAGTCTTTCCTTTAATTCATTGACTTCAGAGTTTGACTGTTCAAGATCCTCAAGGCCAGTCTTGAGTTGCTGCCTTAAACCATATGCATCCATTTAGACTCCTAGATCTTCCTCGAGCTAGTAGACTCTGTTAGGAGGAACTTAGCTCTGATACCAATTGTTGATAACTGAGAGGGGGGGTGAATTAGTTATCCTAATTATTTCTTCTTTCTAAACTTTCTTGTTAATCAATGCAGCATTAATTCAAACAAGCAAACATTATCATAAAATGAAAAAACACATGACACAGTATTTTTGACGTGGAAACCCTGTTAAAGGAGAAAACCACAGGGTGATTAACCCAAAGATTATTCTTTGTTAGAAGAATAAGGAAATACAAAAATGGCACTTGCCAATTAGGGCTCACTACCCGAGCACACTGCTCACAAGGAGGCACACTGCCTACAAGAGACACATTGTCTACAAAAGAGTGTTATACAATACTTGAACTGATTGGAGGCATCCACATATGCTGGAGTTTAGTTCTGGTTAGGCTTAGTACATTGATTTGCTGCACTTCATTTTTCCTCTTCTCTTATGCTGCTTTCCTTTCACATACCGGACCTTCCTTACTGCTTCTACTCTACTCTGCTTTTATTCACATATCACATATCACCGCAACACTTCCCACAATTAAATCCATCCTATATATATCCGCACAAGTGATTTCATTATCTTTCTAGTCGGCACCTGGAATAGTCAATCTTCTCACAAACTCTATTTTGTCAATTGAATCCTTACACATCAAGTAATGCAGATCAAGCATATACTTGTAGAAATCATTAATCATGTCGGCCAAACATGATTCATGCCTTCATAACCTTTAACACCATCAGTAACACATCCGGAAAGTAGTCTAATATTCTGTCAGTCAGTTCTTCCTCTGTTCACACTGTCACTCAGAAACCTGGTACTCAAGTATTCATATCTTTTGCCTCATCTATCACCGGAGGCTAAAACCTTGGAATCTATCACACAAGGTAGTACTCTTTACTTCCGCAAATCTGCACTTTACCAAGATACTTCCTCTGAGAGATCCGGACCTATCTGTCGAACCTTGCCATATGCTCTATTCTTGTTTACCGGACCACAACATTCTTCACTCTAACTTCCAGTAGAGACACACCATGTCTTGCGGATGTGTGGGATGAACTTTGTTGCCATCAATGACAACAATCATGAATCCATATAGTGTCTCTTGCCAACAGGTTGATTCCTTGAATTTGATTTGGCATAGTTGGATGTCCCAAGTGATTAAGTGGCCCTTGAGTGTTCATGCCCAAGTCAGTATTCACTTTGACAGCCTCGGCATAGACTTCTATTAAAGTAGTTGGAGGTGCAGTTGCTCTCTTCACAAACATGGAAGTAAGGCGATCTAGTGCTGCATAATATACTTCCCTTGCCATTGCATCATCAACATTATACGGAGCTTGCAACCTTGTATAATCTTTATGAAATCGATTGTTGAAAGAACTGATGGGTTCATGCTCTTGCCTCTTGACATCAACAAATTGTTTATAAATCTTTAACGGAGTGATTGGAATCTTAAAATTTTCTCGAAAGGTGTCTTTCAGTCTTTGCCAACTATTGATGGAACCTACAGGTAGATGAATGTACCAAAAGTATGCATCTTCACCCAGTGAATAAGGAAACAATCTACATGCTACATCTTCATACTCAATTCTTTTGTTTTGAAGAGTATCCTCAGAAATCTTAATATGTTCCTCTGCTGTCCTATTTACATCATTGATCTGAAATTTGGAATAGAATTGTTAAGGACTCTTGGGCATTTCATGGTAATTCATGAAAACAGCAAGAGGAGAAGAATTTGTCGGAAGCCAAGCCATTGGAATGCTTGCTTGTTGCACTGGAACTCTTTAAGCAACTCCTTGTGTACTACTTGGTTGAGCAATTCTTGTATTTTGTGGTGGTGTTTGAAACAAATCTACGATGACCCTTTCGCTAGGTGATCCTTCACTTGATGAATTTGTCTTCTTATTGTGCTTAGCTTTGGAATTGAAATCAAATTCAACCAACTCCTTTGAAGCTTGCGGTGTAGACCTTAGGATCCTCTGGTGCTTTTCAGGTGAAAAAGAAACAATGCACTCCAGTGTGTCTAACTTTATATCCCGAGAGAGGCCCTCCTTCTAGCGCCAATTCTGCTGATGTGTTTTCCTTGCACATATAACATAGAATAAAATACTGGTGTACTCTATCCTCTCTTGAACAAAATCACTCAAATGCTAAGCTAAGTGATCAGATGAGTAGACTCCAAGGTTCTTGATTAGTTACTTTTGGTGTTGCGACTTGGTATAACTTAGCAGTATGATGTGAATTATTGTTTGACACAAAGGGACTTATGTAAATGTTCAGCAATAGGAAGCTTGTTTCTATTGGATAACATGTAACATAGCTTCTTCGAAGGTCTAAGAATATGACAACTTAAGATATGACAGTGGAAGCTCTTGAATCTAAATCTAATAGGATTTTAAATAAAATGCAAAAGGAAATGGGTTTAGAAGACTCTAATCTAAATGTAAGCAATCACCACTGATTCACCAGAATCTTAACCACACTTTGCTTCGCCGTAAGGTAACAACTACACAAAGGTGATGCTATCTTCTAAGGAAAAAGTAAGATTTTCATATTACTTCTGCATAGGAAGTAATTGAAGTTAAGCTTAGATAATGTTCAGACTAACCATGCACTACAATCTACCATCGACAAATTATAAATGGTATGAACTATGGAGACACCGAACATGAATCAACAACAACAACTTCCATAAAACATAAAACTAAATTGCTAAAAACAAACTAAACTGATCTTATTCTATGAGTGAACACTTAGAAACCATGAAATCATTTGAAACAACACAAATCACCATGAAAATTTCAGCAATGAATTTGTATTTATTTCAGCAGAGTCTCGAGCAACAATTTCTTAGAACATTCCCCCTTTACAAATGAGAGCAAAATGGGCTTATATAGGCCTCCAAATTCAATGGATGGCTAAGATTAAAACCTGAAATCGAGGGCTCATATTGTGCCACACAGGCAAGTGGTTACAAAATTTACTAGAATTGGACCTTGCATTTATCATGTACCCACTAAGTGGAGTACCCTCATTTATGACCCTTCCTTTTTGTAGTAAACTCCACAAATCTAATGATGACACGTGTAACCTCCTCCATAGGGACACTCGAAAGAGTTTGAATGGTGTACTCTATGATTTGTAGCTCATCTGTCCATTTGCCAACTATCATCTCCCAACCAGCCATGGATGTCTGAAACATACCCATGAAAGTGGAAAGCGTGCAAATATTATTCAACAACTCCCTGGAAATAGCCTGTGTATACTGAAAATACTTTGCACTCATCTTGTCCTTCAGCAAGTATTCATCAATCTCCCCATTGGAATCAACTACCTTATTTACGAAAACAAGTATTTTGTTTTGTATTTCCCAAAGTACTTCTCTTGTTCGAGTGCTGTCACTCTCAATCTTTCCCAGAACTTGCTCCTTTATGCTGAGTGCACAATACCAGGAATGGAAATTGTATGTTGAACCTTGTTCAACCACTCCTTCATCCAACAATGTGGCATTTGGAGTATAAATCAGGCTTTTCAACTGAGGCATAACTTCCTCTCCTACATTTCTGAATTCTGCACAAGTAATCAAAATATTATGAACTCTGTCAAATATTGAAGAAGCCTCCTTGTACAACTTCACAATTTCATTAATGAACCCGTCAGCCTTGATCTTGAAATCTGCTGCCCAATCTAGCAATACTTGAGATGAGGACCTCATTTCTTCCAAATGTGCCACAGACTCCTGTGAAAGCAATGCAGGTGGTGCAACCATCTCCTTAGCTTGGCTTACTAACCTCATCAACTATAGAATATAGTGCTGAAATGCCAAGTTATCCTTCTCTAACTGAATCCTCTGTTCTTGTTCCTTTCGTAGTTTTTCTTTGAAGATTGCAACCGAATCTTCCAACTCTTCTATCCCCTGTTCTACTGTGGCTGGTCCCAAATAAAAAGTATTGATGTCATATGCACTTGGAACACCATCATCTACCTCTTTGCTGATTTTTGGGACAGCAATATGCACTTGCCTTGACCCCAAGCTGTCTCTTGTAATCTTTGAGAATTTAGTAATTTTCTATTTTCCATTGTCAGGTTTGGCCCTGCTCAGCAAGTCTTCCAAACTTAGGATGGGTTCCCTTTCAATAACAAACTTCTCCTTGACTCAATCTCTTAGCCACTCTGGTAAGTCAGACAAGTCTTCTTGATTTTCCTCCTGAACTCCCTTCTTCTGAACATTAGGAAGAGCCTCCTCATCAAAGTCATACAACCCCTTGTCATTTTGATTTTCAGCCACTACTTCTATCATGCCCACTTCTTGCTCCTTAGATGATCCTGACAGGACCTCATCAATCTAATTATCTGGCTTGATGCCTTGGTTGGTTTGTACCTCTAAAGCTACCTGTTCATCCTATCTCACTTCATCTTCCTCAATGTTTATTATATTATTGCACTCTTGCCTTGAAGATGCACTAGCTGCCCTCTGATCATCAACCTTTGCCTTCTTACTTGGCTGAATATCCTCATGTGGATCAGCACCTTCACCTTTTGAATCACTAGAATCACTGGAGTCACTGCTTGACTCACTACTTGAAGAATCCTTGGACTAATGTGTACTAACTTCTCCCATCAAGTTGTAAGTGAATTGGACATTCTTCTCTTGGAGCCTTCAGATTTGGAAGTCCACATATTTTCTGGTATGCGCTACAATTGGCATCATCAAATCATCATTGTGTGTGACTTCCTGTTCCAACCAATTGATTGTGAAGGGCCTATCCCTTGTCTCTTCATATGAACTTTGTGAAAATCTTTTGTGATTCTCCTCAAGCTGATCCAGAATGTTGATCACTCTTGTTGCTCTGACCAAATCCAAAGACAATTGGTAGCAACCTTTCTTTCTTATCTGTATGTCATCATATGCATCTATCCAATGATCCTTGAGTTGTGGCTTGTGCTCATATTTGCTCCCAAATTTCTGTTTGACTGTGCCAAATGGATCAAAGTTACTTCATTCATCATTGTGGCACACCAAGTTGTAAGCCTGTAGCTCTATCTCTGAATTTTCAGCTGCTTGCAATGACATGTAAGTCTCAAGCCTCTCGATGCTGATTGGAAACTTTGTTGTGGTCTTTTTCTTCTTTCTTTGAACTTTGTCAAATGCAACCAACTGCTTTGAACCTCCAGTAACACCATTCTGTCAGTGGGGTATCTAGGCAACCTATATGGTAATGATGAGAAGCCCTCCACACGGATGTATGTGAATCTTGGAAATTGAATAAACCACCTTCCATATTTAGCTACAAAGTTCATGGCATCCTTCGATAATCTCCTACATGTGTTGCCTTCCAACAATCTGATAATGGGCACGAAAAAGGCATCATTAAACCTTTTGTAGTGAGATATAGCTTGCAAGTGTAGCTAAGGATAATAGTCATAAACCTTGAACTGTCCTTCTCCATTTCCAACTCTCCCCTTGTAGTTCAGTCCTGGATATCTATCGCTTCTGGCAAGCATATATATAACATATGATCTCATATAAAATGTTTTTGTCTCCTACAAACCCTTCAACTGATCATTGATGTTGTTGCTGATCATTTCAACCCAATCTATCATCCTCTTTCAACTTACAATTTCCTCAATGAATAAAAACATCCATGGCTTGAAATTTGCTGATTGTGGGCAGCCCATGATGCGATTCAGAAATACCACCATATAATTGATTTCTTGATGAAAATAAGATTTGTGAAGTTTTTTAGGCACTCTGCTTACTTGTGGTCTTGATTGTATCAACCATTTGCTGTTTATCACCTCCATACACTTCTCAGGTCCAGCCAGATAAAGTTGCAAAGTAGTCTCCTTATCGCAGAATGTGGTAGTTTTATATGAGGGAATGTCAAAAGCTTCTGCGATTGCCTCTTTTCTCAGATAAGCCAGTACTTTACCCTCTCTGGTCATAATGCATCTCTTTTCATGATTATAATGCTTGGTGCATTCTAGCATCAGGTCTAGAAACAACATTGCTGGCGGGAAATAAGCAACTTGCACAATCTCGTTCTTCAACATTCGCCTGATTAGATCCGATGGATTGGGTTTGTGCAAATTTTGTCAAATTTCCTCCATGTTGGTCTTCCCGAGATTAGTGTCACCAAGGTTTCACCATTTTGATGTGATTTTCATTTCTAGCCACATTGCCTTCATGTCACTCCTCATCAGTGTCTGTCTGTCCTTTGCGCTCATTGCTCACCTGCACGAATTTTAGACATTAGTTCGCTAGAATAACGCATAAAATACAAGCCCATAAGGCAAATCTCACCGCAGTATGCATGCAGGATAAATCAAATATGCTATTTTAAATTACCCTACTTTATTTACAAGAAATAAACAATAATGAAAATTCTCCATGAAAATAAAAAATTGACCAGCCTCCCGACAACTTCAATCGATAGTTTAACTTTTGTTCATCCTCCGCTGAAGTTTGCACCTACAATCATTTTTGCCAATGATAGTTGTGAATAAGGATGTGAGACTGCTTACATGATTTGCTGAGGGTAATTTAAATCGAAGCCTGAGGGATTTTATCATGCAGATGCTTGCTCTTACCTTGATGATTTCGTGAAGATCTTAGAGTCAAATCTACGTATATGATTACAATGGGGAAGCTGGACTCCAAGTGTATGGAGTAATTCACAAGCTTATGTAAACAATGATTTCTATTGCAAACCTAGAAATCTTCACTTGAGTGCATTAAGCGATGTTTGTGCAAGTCTCTGTTTCATAGATGCCATACGATATGTCTCAAATTTACAACATGAGACCAAGATTAAAACTTACGATTCCAAGTTATGACTTCACTCTCAAATACCACAACCAATGCATGCTAGAGTCTGATTTTCATATCCACTACATGATGAGTATTGCCATATATGCAGTCTGGAGGATATACGAAAATCTCGGCATGTTATGCATGAGAAAACTTCCTTCTGGAACTTCACGAATTAGCAGTTTTCAATTAATGAAAAATATGAATTACACAACCATCAAAGATATGCGTCTGGATGAATTTATTGATCCTCAAACATTTTTGCAGACATTCAGGTGCTCAATATATCACTCGAAATATCTCGCAAATCAATTCTCGACTAGTGCCTGAGCGAATCTTTTGATCTTCTATGCGTAATCAACATAGTAAAATTCGCAAGATACCACCGAAGTGAATGATTGAATTATCATGAAAGAGCAAAATGCCATGCGTTGGAAGTGTATTTGCATAGTCTCCATAATGAAGGACATCTACACGGGCCTAGGCAGACTCATGATGCTCATATGCATAACATCCAATGTTTGAGTGTGCAAAGCATCTCAAGAAGACAGCCTAAGTGGACTTTTACTATCATGCTGCGTGATGCTTATTTCACATATTTGCAAAGTGTCTCAAGATGTCTGCCTAAGCAGAATTTTAACATCACGCTGCATGATATCTATTTCCCACATTTGTAAAGTGTCTCAAGATGTCCGCCTAAGTAGACTTTTAACATCACGCTGCATGATACCTATTTCCCACATTTGCAAAGTGTCTGAAGATGTCCGCTTGGGCGGAGGCTTGGATGTCTTATGCATAACTTGGAACACTATGCACCATAACAAAGTAGAGTCATTCTTCTGAGAAGGCATCTAAGGCACCCACGAATGATAAAAGATAATAATACCATGCAACGCATCAAGATAAATCCTCACCTCCTTTAGATGCTAAGTTTGAAACATCACACATTCCCTCTTTGCAAGGAAATTCAAGCGCGATGCAACCAAAAATTCAAAAAAACAATGGGGGGGGTCCCCATACCCGATGGGGCAATGTTGGAATACACGACAGACTTAGTGCACTACTTACAAAAATATCTTCAAACTATTCAGTGCAGTGCTATTTGGGAAGGGCTCTAATTTGATTTTCACTCAAATTCTTATCTTCTCCGCAGATCTTCTTTATAGATAGCAAATAATTTGACTCAAACCACCAAACTACTCAGTGTAGTTCTTCCTTCTGCATTAGCACTATTTTGAATCTCACAACAATTTTAAAATAGCAATCACTAGAACGGGTTGATATCTATCAATAGTAACTATTTCTCTCCTGCGCTCTGATACCACTGTCAGGCCAGGGTTGATAGGAAGAAAGAATGGAAAATTTTTAATGATAAAATAAAAAGATTACAATCTTATTTATAGGCAACCAAAAATGGTTAAACTGCCAAACTAACTAAAAACTGACAATCGAAAGAAAAACTTAAAAACTAAATTTTATTAACTCTGATAATTACCACATTAACATAGACTTGGGATAATTTCCTCTAATTATATGGCTATAAAAAGAAGGTTGCTTTTTACGACAACCTTCCATTTTTGGCTTCAATATTCTCCTTTGTTTGTTTCAATCATGAAAAGTGTTGAGTTGTTTGTAGCTTCGATCAGATAACATAATAATAAATATGAATATATAAGTAATATTAAATATTACTTATATATTCATACTTAATATATAAGGTATGTTAAGATAAATATCAATAAAGCATGATCGAATGATATATTACCAAAGCATAAACATCTTCTGCATTCTAAATGGTGATTAGTAACTGTTAAAATCAGTGAAACCAATTACAATCCAAACAGTGACAAAGTCACACCTGTGATAGGCGTGACTCCTTGAGGAGTCATGTCTATCACAGATGTGACTCCTACCGTCACTCACATATTTATATCAATGTCTTTGCCCTGCAATACCATCGACGCAAAACTGGGAAGTGTATGAGAAATGGAAATTGCATCTAAAATACAAAAGAAAGTAATAAGTTAAGTCTGCTATATAAATATCCAACTTTCAGAAAATATCCAAGTCAGAGATTATAAGTTCGGTTTGAATTTACAAAAAGGCACCACTGTGTGCACATAGAGGATAATTTTAAATGCACAAAAGTGTTTCCTCTTTTTGAAAAACATATATGGAATATGGAGTGCACACAAAAATGGAAATCATGGGATATTAAAAAAACTAATGGTGAGTTTCAGAGGCATCATCTAGATATGAAGTATCAGTAATGGCATCATAGAATAGTTATGGAGATGCTAAAATAATTTCAAATTAGGATCCTAAAAATATAAAAACTAGAGAAAGTCATCAAAAGTAGAAACATAGAATATTTATGGAAATGTGGAACTCTTTTCGACTAAGAAATATGATAAATCCTAGAAAGAGAGATAAAAAATAATAGACATGGGAGCAGTTGGAAAATGATAACAAAGATGAAGGAATCAAGACTTCAAGAAAGAATGCATTCATTACTTCCTAAAAATTCTTGGATTTGTGAAGGCCTGGAAGTTTTTTTGTTTAAAAAAGTAGAAGAGGTTATTACGCTACAAAATAGGGGATGAAAGGTTTTTCATATAGAAACTTAATCTTGAAGGATGAAACATGTGTGAACACAAAGCAACTTGAAAATGCAAATTGTTTTCAAAGAGGCAGATAAGGGAATTGGATATAGATTGTAGAAGGATGTGCAAGGGGCTTTGTATGCTACAAAAACATGCAAATATTGGAATTTCAATTGTGTGCAAAAGTTTGAAAATAATTTGAAAGTACGAACTAAGAATGAGATTGTTTTGTGCAAATGTGGAGAAGGATGTGAAGGGGGTTTGTATTCCACAAAAGCATGTAAATATTGGAATTTCAATTGTGTGAAAAAGTTTGAGAATAATTTGAAAGTACAAACTAAGAATGATATTGTTTGGTGCAAATATGGAGGGAATGCATTGAATCTGAAGAGCCTACACATGACTTCATTTTTGAGGAATTTTTTTGTCATTTTTTTGGAGATTTGGGGGGAGTGGGGGGGACTATTTGTCTTCCCATCCAAATCGCCTATTTAAACTTGTTTGCAACACATTATATCCAACACATTGTCTGCTATATAAATATCCAACTTTCAGAAAATATCCAAGTCAGAGATTATAAGTTCGATTTGAATTTACATGGTATCAGAGCCAAGTTAAGCAGAATCCAGGCAGAAAATTGAACTTGAGAAATTTAGATTTAATACATCTCATTTCTCAAATGGCAGCAGCAATCGGATTTGAATACATTGGAAGGAAAGAACAGCAAAAAGAAAAGGGTGTAAAGAAAATCAAGATGCGTAAATCGTTATCTTCATAATAGCGATCCATGAGTATAAGGAGTAGAAATCTATGTTAGGAGGATAGATCTAATTAAAGACAGCAGCAATCATGAGCAAATAAAATATGAAAAGATTTGTAATGATAGGTGAAGTTGCATCCCTCAAAGGGAAATAAAAGGAGTCAATAAGAAGATTGATAGGCATCAAGGAAGGAGAGGAATAAATCGATCTGCAATTAAATCAACAAAGGTATGAAATCTCTATTATATATTGAACTTATAAATGTCTTAAGGCAATCTCTGAAGATATGCATATTCATATTGCAATAAGTAATATATAGTTGCAAATGCATTACTCAATGATACATTGGTAAATGATAGAAACGAATGACATGAAATAAGATATGATTAGCTTATAGGAATGCATTACATTATATTGACTAGAATAGCAATCAAATGAAATTAGTCATATAATTGACATAGGAAATTTATGTACATTATCATCATGAATATGGAATCTTGATTACATATAATGGATGAACAAATGAATGTCATTATAATGAATATACAAGGAAGAATGAATTAATATGATAAATGTGTATATATAGAATGAACATGATCAATAATGATAATGGAAAGTGATCAAACATTAGATCATATGTGATGGGCCATATGATATGAGGCCAAAATGATAAGTCATCATATGAAATATCAACAAAGACTTAGAAATCATAGGATTGTGCTATATCCAAGAAAAGGATTAGCCTCATCATTAATCGTCTCATTATCCTAGGTGTATGGGTAAGTTAGGAGATTGTATGTTGGACATAGGTAAGCCTCAAGTGGATGAAGAACACTATGTGGGTGTGAAGTCCCTTGAGCCAAGAGATGAAGAACACTGTGTGGATGTGAAGTCCTTGGGCCTACGGTAATGATGAGCTCATCAATGTTAAATGTGCCTGACGTGAGGTGACTCTTGGTGGGATGAAGAATGTTGTGTGGACATGAAGTTCCATCAAGCCAAATGGTGAAGAACTCTGTGTGGGAGTGAAGCCTTTGGGCCTCCATATGGGATGGTTAATGGCTCCTCAATGAACCATACCTATGGAGCTAGAGATGGATTAATGATAGGGCGACACATGATCCTCTCAAGGGTAGAGCATAAGGCCTTTGATCATGAATATGAATATGAAAGTGAATATAAATGATTATGAATATGAAAATGGGATTAAGAGGGAGGTCACTGTACCTTATAATCCTCAACAAAATGGAGTTACAGAAAGAAAAAATAGAACCATTGTAGAAGCTGCTAGGGCTATGTTACTTGATCAGAATATAGACACTTCACTTTAGGCAGAAGCATCTAGTAGTGCTGTCTATATACAGAACAGATGTCCTCACTCTCATATTGATGACAAAACTCCTGAAGAAGCCTTCACTGGCACAAAACCAGACATTAGTCATTTAAGGATATTTGGTTGTCCTGCTTACATTCATGTGCCCAAAGAGAAAAGAACTAAGCTAGAACCTTCTGGGAGAAAAGACATCTTTGTAGGCTATAGTGAAACATCAAAAGCTTATAGAATATATATACCTGGTCAAATACAGATTGAACTAACCAGAGATGTGATTTTTGAGGAAGACATAGCTTTCAAAAGAGCCAGAAATGATATTGAGTCAGAAATTCAAACTTCCAACTCAAGCATAGAAGAGGATCCTACACCTGAGTTTCAGAGGGAGTATCCTGAGGAAGAGGTAAACCATGAACAAATCACATCACTAGAAAATCCCAAGAAAAGACCACTTTGGGCCATCAAAACAATGGAAGAAGCTAAAAATTATGCCGCTCCATTAGGGACTTTTAGGGAAAGCACAAGACCTAAGAGATTCTCTAGTTATGTAGCTTTAATGAGTGAATTGATTAAATCAAAACCTTCTAGTGCTATAGAAGCTCTTAAGCACCAAGTATGGAAGGATGCCATGATAGAGGAGTATCAATCCATCTTGAAGAATGATGTGTGGGATATAGTACCTAGACCAAAAGGGAAATCTATTGTTTCTTCAAAATGGCTATTTAAAATCAAACATGCTGCAGATGGGAGTATAGGGAAATACAAAGCAAGATTTGTAGCCAGAGGATTTTCACAAAAGGAAGGAATTAATTATGATGAAACCTTTGCTCTAGTTGCTTGATATACATCAGTTAGGGCAGTTCTAGCTATTGCAGCAGCCAAAGGGTGGAAAGTCCATCAAATGGACGTAAAAACTACTTTCTTAAATGGAACCATTGAAGAAGAGGTTTACTTAGAGCAACCTGAAGGATTTGAGATTCACTATGTAGGATCCCATGTATGTAAATTAAAGAAAGCTCTATATGGACTTAAACAAGCCCCCAGAGCCTAGTATGAAAGAATTGACAGTTATCTCTTGAGATTAGGCTTCTCAAAGAATGATGCAGATCCAAATCTCTACTTCAAACAAAGCAAAGGTGATATGTTAATATCGATATTATATGTTGATGATCAATTGATTACAGGATAAAATTACCTTATTGATCAGTGTAAGAAAGATCTAGCTTCAGAATTTGACATGAAGGACTTAGGTGTATTACACTACTTCCTTGGACTGGAAGTATGGCAGAAATCAAACTATATTATTCTAAACCAAGGGAAGTACACAATCAATATATTAAAAAGGTTTGGTATGATGGAATATAGACCTATGTCTTCCCCCATGGAAACAAATCTTTATAAATTGAAGGAAGCAGCAACAGATTCTCCATTGGCAGATCCCACTCTGTACAGACAGATAATTGGATCCTTGATGTATTTGGTCAATACCAGACCTGATATCTGTTATGTTGTAAATGCCTTAAGTCGGTTTATGTGTGAGCCCAAGGAGATACATCTTGTGGCTGTGAAACATATAATGAGATACCTTCAAGGTACTCTAAATTATGGCTTAATATATGAAAAGATTGACTTAGATCTACATGGATTCATAGATTCAGATTGGGCTGGAAGTGTAACTGACTGGAAGAGCACCTCTGGATGTTGTTTCAATTTAGGGTCAGCAATGATATCCTGGATCATCAGAAAATAGTCTTCAGTTGCTCAGAGTTCTACAGAAGCGGAATATATTGCAACTTCTATGGCTGCTAGAGAGGCAGTATGGCTTAGAAAACTACTTGTGGGATTATTTGGTAAACCTCTGAAACCAACTATCATCCACTACGACAATCAAAGATATATTAAGCTATCCATGAATCTAGTATTCCATGATAGATCTAAAAATATTGAGATTCCTCATCACTATGTGCGTGATATGGTGGAAAGGAATGTGATTCAGTTGGAGTATATTAGTACAGGAGATCAAACTGCATATATTCTTACTAAACCACTCCTCAAGGTAAAAGTTGAATACTTCAAAAAAATCTTGGTATGATTGAAATGTAAAATTCTAATTGATTTGTACTAATATATTAAAGATGTCTAATGTGTAAACATCTTGTGTCATATGTGTGACTCTATGACATTATGGACCTACCCATTCTGTGTTTATTTCCAAAAGGTGACGATTTTTTTGATAATCTACACTTGTACCTAACATTATAAGGTGACAATATTATAATGTTCAATAGACTGATATCATGTGACTTGATATTGGTATGAATCATGGAGTTATCATGATTAAGTTATGGTATACATTATGCGACTTAATGTCAGTGCACATACCATAACTGGGATATATATAAGGAGAATGTAATGTTCTCGAGTATAGTATATCCTTTAGTATCACGAGGTAGGTGATGCTACGTATCACAAGATAGGTGATACTATATATCATGAGTTATGTGATATTAAATTACTTTGATCAGATAATTGATATTCACAGAGATTATTGTGATATTGTTATCTTCTCGAGCTAAGGAGTGTTGAGTTGTTTGTACCTTCGATCAGATAACATAATAATAAATATGAATATATAAGTAATATTAAATATTACTTATATATTCATACTTAATATATAAGGTATGTTAAGATAAATATCAATATAGCATGATCGAATGATATATTACCAAAGCATAAACATCTTCTACATTCTAAACGGTGATTAGTAACTGTTAAAATCAGTGAAACCGATTACAATACAAACAATGACAACGTCACACCTGTGATAGGTGTGACTCCTTGAGGAGTCACGTCTATCCCAGATGTGACTCCTACCGTCACTCACATATTTATATCAATGTCTTTGCCCTGCAATACCACAGATCGACACAAAAATCAAAAGTGTATGAGAAGTGGAAATTGCATCTGAAATACAAAAGAAAGTAATAAGTTAAGTCTGCTATATAAATATCCAACTTTCAGAAAATACCCAAGTTAGAGATTATAAGTTCGATTTGAATTTACAAAAAGGCACCACTGTGTGCACATAGAGGATAATTTTAAATGCACAAAAGTGTTTCCTCTTTTTGAAAAACATATATGGAATATGGAGTGCACACAAAAACATATATGGAATACGGAGTGCACACAAAGATGGAAATCATGGGCTATTAAAAAAATTAATGGTGAGTTTCAGAGGCATCATCTAGATATGAAGTATCAATAATGGCATCATAGAATAGTTATGGAGATGCTAAAATAATTTCCAATTAGGATCCTAAAAATATAAAAACTAGAGAAAGTCATCAAAAGTAGAAACATAGAATATTTATGGAAATGTGGAACTCTTTTCGACTAAGAAATATGATAAATCCTAGAAAGAGAGATAAAAAATAATATACATGGGAGCACTTGGCAAATGATAACAAAGATGAAGGAATCAAGACTTAAAGAAAGAATGCATTCATTACTTCCTAAAAATTCCTAGATTTGTGAAGGCCTGGAAGTTTTTTTGTTTAAAAAAGTAGAAGAGATTATTATGCTACAAAATAGGGGATGAAAGGTTTTTCATATAGAAACTTAATCTTGAAGGATGAAACATGTGTGAACACAAAGCAACTTGAAAATGCAAATTGTTTTCAAAGAGGTAGATAAGAGAATTGGAGATAGATTGTAGAAGGATGTGCAAGGGGGTTTGTATGCCACAAAAGCATGCAAATATTGGAATTTCAATTGTGTGCAAAAGTTTGAGAATAATTTGAAAGTACAAACTAAGATTGAGGTTGTTTTGTGCAAATGTGGAGAAGGATGTGAAGGAGGTTTGTATTGCGCAAAAGCATGTAAATATTGGAATTTCAATTATGTGAAAAAGTTTGAGAATAATTTGAGAGTACAAACTAAGAATGATATTGTTTGGTGCAAATATGGAGGGAATGCATTAAATTTGAAGAGCCTACACATAACTCTTCATTTTTGAGGAATTTTTTTGTCATTTTTTTGGAGATTTGGGGGGAGTGGGGGGGACTATTTGTCTTCCCATCCAAATTGCCTATTTAAACTTGTTTGCAACACATTATATTTCATTGGAAAACTCTTTGAGGTTTGAGACTACTGAATATGATTAAAAAATATCAAGTTGCTCCATTCTTTCTACAATTTTTCTTGTTCAATCAGATTTTCCAACTTCAAATTTAATTTCATTCTACATTTTCAAGAATTTAATTCATTGACCATTGATCAAACCAATTTGTGTTTACACCATTGATGCTATTTTTGATGGTGAAGAATTTTGCATTGTCACATGAATACATCTATGTGAGGATAAAGTTCAATTACACACCTAATTTCCCTTTGAGCATTGCATTGTCTTGCACTCTGATTATAAATCATGGATTCAATGAAGATTGGTTTCTCATCATCTTTGTCCACTTAGCAAAATGATGTATGGAAGGATAGAAACTAGGTTTAGATTTCCTTTTTGTTTTCTCTTTTCCCTTTTCCTTCTCCCTTTGCTTTTGCATTTTTTTGCATCTGTTGTTAGATTAGTCTAGTTTTTTTTTATGGTAAACTTTTAGTCATATAGGGTAGAATTTGGACTGAATTTTTGACTTTCTAGTTTTAAAATTTTACAAACTTGAACATGTTTCTCACTATTTTAAAATTTTATAATTTATTTAATTTAAAAATGAATAAATTTTAACATACAAATCATTCAAATTCTTTGATTAAATTCTAATTTTTAAGGAACAAACTATTGGTTTTAATGTTAATCACTTCTAAAAGCAAACTTAATGATACAAATTAATTGATGAAGATAAATAAATCAAAGCATAATTCAATTTGTAATAAAATAGAGTGTTTTCATGGGTAATTAGTGACAAATTTCAGTAAGTGAACCTCTATTTTAAATGAGAAACTCCTAATAACTCCCTAGAACCCCTTGAATGGACTAGCCAAAGTGCTCTCCAACTAAGTGATTATAGATTTAACCTCTAAACCTATCAATGAAAACTCTTAAGGCATGCCACCTTCCAACTAGTCGAACTTTTGTCATTCCATGTTGTTGGTGTCACAACTTACAGGTAAGTTATGTTTTAGAAACCACATCAAGATAAATGGTGCTAGAAGGAGGGGGAACAATGAGTGTTAGGGTAGTTTAATTTTCTAATTTTCATGTTAAATCTATCTTCATTTAATGCTAAAATTTATCCATTTTTACCAAATGCCAAAAAAATTAAAAAAATAAAAATCATAAAATATTTCAAAAAAA
Organism: Cunninghamia lanceolata; assembly: GCA_027924645.1. Lineage (NCBI taxonomy): Eukaryota > Viridiplantae > Streptophyta > Pinopsida > Cupressales > Cupressaceae > Cunninghamia > Cunninghamia lanceolata. The sequence continues at coordinate 10,358,624 of BSBN01000219.1, read as the reverse complement.
CAATACATAAGAAAAAATGTCCACAATCAAAGTTTGTCCATAAAAGTTTCAATAGATTAGGGGTAATTTCATTGTGGTGAGCCCATTTTGCATGCTTAGGATTTTTTACCAACTTCCCCTGTATTCATGTAATTGGTTGCCTACTTCTCCCCTAGTTTTGGGCACAACACAATCGAACATGTCAATATTTGTAGAGTCTTTATCATAAAAATTAGATTAATGATGAGATTTTTGGTTGTCTTCTTTTTGTAAACACATTTCGTGATGCAACTCTTTACTGGTTTGCACCCATTACGCAAAACTCTATAAGTTCACAAGTAGAGTTAGAGAATGCAATATGATAGCCTCCTATAGAATTAAATGTTTTATCAAACAAGCATGTATAGAACACAATAAATGAGAGAAAACAATTACCCTTGTCAAGATTTGATGATGCTACAACCCCAACAAGGTAATCAACAAAATTTCTATTTTATTCCTTTAGCATTTAACATTAATCTTGTTGCTATCCCAATAATTCCATAGGAAAATCCACCTAATTCTAGTTATGAATCTAATGAAGAAACTCCAAAAACCATCAATAGAGTTGTAACTATGAAAAAAATAATAAAAAATAATGGAAATGTTAGAGAATCATATCAACATAATCAAACAATGAGGTGGAGTAAAGAGCACATGTGTATCAAAAGATAAGCAAGAGGATAATGTGGAGATGGAAGAGGAAAACCTTGATGACATTAAATTTGATTTAAGCATGAAGGAAGAGAATGGTGACAACTTTGATATTAAAGACATTCCAACAAACAACAATAATGAAAATCATCAGCACATTGAATCATCCCAACTAGCCATGCCAAGTTTTGAGTTGGACATTCATTTAGGTCAATTAATAAATTAAACCATGATATGTAAGTACTTGTATTTTATGACACCTTTAAACAAATGTGTTTTCCCAACAAGTGTTTCCTTCACAACACAACCAAGCATGGATAGGTCACATGTCCCGAAGTCGTCAATAAGATTGGATGTGACTCTCAAAGAAATTATGAGTATGAAGAAAAAGGAATGTGAGAGTCAAGAATGTATTGTTGTTCTATCAAGTGAAAAAGTTCATGAGCATACTTTAGCTAGCAATATTGAACAAAATCATGAGTGCCAAGACAACTTTAATTTAGAAGATAATCCAACGGTGCACAAAATTGAAGAGGCAAAAACTTATGACACTAGTACACTTAAGGACAATGATGCTAAGGTATGTGTTGATGAATTTCATGACAATGATTCTAGAAATTCTAGAGATGCTTGTATGCAATTGATGTGTTTACATCATAATGACATATTAATTGAATATTTGAGCACAAGCACCTTTTTAAATGAAGAGGCAAATGAAAAAGCAATGATATCAGTAACTTTTTGGTACCTATATCACAAGATTGTCAAAATTTTAACAAGGTAACTATTATTGAAATGAATGTGAATGTTACAAAAAAATGTTTGAATTTGTAGGTTCAAGATGTTGATTTGCTTTGTCTTAAAGTTGATATTGAAATTATCAAGTTAGATGATCTCAACTATAAACTTGAACAAGAGGATTATGAGAGATTTTTTGTTGGGAGAAACAACTAAACCTTATTTATTCTAATTTAAAATTTACAATAATCTTGACTCTAACAAATATGAGTTTAATGACCCTTGCCTAATGGAATTCAAAGTTTACAATAACTCAATGTTGGAATATGCTAAAAAAGATCTTGATGTGGTTGTAGGTAAGGATCTTAATGTTTTATAGGATGAAACAAATCTTGATAATGATATTTTTAATTCTAGAAATCATCAAATAAATTTAGAAGTTAAAAATTATTTTTCTAAATTGAATACAATGTTAATTAATAATTCTTTGTGTGACTTACATGTACCCAATGAACATGTAGATTTGGATGGAGAAACATATGTGAAGGAGCATGAAGTAAATGATGGAAGACATACATCCTTGATGGATGGCATCACAACTAAAGAGTTTTCAAAAACCTCTCTTATTTGTCATCCATCTTGTTTTCTTTAGTATGTTGGTAACAAAAATGGAAGTTATAATATGTCATTTACCAATGCCAAAACTAATTTGTAAATAAACAATATGAGTCCTCATGTAACAACCCCACCCCTATTAGCGATTGCATAGTGATTTAATGTTATTAATGGATTAAGTCAGTGCTTTTATTTTAGTATTTTCTCCATGCCTTACGTGGGCTCTTGGGGAGAAAAGGTTGGCGAGGAGGTTAATGGCAGTGAGGAAAATATCTGGCAGTGGGTGAACAAATTTGTGTGGCTTTGACCTATCTTGTTTAAAAAAATTTATTCATTCACACATGAAGGGGATGCTCTAGAAATTGGGCGAAAGAGAAGGATAGAGGAGAACTAAGGATTGGAGAGGGAATGGAGGAGAGGAGAGAGCAGCTAGGAGTGGCTTTCGCTCTCTGTAATACACAAATTCTAGGTAAGATTCAAAGTCCTCTCTAACAGTCCTAGTGTAAACTTAGTCTGTAAGCATTTCGGTCCTTGAGACCCCTGTTTCTTTCAAACTCCTTGCCAAATTAGTGGGTGCCTTCTGCTTCTGCATGTGCATACAGGTCTATGAAGTATTTTCATCTATCAAATCTGAATATAAGTTTCTTATTGACATGATTCGGATGCCTATAAGTTGTCTAGGCTACATGCTCACGCAGGTCATGGACTCTAGGCTTACACCTAAGTTTTGCATTGTTTAATAATTTCTTAGTCTTTAAAATGAATCCTTTTATTATGTGTATCCCGTAGCATTGTTTCCACATCCTCTTACATGAATACCAAGACATTTGCAGATGCACGATCTAGTAAAATGTATCGCTTTGTCTTGTTTCTATGGACATCCATATCCCTATTCATATGCCCCATGCTAGCACGCATAGCGAGGATGTGGGCACTGGACTATGGAGTCAGCCTCACTCCTTCTAGTCGCATTTACTTTAAAATCTCTTAGGCCTTTGAAACAAACCCATTTTTTGCATATTTTGCAATCAGTGCATTCCATGAGATTACATCTCTTTGAGACATTCTATCAAACAGTTTTGTGCCTGGTCTAGGCTTCCACATCTCACATATATGTATACTAGAGCATTTCTAACTATAATATCTGACTGAAATCTGCTTTGTATTATGCTTTAATAGATACCCATACCCTGTTCCGTCGCTTCCATTTTGGCATGAGCAGTGAAGAAGCTGGCAAAGGTTTTGATATTTGGCTTTCCGCTACCAGATGCATTTGCTTAAAAGTTTCTTAAGCTGTTTCAACAAATCCATTATGTGCTTAACCTTCACTTATTCCATTCCATGAGACCACATTCACCGAGGCGTTCTGTCAACAGTTACGTGCCTGGTCTTTGCTTTCCCATTTTGGCATACAAGTCTACTAGAGCATTTCCAACTAAAATATTTGACAAAAAAATTTCTCTTTTCGTTATAACCCTGAGAGCTAGATCTGCCTCAAGTATACTCGAACATGATTAGTAATCTCTCTATGAGTGTCCTGCACCTTATCTCTGTCTCTGTCTCTCTGTCTGTTAAGTTTGGATCCTGAACCCTCTACAAATGCTCGACTCTAAATGATTAAGTGCAAATTGTTCGATAAAATGCTCGAGAGAAAATTTGAATGTTTGAGGACAATCTGTTTGACAAAAACACCAGTTAGCACAAATTGCAAGACAAAATGCTTGTGTGAGAATGTGAATGATTGAGTAGAAATTGCTTGACAAAATGTCTGAAGGATGTAAATAGGGTATTATGTATGATGATGACAGTACGCATATGCAAATTTTGCTAGTTGGCAATTTATATAGTCGTAGGATCCTATACCTTCTTGTCAGTTTTCAAACTGATGCTGAGTGTTTGACAGGGATGTTCCTTTATTAGCAATAATGAATGGTAAAATTAGAGATTGATTGTTGATCTTAATATTCTAGTACATGGTAGTAGGTCAATTGTTATATGTCAGTGATGGTCATTAAGTGCTAATGACAATAGGGATCATTAAATATTTAACATTGTTGATATCACTTGATGTGAAAGTCATGTTATTTTGTGTAATTGACTAGGATAAGAATGCTTCCGTATAGTTGAATATTGTATCATAGTTACATGGTGTAGTTATCGTGAAGAGGATAGTTCTAAAGATTACGATACAAGTCTTATCGTGCTTACTAACATTATTTAAAGGACAATGGTATATGATAGGAAGTTTTGTTTCCCTAAGTTTGAGCTAAGGATAGTGGAGAAGTTTTAAACATGATTTCTCCCTATTTGGTAACTATATCAAAGAATATTATATGATAAGGTGGACATTCTAGCATGTTGGTACATGCAATAACTAGAAGTATTTATATGTATGTGGTTGGAATTAGGAGGGTATGGTTAATAGTAAGGATAATCTAGTATATAGTAGGATATATCTAGAGCCCTTCTTGATATTCTCGTACCCAATCAAGTTGTGTTGGAAAGCAAAACCTCAATTGTTCTGACTTCTAGGAGTTGATATGCTTTAATGGATGTCCATTCTCCATGCTGTAGTTGGCTATTTTTCACACTGTCCCTACTGTGGTACCATGAGTAGTATCCAAGGAGTGGTTAGAGACCCCTCGAGTCCAGTGTGCTTGTTGGATTGTTTACACTGTTTGCACTGTGCTTTGTGTGTCATGTCTGCTCCGTGACTGATGTGAGTGTTGGCCATTGTATTCCTTGCCTTTATTCTTCTATTTGGGCCTTGTGACTATCTCCGAGCACAGTGGGGTGGTCTCTTATGAGTCCACATGGTTGGGGGGCATTGCCACCACCATTGGGGACTGGTGAACAGGGTATTGGTGCACCAGATTGGAAATATTCTCACTCTCTGTTACCCTATCCGTTGTACTTATTTAGTTATTATATCATATTCATGGCTATGCCATTACACTATATATTCTTTATGTAATTGTACTCTCTTAATAGAGGATGTAATCATATAAATTAATGAGAAGAAATGAGATGTTGTTTTATGTTTGGTTTATGGATTCCGGTGTGGATATGAGATTAGGAACATTTGATTGGGTATTTAAAATGAATGTAGTTTTATAATGTTTTCTCTGGAGGGTGAATTAGTCCTCTCCTTTGGGTTGCACATTTGACCATACTTGGTCATGAATGTTGTTGATTTATCGAATCGACAACCATATCCATGTATGTTATCACTTGTTATTTCAAAAAAAATTATCTTTTCCTCTTTTGGCCCTTACCCTCCAGGGTTGCGGGGTGGGATGTTACATCTGGTATCAGAGCCCATGTTCACACGCTGGGAGCTTTGGCGTACTTGAGCCTTCTATGTTTTGCTATGGTTGGCATGTGTGGCGTGAGGTTGTTATAATATTTTTTTATAGTCTTGATTGCTTTCATGCCTTAGCATGGCATTAGTGGGTTAAGTTAAAACCCCATTCCTAGAAATCGCGGAGGAAATAGCCTCCTTGACCTTACCTTAATCGATGGGACTACAGTGTTGACCTTGGTTGAGAGTCTCCCATGGTTATGAGTGATCACTCTCCCATGTTATAAGATGAGGGTAGGAATGTTCTGCCTTGTGTGTTTGTGGGTTAAAGGTAACTTGGGTTGCCTAATTACCCTTGTTTGGATATGCACTTCTTGTCTCTTCCTTTATGTTTCTAGTGAATGGAATGACCCTAATTGATCGTGAATTGCTCTTGTAATTCCTTCTTGTATTATAGATGTAAAGGATGATAGGATGTAGTTGTTTGCGGACATGGATAGATTAGTTTGAGTGCTCCATGCTCTCTTGTAAGTGTTGGATGATTGCTGATTTTTCTTATAACCTCTTAACATGCTTGAGTTGCTACCATTTATCACTTGATAACATATTGAAGTCATTGGAATACTAATGGTGCCTTAAACTTTCCCTTAGTAGAATTTTCATGTTTACATATGATGAATATTGGATGGCATGTAATGTCTTGACTTGAGATGAAACATATCTTTCTCTCCTCTTCTTATTTGTTAACAGTTGACAAGATGTTAGATTGATGGCTTATGGATTTAATTAGTATGTTAAAGTTACAATAAGTAAAAGAATTAGTGAAGAATAACTTATGTTCGTTATGGTTATGTGAATGAAAGTGATTACATGTTTATTAGTGCCTCCTTATTTAATGAGTTACATGAGAATGGTTATTGTTGTGGATATATCTTGTTGATAAAATTTGATCTCCTCTATTGCGTTGTGATTTTTAATGAGATCATATAGGTGAACACTTGTACTTTAATGCAAATTGAAAATACTTAATGTAGGGTAATAGGAATGTTACATACCTTGCTTTGAGTGAACAACTGAATGTCATTGACACGACCATGGTTACTTATGCTTATATGTATGGTTGTAAACATGAGGAATGGATTAGAGTTCCTTAAACAAAAATCATTTCATTATGTTATTAGCATCTAATTCTCTTGTTAATGAATGGTATTCTTGTGACTGGTGACATGATGTCACATTATGTGATTATAGAAGTGACTATAATAATGATTGTGAAAAAAAAGGTTACTTATGTTTGTGCATTGATGTTAAAATGATAGTGATGATGCTATACATGTTCATACCTATTGTGTTATGTTGATAGAATTACAAAGTGAATTCATGATGTTATGGGTAATGAGTTGCCCTTGTGAAAAGAGTAAAATTGGTATGGCTATTTGGGACTACCTATTTTTAGGCAAAGTTGTGTATCTTGCATTATGTTGCATAGTCATAGGTGAACTATGGTATTGTCTGGGTAAGAGAAAATGTGGTTGTACTCCCTATGATGAGGACATCTAGTAATGTCCTCCTCTGGAGTGTTGTGATTAACTAGTGCTTGAGATGTGTGCCCATGGGATGGTGATACTGTGTACCAATCCATGGAGGGTATGTTTGGATTAAGTGTATGGGAGTAAACCATACAATCTATGTGTTTTCTGTTGTCACCCTATTGACTGCCAACCTAAGGGTTGTTGATAGGTCAATATGTGGAGGGTAGTAGTAGAAACAAAGTTCCTTGACAGGGAATTACATGGGGTACGTATAATGGCGGCGCAAAATGACGGTGATCGTTTCAACCTTCTGGGAAAGTACTCACTACTTCCCCTTATTAGTGGACCAGATACTTGGTTCATATAGTGTTAGCCTAATCCCCTCAGTTCTTAAGGATGATTTTAGTTTGTGCTATGAGCACCTATGATAGCTATGATCTTACCCTAATGTGATTGTTTTAGATATGATGCCACCCCCCCACTGGTGTTCCGATACAGTGCTGGTGAGGATGCCATGTCACTAATGGTAGCAAGATGAGCTCGAGAACAAGATGCCATGTACCTAGATACGTGATGGCGTAGTATATGTGTTGTGTTCCTACTTGTATAGAGAGGAGTGATTTCTCGCACAAACTAGAGGGTTCGCTTAAGAGGGCCTCGATTCTGATCAGTTGGCATGCGAGTGGAACCTAGCCATGTGCACCTCTAGCTCAGTGTGTAGCCACACATGCTTTCTTTGTGGGTACTCACTATGCGGGATGTTCCTATGATTAGTACATTGCCATGCGGTATTCGGCCATTGCATTCTTTCTTTGCTTGGCGTATACCATGTGCAGTTGTACCGCATGAGGTATGTGACCTGGGTGTTCCAGCACAGTAACTTTCCATGTGAGGGTTGCGTGAGTTGGCCACACCCACATGAAGGACTATTGAGATAGTCGCGCTTGTTTTCCTCCTTCCTCGTGTGGTGACTAGCGATAGTCACATAGTGTTGTAATGTGTATATTTCGAAGATTGTGAATCTTCTTTTTGGTTAAATTATTTGTGAATTTTACTTTGCTTGTGTGGACTAGCACTTTGGGTTATCTTATTTGTATTGGTTTAGCCACGGATGGTTCTCTTGGCATGTAACTCTTGCGGTTACATTCGATTTATTATTGAAACTATGTGCATTTTTCTTATCTTATTGTTGGAATTGAGATTTATTTCTCTTTATTTACATTCTTGGTGACTAAACTAATTGGCTTTTCTATTTTTTAATTCTAGTCTTGTGTTGTGATGTGATTCCTCATTGGGTATGGTGAGATCCACCTGTTTGAGTGTATACGAGGAAGTAGACATAGGGAAACCCTTGACAATGGGGGTATGTGTGAGCTGTTCTAAGCTTTAATTCACTACCTTCCTATTGTTTGACTATCTCTTGGAGGCTAAAACCCTTACACAAACAAGAGATATGTCATTGTGGCTTGTATGGAAGAACTCCCTAGGTGGGTCAATGCCATCAAGACACATGGATTTGGATATGGATGGTACTATGACATCCACGTGAACCCCTAATGTAGACTTGTGATGTGTATGTATATGTAGGTGGTACAATTGTCATGTATGTAGTTGCATATTAAAATATAGAAGAGAACAAAATTTGCATCATTATGCCTTGAAAAGTGACAAACTATTCCATTATATGTAAAGAGATGTCATGCATGCTATGAAATCAGAGGTTGAAATTACGTATATGTGTGTTTGTGTGCTCCATTTTATAGATAGCTACATATGAAAAGTTAGAAAACTAGAAATTTTGTTTCTTAAAAGCACATTTTGTTGTAATTTTATGAGAAAATTGTGTGGTTTATGCTATTATATATATGCAAATTGATGGTTGTTGCTTTTCCGTGATGGATTCTGATATTATTATGATGTTGACATTATTGGTTATCATGCTAGATTACATGCTTACTATTGCTTCAACTATGATGTATGTTATATGCACATGTGCTTTGACGTGTGATTGGAGTGATGCAGGTATTGGATATCGACTCCGCCTAGACTCACAGGCCTGAGCGTACTCTTATTATCCTTGATGGTGGTTACTGGAGATAGTCGCAGGCCTTATACCCTAGCCTAGCCCAATGTACCATGTTAGTACAGTGTTCCTGTGTTGTCTTATCATCCGATTACCTAACGGTAATGTTCAGATCGCCCCTTATGGTCATGTGTAGTTTGCCAGTGAGGTGGTTGAGGCTTTTCTCCTTGGTTTCTGATGATTGTTTGATGGTTTCCTTGGCATCATTCTTTATTTTGATTGGAGATTTTTTTTTTCTAATGTATATTTTGTTGGAATGAGTGTCTTGCCGATTACTTACACATGTTGTGGGACTAATTGCATGTATTTGTGCATGTGATAACTTGATTTTTATTATTGTATTGAGTTTCCTGGACTAGTGTGTGCTTTGGCTACATCTTAGCATTTGTAGGCTTCTGAGAGTAAGCCTAGTCCTAGGGGGTAGGATGTAACAACCCCACCCCTATTAATGATTGCATAGCCATTTCATTTTATTAATGGATTAAGCTAGTTCCTTTATTTTAGTATTTTCTCCATGCCTTATGTGGGCTCTTGGGGAGAAAAGGTTGGTGAGGAGGTTAATGGCAGTGAGAAAAATATTAGGCGGTGGGTGAACAAATTTATGTGGCTTTGACCTATCTTGTTTAAGAAAATTTTATTCATTCACACATGAAGGGGATGCTCTGGAAATTGAGGGAAAGAGAAGGATAGAGAAGAACTAAGGACAAGAGAGGGCACAGAGGAGAGGAGAGAGTAGCTGGGAGTGGCTTTCACTCTCTGTAATACACAAATTCCAGGTAAGATTCAAAGTCCTCTCTAACGGTCGTAATGTAAACTTAATCCATGAGCATTTTGGTCCATGAGACCCCTGTTTCTTTCAAACTCCTTGCCAAATTAGTGTGTACCTTCTCTTTGCTTCTCCATGTGCATACAGGTCTATGAAGTATTTTCATCTATCGAATCTGAATATAACTTTCTTATTGACATGATTTCGATGCCTATAAGCTATCTAGGTTGTGTGTTCACGCAGGTCATGGACTCTAGGCTTACACCTAAGTTTTGCATTGTTTAATAATTTCTTAGTCTTTAAAATGAATCCTTTTGTTGTCTTATCATCCGATTACCTAACAGTAATGTTTAGATTGCCCCTTATGGTCATGTGTAGTTTTCTAGTGAGGTGGTTGAGGCTTTTCTCCTTGGTTTCTGATGATTGTTTGATGTGGTTTCCTTGGCATCATTCTTTATCTTGATTGGAGAAATTTTTTTTTCTAATGTATATTTTGTTGGAATGAGTGCCTTTCTGATTCCTTACACATGTTGTGGGACTAATTGCATGTATTTGTGCATGTGATAACCTAATTTTTATTATTGTATCGAGTTTCCTAGACTAGTGTGTGCTTTGGCTACATCTTAGCATTTGTAGGCTTCCAAGAGTAAGCCTAGTCCTAGGGGGTAGGATGTAACAACCCCACCCCTATTAACGATTGCATAGTCATTTCGTTTTATTAATGGATTAAGTTAGTTCTTTTATTTTAGTATTTTCTCCATGCCTTATGTGGGCTCTTGGGGAGAAAAGGTTGGTGAGGAGGTTAATGGAAGTGAGAAATATATCGGGCGATGGGTGAACAAATTTATGTGTCTTTGACCTATCTTGTTTAAGAAAATTTTATTCATTCACACACGAAGGGGATGGTCTGGAAATTGAGGGAAAGAGAAGGATAGAGAAGAACTAAGGACAAGAGAGGGCACAGAGGAGAGGAGAGAGTAGCTGGGAGTGGCTTTCACTCTCTATAATACACAAATTCCAGGTCAGATTCAAAGTCCTCTCTAACGGTCGTAGTGTAAACTTAATCTGTGAGCATTTCAGTCCATGAGACCCCTGTTTCTTTCAAACTCCTTGCCAAATTGGTGTGTGCCTTCTCTCTGCTTCTGCATGTGCATACAGGTCTATGAAGTATTTTTATATATCGAATCTGAATATAAGTTTCTTATTGACTTGATTCCGATGCCTATAAGCTATCTAGGCTGCGTGCTCACGCAGGCCATGGACTCTAGGCTTACACCTAAGTTTTGTATTGTTTAATAATTTCTTAGTCTTTAAAAATGAATCCTTTTGTTATGTTTATCCCATATCATTGTTTCCACATCCTTTTACATGAATACCAAGACATTTGCAGCTGCACGATCTAGCAAAATGTATCGCTTTGTCTTGTTTCTATGGACATTCATATCCCTATTCATATGCTCCATGCTCGCATGCATGGGGAGGATGTGGGCACTGGATTATGGAGTTGGCCTCACTCCTGCTAGTCGCATTTACTTGCAAATCTCTTAGGCCTTTGCAACAAACCCATTTTGTGCATATTCTACAATCAGTGCATTCCATGAGATTACATCTCTGTGAGACATTCTGTCAAACAGTTTCGTGCCTGGTCTAGGCTTCCACATCTCACATATATGTATACCAGAGAATTTCTAACTATAATATCTGACTGAAATTCATATTCCATTATCCTTTAATGGATATCCATACCTGTTATGTCACTTCCATTTTGGCACGGGCAGTGGGGATGTTGACAAAGGTTTTGGGATTTGGCTTTACACCACCAGTTGCATTTGTTTAAAAGTTTCTTAAGACATTTCAACAAATCCATTATGTGCTTAACCTGCACTCATTGTATTCCATGAGACCACATTCTTTGAGGAATTCTGTCAACAGTTGCATGCCTGGTCTTTGCTTCCCCATTTTGGCATACAAGTCTATGAGAGCATTTCTAGCTAAAATATCTGACAAAAAAATTTCCCTTTTCGTTAGAACCCTGAGAGCTAGATCTGCCGTAGGTATACTCGAACATGATTAGTAATCTCTCTTTCTCTCTGAGTGTCCTACACCTTATCTCTGTCTCTATCTCTCTATCTATTAAGTTTGGATCCTGAACCCTCTACAAATGCCTGACTCTCAATGTTTAAGTGCGAATTGTTTGATAAAATGCCCGAGAGAAAATTTGAATGTTTGAGGACAACCTGTTTGATAAAAACATGAGTCAACACAAATTGCAAGACAAAATGCTTGTGTGAGAATGTGAATGATTGAGTAGAAACTGCTTGACAAAATGTCTGAAGGATGCAAATAGGGGATTATGTTTGATGACGACAGTATGCATATGCAAGTTTTGCCAGTTAGCAATTTATATAGTTGTAGGATCATGTACCTTATTGTCAGTTTTGAAATTGATGCTGAGGGTTTGACGGGGATGTTCCTTTATTAGCAATACTGAATGGTAAAATCAGAGTTTGATTGTTGATCTTAATATTCTAGTACATGGTAGTAGGTTAGTTGTTATATGCCAGTCATGATCATTAAGTGCTAATGACACTAGGGATCATTAAATATTTAACATTGTTGATATCACATGATGTGAAGGTCATGTTATTTTGTGTAATTGACTAGGATAAGAATGCTTCCTTATAGTTGAATATTGCATCATAGTTACATGGTGTAGTTATTGTGAAGAGGATAGTTCTAAAGATTACGATACAAGTCTTACCATGCTTACTAACATTACTTAAAGGACAATGGTATATGATAGGAAGTTTTGTTTCCCTAAGTTTGAGCTACAGATAGTGGAGGAGTTTTAAACATGAGTTCTCCCTATTTGGTAACTATATCAAAGAATAATATATGATAAGGTGGACATTCTAGCATGTTGGTACATGCAATTACTAGAAGTATTTATATGTATGTGGTTGGAATTAGTAGGGTATGGTTAATAGTAAGGATAATCTAGTATATACTAGGATATATCCATAGCCCTTCTTGATATTCTCGTACCCAATCAAGTTGTGTTGGAAAGCAAAACCTCAATTGTTATGACTTCTAGGAGTTGATATGCTTTAACAGATGCCCATTCTCCATGCTATAGTAGGCTATTTTTTCACATTGTCCCTACTGCAGTACCATGAGTAGTATCCGAGGAGTGGTTAGAGACCCTGCGGGTCTAGTGTGCTTGTGGGATTGTTTACTGTGTTTGCACTGCACTTTATGTGTCGTGTCTGCTCCGTGATCGATGTGAGTGTTGGCCATTGTATTCTTTACCTTTATTTTTCTGTTTGGACATTGTGACTATCTCCGAACATGGTGGGGTGGTCTCTTAGGAGTCCACATGGTTGGGAGGCGTTGCCACCACCATTAGATACCAGTGAATAGGTTACTGGTGTACCAAATTGGAGATGTTCTCACTCTCTGTGACCCTATCCATTTTACTTATTCAGTTATTGTATCATATTCATGGCTATGCCATTATAGTGTATATTCTTTATGTAATTGTACTCTCTTAACATAGGATGTAATCATGTAAATTAATGAGAAGAAATGAGATGTTTTATGTTTAGCTTACAGATTCTGGTGTGGGTTTCAGATCCGCTTGTACTATGATGCTTTTGGATTCATGGATATATTAGTTATGAGATTAGGAACATTTGATTGGGTGTTTAAAATGAATGTAGTTTTATAATGTTTTCTCTGGAGGGTGAATTAGTCCTCTCCTTCGGGTTGCGCATTCAGCCATACTTGGTCATGAATGTTGTTGATCTATCGAATTGACAACCATATCTGTGTATGTTATCACTTGTTATTTCAAAAAAAAATATCTTGTCCTCTTTTGGCCCTTACCCTCCAAGGTTGTAGGGCAGGATGTTACACCTCAACTTAGTTCTAAAGTAAATTATTTTAAGGATTCATTAAATGAACCTTCTTGTTTCTTTAAGTGTAAGGATTCAAACAATAAAACTTGCTTGTTGATGTAGTGCGAGGAAGATGAGCTTCCTCAACTTTTCATTTTTCCTGAATATCATGTAGAATATGAACATAGAAGGTTCAAATTCTTTATTTTGTATTTCAAAGACAAACTTGCAATAATTAGGACTGCCACAATTGAGCATTTAGTGCTGAATGATGTAAAATTTTGAAAAAATGGGGACTTTCCTACTCATATTTTTGATCCGTTAACTTGTATGAGTTGGGTAGAGTAGGAAATTTGTGCTTGTTTTTGTTTTGTTTTTTTGTTTGATTTTGTTTGTTTTGGTTTTCCTAGAGCATTGATGTGTTTTTAGCTAGTGGTTTTCCATATCCTCAAAAGTTTCCAATTTGTTTTAAGGCTATTCTTCATTAATTGACATGATCAAAATGACTTGTGCATTGATTTTTCAATACATCGGTGCTAACAATATTTTTCCTATGCATTCATGGTGGTTTTCCGTTTGTTGTAGGAATCTCCCAATCCTTTGAAGCATTCTAATGTAGAATCAATCTTCCTATCTAATGTGTTTGATTTATTTCATGACCCAAAATTCTTGATGTCCATTGCCCTGGCTTTTATCAGAGGTCATATTTTTAGCTCAGCAAGGTGGAATTCGACGTTGGATGGGTACTCTTTAACAGAAGGTGAAGCACCTATGGGGCGACTCTTTACAATGGAACAGATTAGAAATTAGAGGATGGTCTCCAAACTATTCTTGTCTATGAGAGAGGGTCTTCGCAAGCGGAATCACGGGTTCCTCTTTGCCAAAATAAAGGAGATTCAGTTTCAACTCCCGACAGGTTTACCTGAGTAGGCGTGGGAAATATTTGATGCTATTAATTTCTTTAGAAGTCATTGCCCTGACAGGGCTCTCAAGCTAGTGACAATGGCCTTACCTATGAAGATTCTGTTGTAGGAGCCCTCCTCCAATGAAGATGAGTAGCTGGTGTATGCCCTGATAATGTTAATTACATAGTTTTTGTTAAATCTTTAAGTCGGTTTAGCTTTTTGTTTTTATCACGTGATGAATGTAGTTCTACTCCAGTTTATTTAATATTCTATTTAAACTTTGGCATTAACAGTTTCGGATGTATATTTTTTGAATTAATATATGCATGAATTTATCACCTTTTGCTGCTAACAATTTTCATTAATTATTCATTTGGATGTAAAGATTTATTTTCATTCTAAAGGAAGTGTATGCAATGCGATGATGTATCTTGTACTTTTCATATATCACTTGTTACATATTAAATATTATTAAATCTAATTGATGAAGTGGCTACAATTAAGATATCAAGTTTAAAATGAGTTATTATAAAAGAAAAAAATTGATTAACTATGTGGACCTAAACCCAGACAAGGACTTCAATGTCTACAGGATGAGGAAAGTGAAAAAATAAAAAATTAAAAGAAAGAAAAAATGAATTAAGGTAGATCTAATGATATGCACTTTCACATCCAAAAAAGATCTTACCTAATAAAACAACTTCAATTATTTTGAGTGACTCAGGTATCTTTGTTAGAGTTATAGATGTTTGGCTAGTATCAAAGCTATGTAGATGGGCCTGAGTGATCAATAAAGGCATGTCTTATGATACACACTTTAATATCCAAGGATGACCTCTACATACATGAATGTTAAAAATGTTTAAAAACTTGATATATGAAGTTGTCTTAGCTAAGTTTACAAGTGGAAGAAAGAAATAAACCACACACACACCTAGATAAAAGTATGTAGGTATCATTGTAAAGTTGTTCACTCTGACTTTGGTATGAACACCTTTCTGTATGCCTAGATGTATGGGTTTTGAAAATTATTCACTAGGTGATCTTTCCATTTTGAATTCATTAGGATTTGATTTGTTTGGATAACATTTTTGAAAGAAACTTAATAATCAATTTTGCAATTCAACTTAATCATTGTTATTGATGAGGTCGTCCTATGTGTAGGATTTTTGACTTTGCATCATTTTGGAGTTTGGTTCTAAAGCATTTTATTCTAAGTTATGTTTGGGTAAGCCAGGGAATTTGTTGTGACCCCTCACAACACACCCCTATTTTCACCAAATTGAGGACCCTTCTTTACTAAGTCATGTTGAGTCATGCTATGTTTTAGGGATCCTTCTTATGTTTGGTCATGTGTGACTAGTTGCATTGATATTCTTGTCATATTTTTCCTTTTCTCACTTGGTTGCAAGTTGTTGCACTTGCCACATTAAACTTGTCGCATTTTGTTAGTTGTCATATTTGTGTTGCCTCTATTCATTTGCTTGTACTTGTGGTGTCACATTGTCGCATTTTACTCATTCTACCATGTCACACTTTGCTATGTTGTACATTGTTGCCTTGATGCAACATTTGGCATCATCTTATCACATTTTTCCTTTTATCACAAGTTGTATTTATCACATATTGTTGCTAGAAGTTTTTTTCCAAATGCATTATATGTGGTCTAGTTTTAATTGTTACACTTCATGTTGCAAAAGAAACTAAATTTTGAATATTAAAGGGTTTTAATTCAATTATTTCAACATTAAACTTTTAAGCAATCTTGATCAATTTTAAGGTTTAAATTTGAAAGCATTGACTTTTAATATTTAAAAGCTTCAAATTTTGATTTATTACAAATATGTGTAGTTAAATATTATTATTTTTTTATTTTAATTTATTTAAAATATTTAGTCACTTTAAAATTATTATTTTCCAAATTGAAATTTAAATTTAGTGTTAATTTTTTTATTTTGAGTTACATGCTAAAAGATTCTAATATTGTGATAATTCGATATTGTATATTTTGAAGTCCCAAGGTGATTTCTTAGAACTAAAGTGGAAAACTATGAAAATTTCCCAAATTACAAACTTGCAAATTGTTACCAGTTTCTATAGTTGCAAGTTGCATAAGTCTTCAAATATCTAGAATGCACTATATAGTTTTTTTTATAAAAAGGTGGAGACCACCAGAAAAAACAATCCCTTTGATACGCTGGGCCAAAAAGACAAAAGAGCCCTTAACGGGTTGTCATCCAAAAAATTACAAAGGAAATATCCACATCGACACATGGCAGTGGGCATTTCTACGACGAAGACCCCCAAAAAATAGTCATTACCAAAACAAAAACAAAACAAAACATAGGAGATTCTTCAACCTTCCATTGGAGCCTAATTAGACTCGAAGGTTAAATTTTCCCTACTTTACCACCCTCAAATGTCCACCATGTTGTTGTTATATGAAGCTTAATTAGACTTAGAGGTTAAATTTCCCCTACTTTTATCTACGCGGTTTCCCCCCAAATTATTTAACGGGGTCAAGGGGCAATGCCCCTTGTAGGGTCCAGGGGCAGTGCCCCTGGTGTGCTCCACATCGTGATACAAGGCGGGGTCAAGGGGTAGCGCCCCCGAAACCTCAAACGGTTTTTTGTTATTTTATAAAGGCATCTAGAGTTATTTTTCTATTGGCTGACATAAAAAAACTTTATTTTGTAACTGACATAAGTCTTGATAAAAACGACTAAGGGTTAGGGTTCTCGTTGATATTGTATTGTAGCATTTGCAGCGGTATTGAGTTGCAAGGATTGTTGGTTGTAATCGATTTGATTTATTGGATAATAATATTGGACTCTCCATTGGTGGATGTAGCCCAAATTTGGGTGAACCACGTTAAAAATTGTCTCTTGCTATTATTATTTCTGTGTATTTTCATTCCTCTGTTTTAATCTTTATATGCATTTAATTGATATCTTCTGCATGTAAATCTTAACACTTGTCCCCTAGAAACTGATGTCTCAGTTTGTTCAGCGGCCTGGTCATTCATTTCCTATGTCACATCCTTCCCATCTGCAATTTTCTTAGGCAAGTGCGGGGCCCAGTCTAGGGCATGGACTCTAAGGAACCAAATGGCCATAAACACTCCCTGGCACCTGGTTACCAATTTTATAGGAAATTTATGGGAGTGGCCTTTCAAAGCCTTGTCAACCCCCCCATGCAACCATAGACCAGTCCCTATTGCGTCGCCTTGTAAACACACCCAACAGCTTGGGAAGTCCTCAACATATTGATAGGAAATAAACCTCCAACCAGAGCATCACCATTACTAATATCATAACTGTTCGAAATGAAGCCCAACCGTCACTACTCTTTCGTCTTCCTCTTCCCATGTCTCTTCAGTTGCTGAAGAGTCTATATAATTCCCTTCTCATTATCTTTTTGGTAGAGATGAAGATTGATTGTAATTGGATTGATTAATGAAATAGTGTCCTGCTTTCCTTGGTGGATGTAGCCATCTTGATGGTGAACCACGTTAAATTTGTGTCTCTAATTTTATCTTTGTGTCTTTGATTATTTATCTATTTTAGTTTTTAGTTTAGCTACAATTTATCTTCAACAATTGGTATCAGAGCCTTGGTGCTTGATCATTTGGCATGAGAGGTTTGAGTTTGAGTGGGAGCAATGCCGCTTGATGAAGGAAGTCATAGGAAATCACAAGCGAGGCTAAAATTCAGTGAGAGAGATGCTAGTTGCTGGTATTGTGGCAAGCAAGGCCACATCAGGAAGAATTGTTGGTTTTTGAAGAAGGATGAAAATCAGCCAAAAGAAGATGAAGCAAATTCGGTATGTGAAGAGGATACCGGTGCAACAATTGGTGTTCTTGTTTTAGCCTCGGAAGAAACATCACCAAATTTTTAGGTGCTCGCTTCGGGAGCATCACTTCATGTCACTCCGTGCAAGGAGTACTTCATTAATCTACAAAGCGGTGACTTTGGTAAGGTTCTTCTTGGCAATAACGAATCTTGTGATGTTATTGGCAAAGGGGATGTTTTGTTAAAATTAAAAAATGGAAATAGTTAGCTGTTGCAAAATGTCAGATATGTCCCTCAGCTTAAACAAAATTTCATTTCAGCTGGACAGTTGTTTTCACAAGGAGGTAAAGTTGATTTTTGAATTGAATAGATGGAAAGTCACAAAAGGGGCCTTGATAATTGCTCAAGGAAGCAAAGTAGGCACCCTATATGGCGTAGAAACTCTTGCTTCATGTAAAATGGATAGGTTAGATGATGATGTTGACTCCATCATTGATGAATTTCTTAACCTATTGGAATTTGAGAAAGAAAGTGTAAGTGCAGAAAGGCCCAAGCGCTCTTATGAGGGTAGAGAAAGAGACCACGATAGTTGCCCTCACAAGCGGTGAAAAAGAGATGAAGACTGATTGTAATTGGATTGCTTAATGAAATAGTGTCCTGCTTTCCTTGGTGGATGTAGCCATCTTGATGGTGAACCACGTTAAATTCGTGTCTGTGATTTTATTTGTGTCTTTGATTATTTATCTATTTTAGTTTTTAGTTTAGCTACAACTTATCTTCAACAATTGGTATCAGAGCCAATGGTGGAAAAGCTGTTTTGGAAATTGTGAAGAATTTCTAGGAAAATGGATGTAGCAGCTTTGGATGATTGGGCTCTAGCTCTCATGTCTTTGTCATGTGGCTCTGGAATGAGTTTTGATGAAGTGGGAGTTGCAGATAGTGACTTGGAGCTAGATGAAATTGTACCTATGGAAGTAGATGAATCTTCTCTCTATTTGGTTGCTGATCTTGCCACTGATGTTATTATGGGTGATGTTGATCCTAATTCCCTGAGCACTGCCTAGGCGAGGTATGTGTGGGAAAGGTCTCCGCAAGATTTGGGAGGCGAGGATTTTGACATGCTAGAAGAATCGAAGAGCCTACAGAGGCTGAACGAAATAGAGGTTTTAGCAGCAATGGATGTTACTAAAATAAAACACCGTGTACATTGGTGGGATGGCTTGAAAAATAAGGAGGATTTAGCTGAAGAGGAGAAGGATGCTAGATTTGGAATTGCATCTACACCAGAAGAATTTTTAGAAGATCTCAAAATTAAGCTTAGAGCACTTCTTGAATGCATAGGTGATGCACAACATAGAAAAGCCATCATAGCAGAGTTGCAGAAGAGGGCAAAGGCAGATAAGAGTGGTAAGTATGTAAAGGACCTAGTATTGCTCCTCTATGAAATGGTTTCTCTCACTTCTGTCTTTCGCCTCAATGATCCAAATACCTTTGCTTCCACTATTCATAAGATGTTGAAGCTGGGACTAAACAATTATGAGGAAAAAGATGTGTAGGCGAAGATCCCGGTTCGAACCCCGGATGAGGAGGTTGGTAAAACAGTTGAGGAAGTTAGTGACAGTGGATTTCTTGATACTACTCCTTCATTGGTTGTATCTCTTCTAGAGGAGGATTCCTTAATGCAGGTGCATCCTAATGGAATTCAGCACATTAGGGCATATTCACGTATAAATGAATGGAAAACCCCTGGAAAAAAGACAATCGTAAAAGCAGGCTGTAATAGATTGCAAGTTGTAATTGCTCTTAGTGGGGGAGAACTTATTTATTTTGAGATGGATATGATAGGGCAACTAATGACGATGGAGAAATGTGAAATGTCAGGAGATGTGGCTTGTTTAGATATTGCTCCAGTTCGTGAAGGCAGACAGAGGTCAAGATTTTTGGCGGTAGGATCATACAACAACACTATTCACATATTATCTTTAGATCCTGATGACTATATGCAAATTTTGAGTGTCCAGGCTATGAGTTCTCCACCAGAATCTCTACTCTTGCTGGAAGTTCAAGCATCTGTTGGTGGTAAGGATGGTGCTGATCATCCAGCCAGTGTGTTTTTGAATGCTGGTTTGCAGAATGGTGTTCTTCTTAGAACTGAGGTGGATATGGTCACTAGACAACTTTCAGACAGGCGTACAAGATTCCTGGGTTTGAGAGCTCCAAAACTTTTTTCTTCTATTGTGAGGGGTCACCGAGCAATGCTCTGTCTTTCAAGCAAGCCTTGGCTAGGTTATATTCATTAAGGACACTTTCTTTTAACCCCTCTTTCTTATGAGACTCTAGAATATGCAGCTTCTTTTTCTTATGATCAGTTTGCTGAAGGTGTGGTAGTAGTTGCCGGAGATGCATTGCGAGTTTTCACGATTGAAAGGTTGGAGACACTTTCAACGAGTCTATTATGCCTTTGAGATATACACCAAGAAAGTTCATTTTACATCCTAAGCATAAAGCTTTAATTATCATTGAAAGTGACTAGGGGGCATTTACTACAGAGGAACGTGAAGCTGCCAAAACAAAATGCCTAGAAGCTTCCGGATTAGGGGAGCTCCTGAAGATTGAAAAGGTATAAGTGGCACCTCCACAGGCCAATGAAGTCAGGATCAAAATCGCTTACACTTCCTTGTGTCATACAGACCTTATTTTCTAGCAAGCAAAGGGCCAAACTCCTATTTTCCCACGCATCTTTGGACATGAAACAACCACAGTGGTGGAAAGTGTGGGAGAAGGAGTAACCGATCTGAAGGCGGGTGACCATGTACTACCTATATTTACAAGAGAGTGGAATATGCGGGCACTACAAATCAGAGGAAAGAAATATGTGTGATTTACTAAGGATTAACACTGACAGAGGAGTCATGTTTAATGATGGCCCTAAGGTGGAGTTTGAAGAACCCAATCCATTTGCCTCAGAGGGGGAGGAGGTTGCATCTGTTTCTTATCATTATAGGCGTTGCAAATTGGATGAAGATATATCATTGGTTGCAAGGTGCGAGGTCCACAGTGTTACAGATTTATGGGGCCAAACACAATTTCTCACGTTGAATGCTTTGCATGAGTTTGATCCTAAGTTTTTTGCAGTTGATTGGCGTCAGAAATTGGAAACTCAATGAGGTGTTGTTTTGGCAACTGAACTCAAGACTAATGGAAATAAGATTGCAAAATGGACTGCTCCAGCCCTTCTTGGAAGTGCAGACTTTGAGATTATATTCATTTCCTCTGACGTTGACCGAGTTTCTTTTGAGAACTATCATAGGATGATGCCTTCGCTTGTTGTTCCTTACTCAGACTTGAAGACAAAGAAAATTGGGCTCTTCGGTGGAGCTAGTGTGGGAAAGACTATGCTTATCATGGAACTTATCAACAATGTTGCTAAGGCTCACGGTGGTTTTTTTGTATTTGCTGGTGTTGGAGAGCATACTCGAGAAGGCAATGGGATCATTGATGGTCCAAAAAAGATTAGTTTCTCTCAATTATTGCAAATACACATTCTTGGTCTTAATTGCAGCAAAGAAGGATTAACTGTTAGTGATAGACAGAGGATTAAAGGTAAACAGGGTGTCAATTTGGTTGACTTGGTTGGAATTCTCATCGGGATTGGTCAGCTAATAGAATGGTTACTTGGTACTGTAGTTAAGTAACCATGAGTTTCAAGGAAAGTGGGTACAGTAGTGCCGTTTGGACTTCAAGTGGGAGATTGTTGGAAATGAAGCCCAACCGTCACTGCCCTTTCGTCTTCCTCTTCCCATGTCTCTTCAGTTGCCTAAAGAGTCTATATAATTCCCTTCTCATTCTCTTTTTGGTAGAGATGAAGACTGATTGTAATTGGATTGATTAATGAAATAGTGTCCTACTTTCCTTGGTGGATGTAGCCATCTTGATGGTGAACCACATTAAATTCGTGTCTCTGATTTTATCTCTGTGTCTTTGATTATTTATATGTTTTAGTTTTTAGTTTAGCTGCAATTTATCTTCAACAATAACCTCCCCTGGCCATGTTCCAGCTATCAATGTTGTATAGATGCCCAACAACCAAACCAGTCGCAATTGTGTGGACATAATGCCCATTTTGAATTATATCCATGATGTTAGAGAGCATGTGAGACACCAAGTCGGACCAGTGTAGCACCCTCTCATCAAACCCCTGTATCCATCTTTGTTTGCACATGCTCCTCACTGCAAACTAAGCCAACGTGCAATCTCCTTTAAACACCAGGCACAAGTCTATAATACTTATGCACCCTTTAATCTTGGGCTCCCACTATAAAGGCAGGAAGAAGAGGTGCCTATTGGTGACGACTGGCTCCATCCATAGACCTGCAAATAAGGATCCAACTAGAAAACTAAAAATAGAAACAAGCCTTCAAATCATAACATAGCCTTTAGAGAAATATGCCTGTAGAATATGCCAATGCATTTAGAAGGAGGCCATCTAAATAGGCCCAAGCGCTCATGTTATCAACAGCTTTGGAAGTCCGATGTGACAACCTTCATTAAAGCTAGCCTTCAATTTGAGCCAATCAACTGAGATGGCCAGGCATCTGACATCATTTACACAAGAGAGTTAAGGACCTCCAATCTAATGGTGATGTCCTTGTTCTCACTACAAGGAGAGAATGAAATCTTCCCCGATTTGATAAATTAATATCCATTATCTCTCCCCACACTTCATGCCCTTAGAAGCCAACAACTTCATGGTACCTTCTTAAAAAAGGTGCCAATGGTTTAAGAAATAAATGGAGCAGTACTCCACATCAAGTAAAGCTTCTACACTACCCAAGGACCATGATGACCCTTGATCGGAGAGATGTAAATCTATCTAAATATTAAACTCCATCTATCCCTGACATGATTGCCCATTCAAATACAGCCATGCATTCCTTCCTTACCTACCAGAAGATTATGTTTTAAAAGCTAAGTCTCTCTTGGCGTCCTTTAGAGATGCCATACAAGCTAATGATGTAATCAGCAGCCACCTAGGATACCAATTCAATACACATACCATCATTCTCTCCCACCTATCAAGTTCACCAATTTTCCACCGAGCTAGCCTCAAACCAATGGAAGAAACTCCTACTAGCCAGTCATAACAAAATACTCTTCAGTACAATTTATCAGAATATCTTGTATGATTCCATGAGAGGGCATGAAGATAACCTCCTCCTGTTCTTGATCTACAGCTCTATTAGCTAATAGGTCCGCAATCCTATTACCCTCCCTATAGCAATGTGATAACTGAAAAGAATCCAGATTAACTAATAAAACCCAAACTTGATGCATTATATATTCTAAATTCCAATGCACTACTCTCCTTGTCCTTACAATTGTTATGATGTTCATTGAGTCACTCTCTATCCACGGAGATCTAAAACCATAGTTAATTGCCAAATGAATCCCATGAAGGAGTGCCAAAGCTTCTGTAACAATATTTGTTCCCTCCGGAACCTTAGTGGATTTGGCTACAAATAGTTTCGCTTCAAAGTTCTTGATGATACAACCCGTGCCAGAGGGTCCAAGATTGCCACAACTAACACCATCTACATTTACTTTGACAAAGGGTTGCGTGGGTGGAGACCATTTGATGCTATCCCGGTTCACCTTCTGTATGATCCTTGAGGAGGTAAGATCCACACCATTCGACCCAACAATCTTCCAATTCTTAACCATCAACTCATCTCAATTCGTCCATACTGATTTGGAGCTGCCCGATTTACTAATCTTGGCCCTTACAACTTTACAAATAGCTATATCCAACTCCTTGCACACCTCTATAATAGGTTTCGATCTTTTCCTGAAGATTCTAAAATTCCTCTCCTTTCAAACATGCCAAATGACCAAAGACAAACTAACTGTCCACAAGCACTCAAAGCTAGCTGACAGATATAAGTTTGGCCAACTCTTAAAGAATTGAAGAAGTGTTTTTGGGAGTTCTGTAAACCAATTTAATTTTCTGAAAAGCCAACTCCAGCTTTCATTCGTAAAATTACAATGCAACAGGAGGTGATCCAAGGTCTCATCCACCTTCCCACACAACACATTTGAAACTGGGTCCTGAAAGGTGTTTTTGAATTCTGTCACCCGTGAGGATATGCCTATTAAGTGCCAAACAGGAGAAAGCTCAGGCACCTTCGGCAAAATCTCTTCCGACCAAGATAAATGAACTGGCCAATTAGTCTTCTCACCCATAGACAACATTTTGTAACCTTGTTTGACCTTATACGTACCTGAGCCTTCCGCAATCCATATTAACTCGTCTTCTTTGAAGGATAGAAAACTATCCTTGAACTTAAAATCTCTTCTAATAATACTTTTTGGTGAGCTGGGGAAAGTCACACTTATCTAAACTCTTCCAAATCACTCTATGAGGGATAGAATTTGAGCCTGGGTAACAATAATCTTGAACCTCCAAGCCCCAATGCTACTTTAGAATGGCTTCTGCCTTCTTCAAATCTCTTCTACCTGTCAATTTCGGCCACCCATTCTAGGAATCGTCCCAAAAATTTACTTTAGCTCCATTATGAATAGTCCATGATAAGTTTGGTAATGACTTCCCTACACTGGATGATAAAGGTCCATATTGAGGAGCCCCTCGGTGGGTTACTGATTGTGAAGTTCCTTTCCTTTTCTCCATAATCTAGATACTTATTTTGCGTCATCCATATGTTGAGTGTGTTTTTGTCATTGATGTCAAAGGTTGGTTCACATGGTTCACATGGTGTTGATGTCAGAGCTTGATGATTATTGTTGATGCATTCATGCAGACAAATTGTTTTGGTTGTGGGTCTTTGATGTTATTCTAGAGACTTACCGGTGTATGTGGTGACTTGATGATTGTTGGTGCATGTGGTGACTTGATGAGGCACAAAATGATTAAAGTTACAATTTATGGTGTTGGTCTCTTTATGCCAAAGATGTTGTTCAGGGGTTCTTATCATAATGACATATATGATCATTCTTTCAAGGCATCTTGTTAATGTTCATGACTTCATGCTTCACATCAAGACATGATGTTGATATAGTGAACATTATATTAGTTGTGATATGGTCAGTAGTTGACAGTAGTACTAAGACACATGGGCTTCATAGCTGGATCAGTAATATTGTTCATTAGGGTTTGAGGATTCACAAACTTTATATTAAGAATAAGATTTTGCATCTAAGACTTAATGGTTTAAAATCCTATCATTTTTATAATCCTAAAGGTCTCAAAATGTCTTTATTTGTTTCCTAATCTCTATCTCCAAATATCTACAGTCAATGCTAAGTGGTTAGAGTTTACCTTAGAGAAGAAATTAGAATTTATTTTTCTTCAAAATCCTAGTCTAAAAGACCTAATGAACCCTAAGTCTCTATTGTTTAAACCCTAGGTTATAATTATTAAAACCTTTAGATGGTTATACACTTTTTGTTTTAAAAGCTTGTTGACCGGCTATTTCAGGTTGTCACATAACTGAAGTGACAACTTATGTCACCATCCACGTAGGGAGACCAGCCCCTCATACCTAGTCAACCAGTAAACCCGGCAACCTAAAAGTAGCTCCGGCGGTAAACGAAAATCAAAGGTCATTGTTTAATTTTCTCGAGCACAAAGGTGATGATTCAAAGGTCACGATTTAAACTTGATTTAAGTTTCAATGCTTGATGGTTGGTTTCTTCCAACGATGCCCTAACTTCTTTATTCAGTTCTACTTGCAAATGTGACAGCCAGGAAAATAGATAAAAGGTGCGGTGTGTTAAATTTTCATGAGTTGGTTGGCGATCCGAGTTTCTAAGAGAAATATCTACATGATCATATGAATTATGCTAGTATTTTAATGAAAATTGATGTTTCTGAAAGGCACAAACTTGAAGTCTATTTTCAATGTGTCCAAGGAGGTTTTGATTATTGGATGGGGTTTGATATAGTACTTTGAAGATCTTGATGCCGAGGCCATGTGAAATTAATTAATAATGAAGAAAATTTGAATGATAGTATACTAAAAGGTTTGTATGAGTGTTTTGGAAAACTGTTGGTGACATATCCGAAAAAGGACAGAAAGATCTACAAGAAAATTCTTCTGAAGTGCATGTTTTGAGTATGTATTTTGTGCAGAGATCAAATGGTTAAATGTCCAATTCTGTGATGAGTCTTGTCTGTTTATGAGTTGAATGTTTTTATCTAGAGAATAGCTTGATTGATGATTTAGGATGTTATGAACAAAGTTTATATAAAGGCGTTCTTAGTATTGATGCAAAGATAGGTGTTCAGATTTCCACAGTCCATGATGATTGTAATTACATATTTCAGGAATTAACTGTGTGTGAGTTTTTTATGTCGAGGTAAAAAACTCACACACAATTAATTCCTGAAATATGTAATTACAATCAAGATAGGTGTTATTTGATCATACAAATGTTGTTTGATAGAGAAGATGATGATAGTTTATGTTAAGTTATGCATGCAAAAATTAGTTCAGAGATAAAAGGTCTTTGTTTTATTGAGTGTATTTGAGGTGATAAAGGTGTATCAGGAAGATGATCTGCAAAAATGGATAAGAACAATGTTGTGTAGAGAAACAGAGAGATCCTCTGTATTTTTATTTTCTTTAAAATTTGTAATGTATGCTATTATGCTAGTGAGGTACATGTTTGTAAGTGAGACACCAATTTTCCAGTGAGGTAGTGTCAGTGAGACACTATTGATTTGCCAGTGAGGCTGTGTCAATGAGACACTAATTTTACCTAGTGAAGGTTGTTGATTTCGCCAGTGAGGCATAACAAAGTGAAGGAATTCAAGAGTGGTTTTTCATCCCTTTTAAGGGTTTTCCACTCATCAAAACACGTGTTATGGTTCATGATGTGTGTTCCCTAATGTTTTATGTTTGATCAAGGCTTTGAACATGTTTGTAAGTGAGACACCAATTTTCCAGTGAGGTAGTGTCAGTGAGACACTATTGATTTGCCAGTGAGGCTATGTCAGTGAGACACTAATTTTACCTAGTGAAGGTTGTTGATTTCGCCAGTGAGGCATAACAAAGTGAAGGAATTCAAGAGTGGTTTTTCATCCCTTTTAAGGGTTTTCCACTCATCAAAACACGTGTTATGGTTCATGATGTGTGTTCCCTAATGTTTTATGTTTGATCAAGGCCTTGAACATTCCACTTATCATTATTCTTGTGTATATGTGTTTAATGAATCTTTGATCTCTCTCTCATTTTCTCTCTAGTGGTTAAAACATGCAAAAAAGTGTTAAAATTTATAGACCATTGATTCACCCCCCTCTAAGTAGTCATGTACTCCAACAAGTGGTATAAGAGCATAGGTTGCCTGTAGAAGTCTAATAGGCTTTGGTAAATCCTAGTAGTGGAGTACTATGGGAAAGTGTAGAAGAAATAGAGGAAGAAAAGATGCCAAGAAAAAGGTTGTAAACAAACCCTAGTCAGGTCAAGTAATGAGTTGTTGCATGAGTCACCCCTAAATGTTGCTACAAAGTGTGATAAAGAGAGTGGTCTTGTAGTTGAGAATTTTGATAAAAAGGAATACTTTATTGTAAGTGTAGGTGAACAAGAACTTGATGACAAAGAAGGAGACCTCGTTGTGGATGAAGATGATTGTGAACAGGAGTATGATGAACATGAGTGTGAGATTGATATAGAAGGTGAACTCTTGTGTGCTTTAGATACAATCAAGCAACTTAAAAATGAGAATCAGAGACTAGAAGACCAACTTCAACAAGAAAAAGACTCCAAGGAAAAGGTACTTTTAGATCTTGCAAAAGTTTCTTTAAATCTTGAAGAGTCTAACAAAATTATTAATAGCCTAAAGACAAAGATAGAAGAAGCAAAAAGGGTAGTTGATTTTACAAAATCTAAGCTTGAAGTCAAAACTAAGGAATGTCTAAAACTAGAGTTAGAAATAGTCTCTTAGAATTGGAAAAGGCATCTTCTAAGTTGCACAAAAATCTAGAGTTTGAAAAGAGTACTGAATGCTTAAATGCAATGTTGAACAAGCAAAAGTATCATATGGATACTACTTGTCTAGATTATGAAGAAGGACAACGCTCCAAAGTTAGAAATACTCCTAGGAAGAAGATAAATTTGGGTCATCATAATGCTGCTCCTGAAGAGAAAACAAAAAATAAAGTTGCTGATGTTGGAAGAAGAAGAACAAATAGGTTCTCAAGACCTCCACCTGTCAAGCAATACCATTCAATAAGTTACAACTACTCTCAGTTTCATGGTTATTGCTATTCATGTCATTTTTATGGTTGTAGAACTAGAGACTGTAGAACTCATTCAAGAAATGGCTTTGGATGGAATAAGGATAAAAGTTTTTATAGCTTGTCAAATCAGGACTATAATAATGTTTGTTATGTGTGCAATAAAGTTGGTCATCTAGCAAGAGATTGTTGGATGCATGGAAGATATGATCTTAGAAGTACTCTTGGGATGTCAAGGAGTAGACATTATCATCCTTTTGGTCTGTTTAGCAATATTATATGCTATAGTTGTAACAAACTTGGACATACAACACATTATTGTAGAAGAAACCCTATGAAGCCACCTAATCACATTAAGAAGTCAATGAAATTGTTTTGGGATGTGCCTTATTCGGTCTGGAATTGGTTCATCCCTTTGTTGTTGATTTTATGTTATTTTAAAGGTAATTGGAATACTATCTATTACTTGGGGTTTTTGTGGTTACTTGTGTGGAATTAGATTAGCTTTGGTTAGGATATAATCCATGTTTTGAAGAAATAAAATTGGGTTTTATGCTCAATGGAATTGTGTCATTTTCTATTTGCTGTTGTGGGTTCATGTTTTATGCTCAGTGGAATTGAGTCATTTTCTGTGTATTTATTCATTTTTTTGGAATTGTGTATTTACTGATTTGGAATTGGATCACTTTTAGTTTCATATCAATGATTATACCGGAGGAATTGAATCCTTATCTAATTTTTGTGTTCTACATATCTGCATAGAATTGGATATCACATTCTATTGTTTATGGCCATATGGTCAATGGAATTAGGGCCATGCCATTTTATTTATTTATTTACTTATTTACTTATTGTAATGCCCTATTTTGTAATTACAGTGTGTTGTCCCTTGGATTTCCCCAGGGATCCAAATCATCTGTGCATCTTGTAAGTAAGCAAAGAGTTTAGAATAACATTAGTAGAGAAGATGACTTGAAAAAGGAACAAGATCAACCAATCCATATTTTGGTAGAAAAGGAAAACCAATCGGATTAATTCATATAGCTAATTACTTGTGAACTTGTTACTCTTTAGGTAAAGACTACTACAACAAGTGTTGTAGGTTCAAGTTCTAACTTTAAGAAATACTAGATATAAATTACAGATGTCCCAAGTAGGCTAGAAGCTGAACAAGGGTTGATTTTTACTTAGGATAGATATTCCATTCCTGATTCACCAAAGTCTAACATATTCTAAGTTTGATATCCACCGAGTATGAGCTGATTTATGTTGCGATTTATGTTGCGGTTCCTTAAGTTGTTATTTTAGCCGTCAAAATATTGAATAAATAATTCTTAAAAAAAAAGGATTGTTAAATGTTTAGAAAATATTAATTAACTTATAGTATATTGGCAATATCAAGTTAGATGTTTTGGTAGAGTCATTGCAATAAATTTAGATATTCCCTCGTGTTTTGAAGTGGTTTTTTTGTTTGATTTCCTATGTGAACATCTTTTGCATAAATTACAACCTCTTCAAACCCCTTCTGGGTTTTATTCTTCTATACTTTATCTTTGTAATGCACTATTGTTTGCCAAATTTCATTTAGAAACAAGAAAGATATGAATTTTCTTTTACTGCTGAATAGTGTGTTGTCATTGTTAAATGTTTTATGTTTTCCATTTATTTAAACCATAATTCATTTAATTATTTACTTTCAAATTTCAAGAATCTTTTACACAAATTTAATTCTTTTAATGACCTTCTTAATTTTATGAGTTATCTTAAGTAACTCCATTTAATTGTGTAAGAATGGTATAACGAAAGAAGTCAATTTAATGATGGTTAATTGATTTTATTATGTTGGAGATATAATTTTGTCCATCTTGAGAATATATATAAATAATGGCTAGCAACTTGTTTGAGTTAGTTTTATGTAATGGAATAGTTGGTAGGTCATGACATTACACTAGGGGTTTTCTAATTAATAGTAAGGTAGTGATAGAGTGGTTTAAGTTTTGGTTTATGTAAATAGCATTCCTAGTGGTATTGATTTATTCAAAATTTAGTTGTTCAATTGAGAATTCATTTGGAATTTTATAGTTGTATCCTTTGTAATAGAACTCAAGATAGTGTTAACTAGGATATAAAATTAGGATGGTTGTATTCTCCTGTTTAAAGGTATGAGCTTTAATCGTTAGTGTAATTTGAATGGTGCCTGGTTGATTAATAGTCATTGTCTCAATATTCTTACTAGAATATTTGAATTGCTAGGAATATCTTGTACTTATGAATATGGTCAAGACATTTCAATGTTTTATAAGGAATATAAATTATAATGAAGATGAGATTCTTATGATTTTGAAATGTAGTATTCAGATCTATTTTATGTCTCTTTCTAACATGAGGTATAATCATGAATTTGCACCTTTGATTAGGATTATAATATTGGACCAAGGTTTTGCTAATTATAGTCTACTGTATCTATGTTTGAGAAGATGTTGATATCACCTTAGAGGTTTAGATTTACTTGGGTACCATCTTGGTTGCAAGGTCAATGTTCCGAACTACAAAGTCTCTATGCTACGTGTATGTAGGCAAGGACAATATGAGCCCCTGAGACACTAGGTCGGCCCCTTAGGGCCTTAGGCGAGTCATTTCATACAATTGATATTTATAATTATAACGGACTAATATTTCAAGTAGATGTGTAGATGAGATCTATATCCATGCAGGTTTCTGGAGCTAAGGAGGTACTTTCCCACTTGGCTAACTGATGACTATCTGACGGTATTGGTAAAAGTGTAAAATGTGTATAAACTTATTGTAACGTTGCATCTTACATTTCATTTTGATGAATGTTGGTTTACTAAGATAAATTATGTAATTTGATATCCTATCATCCTGTTGAGTTCATTATTGTGTGGATGTGTGTCTTCATTTGGTGCGTTTGGACATAGAGCAACCATGGCTGTTACTGAGATCATGTAGAAATCTGTAATGTAGTAATGTTTTTAAATTCAATGTGTTTTGTGTATGGAGGAATATTGTTTTCAATAATGCAGTCATGTTGTCCCTAGAGATGTTAGTTAACTTTTTGTAATAGACCATGTTATAATTTGTACCATTAATTCTCTTTAAAAAAAATAAAAAGATTTGCACCTTTTATGTTGCTTAGTTAACTTTTCTCTAGGGTTGCATGGCGGGGTATTACATTTGGTATCAGAGCCAAGTTTTAGCACTGGGATCTCTGGTTAATGTTGTCTCCACGTCTATTTATAAGTAATTCTTCTTGTTCAAGTGATAGGGACACTTGTGTTGAATACATGTCCTAATCTAAACACCTGGCTGGTATTAGATAAATTATCATGATATTGAGTTTTAGCATTGTGTGATATGTAGAAATGTAGAGTGGAAGAAAACTGGATAAGGGAAGGGGATAGCAAGTAATGTTATGATTTTTTTTCAAAGGGAATCACATTGGATATGGAGATAAATGTACTTATGGTAGTAATGAAATTCTGTATGAAAATATAATCTTCCCCTGTAAACGTGGAAAACCAGTAACTGTGCATTGGTTGAGTGTTGTGATTACCTCGTACATGTTTTGTGTGGCCATGGGATGGTGATATTGGGTATCCATCCATCAGGAAATGTGTGTATGTTGGTGTGGGATTAGCCATACCATTACGTGTGTTTGAATGTTTGTTACCCGATTGAGGGCCAACCCTTGTGTGGTTGAAAATATATATAAAAGAATAGCCAAAAGTTAGATTCATAGATTCTCTTCTTTTGGTTCTCTACTCCCTTAGTCTGTGAAGGGGTAGTAGTAGCCACAAAGATCCTTGGTCGAAGTGTGCAGTGTACACTTATGATGACGCAGAGTAGTCCCTTGCTCAACCAATCTGAGGAAACATACTCACTACTTTCCCTTATGAT
This sequence comes from Cunninghamia lanceolata, assembly GCA_027924645.1. Lineage (NCBI taxonomy): Eukaryota > Viridiplantae > Streptophyta > Pinopsida > Cupressales > Cupressaceae > Cunninghamia > Cunninghamia lanceolata. Next base: position 10,326,155 of record BSBN01000219.1, on the reverse strand, counting down.
GAATCAGGGTACTTGATTCATATGTGTTAGCCAAATCCCCATAGTTTCTAAGCATCTGGATGGTATTTCTTGGATGATCATTTACCTTGTCTTGACGAAAGGTATGATATGCCACATGAGCTATCAGTTGGGGGCCGGGGTCTAGGACCTGCATGGACAACCCAACTGGAACTATGTGATGACATGAGTCGTCACTTGGGGGCCGGGGTCTAGGACCTGCATGGATAACCCAAGTGAGGCTGTGTACCCCATGTTTATTTGAGTTCCAGCATGTGGAGGGAGATTTGTTACCCTTGTTGAGACAGGTTCTGTATATGCACATGTTTTGACATGATGCAATAGGTACGATGCCACAACCCACTGATGTTCCGACACAGTGTTGGCGATGATGCCATGCTGCTGATGGTAGTGAGCTGGGCTCGAAGACATGATGCCACGTGCATGGACACGTGAAGGTGCACTATGAGATTGTGTGATAGCCTACTTGTGTGATGAGCATAATGGGGCCTTGCACACTTTTAGTGGGATACTCATGTTTGCTTTCGACAGTGTTGGGTCGGTTAGCATATGGGTAGGTCCTAGCCATGTACACCTCTGGCTATGGTGAGTATCTACGTGTGCCTTTTCCATGGGGTGTCACTATACGGGGTGTGTTCTACGCGTGCCTACTTCTGCGGAGCCACAGACACACTGCCATGTGGCATATGGCCAATACGTGCCTTCTCTGGCTGGCGTATGACCATGCCACATTGAGATGCGATGTGGGATGTGGCCGAGGTGCACATTCCATGCGGGCAGCCAAGGAGTGTGCGGGCCACTTGGTTAGCCCATGCCGCATGATGACGTGATGTAGGGTGTAGCCGAGGAGCACACTCTAAGCCATGTGGATGGCGTGCTAATTCCGCACCACAAGAGGGCTACTGTTATAGCCTGACATTGTTTCCTCCTTCCTCGTTTGGTGGCTAGTATCTAGTCACACAGTATTGTACAGTGTAATTTCAAAAAATTGTGGACTTTGTTTTTTGGTTATTGATGATTTTCTATGGATTGGGAAGGCTGACACCTTGTTTATATTTGATTGTGATGGTTTAGCCACACCTTGTGATCTTATTTTCTTGTAACCCTCATGGTTACATTCGATTTAGTGTTGAAATTGCGAGCATTTCTTGCCTTATTATTGAAATTGAATTTCTATTTAATCTTTCTTTATGACTTGGTGGCTAAACTAGTTTATCTTTATTGTTTTTGATGTCGGCCATGTGTCGTATTGTTATTCCTCTCCAAGGACGTATGAGGCGGACTTGGTGATTGTATACGAGGAAGTAGATGTAGGGAACCTTGAGGATGGGGGTGTGTGAGGCTGTTATATAGCTAGGACCCACTACCCACCTATGTGTGATGACTATCTCTTGGAGGCTAACCACCTTATACAACAACAGAGAGGTCATTATGGCTTGCTTGGATGGTCTCACCCTGTGAGTGTGGCCTAACACCAACAAGTTACTGAGTGTGAGATATGGATTATGTGAGAGGGATTTTGGCTCTTGGCTCATGGATTCTGTACCATGGATTGGTATGTTATTTTCTGGTATCTAGATGGTCCCTTGTGTAGCCTTGTGATGTGAATTCTGATGATGCATATTGGTATGTATGTGAAGAATGTAAGGTAAATCATGAAAGTTGTACTTATGAGATCATAAATTGTGTTTCAATGCTTAAAAAAAAGGGTGAAAAACTGTGATCTTTTGTTGAATATGTTATGAGACTTAGTGGAACATCTCTGTTTTATGTGCCAATATTGGTGATAATGTGGCATTCTAACCTATTGATTTCTTAACAACAAAGTCAAAGATGAATTGCAATGGTGGTGTATTTGAAAAGGACTACCTTATATGTTATGACATGAGAATTTCTTCTAGCTAGGATTAAAAGAGTAAAGTATGTTTGAAATGGAATATATAAAATAAACCTCTTCCCTCAGGCAAACTAGTATAGATTATTTTTATGAGATGAATCAACTTTGATGTTGGTACTAACGTGTTATGTCTCTACCCTAATTATGACTTCCGGGAGTAAGTCAAGTTTTAGGGAGGGAGGATGTAGTGCCCCTCCACTTTCACTCTGGATGTGTCAGGTAAGTTTTGGATTTGGTTATGTAGTTTGGATTGTTTATTGGATGTTTTAGTTAATCATGGCATTAAATAATGTTATTAGTCATAAAGACATTTTTGATAATTAAATAAATATAAATGCTTTTATGTAAATTTAGTTCATTGAATGTGTAGATATAATGGTAGTTAAGTTAATAAATAAATATATTTCTATTATTATTTGAGGTGTTGAGTGGCAAATAAAACTTGGTAGCCAAGGAATATGACAATTCAATCTTTTCTGAACTATTAATCACATGGGGAGCCCATCACCAGATTTTAAGATTTAATTTATTGTTTCCTTATTAGTACACAGTACTAGAGCAGCTATATTTAATCGAACAATGTACTTGTTGGGTTTCTTTGTCATATTCAATTGCCTATCCTTGTTTAGGAAAAAGTTGGATATGACAGATGATGAATACAAAGAAAGTAATGAATGGCTATTATTTTTATATCCTAACGGAGGTCATGGGAAAGAATGTGCTTCCGTGGTGAATATTGCAATCTGACACTAAGCTATATTTCATGTGTTTTAAGCTATAAAATCTCTGTCTGTGAAATTGGCGAGTTGTCAAGAATTCCTTCTTTATACGTTAGTAACTGCCCCACGTTTTGTATCTCTTATCATCTAATTATTTCTTCTTGCCATTAATAGCATTAATTGCTGCCATACGTTATTAGTAAGTCAGAAAAATTAGATTCTGGGGGATTTCATGGAGGGAAGGGATTGCGAATGCAGAGGAGAGGGGTGCGTTTTGCCCCATTTTTCATGATGGATGCAGCACATTTTAGATGGGAAGTGGTAAGTCACTTATGGAAGTTTCTCTACGATTTTATTTTTGGGAATTCTCTTTCATGTTTTGCTTCTACAGTAAAATTGTAAATGGTAACTATATTCGTAGCTTTGCCTGTCACAAGCTATTTTGGCTTCATGCTTACTGATTACATTTACTGGATAGTTTCTTAAGCTTTCTCAACATATCCATTTTATTCATATCCTATGGTCATTGTCTTTCGGAGAATCCGCCAAACCACAAGACATATTCAACAATTTATGCCCTAGTTATTTGGAAGAATAGGGATCTTCGTAGAGATTAGAGACTAGTAAATAAGATTGTTTTGGAGAGACAGAGGTTTACGAATGTGATGCGAAAGGCCAACAAAACTAATGTCTCTAGGTTTACCCTGATCATCGACCAAATTGGAGGATCTTAGTCTGTAACTTTTGACAATGTTATCTAGTTTGGTTTGTTTATCTTTCAGTCTTCCATGGATAGGTTTTTAAACATAGAATTATTGTCTGCATGTGTTGTGTTATACTAATAATATCAGATGTCTAGGAGTAAATCTTGTGATGTTGTCTCTTGTTTTGGATCCCATTAATTTTGCATGACTTTCTTCTATACATAAGTATGCAGATGAAAATAAGTTCAATAGATAAGGTTTTGCCCTTCTTTATTTCTAGTAAATCTAGCTCGATGCACAATATTATAGTGCAAGCCAATTTTATTTTTAGTTCTCTTCATTTACATCACCTTTATTCTTCTCAAGGATTTTGTCCCTATTTCTAATGGTGGAAACATTTTGTGACTCTCTCACTATAACTTTTCTCTTGCAACAATCTTTGAGATAAGTCCATTAGAGTGTGACTCTATTAATTACTCTATGGGGAAGGTTAATCAAACCGAATGCAAATGCCAACTTCTCACAGCCGTGGTAGTGAAATAATTATCTTTCCTCCTCTTCCATAACATTAAGAAAATGTCTTGAATCTAGAGAATACCCTGCCACCTTCATCTTCCAATCCAGTTTCTCAAAACAAAACTCTAGAATAAAATGGAATTGATTCATTCTCTATTCTTTGAGGGTGTTTCTTTTTATGTTTTATCACTAATGGAATTTGGGCTATTTTTTTGTTGAAGGTAGTGGGCTCATTCTGTATTGTTTTGGGATGTGACTTATTCGGTCTGGAATTGGTTCATCCCTCTGTTATTGATTTTATGTTATTTTAAAGGTAATTGGAATACTATCTATTACTTGGGGTTTTTGTGGTTACTTGTGTGGAATTAGATTAGCTTTGGTTAGGATATAATCCATGTTTTGAAGAAATAAAATTGGGTTTTTATGCTCAATGGAATTGTGTCATTTTCTATTTGCTGTTGTGGGTTCATGTTTTATGCTCAATGGAATTGAGTCATTTTCTATTGCTCTGTATTGTGTATTTATTCATTTATTTGGAGTTGTGTATTTACTGATTTGGAATTGGATCACTTTTAGTTTCATATCAATGCTTATACGGGAGGAATTGAATCCTTATCTAATTTCTATGTTCTACATATCTGCATAGAATTGGATATCATATTCTATTGTTTACAGCCATATGGTCAATGGAATTAGGGCCATGTCATTTTATTTATTTATTTACTTATTTACTTATTGTAATACCTTATTCCGTAATTACAGTTTGTTGCCCCTTGGATTTCCCCAAGGATCCAGATCATTTGTGCATCTTGTAAGTAAGCAAAGAGTTTAGAATAACATTAGTAGAGAAGATGACTTGAAAAAGGAACAAGATCAACCAATCCATATTTTGGTAGAAAAGGAAAACCAATCGGATTCATTCATATAGCTAATTACTTGTGAATTTGTTACTCTTTAGGTAAAGACTACTACAACAAGTGTTGTAAGTTCAAGTTCTAACCTCAAGAAATACTAGATATAAATTACAGATGTCCCAAGTAGGCTGGAAGTTGAACAAGGTTTGATTTTTACTTAGGATAGATATTCCATTCCTGATTCACCAAAGTCTAACATATTCTAAGTCTGATATGCACTGAGTATGAGCTAATTTATGTTGTGATTTATGTTGTTGTTCCTTAAGTTGTTATTTGAGCCGTCAAAATATTGAATAAGTAATTCTTTCAAAAAAAAAGGATTGTTAAATGTTTTGAAAAGATAAATTAACTTATAGTATATTGGCAATAACAAGTTAGATGTTTCGTTGAGTCACATCAATAAATTTAGATATTCCCTCATGTTTTGAAGTGGTTTTTTTATCTGATTTGCATGTGAACAGCATTTGCATAAATTACAACCTCTTCAAACCCCTTCTGGGTTTTATTCTTCTATACTTTAGCTTTGTAATGCACTATCGTTTGCCAAATTTCATTTAGAAATAGAAAGATATAAATTTTCTTTTACTGTTGAATAGTGTGTTGTCATTGTTAAATGTTTTATGTTTTCCATTTATTTAAACCACAATTCATTTAATTATTTACTTTCAAATTTCAATATTCTTTTACACAAATTTAATTCCTTTAATGACCTTAATTTTATGAGTTATCTTAAGTAACTCCATTTAATTGTGTAAGAATGGTATAACGAAAGAAGTCAATTTAATGATGGTTAATTGATTTTATTATGTTGGAGATATAATTTTGTCCATCTTGAGAATATATTGATTACCCTACCAGAAGTTGATCACATTTAGAAGATTTACTCATATCTAATATTATTCTTTATTTGTCTATTTTATAACATGAAGTATTGTGATTGCTACTCTTGATAAATAATGGCTAGCAGCTTGTTTGAGTTAGTTTTATGTAATGGAATAGTTGGTAGGTCATGACATTATGCTAGGGGTTTTCTAATTAATAGTAAGGTAGTGATAGAATGGTTTAAGTTTTGATTTATGTAAATAGCATTCCTAGTGGTATTGATTTATTCAAAATGTAGTTGTTCAATTGAGAATTCATTTGGAATTTTATAGTTGTATCCTTTGTAATAGAACAGAAGATAGTGTTAACTAGGACATAAAATTGGGATGGTTGTATTCTCCTATTTAAATGTATGAGCTTTAATGATTAGTGTAATTTGAATGGTGCCTAGTTGATTAATAATCGTTGTCTCATTATTCTTATTGGAATTTTTGAATTGCTAGGAATATCTTGTGCTTACGAATATGGTCAAGACGTTTCAATGTTTTATAAGGAATATAAATTATAATGAAGATGAGATTCTTATGATTTTGAAATGTAGTATTCAGATCTATTTTATGTGTCTTTTCTAACATGAGGTATAATCATGAATTTGAATCTTTGATTAGGATTATAATATTGGATCAAGATTTTGCTGATTATAGTTTATTGTATCTATGTTTGAGAAGATGTCGATATCACCTTAGAGGTTTAGATTTCCTTGGGTACCATCTTGGTTGCAAGGTCAATCTCCCGAACTATGAAGTCTCTGCACTATGCATATGTAGGCAAGGCCAATATGAGCCCCTGAGACACTAGGTTGGCCCCTTAGGGCCTTAGGCGAGTCATTTCATACAATTGATATTTATAATTATAACAGACTAATATTTCAAGTAGATGTGTAGATGAGATCTATATCCATGCAGGTTTCTGGAACTAAGGAGGTACTTTCCCACTTGGCTAACTGATGACTATATGATGGTATTGGTAAAAGTGTAAAATGTGTATAAACTTATTGTAATGTTGCGTCTTACATTTCATTTTTCTGAACATTGGTTTACTAAGGTAAATTATTTAATTTGATATCCTATCATCTTGTTGAGTTCATTATTGTGTGGATGTGTGTCTTCATTTGGTGTGTTTGGACTTAGAAAAACCATGGTTGTTAGTGAGATCATGTAGAAATCTGTAATGTAGTCATGTAATTAAATTCAATGTGTTTTGTGCATGGAGGAATATTGTTTTCAATAATGTAGTCATGTTGTCCCTAGAGATGTTAGTTAACTTGTTGTAATAGACCATGTTATAATTTGTACCATTAATTCTCTTTAAAAAAAAAAAAAGATTTGCGCATTTTATGTTGCTTAGTTAACTTTTCTCTAGGGTTGCATGGCGGGGTATTACATTTGGTATCAGAGTCAAGTTTCAGAACTGGGATCTCTGGTTAATGTTGTCTCCACGTCTATTTATAAGTAATTCTTCTTGTGTAGGTGATAGGGACCCTTGTGTTGAATACATGTCCTAATCTAAACACCTAGCTTGTATTAGATAGATTATCATGATATTGAGTTTCAGCATTGTGTGATATGTAGAAACGTAGAGTGGAAGAAAACTGGATAAGGGAAGGGGATAGCAAGTAATGTTATGATTTTTTTTCAAAGGGAATCACATTGCATATGGAGATAAATGTACTTATGGTAGTAATGAAATTCTGTATGAAAATATAATCTTCCCCTGTAAATGTGGAAAACGTAATTGTGCATTGGTTGAGTGTTATGAATACCTCGTACATGTTTTGTGTGCCCATGGGATGGTGATACTAGGTATCCATCCATTAGGGAATGTGTGTATGTTGGTGTGGGATTAGCCATACCATTACTTGTGTTTGTATGTTTGTTACCCGATTGAGGGCCAACCCTTGTGTGGTTGAAATTATATATAAAAGAATAGCTGAAAGTTAGATTCATAGATTCTCTTCTTTTGGTTCTCTAGTCCCTCAGTCTGTGAAGGGGTAGTAGCAGCCACAAAGTTCCTTGGTCGGAGTGTGCAGTGTATGCCTATGACGATGCAGAGAAATCCCTCACTACCGAACCTGAGGAAACGTACTCACTACTTTCCCTTATGATGAATCAGGGTACTTGATTCATATGTGTTAGCCTAATCACCATAGTTTTTGAGCATCTGGATGGTATTTCTTGGATGATCATTTACTTTGTCTTCACGAAAGGTATGATATGCCACATGAGTTATCAGTTGGGGGCCGGGGTCTAGGACCTACATGGACAACCCAACTAGAACTATGTGATGACATGAGTCGTCACATGGGGTCCGGGGTCTAGGACCTGCATGGATAACCCAAGTGAGACCATGTGCCCCATGTTTATTTGAGTTCCAGCATGTGGAGGGAGATTTCTTACCCATGTTGAGATAGATTCTGTATCTGCACATGTTTTGACATGATGCAATAGGTACGATGCCACACCCCACTAATGTTCTGACACAGTGTTGGTGATGATGCCATGTTGCTGATAGTAGTGAGCTAGGCTCGAGGACACAATGCCACGTGCATGGACACGTGAAGGTGCACTATGAGATTGTGTGACAGGTTACTTGTGTGATGAGCATAATGTGGCCTCGTACACTTGTAGAGGGATACTCATGCTTGCTTTCGACAGTGTTGGGTCAGTTAGCATATGGGTAGGTCCTAGCCATGTATACCTCTGGCTACGGTGAGTATCTGCATGCACCTTTTCCACGGGGTGTCGCTATGTGGGGTGTGTTCTACGCGTGCCTACTTTTGTGGAGCCACAGACACACTGGCATGTGGCATACGACCAGTACATGCCTTCTCTGGCTGGTGTATGACCATGCCGCATTGAGATGCGATGCAGGATGTGGCCGAGGTGCACGTTCCATGCAGGTAGCCAAGGAATGTGCGGGCCACTTGGTTAGCCCATGCCGTGTGATGACGTGATGTAGGCTGTAGTTGACGTGATGTAGGCTTTAGCCGAGGAGCACACTCTGAGCCATGTGGATGGCATGCTCATTCCGCACCACATGAGGGCTACTATTGTAGCCTGATGTTGTTTCCTCCTTCCTCATTTGGTGGCTAGTATCTAGTCACACAGTATTGTATAGTGTAATTTCAAAAAATTGTGGACTTTGTTTTTTGGTTATTGATGATTTTCTATGGATTGGGAAGGCTGACACCTTGTTTATATTTGATTGTGATGGTTTAGCCACACCTTGTGATCTTATTTGCTTGTAGCCATCGTGGTTACATTTGATTTAGTGCTGAAATTGTGCACATTTCTTGCCTTTTTCTTGAAATTGAATTTCTATTTAAACTTTCTTTATGACTTGGTGGCTAAACTAGTTTATCTTTATTGTTTTTGATGTTAGCCATGTGTCGTATTGTTATTCCTCTCCAAGGACATATGAGGCGGACTTGGTGAGTGTATATGAGGAAGTAGACGCAAGGAACCTTGAGGATGGGGGTATGTGAGGCAATTATACAGCTAGTACCCACCACCCACCTATGTGTGATGACTATCTCTTAGAGGCTAACCACCTTATACAACAAGAGAGAGGTCATTATGGCTTGCTTGGATGGTCTCACCCTATGAGTGTAGCCTAACACCAACAAGTTACTGAGTGTGAGATATGGATTATGTGAGAGGGATTTTGTCTCTTGGCTCATGGATTATGTACCATGGATTGGTATGCAGTTTTCTGGTATCTAGATGGTCCCTTGTGTAGCCTTGTGATGTGAATTCTAGTGATGTATATTGGTATGTATGTGAAGAATGTAAGGTAAATCATGAAAGTTGTACTTATGAGATCATAAATTGTGTTTCAATGCTTCAAAAAAAAGGTGAAAAACTGTGATCTTTTGTTGAATATGTTATTAGACTCAGTGGAACATCTGTGTTTTATGTGCCAATATTGGTGATAATGTGGCATTTTGACCTATTTATTTCTTAACAGCAAAGTGGAAGATGAATTGTAATGGTGGTGTATTTGAAAAGGAATACCTTATATGTTATGACATGAGAATTTCTTCTAGCTAGGATTAAAAGAGTAAAGTATGTTTGAAATGGAAAATATAAAATAAACCTCTTCCCTCAGGAAAAGTAGTATAGATTATTTTTATGAGATGAATCAACTTTGATGTTGGTACTAACGTGTTATGTCTCTACCCTAATTACGACTTCCAGGAGTAAGTCAAGTTTTAGGGAGGGAGGATGTAGTGCCCCTCCACTTTCACTCTGGATGTGTCAGGTAGGTTTGGGATTTGGTTATGTAGTTTGGATTGTTTATTGGATGTTTTAGTTAATCATGGCATTAAATAATGTTATTAGTCATAAAGACATTTCTGATAATTAAATAAATATAAATGCTTTTATGTAAATTTGGTTCATTGAATGTGTAGATATAATGGTAGTTAAGTTAATAAATAAATATATTTCTATTATTATTTGAGGTGTTGAGTGGCAAATAAAACATGGTAGCCAAGGAATATGACAATTGAATATTTTCTTAACTGTTAATCACATGGGCAGCCCATCACCAGATTTTAAGACTTAATTTATTGTTTCCTTATTAGTACGTAGTAATAGAGCAGCTATATTTAATCAAACAATGTTATTGTTGGGTTTCTTTGTCATATTCAATTGCCTATCCTTGTTTAGGAAAACGTTGGATATGACAGATGATGAATACAGAGAAAATAATGAATGGCTATTATTTGTATATCCTAACGGAGGTCACGGGAAAGAATGTGCTTCAGTGGTGAATATTGCAATCCCATACTAAGCTAAATTTCATGTGTTTTAAGCTATAAAATCTCTGTCTGTGAAATTGGTGAGTTGTCAAGAATTCCTTCTTTATACGTTAGCAACTGGCACACGTTTTATATCTCTTATCATGTAATTATTTCTTTTGGTGACTAATAGCATTAACTACTGCCATACGTTATTAGTAAGTCAGAAAAATTAGATTCCAGGAGATTTCATGAAGGAGGGAAGGGATTGCGAATGCAGAGGAGAGGGGTGCGTTTTGGCCCATTTTTCATGACGGATGCAGCACATTTTAGATGGGAAGTGGTAAGTCACTTATGGAAGTTTCTCTACGATTTTGTTTTTGGGAATTCTCTTTCATGTTTTGCTTCTGCAGTAAAATTGTAAATGGTAACTATATCCGTAGCTCTGCCTGTCACAAGCTATTTTGGTTTCATGCTTACTGATTGCATTTGCTGGATAGTTTCTTATGCTTTCTCAACATATCCATTTTATCCATATCCTATAGTCATTGTCTTTCGGGGAATCCGCCAAACCACAAGACATATTCACCAATTTATGCCCCAGTTATTTGGAACAATAGGGATCTTCATAGAGATTAGAGACTAGTAAATAAGATTGTTTTGGAGAGACAGAGGTTGATGAATGTGATGCGAAAGGCCAACAAAACTAATGTCTCTAGGTTTACCCCAAGCATCAACCAAATGGGAGGATCTTAGTCTGTAACTTTTGACAATGTTATCTGGTTTGGTTTGTTTATCTTTTAGTTTTCCATGGACAGGTTTTTAAACATAGAATTATTGTCTACATGTGTTGTGTTATACTAATAATATCAGATGTTTAGGAGTAAATCCTATGATGTTGTCTCTTGTTTTGGATCCCATTAATTCTGCACGACTTTATTCTATACATAAGTATGCAGATGAAAATAAGTTCAATAGACAAGGTTTTGCCCTTCTTTATTTCTGGTAAATCTAGCTCGATGCACAATATTATAGTGTAAGCCAATTTTATTTTTAGTTCTCTTCATTTACATCACCTTTATTCTTCTCAAGGATTTTGTCCCTATTGCTAATGGTGGAAACATTTCACGTCTCTCTCGCTATAACTTTTCTCTTCCAACAATCTTTGAGATAAGTCTGTTACAGTGTGACTCTATTAATTACTCTATGGGGAAGGTTAACCAAACCGAATGTAAATGGCAACTTCTCATAGCCATTGTAGTGAAATAATTATCTTTCCTCCTCTTCCATAACATTAAGAAAATGTCTTGAATCTAGAGAATACCCTGCTGCCTTCATCTTCCAAGCCAGTTTCTCAAAACAAAACAGCAGAATAAAATGGAATTGATTCATTCTCTATTCTTTGAGGGTGTTTCTTTTTATGTTTTATCACTAATGGAATTTAGGCTACTTTTCTGTTGAAGGTAGTGGGCTTATTCTATATTGTTTTGGGATGTGCCTTATTTGGTCTGGAATTGGTTCATCCCTCTATTGTTGATTTTATGTTATTTTAAATGTAATTGGAATACTATCTATTACTTGAGGTTTTTGTGGTTACTTGTGTGGAATTAGATTAGCTTTGGTTAGGATATAATCCATGTTTTGAAGAAATGAAATTTGGTTTTATGGTCAACGGAATTGTGTCATTTTCTATTTGCTATTGTGGGTTCGTGTTTTATGCTCAGTGGAATTGAGTCATTTTCTATTGCTCTGCATTGTGTATTTATTCATTTATTTGGAATTGTGTATTTACTGATTTGGAATTGGATCACTTTTAGTTTCATATCAATGATTATATGGGAGGAATTGAATCCTTATCTAATTTCTGTGTTCTACATATCTGCATAGAATTGGATATCACATTCTATTGTTTACGGCCATATGGTCAATGGAATTATGGCCATGTCATTTTATTTATTTATTTACTTATTTAATTATTGTAATGCCCTATTCTGTAATTACAGTGTGTTGCCCCTTGGATTTCCCCAGGGATCCAGATCATCTGTGCATCTTGTAAGTAATCAAAGAGTTTAGAATAACATTAGTAGAGAAGATGACTTGAAAAAGGAACAAGATCAACCAATCTATATTTTGGTAGAAAAGGAAAACCAATCAGATTCATTCATATAGCTAATTACTTATGAATTTGTTACTCTTTAGGTAAAGACTACTACAACAAGTGTTGTAAGTTCAAGTTCTAACTTCAAGAAATACTAGATCTAAATTACAGATGTCCCAAGTAGGCTGGAAGTTGAACAAGGGTTGTTTTTTACTTAGGATAGATATTCCATTCTTGATTCACCGAAGTCTAACATATTCTAAGTCTGATATCCACCGAGTATGAGCTGATTTATGTTGCGATTTATGTTGTTGTTTCTTAAGTTGTTATTTGAGCCGTCAAAAAATTGAACAAGTAATTCTTTCAAAAAAAAAGGATTGTTAAATGTTTAGAAAAGATAAATTAACTTATAGTATATTGGCAATAACAAGTTAGATGTTTTGGTTGTGTCACAGCAATAAATTTAGATATTCCCTCATGTTTTGAAGTGGTTTTTTTGTTTGATTTCCCATGTGAACAGCTTTTGTATAAATTACAACCTCTTTAAACCCCTTCTGGGTTTTATTCTTCTATACTTTAGCTTTGTAATGCACTATTGTTTGTCAAATTTCATTTAGAAACAGGAAAGATATGAATTTTCTTTTACTGTTGAATAGTGTGTTGTCATTGTTAAATGTTTTATGTTTTCCATTTATTTAAACCATAATTCATTTAATTATTTACTTTCAAATTTCAAGATTCTTTTACACAAATTTAATTCCTTTAATGACCTTAATTTTATGAGTTATCTTATGTAACTCCATTTAATTGGGTAAGAATGGTATAACGAAAGAAGTCAATTTAATGATTGTTATTTGATTTTATTATGTTGGAGATATAATTTTGTCCATCTTGAGATTATATTGATTACCCTACCAGAAGTTGATCACATTTAGAAGATTTACTCATATCTAATATTATTCTTTATTTGTCTATTTTATAACATGAAGTATTGTGATTGCTAGTCTTGATAAATAATGGCTAGCAACTTGTTTGACTTAGTTTTATGTAATGGAATAATTGGTAGGTCATTACATTATGCTAGGGGTTTTCTAATTAATAGTAAGGTAGTGATAGAGTGGTTTATGTTTTGGTTTATGTAAATAGCATTCCTAGTGGTATTGATTTATTCAAAATTTAGTTGTTCAATTGAGAATTCGTTTGGAATTTTATAGTTGAATCATTTGTAATAGAACACAAGATAGTGTTAACTAGGATATAAAATTGGGATGGTTGTATTCTCCTGTTTAAAGGTATGAGCTTCAATCGTTAGTGTAATTTGAATGGTGCCTGGTTGATTAATAATCGTTGTCTCATTATTCTTACTGGAATATTTGAATTGCTAGGAATATCTTGTGCTTACGAATATAGTCAAGACGTTTCAATGTTTTATATGGAATATAACTTATAATGAAGATGAGATTCTTAGGATTTTGGAATGTAGTATTCAGATCTATTTTATGTCTCTTTCTAACATGAGGTATAATCATGAATTTGAACCTTTGATTAGGATTATAATATTGGGTCAAGGTTTTGCTGATTATAGTCTACTGTATCTATGTTTGAGAAGATGTTGATATCACCTTAGAGGTTTAGATTTACTTGGGTACCATCTTGGTTGCAAGGTCAATGTACCGAACTATGAAGTCTCTGTGCTACGCATATGTAGGCAAGGCCAATATGAGCCCTCGAGACACTAGTTCGGCCCCTTAGGGCCTTAGGCGAGTCATTTCATACAATTGATATTTATAATTATAACGGACTAATATTTCAAGTAGATGTGTAGATGAGATCTATATCCATGCAAGTTTTTGGAGCTAAGGAGGTACTTTCCCACTTGGCTAATTGATGACTATCTGATGGTATTGGTAAAACTGTAAAATGTGTATAAACTTATTGTAACGTTGCATCTTACAATTAATTTTGATGAACGTTGGTTTACTAAGATAAATTATGTAATTTGATATCCTATCATCTTGTTGAGTTCATTATTGTGTGGATGTGTGTCTTCATTTGGTGCGTTTGGACTTAGAACAACCGTGGCTGTTAGTGAGATCATGTAGAAATCTGTAATGTAGTCATGTAATTAAATTCAATGTGTTTTGTGCATGGAGGAATATTGTTTTCAATAATGTAGTCATGTTGTCCCTAGAGATGTTAGTTAACTTGTTGTAACAGACCATGTTATAATTTGTACCATTAATTCTCTTTAAAAAAAATAAAAAGATTTGCGCCTTTTATGTTGCTTAGTTAACTTTTCTCTAGGGTTGCATGGCGGGGTATTACATTTGGTATTGGAGCCAAGTTTCAGCACTAGGATCTCTGGTTAATGTTGTCTCCACGTCTATTGATATGTAATTCTTCTTGTGTAGGTGATAGGGACCCTTGTGTTGAATACATGTCCTAATCTAAACACCTAGCTTGTATTAGATAGATTATCATGATATTGAGTTTCAGCATTGTGTGATATGTAGAAACGTAGAGTGGAAGAAAACTGGATAAGGGAAGGGGATAGCAAGTAATGTTATGATTTTTTTTCAAAGGGAATCACATTGGATATGGAGATAAATGTACTTATGGAAGTAATGAAATTCTGTATGAAAATATAATCTTCCCCTATAAATGTGGAAAACCAGTAACTGTGCATTGGTTGAGTGTTATGAATACCTCGTACATGTTTTGTGTGCCCTTGGGATGGTGATACTTGGTATCCATCCATCAAGGAATGTGTGTATGTTGGTGTGGGATTAGCCATACCATTACTTGTGTTTGTATGTTTGTTACCTAATTGAGGGCCAACCCTTGTGTGGTTGAAAATATATATAAAAGAATAGCCAAAAGTTAGATTCATAGATTCTCTTCTTTTGGTTCTCTAGTCCCTCAGTCTATGAAGGGGTAGTAGCAGCCCCAAAGTTCCTTGGTCAGAGTGTGCAGCGTATGCTTATGACGATGCAGAGCTGTCCCTCGCTCAACCAAACCTGAGGAAACATACTCACTACTTTCCCTTATGATGAATCAGGGTACTTGATTCATATGTGTTAGCCTAATCCCCATAGTTTCTGAGCATCTGGATGGTATTTCTTGGATGATCATTTACCTTGTCTTCAGGAAAGGTATGATATGCCACATGAGTTATTAGTTGGGGGCCGGGGTCTAGGACCTACATGGACAACCCAACTGGAACTATGTGATGACATGAGTTGTCACTTGGGGGCCGGGGTCTAGGACCTGCATGGATAACCCAAGTGAGGCCATGTGCCCCATGTTTATTTGAGTTCTAGCATGTGGAGGGAGATTTGTTACCCATGTTGAGACAGATTCTGTATCTGCACATGTTCTGACATGATGCAATAGGTACGATGCCACACCTCACTAATGTTTCGACACAGTGTTGGTGATGATGCTATGTTGGTGATGGTAGTGAGCTGGGCTTGAGGACACGATGCCACATGCATGGACATGTGAAGGTGCACTATGAGATTGTGTGATAGCCTACTTGTGTAATGAGCGTAATTGGGCCTCGCACACTTGTAGAGGGATACTCATGTTTGCTTTCGATAGTGTTGGGTTGGTTAGCATATGGGTAGGTCTTAGCCATGTATACCTCTGGCTATGGTGAATATCTGCATGTGCCTTTTCCACGAGGTGTCGCTATGCGTGGTGTGTTCTTCACGTGCCTACTTCTGCGGAGCCACAGACACACTGCCATGTGGCATACAGCCAATACGTGCCTTCTCTGGCTGGCGTATGACCATGCCACATTGAGATACGATGCGGGATGTGGTCGAGGTGCACATTCCATGTGGGCAGCCAAGGAGTGCATGGGCCACTTGGTTAGCCCATGCCATGTGATGACATGATGTAGGGTGTAGCCGAGGAGCACACTCTGAGCCATGTGGATGGCATGCTCATTCCGTACCACATGAGGGCTACTGTTATAGCCTAACGTTGTTTCCTCCTTCCTCATTTGGTGGCTAGTATCTAGTTACACTATATTGTACAGTGTAATTTCAAAAAATTGTGGACTTTGTTTTTTTGGTTACTGATGATTTTCTATGGATTGGGAAGGCTGACACCTTGTTTATATTTGATTGTGATGGTTTAGCCACACCTTGTGATCTTATTTGCTTGTAGCCCTCGTGGTTACATCTGATTTAGTGTTAAAATTGCGCATTTCTTGCCTTATTGTTGAAATTGAATTTCTATTTAATCTTTCTTTATGACTTGGTGGCTAAACTAGTTTATCTTTATTATTTTTTATGTTGGCCATGTGTCGTATTGTTATTCCTCTCCAAGGACGTATGAGGCAGACTTGGTGAGTGGATACGAGGAAGGAGATGCAGGGAACCTTGAGGATGGGGGTATGTGAGGCTATTATTCAGCTAGGACCCACTAGCCACCTATGTGTTATGACTATCTCTTGGAGGCTAACCACCTTATACAACAAGAGAGAGGTCATTATGGCTTGCCTGGATGGTCTACCCTATGAGTGTGGCCTAACACCAACAAGTTACTGAGTGTGAGATATGGATTATGTGAGAGGGATTTTGGTTCTTGGCTCATGGATTATGTGCCATGGATTGGTATGCGGTTTTCTGGTATCTAGATGGTCCCTTGTGTAGCCTTGTGATGTGAATTTTGGTGATTTATATTGGTATGTATGTGAAGAATGTAAGGTAAATCATGAAAGTTGTACTTAGGAGATCATAAATTGTGTTTCAATGCTTAAAAAAAAGGTGAAAAACCATGATCTTTTGTTGAATATGTTATGAGACTCAGTGGAACATTTGTGTTTTATGTGCCGATATTGGTGATAATGTGCCATTCTGACCTATTGATTTCTTAACAGCAAAGTGGAAGATGAATTGCAATGGTGGTGTATTTGAAAAGGAATACCTTATATGTTATGACATGAGAATTTCTTCTAGCTAGGATTAAAAGAGTAAAGTATGTTTGAAATGGAATATATAAAATAAACCTCTTCCCTCATGGAAACTATTATAGATTATTTTTATGAGATGAATCAACTTTGATGTTGGTACTAACATGTTATGTCTCTACCCTAATTATGACTTCTAGGAGTAAGTCAAGTTTTAGGGAGGGAGGATGTAGTGCCACTCCACTTTCACTCTGGATGTGTCAAGTAAGTTTGGGATTTGGTTATGTAGTTTGGATTGTTTATTAGATGTTTTAGTTAATCATGGCATTAAATAATGTTATTAGTCGTAAAGACATTTCTGATAATTTAATAAATATAAATGCTTTTATGTAAATTTAGTTCATTGAATGTGTAGCTATAATGGTAGTTAAGTTAATAAATAAATATATTTCTATTATTATTTGAGGTGTTGAGTGGCAAATAAAACTTGGTAGCCAAGGAATATGACAGTTGAATCTTTTCTGAACTGTTAATCACATGGGCAGCCCATCACCAGATTTTAAGATTTAATTTATTGTTTCCTTATTAGTATGTAGTAATAGAGCAGCTATATTTAATCAAACAATGTTCTTGTTGGGTTTCTTTGTCATATTCAATTGCCTATCCTTGTTTAGAAAAAGGTTGGATATGACAAATGATGAATACAAATAAAATAATGAATGGCTATTATTTTTATATCCTAACAGAGGTCACGGGAAAGAATGTGCTTCCGTGGTGAATATTGCAATCGCATACTAAGCTAAATTCATGTGTTTTAAGCTATAAAATCTCTGTCTGTGAAATTGGTGAGTTTTCAAGAATTCCTTCTTTATATGTTAGTAACTGCCACACGTTTTATATCTCTTATCATCTAATTATTTCTTCTAGCCATTGATAGCATTAACTATTGCCATACGTTATTAGTAAGTCAGAAAAATTAGATTCTGGGGGATTTCATGAAGGAGGGAAGGGATTGCGAATGTAGAGGAGAGGGGTGTGTTTTGCCCCATTTTTCATGATGGATGCAGCACATTTTAGATGGGAAGTGGTAAGTCACTTATGGAAGTTTCTCTACAATTTTGTTTTTGGGAATTCTCTTTCATGTTTTGCTTCTGCAGTAAAATTATAAATGGTAACTATATCCGTAGCTCTACCTGTCACAAGCTATTTTGGCTTCACACTTACTAATTGCATTTGCTGGATAGTTTCTTAAGCTTTCTCAACATATCCATTTTATTCATATCCTATAGTCATTGTCTTTCGGGGAATCTGCCAAACCACAAGACATATTCACCAATTTATGCCCCAGTTATTTGGAAGAATAGAGATCTTCGTAGAGATTAGAGACTAGTAAATAAGATTGTTTTGGAGAGATAGAGGTTGATGAATGTGATGCGAAAGCCCAACAAAACTAACGTCTCTAGGTTTACCCTAATCATCAACCAAATGGGAGGATCTTAGTCTGTAACTTTTGACAATGTTATCTGGTTGTCTTTGTTTATCTTTCAGTCTTGCATGGATAGGTTTTAAAACATTGAATTATTGTCTGCATGTGTTGTGTTATACTAATAATATCATATGTTTAGGATTAAATCCTATGACATTGTCTCTTGTTTTGGATCCCATTAATTCTGCACAACTTTCTTCTATACATAAGTATGCAGATGAAAATAAGTTCAATAGATAAGGTTTTGCCCTTCTTTATTTCTGGTAAATCTAGCTTGGTGCACAATATTATAGTGCAATCCGATTTTATTTTTAGTTCTCTTCATTTACATCACCTTTATTCTTCTCAAGGATTTTGTCCCTATTGCTAATGGTGGAAACATTTCGCGTCTCTCTCACTATAACTTTTCTCTTGCAACAATCTTTGAGATAAGTCCGTTACAGTGTGACTCTATTAATTACTATATGGGGAAGGTTAATCAAACTGAATGCAAATGCCAACTTCTCACAGCCATGGTAGTGAAATAACTATCTTTCCTCCTCTTCCATAACATTAAGAAAATGTCTTGAATCTAGAGAATACCCTGCCGCCTTCATCTTTCAAGCCAGTTTCTCAAAACAAAACACCAGAATAAAATGGAATCGATTCATTCTCTATTATTTGAGGGTGTTTCTTTTTATGTTTTATCACTAATGGAATTTGGGCTATTTTTCTGTTGAAGGTAGTGGGCTCATTCTGTATTGTTTTGGGATGTGCGTTATTCGGTCTGGAATTGGTTCATCCCTCTGTTGTTGATTTTATGTTATTTTAAAGGTAACTGGAATACTATCTATTACTTGGGGTTTTTGTGGTTACTTGTGTGGAATTAGATTAGCTTTGGTTAGGATATAATCCATGTTTTGAAGAAATGAAATTGGGTTTTATGCTCAATGGAATTGTGTCATTTTCTATTTGCTGTTGTGGGTTCATGTTTTATGCTCAGTGGAATTGAGTCATTTTCTATTGCTCTGCATTGTGTATTTATTCACTTATTTGGAATTGTGTATTTACTGATTTGGAATTGGATCACTTTTAGTTTCATATCAATGATTATATGGGAGGAATTGAATCCTTATCTAATTTCTGTGTTCTGCATATCTGCATATAATTGGATATCACATTCTATTGTTTACGGCCGTATGGTCAATGGAATTAGGGCCATGTCATTTTATTTATTTATTTACTTATTTACTTATTGTAATGCCCTATTTTGTAATTACAGTGTGTTGCCCCTTGGATTTCCCTAGGGATCTAGATCATCTGTGCATCTTGTAAGTAAGCAAAGAGTTTAGAATAACATTATTAGAGCAGATGACTTGAAAAAGGAACAAGATCAACCAATCCATATTTTTGTAGAAAAGGAAAACCAATCGGATTCATTCATATACCTAATTACTTGTGAATTTGTTACTCTTTAGGTAAAGACTACTACAACAAGTGTTGTAAGTTCAAGTTCTAACTTCAAGAAATACTAGATATAAATTACAGATGTCCCAAGTAGGCTAGAAGTTGAACAAGGGTTGATTTTTACTTAGGATAGATATTCCATTCCTGATTCACCAAAGTTTAACATATTCTAAGTCTGATATCCACCGAGTATGAGCTGATTTATGTTGCTATTCCTTAAGTTGTTATTTGAGCCGTCAAAATATTGAATAAGTAATTCTTTAAAAAAAAAGGGATTGTTAAATGTTTAGAAAATATAAATTAACTTATAGTATATTGGCAATAACAAGTTAGATGTTTTGGTTGAGTCACAACAATAAATTTAGATATTCCCTCATTTTTTGAAGTGGTTTTTTTAACTGATTTCCCATGTGAACAACTTTTGCATAAATTACAAGCTCTTCAAACCCCTTCTAGGTTTTATTCTTCTATACTTTAGCTTTGTAATGCACTGTTGTTTGCCAAATTTCATTTAGAAACAAGAAAGATATGAATTTTCTTTTACTATTGAATAGTGTGTTGTCATTGTTAAATGTTTTATGTTTTCCATTAATTTAAACCATAATTCATTTAATTATTTACTTTCAAATTTCAAGATTCTTTTACACAAATTTAATTCCTTAATGACCTTAATTTTATGAGTTATCTTAAGTAACTCCATTTAATTGTGTAAGAATGGTATAACGAAAGAAGTCAATTTAATGATTGTTATTTGATTTTATTATGTTGGAGATATAATTTTGTCCATCTTGAGATTATATTGATTACCCTACCAGAAGTTGATCACATTTAGAAGATTTACTCATATCTAATATTATTCTTTATTTGTCTATTTTATAACATGAAGTATTGTGATTGCTACTCTTGATAAATAATGGCTAGTAGCTTGTTTGACTTAGTTTTATGTAATGGAATAGTTGGTAGGTCATGACATTACGCTAGGGGTTATCTAATTAATAGTAAGGTAGTGATAGAGTGGTTTATGTTTTGGTTTATGTAAATAGCATTCCTAGTGGTATTGATTTATTCAAAATTTAGTTGGTCAATTGAGAATTCGTTTTGAATTTTATAGTTGTATCCTTTGTAATAGAACTCAAGATAGTGTTAACTAGGATATAAAATTGGGATGGTTGTATTCTCCTTTTTAAAGGTATGAGCTTTAATCGTTAGTGTAATTTGAATGGTGCCTGGTTGATTAATAATCGTTGTCTCATTATTCTTACTGAAATATTTGAATTGCTAGGAATATCTTGTGCTTACGAATATTGTCAAGATGTTTCAATGTTTTATAAGGAATATAAATTATAATGAAGATGAGATTCTTATGATTTTGAAATGTAGTATTCAGATCTATTTTATGTCTCTTTCTAACATGAGGTATAATCATGAATTTGAACCTTTGATTAGGATTATAATATTGAATCAAGGTTTTGCTGATTATAGTCTACTATATCTATGTTTGAGAAGATGTCGATATCACTTTAGAGGTTTAGATTTACTTGGGTACCATCTTGGTTGCAAGGTCAATGTCCCGAACTACAAAGTCTATGTGCTAAGCATACGTAGGCAAGGCCAATATGAGCCCTCGAGACACTAGTTTGGCCCCTTAGGGCCTTAAGCGAGTCATTTCATACAATTGATATTTATAATTATAACGGACTAATATTTCAAGTAGATGTGTAGACGAGATCTATATCCATGCAAGTTTTTGGAGCTAAGG
The DNA here is from genome assembly GCA_027924645.1 of Cunninghamia lanceolata. Lineage (NCBI taxonomy): Eukaryota > Viridiplantae > Streptophyta > Pinopsida > Cupressales > Cupressaceae > Cunninghamia > Cunninghamia lanceolata. The sequence goes on along the minus strand of BSBN01000219.1, from coordinate 10,304,057 downwards.
AGGTACTTTCCCACTTGGCTAATTGATGACTATCTGATGGTATTGGTAAAATTGTAAAATGTGTATAAACTTATTGTAATGTTGCATCTTACATTTGATTTTGATGAACGTTGGTTTACTAAGATAAATTATGTAATTTGATATCCTATCATCCTGTTGAGTTCATTATTGTGTGGATGTGTGCCTTCATTTGGTGCATTTGGACTTAAAACAACCATGGCTGTTAGTGAGATCATGTAGAAATCTGTAATGTAGTCATGTAATTAAATTCAATGTGTTTTGTGCATGGAGGAATATTGTTTTCAATAATGCAGTCATGTTGTCCCTAGAGATGTTAGTTAACTTGTTGTAACAGACCATGTTATAATTTGTACCATTAGTTCTCTTTAAAAAAAAATAAAAAGATTTGCGCCTTTTATGTTGCTTAGTTAACTTTTCTCTAGGGTTGCATGGCGATGGTATTACATTTGGTATCAGAGCCAAGTTTCAGCACTGGGATATTTGGTTAATGTTGTCTCCACGTTTATTTATAAGTAATTCTTCTTGTGTAGGTGATAGGGACCCTTGTGTTGAATACATGTCCTAATCTAAACACCTAGCTTGTATTAGATAGATTATCATGATATTGAGTTTCAGCATTGTGTGATATGTAGAAACGTAGAGTGGAAGAAAACTAGATAAGGGAAGGGGATAGAAAGTAATGTTATGATTCTTTTTCAAAGGGAATCACATTGGATATGGAGATGAATGTACTTATTGTAGTAATGAAATTCTTTATGAAAATATAATCTTCCCCTGTAAACGTGGAAAACCAATAACTGTGCATTGGTTGAGTGTTGAATACCTCGTACATGTTTTGTGTGCCCATGGGATGGTGATACTGGGTATCCATCCATTAGGGAATGTGTGTATGTTGGTGTGGGATTAGCCATACCATTACTTGTGTTTGTATGTTTGTTACCCGATTGAGGGCCAACCCTTGTGTGGTTGAAAATATATATAAAAGAATAGCCAAAAGTTAGATTCATAGATTCTCTTGTTTTGGTTCTCTAGTCCCTTAGTCTATGAAGGGGTAGTAGCAGCCATAAAGTTCCTTGGTCGGAGTGTGCAACGTACGCTTATGATGATGCAGAGCGGTCCCTCACTCAATCGAACCTGAGGAAACGTACTCACTACTTTCCCTTATGATGAATCAGGGTACTTGATTCATATATGCTAGCCTAATCCCTACATTTTTTGAGCATCTGGATGGTATTACTTGGATGATCATTTACCTTGTCTTCACGAAAGGTATGATATGCCACATGAGTTATCAATTGGGGGCTGGGGTCTAGGACCTAGATGGACAACCGAACTTGAACTATGTGATGACATGAGTCGTCACTTGGGGGCCGGGGTCTAGGACTTGCATGGATAACCCAAGTGTGGCCATGTGCCCCATGTTTATTTGAGTTCCAGCATGTGGAGGGAGATTTATTACCCATGTTGAGATAGATTCCATATCTGCACATGTTTCGACATGATGCAATAGGTACGATGCCACACCCCAATGATGTTCTGACACAGTGTTGGTGATGATTCCATGTTGCTGATGGTAGTGAGATGGGCTCGAGGACACAATGCCACGTGCATGGACACGTGAAGGTGCACTATGAGATTGTGTGATAGCCTACTTGTGTGATGAGCATAATGGGGCCTCGCACACTTGTAGAGGGATACTCATGTTTGCTTTAGACAGTGTTGGGTCGGTTAGCATATGGGTAGGTCCTAGCCATGTATACCGTTGGCTACGGAGAGTATCTGTGTGTGTCTTTTCCAAGGGGTGTCGCTATACGAGGTATGTTCTATGTGTGCCTACTTCTGCGGAGCCACAGACACACTACCATGTGGCATACGGCTAGTACGTGCCTTCTCTTGCTAGCGTATGACCATGCCACATTGAGATGAGATGCGGGATGTGGCTGAGGTGCACATTCCTTGCATGTAGCCAAGGAGTGTGCGGGCCACTTGGTTAGCCCATGTCGTGTGATGACATGATGTAGGGTGTAGCTGAGGACCACACTCTGAGCCATGTGGATGGCGTGCTCATTCCACACCACATGAGGGCTACTGTTATAGCTTGATGTTGTTTCCTCCTTCCTCATTTGGTGGCTAGTATCTAGTCAAACAGTACTGTACAGTGTAATTTCAAAAAATTGTGGACTTTATTTTTTCGTTATTGATGATTTTCTATGGATTGGGAAGGCTGACACCTTGTTTATATTTGATTGTGATGGTTTAGCCACACCTTGTGATCTTATTTGCTTGTAGCCCTCGTGGTTACATTTGATTTAGTGTTGAAATTGCACACATTTCTTGCCTTATTGTTGAAATTGAATTTCTATTTAATCTTTCTTTATGACTTGGTGGCTAAACTAGTTTATCTTTATTGTTTTTGATGTCGGCCATGTGTCATATTATTATTCCTTTCCAAGGATGTATGAGGCGAACTTAGTGAGTGTATATCAGGAAGTAGACGTAGGGAACCTTAAGGATGGGGGTATGTGAGGCTGTTATACAGCTAGGACCCACTACCCACCTATGTGTGATGACTATCTCTTGGAGGCTAACCACCTTATACAATAAGAGAGAGGTCATTATGGCTTGCTTGGATGGTCTCACCCTGTGAATGTGGCCTAACACCAACAAGTTACTGAGTGTGAGATATGGATTATGTGAGAGGGATTTTGGCTCTTGGCTCATGGATTATTTACAATGGATTGGTATGCGGTTTTCTAGTATCTAGATGGTCCCTTGTGTAGCCTTGTGATTTGAATTCTGGTGATGTATATTGGTATGTATGTGAAGAATGTAAGGTAAATCATGAAAGTTGTACTTACGAGATCATAAATTGTGTTTCAATGCTTCAAAAAAAGGTGAAAAACCATGATCTTTTGTTGAATATGTTATGAGACTCAGTGGAACATCTATCTTTTATGTGCTGATATTGGTGATAATGTGCCATTCTGACCTATTGATTTCTTAACAGCAAAGTGCAAGATGAATTGCAATGGTGGTGTATTTGAAAAGGAATACCTTATATGTTATGACATGAGAATTTCTTCTAGCTAGGATTAAAAGAGTAAAGTATGTTTGAAATGGGATATATAAAATAAACCTCTTCCCTCAGGCAAACTAGTATAGATTATTTTTATGAGATGAATCAACTTTGATGTTGGTACTAACGTGTTATGTCTCTACCCTAATTACGACTTCCAGGAGTAAGTCAAGTTTTAGGGAGGGAGGATGTAGTGCCCCTCCACTTTCACTCTGGATGTGTCAGGTAAGTTTGGGATTTGGTTATGTAGTTTGGATTGTTTATTGGATGTTTTAGTTAATCATGGCATTAAATAATGTTATTAGTCATAAAGACATTTCTGATAATTAAATAAATATAAATGCTTTTATGTAAATTTAGTTCATTGAATGTGTAGCTATAATGGTAGTTAAGTTAATAAATAAATATATTTCTATTATTATTTGAGGTGTTGAGTGGCAAATAAAACATGGTAGCCAAGGAATATGACAATTGAATCTTTTCTAAACTGTTAATCACATGGGCAGCCCATCACTAGATTTTAAGATTTAATTTATTGTTTCCTTATTAGTACGTAGTACTAGAGCAGCTATATTTAATCAAACAATGTTCTTGTTGGGTTTCTTTGTCATATTCAATTGCCTATCCTTGTTTAGGAAAAAGTTTGATATGACAGATGATGAATACAGAGAAAATAATGAATGGCTATTAATTTTATATCCTAACGGAGGTCACAGGAAAGAATATGCTTCCGTGGTGAATATTGCAATCCCATACTAAGCTAAATTTCATGTGTTTTAAGCTATAAAATCTCTATTTGTGAAATTGGTGAGTTGTCAAGAATTCCTTCTTTATACATTAGTAACTGCCACACGTTTTATATCTCTTATCATCTAACTATTTCTTCTGGCCATTAATAGCATTAACTGTTGTCATACATTATTAGTAAGTCAGAAAAATTAGATACCGGGGGATTTCATGAAGGAGGGAAGGGATTGCGAATGTAGAGGAGAGGGGTGCGTTTTGCCCCATTTTTCATGACAGATGCAGCACATTTTAGATGGGAAGTGGTAAGTCACTTATGGAAGTTTCTCTATGATTTTGTTTTTGGGAATTCTCTTTCATGTTTTGCTTCTGCAGTAAAATTGTAAATGGTAACTATATCCGTAGCTCTGCCTGTCACAAGATATTTTGGCGTCACACTTACTGATTGCATTTGCTGGATAGTTTCTTAAGCTTTCTCAACATATCCATTTATTCATATCCTATAGTCATTGTCTTTTGGGGAATCCGCCAAACCACAAGACATATTCACCAATTTATACCCTAGTTATTTGGAAGAATAGGGATCTTCGTAGAGACTTGAGACTAGTAAATAAGATTGTTTTGGAGAGACAGAGGTTGATGAATGTGATGCGAAAGGCCAACAAAACTAATGTCTCTAGGTTTACCTCGATCATCGACCAAATGGGAGTATCTTAGTCTATAACTTTTGACAATGTTATCTAGTTTGGTTTGTTTATCTTTCAGTCTTCCATGGACAGGTTTTTAAACATAGAATTGTTGTTTTCATGTGTTGTGTTATACTAATAATACCATATGTTTAGGAGTAAATCCTGTGACATTGTCTCTTGTTTTGGATCCCATTAATTCTGCATGACTTTCTTCTATACATAAGTATGCAGATGAAAATAAGTTCAATAGATAAGGTTTTGCCCTTCTTTATTTCTGGTAAATCTAGCTCGGTGCACAATATTATACTGCAAGCTGATTTTATTTTTAGTTCTCTTCATTTACATCACCTTTATTCTTCTCAAGGATTTTATCCCTATTGCTAATGGTGGAAACATTTCGCATCTCTCTCACTATAACTTTTCTCTTACAACAATCTTTGAGATAAGTCCGTTATAGTGTGATTGTATTAATTACTCTATGGGGAAGGTTAATCAAACCAAATGCAAATGCCAACTTCTCACAGCTGTGGTAGTGAAATAATTATCTTTCCTCCTCTTCCATAATATTAAGAAAATGTCTTGAATCTAGAGAATACCCTGCCGCCTTCATCTTCCAAGCCAGTTTCTCAAAACAAAACACAAGAATAAAATGCAATCGATTCATTCTCTATTATTTGAGGGTGTTTCTTTTTATGTTTTATCACTAATGGAATTTGGGCTATTTTCCTGTTGAAGGTAGTGGGCTCATTCTGTATTGTTTTGGGATGTGCCTTATTCAGTCTGGAATTGGTTCATCCCTCTGTTGTTGATTTTATGTTATTTTCAAGGTAATTGGAATACTATCTGTTACTTGGGGTTTTTGTGGTTACTTGTGTGGAATTAGATTAGCTTTGGCTAGGATATAATCCATGTTTTGAAGAAATGAAATTGGGTTTTATGCTCAATGGAATTGTGTCATTTTCTATTTGTTGTTGTGGGTTCATGTTTTATGAACAGTGGAATTGAGTCATTTTCTATTGCTCTGCATTGTGTATTTATTCACTTATTTGGAAATGTGTATTTACTGATTTGGAATTGGATCACTTTTAGTTTCATATCAATGATTATACATGAGGAATTGAATCCTTATCTAATTTATGTGTTCTGCATATCTGCATAGAATTAGATATCACATTCTATTGTTTACAGCCATATGGTCAATGGAATTAGGGCCATGTCATTTTATTTATTTATTTACTTATTTACTTATTGTAATGCCCTATTCTGTAATTACAGTGTGTTGCCCCTTGTATTTCCCTAGGGATCTAGATCATCTGTGCATCTTGTAAGTAAGGAAAGAGTTTAGAATAACATTATTAGAGCAGATGACTTGAAAAAGGAACAAGATCAACCAATCCATATTTTGGTAGAAAAGGAAAACCAAACGGATTCATTTATATAGCTAATTACTTGTGAATTTGTTACTCTTTAGGTAAAGACTACTACAACAAGTGTTGTAAGTTCAAGTTCTAACTTCAAGAAATACTAGATATAAATTACAGATGTCCCAAGTAGGCTGGAAGTTGACCAAGGGTTGATTTTTACTTAGGATAGATATTACATTACTGATTCACCGAAGTCTAACATATTCTAAGTCTGATATCCACCGAGTATGAGCTAATTTATGTTGTGATTTATGTTGCTGTTCCTTAAGTTGTTATTTTAGCCCTCAAAATACTGAATAAGTAATTCTTTAAAAAAAATGATTGTTAAATGTTTAGAAAAGATAAATTAACTTATAGTATATTGGCAATAACAAGTTAGATGTTTTGGTTCAGTCACAGCAATAAATTTAGATATTCCCTCATGTTTTGAAGTGGTTTTTTTGTCTGATTTCCCATGTGAACAGATTTTACATAGATTACAACCTCTGCAAACCCCTTCTGGGTTTTATTCTTCTATACTTTAGCTTTGTAATGCACTATTGTTCGCCAAATTTCATTTAGAAACAAGAAAGATATGAAGTTTCTTTTATTGTTGAATAGTATGTTGTCATTGTTAAATGTTTTATGTTTTCCATTTATTTAAACCATAATTCATTTAATTATTTACTTTCAAATTTCAAGATTCTTTTACACAAATTTAATTCCTTTAATGACCTTCTTAATTTTATGAGTTATCTTAAGTAACTCCATTTAATTGTGTAAGAATGGTATAACGAAAGAAGTCAATTTAATGATGGTTAATTGATTTTATTATGTTGGAGATATAATTTTGTCCATCTTGAGAATATATTGATTACCCTACCGGAAGTTGATCACATTTAGAAGATTTACTCATATCTAATATTATTCTTCATTTGTCTATTTTATAACATGAAGTATTGTGATTGCTACTCTTGATAAATAATGGCTAGCAGCTTGTTTGACTTAGTTTTATGTAATGGAATAGTTGGTAGGTCATGACATTACGATAGGGGTTTTCTAATTAATAGTAAGGTAGTGATAGAGTGGTATAAGTTTTGGTTTATGTAAATAGCATTCCTAGTGGTATTGATTTATTCAAAATTTAGTTGTTCAATTGAGAATTCGTTTGGAATTTTATAGTTGTATCCTTTGTAATAGAACTCAAGATAGTGTTAACTAGGATATAAAATTGAGATTGTTGTATTCTCTTGTTTAAAGGTATGAGCTTTAATCGTTAGTGTAATTTGAATGGTCCCTGGTTGATTAATAAGCATTGTCTTATTATTCTTACTGGAATATTTGAATTGCTAGGAATATCTTGTGCTTATGAATATGGTCAAGACGTTTTAATGTTTTATAAGGAATATAAATTATAATGAAGATGAGATTCTTATGATTTTGAAATGTAATATTCAGATCTATTTTATGTCTCTTTCTAACATGAGGTATAATCATGAATTTGAACCTTTGATTAGGATTATAATATTGGATCAAGGTTTTGCTGATTATAGTCTACTGTATCTATGTTTGAGAAGATGTCGATATCACCTTAGATGTTTAGATTTACTTGGGTACCATCTTGGTTGCAAGGTTAATGTCCTGAACTACAAAGTCTCTATGCTACGCATACGTAGGAAAGGCTAATATGAGCCCCTGAGACACTAGGTCGGCCCCTTAGGGCCTTAGGCGAGTCATTTCATACAATTGATATTTATAATTATAACAGACTAATATTTCAAGTAGATGTGTAGATGAGATCTATATCCATGCAGGTTTCTGGAGCTAAGGAGGTACTTTCCCACTTGGCTAACTGATGACTATCTGACGGTATTGGTAAAAGTGTAAAATGTGTATAAACTTATTGTAACGTTGCATCTTACATTTGATTTTGATGAACGTTGGTTTACTAAGATAAATTATGTAATTTGATATCCTATCATCCTGTTGAGTTCATTATTGTGTGGATGTGTGTCTTTATTTGGTGCGTTTGGACTTAGAACAACCATGGCTGTTAGTGAGATCATGTAGAAATCTGTAATGTAGTCATGTAATTAAATTCAATGTGTTTTATGCATGGAGGAATATTGTTTTCAATAATGCAGTCATGTTGTCCTTAGAGATGTTAGTTAACTTGTTGTAACAGACCATGTTATAATTTGTACCATTAATTCTCTTTAAAAAAAAAAAAGGATTTGTGCCTTTTATGTTGCTTAGTTAACTTTTCTCTAGGGTTGCATGGCGGGGTATTACATACCATATCATTTACCGAGCAAGATGATCTCTCAGTGTCTCAACCTCATAACACCCCTCTACATATCGTCAGCTTAATCCACAAGGACTGCATCAATAGGGTTCTCATTGATGGGGGAGCCAGTTTAAATATTTGCACATTAAAGTTAGTCCTTGCATTGGGGTTCTCTAAAAATGCGGTTGATCTAAGAAAGAAGATAACTATCAAAGCCTATGATGAAGAGGAGAGAACTACAAAAGGAATAGTGGTGTTGCCCATACAAGTGGGACCGATAATAAAAGATGTTGTGTGCCATGTCCTAGATAGGGAGCTCACCTACAATATTTTGCTAGGTAGACCATGGATTCATGCCATGAAAGTTGTTCCCTCTACTTATCACCAATGCATAAAATTCCCGCATAATGGAGAGCAAGTCACTATCCAAGGTGACCCTGACCCCTTCCAGCATTGCAACTCTGTCCTTTCAAAACCCGATTGCATCATACCAAACAATAGAGCATCTACATCCCCTACCCCACAGCATGAATCTACCTATGAAGCTTCCTCATCAAGGCCCAAAGAGCAGAAAATTACCATCAAAGAAAAAGTAGGGGAATACTCCATAGAGCATAGCCTCAATCTAGCCAAGATGCCTTTATCTCCTAGATCCTTTGGTCGACCCAAGCATTTTGCAAAGCCATCTGCTCCTCCTATACCTCCCACAGCTCTCTTTGTAAAATGGAAAACCTTATCAGATGAGACAGAGGAAAGAGATGTCCTACAATGGATTTATACCAAAGAAAAAGAGAACATACAAGAACCACCTAGGCTCCCAATAGAAATCTATGGGCAAGGTGAATCTATCCTACATAGATTGGGTTATGAAGGACAAGGCCCCATTGGCCTAAGAAGAGAAAGAATCATAGAACCCATCCAACCTTCTTCATCCTCATCGGCTAGAAATACAAAAGGCCTAGGATATAAGGATAAGGGCAAAGCTAAAGAAAATGCTTGTTTAGTGGAAATGATCCATACACTCCAAGTGAACAGTGACACAGATTCCAATGAATATGAGTGGGATGAGCTGACAGAGCATTCCTATGACAACAAAGAGGTCAATACCATTCAAACTTATAGCCCCTACCATGAGGGACAAACACTACCAAATAAGCCATTAGAGTCTGATTTGCCTATCTCTAAGAGTATGACTTTCAAGGAAGGTTTGAGTTCTATCGCAATAAACAACTTGGAGGAAAGTACCATCCTGAACACTCTCCTTCCCAATATTCCTAGTATATCCATTCAAACTACCAATGAATCAGATCTATCCTCTGACTCCCTCCCCCTTGTACATCCTGAGCTTATTGACTGGGATCTATGAGGAACCCCTCAACTAGATATGTTCCAAAATGACGATGCTTATATTGACTACATGGAACTTTGGGACCACCTACCCAAAGGGGATCATAAAGATGGTTTTGCTATTGAACTTAATACCGTGGCTTATTTCAGAGAGGGTGCCAAGCCTTCCAGTCACAAAAATATCAAAATAAAAACTAGATCTGATGGTGAAAATCACTCTGTGGCAGTGTCAGGTCTGAAAATAGTAAAAAGAAAGGACGCATCTGAAGGTGAAAACCTAACTGTGGCACCTAACGATAGAAGTCTTAACACTCTCCCCAATGACATGCACCAGGAGAAGTCTTAGATTGTTGTGGAACCCATAGAGCCTATTAACATTGGAACAGAGGAACAACCTAAGATCATTCACTTTGCTAAGTCTCTAACCCCACTAGAGAAAACCAAGTTTGTACCATTCTTCAAGAGAAAACAAGTCAATTTTGCTTGGTCATACACATCTATGTTGGGGTTAGATCCAGATTTGATTCTACATCATCTTCTATTAGATCTAGGAGTGAAACCAGTGAAACGAAAGCTTAGAAAGATGCATCCACACATAGCACTACTTGTAAAAGAAGAACTCAATAAATTACTAGATGTAGGGTTCATCAGAGCTATAGACTATCCAGAATGGGTCTCCAACATAGTACTAGTGTCCAAACTAGATGGCTGAGTTAGATTATGCAATGATTTTAGAGATCTAAACAAAGCTTGCCTCAAGGATGATTTTCTGTTGCCAAATATAGATATCATAGTCGACTTAACAACAAGGCATACCGTGTTATCTCTCATGGATGGTTTCTCAGGATGTAATCATATCAAGATAGCACTGGAAGACCAGTATAAGACAACTTTTACTTGTCCATGGGGCACTTTTTGTTGGAATGTCATGCCATTTGGGCTACAGAACGTAGGAGCCACATATCAACGTGCTATGACCACTATATTTCATGATATGATGCAAGTCACCATGGAAGATTATGTAGACGATATCCTAGCAAATTCACTCACAAGAGAATAACACTTGGATGTGTTAGAGAAAGTATTTCAGAGATTAGACCAATTCAAATTTAGGTTGAACCCAAATAAGTGTGTGTTTGGAGTCACCTCAGGCAAATTCCTAGGTTTTATTGTATCAGCAAATGGAATCAAGGTGGACCCTGCTAAATTCAAGGTCATTATGGACATGCCACCTCCCAAGACTCTTACTCAACTAAGATCTCTACAAGGCAAGCTACAAGCAATCTATAGATTCATATCACAACTAGCAGACAAGTGTCAACCATTCAGTCATCTCCTGCACTAGAACATTTCATTCAAATGGGATGAGAAATGTGAAGAGGCATTCAACAAACTGAAAGAATATTTTATGAATCCACCTATTCTCATGCCTCCTATCCAAGGGAAACCATTGATACACTACATATCTGCTACACCTACAGCTCTTGGGGCTCTTCTAGCACAACAAGATTATGAGAATAAAGAAAGAGCCGTCTACTATATCAGTCGCACATTGGTGGGCTATGAGTTGCAATACTCTTAGATAGAAAGATCATGTCTTGCGGTAGTTTTTGCTTCCCAAAAACTCTGACATTATATGCTTGCACAGCCAGTCATACTTATTGCAAAAATAGATCCACTGAAGTACCTACTAAGTAAAGCAACTCTTATAGGTCACCTAGCCAAATGGGTAATGCTCCTAAGTGAATACGACATTGAATATGTAGATAGAAAAGCTATCAAGGGACAAGTCATTGTTGACTAGCTAGTGGATGCACCACTACAGGACACCACACCAATGCAATTTGAGTTTCCAGATCTCAACACATTCCTGGAAACTATACTTTGATGGGTCCTACACAAACCATGGATCAAGGGCAGGAATCTTGTTTGTAACTCCTCATGGCGACACCATACCAAAGTCTTACCATCTATTATTTCCATGCACCAATAACATAGGAGAATATGAATCCTTAGTCATTGGCCTCATGATGGCAACAAATTGGAAAATCAAAGAGCTACATGTCTATGGTGATTCTCAACTAGTGATAAATTAGGTCAATGATGATTACCAAACCAAAGATGAAAAGCTTGTCCCATACAAGTGGATGGTAGATGACTTTAAGGAATACTTTGTGATTATATCTTTTGAGCAGATACCTCACATTGAGAACAAAGCAGCAGATGCCATGGTGACCATTGCCTCTCTTCTCAAGATACCAGAGAATGAGTCACAGTATGAGTTCTTAGTGGAAACTATTCAACAACTAGCTTATGATTTTCCTGAGACCCATTCCATATGCCTATTAGTTGGATCTGATTCACCTTGGTATGATAAGGTTTACACTTACCTCAAGGATAGCACCCTCCCACCTGACTTATCTTCAAACCAACGACGGACCTTTATATGCCAAACCTCTCTCTATACCATTATTGTCGACACCCTATACCGACATGGTCTAGATGGTACTTTACTCTGTTGTTTAGAATAGAAGAATCGCTAACCACCTTATAAGACATACATGAAGGGATTTGTGGAACACACTCTAGCAGTCCTTCCTCAGCTAAGAAGCTCATGCGTTTGGGTTATTACTGGCCGAACATGGAAATAGATTCATACTAATTTGTGAAGAAGTGCAAGTAGTGCCAAATACATGGGACCCTGATACATGCATCAGCTCAAGAGTTGAGACCTTTAACGACACCTTGGCCCTTTTGCCAATGGGGACTTGACCTTGTGGGAAAGATCCATCCATCCTCCTCCAACGGCCACAAATTCATAGTAACTGCCATTGAGTACTTTACCAAGTGGATTGAAGCAGTTCCCCTCACCACCGTCATAGGTAAACAAATCTCCTCATTCATCCTAAATTACCTCATCTGTAGATACAAAATTCCCTCGTCCATTATCATGGATAACAGAAGACCCTTCAAGAACCAGGATTTCCAAGAACTCTGTGACTGATTCAAAATCCAACACTGTTTCTCCACACCCTATTACCCCCAAGGCAACAGTCAAGCTGAAGCATCCAACAAGACCATCTTGAAACTCCTCAAGAAGACAGTCAACAATGCTGGCCGTGATTGGGACATCCAACTCAATCCCGCTCTGTGGGCCTACAGAACCAGTATACATACTCCCAAAGGTGCTACCCCTTACACCCTTGTCTATGGCTCAGAAGCTATCTCCCCATTGAAGTTGAATTACCCTCTCTCAGGTTGTCATTAAAAGGTCTCATATTAGATGAAGAATACAAAGTCTCCAGATTGCAAGAACTAGAGTTGCTAGAGGAAATGAGATAGAAAGCCTTTGACCATCTCAAAGTATATCAATAGATGATGTCACGAAGCTATAACCACAGAGTTCATCCAAGAATATTTAAGGTTGGGGATCGAGTACTTAAGGAGAATCCCTGAAATCAATAGGATAGGGAAAATAAAGGCAAGTTTGAGCCCAACTAGCTTGGGCCTTATGTGATCATAGCTACTTATGGATCGGGGGCATATCGGTTAGCAACATTAGAGGGTAAGCTATTGGATGACCCAATCAACAGCATGCATCTTCACCAATTCTATACCTAGGAGAACCCCAATGTAAGGGGGTCATAAAATACAAAAAAAGTTTTAAAAAAAATTAGAAAAATACAAAAAAATAAAAAAATTAGAAAAATACAAAAAAAATGTCCTTTGGTGAAAACCTGGCAAATGGGCATCATGTTTACTCTATGGCTTTTGTGTAAATAAAAGTAAGTGGTGAAAACCTGATAAACAGGCGTTACTTGTGATAAACCGCTTCCTCCATCTTTGGGAAACCAATCAGCTTCTCTATTCTTCCTCGCGTCCCATTCAATCCATATATGTTCCATAATAAAAACCTACCGATAACCTATCATGGCTTGATACTCTATCTCTTTGTTGCCTTGTCAACCAAGGTTTTATCCCATATCCTATCCATAGTGTCAGCCTAATCTAGTGTCTCTCGTTAGTATCGATGGTCCAAGTCCATGAACTACGTTGCCTCTACGCCGTCACATAGGCAAGGCCATTTCTCAAATGCACCCCTGAGACTCCCATGGTCCCATCTGTCTCGTTTCTTGTCATCTTTCTTCTAGTCCTTCCATGGTCCATTAGGGTTTACCCCAAACTACATTGCCTCTACGTCATCACGTAGGCAAGGCTATTTAGCAATGAGCCCCCGAGGCACTAGGTTAGTCCCTTAGAGTCTGTCTCACCAATAAAGATTGTGGAATCTTCTCACCAGGCAAGCAAGCGCAAGCAAAGCCTGCTTTCAAGCAAAAATCCTGACACAAGACATTAACCTATCCAAAGCAAAGCAAGAAAACTCTTGAGGCCTTTTAAATGATTTTTACCCAAATTATGGCAAGAAACAAATACATCTAAATGTAAAAAATGTTTTGTGGATTGGAAATATGGTTAAAATATAGAGTGTTGATTTTTGCTATCATGCCTTTCTATGCTACTTGAGGATGCCAAAAGATAGAGATGCTATGATGGGGGCATGATTATTTTCTTTGTTTGCTATTTGTGGATTAAACATTAGTAATGTGAAACCTTGTCTAAAGACATGATCGGAAAAAGATCATTGAGGACATCAAAGGTCTAACATGAACGGGGGCAATCCTTGTTTGTTGATATGCAAGAAATACTTAGGTCATATTGGTTCAATTATACCTTGATGCTTGTATTAACTTGCTAAATCAAAATCCATGTAAGCAATGCTCAGGTCATCTCGGTTCAATTATACCTAGATGCTTGTATGAACTAACAACATTCATAAAAAGTACCAAAAAAATTGCTCAATGATGAAATAGGCACTTCATAATACTTGCACCATTAAAATGTCAAAATCAAAACATCCATTATACAGCCATCATACATCCATTTATACATCCATACATTCATATCCCATGCAATAAAAGATCCAAACAATGCAGAGTAACAATACAAAGTCAAAAGCTTGTGAATCTTTCTATCGAGTCATTCTTCTTTCAAAATAAATCTTCTATCTATTATTCTATCATTTCTGTGTCGATAGAGTACATTTGGACATAATAAAAACATAGCATATACATGCATATCATATCACATGAGATAGTCATTTACATGATTAAATTAGTTGCATACATAGTAAGTGCATCAAGTCATCCATATACAATCATCATATAGTGTCAAACAGAAAAATCAAAAACATAGATCAGTACATCGCGTAAATTGCATAATCATATAGATAGCATTTGCACTCACATACATTAGTGACATGTCAAGTTAACAACATCTAAGTCTACATTAGGTCATATAGCATCACATAAAAAAATCTGCATTAGATTACATCATATAGCATCAAGTAAACATCTAAATCTACATTAGATAAACACATACATCACTTCATACAATAGAAATGCATCATAACTCATACGTATAGAGAGCATAAAAATAACTACATCATCATATAAATATCCAAAACATGTCCAAATGTACAATATCAAAATGGTCCATCTTTGAGTCAATGTCATATACAATAAATACATCCATAGGATGGTGATACATGTCTCAAAATGCAAAAAGGTACTTAAGATCCAAAATCTGCTAGTCTCTGCTATCCCTGCTATTGTGGACCACCGCTACCAGTAGTGTCTCCTCCTCATCCTCTGCTAGCCTCAGACTGTTGTGGGCCCATCACAAAGACTCCCGAGCTCGATCCACCTGCTCTCTAGGGAGCCATAAACTGTCTCCTGTAGCTCGAGGCCCTCTAACTAGCTGGCACGGCACCATGATATAAACCCTGATAATACTATGCCTGAGCCTGCACTCTGGAAACCTCACGCTATACCTACGCTAGTTATGTCTATGTCTGCGCTAGCTATGCCTATACCTGGGGCACCTACCCAACCAAAACGCTGATCGTCGCATTTGTTCCTAGGGCTACCACTGTGGTATCCCACTCTAGTCAGATAACTCGTATCTGTGCATCTGCCATATCTCTCTCTAGTGAGCCCTATAATGACCTTTGCATCTGTCTCTCGCCGGGCGTCAGCCCTCCTAAGCTTTGCCCGCAGCTGCCTAACCTCTCCCCTTAAAGTAGCTATAGTCCTCTCCTGGACGTCTGACTGTGCTGGACCCTGGGCTACCTATGCCTCTCCCTATCCCTGTGGTTGAGGTCCCTGCTACTATGCCACCTACTAAGGTGGTGACATCTATACTTGTGGTGCCTACTTTGGTTCCTACTGTGCGACCTATGGTGGCACTACCTGCTGGGCGTGGGAAGGTCCCTCCCCACCTCTCCTCCTCTATCTGGGTTAGCCTCCATCATCACGATCGTCTCCCCCATCTCTGTCACCTCCTCATCATCCTCTCCCCCTCCCCCTCCTCCTCCTCCTCTGGCCAACCTGGCCCTCATCATCTGAGTTTGCCTCATCTATCTGAGGCACCAGCACCCCAGGCCCTGAGTATCTTAGAAATGGGTGCATAGTGAACCAATCTTCGTAATCCTGGGTCATTTCACTGTATGCTATCTCCCTCCTCATATCCTAGTTGACATATGGTGTCTGCCAAAACTCTGTCAGTGCCTCTTCGTAAGATGCCATCGGTCCCCATCTGAGCCTCTCAGCATGAGTCCTAGCAAATTGGGCCTACCCCTGTGGCATGCCCTGCCTCCTCCCAAACTATCTCTGTAATCGGTCAATAATCTATCTCTCTAGTATAAACTGTGTCTGCCCTATCAACCACCATGTCTAATAGCAGTAAGGTAGCTCATCTGCCTCATCCTCCCATGGCTCACAATCTAGATATGGCTGCCACTCAACCACATCTACTCCATCCGAAGCATGCTGTCGGTACTCAAGCTTCCCCAGCCTATGTTGAAAAATCACTCCTGTATAGCCGTAGCTATATGGCTCTCCTCTCTGTCTGTCAAACACACATATCAGCCTCGTGATCACTATGTGTTCCCATTGCCAAAACTGTAGCAACAACGTGCCTGCAGATAGGCTTGTACTCCTGTGATACACCACCTGTTGCATGTTGTGGTATAGGTGCTCTAGTACACAGACACCCCAAGCATACCGGGTGCCCTCTATCACCATCCTCTCCATGATTCAACCCCATCCAATGGGGAGCCTGTGTGATCTCCTATCGGGGAAAACAATGCCTCCAATTAGTCCTACTACAATCACTGGGAAGTAGTAGTAACAGTCATAGATATCTTGCCAAGGGATGACCTACTTGACTAGCTCAGGGTCGTCGAACACTCGCCTGCACTCAGCAAGTCCTGCGTCTTTCTATAAATCATAATCCACAAGCTCACTCTGAATAGGCAAATGGAGGATCCTGTACACATCCTTCAAAGTAACAGTCATCTCACCTATAGGGAAGTGGAAAGTCCCGTCCTCACTGTGGAACCTCTCCACTATAGGAGTTAGCAACCTGTAGTTCAACTGAACCTTAGGCATGAAACAAACGTAATGAAGTCCCATAGCACCGAGTGCCTCTCTATCCATCTTAGTCAGCATGTATCTCTACAACATAGGCATAGGGAACTACTCCCTAGACTGAAGAGTATCTAGTATATCCTCCTGCAAGCATGCAAAGCAAGGTGTCAACCTAAAGCTGCAAGTACCATACTCAACATATCTATAGAAACATATCAACTAGCTTAGCATTTCAAATTGATCAAAATAGCACACTACATCTCTTGACTATATTCCTGCAATCTCAGAGATAGCTTATCGATTGACGCGTCAAACAGGATGCCAATTGAGTCAATTCTGCTAAGTAATCTTCTTATCTATATCATATGCACCATAACAAGTGGTATATGCGCCATTTCATACAAAATGCACCATTTCTTAACACATGCACCACTTCTGGTGAAAGCGTTGAAAGAATCCATGCATGCGCCGTCCTATGCTGTAAATGCACTACCTCGTCGTATGCACTGCTACATACCATAAAAGCGCTGCAGAATCATGCATGAACCACCTAAACCTATACATGTGCATCTTTAATATATGCTCCATTTCTTTTTATACATGCACTATAGAACTATGCATGCACAGTTTCACGTGGCATATGCGCCACACTGTGTTGCAGCGCTTCTGTCTATCCTAATTTTCTCCCAACATTTATTGCTATCAAACTCAACCCTAGGAAATTTTATTCGAGATACATATCGGGGGTCCTACCTCTACTAGTCGATCAAATTTATGGACGCACTCGAATCGATACTCCTCATGTGGAATGTCCATCCTTGTGCTAACTGCTCTATGCTCTAAGTTGCTCTAAGCTCTCCAAAGAAAATCAAACCAAGACAAGTGTGCAAATGAATTATCTTGTGGACCCAGCTCCTATATATAGCATGCAAACCCTAATCTGGCTAGGTGGTGACTATGACTACTTCCCACAACTGCTTCTTCCAGTTTTCTTCCCGTTTCTCTAAAACGCGTCCTGTTCCCTTCAAACCTAACCTAGTTTTCCCTTTGTCTTCGTGAGATTGTCCATCTCATGCCTTCTGTCTTCTTCCCATCCAATCTCCCAAGGGGGCATCCTATCATCATAACCTATACTAGGGGCAAACTAGGGCGTGTATCGTTATCAGAGCAATTGATTTCTTTGAAGCAACACTGTAAACTGCATTGCATCAAAGATGGGCAAAATGTATATGCCTAAAAATGACACGATTTGGTCTAGATAAATATTCTTAATATTTATTCCCTTCTAATTCCTCTACCAATAAATAAATAAACAAATTTATTTATTTGATTCATATTCTTCCAACAGTTAAATAAAATCCTTTATTTAATTCAATTCTTCCCAAATGATTAAATAATTCTTAATTATTTAATTAAATCAAATTCATTCTTCCAAATTTGAATAAATCAAATCAAATTTATTTAAATCCTTTCAATCTCCAAAAATTAAATACAATAAAATATTTTATTTATTCTTCCAAATCATGCACAAACAATTAAATAAATTTATTTATTTAATTTGCTTTGTAAAATATTTCTTCCAATAATATCTTCTCTAAATTTAAATAAATCAATTATTTATTTAAGTTGTCTTTTTCTTCTAAATTGAGTTATCTCTAAATATAATTCAATCTTTTTGCACATGCAATTAAATATTCCTAATATTTAATAAAGTAAAATATCTTCTTATTCTCATGCAAATGCCTTCTTCTTGTTTTAAATCACTTAACTGATTATTATATTCTTTCAATTTCTTTAACTCATTCTTCTATTCTTAGCAAATCCTCTCATGCAAAAGAACGTAAGACACATGTATTTTTCTTATTCGTTGCACATTCCTCAACCATTGATCTTCTTATTCTTTCTATACCATTGAGCTTCATTCTCTCAAGTCTATAAATTGAACCATATTATTCCATTTCATTCATCCAAGCTTTAAGTATTGTTACTTTGCAAGAATTACAGCACGCCTTTGGTACCAATTCCTTCATTGCTTGTGATCACATTCGTTACTACGCACCACTACCATCGTTGTGAATCTCCTCTTCATGGCGGTATTATCATAGCCATTCCCAATTGACATTCTTGAAGCATATCAAGGAAGTGCACTCTCTGAGGGCCCTATTTCATACATGCAAGATCGATTGTGATAGGCGATCAATGGAAGCTTCGAATTAAGGAGGTTTGCTTTGTTATTGTTCATTGTTTATTGAATCTTCTTTGTTCACCATTTCATTGAGTTTTGGGTATCTTGATATTTGATATTATTGATTATTCATTTGAATCCAATTTTCCCTTAATAGATAAAAATTCTACTTCTAGTAATCTGTTTAAATTTGGTACACATGTGATCATATGGAGCCATTAAAAATAACCTAGTGTATCTATTTCTTACACATAAATAAAATATATTAATGCTACTAAAGCTTCTAAAATTAATATGGATTAATCATCTATCACATGATCTTCATATGGGTACTAATTCTAGTACCACACTTTTTTGTGATAACCAAAATTGTATTTCTCTTGCAAAAATCTTGTTTACCATCAAAGAACAAAACATATCTAAGTACAAGCTCACTTCATTCATGAAAAAGTTTTAATTGGAGATATTTTTGTGCATACTCTAAATTCATAACAATGCTCAACCTGAAGGAAATACCATTGACAAGGAGTCTACATGACAATGTCATGTCCTAATGGTCAACCCATATTTAATATATAAGTCATATGGGAATTATGTAATTTTTTTCTCTAAAATTATTCCACTTGTAAAGCATTGTATTATGTAAGACTTACAAGAATTATGTGATGAACTAGAGAGGAAGCTAGTTTGAGGAGAACGAGGCTCCAACAACAAATTTATAAATCCTCATTGAAGCATCATTATTAAGAAAAGTAGGATTTTAAATCATGACAAGATGTCTATCATGTAGTTCAAAATACACAATCTTTAAATCGCAACATATATTTTAGAGTCTTTTTATAACAACAAGATAATAAAGAAGGGTTTCAAATTTAATGATTTATGCATATTTAAATCTGCTATACTCTTAATGGGAGACACCCCTAAAGGAGGCGTCTCCATTACAAAGCATGCCTCTCTAATGGAGGTGTCTCCCTTAGAGGGCATTCCTCCTCTTCATGGAGGCATTACCTCTTTAAAGGCTTGCCTCTGGCTACCTTAATCTTAAACAAATGCCTCTCCTTTATGGATTTTAACATGTACAAATATGCATAATGAAATCTAAATTGTAACAAAAGGAAAATTTACTAAGCAGTACCCAGAAGTTTATGGTTTTTCCCCTCTATTTTGGATAATGAAAAGTACACAACATTCACTAAATTGGGTTCTTTCTACATATTTTTCCTCATTGTTGAGTAAAAGCCTAATAGTTTTTATACTAGAAAATATTTCATCAATTCATCTCTGGTATTTGCCAGCTGATAGGGATTTCATATATTTTAAATTTGCTACAGGTTCTACTGGTTTGATACAAAAAAGAGAACCAATAAGAAGAATTTTAAAACTTAACCTTCATATTACTAATTTTCCTCAGAGAATTCCATAACAATGTCCATACCTGTGAGTAGTTATGCCTTTCTAGTTGATTGTGCTTCCATTTCCTCTCTTTCCCTTTGTTTTTTCTTCTCCCTGCTCTTACGACAACCTTAAAATTCCTCAATTCCTATTTTAATAAACTCTTCCACTTATTTCCCTAGGCTCCAGATGTGAAAATTCATGTTTTTTAGTGACAGATAGAGCTCCTTAACTAACAACTCAAAATAATTCAGGCAGAGATAATCCCAATGGAATTTACATTTGTCTTTCATGGGAAGTCTCAGAATTATTAAATGGTAAAACTATTCATTCCTCTGCTTTTAAAAGGTAACAAGATATGATAATTTTCACCTCCTTCCTTTATAATCTGAGTCATTTGATTGTTGGTAAAAGGAATAAAATAATGTTAGTTACTATTGCCAAGTGTACTAGAGTAAAAACAATGAGATTATTTATTAACATTTTTATATTCACATTTATCCATTTACTTGTGTTTATTTAATTAATATATATACAAGGCTTACTAAAATTTATTTAATTGATTCAAAGATATATTAGCAATATTTCTATTAAATTAAATTTACTCATCTATATATGTGTATTTAATTGTGCTAAATGTGTGTATATATACACACCCATATATCCATATTTATAGTATCTACACACATATATGTATATACATTTATATATGCCTTATTCTTTTTCGCAATTAATCTAGGACTCACAAGACTAGTCACAAATTCTATATGCAATTATTCTGATGATGGTTTAGTGCATGTGTACAAATCATGCAAGACACCTTAGAAGTGCTAGGTTTTTCTCCTCTATGATACTTTCCCTTCATGAAGAGGTTGTTCAATGAATCCTGTCATAATCAGACATCAAACTGTCATTAGTCAACAACAACTGGTAACATGTATAACCATGCAATATACAAACCAAGTTATGTTACTATAACATAGAATATATATCAACACATTTCTAACAATGCAGATAAAACAATCATCCAGATAGTTTAGAGAGTATCATATGTCACCAAATAACATCATATATGTCTATACAATTTCTATAATAAACAACACTATGTCATGTAACAAAATGGGCTATGACAACTAATATGAGATGTATTTGTATTAAGGGTACCAAACTCATCCATAATGGCACAATTTTTTTCTAGTTTAAATTATTAAAAAAGCACTTGGAGCCTCTACTTCCTTCTTTTATCCATTGTAATCTACCATGTATTTTTGCTCCTTAACCCTTTGTATTATCAATTTTACTTAGTTGAGTCTCTGTGTGAGGAATAGATGCTTGCAGCCTGATGTTTCTAGGATCATCATTCAATTGTTTCCTTGATTGCTCCAACTTTCCTTGCAGATATTTTTCCTTATGTGTGCATTTCCAAACCATTCTCTTGTCAAAGGAATACAAAAAGGTAGTACATTGCATGGTTGCCTCCCACCAACACTCTATCCGTAACTCTCCTTCTTGAGGCTTGGGAATAGAATTCAAATTCCCCACTAAGGTAGCCCTGCAATCATGATTTTTTTGGTGGAAAATATTGATCTTGTAGGGAAGTCATGAAGTAGTACTGATTTTTTTGAGAAAGAGAAACAATGTAAAAAATTGAGAAATGATCTAAATTAAAGTAGAGTAATCCACCAAGATGCAAACACCAAAAGAATCATAGACCAATGGTAGGTTAGGAGAAATAAAGAATCTATCCAATCTACTTAATTTCCTTTCATTCTTAAAGAGCTCCACATAGAGATATTCCACAAACATCTAACTTTCAAGGAATACAAATGAAACATATAAAAGTTTTAGAAAAAATCTTCTAAACTAATTAAAAAATTGAATGCAATTAGCCAATTCTTCCCATTTAAATGTCAATTTGAATGTACAAATATTTTTGTAACGTCTAGAA
The DNA here is from genome assembly GCA_027924645.1 of Cunninghamia lanceolata. Classification (NCBI taxonomy): domain Eukaryota; kingdom Viridiplantae; phylum Streptophyta; class Pinopsida; order Cupressales; family Cupressaceae; genus Cunninghamia; species Cunninghamia lanceolata. The sequence continues at coordinate 10,281,475 of BSBN01000219.1, read as the reverse complement.
TGACAGATAACTACCTTGAAGAACCTTAAATTTTAAGTCAAAAATTAGGGTTTTAGTTTTACTTATAGTCGGTCAAAACTTATACTTTGAATACAAAAATTAGGTTTCAGTCTGTGAAACACAGATATCGCGTGTAAGGCACAGTTGGTGAATTTCATCGTTTCCAGAACGCCATGACTTTGAATGCGTGATTTTAGCAAAAACTATTACTAGTATTGTTGTTAAATTTATGGCTCCCTCTATAAGTGGGTCATGGTATTGTTGGATTCCATCTCAATCTTCATCTACTAACCGATTATTTAGTGTAAAGGTAAAGATTTTCCTCTGCAATTGATTTAGTAAAGCTTCTCAGCCTTTAATATGGGGAGTTTCATGCGCATGAAAATATGCACACTGCTTGTCGTGCTCTTGTCTCTATTTACGCTCCATGTCTCCGCTCGATATAACTTCCCAAATCCTCCCGAAAACAATAATCTGCTTAAAGGTATGGAGAAGTTAGCTGGCTGTCCGAGCTGCAAAGGCCATGGTGACCCAAGACCCTGCTGCCCATAATGTGGAAGGGCTTACTTCCGAGTCTCAGCGTGGGGACAGCCACTGAAACTCATATTCGTTTTTCTTTTGTAATCCATAGTCACACAAATTCCTTCACTAGATTGTAAGAATTGTTGCTTCCCTTCTTCACAAATGTTCAATTGAACCCGTCTTTATTGTAGACCATCAATAGTGAACAAAACTGCAGGCACCTGTTGGCATGGCTTTATTCTTGAAATCACTGTAATTTCATGCTGAAAGGAAAACTGGTTAATCATCTAATTCTCGATGTGTTAAATTTTTATTTTTATTTTTATTTATACTTTTATTTTGAAGTACCCGATGTGTTAAAATTGATTTATGTAAAAGTTTGAAATATGTAAGGGGCAACTATGCTAATCTTGAAAATAAAATATTGTTCGGAAAAAATGATAAATCAACAATAATTGACAGATCTGAGTATAGATATCAGCAATAGGATCATGAAAGGTTAAAGTATATAGATAAATGTTTAATGTAATAAATAAAAGTATATAGCTCTATGTATGTTTGAAGGTAAAGAATGATTCTGTTGATGGATTACATTTTAGGTGTTTTTGAAAAGTTTGATCTCTATATGCATCTTGTTTTAGAAGTTAAAATTAAATCTGCATTGTACAGATTCATGTTTGTAGAAGTGTCTTACACCTGTAAAAATGACCTGGTAGTCTGCATCTTTTTACCTTTTGATTTGTCTTTATTTCTTTTGTCATCTAGACCAATGGTATTTTAAAATACCTTTGGAGGGCTGGCAATATATTTCTAGGGAACTTATTCTCCTAGATCAACCTCGAGAAAACTTAGGTAGAAAATACAATACATCAAACTTGAGTCATGTAAATATTGTTAGGAATGAATGTGCCAATCTAAATTAGTTTTAATTTAAAATTAAAAATAAATTGATCATAAGAAAATCATAAAAACTATGGAACCAAAAAAAATTGGAAAAAAATAAAAAATAAAAATAAAAAAAATGGAAAAAAATAAAAATAAAACCAGAAAAGAAATTGAAAATAAGAAAATCACACAAACTATGGAACCAAAAAAGAAATTGGAAAAAAATAAAAACCAAAAAAGAAATTAGAAAAAATAAAAAACTAAAAAAGAAATTGGAAAAAAAATAAAAATAAAAACCAAAAAAGAAATTAGAAAAAATAAAAACTAAAAGAGAAATTGGAAAAAAGTAAAAAATAAAAGCCAAAAGAGATTGAAAATAAGAAAATTAAAAAACTATCAAACCAAAAAAGAAATTGGACAAAATAAAAAATAAAAACCAAATTTTAATTTTTTATTTTGTTTTTAGATTGGAATCTTATTTATTTTAATTTTTAGATTGGAATCTTATAAACCAAGATTCTTTGAGCTCTTCAACTCCACCCTACTATAGGAACACCTCTCGGCATAATAATTATTAGATGATAAGAAGTGAGTGCAATTGAACACCTTTAAATAAGTACACAACAATAAATCATACAAATGAGTGTTTAGTCCACTAAAGGAAGGAAAAGAATAGGCGCTGCCTTTGACCAAAAAATGAATTTGAATTCTAAAAAGTTAAAGATGAAGTTTGCATAGGGATAGGTGCGTGCATAAGCATAATAAATACATAATTTTGATGATTATACAAGAATATGTGTCTATGTTAATAAGGTGGGAGAAAGGTGCATAGTGTGTATAATAGGATAGGTAGAAGCATAGGGAAGGGACTCCACTTTACATAAGATTGCAATATTTGTCAATGTTTAAATATATTAAGTTATTCTCATAAAATAGATACAAAATTAGATGACAAATAATATGAATATACAAATTTTACCATTACAACTAATGTATATCTTAAATATATCTATTTAAAACATTGCGCTATCAATTTAATTTAATAAATACAAAGATTAATTATATAATTATAAATTAATTAATAATTTACATAAAATAAAAATTATAGAGGTTTGTGAACACAATCGCCTCATTAAAATCAATCTCTTTCTTCATTTTAATTAAATCTTTTAATGCAATAATTAAATAAATGTGAAAATTTGAAAATTTCACTAAACAAATATAATATTGTTTAAAAAAATTAGCATTAACATAACTTTTTTATTTTAATAGACACCATCGAAATCAAGACTCTATAATGTTCAACAAGGATACCACTACCTCATAAACAAACAAAATTGTGGCCATTTAAATTATGTTGCAACAATGCTTGTTTATCGAAAGCAGACACTTTCTCATGGCTTGCTCTCCACAAGAAGATTCTGATAGGTAAAAGATTGCACAAATTGGGAATTGCATCAATCGTCAATTCTATCTTTTATGGTGAAGAAGAGGAGGATGTAAACCATCTCCTATTGAATTGTCAATATAGCTACCAATGTTGGAAATGGTTGTGTAGAAAACTCGGGTGGTGGGGTTTGTTCCCTAATACACTTTTACTACATTTCTCTAGCTGGCAAAATTTAAGCTTTTGATCCATGTTTGCATGCATTTGGGAACTCAGTTCATCACTTTTTTTCTGGAACCTCTAGCTAGAATGCAATCAAAGAATCTTTAGAAAGTCTACATTTCCATGGCACAAAATTATTCAAAGAATAGAGTTACTAATATTAGAAAAGACCATGTCTAAAGTTAATAATCACCCAAAGGATAATTCACAGTTCAAAAATTGGGATAAAGAAATCTTGAAGCAATGGCCTCTTCTTCACACTCCATATATAAAAGGCTCCATCCATAATTGTACAAACAAAATTAATAGAAGAAAAATAAAGTGGTCACCTCCTACCTTTTCGCTCATCAAATTAAGCTTTGATGGAGCAACCAGAGCAAACCTAGACCCCTCAGGAGTAAGATGTATTATAAGGGATTATATAAGTAATCTTCTTACAACCATAGTAGTGAAACTTCTGGATAGTTCAAATAAAGTAGCAGAGGCACTAACCCTAATGCATGGTTTAAAATTGTTACAAATGAGATGATAAGACACCTCCATTAATGATAAGTTATTGGGTTATGCCAAGGATCTGTTGACAAGTTAGAGGCCTCAAGACAACCATTAAATCAAGACACTTGTGCAGTAGGATGGATCCTTAGAAGTCTAAGAGGGCGTTGGAAATCCCTAGATAACTCCTCATAACTGTTGGTAAGGTACAGATGAGAGGCCACTGATCTGATTGCCATCTTAATTAGGCAATATTTTAATGGGATCCTCCTATCACAACACTACACAGAGGACAAAAACTTGAATGTTGAATGGACAAGACCTACTCGAAGGTTTTAATGCTCATGTGCTCTAAATTAGGAAGGCTTGCTTCCCAATTATAGCAAATCTAGCCAGCTTTTAATTCCTGACCCTATATAAGGTGAAGGGATAGAAAAGGTGACAAAAGGAATATATTAAGTGCCGGCATCTCATATCAGCAATATATAATACATATCCATATCGGTGACTAACAATTCAATAATTAAACAAATATCTCTCCTCAATTTCTCTTCTTTGTTTCTTATTCTTGTATGTGTGAAGATGGAAAACGATAACATCAACCAGTGACTCATATTCCCTGTAATTCCTTGGGAGCCAGAGGTTAGGGGAAGAGTCAAGATCATGGATCTGAACTAGATCTTTGACATCGATTGCACAATGGCACAGTTTGGAATCAAGAACATACGTGGCCAAAAATGGTTGGAAGGAATGGAGGACCAGCTTGTTCATTGGTCAAACATCGTCTTCACTCTCCTATCAAATATCATGGATTTTATTTAGGATGGCCATTATGTCCACGTCATAGTCTTGGGCCTAGTTTTCGACAACCTCTACAACCTAGATAGGTGGAAATCAGCCCTACAAGACTACGATATGATGAAGGGAGAGGCAATAGTAGGCAACTTATTCCCTCTGCAGACTCTAAGAACCTCCCCAACAAAGAAATGTGTATTGAAAGCTATGTAGAAAGGTTTGGCCTCTGGCAGTGTTGGAAGATTGGATAGGGCCCTTCATGGCCGTAGTTTCACCTTTCCAAACAAAGTAGAACGAAGTGCAGAAAGGTCTTCATCTCCATCTACTTCTTGAGGATGCATACCCCTGATTGGGGCCCCCACCTTCCCAAACTAATGCCAAATCATGAGGATACGCCCTCCCTGGTGCTTCAGGATGAACCGAAAATGTCAAATGTGCCACTCATGTCTGGGCCAGGCATGACAACATCGATGGGAGCGCAACTAGATGACCGCGGGGCTAGGGAGACTAAGAAGGAAGACCCTTAATAGTGGGTCAGATGGTTTCTTTCTCTGTGTATTGTGTATGGCGGCCATGATGTAAAGAAACCAGGTCCGCCCTATCACTTTTAGTTTTTTTATGTTTTAAAGAAAACTATTTTCATATAAGGTCTCAATATAGTCAATGCTGACCATCTTATGGGCCATAAGTGTATGTTTTTGTAATTTTATAAAAATCTATAGTCAATACTAGTCAGGTGGTTTACCACCTTTTCTAAAAGAAATTGTTACAAATAAGCCAAATCAAAAAAAGATTGTGCCGAGGGCGACTCCATGAATGTGGTGAATGAAGTTTGGGAGAGAAAAGTCATTAACTAGAAAGTAAGGTATATCTTTTAGTATATTTGGAATGTCCTTGATCAATTTTGAATATTGCTTCTATTTACACTACTATAGAGAAGGTAATGCAGCTACAAATTATCTCACTAACTTAGCAATAGACTAGGGATCAAATGTTTCTTGATTTAATGATACAATTGAAAATAATTTTCTATTATTCCACCTTATTCTTGAAAACGACAGACAAGAAATTTGATCTTCAATATCATAAAACATCATGGAGATAGACTAAGATTACTCATACATCGATGATGAAGTGGAAAGAACACCGCTAGGTGACTTGTAGTGTGGGTAATAGTAGGATCTCATTGAGATGTCTTCTATCCATTTGAAGAAGGTGATATGATGTCACTGATAGTCACCTCCATCTATCCACATGGTCTCTTCCATCACTTTTTCATTGTCTTGTACTAAATATTTAACTCCATATCTCATGCAATATTTCATCTTGATCCTCTTCATTTACTCTGAGCTGCCACTCCTCCCTCTCATATCAACTTTCTGTGTCCTCGCTATAGAGGAAAACTAATGTGTTGTAGACTTAAATAAAATTTAGGGTTTAACCTAACTGAACAGTCCACTATCATTGTGTTCCTACATTGAATTATCGAGCAAGGAGCATAAGATTTTTATGATGGCTACATTATCTATGCCTTAAAGACTCATTTCTATTCTAAGTTAACCTTATACAATTCTTATTTTGTTCAGTTCTACTTACTAGAATGCACAAGAATGTCAAACAGTAAACAAAAATGGAAAACAACAAAAACAGTCTAAACTTCCAGTTGCTACGGGTACCCTCAGCAGAAGCTGAAGATAACTGTATTCAACAGAATATTATAGTTTTAATCTAAACAACTCGAAATGATGAAAAGGCTAACACTAACCTCTGAAGGATTAAAAACATGCACTTTGCTCATGAATCATAATTACTGGAAATATCAATCAACATTTTTTACTTGCTTTACAATATAACATGCATGAGATGAAATGAATAGTTTAACTAAAAAATGCATAAATAAATAAGAGAATACACAAAGTGAGAGTTAGTACCTTGAGTGGCCAGCTCAAGGAACTATCTCACTTTTTCTAGAGATTAAATCTACTTCAGATCTTCACACATCCCATAACATACAGTTGAATTCAAATCATATCAAAGACACAATCTTCTTTAGATTTTATTCAAAATCAAAACATGTTTGGAATAACTGATAATTGTAACAAAGTAACAGCTATATGGAAAGTAAAACATAACAATCCACTTAATCAACAAACTCATCCCCTAACTTATATAAAGATGGGAGAGTCTTATACAACCTTCTAACTAACTGTGATCATCTATTCATCCCTGAACATCAAGATATTGTTTTGAGATCAACTTATTAACTAGAAAAAAGGAAACACAGTCCTATCCAAATAGAAATTCTAACCATAATAGCTCATAAATAAAATTCATAAACTTTGGTAAGACTTCTAGAATAAGTCTTCTTTCTCCCCTACGTTTATTCTCCCATGATGACCATGTTTGTCTCCACTGATCACTATGTCTGGTACTTGGACTACATTATCATTGATTCCTCTATTCTACATCCTGTTGTAATTACTTCTCCTTGGATTCTTTATCTGGCTACATAGGGTTAATCATTCCAGCATATATATACAAAACAACCTCTCATAATAAACTTATGAAATCCTATCATATTACATGCATATCAACAATTTAAACCATCCATTTGATAATATAATCACCTTATTTCATTTGTCAGGATAGGGTCAAAGTCTTTGGAAAGTATATATGAAACAACATAAAATAGAGATAATGTCTATGAAGTCTTTGCAGAACCATATAGAAAAGGTCTTAAAACATATAAAAGCAATATAAAAGGAGGTCAATATTTCATCCCATCATTCCCCCCAACTTAAACTTTTGCTTGTCCCCAAGCAAAATTAAAGAACTAGACATTTATGGCAGATAATTATAATGCAAAGTAATTCTTTTGAGGTCTATGTCCTCTCTAACTCCTTTTCCCTACTTGAGGTAGAACCCATTAGAGTATGCAAGTCTTTCCATCCCGATCTTCTCAGCATGCCTACACTGCTCACTTTTCTCTCCTGTCCAATGTGGCACTGGATAAAGAAAGATAGTAGGTTGATAAGTGAGAGGTAACCATGATACTCCCTTCTACTCTGATATCTAGATATACCTACACAATCTCTCAAGCATATTCATGAAGTTGTGGATAGAATTGGGTTCCTTTCTTTGTAACTTTAGAGTTAAACAGACCCATTTATTCTGCACATACCTCTAACAATATGGATGATAGACACTGCCATCCTTTGTATTCTTCTATAGTCCTTAAGTCTTAAATCCATGATCACCTTACCTGGTCCTTTATGAGATAGTAATGTTAACCATTGGGTCAAGATGATTTCAGGCTCCAAGGCTTCCTTCCTTAGTTGCAGTGGTACTTTCTTTTCCTACTCTTCATACTGGTCCATCAATAATCCTATAAGTTGTTCATTTTTGAAATATGACATTAATGCCCTAACCTATAGGTCTCCAACATATATGTAGGGATTCCATTGTGTATCTTCATCCATCATTTAATTATGTAGGTAATACTCACACAACTGGTCTTGTTCTTCTAGGCTAACCTCTTTGAAGTAATTACAAAAGATAAACCTTGAATGCAAGTCAGGCTAATCATTGATAAATCTGTTAAACTAAAAATTGAAAAAAATTTCTTTCAAAATTAGTGCATACACCCTTGATGGAGGTCTGCATCCCATAATCTTCTTGGCTTTTTCAATAACCTCTGTCAACTTTTGTTCTAACTATTTAATCTTCAAATCCTTTTCTGTAACAGATTCATTGAGGTTATGCTTCTCTTTTTCCTAGTTTTCCTTCTCTTGCCTATTTTCATCAGTCAATTTCATTAGTTCAAAGCCCAAGGACAATGTGGTATGGTACTTTGGGGTTTTTACCATAGGAGGTTGGAGAGTAAGTACTACTTCTTCCTTAGTCTTTATTTTATTTTCAGCCAACTATGCCAACAAATCTAAATTAGAACCGTGGCCATAAGTTTGAATCTTCTCCTCCAACTCCTGAATCCTCTTTTCTTTTTCTCTATCTCTTTCTTCATAACCCATTACCTGTTCCTCAAGTTGCCTTATTCTATCTAGGTCTTCCTGCAATTCCTTCCTAATATCTCTATCTTCTATCAATTCCTTTTCACCTTCAAAATTTTCATCATTCCCTTTTTTCGGGGCATCAAAAATTTCCTTAGCAAAGTCATTTGACACAGGTTTTCCCATTTTTCTGGCAATAACCAGATCTTCTGATTCACAATTAGAAGAGAAAATGTACCTTCATTTTCTAGCAGACATATTATCATTTGCACAGGCATCAATAGAAGCATCCTCAAGAGGGTTTTCTCCTCTATTTGAATCTAGATTCAAAGGAGTTGGATCAGTATCCTACTGGCCTTTATTTTTGTCTTCTTCTCTTTGGTGCTCAACAACTTTCTCTTTAACACCTTTCTTCCTTAACCTCACTGATCGCCTAGGAGTAATTGTCTCATGTTTTTCTACCTTTTTCCTCTTCTTCTTGTTCTCCTTCTTACTCTTTGTTCTCTTCCTAGATGTTGAGGAAGTGGTTCTTTTTGTTTTAGGAGTGGAGGTTGAGGGATCTTCAACTGATAAAAGCCTAAACTCTGGAGGGTTCTTAGGTTGTGTTTCTTCCTGCTTAGTCTCAACAGGGGGTTCAATTTCTTATGGAATATCTTCTTCTGGCTCTGGTGCTTCTAACAGTGTTGAGATGTCTACACATTGTTTAAAGGATCCCCACTCAATCTGTGGGTACTGAATCCTTAAAATCATTTTTACTAACAAAGCTATTAAACAATGGTGAGAAAGAGTTGTGTCTACTTGTTGCCTCTAATACTCTGAAGACATCCTTCTCAACATACTATACAAATAATTGGGAACATTGACAAGTTTCTCATGTCTCAAATGGTTGAGCAGTTTAAGATGTGTAGTATATAGTATATTATATCTACCATCACAAGTAATATATTTGATAGTATAGAAAGCACATTTCCCCTCAAAATATGGAAGAGATAATCATTTGGTACTTTGTGTGGTAGAGTCTAGGTGTTCACCTTTTTCAAAAAACTCTTCCCTGGTCACAACTGCATCAGCCCTGACTGGATACTCAGACCTTATTCTAGGTAACCATGAAACTTGAGCAATTACAAGCTTGGAAGCATCTATTGTTAACCCTCTAACCATTGCTCCATCATACTGCAGAGTAAGTGTAAATTATTTTACCATATCATTGTCATATTCTGTCAATTTGAGGAAGTAATCAAGCCAACCTACTCTCGTAAAGAGCGGAAGAACCAACACATCCTCCAATATTTCCTTGTGTGCTGAAGGTTCCCTTCTTATTACATCTCTTCCCACTATGAATTACAACTTTGTAGTGTCAATTTTCTGCACAATGCCAACTTCTGCTACTCAATTTCTACTGCTTTAGGTCGCCACCTTGAAAAACTAGTCTTTCAACTTGCCTCTTTCCTGCTTCTCCACTATAACTCCATAACTCCTTAGGGTATTAATTCATTATTTGACAGAGGCAAGTTCATAGCGTAGAGTATTTGTCTAGTTTTCTCAAAAGGCAGGGTTTTAAACAAGGTTTTCAAAGGAAAAAATGTAAAGGCAACAATGATTAAATGGCAATCATTTGGAAAGAAACCCCTCCCCTCAACTTAATTTTGAAGTGACCACACTTCATATGGAAGATAATATGGAAGGAGAAGTAGTGATTAAAAGAAATGGTGGTAATATACATTGCAATAAATTATGAATAAACATGAATATAAAAAAAGAAATCTAAGTGTATTAATTGAAAGTTGCAGATTGTGCATATATAGCGAAATGAAATAATTACATACCTTGGAAGTTGTGAACAACACTGGTGAGGTGATACAATAGGCATGAGGCAAATGGTAAGTTGGTTGTATGGTTACAGAGTGATAATGGAAGAGTGCAAGATGGCGGATGAAAGTACCAACTCATAAAGGTGAATTGACACTTGGGATAATATGAAATGATAAATTTAAAAGGAATGCGAGTATAGGAAATGGGAGGGAGAATTGAGGTAGTGTTCATGAAGTAATGGAATAGAGCAATATATAGATGTTGCTATAGGCGCTTGCAGCACAGGTCCTGACTGTGTGGATGTAAACATAATAGAATAGGTCCTAGCTGAATCAGGTCCCAACTGAATAAGTAAAAAATAGGTCCCAATGGAAATAACTTGTTCTAACCATGGAATTGTATAGTGTGTGCATGTGAGAAAAAAACAAAGAAATATAATTTTAGCAACAGGCGTTGAGTATTGCAACTCAACCTTCACATCACTGGATAGTGTTAGTGTATCAACATCTGAATGTGCATCTTTAGGTGTTAGAGCATTAGCATCAGGATCATTAGCATGAGTGTCAAGAGGAGCATACTAAGCAGCCAAAGATACCAGAAAGTCATCTCTCTGAAGCGGCTTTTTGTATAATTTGAGATGATGCCCATTGACCAATAGTGAAAACCAAATTTCATCAATAGTTTGCAGTTGAACTGCACCACTAGGAAAGACTTTCTTGATCTCATATGGGCCTAACCAACATGACTGAAGATTGCCCTTGAAGTCCTTATACCTTGAATCATAAAGTAGTGCCTAGTCTCCTACAGTAAATTCCTTTGTTTTGATATACTTATCATGCTATTTTGCACTTTGCTTATGTATGACCTTTGTATGATGAATTGCCTCCAGTCTCATTTCATCCAAGTCATTCAAATGTTGTAGCCTTTCCTATTGTGCAGTGGTCAAATCCATTCCTAGGTCCATTTCTATCCTCAAGGTTTTGTGTTCAAATTCAATAGGCAAGACTACAGTCTTGCCATAGACCTGCTCATAAGGTGTAAACCCTGTAGTTATCTTCCAAGTTGTTCGATATGCCCAAACAACTTTAGGGAGCTTAGGAACTTAATATCTATGGTGAAGCTGCACTGTCTTGGTAAGGATGTTTTCAATTTCTCTATTAGTAACTTCTACCTGACCATTATCCCGTGGATGGTATGGTGTGGATTTCTTATACCTGATCTGGTATTCTACAACCAATTTGGTTATTAAATCAGATGTAAACTATGGTCCCTGGTCAATTACTATTTCTCTTGGAACACCATACCTAGTGAAGATGTCTTCATACAAGAATTTGGCCACTTTGCCATCTCTAGAAAATTATAATGCTTTCACTTCAACCCATTTAGTTAAGTAGTCTATACATACCAGGATATATTCTTTGTTGTTTGATGAAGGAGATATAGGTCCCACAAAATCCAAACCCCACTTGTCAAAAGGAGCCAGTGAGATTTGTGGCTGCAATGGTATCTCATCACTTCTAGTAGGCCTCCCAATTCTTTGACATTTATCACAACTCCTAGTGCACTTGACAGCATCTTTGTGAAGCATTGGGCAGTAGTAACCTATTCTTAGGATCTTAAAGGTTGTCCGTTTAGCTGCAAAATGTCCTCCACAAGGCTCATCATGACAAGCCTTCATTACATCAAATACTTCATCCTCCCTTATACATCTTCACATAATATTGTTTGGTCTAGTGTAGAATAGAAATCCAGAGATCCAAGAGTAAGAGAAACATTTATGCACTAGCTACCTCTTCTATCCCTATAACCAAATAATTGGCTATATCTACATACTATGGAGTGTGTACAGTGAGAGAAAATAAATGCTCATCAGGAAAATAATCAACCATGCTATCTAAAGACTATGTAGGTAGTCTGGAAAGAAAATTAGGAACAACATTAGCTTTGCCTAGCTTGTCAACAATTATAATATCAAAGTCTTGCAACAACAATAACCACCTTACAAGTTTGCCACCTCCTATGGGTTTATTCATCAAGTATATGATGGCTGCATGGTCTGTATGGATGAAAACATTGTAACCAGTTATGTAGTGCCTGAACTTATTGATGGCATAATCAATTGCTAACATCTCTTTCTCTGTCACTATATAATTCAATTTAGCTCCTTGCAGATTCTTATTGACATAGTAAATAGCATATTCCTTGGTTCCTTCTTGTTGGCCTAAAATTGCACCCATGGCAAAATCTTATGCATTAGTATGGATGTGAAAAGGTAAGGTCCAGTTTGGTCCTCTAAGTATAGGGACTTGTGTCAAGGAGGTTTTTATCTTTTTAAAAGAAGTCTGCTAATCTGGTGTCCACTCAAATTCACTGTCCTTTGTTAACAGAGTAAATAAAGGTGTAGTAATTTTGCTAAAATCTTAAATGAACCTTCTGTAATAACCTGCATGTCCTAGGAAACTCCTAACATCTTTCTACTTCTATAGAATAGGTAGGGTGGAAATAACTTCAATTTTCTTTGGATCCACTTGTATTCCAGCACTTGAGATAAAGTGCCCCAAAACTATTCCTTGTGTCATCATAAGAAAACACTTTTCATTACTCAAAGAGAGATTATGATCTACACATCTTTTTAATACCTTCTCCAAGTTGTGTAGGGCTTCATCATATGTGTCACCATATGTGGTGAAGTCATCCATATAAATCTCCATACTCTCATGGGCAAAATTAGAGAAAATGCTTAAAACTACTCTTTGAAATGTAGCTGGAGCGTTGGAAAAGCCAAAGGGTAGGACAGCGTATGCATATGTCCCCTAAGGGCATGTAAACATTGTCTTATTTTGATCTTCTAGAGCAATTTTAATCTGAATATAGCTACTAAAACCATCAAGAAAAGAGAAATATTTCTTGCCTGCTAGAGAGTAAAGAACTTGGTCAATGAAGGGCAATGGAAACTAATCTTTCCTGGTAGTAGTGTTCAATTCTCTATAGTCAACAAAAACCCTCCACTTGCCTCCTTTCTTTGGGACTATAACCAATGGTCAAACCCATTCACTGTCTGAAATGGGGTATATAAAGCCTACATGCAAAAGTTTCTATAGCTCAGTTTTAACAATTTTCCTAAGGGCTAGATTCATGCACCTTTGCTGTTGTCTAATGGGTCTATATCCATCATCTATGTATATCTTATGCATGCACAAGGTAGGATCAATGCCTTTCATATCATTATAATCCCAAGCGAATGTTGCTGAGTGTGTATGTAATATTCTAAGCAAGGAGTGTTTTTGTTCATCAGTCAAGGCATTATTAATATTCAACATCCTTTCTGGTCTGACTTCTAGTTGTTTGGACAATTCTTGCATAGAAGACAAATCAAGGCTGCGTAACACAGGGAAGCATTACTGAGGTAATAAAGAATGAAATATTTGAGACACCTCTTCTGATGAACTGCATGGTATTATAGTGCTCAAAGGGTCTTGTAAGCAAGATAGACAATCCTATTGCTGCGGATGCCTTCCACAATCATTGTGGAGGACATAAGCAATTAGTTCATCTTCATTTGGAATGTCTAACAAGGGGTTGCAATTAATAGCGATCAAGGTTTGTAGGGAATAGGCATCCTCATCCTCTAGGTTAGGCCAAATAGTCTACTCAAGCTCATGGTATGGCTAGGCTGGTGGATATAATACCCACTGCTTGGTCACTGTCCCATTAGATATGTTCATGTTTCTAGACCTACAACCTATAAATGCATCAATAGTGGCAAGCCATGGTCGGCCTAGTATAAGAGGATATCCAACAAGATTAACTTTGGGTTGCAAAACTATGAAATTAGCTGGATACTCCCAAGAGTCTAATGTAATGACCAAATCTTCTATGACCCCTTTAGGTTTGACTGTAGACCTATCAGGAAATTACAGAACTATCTAAGTAGGCCTAAGATTGTTCAACTGGAGTGTATGCATTGTTTCCTTGGTCATGACATTAATAGTAGCACCTAAATCTATCAAAGTGTTCTTAATTAGAGTCCCATTAATCTTGACATCCACCACTAGACTTCCTTGGTCTGTATATTTTGGAACAGTTATATTACCCAACATGATGTCTGCAAGATTACCTAACACATGCACTGTCTAGGGGTCTATTCTCTTCCTTCCTCCCTTCTTTATGCAAAGATCCCTAATGGTTTTGGTATAGATGCGGATATCCTTTAGCTGGCTAAGAAGGACAATATCAACTTGAGCTGGTTGTTTTTGCATGGCCAAATGCTCAGGGAAAGGAGGAGACTTCTGTTACAAGGTAGGTTGTGCATCTTGGCTTGATTCAGACTCCAAGGGTTGTTTGTCTGGGTCTTCTTCAGTGGGCTCTTCATCTTCAACCTCGGCAATTTGGGTAGATGAAGGTCCTACAAGTTGTTTCCCTAGTTTCAGATGAACATTACTTACTTCCACCCCATAGGTGGGATATTGCATCACCTCGTTAGTATAAGCCTGTTGAACAAGCTTGTTGTTAGGGTTAGGTGTAGGTTGGGCAGGGATTTGGGTAGGTCTAGGAGGTGTATTTTGAGGTGGTGGCGTTATGGCTGGCTGCTATGGCTAAGATGGAATCATAGGTTGCTAGAATTGTTCATTTTGCTGCCATTGTTGGCCCTTGTTCCACTGAGGCTACCATTGTTGCTGCTGAGGAGGCCATAGAGGATTATACTTGGGACCTTGGAAATTTTGTTGTAGCCATGGGTTAGGCTATTGTTGGCTCCAACCAGCATGTGAAGTAGGCCATTGCAAATTTTTCCATTGTGGTTTTTGCCATGTATTTGGGTTACCAGGCCATTGTTGAGCATTCCAAGCAAAGAAGTTCTGATTTGTAGTAGGAAAGGGAGGATTAAAATTAAGTGGATCAGGAGGCATACCTTGTCTTTGTTGCCATGGCCTTCTTTGAGAAATAAAGAATAATTGTCCGTCCTCTCCTTCAAATTGTTGTAACTCTGGTTGCTCAATCCTTTCTTGTTGGATACTAGCCACCCTCTTGCATTTGTAATTGGCTTTCCTTTGTCTGCAGCTGGGGCAGTATTTAGTGAGCATTGCATCTGTCTCTTTTTGTTTCTTCTTGATGTGAAGAGTGTCCAACCATGTAGGCATATGGCTAATGATATCCTCTTTCATATTGGTTAGAGTAGTTCCTGCAAGTTGTACAAATATCCTCAAAGGGAAGTTGGGAGATATCCCCTATTCCAATGAGATTTTGACTTTTCTTAAAAAGACCAGCTTCAATGATTCTTTGGACAACCTATTTTGAGGATTTTTCTTCAAGGCAAATTGGAATCTCTCAATATAGTCCTCTAATGGATCATCCTCCTTTCGTGACATCCTAAAGATGCCATCTTTCCTCCTATCATGTCCTTTGCAATAGTCTTTGTATTTCACAAGAATTTTGTCTTCATGGTATCCCAGTCTAGAATGGCATCTTTCCCTAGTCTCATAAACCTTCTTAAAGCAGCATCTTTTAGAGTAGCAGGGAACAACTTGAGTTTGTAAGGATCAATGGTATAATCATAACTCCTACATAGAACATCAAACTCAAACAAGAAAGTGTTAGGATCTTCAGTTAGCAAACCATAGAAAATAGGCAATGCAGAAGGTGGTACATTTTTCAGAGTAGCTTCTCATGCTAGGTTTGGTATAGGGAATTCAAATGTAGCTTGTCCTAGAGGATCCTCTACTGCATCTGCCATGGTTCTGAAAGTTCCGTCTGTGGCAATAGAGGAAGTTGATGGAGATGTAGGGGGTGTTGATGAAGACGTAAAAGGAAACTCTCCTTTAACACTTCCTATGGTGTAGTTGTCGAAATCAACTACGCCCTCATTATTCTGAGAAGTTGATGGGAGGAATCTACCTTGAGTATCTCTTTACCTCCACATACAGTAAATTGAGCTTTATGTTTCAGCAACCCTCCATAGTGTTAGTAGAATGCGTGGTGTTTCTTGAAAAATGAATTTATTCAATCTAATATAGAAATCAAGATTTAACTATAAAAGCACATGAAACCTAACAAATGAGACTATGAAGATAGCACCATCCCCAACAATGGCGCCAAAAATGTAGAGGAAAACTAATGTGTTGTAGACTTAAATAAAATTCAAGGTTTAACTGAACTGAATAGTCCACTATCATTGCATTCTTACATTGAATTATCGACCAAGGAGCGTAAGCTTTTGATGATGCCTACATTATCTATGCCTTCAAGACCCATTTCTATTCTAATTTAACCTTATACAATTCTTATTTTATTTAGTTCTACTTACTAGAATGCACAAAAATGTAAAACAGTAAATAGAAATGGAAAACAACAAAAATAGTCTAAACTTCTAGTTGCTATGGGTACCCTCAACAGAAGCTAAAGATAACTGTATTCAACAGAAAATTATAGTTTTAATCTAAACGACTTGAAATGATGAAAAGGCTAACACTAACCTCTAGAGTATTAAAAACATCCACTTTGCTCATGAATCATAATTACTGGAAATATCAATCAAGATTTCTTACTTGCTTTACAAAATAGCACATGAGATGAAATGAACAGTTTAACTAAAAAATGCATAAATAAATAAGAGAATACACAAAGTGAGAGTTAATACCTTGAGTGGTCAGCTCAGGGAACTATATCACTTTTTCTAGAGATTAAATCTACTTCAGATCTTCACACATCCCATAAGATACAGTTTAATTCAAATCATATCAAAGACATAATCTTCTTCAGATTTTATTCAAAATCAGAACATGTCTGGAATAACTGATAACTGTAACAAAGTAACAGCTATATGGAAAGTAAAACATAACAATCAACTTAATCAACGAACTCATCCCCTAACTTATATAAAGATGGGAGAGTCTTATGCAACCTTCTAACTAACTACGATCATCCATTCATCCCTGAACATTAGGATATTGTTTTGAGATCAACTTATTAACTGGAACAAAGGAAACAAAGTCCTATCTAAACATAAATTTTAACCATAACAACTCATAAATAAATATCTTTAGTGAGACTTCTAGAATAAATCTTCTTTTTCTCCTGCATTTATTCTCCCATGATGACAACATTTGTCTCCACCAATCGCTATGTCTGGCACTTGGACTGCATTCGCATTAATTCCTCTATTCTACATCCCATTGTAATTACTTCTCCTTGGATTCTTTATCTGGCTACACAAGGTTAATCATTCCAGCATATATATACAAAACAACCTCTCATAATAAACTTATGAAATCATATCTATATTACATGCATATCAACAATTTAAACCATCCATATGATAATATAGCCACATTATTTCATTTATCAGCATAGGGTCAAAGTCTTTGGAAAGTATATATGAAACAACATAAAATAGAGATAATGTCTATGAAGTCTTTGAAAAACCATATAGAAAAGGTCTTAAAACATATGAAAGTAGAATAAAAGGAGGGCAATATTTCATCCCAACACTTGTATTCCCCATTTATTTCTGCCACTTATGGATTTTACTTCACCTATTCTCATTGTTTTTTATCATTCCGCCTCTCAAAGGCTTTTTCTTTCTTTTGTACTCTATCAATTCCTTGGCTTCTCCCATTTTCTCATTGTGTTTCAATCATGAAAATTTTGGTGAAGAATTGTTGCATCCACCTGCAAACAAAAAAATAGGAATGATTAGAAATCAGCATGTATGACTCTAGAAAGCTAGCACATGTTTTTGACATGGATTCGCCATAAACTAAATTTCTTATTCAAGTGGTGGTGGGTGAGTCCATTTTGTGTGACTTACTATACTGCCTCTCATACTTAGATGTGGCATCCATCTTACCTTCAAATATCATGGAACTTGTTCAAGATGTTTAAGTTGTGGAAATGATTTCCTTTAGCTACATCCATGATTACCTAACCACTTTGGAAAAACTAAAGAAGGTGATGGAGAGATACAACTTGTTTGAAGGTGACACACCCATTAGGGGACTCTTTCCTATAGATCTTCTATAGTCTTCTCTAGTGGTGGCATGTGTGCTTTAGGCCATTTAGAGAGGTATTCTAAATAACTACTTCAATGCTCTCAACACAGCTTTGAATGATCACAATTTTCAACTCCCTCCAAACATGGACATCAAGACAAAGGAAGTGTTCAACATTGTGTATTTTCTTAGACCCTATACCCCATATTTGGCTCCTTGATCTCCAACACCTATAATTCTGGTCCCACTTGTTTCTCTACTGCCTCCACTCTCTGAGTCAAGTAATAGCTCTCATGAGTCTAATTGTTGATCATGAGAACCTCGAACATGATATGATGTGCATCTCTCATGTCATATAGATAATATTTTGGTCTATATGTCAATATTAGTTATATTATATTTTGTATTCCTGTAAGTATTTCATTACTGTATGTAAGTGGTGTCTCCCATTTGAACATGCCCAATTGGGGCTCCTCACTTTTTGTATTGTTATTTTTGAATCATACTTAATACAAATATATGGGTGTCTTACACCTTTTTCTAGATAAAAAAAATTGTAATTTTAATGTGAAAATATAAGTTTCTATGTGGTTTTGAATATATAGATGTCTAAGTTTTTTTTGTGTAAATATATCCAAGGGGGATAGTTCCTTTATATATATATATATATATATATATATATATATATATATAAACCAAGAATACAAATACAAATCTTTGTTTTTGATTAAGTAAGCAAGAAACAAGGGTCATGATCCCTTTACAACAATATCCCCTAGGGAAACTCAAAACAAGCCCAACCTAGCCAAAAAATAGTAGAACAACAACACAAACATAGTAGCCCAACTGCAAAATGGTAAGAACAAACAAAAGGACCTACACAACTCCCAAATTGGCAAATCTAACCCCCTTAATCCTAGGATGCAACGTAGCTAAAATTTGGGGAGTCCTTTTTTTCTTTGCTAAACCACTATCTAGGACAACCCTAAGTTGAAATCATCAAACTAAGGTGAGAGGAGTTGATTCTCTATTAACATCGCAACCATAGATATCTCGTGCGAAGAATTTGGCCCATAATCAAGAAGAAATGAGGACACATTTGTAGCTAACAATGGAATAATCTTGATTAAATTAGAAGGCTCAAGAGAAGTCAAGGGGTTCATTGCAACTTCATCTACTAATACCCCATCAAGTATAGGGGGACAAGCAATGTATCCTAAGAAGGCTTGTCCTCCTAGGAGGAAGCATCCTTGGGGGATTCAGAGGCATTGATAGTTAATTGATCAATGAGAGAATTCTTCCACCAAGTTGTAGCACTCTTGTGGCCACAGTGGGGACAACCAGAGGCCAAGTTATCAATAGAAAAATAATGTTTGCATCTAAAGGGGAAACCCTCATAATCTAATTGTTGCATCCAAGGCTCATCCCCTACCATCAAAACTACATCTCCTTGGAAGGGTTTGGAGATATCAATATCCACCAAAATGTGAGCAACTGTAGAGAGTCCCATAAATGAATTTATGGGATCTACTTTGAGGAAGCAAACAATAGAATTTCCAATTTCCTCATAGCATGAATCCTTCCAAAACTAGAGAGGGAGATTTAAAAGCCTTACCCATATTGGTCCGATATTAAGTGTCTTAGTAATAGGGTTGAAGGAACAAGCCCATGGTTTGATTGAGAGGGAATGCTCACCACACAACCAAACCTAGCCATTGAGCACTAAGTCTTTCTCCTCTGAGGAAGAAAATGTCACAATGAGGAATCCCCTTGCATAGGGGAAGAGCTCTATCTTTCCCTCCACAAGCAGATTCCATGATTTGAGGATCCATTTGTGAAGATTGGGAAGAGAGGGCCATGAACTATTGAATTTGGAAATCACCCCATGATTAAGATAAAACTACTCATTCTCTAAAACATCTTAGCCACACACCACCATTGGGGATGATTGGGCACATCGAAATGTCCTAGTGATCCTACTCTATGTTGAGTGAGCATGAGCTCTCGAGCTAGTCACAATTAACTTCTGTGGGCATCCAAGGGCTCTCAAACTAGAAACATCCGCAAAGGATGGCATAAATCCACCATGTACAAGAAATCCTCTAGTTCATCCATGCTTAGCAAACAAACCCCTCTTTCATTCCTCAGATGTCAAGGGAGGGCCAACACCTCTAGGCTCCATCCCCACAAATCTTTGTTACCAAAGTTTATAAATAACATTTATTTATAATAGGTTGTAACATATAATTAAATACTATAATGGAAAGAAAATTCTCTAGGAACATTTCATCTAGGATGTTCATTTGTACTTAAATATTAGTAGTTGGTACAATGGAGTATTCGATCTAATAAATATCATTAATTAATATAATGTAAGGAAAAATACACACACTTAAATAATATATTTATGTTAATCAAATAAATAAAGTTATTAATTAATAATTAATATTCATAGTTAAGTTGGTATTAGAAATAATAAATGTTGAATTATGTAAAAATTAAATAAATTGACATGTAATAATTATCCTTCCAAGATAATTTTATTTTAAGTGTAATATGAATCATGTAAGCATGATTTGATTGGAGTGCATATAGGAAAATTTGTAGAATGCTGACAAGGGCAAATATGTAATGCATACAATTTTTGGGGGGGATGACGTAAAGGGAGACAAATCTAAGGCCCCACATGGGTGCTCCCCATCTTCCAAGTGTCCAGATCTAATAAGAATTTTTTTTTAGGATTCCTGAGTTCAACATCACCCAAAATATGGGTTGGGCTTCTTTATGACTCTTCTTCAAATTTTGATTTGAATAATTCTAAGTATGAATCTAGAAAAAAGAAATGATGGGGTCTTGCTTAAAGTTCCCAACCCTATTGTAGATAGACTATGGAGAGATTGAGTTGAACTTTGGTTGGGAAATGTTTTGGGTTTAGACCAAATATTTATGTGGTGTATAGGTGGTTGGTTAAGAGTTAGAAGCTCAAGGGTCACATGGACATTTGTACCCTTCCTAAAGATTTTACCAAGGTCTTAGTGGATGGATTATGGTTCTTGGGAAAAGAAGGGCTCTCCCTATGCAAGTGGAAATTAGATTTTTACCCTACTATTGATCTCTATAATATGGAACCTATCTAGGTGAGGTTACCTAGTATACCCCTTGAATATTAGGAAGAAGTAGTTTTGAAGCAAATTACCAACTCATTTGGTCAATTCTTGGTAATTGACAACATAACTGGTTCAAATGTTTTGTATTTGCTCATTTTTGTCTATATGGAAGTTAACAAGGAACTTCTTGTTGTTGTCACCTTATCTCAAAAATTTGGAAAATAGGATTAACATTTAATTAATGAGAATGCCACTCCTTATTGTCAATCCTATAAACAGTTTGGACATGTGGTTACCACTTGCACTATGAAATCTAAGTGAGATGGTGCAAAGATGGAAAATTAAATGACCTCTACTAGAGAAACTACTGGTACCAAAGTTGTCCCCAATGATATAGTGCTTGAATCCTATTTAAAGAAGAAATAGATAGCTCCCATTTCCAAGGATACCATTGGTAGAGAGAAAGATGGGATCTCTCGCATTGGGGACATTACCAAGTGCGTGTCACTGATGAGTGTTAGGTAGTACTCATCAAAATGTGCTTTTATATCTCATTTTTCTCTCCCAAATACCATTCCAAACTACTAATTTGTACTTAAGACTGTTAAAACCTTGTTTAGTTATGTTCTGTAGTGCCCCACCATTCTCACCTTGGATGTATAGATGGACTAGCCAAGGAGCGCGAAGATGAAGGTAAAATAACATGAATATTTAAGGTAAGGTGAACAATTGATGTTGTGCAATATAGATAGATGCTTCATCCATGTGAGGTTTCATATGATAGTGTGTTTTATTGATAATCTCTATTGCGACATTGATAATGCATGCTTTGACATTTTTTTGCATTCCAATGATTAAGATGTCGATCATACTATGATTGTTATATGTTAGAATGGATCTCATGTGATGGATTCTATTAGATTTATTTGCTATGATGGTACTTCTGACACTTATGATTTCATGCACCTGTATGATAAGTGTATGGTTCTGTTTAGATAATGAGATAGATTTGATTTGGTTATGATTATGTGTTGAGCTAATCTAGATTGATATGATGTGGAAGGGACGATGTCACATCACTCACTTGTGAGTGCCCTGCGATGTTGCGATTCCTTTTTCACCTACTGCCAGCTTATATGCATCATGCTTGACTATGTCGTTTGTTGCAGGATGCAGGTATTAGGCATCAACTCCACCTGAATTAACAAGTCTGAGCATGCCTTGAACCCAATGGATAAGTTGTTTCAGAGATAACTTAAGGTCCCACATCCCAAGTCATCATCCTCGATCAAGATGCATGACATGTCCAATTCAACCTATCAGTTATGTCAGTATGTCAGGTCTTGCAATGGATTGATATTTGATGTAGCTTGTTGGTTAAGTGCATTTTTGGCCCTGGCTTGTGAACATGTTTGATTTGGCTTTCAAGGGTTATCTTTCTTAGTGGGTTATGTTGTTATATAGCCATACTATTATTTGATCCACTATAATATTTAATATGGTTACATCATATTATTATTAATATTTAATAAGGTTAAAATGATAATTGATAATTACCCATTCAAGGTAATTATTCAAAGTTGTTTGAATATGAATTATTTTATTACTATTATTAAATTGGTTTAACTGAGGGTTTTTATAAATTTAAATAAGTAGTCATGACTGTAAAGGTTAAGATTATTGTCATCATATATTATTTTTTTTCTAATTACTTTATCTATTATTAGATATTGCCCTTATGTCCATATTCCAAGGAATCCAACCTTGTCAATCCACTTATGCATGAATACATAAATATTTGTAAAGAGATGAAATGTTGTGATATTCAACATATCTTATGCTTGATTGGTTTGTACATTGATAAAATTAAAATATGAAAATAAAATACATAAATTAATATGTGTTATGGTTCAAAGGTTATAAAAATAAGGTATAAATAATTATAAAATATATGATAAAATATATTTATAGTAAAATATTAAAATAAAACATTATAATGTTTAGTTGTAAATTAAACCATGAGTTGTAAAGAGATAAATTTAATAAATAGTTGTTATAGTTGGCATTGGATCGTGTGCCAAGCCTCCTACAAATGTGGGAAAAATTTGGAAATTTGGGGGGGCTTATCTCTCTCTCCCATTGTGAAAGAAGAAAAAAAAAGAATGGAGGAGAAGGAGCTGCAAGCGGGGGGATTGGTTTAGGTTGCCATAGCAGAGATTTCGACATTAAATCCAGGTTCCATCATCATTTAAATTTATCTCTAATTAATGAAATTGTCTTGAAATTTGTCAATAACATTTGTTTAATTGTTTCTAAAGCTTTTTAATTAAATCCATTATGCACGCATCCTGCAATCTGTAATTATGCTAGCAGTTTCTAGAGCTTAAGTGGCTTTCAATTGAGGATGGATGCTTTTATTCTATTGAAATCTATATATTGGCTGAATACTATGCAGAATATATCAACTCCTTATTCATGCCCACTTCTTCAAAACCTTCATGGTAGCCTCACTCTCTTCTAATGCCTTTTTATCCTCACCTAGTCCACCATATATTCTGCGAGAAACTGCCTATTGGTCGTAACCTCCCTATTTGTAATAGCCTTATAGGGGTGATCAGACCCCACTATCTCCTCCTTCAATTTAAGACTCTTGGTATGATTACTCAGAGCATCCTCCTTCCTCCCACAATAGTTTTTGCATTACTCAACAGAATCTGAATAGCAAATCTTATAGGCTTAATCTGCATGGGAGTGTCCTCTTTCTCTAATTTCTCTAATACCTTGGTAGTACTATTCAAATAGCTCAAACTCTCACCAAACTTACTTAGTGCACAATGCACAGAGCCCATGAGATGAAGAGACATGGTTACCTCTACAGAGCTCTTGTCATAGAATTCTAAGTGCCTTTGGCATGGATAAGCATTATTTGAGAGTCCTCACCTGCTGAATTAGACTTTTGGCCCATTCTCAGACAAGCCATACCAAGCTTCTTATCATCTAAATCAAACACAGTCTCCATTGTTCTAAATGTAGCCTTGAGCTCCTCTATTGCAGATGTAGCCAGAAAATTGTTTTCTACTTATTTCTCTGTATCTGTTACTGTCCCGGTCACTAAGCCTCTATAGAAACCCATTTTAGGGGTTTTTGAGCTTTGAAGGTTTAGAATCGTACCGTCTGTTATTGTCTAAACGGATGTAATTCAGGAAAGATCTTATGTCACTTAATTGTTCCCAGCTTGAAGCACTGGAAATTCTTATTTTATTTATTTTATTTTTTAACAAGATAATGGTAAGGGAAATGGCTGGAACCTAATAACTTAGATGAGTATATCAAATTGCAAGATTTGAGGTGAGCTGACGGAAGAGCGATAAGAAAACAGAAGAATCACTTCTATTAAAAAGTTTCTAATTCTTTTAATAAATCATTTTGTGTAAATCTTGCAACCATTGTATTCGTGACAAGACATCTCTTTGCTGCATTCTGTCAAACAGTATATGTGCTTTGCCAATGCTTCTACATTTTGCGTAAATGTTTTCTGAGCATTTCCAACTATAATATATGGAAAAGTTTTCTTTTCCTTTATGCATCGATGGATGCCATTCCCTATTCTAAAATGACCTCCGGCGCTGGTAGAAGTTGTGGAATTTGGCGTTCAATCTGCCAGATGCACTTGCCTAAAACAAATCCACTTTGTGTATATTTTGCAACCATTGTATTCCCTGTCTAAAATTTACAGACCATATCATGAAGTTTGGAGGCGTTTATCTTTAGATCATGGATTTGTAGCAGGTTAAACTCACCCATACAGCTACCGCAGGATCAATTGGCATCTTAATGACAAATCTAGCATGTCTTCTAGATCATCAAAAGGATATAAATGTGATCGAAGCTTATATAGATCTCTCCCATTATTCCTGCTTGGATGCACACTCAACCTGGTTGAATGCTGGCAAAGTTGGCAGAGTTTGATTTTAACTGCCAATCGCATTTGACTAAAAATTTTCTAGCACTTTTCTTCTACAAATTCGTCTTGTATATATATCCTGTAATCAATGCATGCCATGGGATGGCACCTCCTTGAGAATTCTATTAAACAGATCACGAACCTAGTTATTCTCTCATAATCGCATATGCATGAAAGTTTCTAAGTTTTTTTTTAATAAAACTGATTAGGGTGCAGGTAACATAGCTTTTCAGTGTCTAAACAAATTCATCCACTTCTATTCATTATTCATGCCATGTGTCTGTTATTCTCAACACATCTCATGTTATGAGGATTGTATTCCAAATAAGTGTTGTATTTCAGAATAGGTTAAAATATATTTAAGCCAGATTAAATTATAATTTCTTGGACTCGTGACACAGAGCTTATTGCTTGGCTTTATTGGCCTTGAATAGACTTTGGTATGCTTGAAATCAAGCATAATTCCTATACTTTTATTGGTGCAAATTCCTAGGCAAAGAATCAAGATAGTTGTTTCTGTAGGTTGGCATTTCAGTCAACAAGATTAATCACCGTATTCCATGATTTGACTTTTTTTTTGTTTGCTCATCTTTTTCAGTGATATTTTCATACAGTGACCTCCTCTAACCGCTTGCAAGATCTTTTTGTCACTTCTGAGAATCATTCTTCAAGTGTCCTCACTCATTACAAAAGTAACACTTTTATTTGGATCATTGTGATGAATTGTTGCCTTCTGAAGATGCACCTAATGAGCTAATTGTTTTATTTGCAACCAAATCCTGATCCTCTTTTAACACCAATTCATTCCATCTTTCTCCTCACAACTCAGTCTTTCTGAGTAGAAATACTAAAAAACTTATGTAGTTAAGTAACAAATACTGAAAACTAAATTTAAGAACCCACTGCCAATTTTAGGGTGTGGCATATCATTCTATTTAAATATCATCCATTTTAATGGTCAAACAATCAATAACAATTTTACACCTCATCTTCAACAAAAGTGGTAAATAAATGTTCAATTATTTTTATTGACCAAATTTTACCCGGAGAGTAAGAATAACTTACACATCTATGCATAAACACACATATATAAATACATTTGTATATATATATATATGATTAGATTATTGAATTACAAAATAAAAGAATTATAGTTATTATAGATTAATACAAATGTTTTGATATGATTATATATTTACTATAATTTGGCATTAATTTTATTATAATGGTTTTTAGAAATTTGATAAACGGGTTTGGATTTATAAATGTTGTAATTAGTATTCGATCTATAAGCATTTGTAATTGATATTACCTATGCATTTGTTTAGCTTGATGGTTATATTTATATGTAATTGATGATTGATTTAATATAATAGATAGAATTAATATTAATTAAACTAGACCTAGGTTTTATGAATTCTTGGTGGAGATATAACTTGAATCTAGTTGCTAATACGATTAAATGTAATTGGATATGACAAAATAATTAGTGTAGATGAAATTTAATCTAGTTTGATTGATTTTGTTAAGTTGAAATTGGATTGAAAGGTTGGAATTAGGTTAAATAACAATGTATTTGGAAATTTAGAATTATAAGCAAAATTTATAGGTAACTAGATAACTAAGAGAATGAATTTCTCTAGTAAGAAGAAATTTATGTTGTCAATGAGTTGATTAGTTGAAATCGCATATTGCAACCAAAATTTTCATGTGAGTTGGTCTATGAGTAAATTTTCAAGTTTAGGTTCTAGAGGCATAGGATAATATGATTTGATTGCATGTATTCTGTTGATAGGTGTCTTGAAATGAAGATGTTGTAAGAAGATGATGTCTCTTGTCTATGTATGTGGGTCTTGGTAAACGATAATGTGAGATGATGTACATACTATGTTGTAAATATATTATGATGGGGTTAAATCTTCTTCAAGGATGTGTTGATATCGAGCTTGTGTGTAGTATTGTAATGGGGAGATCTTGGTAATTGTAATTAGAAACTATTTTGTTCATGTTTGAGATTTGAGAGAAAGATGACCCATACCTTGCTTTGGATATGTGTTGATATGGTTATTGTGATTGATCAATTGAAAGTTTTGGGACAATGATGTAAAGGTTGGCCCTAGTGGTTATGTTTAGTATGCAAGAAGGTAAATGCCTTGCATTGTTTATGTTTACTTATCATTAAGATAGTAATGGTCTTGCTTGATGGTTAGGGTTTCTAGATGCAGGTAGGGGAGTGGCTTTCAATGTGGGGCTGGCACCCAAAGTGGCCAATCAGGGTAACCCATTGAAATTTAGTAATCAAGTGATAACCTAATTAATGGATTAGAGGGTTGGGTAGTAATTCACATTAAACAAGAAAATTGGATTCCTCACCCATGCCTGTAGTGCTTGTTTAGACTAAGGATGGGATTGAGAAGGCCTGGTTGGCAAGATCGACCTCCTTGTCTCCATGAGAGGATGTGTCCGCTCCGCATGTGTCACTCTATGGGGCCGGTGCCTAGAGAGAGGCTGCCAGGGTAACCATAGATGGGGGCCAGTTTCTAGTGAGAGATAGCCTAGGTAACCCATGCTAGGACCATGCGATGACACTCTCCCTACTACAACCTAGCATTCCCTAGTTGTATTCTCCCCATTAGTCATGTGTTGCCTCTGGAAGTGGTGTTGAGTTGCTTGTGATATTGTCATGTGTTGTAACAGAGTCATGTTTAGTCCTTGTTCCTGATAGTTAATTATCTACCTGACTGTTGATGTTTTGGGACCTTATGTTATCTCCTAGCATGGGGGGTGGACCTCAGGGTTCCACATGGTCGGGTGGATGTGCTTTATCTTCATTGGTTTCTACTTGCCTTTGTTCATGTGCAAGAAGGTTGTATCTCTTGTAGCAGATTCAGATTGTGTACCAGTCTATAGAGACAGTTATTTATGCTCATGTACTATCCTGTGTATCATATTATTCATAATATATGTAATCCAATGTAATTAAAAGGTGATGATGTAAACAATGTAATGTTTTATCCTCATGTGTAAGGAAAAATTGTAGTTGTACTCAACCTGGATGATTATTTATCTGATGTCATGGAAATGTATATGGTTATCCATTTAATGCAATAGATACAGAATGAATTATTGTTGTCAGTTAATACGTGATGTATGAGAGAACATTATAATAGTTTTTTTTCAGTGATGCAGCCATGGAACCCTAGGAGAACCTTACTTAGTATAGATATGTTAAATGTTACTTTGTTATCTCTTTCATTAAAAAAAAAGTCCTATTTGTATAGTGTAATTGTGTTGTTCTCTAGAGTTCCTTGGTGGGGCATTACATGTTCAATTAAGATGTGAGGCTGCAGTAGCAATTGTAGTTAAAAGGTTTCATGTGTTTGAGCTTAAGATGACAAAAATGTGTAGAAACTTCTCTTTTTTATGATAGGAACTATTCATTCCAGATGGCAAGGTTTTTGAAGACTCCAGACTAGCTTTTTCCATCTCTGGAGCTATGTAGAATGGATATGGCAAAGTCTCAAGAATTTTGTACAAGGCATATGGAGGAATTTCTGAAGCTAAGTCCCATGGAGATACACATACATACAAGTTGCATCATCTCCAAAGCTTTGTTCCACGGTGCTATTGTAGTTAAACTATTGCAGACATCTCTAGAGTTGGGTTAAAGCAAGAAGATGAGTATACATTTCATGGAAGTCTCCTGTGGATGAAAAATACCGCTTGGAATGGGTACCCGTTTTTAAAAAATGGGTACCCATTTAGGATCGGGCTCCCGAAGCAAAATGGGTCCCTGTTTTGAAATGGGTACCCGTTTTAAAATGAGTACCCATTATATAATGGGTACCCATTTGAAATGGGTACCTGTTTTCAAAAAGTATTTTTTTTTACATGCCTATGGCTATTTTTTTTATTTTTTAGAAACGGGTACTCATTATTTTTAAATCAGGTACTCGTGTATAACAGACACTTGTTATGAATGGGCACCTGTTTATAACGGGTACCCATTTCAAAAATTTTGAAATTTCAAACCTGCCAATTTGCATTGGTTTTAGGCTTGGAAAACCAAGCCTTAGCTTTGGACCTGCAACTAGGAGACCATGAAAACAACGAGAAAAAACTAGTTTCACCACTATGGCTGACGACTTTTTTTCCAGAATATTTTAACAAAATTAAAACCCATTATAGATCTAAAAGTCTCATTTTCAAATATGTAATTTTTCTACTATTGAACATAATTTTCTATTTATTATTTATTTTCCAAACAAACTAACTCCTAAACTTGAAATAACATAGGTTACTATATTTTTTAAAACTTTTGATTTTGAAAGTTTCTTGAAAACAAAATTATGTCTGACCAAACTAGACATCATTCTCTACACGATGAATTTTTTTTTGGTGAATTTATTAGTTTAGCTCAAATTATGTTGGCCGTACACGAGGGGTTTTAAAAACACTAATTAGGGCCATTAAAAAATTAATAAAAATATATATATTTATCAAAAAATTACAAAAAATATCCTGACCAAAATTCAACATCTTAAGAATCTTTCCACAAAAGGAATTAGAAAAATACATTAATTTAGGTCAAATTATATTGGTCGTACACATGCATGCTTTTGCAAAAAATAGGGGACTTTTAAAAAGCCAATTTTTGTACATCCAATAAAAAACCAACTTGCATCATCTAGGTATTAGAAAAAAATACATATTTGTAAACTAGAAACAAAATCCTACATTTCTTATTTTTATATCATCTTAATATTTTATGTGCAACTGCTTCAAATTGTCACTCCAAGTACGACAAAATTTGAAAAATAAGAAAAACACTTCCACTTTTTGGCCAAAAAGTGAACTCATCTTCTTGCACTTACCTAGTTCCTATACAGACAAACTGTGCAAAGTCTCCGGAGCTACTATTTGGATAGAATGCAGAGCCTCTAGAGTGGTTCTAGGAGTATCTCTAGGGTTCTGCATGAAGGTGCTAGTGCGTTTGGGAGAAGACTATAGTAGTGGCTCAGTTGAAGAAGAATGACACTTGTTCACAGTTTTTGTATGGATCAAGGACTTTTGTCAAAATTGTGAGCATAAAAAGTTGCATAAGAAGAATAACCAAAGAAATTAAATCAAATTGACTATTATACCTTCCTTTGCAAGTAGGTTTACCTCACCAGTTGAGTGTATCAAAGTGAACCCAAGCTCTGATGGATTTTTTCCTTCAATTAAATGTGTATGTGGATTGCTTAACTTAATGGCATAACCCTGACGAGTGAAAATGGAGGAACAATTTCAATAGCATAAGTTTGCATTACATGAGGTTCCCCATTTGGTTTAGAGAAGGGCTTATTTATAGATTTTTAATGATGGAGAGATAAAGATTTGATTTTGGAGATAGAGATTTGATTTTTTCTGTATTTGATAAAAGAGGAAATAAATCTAGAAGATAAGATAAGGTAAGAAGAAATAAAAAGAAATAAATCAAAAAAAATATAAGAAGAGAGATGAGAGGATAAGTGATAAGATTGTCTAGTTAATTTAATTAATTAGATACACATGAGCTAAAAAAGGAAATATATCGAGAAGAAGTTGTGATATGTATTTTATTAATTAAATAAATATTTGAATTATTTAATTAATGTTGGAGTATGATTTAATTAATTAAATAATAAATTATTTAATTAACTTTAGAAAAGTGAATGGATTAATTAAATAATTGTAAGTTGATTAATGTGAAAAATAACTTAATTAAACAATTAATAATTATTTAATTAATGTAAAAGAATAAGGTTGAATGATTGAAATGAATTAAATAATTAAAAATTATTTAATTAATGAAAAGAATAATTAAGTCGGGAAGTGATGTGATTTTTAGGTGTCTACATTTTGCCCCTCTTTCGGATGGTGCTACGAAGTAACATTATTTCAAAGAAGTTTAAAACATAGTGTTGTGTTGGATAGAAGAAGACTTTGGTTTAGAAGAATATGATTAGATTAGAAATGATGATGCCCTAGTTGGGTAGAAGAAGTACTTAGTAGATTAATTATTGAGTTGAATGATGCCCCCTCAAGAGGATAGGCGATTTGGAAGGATACAAGTGTGCTCTTGAAATGAATGGATGTGAAGAAAAAAAGGTTAGATAAAAGATGGAAAATTGGGGAAGAAGAAAAAAGAGAAAAATGGAGAAGATAAAAATATGGATGCAAGAATGATGAATTTATTATGATGATTATGGATAAAAAAGTAAATAAATCGAGAAGATGTGATTTGGATTTTATTAATTAATTAAATATTTGATTGAATTAATTAATGTTGGATTATGATTTAATTAATTAAATGATAAATTATTTAATTAACTTTAGAAAATTGAATGGATTAATTAAATAATTGCAATCTATTTAATTAACGTGAAAAATAATTTAATTAAATAATTAACAATTATTTAATTAATGTAGAAGGATAAGGTTGAATGATTGAAATTAATTAAATAATTAAGAATCATCTAATGAAAAGAATAATCAAGTCAGGAAGTGAGGTAAATTTTAGGAAGAAAAATTAGAAAGAAAAAATTAAAATAGTAAAGATAAATCATTCGTCCAATGGTGAAAACCACCTTGGTGGTGCCTTGAATAAGTACCATGATGAAAACCTGGTAAATAGGTGTCATGTGTAGATTGATTATCTATTTACAAGTCACACTTGGGGGAAAGTTGTCTCATCTAACCCATCCTATCATTTCCATCTTATTCTACTAGCCCTATCCATTATATCGACGTACCAATCCTATCATCCTAATCCATTATATCTACATACCTATCCCATTGAATCATTCCATCCTTCTTTCCTCCTTTGGTCTTGATAAGGACATGGGCAAGATATCTAAAAATTTCTTTGGACACCTCTTGACATACTCTGAAGTCTACCCATCCATTCCAAGCATTTTCCCTATCATGCATCCTATTAAGCATCACCTCACCTTCTCATAAGTAACACCTATCTAGAGTGGGGGCATGTTATTCCTATGCGACGTAGTCCTTCCAAATCCATCCTAAGCCACACCATCCATCGACCATGTATGTTCCATCCATTCTATCCATTATTGCCAATCCTTTTATTCGTCCATCCATCTATTCTTTATTTCTTGCCCTTTGACTTGGTTTTCCCTTGTCATTAGTATCTAGTAAAAAGGCCATCAAAACTACAATCTGATGCCATCCCATTTAAAACAAAAAAAACTCCAAAAAATCAAATATACCAAAAATCCAAGCAATAAATCCAAATGTAGACATCCTTAACCCATGCCAATCTAGCCAAGCAATCTTGCTAATCATCCAAAAGTATCCAAAGGTTTTGTTTCCAACCTCATTGCAAACTTGAACATCATCATCATTAATCTAATCCAATCAACTCTTACTTAAGGATTGTCCAACTTAAGTATAGAGATCCATCCTTATCAATCAAATCTTGGCATTGATTTACATGGCTGACAACACTATCCAATCAATCCATCAATCATCAATTTTTAGCTTGATAGCGACAACAACCTTGTTTATCTTTTTATCATTTTTGCTTGCTTGCTTGCTTGCTTGCTTGTGTGTGTTATCATTTTAATCTTGCATTTGTATGAAAATTTTTGTATCTAATGTTTGCAATAATGGTGCCTCTATTTCAAGGATTTCTTTATTTTGATCATTTTGTGTTTCATCACACATATTGTAAGTTGGAAGTCACTGCTTGATTGGTACATGAGCTTCCAAAATAATGAGGGTCTCTGCTCTAATTACTGGTATGTCACATACAACCATTTCCCCTATTTCTTCTAACTCTTGTATAGGTGGGCTAGATACCCCTACAATTTCTTCTATGACATTTTTGTCATGGGTTTCACTGGTAGCAAATTGTCTAGCTTGTTTGTTCCTTTTTGTGGTAGGTATATGTTCAAACATAGTGGAGGAATCCACATTAGCTGCCAAACACGTACTTCTCCTTAAAGGAGGATGTTTTTGCAGGTTTTGTTCAGAGCATTGTTTATTGGCCACTAGTGGCCCAATTTCTTGTTCTTCCTCAAAGTTAATGATTTCAACATTTCCTTCATTTCATGGATTCATTTCCATATGCTCCAAAACTTGAGATGCCCTAGGAGAATTGGGGATTTTTGTAGACTTTGGGGAAATTTTTTGCACTACATTCTCTAGAACTTCTTGGGATTGTGGAAGTTCTAGAGTATTTTCCTTTGGACCATCGATAGCTACTCTGAATGACTCTCTTATTTCAAAGTGTTGCATAGGTACTGGTGTTCCAAATTTTCTCAAGAATTTTTGTCATTTTCTATCTGTTTTCCTTTTCTTCGAGATTTGATATTTGCAAATTATGGTAATTAAACCATGATGCTTTAATGGCCTAGACTCGATCTTATACTTCTCAATCATACTTTCCAAGGAATAGAATAAAAAGGTAGGAATATTACTTCTTAGCTTAGGGTTTTCTTCACCATGATGCAGGTGGGTTAGTAGACAAAAAGGTGGTCCCACATTTGTGGCATAGTGGCCCTCAAAAGTAAGGTACTTTATTATCCAGGAAACAACAATTTTACAATGGTCAAAAACTAATTTCCTATCAATCCCCTTGTTTTGACCCTTGGCACTATTACCAATTTTGGTTGGGGTTTCCCTTCCTGAAATAAAAGTTCAATCATTTTATGATAAGAAATATTTTTTTTCAGCTATATTTATTCCTTCATTTGGAATACCAAAAATTTCAAAAAGAATTTGACTACTTACCTTAATTTTCTTTCCACAGACAATTGAGTGATCATGCATGAAGTTTTCTACAAATTCTTTCACCAATTCCAGATGATAGCTGTCAATCTTCTTGAAAATTCTAGCCAGCCTGTAGCTTGGAATGTTTTAGTAATATTTTGTATTTACAACATTTTATTTGCTGATGCTAGTTCTTCTTTTCTTTTAGCCCCCATTTTGATTAGAGATGGAATTACCTAACTTAGCCTAGACTGCTTACTGATGAAATGAAATACTAGCTCATATTTTGTTGTATTTGTTGTGCATGATAACCAATGAAATGAGATTAAGGAATTTAATGACCAAAACATCTTTTCAAATTCCATTAATTGATTATTTTGTACCCCCTTTCATCACTAATTTTAGTGCATATTAAGCCATTACACTGCCATCTAAGCAGTTCAAGTGAAGTTACACTAGGTTTCTATTTTTGGGAAAGAGGGAAATATTATACCAATTTATTATATCTAATGATAATTATTGCCTAATTAAGAAAGAAATAATGTACTTACCTTATATTCATTAATTTGTCATCAATTCAACTCACTTTTCTGATGACATATGTGAAACTTTTATGTTTGAGGGTGATTAATTCAAAGTTGCGTATGAGTTATTTTAATCATGACATTAGAAAATTTATTAATGGTGATGGTGACGCATATAGTTGGGATTAATATGATTTCAAAAAGGTGTGTTATTTTTTATTATGGTAATGAATGATATTTTAAATTAGATTATTTTAATGATCCCTAGGGTATGAATGTGTTTGATGGCAAGATGTGTTATGAGAAAGAAGGAATGGGTTTCATAGTGACACATGTGAAAATTTAATTTTTTGTTTAGTATGGTAATGGATGATATTTTAATGATCCCTAGGGTATGGAAATGTTTGATGGCAAGATGTGTTATGACCAAGAAGTAAGGAATGGGTTTTAGAGTGTCATAGGTGAAAATTTGCAAGAGTAGGGATACGAGAAATTTTTTGGAGCATCACTCAAAGGATGCTTTTGGAATGAAGAGGAACAATGTTCCAGAGCATTTTTTAAAGGATTTTTTCATAAAAAACATGAATAAAGTTGTGGAGAAACATTGAAAGGATTTTTTGGAATGAATATGAATAAAGTTTTGGGGCATCATTGGAAGGATGCTTTTAGAATGAACAAGAACATAGTTTTGGAGCATCATTGGAAGGATGCTTTTAGAACCAACAGGAACAAAGTTCTGGATCATCGTTGGAAGGATGCTTTCAAAACAAACAGGAACAAAGTTATGGAGCATCATTGGAAGGATGCTTTTAGAATGGACAAGAACAAAGTTCCGGAGCATCATTGGAAGGATGCTTTCAGAATGAATAGGAACAATGTTTTGGAGCATCGTTGGAAGGATGCTTTCAGAACAAACATGAACAAAGTTCCAGAGCATCATTGGAAGGATGCTTCCGGAGAAACTTCAAGACAAAGCTGGAATTCCTAGTCGATACTCCTGTAACCATAAAAGAATCCAAAATATGTGTTAAACATATATTTCAAAGGAATGATATGACAAAATAAAAACACTTGCAAAAATAAAATTGTAAATTATTATTTCTATTGTTATTATTTTGACTTTTCTGTTCACTTCCTATCGTGGTAGGAATGTCTTGTTGGGCACAGTGGACTTCAGCTTGCATTTCTATCATTTTTCTAAATTCTTATTTATTTATAGCTTTTTGATAGAGATGTAATCTATGACCATTTACCAAGAGTGTCTGTATTTCTCAATCAATGGGTTTAAGATGCACTGCTCCATTTTGAAATACTTCAGATATTTCATAAGGTCCTAACCAACAAGTTCAAAGTTTTCCTTCTTGATCCTTGTATCCAGAGTCAAACAATAATGCTCCATTGCCACTGCTAATCTTTATCTCCTTCATATATCTATCATGCCATGCTTTTGGTTGTTGTTGCACTAGTTTAGTTTGGTGAATGGTTTCTAAATAGAGTTCATCTAACTCACTAAGTTGCAAGACTTGTTCTATATGGGCTTGATTTAGGTCTGAATCAACTTCCATTGTTGTTCTCAATGTTTGGAGTTCAAATTCAATCGAAAGGATGGGTTTCTTACAAAAAATTAGCTCATAGGGAGTGAATAGGTGGTTAATTTCCATGTAGTGTTATAAGCCCGTACTACCTCATGCATTTTTCTAACCCAGTCCTTTCTTCTTGATGAAACTATTTTTGTCATGATATTTGGAAGTTCCCTATTAGTTACCTCCACTCGACCATTTTCATGGGGATGGTATAGAGATGATTTCTTGTGACTTACCTAGAAATGATTAGTCAAGGATAAAAGGACCTTAGACATGATTTATGGTCCTTGATCTATAACAAAAGATCTAAGTGCTTCAAATTTGAGGAATATTTTGTTATAGAGGTAATCTGCAACCTATTACTCTCTACCAATCTTGACCACCTGAACTTCCACCCATTTAGTCAGGTAATCAATACAAACAAGGATGTATTATTTTACTTGTTGTCAGGTGAATATTTTGTCGTTAACTCGCTAACGACAAAATGGGTATATCAGCCATAGCTATGATGAGACAAAGTCTCTCCTCTCAGCAAGGGGAGGTTCCCTCTAATTACTTAACTTTTGCAAATCAAACAACTTATCAATTTATGTACACTAAAAACTATGTTTGTGGTGGTTCCATCCCATCTCATTCTCTTTTTTTAGAATAGATGTTTCTATTTCAAACTCTTGATATAAGACTTGTAAATTATCACAAAATCACAGAAACTCAAAGTTTTCTGTTACCTCACTTACTACTTGTAAACGGAACTATTTAAAGTAGAATGCAGCCCAAAGTCTTCACTCCTCTTCAAGATGATAAAAGTAAATCGAATATAACAACTTGCAGCACAAAGTCTCCAAACTATTGTATTCTCACAAACATGAACATATAACCCACAACCGATTTGATAACACAAAGTTTATCAAAATCAAATTAAGAGCGCTCTTCAATCACTTGTAACAAACTCCACACTTCAATTATTATCAAATAAGATTATGATAGTAAGACGTAAGAACAAAACTATCACAACACAACTAATCCCAAGACAAACATTGGAATTGAATTTGCTTTCTTGTATTGATAAATATTTGAATATTGATTTTCACAAAAAGCACAAAGTCTTGATTTGCTTCTCAATTCGCCAGAGTTTTCTTGCAATAGACAAAAGATAATATTTACAAAAGAGGTCCCCTTTATTTATAGGGAAAGACCTTAAGAAAATCTAGGAAATCTACAACTACTTTGACTTATTCAACAA
The DNA here is from genome assembly GCA_027924645.1 of Cunninghamia lanceolata. NCBI lineage: Eukaryota > Viridiplantae > Streptophyta > Pinopsida > Cupressales > Cupressaceae > Cunninghamia > Cunninghamia lanceolata. The sequence continues at coordinate 10,244,190 of BSBN01000219.1, read as the reverse complement.
GAGAGTCCTATTTGACTTATGACTTCTCTTGTTTCACATGTAATTACATTTTGGAAAATTACATGTGTAGATGTCCAAAACAAAATTCCATTTACATAATATCTAAGAAAAATAAGCTAAGGCACTAGCTTCCTCCATCTTTTTTCCTCAAGAAATTCTGATACATGGTTTGAACAACTAACATCTCGCATGCATCTGGTTTTGCTGTATTTTCAGAGATGGTGCAAGCTCAGAGAATTGAATCTTTCACCGCCTTCACTACCTTTTCATGCTTATCTAAATTATCCTTCAGATTCTCCAGAGTCGAATGTTGATCATACAGGTTGTCCATTGAGAGCATTGAAGGAGCTTCCTCTTCAAATTTCTTTTGTACCATTTCTTCAAAAGAACTTATCATTTCCTGTGCTGTGAGGAAACTATGATCTTCCCTTGTCAAGGTGCAAGGAAGTTCTTCCAGCCAATGTAAGAGTGTGACATCACTATCTTCACTGGCTTCTCGAGCTTGGCACAAATCTTCAAGTAGACTCTTTATTATGAAAATACGATGAGCTAAAGTCTCTTTGGTCTTGAGATATGATTCCCTGTTGGTGATGACCCCAATGGTGATCAGATTCTTTATCTTGATCTTCTTCATATCTGTCCACTCTTCTAGGCTTTCTTCTTGATCTTGTAGCTCTTGTGAAAGTAGATCTACCAGATTGTCCAGCTCAGCTTTAGCTTTGTCCATCTTCTCCTTTCTTTCCACAGCGGTTTTCAATAGAACTCGTCCTTGTGCCAACAATCGCTCCACCACATCCCCCACTATCTTGCCTCTAGCTTGGGATTTTTCAACCTTCTGTATTAGGGGATCTTCCACTGTCACTGCCATTGGTTCTACTATCTCTGATGACTTTACTATTTTCTGAAGGACAGTGGCCAGTTGTTCTGCTTTTGCTTTGTATTGCTCTTTTTCCCTCTTAGCTTCATCATACTTTTCAAGTAGGGTAGTGGCAGTGGTCTAGAAATCTACTTTAACACCTTCATGAGTCACTTTACCAAGTTCAACCCTTGAGATGACATAACTGCTCATGTCGAAAGTATCAACTATGGCATCTTCAGGAGGTTTGGCAATTTCGGCATATCTGATTCCCTTTTCAGTGACCAGCCTAGAAACAGTCTTAGGCTTCTTCTTTTGGTTCTTAGCTTTCACAGGCAACAACTTTTCAATGTCAATCTCATCAGGTGAGATGGATTGCTTCTTCCTCTTTGGGGTATAGGCAGATAGCCATGGAGGAAGTATAGATGCATCAACAGCTGGAGGGGGATCCACTACTTGCTTAGTTGGCTCTGTGTTTATACCCGTGATGGTTACAATTGGATTTGTGTTGGTAAACACGACACCTGTATCAACAACCTTTTGTGAAGCATCAAGAAGGTTCTCCAAAATAGTTTGTTCCCCAATATCAAAAGAAGGGGAAGATAAGCTTGGAATGGAACTAGAAGAACCAAAAATGGTTCCAAGACTAGCCCTCATAGATTGAGGAGTATTGTCAAAAGAAACAACAAAAATGGGAGAAAGAGGAACACTTGAAATTACTGGCAAACCATCAGAAAATGAAACATGAGGAGGAGGTGTAAGAACTTATGTTTTGGAAGGAAGGTCTTTCACAGGAGTCTGCGGGGAACCATCAAGTCGCTCTACCTCTGTATCTTCATCTTCACCTTGTTCAAGTTCTTTGGATACCTTTGTCTTAGACCTTTGAACATTTTGTTCTTCAGTCTCAACATCTTCAATTTCCATATGATCATCATTGATGTCTTCAACATCTGACTTAGTGGCATCGGAAGCCTCTATGGTTTCCTTCTTCTTTCCTCCCTTGGATACAAATTTGATCTTTGGTTTGTGTACCTTGGAGGAGGAAGGAGTGTCACTCTTATTCTTAGTTCAGTTTTCCACCTTTTTACCTGTTTGCTCCTGTGTCCCCTCTTCAGACCCTGTAAGGAACTCTTTCAACTTGATCCCTTTACTTTCCAACCACAAGTTGGTGTTTGCCAATATAGGTTGGAATCTTTTCCTGATGGATGTCTCCTCCTTGACTGACCATTTCACCTCTAGGAGAGGTGAAGCCTCGACATTCTCTAATTCATATTTGTGATCTAGGACATCTCCATCATCCTCCATTCCATCTGGAATATCAGCTAGTCCTAGTTCCTCAATTTGGCTCAGATGAAGCCTGCAGAAATCTAGTTTTCTGATCTCATTTTGGGTCCTGAGGTCTGCCCATATGTCTTCAACCATTGGCTCATGAAAATTTGACTTCCTCTTGATTTTATCTTGAACCCTTCTGAAGTCAAAATGATTTCTCTTCTTGTAGGTCTTCATGGTGACTAACTGCAACTTGGAGTCAATGATTTTTGATTTGTTGGCAGACTGAACTGAATACCTCCAAACTTCAATGGGAAACTTTATCCCTGACTTCTTAAGTTCCATATGTTTGTTGTGTACCACGATCAGTTGTCTTCAAAGCTCCATAAGAACAATGCGATCACTAGGATACCGTGGCAGCATGTAAGGGTAACTAGGATAGTATCCTACCTGAAGATAAGTGAAGGTGGGAAATTGCAAGAACAAGCAACCAAAAGAATTTACAACCTGCCATGCTTCATCAGATACTCTTTTTTGAACCAATTCACCATCCCACAAGCACATGAAAAATGAGAAGAACATATCATTGACTCTTCTGAAATGATGAATTGACCCCTTCAGAGTGATTTGGGGGTAGTATTCATATACCAGGACCAATCTCCTGTCCCCCACTTGGGTCAAACCTGGAAAGTTCCTCATGCTTGCAGCAGCATAGACAAGATAAGAGGTCATGTAAAATTTGAAGGTAGTATTGATCCTTATCAGTTGCTCATGCAAAGCATTGCTAATCTGTTCACCCCAGAATATCTTCTGGTTACCTCGTAGAATCACCTTGATGTAAGTGTACATCCTGTCCTGGAATTTGGAAGCAGAAGGGAGTCCTCTAATGCGACTCAAGAGTGTAATCAAGTCACACACTTCCTCCACAAAATCACTCCTGTGGAGATCTTTTGGCCATTTGGTCAAAGTTGCCCTAGGAATCTTCAACCATTTGTTGTTTACGTGCCTTCTAGCAGATTCCAAGTCATTGTCATAGTCTTGTTGGCCCTAAGCAAAATCAATCTACCTAACATTTTCAATTGGTGGACACATGAAGATTTTGTCCATGAATTCTACATCCAATCTCATGATAATATTTCCCTGTGAGTCTGTCACAGCTCTAGTGTCCCTATTGTAGTGGTTGGCCACTTGTAGGACAAATTTGGGATTATGTGGACTGACAGGAAATGATGCAACCAAATGAATACTGCTGTCAATGATTTTCTGCATATGCTGGGAGGGATTTGCTTGTTTAGTTCTATCTATGAATTCAGCCATATCTACATGTCCAATTTCAATGTCTTTGATTTCATCAACATTTGACTGAACTACTATTACTAGAAAGACACCCTGGTACTTGTACTTCATGGCTCTGGACTTTAAAGGAGATGATTCTGACATGAGCCCTGAAGAAAACTGTGAATTCGAACACCACCACGAACGCTGATTGAGAACTGCAAAAGGCCATGATCTCGTAGTTAAGGGAAAAATTGGATAAACTGGGTCAACTGTATTTTGGATGATCATGGATGGGAAAGCATGCGTTAAAAAGGGCTTGAGTGCGCAAATCGAGGCGAGGGTGAAAGAGGGCTTTTGGTTTTGAAAAGTGAATTTTCCAGTGTTAGGGAAAAATCAGGGGAATGTGCTTGGGCGGGTGAATTGGCTGCTCTTGCAAGTTGGAAGGATCTCTAGGTGTAAAAGCGGTGAAAAAGCCGCTTCTACATGTACTTTGGAAATTTTGATTTGTCATGATCGAGTAGTCAAAATCACCACTTTTACATGTGATGTGTAAAAACTTCAAGTGTTTGGATGGGGAAAAAAACCACTCGAGCCAGGAAATGACCAAACAAGTTTTTGATGTAGGGGCGGATGAAAACACCGCTCATGCATTTGGGAGATTCATCAATTAACATGTTCGAGCGGATGAAATGACCGCTATTGTAGGTTAAAGGGAAAATGTTAATAGATGTTCGGATGGTATAAATCGTCGCTCATGCATTTGGGAGTGACAATGAGTTTTGGTGTCGGGGCGGAAAAACCTGCCGTCATTGCACATAACGGGAGTTGGTAATTTTGGGAAGATCTAGCGGTAAATTTGGCTGTTGTTACACACAATGGCAGGGTTGGTACATGGTGAAGGTTTCATTGACAAAAGACACATCATTTTCAAAATGATAAACCCTAATGGCAATCTAAAACACTCTGGATACGAATCACAAAACAATAGAAGAATAAAAACCTAACAAAACTTTATAAACTAACAACACAAACAATCAATGAGTAAAAACAGGGAAGAGAAACACAAGAAACTTACCTGTAAAAACTTGAAACCCTAGGTTCAATCTGCAACACGAGATCTGTTACCACTCGGGAGCATGCGATCAAACAGTCGAAGAGAATGTCAGCGGATGAATTAAAAGGTTTTAGTAAAAGAAATGACAAGCAACAATGGGTTTGATAACACATTTAAAAGGTTGAATTTGAAGCTTAAATGCCTGCCACGAGTGGCCATTAATGGCACTCGACATCAAAATCCTGAAGATCTCACTCGAGCGGCGGTTTCGACCACTGCGACACTACAACCAACAAATATGTAAGGGCGGAAGAAAATGCCATCGTTGCATATTCTGACAGAAAACATATGTGATGGCGGTAAATTTAGCCGCTTCTGCATATCAAACTTAAAAATGATGTAATAGCAGCGAAAAATGCCGTCATTACATCAAACAAGAACAAGCCTAAAAATGATAATATGTATGAGCGGCATTTTTCACTGCTCTTGCATATCAAGAGTCAAAAAATTTACTAACTCCTAAAAATAACCAAAATGACATTTTTACTATTTTACAACTTTAAATGATCCTCGCGAAAATTGAGAAATCAATTCAAGGGAATGTCACAGACGAGTTTAGAATGTCAAATGACCTCGCATGAGACTAAGGGAATCTTGTCTCGATTTGCGATCTTAGAGTGTAGATTCACGAAACGGACAAGTTTCATGGGGGTTGTCGACAAAAACGAGCGTAGCTAATTTTGAGAACAACAACTAGCTCTAACTAGGGAAATTCCTTTGATCAAACTTTGAAATGATTAAAGGGATTAGAATCCAGTCTCTAAGTGCCTTCATCCATGCCATTGGGCTATAGAGTCAAGCAGAAAAGAAGAAGACACAAAAGACTAAATGAAAACACAAATAAAAACACAAAACTATACGAATGTACAATTTTTAACTTATCTGAAACTTCAAGGATTGAAGTGCTTCAGATGTTGTCCACTATGACGCAATGAGAATGGTGTCCCATCCTGATACTCTAGCAAGAAACTATTTTCACCATAGAACTGATGAATGGTGAATGGACCTCTCCACAAGGAATTAAATTTTTCATGCATTCCTTTTGGTTCTCTCCTCTTGTCCCACAACAAGACTTGATCTCCAACCTGAAACTCACGAGCCTTTGCCTTGTTGTCGAAGAGTTTCTTTACTTGATTTTGATGTTCAGCAATATGATCCACCACCATAGTGCACCGCTCCTCAAGTTCAGTCAAATACATGATCCTTTTATCGATAGAACTATCAAAAGTTCTATCTTCCAATGCCTTTACCAACTTCAAAGCTGGCAATTCCAAGGTAATCGGTATCTCTGCATTCAGACCATATAGAAGCTGAGATGGCGACATGCCTATCGCCCTTTTGGGTGTAATTCTATCAGCCCATAAAGCATCAAACAATGCCTTATGCCAAGTTCTCTGATTCTCATCTACCAGTTTCCTGATGATAGTGACCAGATTCTTATTGCTTGATTCTGCTTGACCATTCCCTTGCAGCTAATAGTCTGAAGAATGGGAAAGAGTGATCCCATGCTCGTAGCAAAACTCAGTGATCTCATGAGAGGAAAAGCAAGGAGCATTGTCTGCTACAATCTTATTTGGAACGCCAAACCTGGAAATAATGTTATCTTTAAGAAAACTGCATACCACCTCTGAAGTACCGTGCTTGACTGGAATAGCTTCCACCCATTTGGTAAAATAGTCTGTTGCAGTGAGAACATAGTTATGTCCTGCACTTGATGATGGATTCATTGCGCCAATGAAGTCAATACCCCACTGCTGAAAAGGCTAGTCAATCACCATTGGTTTTAGAGGTAAGGCTGCCAATTTTGGTTTCCCAACAAACTGTTGGCATAACTCACACCTACGTACCTAATTATACGCATCTTGGAATAGTGTGGGCCAATAGTATCGAGCTCGCAGAATCTTGTGAGCTGTTACAGGTGTTGAAAAGTGTCCTCCACAAGCCAAATTGTGAAAAGACTCCAAAAGTCTACCTTGTTGCGCTTTATCCACACAATGGAGAAATACACCGTCAAGACTTCTCTTGTACAAACCATTGTCCCAAAGGACGTAGTTAGCTTCTTTTAACTTGACAGTTCTTTTTTCCTTATAAGACAAGTGAGAAGGGCACTCACCATAGGTAAGGAAATGAGCAATATTGGAATACCACTCATCAGTTGTAGTAACAAACAGAACAGTTGGTGTGTCCACAACTTCCTCTTCTTCATCCCCTGTCTCTTTTGGAATGTTATTTGCAATCAATTGACACAAACCTTTACCATGCACAAGCTTGGTAGGCTTGATATCCAGATCAAATTCTTGAATCTTAGCGATCCAATTACCTCTCTTTGTTCTGAACTCCTGTTGAGTTAGGATAGATTTGACTATTGTATCAGGCATCATGACAACAGTGTGTGAGTTTAGAATATAGAACCTAAAATGGTTAACCGCTTTGACTACGGCATAGGCATGCTTCTCCATATTCGAATACTTCAATTCATGAGCTTTGAGAGGACAACTCATAAATGATATGGGGGATTCGACGCCTTTTTCATTCTGTTGAACCAGAATAGCTGAAAGTGTGTGCTCCGAAGCGTAGCTATAGACTACAAAAGCCTTAGTGTAGTCAGGACAAATAAGAACTGGAGCATGAGCAATAGCTCTCTTGATATCCTCGAATGCTTCTTTACCTTCCACAGTCCAACGAAAAGTGGCCTTACCCTTCATCATCTTAACAATGTGACAGGTTTTTTCTGCAAACTCAGGAATGAACCTTCGTAGAAAATTCACCTTTCCAAAGAAAGAGTGAATAGCAGTCTTACTTGCAGGCAGAGTGAGACTTTGAATAGATTTAACTCTCTCCGGGTCGATCTTAGTACCTTCCCGGGATACAATGTGCCCGAGAAGCTTGCCTTCCATCACCCCAAAAACTGACTTCTTGGGATTGAGGGAAATACCATTTTGCTGACAGCACTCCAGCACTTGTCACAAATGATGCGCATGATCATGATAGTTTTTGGAGAAAACAGTCAAGTCATCGAGATATACCACAATGAACTTACCCATCTCATCTCTGAAAGCAAGATCCATCGCTCTCTGAAATGTTGCGCCAGCATTGATCAGACCAAAAGGCATTCTGCGATATGCGAATGTGCCCCATGGTGTGGTGAAGGCAGTTTTGAACTGATCAACTTCATTTACCTCCACTTGGTTACACCCCGAAAAAACATCTAACATAGATAGTATTTCTAAACCTGTCACTGTTTGTAACACTTGGTCCATGATGGGCAAAGGGTAGTTATCTTTCAAGGAAGACTGGTTGAGATTCCTGAAATCAACACAGATACAGATTTCTCCATTCTTCTTCCTTACAGGTACTATGTTTGCAATCCATGTGGAATGATGAATTGGAAAAATTATCCTTGCATTCAGCATCTTCTGAATCTCAGAAAGAATCATACATGATATCTTTGGATTGTATTGCCTCTGCTTCTGTTTGTGAGGCAATGATCCAGCCTTGAGGGGAATTTTGTGTCGAACCTCCTTAGGCCTGAAAGACTTCAAGTCATCATAGGAGTAAGCCAAAACATCAATGTAATGGCAGAGGAGGGTAATGAATTTGAATCTTTCATCAGCAATGCAACATTTTCCAATGTTGACCATCTTAGGATCCGCTTCCAAACCCAAATTGACCTGCTCAAATTCCATAGAGGAACCTGAATCCTATTGTTGATGCCGTTGCTTGATATACCTGTCATGTTTATCAAAGAGTTTCTCTAGGGAAACCAAACCTTTTGAGATTTTATTTCCCTTCAACTGTAGAAATTCTTCACTGGTCTGTGAATCTACCTCAGAAACATATTCACGAGGTGGTGATTCGCTTGCTTCAAAGTAAAGCTCATCAAAACTATCCATCTTTTCTAGGAAAGCAATGATTTGATTATCGCCATTGAACACCTACCAATGGTCAGCGTTATCAGGTACACTTGGTCGGAAGACCAGCTCAATAGTGTACTTGTTTCCTTTGAAATCCTTGTGAGGCACCATGAGAGTGGCAGAAACAGCCAATGAGTCTGCACGGTCATTGAACTCTCTTGGCACTGCTGAAATATTGAAAGCATCAAAATCTTCAATGCAATCCCATACGCAATTGTGATAGTGTCTCAGTCTTTCATTTTTTGTTTAGTACAAATTTCTTACTTGACAAACCACCAATTTAGCATCCCCTTGAGCATGAAGGATCTTAACACCTCTGGCATGCGCCGTTTCCAATCTGAGCAACAAGGACTTGTATTTGGCAGTGTTATTGGTATTGTCAAATTGTAACTTCTATGAAAAAGGTAAAATATCACCTTGTGGAAATATCAAGACCACTCCGGCCCTAGAACCGGTAGAGGAACAGCTGCCATCAAATTCTAAAATCCAGACTCCATCAGAATTTGATTTCTTGGACTTTCTCTGGTCAGAAGATTCCTCTTCATCGGTGAGGGAAGAATCTGGAATTGCTAGACCCTTACCTGAACTTTCATCTGAAAACTCTTCTGAGTCTCCATCTGACATATCAGAGCTATCACCCGATGTACCCTCATCTGATGAATCAGAACAATCTTCAGTAGATAGAAAATAGTTACCCATTCCCGAGGACTCAAACAAAATTTGAGCTTTGGGGTTTGATGTTTGAGTAACAATGTATTTTGCCTCCTTCTCAGGAAGCAGCTTCTGCATGACACCTTTAACAGGTATCCTAGCTTCAGACAAATCCATGTTCAATTCTCCACCCACATCCTTGCAGAAATTACGTTCAAGAAGAATGTTGTATGAAGCTGGAACATCAGCTACCAAGACTGTCATCTTGATTCTCTTATCTGGAAAAGCTGCAAACGCAAATTGGGCGTCTTTGATTTGACCCAAAAGTGGAACTTGCTTATTCTCCATAGAGAAACACCTCCCAAAAGTTTTGGTTAAGGTGAGGCCAAGGGCATCTGCTACCTTAGCAGGCATAACATTGTCTGAGGCTCCAGAATCTATTACGCAATTGCTCAATTTATGACCATTAACTAATAGGGAAACATAGAAAGGTTCAATTTTTCCAGAAACCTCAAGGGGAGTAGTAACAAGATTATTTTGGGTAGGTTTACTTTTGGAGGAGTCATGAGTAGGTTTGGGAAACTCTTGTCCTACAAGGACGGCTTTATTTTTGACATATTTGGCTAATCTATCAAATTGTTCAGGATTAGCCTGTAAATATTCAACTTCAGATATTTGTATTTTAGTTCCCCTAGCATGATCTATTATATCAAACTGCTTAAAAGAATTAGATACGGAGGATGAAAAACCATCATTTTGATTTTTGGTAGAGATAGCACTAGTCTGAGGAGTAGAAGTGGAAGGTACGAATTCATTAGAGGCACTTACTTGTTTATTGACCACCGGGTCTTTTGATTGGAAAGGTAGTGGAGTCCCCCATTTAGCGATTGAAATCGCTGGTTGAGATTCTTCTCTCACCTTCCCTTTATCAGCTTGAAGAGCTGACTGATTTTGAGACCTAGTGAAAACAACATATGCTCCTTCACTCACTTCTCCTTTTTCAGCTTCGTCCTGGTAGTTCAGAAAGCTGATGGTAGAGTCGCCAGCTAACTCTTCTTCTCCTTCTGTGAAGAGATTAGCACCATTTTCATATTCCAACTCAGGTTGGAAAGAAAGTTCATTTTAAGCTTCATAGTAGCCAACAGCAGAGTTGACCGGCGCTGCTTCAATAGCAAGGTTCCCCTGTGTAGGCGGAAGATAGTTTTGCTGTCCTTGATTCCTAGCAGCATTGCCTTGATATGAATTATTTGGAAATGTCCTCCTTGGTATATCTCGGTAAGAAGGAGGCGCAGATATACCTTAGGACATTTGTCTCTTCAGAGCTAGCAATTCATTTGCTAGCTTTTTCACCATGGGATCTGTGGTGCTTGTGGAAGTGTTCTCAGTAGAAGAGGAGCTTTTATTTCTATTAGTATCCCTCCTTATCTTACCCACCAGGATAAGATCATCTTCTACTTCAGTTGCCAGAATCTGAGCCGCAGCAAGATCAGTAGGAGCAGCTCGCCTCAATAGGAAACTCACCTCCGAAAGCTGTGTATTAATAAAGAAACATTTGAGGTTCTCCGCTATGGGCTCAGCGGTGGCGGGAATCCTGTTTCTCAATTTGTTGAACTTAGTGATGAAATCTCACATTGGTTCATGAGGTTCCTTTTTCATCTGTGTCAGCTGTGCCAACAACACATGAGCATCTCCCGCAGCTTTAAACTTGGCTTCGAACTTGGTTTTGAGAGTAGCCCAGCTCATTATGGTCTGAGCTTGGAGGTGGTAAAACCAGTCTACAACAGCGCCTTGTAGTGTTTCTACAAAGAGTCGCAAAGCCATGTCTTCGTGCTCGACACCTATCACACCACAGGCTATACAGAAAGCCGCAATGTGCTCATCAGGATGAACTTTTCCGTCACCATAGAATTTGGGGAAATTCTTTCTTGAACTACAAGGTAGTTCATGCAATGGTGGGGTCAAATTTAGAGGACCAAAGGTATTACCCCAAGGGCCTTGGGCTGCCATGATGCACTGATTGAAAGGTGGTATAACAAACCTTGGTGGTGTATGAACAGCCAAAACTCTGTTAGCACTGGCAATAGAAACTTCACCTGGTATTGGAGACCTGGTGTTTGTAGGGGGAAAACTCCTGGTGCACTGAAGATGAGGTCGTGGAGTTAAGAATCCAAAATTATTCTGCTACATCAATTCAAATGCAGGATCAATAATACCCTGAGCTCTCTTACTTCTGGTGTACCGAGAATCTACCAGACTGTATTATGCTAAACATAATTTTGCAAGAAAATGGAAAAGAACTAAAAATGCTTCAACTCGGAGCGTGAGGCTTCAAGTTGCGCATTCCTTCCCTAGCAGAGTCGCCAAAAAACTATTGGGTGAATATTTTGTCATTAACTCGCTAACAACAAAATGGGTATATCAGCCACAGCTATGATGAGAAAAAGTCTCTCCTCTTAGCAAGGGGAGGTTCCCTCTAATTACTTAACTTTTGCAAATCAAACAACTTATCAAATTTATGTACACTAAAAACTATGTTTGTGGTGGTTCCATCTAATCTCATTCTCTTTTTTCAGAATAGATGTTTATATTTCAAACTCTTGATATAAGACTTGTAAATTATCACAAAATCACAGAAACTCAAAGTTTTCTGTTACCTCACTTACTACTTGTAAACGGAACTATTTGAAGTAGAATGCAGCCCAAAGTCTTCACTCCTCTTCAAGATGATAAAAGTAAATCAAATATAACAACTTACAACACAAAGTCTCCAAACTATTGTATTCTCACAAACATGAACATATAACCCACAACCGATTTGATAACACAAAGTTTATTAGAATCAAATTAAGAGCGCTCTTCAATCACTTGTAACAAACTCCACACTTCCATTATTATCAAATAAGATTATGATAGTAAGACATAAGAACAAAACTATCACAACACAAATAATCCCAAGACAAAGATTGGAATTGAATTTGCTTTCTTGTATTGATAAATATTTGAATATTGATTTTCACAAAAAGCACAAAGTCTTGATTTGCTTCTCAATTCGCCAGAGTTTTCTTGCAATAGACAAAAGATAATATTTACAAAAGAGGTCCCCTTTATATATAGGGAAAGACCTTGAGAAAATCTAGGAAATCTACAACTACTTTGACTTATTCAACAAGAGAGTCCTATTTGACTTATGACTTCTCTTGTTTCACATGTAATTACATTTTGGAAAATTACATGTGTAGATGTCCAAAACAAAATTCCATTTACATAATATCTAAGAAAAATAAGCTAAGGCACTAGCTTCCTCCATCTTTTTTCCTCAGGAAATTCTGATACATGGTTTGAACAACTGACATCTCGCATGCATCTAGTTTTTCTGTGTTTTCAAAGATGGTACAAGCTCGGAGAATTGAATCTTTAACCGCCTTCACTGCCTTTTCATGCTTATCTAAATTATCCTTCAGATTCTCCAGAGTTGAATGTTGATCATACAGGTTGTCCATTGAGAGCATTGAAGGAGCTTCCTCTTCAAATTTCTTTTGTTCCATTTCTTCAAAAGAACTTATCATTTCTTGTGCTGTGAGGAAACTATGATCTTCCCTTGTCAAGGTGCAAGGAAGTTCTTCTAGCTGATGTAGGAGTGTGACATCACTATCTTCGCTGGCTTCTTGAGCTTGGCACAGATCTTCAAGTAGACTCTTTATTATGAAAGTACGATGAGCTAAAGGCTCTTTGGTCTTGAGATATGATTCCATATTGGTGACGACCCCAATGGTGATCAGATTCTTTATCTTGATCTTCTTCATATCTATCCACTCTTCTAGGCTTTCTTCTTGATCTTGTAGCTCTTGTGAAAGTAGATCTACCAGATTGTCTAGCTCAGCTTTAGCTTTGTCCATCTTCTCCTTTCTTTCCACAGCGGTTTTCAACAGAACTCGTCCTTGTGCCAACAATCGCTCCACCACATCCCCCACTATCTTGCCTCTAGCTTGGGCTTTTTCAACCTTCTGTATCAGTAGATCTTCCACTGTCACTACCATTGGTTCTACTATCTCTAATGACTTTACTATTTTCTAAAGGACAGTGGCCAATTGTTTTGCTTTTGCTTTGTATTGCTCTTTTTCCCTCTTAGCTTCATCATACTTTTCAAGTAGGGTAGTGGGAGTGGTCTGGAAATCTGCTTTGACACCTTCATGAGTCACTTTACCAAGTTCAACCCTTGAGATGACATAACTGCTCATGTCGAAAGTATCAACTGTGGCATCTTCAGGGGGTTTGGCAATTTCGGCACTTCTGATTCCCTTTTCAGTGACCAGCCTAGAAACAGTCTTAGGCTTCTTCTTTTGGTTCTTAGCTTTCACGGGCAACAGCTTTTCAATGTCAATCTCATCAAGTGAGATGGCTTGCTTCTTCCTCTTTGGGGTATAGGCAGATAGCCATGGAGGAAGTATAGATGCATCAACAGTCGGAGGGGGATCCACTACTTGCTTGGTTGGCTCCGTGTTTATACTCGTGATGGTTACAATTGGACTTGTGTTGGTAAACACGACACCTGTATCAACAACCTTTTGTGAAGCATCAAGAAGGTTCTCCAAAACAGTTTGTTCCCTGATATCAAAAGAAGGGGAAGATAAGCTTGGAATGGAACCAGAAGAATCAAAAATGGTTCCAAGACTAGCCCTCATGGATTGAGGAGTATTGTCAGAAGAAACAACAAAAATGGGAGAAAGAGGAACATTTGAAATTACTGGCAAACCGTCAGAAAACAGAACATGAGGAGGAGGTATAAGAACTTGTGTTTTGGAAGGAAGGTCTTTCACAGGAGTCTGCGGGGAACCATCAAGTTGCTCTACCTCTGTATCTTCATCTTCACCTTGTTCAGCTTCTTCAGATACCTTTGTCTTACACCTTTGAACATTTTGTTCTTCAGTCTCAACATCTTCAATTTCCATATGATCATCATTGATGTCTTCAACATCTGACTTAGTGGCATCAGAAGCCTCTATGGTTTCCTTCTTCTTTCCTCCCTTGGATACAAATTTGATCTTTGGTTTGTGTACCTTAGAGGAGGAAGGAGTGTCACTCTTATTCGTAGTTCAGTTTTCCACCTTTTTACCTGTTTGCTCCTGTGTCCCCTCTTCGGACCCTGTAAGGAACTCTTTCAACTTGATCCCTTTACTTTTCAACCACAAGTTGGTGTTTGCCAATATAGGTTGGAATCTTTTCCTGATGGATGTCTCCTCCTTGACTGACCATTTCACCTCTGGGAGAGGTGAAGCCTCGATATTCTCTGCCTCATATTTGTGATCTAGGACATCTCCATCATCCTCCATTCCATCTAGAATATCAGCTAGTCCTAGTTCTTCAATTTGGCTCAGATGAAGCCTGCAGAAATCCAGTTTTCTGATCTCATTTTGGGTTCTGAGGTCTGCCCATATGTCTTCGACCATTGGCTCATGAAAATTTGACTTCCTCTTGATTTTATCTTGAACCCTTCTGAAGTCGAAATGATTTCTCTTCTTGTAGGTCTTCATGGTGACTAACTGCAAATCGGAGTCAATTATTTTTGCTTTGTTGGCAAACTGAACTGAATACCTCCCAATTTCAATGGGAAACTTTATCCCTGACTTCTTAAGTTCCATCTGTTTGTTGTGTACCACGATCAGTTGTCTGCAAAGCTCCATAGGAACAATGCGATCACTGGGATACCGTGGTAGCATGTAAGGGTAACCAGGATAGTATCCTACCCGAAGATAAGTGAAGGTGGGAAATTGCAAGAACAAGCAACCAAAAGAATTTACAACCTGCCATGCTTCATCAGATACTCTTTTTTGAACCAACTCACCATCCCACAAGCACATGAAAACTAAGAAGAACGCATCATTGACTCTTCTGAAATGATGAATTGACCCCTTTAGAGTGATTTGGGGGTAGTATTCATATACCGGGACCAATCTCCTGTCCCCCACTTGGGTCAAACCTGGAAAGTTGCTCATGCTTGCAGCAGCATAGACAAGATAAGAGGTCATGTAATATTTGAAGGTAGTATTGACCCTTATCAGTTGCTCGTGCAGAGCATTGCTAATCTATTCACCCCAGAATATCTTCTGGTTACCCCGTAGAATCACCTTGATGTAAGTGTACATCCAGTCCTGGAATTTGGAAGCAGAAGGGAGTCCTCTGATGCAACTCAAGAGTGTAATCAAGTCACACATTTCCTCCACAAAATCACTCCTGTGGAGATCTTTTGGCCATCTGGTCAAAGTTGCCCTAGGAATCTTCGACCATTTGTTGTTTATGTGCCTTCTAGCAGATTCCAAGTCATTGTCATAGTCTTGTTGGCCCTGAGCAAAATCAATCTGCCTGACATTTTCAATTGGTGGACACATGAAGATTTTGTCCATGAATTCTGCATCCAATCTCATGATAACATTTCCCTGTGAGTCCGTCATAGCTCTAGTGTCCCTATTGTAGTGGTTGGCCACTTGTAGAACAAATTCAGGATTATGTGCACTGACAAGAAATGATGCAACCAAATGAATACTGCTGTCAATGATTTTCTGCATATGTCGGGAGGGATTTGCTTGTTTAGTTCTATCTATGAATTCGGCCATATCTACGTGTCCAATTTCAGTGTTTCTGATTTCATCAACATTTGACTGAACTGCTGTTACCAGAAAGACACCCTGGTGCTTGTACTTCATGGCTCTAGACTTTGAAGAAGATGATTCCGGCATGAGCCCTAAAGAAAACTATGAATTCAAACACCACCACGAATGCTGATTGAGAACTACAAAAGGCCATGATCTCGCAGTTAGGGGAAAAATTGTATAAACTGGGTCAACTACGTTTTGGACGATCATGGATGGGAAAGCATGTGTTAAAAAGGGCTTGAGTGCGGAAATCAAGGCGAGGGTGAAAGCGGGCTTTTGGTTTTGTAAAGTGAATTTTCCAGTGTTAGGGAAAAATCAAGGGAATGTTCTTGGGCAGGTGAATTGGCCGCTCTCGCAAGTTGGAAGGATCTCTAGGTGTAAAAGCGGTGAAAAAGGCCACTTCTACATGTACTTTGAAAATTTTGATTTGTCATGATTAAGCAGTCAAAATCACTGCTTTTACATGTGATGTGTAAAAACTTCAAGTGTTTGGATGGGGAAAAACACTGCTCGAGCTAGGAAATGACCAAACAAGTTTTTGGTGTAGGGGCGGATGAAAACACTGCTCATGCATTTGGGAGATTCATCGGTTAACATGTTCGAGCGGATGAAATGACCGTTATTGCAGGTTAAAGGGAAAATGTTAACAGATGTTCAGACGGTATAAATTGCCGCTCATGCATTTGGGAGTGACAATGAGTTTTGGTGTCGGGGCGGAAAAACCCGCCGTCATTGCACATAATAGGAGTTGGTAGTTTTGGGAAGATCTAGCGGTGAATTTGGCCGTTGTTGCATACAATGGTAGGGTTGGTACACGGTGAAGGTTTCACTAACAAAAGACACATCATTTTCAAAATGATAAACCTTAATGGCAATCTAAAACACTCTGGATACGAATCACAAAACAATAGAAGAATAAAAACGTAACAAAACTTTATAAACTAACAACACAAACAATCAATGAGTAAAAACGGGGAAGAGAAACACAAGAAACTTACCCGTAAAAACTTGAAACCCTAGGTTCAATCTGCAACACGAGATCCGTTACCACTCAAGAGCATGCGATCAAACGGTCGAAGAGAACATCGGCAGATGAATTAAAAGGTTTTAGTAAAAGAAATGACAAGCAACAATGGGTTTGATAACACATTTAAAAGGTTGAAATTGAAGTTTAAATGCCTGGCACAAGTGGCCATTAATGGCACTTGACATCAAAATCCCGAAGATCTCGCTTGAGCGGCAGTTTCGGCCACTATGACACTACAACCAACAAATATGTAAGGGCGGCGGAAAATGCCATCATTGCATATTCTAATGGAAAACATATGTGATGGCGATAAATTTAGCCGCTTCTGCATATCAAACTTAAAAACGATGTAATAGCGGTGAAAAATGCCGTCATTACATCAAACAAGAACAAGCCTAAAAATGATAATATGTATGAGCAGCATTTTTCACCGCTCTTACATATCAAGAGTCAAAAAATTTACTAACTCCTAAAAATAACCAAAATGACGTTTTTACTAGTTTACGACTTTAAATGATCCTCATGAAAATTGAGAAATCAATTCAAGGGAATGTCGCAGACAAGTTTAGAATGTCAAATGACCTCACACGAGACTAAGGGAATCTTGTCTCGATTTGTGATCTTAGAGTGTAGATTCACAAAACGGACAAGTTTTGTGGGGGTTGTCTACAAAAACGAGCGTAGCTGATTTTGAGAACAACACTTGTGATGGTGGATATATGGGTATGATGAAGTCAAGTCCCCATTTTGCAAATGGTTCCAAAAATATTTCTAGTTGGAGTGGCATTTCACTAGTTGCAATTGGTCTTCTGACCCTTTGGCATTCATCACAGTGTTGAACATACTTCTTGACGTCTTTATGCATGGAGGGCCAATAATATCCAGCACCTAGAATCTTATCAGAAGTTCATTTTGCTAAATAATATCCTCCTAAAGGATCATCGTGGTATGTGTGGAAGATGCTGTAAGTCTCATCTAGTCTTACACATCAACACAATATCAGATTAGGTCCACTTTAGAATAGTAACCTGTTTATCCATTTAAACTAAGAACTTTATCTAATCACTCATTTTCTTTGCTTAGATGTGAAATAAGGTTGAAATTATGATGTAGGTAAATCATTAGCTATATCAAAGAACGAACATGTTTTTATGGAGATAGAAAAAAAGTTTTCATCTAGAAACTCGTCTTGGATAGGTTCACAATCTCCATTTCCTTGATAAATTATTGATAGAAAATATGCAACTACATTAAACTTTTCAGGTTTGTCAATAATGGTCATGTTAAATTCTTGAAGAGGTAATAACCATTTAATTATCCTTCCACTCACCATAGATTTATTCATAAGGTATTTGATTGTTGAATCATATGTATACATAGTTACTTTGTAACATATGATATAGTGTGGAAATTTGTTGATGGCATGTACTATAGCTAAAAATTCCTTTTCAGTAGTGGTGTAGTGTCTCTCAGTGGAGGTTAAATTTTTCTTATGAAATATATAGCATATTTTCCTCTATTTTAGTCTTCTGTCCTAGAACTACTCTGATTACATAATTTGAAGAATCCATGAAAATATAGAATGGAAGGCTCCAATTGGGTCTGCACAATATAGGTGTGGTGGTAAGTGTCTCCTTAATGAATTCAAATGATGTTTGACATTCCAAAGTCCAAGAGAACTCTACATCTTTCTGTTGGCAAGAGACACTGTGTGGCTTCAAGAGTGTTGTCATTGATGGCAATAAAGTCTATCCCACACATCCACAAGACATGGTGTGTCTCTATCGGAAGTCAAATTGAAGAGTATCGTGGTCCGATAAGCAAGAACAAAGCATGCAGCAAGGTCTGACAATCAGGTCTAGATCTCTTAGATGAAGTATCTCAACAAAGTGCAGACTTGGGGAAGTCAAGAGAAGTTTCATGACTGATATATTCTAGAGATTGAGCCTCCGGTGATGAAAGAGTTAAAAGATATAAGCACCTGAGTGTTGGGTTCCTGTTTGGTAGAATAGATAGAGGAAGACCTGACCGGCAGAGCATCAGACCTTAATCCAGATGAGATATTGATGGTGATCAAGCTTCTTAAAGGATAATTCTTGATTGGCCGACATGATTGATGACCTCTATAAGCATCTCTTTAATACGCATCACTTGGTAAGCAAGGATTCAGCCGACAGACCAGAGTCTGGGAAAATATTGAGTATTCCAGATGATGACTAGAAAGATGTTGAAATCCTTTGTGCGAATATATATACCAGATGGATTTTGATGAGAAGTGCAGTAAGGTGTGTTGAGTGTGTGAAGAAAAGTAGAGAGTAGGGTGGAAGCAGTAATACAGGTCTAGTATGTGATAGGACAACAGCACCAAGAAGAGAAAGAATGAAGTGCAGTAGATCAGTGTATTGAGCCTAACTAGAACTGAACCTTAGCATATGTGGATGCTTCTCAATAGTTCAAGTATCTTGTTACTTTCTTTGTACCTTGTAGACAGTGAGTCTCTTGTAGGCAGTGAGCCTCTTGTGAGCAGTGTGCTCGGGAGTGAGCCCTAATTGGCCAGTACAATTTTTGTACTTCTATTCTTCTAACAGAGAATACAATCTTGGGTTAGTCACCCCATGGTTTTTCCCTTAACAGGGTTTTCCACGTCAAAATCATTATGTCACGTGTATTGATTTTGTTTCTCCTTTCATGGTTATGAATGCTTATTTGTTTTGATGTTGCTCTAGTTATTAAAGAAGAATAGAAATTTAAGTTAATTAAGATAACTAATTCACCCCCCTCTCAGTTATCAACAATTGGTATCAGAGCTAAGTTCCTCCAAATAGAGCCTAACAGCTTGAGGAAGATCTGGGAATTCCAATGGATATGTATGGTATGAGGGAATAACTTCAGTCTGCTCTTGATGATCTTGAGCAATCTCACTCTCAAGTCAATAACTTCAAGGAAAGACTCAAACAAGATGATGATTTCATAAATGAACTAAAGGAGAAACTGAGTATCTCTATGAAAAAGAGAAAGGAACTTCTTCAGCAATTAGCAAGTCAAAGTGAAGCCAATGATACTAATGAAGATCTGAATGAGAAGAACAAATTATGTGAGAAGCTATCAAAAGAAGTCATTATGGTAAGACATGAAATGGAATCAGGGGTTATGAAATTCACCCAAGAAATTGAAGAGAAGAGAAAGACTGAAGATAATCTAAAACAATCTCTCAAGGAGAAGTCATAAGACTACCTCAAAATGGATAGAATAATCAGGCATTGGAATCTGATCTTGAAGAAGCTAGAGATAATGAAGAACACAGATTGACACTCTAAAAAGGGATCTTCAAACATCAAATGAATACAAAGAGAAATTCAAGATAAGATCTGCTCAGCTTGAAGTTCTTCTTGAAAGCCAAAAGAGGGTAGATGACAAGCAAGGCTTGAGGTATGAGAAAGGTGAAAGCTATGGATCCGGTCAGAAGAACTCTGGATTAGGAAATCTAAGGAATAGGCCTAGAAGACCTCCGGTAAGGCAACCAAATGCTCAAAGATATCCATCCTTCAATGGATACTGCCACAATAGCAATAACTTTGGTCATAAAGCAAATCAGTGCAGAAGAAGAATGAATCAGACTAACTCATCCTTCTCTAGACAGTGTTTTAACTACAAAAGGTATGGTCACAAATCTCATGAGTGTAGAAATATGCAAATGAACAATTCATTCAATGGTAGATGCTTTGCATGCAATAGAATGGGATATATGGCTAATCAATGTAGATCAAGAGGATACCAGTCAAATATGCAAAGAAATGTTGTTTGCTACAATTACAATAGATCCGGTCATATTGCCAAATTCTGCAGAAGTAAGAATCAAGACAAAAAGGGTCTGGTGCATCATAATCAAAACCAAGACAAAGGAAAAGGAAAACTGAATGCAGGTGAAATTCAAAGGGATATGAACAAGATTTGGGTGAAGAGGAGTACAGAAAATGTTGAGGATCGATTTGTGCCAGAATCTGGTGTTGATATTCCTTCTGAAAACTAAATAGATGAGCTTTGGCTTAGGGGGAGTCACAAAAGAAAATAAGTTCCCCCAACCAGTCAAGTGGTGCTTGAAATTGGCACATGGAAAGTTGCGGATTAAAGGGTTCTCAAAGAAACATCTAAATAAGCCTTGGTAAAGATATGGAAGATCCGTAAGAAATTTAGAAGAGATTAATCTACCAAGATTGATCTGGTTTAACAGTCATCTGGTAAGAACAACATTTTCATAGTTAGATTCGATATGATTCAAATTGAGGTATCTTGATCTGTGGATAAATGGAATGATTGGAGAAAGGTAGATAGATTGCTAATATTCACCAAGAATAACTCTAAGTGCATCTCAGTAATATGGAAAGATCTCTCTCAGAAACAAGGAAAACAAGGCAACCAGAATAAGCTAAGTTGTGCATTTATTGTAAAATGCAATTAGGGTTTGCACATAAATAAAAGGGTTCTTTTGTTCATCATTTGTATACTTGCATTTGAGAAAAAGAGAAAAGGAACTCTGGAACGAAATTGTCTCAAGCCCCTCAAAGATCAACCACAAAAATTGATTTACCTAGCAATTCAATCCGGCTCATTTCATGAACCCTAAAAGCATAAAAGGTATTTTCTGCTCTTGAATCTCTCTTTGAATCCTTTGAAAGATGACTACTCTGAATGTTATGAAGATCACTGATAGGCCGTGACCTAAATTCAAGAAACATCCCTACAAATCCCTAGAAGTTGATCCCCTAGGTGCATTTTCTAGCATTCTGCATGGGGTTTCGCATGTAGAAGATGTTAGGGCATATATTCATGCAAACATTGAGGAATTTGGGGAATCCAAGCTAATGGATATCTATCACAATTAGTTAATAGATGATTCATTTGAACTCAAACCTCAATACAAGGCTATCTGAGACACATTTTGGACATTGCATCCATTTCCCTTATTTTGCAGAAGATGAATGGGTCTGATATGTTTTGAACAGATTGCATGACAACTTTGTGGTTGATGAGGCCATTTAAGATAACCAAGGATGTAATTAGGATAGTTACCAAATTGCACTCATCTGGTGGGTTACCTATTCTCAAATTTTTCAAGAATTAGATAGTGAGTGAGGCAACCGGATCAAAATTTGACAAGAGAGCAATGACTATAGAAGATATCACTGATCCGGATATCAAGTTTGCATATATGATAATTGGCTATAAGATATATCACTCTAGCAGGGAGAATTTAGTATCCAGAATAGCTGTATATACTACTTATGAAATGCTAAGGAAAAATGCTGACTATGATCTCTGCGAGCTTCTTCTGAGCCAACTATAGAAAACTTACAAAAGATCAAGAAGGACAAGAAAAACTCATTCAAATATGGTGGTCTAATATTGTGTTTATTCTTTTACTTTATGAATGAGCTACCTGGATCTAGTGGTTGGATATGGCAAAATGATAGACCAGTAGCCATACAAATTAGAGTTTATTTGCATGGAATTGGTGATGCCAAGGCACCGAATATAGCACTCTGGGGCTACTTCAAGAACTTTCAGAGTATGATGCAGGCCGAAGAAAGAATCCCTCAATCATTGGTTGAGAAGTACAAGAATATAGTGTGCTCTATGGTGGACACTGATAAATGCCTGATGGAGGCAGTGGAACCTAGAATAGTGTGGATCATGCCAATGGGGTATGAGGTTGATGAGAAAATCCTAGAGCTACACATCCAACACCTACTGAGTCAACCCAAGGACCCTAAGGCAGAAAGGTTTGGGACCTTCAAAGAGTTGAGTGTAAAAGTTCATGTTGAACTAAGACAGCCTGAGATCAAGAGAAAAGTTAGAAGGGAAATAAGAGAATTCGCCAAAAGGCATGGAATATCAAAGGAAGAAGTTGATGCCAACAGAGAGAAGATGGAAAGGATAGAGAAAGAAAGGAAAGAAACTGAGAAACAAAGTGCTTCGGTGCAAGCTCCCTCCCGGACCAGATCCTCCAAGAGCTCTGCATCTGCCACCTCTAAAAGCCAGAAAGCATCAAAACCGGAAGTCAGAACATCCGGAAAGGGAGAGTAGAGAACTAAGACAAAGGGCACAAGGTCTTACACCAGTCAAAAGGATGATGAAGAGATTGAGTCAGATGAGAAGGTCAAGAAAATGAAGAAGAAGAATAAATCATCTAGTGAACCCTCTACCGGTCATAACAAGGAAGAAGAGGTAAAATAATTCATTGAAAGGCCCACTCTCTGCATTGATGATATCATCAAATTAGTCACTGTGGATGGGAACTTGAAACCAATGACTAAATTTTATGATGATTACAGTGAAACTGATCAGAGGATCCTACAAGAAGCTACAGTCAGGTATTTAAACATCTACAACAAAGCATTCATTGAAATTATATCTCTGATTCCTAAAAGTCTAGAAAAGGAACTTGAAATAAGAAAGAACAATGCCATGGAAAAAGACCTAGAAATCTAGGAGCAAATTGCTATCCAACTCTATCCTTCCATTACCCCTCAACAAAAGAACATGATCTTCAAGGACTGCAAGGCTAAGTTCCAAAGCAAAGCAAGGATGAACCAACTTATGCTTGGAGAAACTGACAAAGTGGCAAAAGAAATAGAAGATATCCTCTGGAATGCTTTTAAAAGATTCAATCTACCTGTTATAGAGGACTTAGGTGATGAACCCTCTATCATGGATGACGAAGGAGAATCTATTGTGAAAAATACAGAAGAGCCAAAGGACATAAGAGAGGAAAGGACTCATGATTTGGATTCCTCTGCTCTGAAAGAGGAAGTCCCTGAAGAAGTAAACATCTCTCTTCTGGATCCCCCTATTGTCTCCAGAACTGAGGAAGAACTAAGAAAGGAAGAGAAAGCAAGTCAAGAAGAGGAGAAAAAGGGAAGAGAGAAAGATCAAACAGAGAAGGTCTCTATTGACACCTCTGAGGCCACAGAAGGAAAGGAAACTCTGTCTCTGGCAAGAGACACGACATAAGCTGTTAAGGACTTCCTGGCAAAAGAAATGATGGAATTGGATGATCCGAAGCTACTCCAAGGACCATTCAATTTTGATTCCCTCTCCCCGATTCAAACCATGAAGATAGCATCCTTTGCTCAAGCAAAGGCAAAAGAAAAACTTCTAAAGTCTCACATGGAAGACTGTGAGCTCATAGAAATTGCATTCGGTGTATTGGAGAAGATCATGCCATCCTTCTAGAAGAATCTCTCAGCCTTCTCATCTAGTAATCTAAAATCTCTTGTAAATTTTGTTAATACACATTTTGTTTCCTTAGAGAAGTCAGCTGAGGAAAAGGTCCGGAAGGAGTTTTTGGGAAAAAGATTCTCCAAAGTACAAGGGCTAATAATAAATGATAGGAGAAATTTGGATATTGGAATAAAGAG
Organism: Cunninghamia lanceolata; assembly: GCA_027924645.1. NCBI lineage: Eukaryota > Viridiplantae > Streptophyta > Pinopsida > Cupressales > Cupressaceae > Cunninghamia > Cunninghamia lanceolata. The sequence goes on along the minus strand of BSBN01000219.1, from coordinate 10,220,013 downwards.
CCTAGAGAATGCTCTTAAAGATGGTGGAGATCTATACAAATTTTGCCTATCTTGGTCCACCGTAACAATAGACATCACCAAGAAGGTGGAAGAACAAGAGAGCAAACTATCAAGTTTATCTCAAAGTTTTGATCCTCTCACCTCTTCCATAATAAATCAAGAGTGTTAGATTATTGTAGTCATAAATGAAATAAAGAAGCTTGAGAAGGAGAAGAAAAATAGAATAAGTAGGTTAAGTGAACTTAGATGGATAATTATCCCTAAATTAGAGGCCATGCATGAGGCCCTAACTGATGCTCAGACCATAGCCCGGACTAGTGATCCGATAGATCTAAAAAGGGCAGAAGCCTTTGCATTCCTATTGAGTTGTCACATCTCAAATTTGGATAGGATGAAGCAGAGTTGGGCGACAGAAGTTGTACAGTTGAAGAATACTTTTGTAGATATACTTAAGTATATGTAAGTATAACTTGTATATATACTTATGCAGATATGTATAGATTGATTTTTGGAAATTTTGGCATGTGGATTCTACCCTTTGCCATTGATGTCAAAGGGGGAGTGAAGAATAGTGAAAAATGTAAAATCCAGCTAAGGGGGAGCTCTGATAAAATGTACATTAGAACAGAGCATCAGCCAAGGGGGAGTGTAGTGTGACACTTAGTCATTTTTCACTAAGCGTTGCCATCAATGCCAAAGGGGGAGATTGTTGGCAAGAGACACTGTGTGGCTTCGTGAGTGTTTTCATTGATGGCAAGAAAGTCCATCCCACACATCTGCAGGACATGGTGTGTCTCTACCGGAAGTCAGATTGAGGAGGATTGTGGTCTGATAAGCAAGAACAAAGCATGCAGCAAGGTCTGACAATCAGGTTTGGATCTCTTAGATGAAGTATCTCAACAAAGTACAGAATTGGGGAAGTCAAGAGAAGTATCATGACTGATATATTCTAGATATTGAGCCTCCGGTGATGAAAGAGTGAAAAGATATAAGCACCTAAGTGTTGGGTTCCTGTTTAGCAGAATAGACTGAGGAAGACCTGACCGGCAAAGCATCATACCTTAATCCGGATGAGATATTGATGGTGATCAAGCTTCTTAAGAGATCATTCTTGATTGGCTGACATGATTAATGACCTCTATAAGCATCTCTTTGATACACATCACATGGTAAGCAAGGATTCAGCTGACAGACCAGAGTTTGGAAAAATATTGAGTATTCTGGATGCTGACTAGAAAGATGTTGAAATCCTTTGTGTGGATATATATACCAGATGGATTTCGATGAGAAGTGCAGTGAGGTGTGTTGAGTGTGCAAAGAAAAGCAGAGAGCAGTGTGGAAGTAGTAGTACAGGTCCGGTATGTGACAGGATAGCAGCACTAAGAAGAGAAAGAATGAAGTGCAGTAGATCAGTGTATTGAGCCTAACCGGAACTGAACCTCAGCATATGTGGATGCTTCTCAATAGTTCAAGTATCTTGTTACTTTCTTTGTACCTTGTAGATAGTGAGTCTCTTGTAGGTAGTGAGCCTCTTGTGAGTAGTGTGCTCGGGCAGTGAGCCCTAATTGGCAAGTGTCATTTTTGTACTTCTATTCTTCTAACAGAGAATACAATCTTGGGTTAGTCACCCTGTGGTTTTTCCCTTAATAGGGTTTTCTACATCAAAATCATTGTGTCACATGTATTGATTTTGTTTCTACTTTCATGGTTATGAATGCTTATTTGTTTTGATGCTACTCTAGTTATTAAAGAAGAACAGAAAGTTAAGTTAATTACGATAACTGATTCACCCCCCCTCTCAGTTATCAACACTTTCTAAAGAAGAGAGAACATTAGAGTTGTGATTTTACTGAAGTTTTCTTTTTTAGTAGTTGGCATGTCCGAAAAAGCCCCAAGCATCAGTTTGGTTCTTCAGAGATTCTAGTTTTTGTATCACCTTAATTTTCTTAGGATCCACTTTTGTTCCTTCTACTGAGATGTGATATCCCAACACTATTCTTTGTTTTACCATTATTAAACAATTTTCATGACTTAAGGATAGTTGGTGTTCTTCAGATCATTGCAAAACCTTGTCCATGTTTTTGAGTGCTTCACCATAGGTAGATCCATATAATGTGAAATTGTCCATGTATACTTCCACACATTCCTTACAAGTTGAACAAAAATTGCTAACACAACCCTCTGAAAGGCTACAGGAGAATTGCATAGTCCAAAGGGAGGGACTCAGTATGCAAAAGTTCTCCAAGGGTAGGTGAAAGTAGTTTTGTCCTAATCTTTAGCTGTGACTTGTATTTGATAATATCTGTTAAACACATCTAAGAATGAGAAATACTTCCTACTAGCCAGGCTATCCAAGACTTGGTCTATAAATGGTAATGGAAATTAATCTCTATAAGTTGCTTTGCTATGTTCTCTATAATCCAAACAAACCCTCCATTCCCTCCTTTCTATAGAACAACCATAAGAGGTGAGACCTACTTGCTATCAGAGATAGGGTAAATGAAGCCTACTTGTAGGAGTTTTTTTATTTCTGTCTTTACTATATCTTACAGAGTAGGATTGAGCCTACATTATGGTTGGCGAATGAGATAAACATATTCTATGTCTATACATGGTGAGTACAGATACTTGGGTGTATTCCTCTCATGTCTATATAGTCCCAACAAAAAGCTTTAGATCTATTCACCAACACATTGAACAGTTTAAGTTCTTTTGTTTTCATTAACCAACTATTGGTATTAAGGGGTTTTGTGGGTAATAGCATTATCATTTTAGTTCCTCGATGGCTAGAGGTGACTATATAGGTTTCACTCATCAAAATATTTAGTGGACAACAATGTGGTTGCATCATATGGTATGTCATGACATCTTTGAGAAAGTGATTTGTTCTTGGAATCATATTAGCCAATGGGCAATGTAATTATGTGAGGAAGTTCTTCTCTTTATCATGAATGAGTTCTACAACACTGGTCTAGATCAGACATTCTAAAGTCTCATCAATTTCAGAGACCTCTTGAACATTTAAATTTATAGTGTTGCTTTCTACACCATTTTTCTAGTTCATCTTATATTTCTTCACGATGTTGCTTGATAACCACCATTGCTAGTGAAACTAAATTTTCTTGTTTACAAAGATGATTAGGTTCATCTATGCAGACTTTACCATTTTTATTTGTAGAAGGTTGTGTAGGAGGATATAATGACAAGTTTTTGCTATTAAGGCCATTAAACATTGTCATGCCTGCTGATCTATAGTCTATCCTAGGTGCGACCATGGCTAACCAAGGTCATCCTAATATTAGTGAATAGCTATATTTAGGGGTATGTGATTGAATTGCCTAGAATTCAAATGGATATTCCTAATTTTCAAATTTAACATGAATATTTTCTAGAACTCCTTTGGGAACAACAATAGACTGATATGTGATTTGTAAAATGGTGGTTGTGGGGTGCAATTTTGTGAGTTCTAACTTTTCCATGATGTCTAAAGTCATGACATTGATTTCAGCCCCTAAATCAACTAATACATTAGGGATTTACATCCTATTTATCACTATAGTTATCATGGGATTATCAGGATCACCATATTTTGGTGGGAGAAATTATTTGAAAAGAAAATTAACCAAGTATTCATCAATCTGAATAGTATTAATTTACTTCTTTTCCTTCCTAGTGTTTTTATGCATAATTGATTATCTAGTTGATTTAATTTTAGAATTTCTTTGATTGCTTGTAGCAAAGGAATCTCAATATTAAGCCATTTAATCTCTTGGATTAGAGAATTTTCATTTGCAATTAATACTTCTAGAGGATTAGACTTCCTTAAGTTTCTCTGGAAAAAGGTGTTTGATGTTTATCATTTGTGTTGAGATCATCCTTCAGAAAAGATGGAAAGTGTTGTGTTTTTGTATTCTCCATAAGTGGTTATGAAGATTTGGTGTGAAACCTTTTTTAGTGTTTTTTAGAGGATGATGCTGGAACTTCAGAAGAAATCTCTAGATTATTAGTGGATATGTTTTGGTTATTCTAAGGAATTTCCTTCATTGGCATAGTAGTTTATTTCATTTCTTCAAAAGATGTCTCCTCCTTACCATCTGTAGTTTTAACTATAGTAGGCTATTGAAGTGTTTTCCCCCATTTTAATTGTAAATTCCCATAGTAGATAGCATTAACCCTAGCCATGTTTTCCTTATCTGTAGAGTATATCAATGTAGCCTGACGATTATTTTTTGGATTAGCCATTAGCTATGTTGGTAACTGGGGTTGATTGACTTGCTCAACTATTGATTATTTTAAGGAACTAGTAAGAGGTTTTGTTGTGGATTTGGCATTTTTTGAGGCCCTTGATTGAATTGATTAAAAGGTTGATTCCATTGAGGTGTAGGGTTCTGAGGATACCATTGTTGTGATTGATTCATCCATTGAGGGTTCATCCATGGTTGATTAATCCATTTTGGGTGTCCCCATAGATAAGGTCCCCAGTTAGGCGATGCTTGTGGCCAAGGTGCCACCCACTAGTTATTACTCTAATTAGTTTTAGGTCACCAAGATGGATTTGAATTTTGGGTATAGGAGAAGTTCCCTCTCGGTCTTTGTCCCATGTAGTTGACTTCTTCTTCCACTTGTGGGTTTCTCTTTTTGGAATTTTTAATCACATTGAGTGTTTCACATTGGTTAGGGCGTTGGTTCTTTTCACAAATATTAAACAACTATCACTTTTATCTAGTGGACACTACCTTTATAGATGTTTATTCCTACATCTGGGACAATAGATGGATAAAGTTTCAGGATTACGCATCTTATCTTTTATTCCATCCAAGGTGGTGTTTAACTGAACAAGAATGTTAGTTTTTAGGTTTACAATGTCCTCTCTTAGTTGACCAATTCCATTTGATCCTCTCATAAAGCTAGGCTTCCTAATTCCCCCACGAGTTTAAGAAAAGTTTCTACATAATTCAGAGATTTCTGTGAGGTCCAATTTAGCCACATCACCTTTTCCCATTAAGTCTAGACTTCTTCGAGCATCCTCATGAAGGCCTTTGAGGAATATAGTTCTAAGTATCTCTTAATTCATTTTTTCTTTGCTACAATGTTTAACTATGAAGATGAACTTATCTAGAAAGTCTTCTAAACTTTTTTCTTCCTTTTGTTTGAACCTAAATAGTTCTTCCCAGTGTTGAAATGAATAGGACAACTGATAAGGGGGGTGAATCAGTTGTCTCTTAAACTTTAATCACTTATCAACACATCAAATGCTCAATTACTATTGTTAAGATTTATCCATGAAAACATGAAACAAGAACCTCAACACTAACACATTCAACACATGAGACACCAAATTTTTATGTGGAAAATGTTGGCAAGAGACACTATGTGGCTTAATGATTGTTGTCATTGATGGAGGGTAAAAGTAAGAAACTTGGCCCACATTTAGGGGAAATCGCACGGGCAAAACAATTCCTGACAAGAATGGGTACCCATTTTCAAAGAAATGAGCACCCAAAGCTAAACGGGTACCCAAGCCTAAATGGGTGCCAGTTATATAATAGATATAATAGAAATGGGTACCCGTTATAAAACAGGTACCTATTTATAAAAAAATAGGTACGTTCTATGAATTTTCAAATCCCAACCGCCTTTTCCCTTCCCTTTGCTTGGGTTTTAGGCTCGGGATAGGCATGGTTAGCCGACCTTGAGCCTTGGACCTGCAAGTTTTTTTCTAAGTACAGAACAAGAGGAAAGATTGAGTTTACCTATATAGCTGACGACCTTTTTTTCTAAATTTTGTTTACGAAATGAAAACCATTATAGATGACAGTGTCTAGTTTTCAAATATGTAACTTTTTTTGTTATTGGACATGTTTTTCTATTTATTAATTAATTTATGAGAAAACTGTTCCAAAAACTTGAAATGACAGGTGTTTGTATTTTTTTAATAACTTTTAATTTTAATTTTAATTTTTTAAAAAAATTATGTCATCAATCTACACATCATTCTTTACACAATGAAAAAAAAAAATAATTTTATGATTTTTTTGCCCAAATTATGTTGGTCGTACACGAGGGGTTTTCAAAAGTAGCAATTAGGCCTAATAAAAAATTAATAAAAAAAATTATTTGGAAATAAATTATAAAAAAATATCCTCATCAAACTTCACTATACTGCACATCTTTTCTCAAAAGGATTTTAAAAAATAATTTTATTTAGGTCAAATTATGTTGGTTGTACACGTGCATGGTATGGTTAAAAAAAAGTGACTTCTAAATAGTGGTTTTTAGAAATGCCTACTGAAAATCAATTTATATCATCTAGGTATTGAAATAAATTATATATGTGGAAACTAGACTCCAAGTAATACATTTTATATTTAGTGACTTTTTAAAAGATTCCATCTCTAAATGCTTCAAATTTTAAGGTCAAATGTGACAAATTCTGAAAATCAAGGAAAACACTTCCACTTTTTGGCCAAAAAGTGGACCCAACTTCTTGCATTGACCCTGGAAACAAAGTCTATCCCAGACATCCGTAGAGCATAGTATGCCTATACCAGAAGTCAGATTGAAGAGTGTTCTGGTCCAGTGAGCAAGAACAGAGCATGCAACAAGGTCTGACAATCAAGTCTGGATCTCTCAGAGGATGTAACTCAGCAAGTTATGGACTTGGGCAAGTCAAGAGGAGTATCATGATTACTATATTCCAGAGATTGAGCCTCCGGTTATGAATAATCGAAAAGATATGAGTATCTGAGTGTTGGGTTCTAGATAGGTAGAGCAAACTAAGGAAGAACTAACCATCAAAGTATCAAACTTCAATCCGGATGAGTAATTGATGTTGATCAAGCTATTTGAGGGATCATACATGGTTGGCTGACATGATTGATGACTTATATGTCTATCTTTTTGATACACATCACATATTAAGCATGGAATCAACTGACAGATTAGTGTTTTGTAAATATCTTGAATATTCCGGTTGATGACTAGAAAGATGTTGAAATCCTTGGTATGGTTATATATACCAGATGGATTTTGGTATGAAGGTGTGTGTGAAGATATAATGTGTGAGGAAAGGTAGAGATAAGAGTGGAAGTAGAAATACAATTTCGGTATGTGACAGAATAGCAACACTTAAGCAGAGGAAGACTGAAGTATATTAGATCAGTATATTGAGCCTAACCGGAACTAAACCTTAGCATATATGGATGCCTCTCTTTAGTTCAAACACCTGGTTACCTTCTATAAACATTGTAGACAATGAGTCTCTTGTAGGCAGTGTACCTCTTGTGAGCAGTGTGCTTAGGTAGTGAGCCCGAATTAGCAAGTGTCATTTTGTACTTTTAATTCTTTTAACAGAGAATACAATCTTGGGTTAGTCACCCCGTGATTTTTTCCCTTAATAGGGTTTTCCACGTTAAAATCCTTGTGTTATGTGTGTTGATTTCATTTCTGCTCTCATGATTATATATGCTTATTTGTTTTGATGCTGCACAAATTATAAAAAGAAAAATAAAATAAAGTTATTAGAGATAACGGATTCACCCCCCCTCTCAGTTATCTACCTTGTTTTCAACAATTGGTATTAGAGCCACGTTCCTCTAAACAAAGCCTAACAACTTGAGGAAGATTTGGGAATCTCAATGGATATGTATGGTATGAAGGAACAACTTCAGTCTACCCTAGATGATCTTGAGTCATCTTACTCTGAAGTCAATAACTTGAGAGAAAGACTCAAACAAGCTGATGATTTCATAAATGAGCTAAAAAAAAAACTAAGTATCTCTGTGAAAAAGAGAAAGGAACTAGTACAACAATTAGCAAGTCAGAGTGAAGCTAATGATACCAATGAAGATCTAAATGAGAAAAACAAGCTATGTGAGAAGCTATCAAAAGAGGTCATTATGGTAAGACATGAAATGGAATCAGGGGTTATGAGATTCACCTAAGAAATTGAAGAGAAAAGAAAAATTGAAGATAATCTAAAACAATCTCTGAAGGAGAAGTCAGAGGACTACCACAAAATGGATAGAATATCATGCATCTGGAATCTGATCTTAAAGAAGCTAGAGATAATGAAGAACAACTTGAGAATTAGATAGACATTCTTAAACAAGATCTTCAAACAACAAATGAATACAAAGAGAAATTCAAGATAAGCTCAACTCAACTTGAAGTTCTTCTTGAAAGCCAAAAGAGGGTAGATGACAAGCGTGGCTTGGGATATGAGAAAGGTGAAAGCTCTGGATCCAGTCAGAAGAACTCTAGATTAGGAAATCCAAGGAACAAGCCTAGAAGACCTCCGATAAGGCAACCAAATGCTCAAAGATATCCATCCTTCAATGGATACTTCTACAGTTGCAACAACTTTGGTCATAAAGCAACTCAGTGCAGAAGAAGAATGAATTAGACTAATTCATCCTTCTCCGGACAATTTTTCAACTACAAAAGGTATGGTCACAAATCTCATGAATGCAGAAATATGTAAATAAACAATTCATTTAATGGTAGATGCTTTGCATGCAATAGAATGGGACATATGGCTAATCAATGCACATCAAGAGGATATCAATGAAATATGCAAAGAAATGTTGTTTGCTACAATTACAATAGATCTGATCATATTGCCAAATTCTGTAGAAATAAGAATCAGGATAAAAAGGGTCTGGTGCATCATAATCAAAATCAAGATAAAGGAAAAGGTAAAGTGAATGTGGATGAAGTTCAAAGGGAGATGAACAACATTTGGGTGAAGTAGAGTTTAGAAAATGTTGGGGATGGATCTGCACCAGAATTTGGTGTTGATATTCCTTCCGAAAACTAAACAGATTAGCTTTGGCTCAGGGGGAGTCACAAAGGAAAATAAATTCCCGCAGCCAGTCAATTGGTGACTAAATTTGGCACATGGAATGTTGCATATTAAAGGGTTCTCAGAGAAATATCCAAATAACCCTCGGTAAAAATATGAAAGATCCACAAGGAGTTTTGAAGAGTTTAATCAGCCAAGATTGATTTGGTTTGACAGTCATCCGGTAAAGTAGGATCTTCATAGACAGATCTGGTATGATTCAAAATTGAAACATCTTGATCTGCAGATTCATGGCATGATTGGAGGAAAGAAGATACATTGTCAATTATCATTGAAAATGATTCTAAGTGCATCTCAGTGATTCGGAAAGATCTCTCTTAGAACAAGGCAACCAAATGACTTAAGTTGTACATTTATTGTAAGAGGAAATTAGGGTTTGCGTAGAGATAAAAGGGTTCTTTTAGTGATAATTTGCACATTGGCATTCGAGAAGAAGAAAGGAAGATCTCTACATCATGTTTTTACAACTTTGTCAAAGATCAACCGTAGAATATGATTCAACCAGAGACCTATTTCGGCTCTTATTGTGAACCCTAAAAGTGTAAAAAGGTATTTCCATTTCTAAATATCTCTCTCTAAATCTTTTGCAAAGATGGCTACTCCAATGGTTGTTAAGATCACTGATAGACCATGTCCAAAGTTCAAGAAATACCCCTACAAGTCCCTAGAAGTTGATAACTTTGGCACTTTTTCTAGCATTCCGCATGGGTTCTGCACATAGAAGATGTTAGGGTGTACATCCACACCAATATTGAGGAATTTGGAGAATCTAAGCTGATGGATATCTACCATAAACAATTAATAGATGAAACTTTTGAATTCAAACCTCAATGCAAGGTGCTCCAGTATAAGCATTTTGGACATTGCATCCACTTTCCCTACTTTACAGAAGATGAATGGGTCCTGTATGTTCTTAGCAGAATACATGACAATTTCATGTGGTTGATGAAGCCCTTCAAGATAACAAAAGATGTCATTAGGGTAGTAACTAGATTGCACTCATCCGTTAGGTTGCTTGTACTCAAATGTGTCAAGAACTAGACAGTAAGTGAGGCTACCGGATCTAAATTTGACAAAAGAGCCATGACAATAGAAGATATCACAGATCCAGATATCAAATTTGCCTTTATGATAATTGGTTATAAAATCTATCATTCCAGTGGCGAGAATTTTGTGTCTAGAACTACAATTTATACAGCATATCAGATGCTAAGGGAAAATACTGATTGTGACCTATGTGATCTTCTTCTGAACCAACTATTAGAAAACTTGTAGAAGATCAAGAAGGATAAGAAGAACTCATTCAAGTATGGTGGCTTAATACTATGTATGTTCTTTTACTATATGAATGAGCTACCCAGATTAAGTGGTTGGGTATGGAAAAATGACAGACCAGTTGCCATACAAATTAGAGATTATATGTATGGGCTTGGTGATGCCAAGGCTCAAAGTATAGCACTCTGGGGATACTTTAAAAACTTCTAAAGTGTGATGTAGGCCAGAAAAAAAATTCCTCAAACAATAGTTGAAAAATATAAGGATACAGTATGCTTCATGGTAGACACTGATCAATGCCTAATGGAGGCAGTTGAGCCTAGAACAGTTTGGATTATGCCAATGGGATATGAGGTAGATGAGAAAATCCTAGAGCTGCATGTCCAACACTTGTTGAGTTAGCCTAAGGACCCTAAGGCAGAAAGGTTTGGAACCTTTCAAGAATTAAGTGTAAAGATACATGTTGAATTGAGACAACCAGAGATGAAAAGAAAAGTGAGAAGGGAAGTAGAGGAAATTACCAAAAGATATGGTATATCAAAGGAGGTAGTTGATAAAAATAGATAGAAAATAGAAAGAGCTAAGAAAGAGAAACAAGAAGCAGAAAAATAAAGTGTTTCGGTACAAGCCTCCCCCAGACTAGATCCTCCAATAGCTTTGCACCTGCCACATCTAAGAGCTCAAGAGCCTCAAAACTAGAAGCCAAGACATCCGAAAAGGGAGAAAAGAGAATGAAAAGAAAGGCCATAAGGTCATACATAAGCCAAAAGGATGATGAAGAAATAGAGTCTGATGAGGAAGTTAAGAAAATGAAGAAGGAGAAAACATCCAGGGAATCCTCTGCCAGTAAAAAAAAAGAAGAAAAGGCAGAAGAATTTGTTGAAAGGCCTACTCTCTCTATTGATGATATCATCAAGCCAGTCACAGTGGATGGGAACCTGCAACTAGTCACATAATTTTATGATGAATATAGTGATACTAACAAGAAGATATTGGAAGATGCTATAGTCAGGTACCTAAACATTTATAATAAAGCCTTCATTGAAATTATTTCTCTAATTCCCAAAAGCCTAGAGAAGGTACTTGAACTGATAAAGGAGAATGCTAAGGCAAAGGACTTAGAGATCCGAGCATAGATTCCTATTTAGCTCTATCCTTTCATTACTCCAAAACAAATGAACATGATATTTAAGGACTGCAAGGATGAGTCCTAGAGCAAAGCAAGAATTAACAAACTTATGCTTGGAGAGACTGATCAAGTAGAAAGAGAAACATAAGACATCTTTTGGAATGCTTTCAAAAGATTCAATCTTCCTGTCATAGAGGAAATAGATGAACCTTCTACCATGGATGTCAAAGGATTAAGTGCATCAAAAGAAGAATCTACTGAGAAAATGTAGAAGGGTCAAAAGAGATGGATAAGGAGAAGACTAAGGACTTGGCTTCCTCTGTTCTAGAAGAGGAAGTCCATGAAGAAGTTAACATGTCTCTTTCAAATCCCCCTGCAAACTTTGGAACTGAAGGAGAAGGAAGAAAAGAGGAGAAATTGAGTCAAGTAGAGGAGGAAAAGGGAAGAGAAGAAGAACAAACAGAGAAGATCTCTAATGATAGTTTTGAGGTTGCAAAAGGAAAGAAGACTTAGTCTCTAGCAAGAGACATTGCAGAGGCAGTGAATAAATTCCTGAACAAAGAGTTGATGGAGATAGATGAACCAGAGCTTTTTCAAGGATCACTAAATTTTGATTCCCTCTCACCGGTCCAGACAATGATAGCATTTTTTGCCCAAGCTAAAATAAAAGAAAAGCTTCTTAAGTCTCACATGGAAGACTGTGAGCTGATAGAGATTGCATCTGGGATGCTGGAGAAGATCATGCCATCCTTCCAAAAGGATCCTTTGGCCTCTCCATCTAGAAATTTGAAATCTCTGGTAAACTCTGTCAACACTCATTTTGATTCCTTAGAGAAATTGGCAGAAGAAAAAGTCCAGAAAGAATTTTTGGGAAAGAGATTCACTGAAGTATAGGGACTCATAGCTAATGATAGGAGAACCCTGGATATTGGGATAAAGTGCCTAGAAAATGCTCTTAAAGATGGTGGAGAAATGTACAAATTTTGTCTATCTTGGTCTAAAGTGACAGAGGATATTTAAAAGAAGGTGAAAGAACAAGAAGGTAAACTATCAAGTCTATCTCAGAATTTTGATCCTCTCACCTCATCCATAATGAATCAAGAGTGCCAAGCTATAGCTATTATAAATGAAATAAAGAGGCTTGAAAATGAGAAGAAGAATATAATAAGCAGGATGAGTGAACTTAGAGGGATGATTATCCCTAAGTTAGAGGAAATGCATGAGGCCTTAACTGATGCTCAGACCATAGCCCGGACCAGTGACCCGGCAGGCTTAAGAAGCGCAGAAGCTTATGCATTTTTTTGAGTGGTCACATCTCAATTTTGGATAGGATGAAGCAGAGTTGGGAAATGGAATTTGTCCAGTTGAAGACCACTTTTGTGGATATACTTAAGTATATGTATGTATAACATGTATATATACTTATGCAACTATGTATAGGTTGATTTTAGCAACTTTTGGTTTGCAGATTCCACCCTTTGCCATTGATGTCAAAGGGGGAGTGAGGAGTAGTGAAAAATGTGGAATCCAGCTAAGGGGGAGCTCCGGTAAAAGTGTACATAAGACAAAGCATCAGCCAAGGGAGAGTTTTCTATGACACTTAGTCATTTTTCACTAAGTGTTGCCATCAATGCCAAAGGGGGAGATTGTTGGCAAGAGACACTATGTGGCTTCATGGCTATTGTCATTGATAACAACAAAGTCTATCCCACACATCTACAATGTATAGTATGCCTATACCAGAATTCAGATTGAAGAGTGTTTTGGTCTGGTGAACAAGAACAGAGCATGCAGCAATGTCTGACAATCAGGTCCGGATCTCTTAGAGGGTGTAACTCAGCAAGTTACGGACTTGGAAAAGTCAGGAGGAGTATCATAACTACTATATTCCAAAGATTGAGCCTCTCGTGATGAATCATGGAAAAGATATGAGCATCCAAGTGTTGGGTTCCAGACAGGTAGAGCAGACTGAGGAAGAACTAACCATCAGAATATTAGACTTCAATCTGGATGAGTAATTGATGTTGATCAAGCTATTTGAGGGATCATACATGGTTGGTCAACATGATTGATGACTTCTATGTCTATGTTTTTGATATACATCACATATTAAGCATGGAATTAGCTGACAGATTAGTGTTTTGTAAATATCTTGAATATTCCAGTTGCTGACTAGAAAGATGTTGAAATCCTTGGTACGGATATATATACTAGATGGATTTTGGTATGAAGGTGTGTGTGAAGACATAATGTGTGAGGAAAGGTAGAGATAAGAGTGGAAGTAGCAATACTAGTCTGGTATGTGACAGAACAGTAGCACTTAAGCAGAGGAACAATGAAGTGCATTAGATCAGTATACTGAGCCTAACCGGAACTGAACCTCAGAATATATCGATGCCTCTCTTTAGTTCAAACTCCTGGTTACCTTCTATAAACATTGTAGACATTAAGTCTCTTGTAGGTAGTGTGCCTCTTGTGAGTAGTGTGCTCGGGCAGTGAGCCCTAATTGGCAAGTGTCATTTTGTACTTCTTATTCTTTTAATAGAGAATACAATCTTGGGTTAGTCACCCCATGGTTTTTTCCCTTAACAGGGTTTTCCATGTTAAAATCCTTGTGTTATGTGTGTTGATTTCATTTATGCTCTCATGATTATATATGCTTATTTGTTTTGATGTTGCACAAATTATAAAAGGAAAAATAAAAAAAAGTTATTAGAGATAACTAATTCACCCCCCTCTCAGTTATCTACCTTGTTTTCAACAGAAAACCCTATAAGGGAAAAACCATAGTGGGTGTTAGGCCACAAATATAAATATGTTATAGCAATACTAAAAAATAGAGGCTCACTGCCCAAAATGCTCATTGCAAATGTTAGGGCTCACTACCAAGATCGACTCACTGGCAAGGGGTGGCTCACTTCCGAGGGTTGGTGAACTAATTTTATAGCATCTACTCTATGCTTGGGTTTAGTTCCATTGAAGCACAATATAACTCCCCTACTCTACTCTTCTTACACGTTTCAACTTATCTTTTCATTTTTTCACAAGGACATCTTTTTCATAACTTCATGACATGTTTTTATACACTTTATCAACCTTGGAATGTACATCAAGGTCAGAATTACATTCATCAACCATTAGAACAATCTCCAAGGTCGGGATTACAAACATACATAGAAATAGGTCTAGACCTAAACAAAATCAGCTAAGGGAAAGATGTATGTGGATCATGTTATGCCTTAGATGGAACTCAAATGCAATCTTCCATGCCATGACATGCTTCCACAATCTTCGATGTATCTCCGTAAGTAATGAAAACAACCAAGTTAGCCAAGAATGGTGTTAACATTAAGTCTTCTATGAGTAGTCTTCATCCATGATCCAAATTTCTTTTTGCGAACCAATCCAAAGGTAGGCACATGATTAGGAGACATCCACAAGCATACTCTAATCACCAAGAACAACCACACAATATAAAATCACTTTGTCAAGAAGATTCTTCAAATTGGATCACATAAACAATAGTGTCAGCTACTGCCATAAAGAAAAGATCACTTTTAGACCACCAAATCATGACCTGTTCAAGTTGAAAGCACTTATCATCATTACAAACTTTATTCCAGAAACTTTGACTAAAATACTTAAATGTGGAGGAATGCAAAGCATAATATATTCTACCTATCATCACCAAATATACTGAAAAAGCAATTTTCACTCTAGTGAACATAACTCACTCAAATCGTCATACTAGAGACTCAAACATGGAACATAGCATCCTCAAACATGTCTCTAGCTAACATCCAATCCACAAACAAAGATATTCATTCTACAAGAAATGTGGAGCAATCTACTGGATTGTTCTGTTGTTTTAGGAATGCTTATTATCTTCAACACTTAACTCATTACAAGTAAGCATCAAAACAAGAGAACAATTGACACCATTGACAACACTGATATGTTGACATCAATGACAACACTGGTTATGCACATACTTGTAACAATCTCCCCCTTTGTCATTGATGGCAACATATGATGTGAAAAACTATAAACACCATCAAGACAAGATACCCCCCTTTCTTTTTACACATCTACACTCTTTCTCCTCCTGATTTTTTCACATGATTTCTCTCCCCCTTTGACATCAATAGCAAAGGGCACATACTTGCACTCTGCTGCTCTGATCAAATTGCTCTTTCATCAATGCTATAACACTTACTGCTCTTTATCAGGAACACATATAAGAAACACTTGCTACTCCCCCTAAGAGGTAGCTCTCAAAACATCAATCTAGATCAAAGAGTGAGGCTTTGGACACCACTAGAATGATGCATTCTTATGCATCTTAGTTTAGTGTAAGAGGGGTAATAACCCCTAATTTTTCTCTGAGATACTCAAAAGTATTCTTAGGCAGAGGCTTAGTGAAAATATCTACAATCTGATCCTTTTTGGACACATATTCCATCTTGACTTCATCCTCTATCACCTTTTCTCTCAAAAAGAGATACCTTATTGATATATGCTTTGTTGTTGAGCATATAACTTGATTCTTTGAAATGTTTATGGCACGTGTATTGTCACAAAAGATTGCAATTGCATCTTCATACACAACTCTTATGTCTTTCATAGTCTGCTTCATCATCCATAACACTTGAGTGCAACAACATGTTGTAGCAATATACTCTGCTTCTATAGTGGACAAAAAGATTGAATCTTGCCTCTTGCTTGTCCATGAAACCAATCTATTTCCTAAGAAGAAAGCACCTCCACTTATACTTTTTCTATCATCAATATCTCTGGCCCAGTCTGCATCTATATAAGCATTGAGAGTGAAATCATTATCTTTTGGATACCATAAGCCATGATCTGATGTGCCTTTCAAATATCTCAAGATTCTTGACTGCCATCACATGTGACTCTCTAGGATCTTCTTGAAATATTTCCACAAGGCATACTGTATGCATTATATTAGGTCTAGTTTGAGTTAGATAAAGTAATCCTCCAATCATAGATCTATACCTTTTCTTATCAGTCTTAGGGTAAATGTACAAAGATGAGTCCACTTAAGGTGGAAATTTTGGACTTAGAAAAAACCCAAAATCAGGTAAACCAAAATGGGATGCACTTTTATGAAACAAGATCCCATTTTGCTTTGGGATCTTGAGCCAAAAGCCAGTTCCTATTTTCTTGAAATGAGATCCCACTTAATAAAATTTGAATTTCTTACCTTATTTTTTCTATGGGTTTTGGGTCAGAAAAAAGGCTTGGGAACCTAACCCTTGGATTTGGACCTAGTTTAACCTACAAGTTGAAGGTCCTGTCAATGTCACAACAAAATAGTGACTTTGGGCATATGTCTAAAGGTCTTTTTTGCAGATTATTTTGACAAAATTAAAACCCATTATAGATGAGATAGTGTAGATTCCAAATATGTAATTTTTTTTACAATTAGATTATTTTTCCTATTTTTCAATTAATTTATGATGAAACATGTCCATAAACTTGAATTATCAGGGTTTTTTAGTATCTTAGTAAATTTTTATTAAAATAATTTTTTGTAAAAAAATGTGTAGGAAAACATACTTCAGACGGTTCTTTTCAATTTGATTTTTTTTTCAAAAAATGATAAGTTTAGGTCATCTTATGCGTGATGTACACGACAATTTTTAAAACACCAAAAATGGCCAATAAAAAATAAACAAAAAAATTCAATAAAAAAATTACAAAAAAATATATAAAATGTGCTTCAGTGAGTGACAAATCTTTTCCCAAAAGGATTTTGAAAATAATGATTATTTAGGTCAAAATATGGATGACGTACACGTGAATGGTATAGTAAAAAAAATGACTTTTAAACAATGGTTGCTAGAAATGCCTATTACAAATCAATTTGTATCATCTGGGTATTAAAAAAATTACATGTTTGGAAACTAGACTCTGAGTGCTACATTTCATATTTTTTGACTTTTTTCAAGATTTCACCTTTAAGTGCTTCAAATTTTTAGTTCAAATGTGACAAATTCTAAAAATCAAGGAAAACACTTCCATTTTTTGCCAAAAAGTGGACTCAACTTATTGCACACACCCCTTAGGTGATTCATCAGTTTTGTTCAACTTGTAGCCAGTCACCGTGAGAGTGCATACTAGTTTGGAGTCCTCCATCCCAAACTTCTTCAACAACTCTTTCACATAGTTAGATTGAGAAATGAAGAATCCTTTATCTGATTGAGTAATTTGCAGACCTAGAAAGAAATTCATTTCACCAAACATAGACATCTCAAATTCATTTTACATTTATACAGCAAACTTCATGCACATACCTTCATTTCCTCCAAAGATAATGTCATCAACAAAAGTTACAACAATCAGGATTTGATTATCATTGATTTTAAAATAGAGATTGCTATCATCAATGCCTTTACTAAACCCTAATTGCAACAAATATTTGTCTAACCATGCATACTAGGCTCTGGGGGCTTGCTTCAGTCCATACAATGCCTTCTTTAATCTACACACCATATCACCTTGTTTTGATAACTTAAACCCTTCTGGTTTCTCAATGTAAACTTCCTCTTCTAACTCACCATTCAAGAATGCAGACTTTACATCCATCTGATAAACTTTGAAATCTTTATGAGCTACAAATGCGAAAAATATTCTAATTGCTTCAATCCTAGCCACCAGAGCAAAAGTCTCTTTAAAATCTATTCCTTCAATTTGAGAATATCCTTTGCACACGAGCCTTGTTTTGTTTCTTACAGCTTCTCTATTTTTATTCAACTTATTCCTAAAAACCCATTTGGTTCTAATGACATTCTTATCAGCAGGTCTAGGAACCAATTCCCAAGTTTGATTCTTCTCCATCTGCATCAGTTCTTCTTCCATGGCTTTTACCCAATTTTCATCATTGCAAGATTCCATCATAGTTTTTGGTTTAAGCTTTTAAAGAAAATAGTAATTCACTTGTTCTTCTCCAACTCTTTTCCTTGTCAACACCCCTTTGTTTTTGTCACTTATAATCTGATCTACAGAATGATTATTCCTTACATACTTGGGAGTCTTAACAACACTTTCCAAAGCCTCTTCTTCATCGTGACTATCTTCTTGTTCAACTTATTCTTCATTCACTATAGCCACATGTTCACCTGGTTCATATCAACTTAGATCTAATGTTCTTTCATTGTCTTTATCTACCTTGACATTAGCACTCTCAACAATCTTTTTCAATCTCTTATTGTAGCACCGGTAGGCCTTACTCTAGGTAGAGTCACCAAGAAAAATTCCTTCATCACATCTAGCATCAAACTTGCCTAGTTCTTCTTCTCTTCTGATATAACACTTGCTACCAAAAACTTTGAAATACTTCACAGTAGGAACTCTTCCATACCATAACTCAAAAGAAGTTTTAGTGTTCTTACCTTTGACTTAAACTCTGTTTAGGATGTACACAACAGTATATATGGCTTCTCTCCAGTATACTTTTGGTAGGTCAGCTTCCTTTAACATAGTCCTAGTAGCCTCTTGAACTGTCACGTTCTTTCTTTCAACAACTCCATTCTGCTAAGCAGTCCCAGGTGCAGACAACTGTCTCTCTATCCCTTGTTCTTCACAAAAAATATTGAATTCATTTTATGTGAACTCGCCTCCTCTATTAGACCTTAAGAATTTGATCCTCAACTCTAACTAATTCTCAACCATTGCCTTGAAAACTTTGAACTTGTCTAGGGCTTTAGATTTTTTCTTTCAGAAAAGTTACCCAAGTCATTCTAGAATAATCATCAATAAGCAACATAAAATACCTGTCACCTTGCAAACTTCTTGTTCTTGTGGGACCACACAAATCTGTATGTACTAGCTCCAGCAATCCAACAAATTTTATTTTTTCTTTTGAAACTTGTTCTTGTTTTTTTTCCCCAAATTGACACTCCTTGCAAATGGTGTTGGTAGGCTTCACAAGTTTAGGAAAATCTCTTACAGCCTGTGCAAAACTTATCTTCACCAAATTATCAAAATTGATATGACACATCCTTCCATGCCATAGCCAACTCTCATCTGTCTGAGCCAATAAACAATGATCATTAGTTCCTCTTAATTGGTAAATGTTACCTCTAGTCTTTTTACCAGTAGCAATCACTGTTCTAGAGATTTCCATGATCTTGCACCCATTATCTTTGAATCTTAGATCATAACCTTTGTCACACATCTGACCAACAATCAAAAGATTATGTTTTAATCCCATCACATATAGGACATTATCAATGATGTGCTTTCCATCAAAAGAAATAGATCATTTTCCACAAATCTTACCAGCTGCATTATCACTAAACCTAACTAGTGTTGTTATATAGAGCCTAGTTAGACATAAAGGTTATATTTTTTCCACTTTTATTAGTGCAGTTTCCCCCCAAATTATTTAATGGGGTCAAGGGGTAGCGTCCCCAAGATGGGGTCAAGGGGTAGCACCCCTTGTGGGGTCTAGGGAGTTAGGGTTAGGGTTAGGGTTTCTATTGGCTGACATACCAAAACCCTATTTTGTAACTAACATAAGTCTTGATAAAAATGGTTTAAGGGTTAGGGTTTCTATTGACATATTGTATTGTATGATTTGTAGCAGTATTGAGTTGCAGGGATTGCTGGTTATAATCGGTTTGATTTACTAGATGGTAATATTAGACTCTCTGTCAGTGGATGTAGCTTGAGTTTGGGTGAACCACGTTAAAAATTGTCTCACTGTTATTATTTCTATGTATTTTTCATTCCTCTGGTTAATCTTTATTTGCATTTAATTGATATCTTCTATATACAATTCCTAACAAGTGGTATTAGAGCGAGTTGTGTTTGATTATCATTTGTAGGAAGGTCTCACAGTTGAGTGGGACTAATGGCAGATGAGGGTGAATTAAAGGTAGATAAATTCAATGGGCAGAACTGTCAATTATGGAAGATTCAAATGGAGGATTATCTCTATCAGAAGGATTTATGGAGGCTATTGGAAGGAATAGCCAAGAAATCGGTAGTAATGACTAATGAGGATTAGAATCTTCTAGATAGAAAGGCATTGGGAACCATTCGGTTGTGCCTGACACCATCTGTGGCATTCAATATAACAAAAGCAATGATAATAAGTGAACTGCTGAAAGCTTTGGCTAAATTGTATGAAAAACCCTCAGCCTCAAATAAGGTATTTCTTATGAAGCATTTGTTTAATCTAAAAATGATTGAAGGTGGATTTGTGACAGATCATTTAAATGAGTTTAATACAATTACTAGTTAGTTAACTTATGTAAAAGTGAAATTTGATCAAGAGGTGAGGGCTCTCTTGGTTTTAAGTTGTTTGCCAGAAAGCTGGAATAGTTTGATAATGGATGTAAGTAACTCTGTCTCTGGTTCAAACACTTTGAAATTTGATGATGTTGTTGGTGTTGTCCTTAGCGAGGAAATGAAATGGAAAAGCTCAAGAGGGTCCACATCAGGTAGTGTTTTGAATGTAGAAAGTAGGGACAGATCAAAGGAGAGAGGAAAAGGTTCTGGAGGTCATGGGAAGTCACGAGGAAAATCAAAAGACAAGAGGTCCCAATCAAGAGGACAGAAGGATTACTGGTACTGTGGGAAACTAGGTCATCTAAAGAAAGATTGTTGGTCTCAGAAAAATATAGAAGGAGACAAACAAGAAGGCAATAAGGAGGCAAATGTGGTAAGTAATAAATCTAAAGGTGATGCTTTGATTCTTTCCCTAGATAATGTTGATGATTCATGGGTTTTAGATTTAGGGGCATCATTTCATGCTACGCCCTATAGAAGTTATTTTCTTGATTATGTCCAAGGGGATTTTCGGTTGATTTATTTGGGAGATAACGAACCCTGTCAGATTGTTGGAAAGGGAAGAATTGAGATTAAGTTACAGAATGGAAATCATTGGCTACTACAAGAGGTGCCTTAATACTAACAAAAGGTGTGAAAGTAGGCACCTTATATCTTTGTACAGGTCATACTATTCTTTCTACTTTAGTTGTTGCAGATAAAAACCAAATAGGTTAAGGAACAGTTGTTGTGGGTTTGCAAGAAGAGACTGAAACAATTGCTGCATGTTCTAAGACAACATTGTAGTATAACAGACTTGGGCATATGAGTGAAAAAGGTATGAAGGTACTTCATTCTAAGAAAGTTTTACCAAGTCTAAAATGTATTAATCAAACAAAAGAGAGTTTTCTCAAGGATGGGAAGCAAAAGAAAGATGAAAAGTTGGAGCTTGTGCATACAAATTGTTAGCTGCCATTGCACCAAAAGATCAACCTGTTAATGCCCGATACAACCACTTGACTTAAGAAGCATGGGAGGCAGTTAAGCCCTTATCGTAAACCACCATAGCATTGTGCTGAACTAGGAGACCAAGGGCCACACCTTGCAACAATCCCCACAGTGCAAGCGTGGAGTTTGAACCCATGACCTCGGCTCTGATACCAATTGTTAGTTGGTGTTGCACCAAAAGATCAACCTATTAATGCTCGATACAACCACTTGACTTAATAAGCATGGGAGGTGGTTAAGCCCTTATCGCAAACAACTACAGCACTGTGCTGAACAAGGAGACCAAGGGCCACACCTTGCAACATAAATGTATGGGGACTAGCTCAGGTATCTTCTCTCAGTGGCTCTTGGTTTTATGTTACATTCATAAATAATGCAATTAGAAAGGTTTGGATTTATTTCCTTATGTAGAAATCTGGTGTATTTGAAAGGTTTAAGAAATGGAGAAGCTTGGTTGACAATGAGACGGGTAAAAGATTAAAATGTCTGAGATCTGATAATGGTGGTGACTATTGCAGCAAAGAATTTAAGGATTATTGTTCCTTTAATGGAATTTCTAGATAAAAAATGGTTCCAGGGACTCCACAAGAAAATGGAATGGCTGAGCACATGAATAGGACAATAGTGGAGCATGCAAGGAGCATGAGATTGCATTTTGGGTTGCCTTTAAACATGTGGGCAGTGGCTGTCAATACCGCTGTATATTTAATTAATAGAGGTCCTTTAGTTCCTTTGGGCTGTGGTATTCTAGAGGAAGAATGGACAGGTAAGAAGGTGAGTTGTTCTTTTCTCAAAACCTTTAGATGTTGAGGATTTACACATGTAGATTCTAAAAATAGAACAAAACTAGATGCAAAATCAAAGAAGTGTATCTTCGTTGGATATGGCATTGATGAATTTGGTTATAGGCTTTGGGATGTTGAAAATCTAAAAATTGTGAGAAGTAGAGATGTTATATTCAATGAGAAGGTGTTGTACAAAGATCAGTTGTAGTAGCATGAGAAGAAAGAAAAGGATTATGTGGTGCTGGATGATACTCCAAATAGTGATGTTTTAGTGGTTCCTCATGCTCTGCAACAGTAACAAGAAATTCCACAAACTCCAGTGAATGTTAGATGATCAACAAGGCTAAGAAGACCTCCTGAAAGGTTTTCTCCCTCTTTGTATTCTATTTTGTTAATAGATGCTGGTGAACCAAAAGGGTATGATGAAGCTATAAAGTTGGATACAAAGGTTCATTGGGAGCTTACAATGAAAGAAGAAATGGACTCCTTACTGAAAAATCAGACTTGGGAATTATGTAAGTTATCTGTAGGTAAAAAGGTTTTACCAAACAAATGGCTTTATAGGCTGAAAAAGGAAGATGGAGGTAAAAAAAGGTTTAAAGCTAGGTTAGTTGTAAAAGGATTTGCACAGAAAAAAGGCATTGATTTTGATGAGATTTTTTCTCTAGTTGTTAAGATGACTTCTATTTGTACTGTTTTAAGTATTGTGGCTATTGAAGATTTGCATATGGAATAGCTAGATGTGAAAACTACCTTTCTCCATGGTGATTTGGAGGAGATATATATGGAACAACCACAAGGATTTGAAGTCAAAGGTAAGGAGAAATTGGTGTGCAGATTGAAGAAGAGTTTGTATGGCTTGAAACAAGCACCTTGGCAATGGTATTTGAAATTTGATAGTTTTATGGATGAGCAAGGCTACAGCCAGTATAATTCTGATGATTGTGTTTATTTTAAGAGGTTGGATAATGAAAGCTACATTATTTTATGTTTATATGTTGATGACATGATTATAGCAGGGTCTAACATGGATCACATAAGAGAGTTAAAACAATAGTTAGCACAATCATTTGCTATGAAGGATTTGGGGGCATAAAAACAAATCCTTGGTATGAAAATTTGTAGAGCTAGGAAGAATAGAAAATTGACTCTATCTCAGGCTCATTATGTTGAAAAGGTGTTGCAAAGATTTGATATGTAGAATGTAAAAGTTGTCAGCACACCTTTGCCTAGTCATTTGAAATTGACTAAGGAGATGTGTCCTAAGACATAGGAGGAGGAAGATAAAATGTCCAAGGTACCATATGCTTTAGCTGTATGAAGTTTAATGTATTCCATGGTATGCATGAGACTGGATATTGCACATGTTGTACGAGTCATAAGCAGGTATATGAGTAATCCTGGATTGGAGCATTGCAATGCAGTAAAATAGATTCTCAAATATTTGAGAAGCACATCCAATAAACATTTATGTTTTGTGGGCTCTAATACTAATTTAGCAGGCTATGTGGATTTAGATTTGGCAGGGGATATTGATACCAGGTGGAGTACTATAGGTTATGTCTTTACTTTAGGTGGGACAATAGTGAGTTGGATCTCACGGTTGCAAAAGGTGGTTGCTTTATTCACGACAGAGGTAGAGTATATAGCTGCAACAAAGGCAAGCAAGGAGATGATATGGCTGCAATATTTCATGGAAGAATTGGGCAAACAACAAGAGAACAATTATTTGTTTATGGACAGCCACAGTACCATACATCTTGTAAAGAATTCTGCATTGCATTCAAAGACCAAACACATACAGTTAAGGTTCACTTCATTCGGTCAGTGTTGGATGATGGACAGTTAAGGCTAAAAAAGATACATACAAATGAAAATCCAGCGGATATGTTTACGAAGGTAGTGACAAGGGAGAAGATAAACTCCTCTTCACCCTCAATTGGTCTTCAAGACTGAAAACAATAAAACGGTAAGTGCACAAAGATGAGGGACCAAAATGGGGTCTTAAGTTGCCACTTTTTTTCTAAAATTAGGAAACATTGATGTTGGGTGAGAAATTGAAGATAGGTACACTCAAAATTTGAAGATGGAATGAAAACAAGAGTTGTAGTGCTCTAAATCTAGTTTCTTAAACTACTAATTTTTTTCCAGAAATGGTTGAGATCAAGGGGTTCAAAAAGGAGGAGCACACAAATTGGTCCTATTTTTCTCAAAAAAATATAACATAGCGTTTGGTGTGCTCCCCCTAAAATGTTAACTTTTTTTTAGTATTTCAAGAATCACTCCAGTGAGAAATTAGGTAACACCATGTAGTTTATCCCTGATTTTTCTAATAAATTTTTAATGAATAATTGATTTTTTAGTAATTTTTAAAGTGGACACATTCTGAAAAATAGAAATTTGAGTGTGCTCCCCCCTAAAATGTTTGAAAACTAATCGAAAATATATATTTTTTTAATTCGTGTAGAATGGAGTCTAGTTTCTAAAAATATAACTTATTTCAATTTTCAATGAATGGTTAAAAAAAAGTTAAAAATACTAGACACTAGTTTTTGACAAAAACTAGACACACTTACAAAAGAAATTCAAGATGAAACACTAAACATATTTTTTTTTAGTTTTCATTTAAAAAAGTGCCATCCTGATGGGGAGCATGCTCCAGATTATCTCAAGATTTTGCTAAAAACTGATAAAAACATGTCAAACAAAGAACATCATAATGCGAGCACGTTATAACACACTCGAGTTATGATGAGCATAACTGGCAATACACATGCCAATTGCATTTTCTTGAAAGTTTCCAAAGCCTTTTCAACGAATCCATTTTTTGCATATCTTGCAATCATTGCATTCCATTATACAACATCTCTTTGAGGTGTTACGTCTTACAATTGACATGCCTTGTCTATGCTTCCACACTTTACATACATGTCTACAAGGGAAGCTACACTTCATATTGTCTCTCTCTCTCTCTCTCTATTTATCTCCCCTCTCTACATCCTACCCTTTCTCTGAGTCTCTGCTTCCCTCCCCTCTCTACCTCCCACATTCTCTCTTACTCTCTTCTTCCCTCCCCTATCTACCTTCTACTATCTCTCTCACTCTCTACTTCCCTCTTTTATATACCTTCTACTCTCTTTCTGAGTCTTTGCTTCCCTTGCCTCTCTACATCCTACCTTCTCTCTCACTCTCTTCTCCCCCTCCCTCTCTACCTCTTACCCTCTCTCTCACTTTCTACTTCCCTCCCCTTTCTACCTCCTACCCTCTCTTGTAGTCTCTGCTTCCCTCCCCTATCTACCTCCTACCCTCTCTCTCTTCTTCCTTGCCCTGTCTACCTCCTACCATCCTCTCCCATTATCTACTTCCATCCTATCTCTAACTCATATTCTCTCTCACTCTCTACTTCCCTACCCTCTCTACCTCTCCTCCTCATTCTTCCCATCCAAATAAATTTCATAAATTATCTTTTTTCCATTTCATTGAATCCTAATTTATATCATCATCCATCTTGACATGTCCTATTTTTCTTACATTTCCATGTTCTTTGTCAACAAGGGTGAGCGAGAGGGAGGAAAAGGAAGAGAGGATGGAGATGGATCGAAGAGAAACCTAGGAGAGAGAGAGAGAGAGAGAGAGAGAGAGAGAGAGAGAGAGAGAGAGAGAGAGTCCTAGTTTTCTTGTTTTGGAGAGAGAGAGAGAGGGTTGGTCAGGTTTATGAGTTTAAGATTGCTTAAGTTTAGGGTTTAGGGGAATCATTTAGGGTTTAGGGGTTTAGGGCTGCTCAAGTTTATGGTTTAAGGGTTAGGATTTAGGGGTATTATTTAGGGTTTAGTGGTTTTGGGAGAGAGAGAGAGATAGAGGTTTAGAGTTGCTCAGGTTTAGGGTCATTATTTAGGGTTTATGAGCTTAGGGTTTCTTAGACCTTTAGGGGAATTATTTATGGTTTATGAGTTGAGGGTTGCTCAAGTTTAGGGTTAGGGTTTTGGGGAATTATAAATAGGGTTTAGGGGTTTATGGTTGCTTAGGTTTATGGTTTAGGGTTTAGGTGTTAGGGATTTAGGGTTACTTAGGTTTAGGGTAAATAGGGGTTAGGGTTTACAGAGAGAGAGTGAGGGAATCAATAGATATTGGGGGAGATCTCAGGAGATAGAGGTTTAGAGTTGCTTCCAGGGTTTATGGTTTAGAGGTTTGGGGTTTAGGGGCATTATTTAGGGTAACTTAAGGCTTATGTTTTAGGGGTTAGGGGTTAAGGTTTAGAGGTTTAGGTTAGGGTTTAGAGAGAGAGGATTGATAGGGAGATATAGAGGAGATTGAGGGGAGACATAGGGAGATAGAGGGTGAGGGACATGGATAGAGACATAGGCAGAGAGATTGAGAGGTAGAGGGATAATAGAGATAAGGAGATAGGGTTTAAGGTTGATCGGATTTAGGGTTGATCGGGTTTAGGGTTTAGGGGTTAGGAGTTTAGAGAGGGAGAGATATGGAGATAGAGGGTGAGGAACATGGCCAAAGACATAGCCAAAAAGATTGTGAGGTAGAGAGATGATAGAGATAAGGAGATATGGGTTTAGGGTTGATTTGGTTTAGAGTTTAGGTGTTAGGAGTTTAGAGAGGGAGAGATAGGGAGATAGAGGGTGATGGACATAGCCAAAGACATAGGCAGAGAGATTGAGAGGTAGAGGGATGATAGAGACAAGGAGATAAGGGTTTAGGGTTGATCGGTTTAGGGTTGATTGGGTTTAGGGTTTATGGTTGGTATATATGATGTATAGAATAGTGTAAATGACAAACATATTGGTGCTGATGATGTTTTGATGGCTCCTACATCTGGCAAAGGGTAGAATGACACCTGTGACTAGCTAGGTGTTGAATGATGTTTGTGATTGATAGGTAGGTGCTACTAAGGAGCATATTGGCACATATGATATACAAAATGGTTCAAATAACTAATAGATTGGCACGATGATCTTCTAATGGTTACTGATGAGATATTTGTTTGATTTTGACTTTTTTTTGGGATCATTAGAGATGGAGCTTATATTGATTTGGGATGGAGTTGGGATGAAATGGATTGGTTTAGGGATGATGAGAGGTGAAAAGGGTTAGATTAGGAATGATTTGGGAATTATTAGAATGGTTTTAGGGATGGTATGAAGTGGTTTAGTGCTGATTAGAGAATGATTATAATGATTTAGGAATAGCTTAGGGATGGTATTTGAGATGAAATCCAGGTTGATTGGAAAATGATTAGGGATGAAGTTAAATTGATTTGGATGTGATTTGGGATGATGTGAAGTGGTTTAGGGGTGATTATAAGTGGTTTAGGGATGATTAGAGATGAAATTGAATGCATTAGCGATGTTTTGGGATTGATTAGGAATGAATTTGGTTGCAATGAAAGCTTAATACTTTCATGTTATAGAGACTGAGAGAGATAGGGAGATAGAGGTTCAGGGTTGCTTCTAGGTTTTATGGTTTAGGGACCTTAGGGGTTTTGGAGTTTGGGGTTGCTCATTTTTAGGGTTTATGGGTTAGGGGTTAGGGTTTAGGGACATTATTTAGGGTTTAGGGTTTATGGTTTAGGGGTTAGGGGTTAATGTTTAGAGGTTTAGGTTTATGGTTTAGGTAGAGAGGTGAATAGGGAGATACAGAGGAGACTGAGCCTAGGAGAGATATCTCTGTCTCCTCTATCCCTCCCTCTAACTAAACCCACCTTTGCTTCTAGGTTTTTTGGTTTAGGGACCTTAGGGGTTTAGGGGTTTAGGGTTGTTGGATTTGAGGGTTTAAGGTTAGGGGTTAGGGGCATTATTAAGGGTTTAGGGTTTATGGTTTAGAGGTTTAGGTTTATGGTTTAGGTAGAAGGGAGAATAGGGATCCCTATGTCTATCTCTTTGGACATATGGATCCCTATCTCTTAATCTATCCCTCGCTACCTCTCTCTCCTCCTATTTATCTCTCTCCCCATCCTTATACCTCTTAAAATCTCTCTCCCTATGTCTCTAGACATCTCTTGATGTCTTTCCCTATCAAGCTATCTATCCTCATAACCCCATCTCTTAATATACCCCTCTCTACCTCTCTCTCTGTATTTCCCTATCTATCTCTCCCTTGCTTGATCTATCTCCCTATATCTCCCCTCTCTCTATATATGTATCTCTATCTTTCTCCCTCTGTAGACCCCTTTCTCTATCTTGATCCCCATCTCTCCCTTTCCCTGTCTCTATATCCACCTATCCTCTCTATCTCTCCATGTCTCTCGATCCCTCTTTATATATAGGATAGAGAAATGAAGAGAGAGAGAGAGACTCTCTCATGTAGATACAAGGTTACCTTTATGTTATCATGCTTCCCATAATGCACTCATGTTATAACACGAGCGCACTATAACTTGATCACATTATTGGAAGCATGGAAAATGGTAAAAAAGCATGTGGGATCCATGTTTCAGACCCCACATGCCTATTATTCCTACTTTTCATGAGTATATCAGACAAAAAAAATGCTTTTCATGTTGGTTGACTAATTGAGAATAATTTATATATGAATCCACCACCTTTTTTTGTTTTTTCAACGTAGAAGAAGTGATTTTTCATGTTTTTTGGAGAAAACTTGATTATTTAAACTAAAAGTTTCATGTTTCATGTGTGATTTTGTTTCAAAGCTAATTACCATTGATATATAGATTGAATTTGATGATATATGTTTGTTTTTTTACATAAATTTTACTAATCCTATTCTAGAATTATATAGAATTCATAATCAAACTTGAGAAAAACAAGAATTTGAGGATTTTAAAGCCATCTTTTGGAGAATTAGTAAACTGCAATATCAAATTCTAAGGTATTTTCAATTTTAATTCACATATATATGTTCTTATGTTCTTTATGTCTTTATGTTTTTTGTGTTCTTTATGTTCTTCTTGACATATATGTGTCTAGGTACATCAGTTAGTTCAGTCAAAGAGACTCCAAATTCTTTATGTTTACACCTTGTTTCCACCCTTAATGCCTTTATTTCACCTATTTTCAGCTATACAAGAGAAAAACTTTATCAAATACTTAATAAAATAATTTTAGTGAACAATTGTTTGTCATACTCATATTCGAGTGTATACATGGAGCCAAAATTGATTTTGGAAGACTCTTAATTTTTTCCTTAGGATGACGTAAGATGATACAAAGGGAGTTACAAGGAGATAAAACACTAAAAATGAGGTTTTCATGAGCGTAGGATAGTCTTGTAAGTCTATATAATAGTCCACTATCATAGTCTATATATAACCCTGCTGCCATGTATGATCCTCCTTGCATTTGAAGGTCAATTTACAATGCTATGTAAGTTAGAATTTATTACAAATTGGTCCTTCTTATTGCATCTATGTACAATTAAATTCATACATTTATACACTGTTTACAATGAATGTGTAACTTAGAGTTCTCTTCCTACAACTATGCACATGCTATAGCTGAGATAAGAGTTTGTGCACATTACAATAATGAAAACCATCACTATTATGCTACAACATGCTACAAGTCATCTATGTTACATGCTACAACATTTATGTTACAATGGAACACAAATGTGCATGCTTACAACACCCAAAACATGTCATCACTATCTCTTACATTCTCTATTTTCCTTGTCCTTTCTTACCTCCAAGCAGCCATACTTTTCATACTCACCCATAGTGAGTGAAATGTACTACTTTCTTGCTCTACAAGTGAAAAAATTGAACACAACTCAATCCATAGGAAAAACTTGGAGTACTAATCAAATACCCCTACAAATGAAATAAACTCACACTTATCTCCTTTGCAAATCAAGTAAATACTCTATCCAAGTAGATCATTACATACTAACATCATTGAATGTTAATGTAGACTCATGTGAGCATTGTTCTCTCTTTGAATTTGATGTTTTAGTGTGCTTTTTTTTCCTTTGTGGTTGCTTGCTCTTGTGTTTGTCATTTGGATGAATCTCCAAATGAAGCTTCCAACACTTCTCATAACAATATCCTCCAACCTTGAAATAAGACCAATAGTTGTTAGCTTTGTACATACTCAAATCAACTTGTTTGTTATCTTCTTTGAGTTTGTTTTGGCCTTTCTCTTCTCTTATTTTTGGAGAGTTACTTCTTTTTCCATCCTTGCTATGGAAAATATGCTCCTTAGTGGTGTTTTCTTTGTGCATCATTATACAATTTACTACTTCAGCTTTGTACTTCTCCAAACTTTCCACAAACCCCTAAACTTAGTAAATAATCCTTATTCAAGTTTCCAAACTCCTAAATCCATACTCACATTCAATTGGCATGATCATTTATGATGCAGACACAAGAAGGAATTAAAAGCATTGATACCATATTTCACAAATCAACTCAACTATAAACCAAAATCTTGCATTGGCCCAACTAGGTGCTTAAGGGCATCATAAAGTATTTAGACACCCAATATGGAGTAGAACAACATATCAAAAGATTTCATGCCCTTGTTTCAGGAAAAATATGAGTTCTATGACTAACCCTCTCTAGAAATAGGCCTAATTTGGTTCAATTAACAAAGCAAGTACCCTAGGATCATTCAATAACCACTCCAAATCCCAAAAAAGTAGATCTATATGTCACAAAACTTTAAATTCCACCATTGGTTAGTATAGACATGCTCATCTAGGGTGCAAACTAGAAAACCTCTCATTTCTTCACAAATAAGGGGGTTTTAATGAAAATCTCATATCCACTCCAACCTAGAACAAACTAATACTTGATTCACCTTTAAATAGGCCTACATATGCTATAGGAATAGTTACTTTCCCATGTTGCATTCAAATTCACAAAGAACCACTATTTAGCCACCCTTTCCACTTGGAAAATGCATGAAAATAGGGTATAACGAGTCACAACAAAAATATAAGGTATAACTTCTTATTTCTTCCTCCAAGTTCATTCTCCTCTCTTCTATTCAAACTAGATTCAAGTTTATATGTGTGTTCAAATGCATACTCCATGACTTATGTATGTTCAAGTTATCTTGCTATGAGGTGTCTTATTCAGAAGTTTGTAAAACCTTGTTATTCATTCTAATTGTGTTATTCATTGTCATTATAAAATTTCTAATGATCATTGTCTTATCCTTCATGCACGTAGAAATCATCATCATGCCAAGGAAACGAGCAAATACTCTAACACCAGAAGAGCATGAAGCTGAGAATGAGAGGAAAAGAGAAAGAATGAGGCAAATTCGGGAAAGTAGGAAATTGTCAACCATACAAGAAGATATTCACCATTGCCAATTGAAGAGGAATGTGCCATATCTAATGAAGCTAAGAAAGAGATGGAATTAATGGCACAAAGGGAATGAATGCAAAACCTCCGTGTAATGCGGAAAGTGAATCTCCAAGTTGGAGGCACTCCATCATCCACAAGTCAAGTTAAACGAACACCATCATTATCTTCTTGAATTGGAGACACTCCATCTTTCACAAATGAAGTAGAAAGCACATCTACATTTTCTTCTCAAGTTGGTCACACACCACCATTCACACCTCAAGTTTAAGGTACATCATTTTCAACCTTTTCACCTCCAATTGAAGGTATGTCATCTATCCCATCTCAAGTAAATATTGAAGAAATTCCTAATGTTCAGTCTACTTTACCAAATAAAACACCTCCTAGAATTTTGTATAGGAGGCCTAAGTTTCTAATTGATATTGATGAGAATGTATTGGACCCCATGCAGGATAAGATTCCCATGCACACTTGCCAAAGATATGCAAATAATATATGGAAATTATTCTATGAGAATTTAAATGAAACTGAAAGATGTCAACTCTTGGTCGAACTGATGAGAAATCTAAAATTTAGGCCCACTATGAAGATTCTTGGCCTAAGAACATCGAATACATCAAGTGAAAAATCAATTGTCAAGAATCTAATGAGTGTATATGAGAGTGTGGGTTTCACCTCACGTGCCAAGGATAGTAATGTCACATGACGTGTCATTACATCGATAATTGTAAGACAACAAACAAAAAAATCTCACCTCATTAGAAAGACAAGTCAAGCATTGAAAACTTGAGATCAAAGAGTTGAGGATCCAAGCACTAATGAATTGTGGGCATTCTATAGGAGACTCCCACAAAAAGACAAAGTTGTTGTCGAAGCTTTGAGATCACTAATTGAAGACTTTTGGAAGAATTACACAAGGGTATCTCCGAATCAAAGGGATGTGGTAGGAAGGTGAATTGGTAGTCGAAACTGTGAGCCACATCCAAAGCATTTGTTGGATATGACTCAAATAGAGTCTTTTGGTAAATTTCTAGAGAAGTATCTTCAAATTAAAATTTCTCAAAGATATTTTGAAATGCTAAAACCTTTCTTTGTCAAAATAAATCACACACGCACTACTTCTTGTTGTAGATTACATATTAAATTTTCTAACCATTTTGATGTTTATCGGTCTATATGTTTAGATTTGCATACTAACAATGTTTTGTAGGATTGTGGTATATGTGCCCCACCAACTACCTCAAGAGACTTCATATCAATGATTTTATGTGATAGAGAGGAAGGTCAATTATTCTATAGGAAATTATGGTTGGATGGCACGTGTCAGCATTGTGGTGGCTTGCAATGTATGCCAATATGTGAACATATGGAAATAACACATTAGGTTGGAAACGAACTAGTAGAGTTTAGAAATTATAAAATAGTGGCATAAAATACAAGAGATGGTAAAGAAGCAAAGAGGTGTGAATATGTTATTCATAAGATTCTAGTGTATCAGTTTATGCCTATATTTTATGACAACTTAGTGTATGAGTATGTAAGACATGCCCATAGAGCTCGATGGTTGGACTTGCAATTAAAGTTATGCAAGGACACATTTCTAGTTGGTAGCATTGTTTCAGTCATTGACTTTGTAGAGAACTACGGTCTACAACCATAGTGTGAGATGCAATCCCAATATTATAACTTGACGTACGTTTCTATATTTGTTCACATTGCATTCATTCATGGGAATGATAGTACAGAGGATGACAGAAAGATCATAAAGTAGTATCATTTTTATATAAGCGATGATCACACGCATTCCATGGAGTTTGTTCAAGGTTCTTTTCAAGTGTTCTACAATGATCTGGCTAGAAGAGGTATATCATTCAGTCAGCATCTCATATGGTCGGATAACTGTGCATCACAATTCAAGAACTTGTTGAATTTATATTGGCTGAGTACGAGGCATAATATTACAAGTGTTCAACATATGTGGAACTTTTGTGAGGCTAGGCATGGAAAGGGGGAGCATGATGGTGCAAGAACGTGTATCAAAAGAGCTATAGCACAAGAACAGTTAAAGTATAAAGACAATGCAAAGCTGACAGATGTAAAATCAATCATTGAGTGGTGTAATGCTTCGATGGGTCCAGGTAATCAAGGTAAGCCTTCAGTTCATAGATTTTTTGGTTGATAGATGATACTAACATTGAACCATATGAGGACTATTGTACACTGACAAGATCAACTGAGGTACACTCTATCAAAAGCTCAAGTGCAGGTTCATAGAGTATACATATGCAAAAGATGGTGTGCTTTTGTTTTGCATGTACAATTCAAGCCTAGAATGAGTGCGAGTCAAGGGAGTGGGTTGATGAATGACAGTTCAGTTATCTTTTCCCATTTGACACGTATCAACCCCCGACGACACTAGGATTGACAGAGATGGAATCATTAGTTGACTTTGACCACATATCAGATCTAGTTCAAACTAGGTAATATATCTACTTGCATAGTTAAATTTGAAATTCCTAATGTTATCTTAAACTTTGTAGTGTTTTTGTAATGTTGAGGAAATTTCATCTAATTTGCTGCACATATCATTGTAGGGCATGTTTATGTAGTTATTGCAGATGAAGATAATGAAGAGGGAACAGATTATTACTTGTGTCATTTTGTTGAGGCCAAAAAGAAATTGGAGGCCCTAGTTACAGATGGAGAAAACATCGAATACCTTATAGGCTCAATGGTCGTTACTGGAACATGGCTTAGAAGGTACCACATAAGAGTCTTAGTGTTTGGCTGTTTGAGGACTTTGACATGCATCGAAAGATTCTTCATTACTCCAACCTTGTCATGGCAACCAATGTTCATTTGATACAATATCGAGGTAGACCTTTCAACAAGACCTTGTGGAAGGTGCGTGACTCTGACCATGAGGCCATACTTGACACAATAAAGAGTAGAGAAGACCTATATGGTTCATTGGATTATGGATAAAACTTTCCTAGATGGTTACATGTACTTTGTTTTGTATATAAATAGTAGTATGAGTTGCATAAGTGATATACTTTTTTTTGTATGGTTACATGTACTTTGTTTTGTAAGTGATCGATTACATAAGTGATGTTATATATTTCATGTACATTTAATTTGATTTGTTTCATGAGGTTAGATCTAAGTAATGGATGAAGTTGATCCTAATTGGTCTTAATCTTGTTCACTCATGTTTCACTCATGTCATATCAAGATTCATGTCAAAGGGTTTGGATGTTAGTTCATAACATTCATGTTTATCATATTACAATAGTATGACATAGTTGTTTATGTCATTGGTTCATGCCATTGGATCATTGGATTTTGGTTGTGCTTCTTCATCTTTGGATTTTGGTGGTGCACATGGAGTCTATCCATAATAACCTCTCTTAGTTTTGTTAAACTCCAGTCCATTTGACTGTGCCAAAATCAAACGCATTCTTGCAAAATGCTTCAGTTTCATGCAGTGAAAAGGTGCTAGGAGTGAATCTTTGCATTCCATAGCTCGTGGGTCTAAACAAAATTTGCCAATGTGTTGGGGTGGGTGGGTAAATTCTAAGGGAGGTCTCATTTCATGTGCCAAGTGTCGCATTCATTTGGGGTAGAAGGCTATCGACAAAGTCCCTTAAGCACTCTAAGATGAAAAAAATGCCAAACTTTGACAAGACAAGTCTAAGAATTCATGGTAGCTGGAAACATTTTGTTTTGACCTATAGGTGTACATGGGATCCATCCACAATAACCTCTCTTGGTTTCATTCAACTCTAGTCTGTTTGACTGTGCCGAAATCAAACACATTATTGCAAAATGCTTCAGTTTTATATTGTGGAAAGGTGCTAGGAGTGACATTTTATATTCCATAGCTTGTGGTTTTGAATGGACTTCACCGATGCATCAGGGAGGGTGGATAAATGCTAGTGGAGGTCTTGTTTCATGTGCCAAGCGTCGCATTTGTTTGAGGCAGCATGCTACCGGCAAAGTCCCTTAAGATCCCTAAGATGAAAAAACTGCCAAACTTTGACGAGACAGTTCTCAGAATTTGTGGCAGCTGGGAACATTCTGTTTAGACCTATAGGTGTACATGGGGTCCATCCACAATAACCTCTCTTGTTTTCGTTCAAATCTAGTCCTTCTAACCATGCCAGAATCAAACACATTCTTAGAAAATGCTTCAATTTCATGCAGTGGAAAGGTGCTAGAGTGACATTTTGCATTCCGTAACTCGTGGGTCCAAACAGACTTTTCCAATGCATTGGGGTGGGTGGTTAAATGCCTATGGAGGTCTCTTTTCATGTGCCAATCGTCACATTCGTTTGGGATAGCAGGCTACCAGAAAAGTCCCTTAAGTGCTCCCTAAGATGAAAAAATTGCCAAACTTTGATGGGACAATTCTTAGAATTTGTGATAAATGGGAATGTTTTGTTTAGACCTATAGGTACATGTGGAGTCTGTCCACAATAACCTCTCTTGGTTTTGTTCAACTCCAGTCTGTTTGACCGTGTCGAAATCAAATGCATTCTTGCAAAATGCTTCAGTTTCATGCAGTGGAAAGGTGCTAGGAGTCACATTTTGCATTCCATAGCTCATTGGTCTAAACAAACTTCATCGACGTGTTGGGGTGGGTAGGTAAATACCAAAGGAGGTCTCATTTTGTGTGCCAAACACCGCAGTCATTCAGGGTAGCAGGCTACTAGCAAAGTCCCTTAAGATCCCTAAGAGGAAAAAACTACCAAATTTTGATGGGACAGTTCTCAAAATTCGTGGCAACTGTGAACATTTTGTTTGGACCTATAGGTGCACATGGGGTCCGTCCACAATAACCTCTCTCAGTTTCATTCAACTCTAGTCCATTTGACCGTGCCAGAATCAAACACATTCTTGCAAAATGCTTCAGTTTCATGCAGTGGAAAAGTTGTCAGGTGCCATATTTTTTGTTCTACTCATCATGGGACCCAATGGACTATGCCAACATGTCAAGGTGGGTGGGTAAATACGAGGGGAGGTCTTGTTTCATGTGCCAAGCATCTTAGTCATTCTAGCCTGTAAGCTATCTTTGGGCAGTCAAGTGAGGTTATGACATGTAAGAGGAACATGATATTTTTAGTCAGTGTATGACAGATTCTCTGACAGCTGTAAGGTGCGTAAGAGCATCTATCATAACCTATCTTGGGACCAAGTGTCCACTTTGGGATGGGATGTTGGACAACTGTCCTTAGGCGTGGGTTTTGGGGCATGAGTCCAAGATGGACGCCCATCTCTAGAAGGTTCCATATTTGCCTTGTAAACTCTATATAAACAGGTGCTTGGATGAGAGATAGATAACTTTGGTACAAGTACTATTATGCTGCCGAAATATCTCCAGATTTGACATTTGAAGACTCCTGAAAGAGTATTGGATCTGAACCTGTATTTTAATATGTTATTGTTTACTGTAATACATTTTAGCTATGTTTTGGAGTGTGGGGTTTTTCACCCGTAAGGGTTTTCCCCACATATATCTTGTCTCTCTCTCTTCTGTCTTCTTTTTGGTTCTTGTGTTTTATTATATTGCTGTAATAGTTAGGATAAAGTTGAATTTGCATAGCCCTCTCCTCATTAGATTAGTGTAGGAAGCGTTTTCTGCACACCAAGCTTCCTTTCAGTCTAGTAGTTTTTTTGTCTTAGGGATCTTAAGGGACTTTGTCGATAGCCTACTGCCCCGAATGACTGCGGCATGTGGCACATGAAACGAGACCTCCCTTGGCATTTAACCACCCACCCCAACATGTTGATGAAGTCTGTTCAAAACCATGAGCTATGGAATGCAAAATGTCACTCCTAACACCTTTCCACTACATGAAACTGAAGCATTTTGCAAGAATGCGTTTGATTTCGGCACGGTCAAATGGACTGCAGTTGAATGAAACCGAGAGAGGTTATTGTGGATGGACCCCACATGCACCTATAGGTTCAAATAGAGTGTTCCCAGCTACCATGAATTCTGAGAACTATCCCGTCAAAGTTTGGCCATTTTTTCATCTTAGGGAGCGCTTAAGGGACTTTGTCGGTAGTTTGCTACCCCGAACGAATGTAACACTTGGGACATGAAATGAGACCTACCTTGGCATTTACCCACCCACCTCAACACGTCGGTGAAGTCCATTCTGACCCACGAGCTATGGAATGCAAAATGTCACTCCTAGCACCTTTCCACTGCATGAAACTGAAGCATTTTGCAAGAATGCATTTGATTTCAGCACAGTCAAACAGATTGGAGTTGAATCAAACCAAGAGAGGTTATTGTGGAGGGACCCCACATGCACCTATAGGTCTAAACAAAATATTCCCAACTGCAATAATTCTGAGAACTATCCTGTCAAAGTTTGGCAGTGTTTTCCTCTTAGGGTGCTTAAGGAACTTTGCCGATAGCCTGGTGCCCCAAATGAATGCGATGCTTGGCACACAAAATGAGACCTCCCATGGAATTTACTTGCCCACCCTGATGCATTGGTAAATTCCATTCAGACCCATGAGCTATGGAATGCAAAATGTCACTCCTAGCACCTTTCTGCAACATGAAACTGAAGCATTTTGCAAGAATGCATTTGATTTTGACATGGTCAAAGTGACTGGAGTTGAAAGAAACTGAGAGAGGTTATTGTGAACAAACCCCACATACACCTATAGGTCCAAATGGAATGTTCCCAGATGCCACCAATTCAGAGAACTGTCCCATCAAAGTTTGGCAGTTTTTTCATCTTAGGGATCTTAAGGGACTTTGTCGGTAGCCTGCTGACCCGAACGACTATGGTGCTTGGCACATGAAATGAGACCTCTCCTAGAATTTACCCACCCACCTCGATGCCTTGGTGAATTTTGTTCTATTGCACGAACTATGGAAGGCAAAATGTCACTCCTACCACCTTTCCTAATTGTCCTTTGTTACTACATAATTGTCTAGACTTTGAGACAACAGTTATAACTTTTTCCATGGGTCAATAAAATGAACTACAAACTGATTTTTTAGAAGTTATCAACCTTATGCATTTCTAGGACAACCTAGGCATCATAAAAAAAAGTTTTTATCAAACCTACAATAGCCATGAACCTTCGACATGGCGCTTCATTGTTTCATGATGGTTTCATGGAGTTTTCAGTATGATGAGAGAATGTTCTTTCCTAGATTATGAAGTGTCCATGACAAAATTTCACACCTAGACCACTATATGGCATAAATACACCCAATATGGACTTAATTAGACTTTATAGCACCAAAACAAATATGACTTGGACATACAAAACTCACTAAAGACTCTTCTTTCCAACATTTGACCAACATTGTGAAGGTGCTCCTGCACCAATGAGGATGGAGGAAGACTTTTATGACACATTTGACATGATTTTGACTATACCTCTTGATGATTTTGAGTAAGGCAGGGGAATTCTAAATTGTTGTTCCAACTATTATAACAATCTTATTATAGGTGATAGGAAGGATATTCATTGTGAAGTTCATAATATAAACTTGATCTATCAAACCTTGCAATAGATTTTACCACTTTATAATGGGAATTGATAATGAAGTTTGTGGTACAAACCCATTTATCCAACTGCCATGTGAGACATGTATGCAAATTTATGAAACCCATTGATAATGTTGTAATTGCAACCACCCTGTGAGACATGTATGCAAAATGTGTATGCAATTGGTAGGTGTAAATCCAAATTCCACAACCTTTGCCAACATCCTCCTTGCATGTGCCAAAATTAGGTCATTGGAATAGGGTATGGACATCCATCAAAGCATGAAGGATATGGGAATTCTATAAGATGTTGTAGTTGCAATTGCATTGAGAGACATGTATGCAAAATGTGGAATCATAGACAAGGCACATGAACTACTCAATAGAACACCTCACAGAGGTGCCATCTAATGGAATGCCTTGATTCTAGAATATACAAAAAATGGATTTGTTGAAACGGATTTTGACACTTTAAAGAAAATACAGTTGGTAGGTGTAAAGCCATATTCCACAACCATTGCCAGCATCCTCCCTGCCTGTGCCAAAATGGGATCTTTGGAACATGGTATGGACATCCATCAAAGTATCAAGGATATGGGAATTCTATCAGATGTTGTAGTTGCAACTGCATTGAGAGATATGTATGCAAAATGTGGAATCATAGACAAGGCACATGAACTATTCGACAAAACACCTCACAGAGGTGCCTTCTAATGGAATGCCTTAATTGTAGGATATGCACAAAATGGATTTGTTGAAAAGGATTTAGACACTTTAAAGAAAATATAGTTGGTAGGTGTAAAGCCATATTCCACAACCTTTGCCAGCATCCTCCCTGCCTGTGCCAAAATGGGATCTTTAGAACATGGTATGGACATCCATCAAAGCATGAAGGATATGGGAATTCTATTAGATGTTGTAGTTGCAACTACATTGAGAGACATGTATGCAAAATGTGGAATCATAGACAAGGCACATGAACTATTTGATAGAACACCTCACAGAGGTGCCATCAAATGGAATGCCTTGATTGTAGGAAATGCACAAAATGGATTTGTTGAAGACGATTTAGACACTTTAAAGAAAATATAGTTGGTAGGTGTAAAGCCATATTCCACAACCTTTGCTGGCATCCTCCCTGCCTATGCCAAAATGGGATCTTTGGAACATGGTATGGACATCCATCAAAGCATGAAGGATATGGGAATTCTATTAGATGTTGTAGTTGCAACTGCATTGAGAGACATGTATGCAAAATGTGGAATCATAGACAAGGCACATGAACTATTCAACGTAACACCTCACAGAGGTGCCATCTAATGGAATGCCTTCATTGTAGGATATGCACAAAATGGATTTGTTGAAAAGGATGTAGACACTTTAAAGCAAATACAATTGGTAGGTGTAAAGCCATATTCCACAACCTTTGCTAGCATCCTCCCTGCATGTGCCAAAATGTGATCTTTGGAACATGGTATGGACATCCATCAAAGCATGAAGGATATGGGAATTCTATAAGATGTTGTAGTTGTAACTGCCCTGAGAAACATGTACAACAAAATTAGAAACATTCAAGCAAATGCAGTTGGCAGGTGTAAAGAAAAATTCCACAACCTTAGCCAGTATTCTCCTTGCCTATGCCAAAATGGACATCCATCAAAAGGATAAAAAATATGGGAATTTTGTTAGATGTTGTAGTTGCAATTGCCCTCAGAGACATGTATGCAAAGTTTGGAAGCATAGACAAGGCACGTGAATTGTTTGGCATGATGCCTCAAAGAAATGTCACCTCATGGAATACAGTGATTGCAAGATATGAACAAAATGGATTTACTAATAAGCCTTTAGAAAATTTGAAGAAAATGCAATTGGCAAGTGTAAAGCCAAATTCCAAAACCTTAGAAATGGTATGTTTGGAGCACGGTATAGACATCCATCAAAGCATAAAAGATATATGAATTTTATCAAATGTCATAGTTTTAAGTACCCTGCAAGACATGTATGCAACTTGTGTGGAAGCATATATAATGAACATGAACTGTTAGACACAATGCCTCAATGAAATGTTATCTCATGGAATGCAATGATTGAAAGATATGCACGAAATGGATCTTTTATAAGGCTTTAAAAACTCTGAAGCAAATGAACAAAAATAAATTTCAACCATTTACACAAATTTTGGCACATCTAAAACCAAATTGTACAACCTTAACCAGCTTCCCCCTTGCCTATGCTATAATGGGATCTAGAGAACATGGTGTGGACAACCATCAAAGCATAAGTGATATAGGAATTTTCTCACATGTATTGTATTTGCGAAGTTGCACTTGTAGACATGTATGGAAAGTATGGAAGCATAGACAAGGCACGTGAACTATTTAAAATGATGCCTCAAAGAAATGCACAGTTCAACAGAATTCAATGATTGCAAGATATGCAAAAAAATGGATTATTTGAAAATGAATCATAAACTTTCAAGCAAATGCGATTGGAACTTGTATAACCAAATTCCTAGAACAATAATTGATTATCATATTAAATATTTAATATAAACTATCATATATACATAATGTCATGAACATAACATTTAGTTTATATAAAAATCCATATAGGCATGTCCAAACAAAGCCATATAGGCAAATACACAAAAATATACATCAGATTAACATACAAAAGTATGTATACAAAGCCATCTAGGCATACAAAAAAGTTCCCCAAAACTAGTTTCCTATGGACTTTTAGGAAATAATCGATGGCCCTTCTTTGACTGTGAAGATGGAGAGCTAGTTAGTGACACATCCTCTCTCTATCGTCGAGTAGGCCTCTTTGAATAAAGTTCATCCAGCTGCACCTTTTAATACAAAAAAACAATATGCGCATTAGTATAAAAAATGTATGAAATATATAACATCACATATGTAATTGATCACTTATTACCAATTGATGATCACTCTCCATCATCTTGACTCTCTCTTCATCCATAGTTGGATGGACTAGAGTTGTGACCTCCTGTGAGAAGCATCAAGAAGCAAAATTGACTAAACAAAAATATCATTTATGTACATCAAATGACATGAGATAAAAAGAGAAATACAAAATTATGATATTTTCATGTTATTGGCTCATACCTCAGTCAAAAGATTTGTAGACATCATGGCTGCATCAATGCCTATCTGTGGTGACTCATGAAGATGAGGAGGAGTCTCCACTATATTTAGCATCTAAAAATCAAGTTCAAGATTATTAAAACAAAATAAATACATAACATTATTTTTAAAATGCATAATGATTAGAAATGGTTAAATTTACCTCAATAAAAGTGGTGGTTTGGCGTCCAGGAGACCAAGGAAACCATGGAGATGCTGGTGACTATTGAAATCATCAAATCAAGTCACAAAATAGTATTACCATTGACATATCTATAATAATTATGAATATGTGATAAATTACATACCTGCTGACTTGACCTCGGCTCATAAGCTGCCAATGGATGGCTAACAGAGGTAGGATGAAGAATCTAACCCTGGAATTTCAGTGCGCAAACAATTACATACATTATTTTTGACTTATAATATAGATAATCATATAAAATTAATTATAAATTTCAAATAACAATATACTAAATCAAGATGAAACTTGTAACAAATTGCCTGAGTCAATACCAAATGTATGTTGTAAGAGATTGTCAATGAGAACAAGATCATCCAATATGTTCTACCCTTGTGTCGCATCATGCTACCCTTGTGTTGCAGCATGTTGTCCTTGTGTTGCAGAGTCCTGTCATGCCTCCTGCGTCCCACAATCACATAGGTTCCCACATGTATTACACAAATGTGGGGACACATGACTCCTACTACTCTCACCCTCATCATCTTGGGTCAAATCATCCGCATGCTATGATAGAGTTTGGGTGAGAGTAGTCAGTGAATGTAAAGTCTCCAGCTCAACACTCTCC
Organism: Cunninghamia lanceolata; assembly: GCA_027924645.1. Lineage (NCBI taxonomy): Eukaryota > Viridiplantae > Streptophyta > Pinopsida > Cupressales > Cupressaceae > Cunninghamia > Cunninghamia lanceolata. The sequence goes on along the minus strand of BSBN01000219.1, from coordinate 10,176,895 downwards.
TTCAAAGCCAAATGGAGTGACCTATGTTCTGGCCTCCCTTAAGGTATAGACACATGTTGTTCATCTTTCTGAGCCCTAGGTCTATCTTGGGTAGAGCCACCACCTCTACCCTAGAAATCATGAATATCAAAATAATTCAGAATCCTGTTGAGGACGAACTGACAATAGAGTTTCCTAAAAAAAAATTGTGGTACTCCATCATTGTTGCATGGCCACTCATCGAAGACCATGTACCATCTATCCCAATAGTTTTGGGATATGTGTTCATTCCTACACCAATGTATAGGAAACCATTTGCAAGTTTCCTCTACCGTTTGGCCGATTTTGGGATTAGTAAATTATGCACTAATTGAGATTTTGTAATGTTTTCCTTCTTCACTTGTTCATATGACAACTTATCAGCATAATATTGCCAACTCCTCTCCCTATAGTCTTGGAAATCAGTGATTTGTTTCATCACCAAATCAATGTGGGAAATAATCTGTTGTAGTGATTTTCCAAGTACCCTCCTATGCTCAGTGGTTCCACTTGGATTGTTTAGGGTTTGAATAATAGTTTCAAGATGTTTCTTGTTTTCTTCTATTATCCCTAAGTAGTGTTCTTGATTATCCCTTACATGAAAAGGAGGTGAAGGTGGGTTTTGAGGGTTTGGAGGGTTTGTGGGGTTGTTTTCACCCTCCTCAACTAGATTTAGATTTTTTGCTTCTCGAATAATTGTAAATGCAATATAAACATAAATCAAACATTGTAAAACTAAAAAATTGATCTAAAACTAACAAATTCAGACAAACCCAACCTTCTTCCTATGCTGGAGCCTCCAAATTTGCATGAAGATGTCTTTGGCGGTGAGGTGGCATTATGAATTTCTTGTTTTCTCACTTGCACTTAATCGAATCTCCTTTTTATCAATGTGAGCACATTTTTCTTGCTTTCTTTGCTGCTGTCAATAACCTAGCAATTGGTGAATGTGCAGAAAACGCATTTTTTTTACTTTTATTAAAAGAAAAATTTGAGGACGTTATAACACACTCACATTTTGCTTTAATTTTGGAGATGGTGGTGATTTTTTGGTCCCCCATCTCCTTGCATTTACCCAAAATCAGAACAATAGAGTCCAGGGTGCTTATTTCCAGTGGGACCTACATGGTTAGTGGTGTTATGACCAGTCTCCAAGTGGGAGATTATTGTTATATGGAGCCTAATCAGATTCACAGGTTAAATTTTCCCCAGTTTGATTGGCGCAATTTCCCTCCAAATTATTTAACGGGGTCAAGGGGTAGCACCCCTTGTAGGGTTGAGGATTTTTATTATTTTATAAAGGCATCAAGAGTTATTTTTCTATTGGTCGACATAACAAAACCCTATTTTGTAACCAACATAAGTCTTGATAAGAACGGTTAAGGGTTAGGGTTTCTATTGAGATATTGTATTGAAGCATTTGCAGTGGTATTGAGTTACAGGGATTGTTGGTTGTAATTGGTTTGATTTACTGGATAATAATATTGGACTCTCTGTTGGTAGATGTATCCCAAGTTTGGGTGAACCACATTAAAAATTGTCTTTCACTGTTATTATTTCTATGTATTTTTCATTCCTTTGGTTAATCTTTATTTTCATTTAATTGATATCTTCTGCATGTAATTCCTAACAACCAGTCCTCCATCATACTTTTCCAAACTCACAAACTTACTTTTGTCACTGGTCATGTGATGTGAGCATCCACTATAAATAATCGATTCATCCTTATCTTTCTCAACCTGAACATCTAAAGCACTTTCTTCCACTGGTTTTTCTTCCTTCATACAACTAGTAGGATTAGTAGATGCAGGTTCTTTAATTGCAATAAACAAGAATTCATTTGCACTGGTACTAGAATCATCAGATTCATCATCTATCACACCTTCATCATCCAGATCTCTAACATAGTAGCATTTCTTTGGAACCCTAGGTCTATTCTCAAATCTTTTTCTATTCCTTTCAATTCTCTTAGGACACCTAGAAGCATAGTGACCAACCTTACCACACGTAAAACATTTGAAAGGTAATTTGCCTTTGAACTTACCAGAACCTCTTTACAGTTTGTCAACAAAGTTTGCTTCAATTTCATCAAGATCATCATTAGGTTCCACCTTGTACTTTTTAGCTCTGGAGATCTTCTCTAAACTAATGGCTTTGAAACCAGTCTCAATCTTTGGTAGAGCATCACCACGCTCTCTCATCTCAAAAGTTGTAAGCTTTCCTAGCAACTAGTCCTTGGTGACATATTTCACAGTCATTACTTCTTTAATTGGATCTACCTTGTGACTCTTAAGAATTTTCATCACAACTTCCTTCTCCTCAATAGTTCCTCCCATACCTTTTATTCAATTGACAATTTCATCAACTTTTTGCATGTAGGCTACTATGTTTTTCTCTTCACTCATCTTTAAACCCTCATATTTCATTTTCAGACCCTACAATTTGGCACTTTTAACAAACTCATCTCCTTCATATAGATTTTTTAGCTTTTCCCAAACTTCAAGAGCAATTTCTAGATCCATGACCTTTATCAACTCAGTGTCTAGCAAGGTACTTAACAGAGCATCTCTAGCTTTTATATTTAACTCATATTCTTTAATTTCATCTTCAGTTGTTAAACCATTCTAGGGAATGGTATATTTTATCTCTGTCACCTTCCATATTCTATAACCAAGACAAAGGAGATGGATTTTCATTCATACCTTCCATAAAGTATAATTCATCCTATCAAATTCAGGAGCTTCTTTCTTATAAGACATCCTAGATTGACCTCGAGCTATTAGGCTTACTTCTAAGGAATCTTACTCTGATACCAATTGTTGAAATACACAAGACAACTGAGAGGGGGGCTGAATTAGTTGTATCTAAAACTTTAATCACTTATCAACACATCAAATGCTCTATTACTGTTGTTAAGATTTAACCATGAAAACATGAACCAAGAAGCTCAACACAATAACACATTCAACACATGAGACACCAGATTTTTACATGGAAAACCCTATAAGGGAAAAATCATGGTGGGTGTTAGCCCACGGATATAAAAATGTTATAGCAATACCGGAAAATAGAGGCTCCCTGCCTTAGGGCTCACTACACAAAATGCTCACTACAAATGTTAGGGCTCACTACCAAGATCAGCTCACTGCCAAGGGGTGGCTCACTACCATGGGATGGCTCACTGCCAAGGGTTGGTGAACTAATTTGATAGCATCTATTCCATGCTTGGGTTTAGTTCCATTGAAGCACAATATAACTCCTCTACTCTGCTCCTCTTACACCTTTGCACTTATCTTTTCATTTTCACACAAGGACATCTTTTTCACAACTTCATTACATGTTTTTATAAACTTCATCAACCTTGGAATATACATCAATGTTGGCATTACATTCATCAAGCATTGGAACAATCTCCAAGGTTGACATTACAAACATACATAGAAATAGGTTTGGACTTAAACAAAATTAGCTATGGGAAAGATGTATGCGGATCATGTTATACCTTAGCTGGGACTCAAATGTGATCTTCCATGCCATGACATGCTTCAACAATCTTTGATGTATTTCTGCAAGTAATGAAAACAACCAAGTTGGCCAAGACTAGTGTTAACATTAAGTCTTCTAAGAATAGTTTTCATCCATGATCCAAATCTCTCTTTGCAGACCAATATGAAGGTAGGAACATGATCAAGAGACATCCACAAGAACATTGTAATCACCAGGAACAACCGCACAATCTCCAATCACTCTGTTAAGAAGATTCTTCAAACTGGAGCACATAAACAACACTGTAAGCTACTTCGATAAAGAAAAGATTGCTTGTGGACCACTAAATCATGAACCATTCAAGTTGAAAGCACTTATCATCATTACAAACTTGATTCTAGAACTACAGACTAAAATACTTAAATGTGGAGTAATGCAGAGCATAATACATTCTCCCTATCATCACCAAATATATAGAAAAAGTAGTTTTCACTCTGGTGAACATAACTCACTCAAATCTTCATACCGGAGACTCAAACTTGGAATATAGCATCTTCAAACATGTCTCTAACTAACTTTCAATCTGCAGACAAAGATATTCATTCTACAAGAAATGTAGAGCAATCTACTGGAATGTTTTGTTGTATCAAGAATGCTTATTATCTTCAACACTTAACTCGTTACAAGAAAGCATTAAAACAAGAGCACAATTGACACCAATGACAACACTGATATGTTGACATCAATGACAACACTGGTTAGGCACATACTTGCAACATTTATTTCTATCACTGACTATGCAATAATTTTGATATTTGTCTAAAAAGATAATTTCTATGACATCTCAAGAGGTGATTGATCCCGAGGCCAATCCCATGAACCATCTTATAAGTGAGACTCGTAGGGTAGAAAGAAACAATTTTATCCTTTGGTTATCAATCTGGTAATTATACATCTGACAAAGGATTTTGAATTCCAAAAGAAACTAGTTCAGATCTTCGGAAGCTATCCTCTAAAGGTAGACAAGATAGAAGGTGAAATGTTTTTCATTGGTGCCTCTTCTTCTGGGTTGAGATCAATGGGGTAAGTGAATGTTTGATCTATTCTCCATCCATTTTGGTTGTCATCATGGTTATTTTTTCTCCTCCTTCTATTTTGGTTATTGAAAGGGTCATTATTATTGTTAGTCATTGTATCTAAAGGAATATGTTCCTCTTTAAGCTCTTGTTGTAATGGCTGGTTGTCCAAGGTATTTTAAGAAGTCTCAAGTTGGTCCTCACTTACCAATTCATATTGAAATTTTGTTTTGACTAAGACTTCTACCTCCCTTGGGTTAGTGGTTGAAACAACTATTTGGGGTTTTTTCTACCAATCTTCCATGTGGACCCCATTTCCTAAACAAGCAAAAAAATGAGTTGACAATCTTTTAAGACTACTAAAAGAGAGTTACCTATCTATTTGCCTAATGACATAATGTGGAAGGTCCCCAAGAATGGTGCCAAAAAGTGACAGGGTGTCATTGAATATTGTACTTTAATTGAAAATATATCAGTTTATCGACCAAACTGTGTCCAAGGCTATATGTAATAGAAGGTTCGAATATCTCATATTGGCAGCAATTTTCTATTTTTATAAAAATGAATATTATAAACAAATTCTAAAGCCTAGAAAGCATCAAAATTTATTCTAAGGAAAGAATTAAGAAACTAACTATAAATGATGAACATCCTATACTAGAAAACTTGTAAGTCTATTTTATGAAAACATGAAAACTTGCATAAGAAAACAAAAACCAGAATATATTAAAAATGGGAAGTTATGAAACTATAGAAATTTAAACCACAAAAGAACTTCAAAACTTTTTGACTACAGAAAAGTGAGAAGAAGCTTTGGAACTCAAGAATTTTTTAACAACACTTATACAGTTTAAATGCTAAACAATTATTAAACTTAACTTAAACAATAATTACGACACAAATCTTGGAGGTTATCACACACTCACTGCCACATCTTTATAGGATAGAAAACATTTTTTATCAAATTAACAACGATTACAAAAATAAAATCACATAACATCTAAATAAATACTTATCTATCTCCTATCCAAATGACTAGCCATCTCTCCAAAATATTTTACCAACTTCAAATCATATCACACAGTAATCAATACAAATCCATTCACAGTTTGTATGAAAAATGTACTAAAATACTTATTGAGTTTTAAAAAAACTAAGAGCATTCTATTATCACTGTATATCCTCATAATAAAACATCAAGCTTTTATATCTACTAAACATCCAAAAATCTAGGGTGGCTTATCATTGCCACTTAAAAATTCTTATAAGAAAAAACATAACAAACTGCTTTTAAAGAGTCTCACTTGCAGTGTAATAAAAGAGGCTCCGAGTGGGAGCTTAAAAGTAATTGTTGTTTTGAAATAACAAAAAATAAAGAGGATACTATATAAATGGAGAAGCATAAAGTAATTGAAGTCTTCAACTATTGGTTTCCTTCAATCCTAGTGCTTTTAACTTCTACCATTGGTTACTTTAATTTTCCATGAGTGACCACTTTCTCCACTTCATTATTTCCAAGTCCTATTTATTGAAAAACAAATATTTTTCACAACACTTTGTCAATGCTAGTGGTTAAATTTTAATCAAATTGAAAATGAAGATTTATACACCATTTCTTTATAAATTAACAATATTTATCATAAGATTTTTAATTTATTGGCATAATTAGGTTAGCTAACTAGTAGAAAAGAGTAATTGGGTCAAATTAGGACAAGGTTGATTTTACCTCATCAATCAATATTCAATCTCCCACTGCTATTGGGAGGGGAATAAAGCAACTGACTTGCTTTCCAATCTAGCAATTGATTCAACTGACAATGTATCCAGTTTTGATCCATTAACTAGAAGTAAATTCTCACCTCTCTTTGATTTGATTAATCTCGAAAGGACAAATAATCTCTAGTTATAGCTTAGTGCTAGAGACAACTTATGTAGGTTTCCATTTCATATCTCATTGACTCCATTTTAAAATTGTGATGCTTTTTGGTGTCTCTTATCCTTACAAACCTTGATTTCTTCCCTTTTGCTTATTCTCTTTTTCTATCCTATCCTTTGGACAAGTGGTGACATGTGGCAACATCTATGTGCTCTAAATTTTTTGCCTAGATGCTTGCATGGAGGGATCCTATTATCCTCTTGTCAAATTACCTTTATGATACCAAGGCTATATTTTTGTTTTTACCACCTACCCTTCATCTTTGACATTGTTTGAGGAACATCACAGTTTTGTGGTATTGCCTCATAGTTGTACCTGACTCTCCTTCCCATCCTTTAATTATTTATGGCCAACATTTCCTCAACCTACCTTCAATATTGGTGAATTTATTATTGGATGCTTGTGTGGAGGGATCTTGTCATCCTCTTATCAAATCACCTTTATGATATCAAGGTTGGGTTTTGGTCCGTTACCACCTGCTCTTCATCTATGTCATTGTTTGGGGCATGTCATATTTATGTGGCATTGCCTCATGACCTTGTATGTAACTCTCCTCATCCTTTCATTCTTTATGGCCAACATCTCCCTAACTTACTTTTGATGTTAATGAATTTATTCACATTTAAGTTTGAAATCTCTCCCTTCATAATCTACCTTTCAGATTTTATTAGCTCTGTGTGGCCTCATGAAATTATCTCATCTTTTTTTGGTGGCCTCATGATGTAATTTTATTTTTGTCTAAATTATTGTATCCCCTGATATAATTCTACAATTTTTATTTCAATACAGTATATGTACCTTGCACCTTTTCTTTAAAAAAATCCCACCTTCTTATGTGATGACCAAAGCTATTTTTGATTTTGTAAAAGACCTATTCAATCATCCAAAAATAAAGAATGTTGAAGTTCATAGGATCTTAATTCAAGGGAATATTTTCCATCCTACAATTACTCTCTAGTTCTCTTAAGCCAATTATTACGTTAGAAATATTTGTGATCATGGAGATCTAGGCTTGAATGCACACAAACAAATATAACTTTGGTAATGATCTTTTTGTCAAACTTGAAAATAATCATATTATTTGTGGATGATTAATTCCTTAAGTGAAAGATATAAGAATAAACCAAATCATACCTTTGAGATGACTAATTTATGTTCTTTACATCATTTTCTAGGTATGTCTATTTTCTTGGATCATCACTCCACTATTGTATCACAAGAAAATATACACAAGATCTTGTAACATTTATTATGATTGACTAGAAACTTGTTTCCATTCATATTGAAGTTGATATGAAGTTTGACTCAAAACCTCCGTATGAAAAATTTAACCTTATCTTATATTGACAACTAATTGGAATCTTAATCTATCTCTCCATATCTTGCCCAAATATCACTTATGCATTATGTGTCACATCATGATTTTTGAAATATCCTTATGCCCAACATTAGAAAATGGGAAAACATAGTATACTTACATACATTAAAGGAACTATAATTTTTGGTCTCTACTATACTTATTCCAAAAATGCTCATCTATATGGATATTCTAATGCTAACTATGTAGGAGATCCTATTGATAGAAAATCTACTCCTGGTTTTGTTTTTAAATTGGTAAAGGTAATGATCACATGGAGCCATTAAAAATAACCTATTGTAGCCATTTCTTCCACAAAAATAGAATATAGAAATGCTACTAAAGATGCTAAAATCAATATGGCTTAATCATCTATCACACAAGCTTCATAAGGGTACTAATTCTAGTACCACACTTTTTTGCAATAACCAAAGTTGTGTTTCTCTTCCAAAAATATTGTTCACCATAAAAAAACAAAACAAATCTAAGTACAAGCTCACTTCATTCATGAAAATTGTTTTAAATTGAGATATTTCTATACATACTAAAAATTCAAAACAATGCTCAGCCTTAAGGAGTTTCCATTGACAGGGAGTCCACATGACAATGTCACATCCTAATGGTAAGCCCATATTTATTTTATAAATCCTATAGGCATTATATAATTCTTTTCTCTATAATTCTTCCACTTGTAAAGAATTGTATTATGTAAGACTTACAAGAAATATGTGATGAACTAGAGGGTGGCTAGTTTGAGGAGACCCAAGCTACAACAATAACTTTATAAGACCTCATTAAAGCATCATTATTAAGAAAAGTAGGATTTTAAATCATGACAAGATGTCTATCATGTAGTTCAGAATACATTGTTAGTGTAGAAATATTAACACTATTACTTATTATTTAAATAAGTAATTATGTGTATATTCCACACATGGCTTTAAGCCACCTTAGGTGGTTATGTGTCGACTTGGAGAGTTCGACACAACTCTCCAAGCTATGTGTTAACACTCATTTTCCACCACTCTTTGAGTGATTAAGTCGACTTCTGAAGTGACTCAAACTCTCAACACTCTATGTACAACATACTTGTTCATAATTCATTACCGATTATTTAATTATCTAATTAATCATCTTTCATGTCATTTGTTGTTTTGCATTCAATCTATGATTAATCTATATCACCATTTTTGTTTATATTCCTGGGAACTTCTACATGGTTCAATCATTCTGCGTCTTGATACTAGTTCGAATCTCTCTGTAGATTATTACTTTTTTTTGCATTCAAAGTGAAATTTCTAGTTCTTTGTGAACTTGTGTATCTTTTCTCTGTATTGTATAGAAGAAGGTTTAATTGCAAAGTTGAGTCAACTTGAAGCCAATCTATGTGTGTGTGTGTGTTTGTGCAAAGATCAGAAAGCGGAGGCCATTCCAAGCCATGATTTAGACCCATAGAAAGAGTGAGGGAGTGCTTGTGTGAAAATGCTTTGGATGAAGGCCCGAACGAACTGGGAAGCAGGCACGTAGGTGAATTTGAAGGCTTGTGGCTTGTTGCAAGGATCACAACCTATACAACAACATTAACAAAGGCTAAAAGACCCAAAATCTACATTGCACCCATAGGCCCAAATTGACCAAAAAGGTGCCAAAACCTACATAAAGGCCTCTGACCAAAAAGTGAGGTTGATCATCTGTATAGAGGCACCTAGCACCTGACATGTGAGGGAAGGCCAAACTAAGGTTGAGTATAAAGGGAGAAAATCAGCCTTGAACTAGCTAGAAATCTTGTGCTAAGGAGTCTTGACTAAGAAAGGGGGGTAAATCACCTCAAAAGTGGCTAGAATCCTCCAAGGCATGACTATTTGGCACCCATTACTGATATAAAAATCCCTGGAAATCAGCCTAAAATTGGCCTATGGAGTTGAAGTCCCTATTCCAACACCCATCTATGCCATTTTTTTGGCTGCCCCTGCACTCTCCTACCATATTTTGGGATTTTTTCCCTAATCTTCCCCTATATACCATTCTTGGCCACCCCATTCTACCCTTTTGCCCTAAAATTTGGGCTTGACTCTTCAAAAAAATTGTCCAAATTTTTTTAAAAGCATTTAAAATTATTCTTTTCAAAATGTTAACAAAATAGGCAATTTTTTGACTTAAAATAGGGGTAGGACATTTTAAAATTGGGGAAAATTTGCTTTGAGCAGGAATTATGGATATTTAAACCCTTTTATTTTTACCTGTCAAAGATGAAGGGTGAGGCCTAGGTTTGCAAGAGGCCAATTCCCCCTCATAGTTAAAACCATTATATTCTACTCTTCCTATCAATTCCAATGAGTAGTTGGAAGGCTAGGTTCACTCAGGGTTATAGGCATTTTTTTCTAATTTCTAGTGCATATGTAGTAAATTAGGCCATTTACGGGAAAATTCTTTGTATTATAACTTCTGATCAGGAGCTTGAAATTGAGCACCACTTTTTGCAAAAGTTAATGTTTTCACATTTCCCATATATTGGACCTACTTGCATTGTAAAACACACTAAGTTATAAAGTGCCAAAATTCGGTGGTAATCAACTAAAGGGGGTTATTCATGTACTAACTTATAAAGTGCCATAAATGTCAAGAGGATAAAAATATTGAATTATGTGGGGGGTTCATAGAGTTGTGTCAAGAGCACTTCCAAGGTTTTCCAAGAGCAGTTCCACAGAGATATGGTTAGAGCGCTTCCACTACTCCTTCAACATGCTAAAACATTTTTCCACATTGTATTGAGAGGTGTTAAGAACACTTCCATGTAGCCATCACCTAATGCTACATGTGAATTTAGAGTTGATTCTTAGAGAACTTTCAGAGATTCATTACAGCAAAAGATTGATATCAGTTCCTTTGCTTCTACAAATTTCAAGAGCTGATTCATAGAAGGCTTCCAGAGAATCTTCAAAGAAGCACTTCATTGTAGCCACATGTCATGCAATTTTTCACATTTCTCTTTTGGAGGAATGTTTTTTCCCATAGGCTTTTTTTTCTTTCTCTACCTTATGAGAGATGCATTTGTACATGGGTACCTCATCAGGCCTAGTAGTCGGGACCCATCTTTATTATACCCACCTAAGCTATGCTTAAGGGGGGTGTTAGTGTAGGAATATTAGAACTATTACTTATTTTTTAAATAAGTAATTATGTGTATAGTCCACACATGGATTTAAGCTAGCTTAGGTGGTTAGGTGTCTACTTGGAGAGTTTCACACAACTCTCCAAGCTATGTGTCGACACTCATTTGCCACCACTCTTTGAGTGATTGAGCTGACTTTTGAAGTGACTCAAACTCTCAACACTATATGTACAACACACTTGTTCATATTCCATTAATGATTATGTGATTATCTAATTAATCATCTTTCGTGGTATTTGTTTGCTTGCATTTGTTGGGTTGTTTCGATATCAGCATTTTATCTAGTTTTCCTGGCTCCTCTGACATACATGATCTTTATCTTAGAATATATTTTGCCTACCATAATGATTATGTGATTATCTAATTAATGATCCTTTGCGGCATTCATTTGCTTGCATTTGTTGGGTTGTTTCGATATCAACATTTTATCTAGTTTTCCTGGCCCCTCTAACATATATGATCTTTATCTTAGAATATATTTTCCCTACAATATGTGTCAAATAAGTCTTACATCATTGAGGAACATCATATTTTCCTTCAAATAAATTGATAGTGTTTCCCCTATTAACACTAAGGGGGAACATTAGAGTATAATGTTATTAGGGGTCTCAAACATTTATAACATTTACAATTCTCTAATATAAGGTGCATCAACCTTATATTATATGTAATGCTCTAATAGCATATTCAAAATAATATTTGATTGATTAATAATTTAATTAATATAAAAATATGTATTAAATTATAAATTATTCCTAATATTTGTTTTGAAAGGGTGTGAAAACTACCTTACAGGTGTTTTCCATCCTCTCTCCCTATATTGAAGGAATTCCCTCAAGGGAATTTTATGAGATTTTGAAGATTGTGTATTTAATTCACTTTGCACATGAGGATTTAGGAGGCCATTTGTAAGATTGAGGAAAGGATATCCCTAGGTTCATCTATCTATATTTTATAGACTTTATGTAAGTTTTCTTAATATTTAGTGATGCTTCTTTGTGGTTTTTTACATAAGGTTCTCCCATGTAAAATCTTAAGTATATGTGTTCCTCTTATTATGTTATTTGTATTAACATTTCTTTACATTATGTATTAATTTAATTATTTACGTTTAGTCACATTTACTAATACTCTAAATGAATTAAAAATAATATTAAACCCATTATTTCACCTATGTTCAAACAATTGCATCTAGGTATTTAATGAAATTTGATGTGTAATTAATTTACATAGTCAAACAAGGAGAAAATCATTTTATCAACATTTCAATTTAGAGCTTAAAAGAAACCAATTGCATCAAATTTACATATAGGCCATCTCCATCCTTGAGAGTGCTACCATTGTATAGTCACCTAATGCCATAAATCTAGTGTATCAAGGGGTTTATCCTAGGAGAACTTGACCATATAAATCTAGAAACCTCCCTTGAAGTATTTTAAAATGTTGTTATCCTTATGTAGATTCAAATATAAGAGTTTATAATTAAGTAGAAAATGTCTTCTATCTACTAGGTTAGATCTCTACTTCTTGAGGTTGACCATGAGCCACTTGGGATTGACCTATAGGAAATTCTAAGTCTATTTTGATCCCAAGATAGTAAGCATACCAAAGACATTATTTTCTAAACATTGATGAATAGATTTTACATAACATCAAATATTATTTTTCATTGTTGTTCATGAAGCTAAATACCCTATCCCTTTACACTTAATTTCTAAAAATATTTCAAAATCATTTCTTAGTTCTTATTAATTTAGATTAATTATATTTTTTGTTTGTATAAATTTAATCAACATAATTTAACCAATATGAAATTCTTTTACTCTTTTTTAATATTGAACAATGCTAATATTACAAGGAAAACAATAATCGATAAGGGAAAGACTACATTAGAAGAACAATAGTACCCATAAAATAGCTACAAAACATTCAACAAATTTCCTAAAATAAAAATATCATGGTTTAAGCATGTTAATGTATAGGGACTAAAAATAAATCAAGGATTATACATTAAAAAAAACACCAACATGAATCAATTAATAAGACCTCCAATAGCCTAAGATCTTTCCAAAGTGGTTATGAACCAAAACCAACCAAGATGTATATAGAACATAGAACAAAAAAACTACCTAGAAATAGGCAAATAAATTGGCAAACCCCTTGAGAATCCTAAGTGTACCAAAGCACAACACCACCAAGTTAAAAAACTAAAGCAATCATCTCGTACAGGGGAAAATGCTTCAAGAAAGAATGGAATCCAATTGTTTTTCACTTTGGATTCGAGATAGTTGTAGTTTGATAAATTGTAGCTACTAACAAATTTGCATGTTTTTAATTCCCCCTATAATTGTGCAAAGAAAGAAGTGATTTGAAAAATATCTTAGAGTAAAGACTTAGAATTACTGCTTCTTGATGAAAGTTAGATGAAGAAAAAAATTGACATACATCTATTATTCCAAATATATAATGAAATAATATGCCTAATAGAATTACAAATAACATTATTATTGAGGCCCACTACCAACATAGATTCTTTCCAATTTAATTGATGTTGAAAAACAATAGGTAAATCATTAAAGATAGTATTCCATTATTTTTTAGCTAAGGGACAATCCCAAAAAAATGTCCCATACTTTCATTTAGGTGACAAAATGGGAATAGTTCTAGTTGGTCCATAATGCATTTCAATCTATTTGCAATAGGAAGTTTCCAATATAAAATTTTCCAATCCATGATTTAAGCATCTACCTCAACTTTGGATTTCCAAATTTGAGTACACAATTTAGTCTATAATCTCTTGTTGAATCTACCTTTCCACTTAAGATTCAAGTGAGGATTTAAAAGTAAACTAGGAAGAACCTAGAAGTAATTTATCTTGAAAGGAAAGGTAGTGAAGTGATAAGAAGACAACCATTGCTAGTCTTTGAAAAATTGCATGAAACATGGGTACACATTTTCATAGATAACTCTAGAGGAGCCAGTGATTGGCCATGTTGGGTGAATATTTTGTCACTGACAAAATGGTAACAAAATGGTACTTTCAACCGTAGTATTATGAGATTAAAAATCTTTTCAAGGAAAGGGGGCACCCTTCTTATTGTTAACTAAGAACAACAAGTAATTAATTACACTTATTTAAACTAAACTTATCATGTGGGTATTTCCATATCATCCAATTTTCTTTCTTCAAAATTGATGTTCACTTAAAATCTTATACATAAAACACTTTTGATGCTTACAATATATCATAAACCATAATACTACTTGTTAGAGCAATAATAACCAATATTGACGTAGGAGCATCCCTGGTTCAAGAACAATCTTGCATCAAACAAAAACATTTGCATTTCAGTTTGTTTCTTTTTAGTTTCCAGTTTAATACAGTTAGTTCAGTTAGTAGCAGTTTTTTGTATTTTGGTCTACATTCTATCATAGTTGCATTTTAGACCTTATGGAGCTAGAATTAGCATCTAGATTTGTTCATGCACATCATATCCAAAATTCAAAGCATTTGGATCAGGTACTGGAAAGTTATCGCTATTAGAAGATCGACTATTTTCTTAGAACAGAGCATCCTAACAATCTCAGATAATTAGCTAAAGGAGAAGACTTGCAGAGCATTTCATAACTTGTAAAGCTAAATTACACATCATCTAATGTTTTTTGGTTTGTGGCTGACCTTCCCTAAGATCCGTACATCATTCTATTCATTCGTGAAGGAGTTCTAATCAATTAGGTATGACCTATCCGTGTACACATGTTACAGCTCTTCATTAGAGTTTGTGATCTTCCTTGGGCTGATGCGGAGGAATCTTATGTCCTGGAGATGATATATATTGATGTAATAGATGCCTAGGAAAGTAGTGAAATATCTAGAAATAGCTCATAGCTAAATTTTGTGTGAAGGAACTTCAAAGCCATGTCTTGTGCATATTTTGTAGTCAAGCTTGTGAGTCTAATTGTAAGCATGCATGTTGTCGGCCAATTTGTATTTGAATTCTACGATATACTAAACAACTGAATCTACATTTGTTTTATATCTTTGAGTTGCTTTCATTGTGTTTACTCTAGCTGCATGGCTTGGATAGCTCACTTTGTGGACCCTCCTAATCGTGATTGCACCAAGTGGTTATTGAAATCTGCCAGACAACTGAGAGAAGGGTGAATCAGTTGTCACAAAAATTCAAATGCTTCCACATTTAAACATTAATCACTTATCTGCACTTATTATTATTAAACAAAGAATGCATGAAATCATAAGCTTAAACATAGATGCAACATTAAACACAAGAGACACCAGATTTTTACGTGGAAAACCCCAAGGTGGGGAAAAACCATGGAGAGGATTAACTCTCAAAATATATTGCAATCTTTGAGAAATGATGTTTAGGCTTGGTCACTCCACTAACCTAGAACATACTAGCTCACTGCCATGAAGTATAGCTAGGTCTAGCAGACTCACTGCCTCAACCCTAAACCTAGAAAGATTACAATAAGGGTTGTTAAACCCTGAGGAATGTTAAACCCTACTAGTGGCTCACTGCCAAGCTCACTACCAAAGTCACCATCTTCTTCATGTCTAAGATTAATACATTGAAATACAATAGTTCCTCTACTCTGCTCTGACCTACCTCTACTCCTCTTCCTTTATCTTCACATCTTAGCATGAGGACAACTTTTTCACAACTCAACTACAAGTATTTGTACACTTCATCAACCTTGGAATGATCATCAAGGTCGTACTTACAATCATTAACCATTGGAGCAATCTCCAAGGTCAATACTACAAGCATTTACAACACAGGTCCTGACCTATTACAACATTATGCAAAGAAAATGAAGTAAAGATGTATGCGGATCATGCCACATCTTAGATGGGACTCAAAAATGATCTTCCATGCTTCAACATGCTTCCATAATCTTCAAGGGATCTCTACAATTACTAGAGTTAACCAAGTTGGCTAAGACTAGTTACATGCTACATTATCTGGGAACAATCTTCAAACATGATTTCCATTCCTTAATGCTGACCAATGTCAAGATAGGAACATGATCAAGAGACATTGACAAGCATGTTATAATCTTCAAGAGAAACTGTAAGAACCTTAACCACTTTAGCCATAGGAATCTTCTCACCGGAACACTTGAACTTCACTGTCTTCGACTATCATAAAAGAAAGATATCTTGCAGACCACCAAAACATGAACCACTTTAATTGTAGGCACTTATCATCATCCCAGAGTTTCCTCTAGAACCACAGAGCAAAATACTTTATTGTGGAGGAATCTGGAGCAAAACACTTTCTCCCTATCACCAGAGAATAATCAGAAGGAGTAGGCTTTACTCTAGTGAATGTAACTTTCTCACAGCTTCACATTGGAGGCTTGAACTCAGGATTTAGCATCTTTAGACATCCCTTCAAATAACTTCCAATCTGTAGACCTAGATCTATAAGAAAAAGGAAATGTGGAGCAATCTACCAGACTGTTCTTTGGCATACAACTCACAGTCTATATTACACCTCACTGTAACTCACTAGTTTCTTCTAGAGAGGCCAATTTTCTTGATATCCTCAATGTACAAGGCTTCTAAGAAAGTAATAGAATAGGACATAGTTGACACCAATGACAACAAAGATATGTTGACATCAATGACAACACCAATTAGGCACATACTTGCAACAATCTCCCCCTTTGTCATTGATGGAAACATATGATATGAAAAAATGCAACAACCATCAAGACAAGATTCTCCCCCTATCTCTTTACACATCTACAAGATTCTCCCCTATCTCTTCACACATCTACACCCCTTGTCCACCTAAGTTTTTCACATGATTTCTCTTCCCCTTTTACATCAATGACAAAGGGTGCATACTTGCACTCTTTTGCTCTGATCCATTCTCTCTTCTGAACCTTTTGGCTACTACCCCTAAGAAGTAGCCCTTAAAGCATCATTCTGGATCTATATGTAAAACTCTAAGCATCACCAAACTAATGCAGTCTTGTGCATCTTAGTTTAGAACAAGAGGGGTCATAACCCCTAACTTTTCTCTGAGATACTCAAAAGTATCCTTGGGTAGAGGTTTACTAAAAATGTCTATAATCTAATCTTTTGTAGAAACATATTCCAACTTGACTTCATTTTCTATCACCTTTTCCCTTAGAAAGTGATACCTAATGGATATGTGCTTTCTCCTTGAATGCATCATTAGATTTTTTGATATGTTTATGGCACTTGTGCTGTCACAAAAGATTGCAATTGGATCTTCATACACAACTCTGGTGTCCTTCAAAGTCTACTTCATCCATAACACTTGAGTGCAACTACATGCTACTACAATGTATTCTACTGCTGCAGTAGATAGGGATATTGAATCCTATTTCTTGCTCAACCAATATACCAACCATTTTTCCCATGAAGAATGCACCTCCATGTGTACCTTTTCTATCATCTACATCTTTAGCCCAATCTGCATTAGTGTAACCACTGAGGGTAAAATCATTGTCCTTAGGATACCACAAATTGTAATCCATTATACCTTTTAAATATCTCAGAATTCTCTTGGCTGCCATCACATGTGATTCCTTGGGTTCTTCTTGAAATATTTCTACAAGACACATTGCATGCATTATGTCAGGTTTGGTTTGAGTCAGATAAAGTAATCCTCCAATCATAGATCTATACCTTTTCTGATCTGCCATAGGTGAATTATCATTTTTTCTCAACTTACAACTGGTTATCATGGGAGTATTTACTAGTTTAGAGTCTTCCATCCCAAACTTCTTTAGCAGCTCTTGCACATACTTAAACTGAGAAATGAAGATGCCTTTATCTGATTGATTTATTCACAGAACTAAAAATAAATTCATCTCACCAGACATGGACATTTCAAATTCACTTTTCATTTCTCTAGCAAAAACTATGCACATACCTTCATTACCTCCAAAGATAATGTCATCAAGAAAGACTGCAACAATTAGGATTTGTTCATTATTGATCTTGAAATAAAGATTATTGTCAGTGGCACCCTTGGTGAATCCTAATTGTATCAGATACTTATCCAACCTAGCATACCAGGCTCTGGGGTCTTGTTTTAACCCATACAATGCCTTCTTCAATCTGAATACCATGTCACCTTGATGTGATGACTAGAATCCCTTCGGTTGTTCAATATAGACTTCTTCTTCCAACTCTTTATTCAAGAATGTAGACTTTACATCTAGCTAATATACCTAAAATCTTCGTAGGTCGTAAATACCAGAAACATTCTTATAGCTTCAATTCTTACCACTAGTGCAAATGTTTCCTCAAAGTCTATTCCTTCAACTTGAGAGTATCCTTTGCATACCAATCTTGCTTTGTTTCTTACTACTTCCCCATTCTCATTCATCTTGTTTTTGAAAACCCACTTGGTATTGATTACATTTTTATCTATTGGTTTGGGAACAAGATCCCAGGTTTGATTCTTCTCTATCTGCATCAATTCTTCCTTCATAGCCTTTACCCAATTCTCATCATCACAAGCTTCATTCACAGTCTTAGGTTCAATCTTGGAAATCAAACATAAATTTACTTGTTCCTCTGCAACTTTTCTTCTGGTTAAGATCCCTTTGCTCTTATCTCCTATGATTTGATCTTCAGAATGATTAAGTCTTACATATCTTAAAGTTTTAGTAGCACTTATTGGAGCTTGTTCTTCTTCATCTGAGTTGTTTTCATGCTACACCACTTCTGAAACATCTGGTTGATTTGATTCATATCCACTTAATTCTAAAGACCTTTCCTTATTTTCATCCACTTTAATATTTGCATTTTCAATGATCTTATTCAGCCTCTTATCGTAGCACCGGTAGGCCTTTCTCTTGGTTGAGTAACCAAGGAAGATTAATTCATCACACCTAGCATCAAACTTGCCCAGATCTTCTTCTCTTTTGATATAACATTTGCTACAAAAAAATTTAGATATTTCATAGTAGGAACTTTACCATACCATAAATCATAAGGAGTCTTGGAACTGTTACCTTTTACTTGGACTCTATTTAGGATATATACAATAGTGTGAAATGCCTCTCTCCAATATGCTTATGAAAGATTAGCTTCCTTCATCATGGTTCTAGCAGCTTCTTGACCTATTCTATTTTTCCTTTGAACAACTCCATTTTGTTGTGGAGTTCTAGGCATAGATAACTATCTCTTTATTCCATGTTCTTCACAAAAGAAATTAAATTCATTTGATGTGAACTCTCCTCCTCTATCAAACCTCAAACATTTGATCTTCAAGTCCATCTCATTTTCAACCATTACCTTGAATGGCTTGAACTTATCTAGAGCTTCAACATTTTGTTTCAAAAAGGTAACCCAAGTCATTCTAGAAAATCATCAATAAGCAACATGAAATACATGTCTCCTTGCAAACTTTTTACTCTAGTAGGTCTACATAAATTTTTATGCACTAGCTCAAGTAGCCCATCAACTGATTGGTCCTTGCTTTTGAAACTTGTTCTTGTTTGTTTCCCAAATTGACACTCCTTACAAATAGGATTAGCAGGCTTCACAATCTTGGGCAAGTCTCTAATATCTTGTGTAGTACTTATCTTCATAATGTTATTAAAATTGATGTGACACAACCTTCTATGCCATAGTCAACTTTCATCAGTATGAGCCAACAAACAATAATTATCAGTTCCTTTCATGTGATAGATATTACCTCTGGTCTTCTTACCAATTGCAATGACTGTTCAAGAGCTTTCCTTGATCTTGCATCCATTGTCCTTGAAGCTTAGGTCATAACCTTTGTCACACATTTGACCCACACTCAAAAGATTGTGCTTTAATCCTTTCACATACAAGACATCTTCAGTATTATGCTTGCCATCAAAAGAAATAAACCCTTTTCCACAAATCTTACCAGTTGTATCATCTCCAAGCCTAACCAGTCCACCATCATATCTTTCCAAACTCACAAACTTACTTTTGTCATGAGTCATGTGGTGAGATCAGCCACTATCAATAAACCATTCATCCTTGCCCTTAATGACCTGATCAGCGAAAGCACTTTCCACTAGTTTTTCTTCCTTTACACAGCTAGTGGGATTAGTAGACACATGATCTTCCTTAATAGCAATAAACAAGCATTCATTTCCAGAAGTTCCAGTATTATCTGGTTCACCATTATCTAATACTCCATCATCATCAAAATCTTCAACATAATAACATTTCTTTTGGGTCCTAGGCCTGTTCTCATATCTTTTTCTATTTCTTTCAATTCTTTCAAGACATCTAGAAACAAAATGACCTACTTTACCATAGGAAAAACATTTGGAAGGTAATTTGCCTTTAAACTTACTAGATCCTCTTTGTAGTCTATCCACAAAGTTGGCTTTGATTTCATCAAACACATCATCAAATTCTACTTTGTACTTTTCTAATTTGGAAGTTCTCCCAGAAGTACTAGCTTTGAAAGCAGTCTCGACCTTTGGCAAGGCATCTCTAAACTCTCTCATTTCAAAGGCAGTAAGCTTACCAAGGAACTGATCTCTGTCAATAGCTTTTACTTGCATAAATTCTTCAATTGTAGCTACCTTGTGACTATAGGACTTTGGCAATGATCTGAGAATTTTTAAATTACAACTTCATTATCACTAAGAGTTCCCCCCATACCTTTTATTCCAGTGACAAGTTCATGAACTCTTTGCATAAAGGATGTTATGTTTTCATCTTCATTCATCTTCAAACATACATATTTCACTTTCAGACTTTGTAGCTTGGCCTCCATAGAATCATCTCTTTTATATAGACTTTTTAGCTTCTCCCATACCTCATTTATAGTTTCAATATGCACAACTTTTGTCAGTATTGAGTCAGTTAATGAGCTTAGCATAGCATCCTTTGCTTTTACATCCATTTCATATTCTTTAATTTCATCTTTTGTCATCAGACCATTTTAAAGCATGGTGTATTTTGTTTTCACATCTTTCCATACTTTATAGCCAAGACAAAGAAGATGACTTTTCATTCGCACCTTCTAAAAAGCATAATTTGTTCCATCAAACTGTAGTGCTTCCTTCTTGTAATACATTTTGGATCTTCCTCAAGCTGTTAAACTTTCTTCAGAGGAACTTGGATCTGATACCAATTGTTGAAATCTACCAGACAACTGAGAGGGGGGGTGCATCAATTGTCACAATAACTCAAATACTTCTACATTTAAACATTAATCACTTATCCACACTTATTATGATTAAACAAAGAATGTATGAAATTGGAAGCTTAAACATAGATGCAACATTAAACACAAGAGACACCATATTGTTACATGGAAAACCCCAAGGTTGGGAAAAACCATGGAGAGGATTAACTCTCAAAATATATTGTAATCTTGGAAAAATGATGTTCAGGCTTGGTCACTCCATAGGCCCAGAACATACTAGGTCACTACCATGAAGTATAGCTAGCTCTAGCAGGCTCACTGCCTCAACCCTAAACATAGAAAGATTACAATAAGGGTTGTTAAACCTTGAGGGCTGTTAAATCCTACTAGGGGCTCACTACCAAAGTCACCATCTTCTTCATGTCTAAGATTAATACATTGAAATACAATAGTTCCTCTGCTCTGCTCTGCTTCTGCTCTATCCTACCTCTGCTCCTCTTTCCTTATCTTCCCATCTTCGCATGAGGACAATTTTTCACAGCTCAACTACAAGTATTTGTACACTTCATTAACCTTGGAATGATCATCAAGGTTGGCATTACAATCACTAACCATTGGAGCAATCTCCAAGGTCGGCATTACAAGCATTTACAAAATAGGTCCTGACCTATTACAACACTATGCAAAGAAAATGAAGTAAAGATGTATGCAGATCATGCAATGCCTTAGCTGGGACTCAAACACAATCTTCCACGCTTCAACATGCTTCCATGATCTTCAAGGGATCTCCGCAATTACTAGAGTTAACCAAGTTGCCTAAGAATGGTTACATGCTACATTATCTGGGAGCAATCTCCAAACATGATTTCCATTCCTTAACGTAGACCAATGTCAAGATAGGAACATGATTAGGAGACATCCACAAGAACATTATAATCATCAGGAGCAACCGCACAAATATTAACCACTTTAGCCATAGGAATCTTCTAACCAAAACACATGAACTTCATTGTCTTCGACTATCATAAAAGAAAGATAGCTTGCAGACCACCAAAACACGAACCACTTCAATTCTAGGCACTTATCATCATCCCAGACTTTCCTCTAGAACCGCAGAGCAAAATACTTTATTGCGGAGTAAAACACTTTCTCCTTGTCACCAAAGAATAATTAGAAGCAGCAGGCTTTACTCTGGTGAATGCAACTTTGTCACAGCTTCACACTGGAGGCTTGAACTTAGGATTTAGCATCTTCAAACATCCCTTCAAACAACTTCCAATCTGTGGGCACAGATTTGTAAATAGAAGGAAATGTGGAGCAATCTATCAGATTGTTCTTTAGCATACAACTCATTGTCTATATTGTACCTCACTTTAACTCACTAGTTTCTTCCAGAGAGGCTAATTTTCTCTATATCCTCAACATACAAGGCTTATATGCAAGTAATAGAATAGGACACAGTTGACACCAATGACAACAAAGATATGTTGACATCAATGACAACACCGATTAGGTACATACTTGCAATGGTGGTATCAGAGCGAAAGTTTGAATCTTTGGGAGTGAATTGAGAAAAGTTGGTTAGGGAATTTTGTAAGACCTTTCTATGAATAGATCACCAAATCTGAGGTAGGTTACTTGTGTTGAAACTGATTGCCGATTGTGAGGTAGTTGTCACCTTGTAACCCAATCACTGAACTGTGGCAGTTACACTTGATCCTAGGAAGAATGCCGCTGAGGAGAATCCCTGCTATTGGAACAATGAATGGTAGAACAGATGAGATGATGGAAATGATGAAGACCTTGTGAGTTCTCTTGGATACTATTAAAGATCGAAGAAGAGGACTTACACCTAGACCTAATGTTGAAAGTGATGATGATGCATAATTTCAATCTGCTGAACAAAATGGAAAAACCCTACAAGATGAAGAAGAAGAAGAATCAGATCAAGTCAAGATGTTGTGAGCTATTTCATAGATTGTAAAAATACCTAGAGTTGATGTACCAAATTATACTGGCAATTTAAATCTTCAAGAATTTATTTACCGGATAAATGACATGGAAGAATACTTTGAATATGAAGAAGTTGATGATCTAGAGAAGGTGAAATTACAAGGACAAAGTTGAAAGGACATGCTACTATGGTGGAAAGAAGTTCAATTGGATAGAAATAGAAGTGGAAAAGAAAAGATTACAAAGTGGGATAGAATGGTGACAAAATTGAAGAATCAATTTATACCTACTGACTATGAGTTGGAATTGTTGAAGAGATTGCAAAACTTGAGACAAAAAGAGAAATCTGTGAAGGAGTATAATGAATAATTTCACAAGATGATCATAAGGATAGGACATAGTGAAGCAAGAAAGGAGAAAGTGGCTAGATACATCAATGGACTGAGATTGAACATTAAAAAAGAATTGAGTTTGGTAAGGATGACAACACTGGAAGAGGCATATCAGTTTTCCCTGAAGGTTGAAGAAAAGTTAAACAAGAGACATGATCAGATACAGAGGGGCAGAGGAGGTAAATTTTAGAGAGGTAGAACATTTTCTAGAGGAGAAAGATCATATGTGGAGCAGAACAGACAAGAGAACAAATTCAAGGAGGATAGAGATAATAATGCATACCAAAGGGAGGATAGAAATTTCTACTGTAGAGGAAACCCGTCTATATCAGAGTGAAGGATACATAATAGAAGGTAGAGGACCTGATAGAAGAACATTCAGAGGAACTTATTTTAAGTGTGTAGGTGAAGGCCATAGAGCATTTGAATGTAATCATGGGAGTACAAGCAAGAGAACAGAGAATAGTGGAAGAGCAGCCTATGTGGAAGAACCTATTGGATCACCTAGTTCAGTTGGTGAACTTGAGAAAGGAGAATCACTTGTGATGAGGAGAGCACTATTTAAAGCAGAGACAAATGAGGAACCACCATAGAGGAAAAGTTTGATCAGAACTAGATGCAAATCAGGAGTAAATGTTGTAAAGTTTTAATTGATAGTGGTAGTTCTGATAACCTATTTTCAGAGGAGATGGTACCTAAGTTGAAGTTGGAGAGATTGAAACACCCTAAGCCCTATTAGATAGAATGGATTTAGGATAATCATAAGGCACCGGTGAGTGAACAATGTTTGGTGAAATTTCATATTGGATCTTATAATGATGAAATATTATGTGGTATTATGCCTATGGATGTATGTCATATTCTGTTAGGTAGACCATGGCAATATGATAGGAAAGCTATACATGATGGGGGAAAGAATACATACACTATAACATCAAATGGAAAGAGAATTACTTTGATTCCTTTGGAAGAGGATCTTAAGAGTGAAGTATGTGGGAATGCTAGAATCTATTTGGTAGATGGAAGGAAATTTCTAGATAGTTTGAGACGTGACAATATGTGTTATGCTTTGATTCCCAAGAAGCTTGAAACCCTGAAGACTGAAGAATCACAACCAGAGGAGATAACTGAATTGCTGACAGAGTATGAAGACATCATATCAAACAATGTACCTGAAGGATTGCCACCAATCAGGAGTATCAGTCATCACATGGATCTTATTCCTGGAGCTAGTTTGCCTAACAAAGAAGCACATAGAATGACACCATCAGAGAATGAAGAATTTAATAGACATATATAGGAGTTGTTGAGGAAATGTTTGATCAGAGAAAGTTTGAGTCCTTGTGCAATACCTACAGTGTTAGCACCGAAGAAAGATGGAGAATGGAGGATGTGTATAGACTCTAGAGCAATAAACAAGATAACAATTAAGTATAGATTTCCTTTACCTAGGATGGATGATATCATGGATTGTTTGAGTGGAGAAAAATATTTCACAAAGATAGATTTGAAGAGTGGATACCATCATATTAGAATTAGAGAGGGAGATGAATGGAAGACTGCTTTTAAGACAAATGAAGGATTGTATGAGTGGTTAGTGATGCCTTTTGGATTGATAAATGCACCAAGTACTTTCATGAGGTTGATGAGTGAAGTTTTGAAGAAGTTCTCAGGTAAGTTTGTTATTGTATATTTAGACGATATTCTAATTTTTAGTAAGACAAAAGAACATTTGCAGCACCTTAGACAGGTATTGTAGAGGCTAAGAGAAGAGAAATTGTTGATAAACATTAAGAAATATAGTTTCATGAAGGAAGAATTGGTATACTTGGGATTTGTGATTTTTGTTGAAGGATTGAAGACTGACCCTAAGAAAGTAAGAGAAATTGGTGAGTGGCCTACACTGAAGAGAATTGGAGAAGTCAGATCATTTCATGGATTAGCTAGTTTCTACTAGAGGTTCATTAGAAATTTTAGTTCAATTTATAACCCTATGATAGAGACAATGAGAGGTGACAGAAAAGACTTTAAGTGGACATCAGGAGTAGATAAAAGTTTTGAATTATTGAAGTAGAAAGTGATAGAGCAACCTATTTTGGCATTATTAGATTTCAATAAGGTATTTTAAATAGATTTGTTATCAATTAGATATGCACCCTATGCTAAGTCTACAAAAGACTTAGCTATCTGTTGAAACATGGAAACACTATCAAGATGTGGGTTTCCTATAGCGAGAGTGAATCTCCAGAGTGAGCTGGTTCTCCTTATGATCTTTCTAAACTAATCACTTGTCTGATAAAAGGGATGAGGAATAATTGGAACGAAATTTCATTTTATCTAAAGATGATCTAAAAATCTAAAATTTTTACTCACAAACAACTCTCAAGCTTGTAACATTCTCAGTTTCACCTAAGTCCAATAATCCAAAAGTACTTTGTATGAAGGTTTTAATTAAAACACAACACACAACCTAGATTAGATGGGCAATAGCTACACAAATTTTAATAACATAGAGACATAATCAAAGGATTTAGACATCATAATCACAGTGAAGACATCCAATAAAAGTTATAAAATAGGCAACCAATGTGAAACAGGAAACCTTCCCTATATTGGACTGAAAGGGGTACATCTAATTGTAAAAAATATGAGCCAATATCAGTTTACAAACTTCCTGCCTATGATCAAGAGAAAACAAATAAAGATATCAACCCCGAAAACTAAATCTTTCTCCCCTATTTATAAATCTAAAGATCTCCCAAGGAAAAAAAATGAGAAATCTTCCTAGAATAGCAAATTTAATCTATTTTTTAAGCTTGATTGAAAAGCCAAAAAATAAAGCCTTCAAATCACCTCCAATCTATCTGCCAAAATCTTCTTCAAGGTAGACCTCACTAAAATCTGCTTTAAAACAAGCTTTATTTGCTCAATAAAAGCTTTTTTTTTTATTGTCCTCATCTGCCTCAAGATAGAGCAAATCCAGAAAAAGATATTTGATTTGTTTTAATGACAAAATATTAAAAGCAATTGATAAAGAACATTGCTTTAATATTTGTCTTACAATAGGTCCTACAGTTTTTCCTTCTGATTTGCCTAATCTTACAAGGCTTATTTTGTCCATATCTTCCCAAAAGAAAGCAAACTAAAAAAAAAGATATTGTTTACTTTAATTTGCTTTAATTGCATAAATAATGAATATTTATAAGCAATTTATAGGATATTGCTTTAAATATCATTTTACAATAATTTTTTGCAACTTCAAATTTGCAAAAGAAAGAGGGTCCACCATTGTGATGATTACTCAACAACTATAAACTGGGTTGGTGAGATGTTTAACAGGTTTTTTCACTCTATTCTGTTCGCACCTTGGCCCAAAAATCTCAAAAACCCAGATCACAGATTTTGAGATATGATTAAAACACGCGACTATAGCTTTATTTTGCTGTGTATTGTGCTTCTGACGGTTCTTCGACAACTACCAACTGGGTTGGTGAGAAATTTAAAGGGTTTTTATATCCTATTCTCATCTGATTGATATTCAAACATCTCAAGAACTTAGAGCATATTTTCTGAGATATGATTGAAACACGTGATAACTATCTTTATTTTGCAGGGTCTTTATGTGACACTTTTCTCTTTCAGAGTCTTTTTACAATCTTCTCAAGAATTGTGGCAACATGCTGAGCTCAACACTTGTGGGAGCCCATTTTATTCCACATACTAATTTTTCTTCAATCAGTTACATGACTTATCCTATACCTGCACATGAAACAAATAGATTAGAATAAAACATTGAAATTTCATGATTGTTTCTTTCTCGGCTCTTCTTGCATGTTGATGATGTTCTTTGATCAATGCATTATAAACAAAGTGTTATGCCTCTTCTAATAGGATATAGAGATCTCATAACTAGAGCTCTAATATGATCTTCCCATAATTTTGCAGGTTCACATCGAGATCAGGAGCAAAAATAGAAGACAACTTCAAAGATTGAAAACCTTCAAGATAATGATGATTATGACCTTCTCTTTGTTATCCTGAACCTTCACTGCAATTATCACTAAAACACAATAACTATGTAAATAACTTATAATAGAAGAATGTTAACCTTCACTCTAAAAATGAATTTGTTGCATCAGCTCTGCCAATTTTGAGTTGTGAAAAAATGGTAACATTTCTGGTGACTTCTGCTATATGCTTACCTGCTAAGCATCGGATCAGTTGCCTTGAATATCCATTGGGCATTGAGTCATACTCTACTCTTCTCAAACTTAGAAACACTGAAATTCAGCTCCCCAACTAGTTCAAACAGCAGCAGAAAACTAAAAACAAACTAAACTGAAGCAAACTAACAGGCCCTAATGGCCAAAAGAACTTGTGCAGCAGCACTTAGGGAAATAAAATACTGAAAACAAATGTGCAAGAAGTACTTATTAACTAAAAACACTAACATAGCCTACTCTAACTAGCCAAAGACACTGATCAAACAAACCCATTCACTGGCTCAATAAAATAACTGCCTTTCCTCTACAGTTTGCAATACTCCATAAGGTTGTTAATCAGCCCAAAAAGGTGGAGAACAATAAAAAATTCAGCAAATTGCTGTGACACCTTTTCGAGAAAGAATGTATAGTCACTTACCCACTTGACTTCTTTTGCTAATTGATCCACCTGATACCCTTCTTGATGATCCAAATTAGTGTTACTATGAGGTTGTCCCTTCCTGTTGATTTCTAAATCAGCCAAATATCTGATAGGACATTCCCTTGAAGATTTTGGACTGAGAATGATTACATGATTTGTACTTTGTATGATAGCCCACCATGTGGCTTCCTCCTCTTTGGTTAATGGGTCATCCTCCTCAGTCGAAATAGGACTGCTTTCACATACATGTCCATGAATCAACATGTTATTCGAATATTTTGGAATACTTTGATGGTCAAAACTCGGCATAGACATGCTAATTTCATCTCCAACATCAAAGCTAGAAAGCTCATCATGCAGACTAACTGAAACCTTTTCCACATTATCTAAAGTTGCAACAAAATCATCAAGGTCATCCCAAAATGCAATTTCATCACAATCCTCTTGATTTTCTAATAAAAGAGGGCTGTATTTTACCTCATGACAATCTTAAATTAGCGTGTAACCTCCATGGCATATTTATCTTCACACTTTTCCATTTGATCCAAGACCTCTTCATCAGATTGCTTGGCTTCAATCAGCAACTCACCAGATGGTTGAGGATCCTCATGCTGCTCTGAAATTTCTACCTTTGGTATGAGCATGTTCTCTTCATCTGATTCTACAAAACTAGCAAACTGATCGAACAAGGTTATAGATTCTTCCTCATTATCTGGTGTCTTCTCAAATGAGGTTTTGGCTTTTAGTCTTTGTAGTTGAAGGCCTTCACCTTGTGACTTTTGCACCTTTCTTTCATGAATCTTATGAACAACAACAGAAATTTTTTTAAATGAATCAAAATTCAAAGGGTTCAGTATCAGATTTGAATCAACTTGTTTTTCAGAAACAACAACTTTTTCATGTGAATTAGCGTCTTGCATTGGTTGATTTTCTGAAAAAATCTTAACATCTTTTACAAAACAAGGAGGATCATTAATGAAAATATCAGAGTGTTCATCAGGAGGAGTTTTTTCTGGTTTGATCTTCTGCTGCTCTAACCGATATTGCTCCATAACTATATGTAGTAGATTTACCCACTTAGCTTCCTTCTGTCTGTTAATGGATTGGTCTCAAATGCTAACAGGCTCCTTAGCAAAATCAGAACTTTTGAAAGTTGGGATTTCGACCTTAGAGGCATTAAGAGGCTTATCTTGTCTAAAACTTGGAAATTTATACTTACAAACCTCTTCTTGAGTTAGTTGTTCTAGAACATAAAGGTCTGCTTGGGCTTGAGCAAGCAAAATTTTTGTTTGTGCAGTTACCTCTGTCTCAAGATTCTCTTCGAACTGTCTCTTTTGTGTCTCCCACTCTTGATCAGAAATAAAGGTCTCATAGGGTGGCTGCTCTGGAAGTTGAAGGTAAACTTGCTAATTCAACTCTTATAGCTGCAAATTAGATTCTTCATACTACCTTGCTTGAAATCCCCCTCCTTGTTTGTACTGGTAACTCTTCATCCTTGCTATTTCCTACTCATACAGATATGTCTGATAGGCTAATTCATCTTGCTGTTGATTGTAATCTTGTTCCCTCTAAAGCTCCTCCATCTACTTATTAAAGTCGAACAGAATGTCATTAAGTTCTTTATTTTGAGAAAGATGAAGTTTTCTGTGAGATTGGGTAGGAATAGTCATGCCATAAGCATCCTGAGTATTTGGGCTAAAACCAACATTATGACTGCTTGTATACAACTGGTAAGGAAGCTGAGTAGGGGTGGGTGGGTGGCAAGCATGTTGTGCATGCTGGTATATGGTTGTTACATGGTTGTTTGGAATAAAACCAGCTACTTGATTGCTCTGGTATAGCTGATAAGATGGTGGAATAGTAATGCTTTCATGATATGATGGATGATACGAACTGATCATCTTGAAACCAGAAGATTAACATTCAAAGTCACCGGGTATGCTAATTTCCTGCCTCTAAAGGCTGAGATCACTGGTACACACACCAAATACCAATGATAAATAAACATGCAATTGGACTAAGATAGTCCAATCAGTCCCACCGGGTGTGTCAAAAACCATTATCAATCAGATATGCACCCTATGCTAAGCCTACAAAAGACTTAGCTATCTGTTGAAACATGGAAACACTCTCAGGATGTGGGTTTCCTATACTGAGAGTGAATCTCTAGAGTGAGTTGGTTCTCCTTATGATCTTTCTAAACTAATCACTTGTCTGAGAAAAGGGATGAGGAATAACTGGAATGAAATTTTATTTTATCGAAAGATGATCTAAAAATCTAAAAATTTTACTCACAAACAACTCTCAAGCTTGTAACATTCTTAGTTTCACTTAAGTCCAACAATCCAAAAGTACTTTGTATGAAGGTTTTAATTAAAACACAACACACAACCTGGATTAGATGAGCAATAGCTACACAGATTTTAATAACATCAAGACATAATCAGAGGATTTAGACATCATAATCATAGTGAAAACATGTAATCAAAGTTATAAAAGAGGCAACCAATGTGAAACAAGAAAGCTTTGCTATATTGAACTAAAAGGGGTACATCTAATTCTAAAAAATATGAGTCAATATCAGTTTACAAACTCTCTACTTGTGCTCAAGAGAGAAGAAATAAAGATATCAACCCCGAAAACTAAATCTTTCTCCCCTATTTATAACTCCAAACATCTCCCAAGGAAAAAATTAAGAAATCTTCCTAGAATAGCAAATTGAATTTATTTCTTAAGCTCCACTGAAAAGCCAAAAAATAAAGCCTTCAAATCACCTCCAATCTATCTGCCAAAATCTGCTTTAAAACAAGCTTTATTTGCTCAATAAAAGCTTAGTTTTTTTTTATTGTCCTCATCTGCCTCAAGATAGAGCAAATCCAGAAAAAAATATTTGATTTGTTTTAATGACGAAATATTAAAAGCAATTGATAAAGAACATTGCTTTAATATTTGTCTTACAATAGGTCCTACAGTTTTTCCTTCTGATTTGCCTAATCTTACAAGGCTTATTTTGTCCATATCTTCCCAAAAGAAAGCAAACTAAAAAAAAAAAGATATTGTTTGCTTTAATTCGCTTTAATTGCATAAATAATGAATATTTATAAGCAATTTATAGGATATTGCTTTAAATATCATTTTACAATAAATTTTTGCAACTTCAAATTTGCAAAATAAAGAGGGTCCACCATTGTGACAATTACTCAAAAACTATAAACTGGGTTGGTGAGATATTTAACAAGTTGTTTCACTTTGTTCTATTCGCATCATGATCCAAACATCTCAAAAACCCAGATCATAGATTTTGAGATATGATTAAAACACGTGACTATAGCTTTATTTTGTTGTGTATTGTGCTTCTGATAGTTCTTTGACAACTACCAACTGGGTTGGTGAGAAATTTAAAGGGTTTTTGTATCCTATTCTTGTCTGATTCATATCCAAACATCTCAAGAACCCAGAGCATATTTTTTGAGATATGATTGAAACACGTGATATCTGTCTTTATTTTGCAGTGTCTTTATGTGACACTTTTCTCTTTCAGAGTCTTTTTACAATCTTCTCAAGAATTGTGGTAGCATGCTGAGCTCAACACTTATGGGAGCCCATTTTATTCCACATGCTAATTTTTCTTCAATCAGCAACATGACTTATCCTATACCTGCACATGAAACAAATAGATTAGAATAAAACATTGAAATTTCATGATTGTTTCTTTCTTGGCTCTTCTTGCATGTGGATGATGTTCTTTGATCAATGCATTATAAACAAAGTGTTATGCCTCTTCTAATAGGATATAGACATCTCATAACTGGAGCTCTCATATGATCTTCCCATAATTTTGTAGGTTCACGTCGAGATCAGGAGCAAAATTAGAAGACAACTTCAAAGATTGAAAACCTTCAAGATAATGATGATTATGACCTTCTCTTTCTTATCCTGAACCTTCACTACAATTATCACTGAAACACAATAACTATGTAAATAAATTATAATAGAAGAATGTTAATCTTCACTCTAAAAATGAATTTGTTGCATCAGCTCTGCCAATTTTGAGTTGTGAAAAAATGGTAACATTTCTGGTGACTTCTGCTATATGCTTGCCTGCTAAGCATCAGATCAGTTGCCTTGAATATCCATTGGGAATTGAGTCATACTCTACTCTTCTCAAACTCAGAAACACTGAAATTCAGCTCCCCAACCAGTTCAAACAGCAACAGAAAACTAAAAACAAACTAAACTGAAGCAAACTAACAGGCCCCGATGGCCAAAAGAACTTATGCAGCAGCACTTAGGGAAACAAAATACTGAAAACAAATGTGCAAGAAGTACTTATTAACTGAAAAAACTACCATAGCCTACTCTAACTAGCCAAAGACACTGATCAAACAAACCCATTCACTAGCTCAATAAAATAACTGCCTTTCCTCTGCAGTTTGCAATACTCCATAAGGTTGTTAATTGGCCCAAAAAGGTGGAGAACAATAAAAAATTCAGCAAATTGCTGTGACACCTTTTCGAGAAAGAATGTATAGTCAGTTACCCACTTGACTTCTTTTACTAATTGATCCACCTGATACCCTTCTTAATGATCCAAATCAGTGTTACTATGAGGTTGTCCCCTCCTGTTGATTTCTAAATCAGCCAAATATCCAATAGGACATCCCCTTGAAGATTTTGGACTAGGAATGATTACATGATCTGTACTTTGTATGATAGCCCACCATTTGGCTTCCTCCTCTTCAGTTAATGGGTCATCCTCCTCAGTCGAAATAGGATTGCTTTCACATACATGTCCATGAATCAACATGTTATTCGAATATTCTGGAATACTTTGATGGTCAAAACTCGGCATAGACATGCTAATTTCATCTCCAACATCAAAGCTAGGAAGCTCATCATGCAGACTAACTGAAACCTTTTCCACATTATCTAAAGTTGCAACAAAATCATCAAGGTCATCCCAAAATGCAATTTCATCACAATCCTCTTGATTTTCTAATAAAAGAGGGCTGTATTTTACCTCATGACAGTCTTAAATTAGCGTGTAACCTCCATGGCATATTTATCTTCACACTTTTCCATTTGATCCAAGACCTCTTCGTTAGATTGCTCGGCTTCAATTAGCAACTCACCAGATGGTTGAGGATCCTCATGCTGCTCTGAAATTTCTACCTTTGGTATGAGCATGTTCTCTTCATCTGATTCTACAAAACCAGTAAACTGATCGAACAATGTTATAGATTCTTCCTCATTATCTGCTGTCTTCTCAGATGAGGTTTTGGCTTTTAGTCTTTATAGTTGAAGGCCTTCACCTTGTGACTTTTGCACCTTGCTTTCATGAATCTTATGAACAACATCAGAAATTTTTTTAAATGAATCAAAATTCAAAGGGTTCAGTTTCAGATTTGAATCAACTTGTTTTTCAGAAACAACTTTTTCATGTGAATCAGCCTCTTGCATTGGTTGAGTTTCTAAAAAAATCTTAACATCTTTTACAAAACAAGGAGGATCATTAATGAAAATATCAGTGTTCATCAGGAGGAGTTTTTTCTTGTTTGATCTTCTGCTGCTCTAACTGATATTGCTCCATAACTATATGTAGTAGATTTACCCGCTTAGCTTCCTTCTGTCTGTTAATGGATTGGTCTCAAATGCTAACAGGCTCCTTAGCAAAATCAAAACTTCTGAAACTTAGGATTTTGACCTTAGAGGCATTAAGAGGCTTATCTTGTCTAAAACTTGGAAATTTATACTTACAAACCTCTTCTTGAGTCAGTTGTTCTGGAACATAAAGGTCTGCTTGGGCTTGAGCAAGCAAAATTTTTGTTTGTGCAGTTACCTCTCTCTCAAGATTCTCTTCGAACTGTCTCTTTTGTGTCTCCCACTCTTGATCAGAAACAAAGGTCTCATAGGGTGGCTGCTCTGGAAGTTGAAGGTAAACTTGCTGATTCAACTCTTATAGCTACAAATTAGATTCTTCATATTGCCTTGCTTGAAATCCCCCTCCTTGTTGGTACTGGTAACTCTTCATGCTTGCTATTTCCTACTCATACAGATATGCCTGATACGCTAATTCATCTTGCTGTTGATTGTAATCTTGTTCCCTCTAAAGCTCCTCCATCTACTTATTAAAGTTGAACAGAATGTCATTAAGTTCTTTAGTTTGAGAAAGATGAAGTTTTCTCTGAGATTGGGTAGGAATAGTCATGTCGTAAGCATCCTAAGTATTTGGGCTAAAACCAACATTATGACTGCTTGTATACAACTGGTAAGGAAGCTGAGTAGGGGTGGGTGGGTGGCAAGCATGTTGTGCATGCTGGTATATGGTTGTTACATGGCTTTTTGGAATAAAACCAGCTACTTGATTGCTCTGGTATAGCTGATAAGATGGTGGAACAGTAATGCTTTCATGATATGATGGATGATACGAACTGATCATCTTGAAACCAAAAGATTAACATTCAAAGTCACCGGGTATGCTAATTTCCTGCCTCTAAAGGCTGAGATCACTGGTACACACACCAAATACCAATGATAAATAAACATGCAATTGGACTAAGATAGTCCAATCAGTCCCACTAGGTGTGCCAAAAACTGTTATCAATCAGATATGCACCCTATGCTAAGCCTACAAAAGACTTAGCTATCGGTTGAAACATGGAAACACTCTCAGGATGTGGGTTTCCTATAGCGAGAGTGAATCTCCAGAGTGAGCTGGTTCTCCTTATTATCTTTCTAAACTAATCACTTGTCTGAGAAAAGGGATGAGGAATAACTGGAATAAAATTTTATTTTATCTAAAGATGATCTAAAAATCTAAAAATTTTACTCACAAACAACTCTCAAGCTTGTAACATTCTTAGTTTCACCTAAGTCCAACAATCCAAAAGTACTTTGTATGAAGGTTTTAATTAAAACACAACACACAACCTGGCTTAGATGAGCAATAGCTACACAGATTTTAATAACATCGAGACATAATCAGAGGATTTAGACATCATAATCATAGTGAAAACATGTAATCAAAGTTATAAAAGAGGCAACCAATGTGAAACAAGAAAGCTTTGCTATATTGAACTGAAAGGGGTACATCTGATTCTAAAAAATATGAGTCAATATCAGTTTACAAACTCTCTACCTGTGCTCAAGAGAGAACAAATAAAGATATCAACCCCAAAAACTAAATCTTTCTCCCCTATTTATAACTCCAAAGATCTCCTAAGGAAAAAACTGAGAAATCTTCCTAGAATAGCAAATTGAATCCATTTTTTAAGCTCCACTGAAAAGCCAAAAAATAAAGCCTTCAAATCACCTCCAATCTATTTGCCAAAATCTTCTTGAAGGTAGACCTCACCAAAATATGCTTTAAAACAAGCCTTATTTGCTCAATAAAAGCTTAGTTTTTCTTTATTGTCCTCATCTGCCTCAAAATAAAGCAAATCTAGAAAAAGATATTTGATTTGTTTTAATGATGAAATATTAAAAGCAATTTATAAAGAATATTGCTTTAATATTTGTCTTACAATAGGTCCTGCAGCTTTTTCTTCTGATTTGCCTAATCTTACAAGGCTTATTTTGTTCATATCTTCCCAAAAGAAAACAAACTAAAAAAAAAAAGATATTGTTTGCTTTAATTTGCTTTAATTGCTTAAATAATAAATATTTATAAGCAATTTATAAGATATTGCTTTAAATATCATTTTTCAATAATTTTTTGGAACTTCAAATTTGTAAAACAAAGAGGGTCCGCCATTGTGATTATTATTCTAAAATTACAAACTGGGTTGGTGAGATATTTAATTTTTTTTGCGTTTTTTTCCACAGTATCATCTCTATCTAAAAATCTTAAAAACCCAGATCATATGTTTTGAGATATGATTAAAACATGTGACTGTATCTTTATTTTGCTGTGTATTGTGCTTCTGATGGTTCCTCAAAAAATGCAAACTGGGTTGTTGAGAAATGTAAATGATTTTTGCAGCCTATTGTCATATGATTCATATCCAAAAATATCAAGAACCCAGATCATATTTTCTGAGATACGATTGAAACATGTGTTATATGTCTTTATTTTGTAGGGTCTTTATGTGACACTTTTCTCTTTCAGACTCTTTTCA
Source organism: Cunninghamia lanceolata (assembly GCA_027924645.1). NCBI lineage: Eukaryota > Viridiplantae > Streptophyta > Pinopsida > Cupressales > Cupressaceae > Cunninghamia > Cunninghamia lanceolata. The sequence continues at coordinate 10,140,590 of BSBN01000219.1, read as the reverse complement.
CAATCTTCTCAAGAATTTGGGGCAGCATGCTGAGCTCAACCCTTGTGGGAGCCCATTTTATTCCACATGCTAATTTGTCTTCAATCAACTACATGATTTATCCTATACCTGCACATGAAATATGTAGTGCCCCTCATCTCGTCGTCCATCAGATTGATGTTTGCTTAGACTTTATGATAGTGTCTTAGACCGTAGATGATGGATCTCTTGTTATCTTGTTACTTCATTATGGACCTAACCAGTATAGTAACAATTGTTGATGCTTTAGAATCTGATAAATGAATTAGATGTTACAGATGTTTTGATGATATTTACTATATGGGATTGTGAGATAGTTGATTTTATGTTGTTGACTAGTAAACAGAAATCTTGCTCAATATAGTTAAATGTTTATACATAAACGTGATGGAACAGTGTCATATTACTCACTCTCGAGTACCCTACAGCACTGCGATTTCCATTCACTATAGGATTGTATGTGGATATATATCTTGAATGTTTAACCGTGCGTTGTTGCAGGAATGCAGGTACTTGGCACCGACTCCACCTAATGTACCAGGTCTGAGCGTGCCTTCGCCAATGGATTAGTTGTTTGGAGTTAACATGAGGTCCCATGTCAGTGTTGTCTGGTTGTTAGTTTATCCTTTTGGTCGTTGTCTGTCATTCGATCATGATTTGCGGACAAGTAATATTGTACCTTGGAGTCTAACTAGGTTAGAAAGTGTCTAAGTGTGTAAGGTGTCGTTGTGCTTTAATTAGAATCATATTATGGAAATTATAATGTTGATAATTAAATATATTTATAAAAGATAATAGTGAGCATCATGTCGATAATTGTTAATTATTGATGTAAATAAATTATTATTTTATTAGAAGTATAGTTGTTAAATAAAGATTGTAAGAAATTTTGTATTATTTAATATAATATTATTTGCAATAAATATTTAAATAAATAAAATAATTGTAGGTTATGTTGTAATTAGTGATTTGCAACTTAATTAATAAAATAAATTAATATATAGTTGTACTATTATAGATTGTTGTAATGTTATAACTTTATTAATTACAATATGGTTGGTCGGCTATAAAGCAATTAAATGTTGTCGCAATTGTGTGTTAATATTTAAAAAAGTAATCTTTTTGGGATCATTAAATTAAATAAAAATATATCTTGAGGAGGGAGATGCATGGGATCGCGTGCTGAGTTCCTTGGACGATGGGAGGGATTGTGTTATAAAAGAAAAGTTTGTAGAGGCAAGGAGCAGAGAATTTTGCAGGAAGAGGAAGGATTGAGGAGGAAAATTGCAGGATCGAGTTTTGCAACTGAAGAATTGATTTCTGCATTGAATCTAAGCTACGGACACCAAGAAAACACATCCGCACCCTCATTACAGGTTGAACAGGTTATATAGCTACCAATCGCATTGTCTTGAAAGTTTCGAGGGCCATTCCAACAATTTCGTTTTGTATGCTACCGAATCCTGCTATTCTTCATGCTACGATGTTGGTCTTTACCTGTTCCATATCTCCTCCGACGTAGACTGAAATGGGCGCTGACAAAGATCGTGATCTGGCTTTGTTTCACTTGTCAACCACCAAAACCTAGCATTTAGAAAGAGAACAATTATAGACTTTCAATGGGCAATCGCATTGGTCTGATTGATACCTTTTTGGAGCAGCAGGAACAAAAAAATAGGCAGGTCAATTAAAAGGTTACATGTTTCGCTTGCTTCTGCCAATTTTAGTACTATGGGAAGATTTCTGCAGCGCTGGGAATAGAACCCGCGACGTCAAATCCATCGCTCCATCCAAGTCACAGGTGATGAATCTCAATTCCAAACAAGCTGTGAAATGACAGTATTTGGATGAGAAAAACAATGGGGATAAGGAGATGCTGGATCTCAATTTGCCCTCCACGTCGGTAGGGCTGCACCTCTTTTACTAAAACCACATATTTCCTATTTTTTTTTTAAAATTCTGAAGGTGTTTAATAAAGTAAATTGTGAAGCAGAGTTCTTAGTCAGGGTCTCTACAGTAACGTCTTAATCTGTTCTTACGATTTTGTTTTAAGTAGCGCCTCCCTGGTTACATAAACTGTTGTGTTTTGTGGCTTGATCTATCATTACAGCTATGTGGAATTGGTTTGGCACCGTTGATTTACAGTAAATTCTTCTTATAAAGTTTTTATCGACCGTTTACAGGATTATTTTTTGTTTCTGGTTTTTCTTTTCGTAAAATTCTGTTCTAGCTCTAAATCTATCTTGAAATAAGGTAGCATCTTCATTGCTTTTCCTATATTGATTTTGTTCTGCCAATTTGCACTTGTTTAAAAGTTTCTAAAGCCTTTTAACGAATCTATTATGTGCATATCTGTTCCAGTCATCTTATGTTTGAATTATGTCTGTGATTGCTGTGGTTTTTAATGTGAGATGCTTTGGCATCAAGCATGCATTTCTTTCCATTTCTTTCCGAACTTAAGAGAACTCTTCTTTGAATTAGTGAAGGGAAGAAAAAGGAAACAAGAGGAACATGAATCGTACAAGAATGATTTTAAAAAAATTGACGAACAGCCACAAGTGTATTGAAAGATTACACAGAAAGGAGATATGGCTTAACTAATACTATATCACCCTTCTACATCCATTTTCTTTCATTTTACCCAAAATCATTGTTTCAAATAACTTTCTGAGTTTAACTCTGTGGGAACACTAAATTAGCTTACTGTGTTTAAGAAATTTCAGTTGCCCAAATCTAAAACATCCGCCATGGTTTGCAAATTGTTATGCTCTTAGGACAAACAAATTAAATTGAATTATTTGCAGCTTCTTTCTGATCAGGAAAAAGAAATCCCACAATCTTTTGCTGCAAAATCAAAACCCATCTCTGCAAATTGTTTCCTTCTCTTCAGATCTACCAAAATTGCTATTTTTGCCAGGTCTGATTTCAGAATGTTTTTCTGTACCTTCCATCTCTACCTGATGCATAAATGGTTCCACCAATATCCAAATAAGTCTCCTATCTACTTCAAATTGTATCACTTGTATGTTGAAGAAATAGTAGAGCTGCGAAAGCTTTTAAGCAAATGCAGTTTATAGGTTTAAGACTAATCTACAACCATCTTGATAGGTAGAATGTATTTTGTCAGTATGCATAATAACTGCACAGAATCTGATGCACTTCACTGAGAAGAAGTCACATTTTGGAGGCTGAAACAGAGTGTTCTTATTTACTTTCCGTGCATTTAGATTTATCATTTCAATTCTAGTCTGCAGAAACCCGTCATTGTTAATCTAGGTTAGTCGTGTTTTCTTGTATGCATTTCATTTGATTGGCTTAGATTAACCCTAAGGAATGTTTATTTTCTTTACAATGTGTTTGAATGCATGTGTGTATTAATAGTAGTACTATTAATATCAATGTTATTATTAGTATCATTATTATAATTATAATTATAATTATAATTATTATTATTATTTCGAAAGTATAGTTGATTGTTTAAAACCCAAATAAAATTGGGAATTTAGAATAATGTTGCCATTATTTATTTGATTAAAAGAAAATCGTTGTGATTACATATATTATGGTTAATGAAATTTAATTTAGATTGACATTGGTTTTAATATGGTTTCTTCATTTTGTTAAGATAATGGATTAAGGATTAGGTATATAATTATTGTATTGGAAATTTGATTTAAAGGTATTAGATAATTAGTTAATGTGAATTGAAATTGTATGAAATGGTCTAGGTGTGAGTTGTCAAGGGTTCATTTTTAGAGGCCAAGGTTGTTGTGTTTCGACTTCATGTAATGTGTTGATAAGTGTCCTGAGTTATTGAAGTCATGTCGCCTTTTGTCATGTATAAGGAATTTGGTTATGGTGTAGTGGAAGAATGTAAATATTCTGAATGCATCTTGATGTGTAGAAAGGCACTTCATGAATGTTGTGATTTATTTATTTATTTGGCTGGGATGTTGTGTTGGATTAGACAATGGGGAGACGTCGGTATTCATGAAAAAGTATTTTTCTTATGAGTTACTTCATTGGAAGCCATGGAAAATGTATTAAGAGTATGTCCTTGTAATTGAGATGATATGCAAGAAGGTGAATGCCTTGCATCATTACATATATATGTTCATATCAGAATAATGGTTATGCAAGATGGTTAATGCCTTCCATGGTTCATGTATCATCGTCGTCATGATGATGTTTGCTATGTTTGTTGAGTAGGGTCTTCTAGATGCAGGTAGGGGAGTGGCTCTCAATGGGGGCCGGAGCCCAAAGTGGCATCCAGGACAACCCATGTGGGAGTTTGATAACTCAGTGATAACCTAAATAATAAATTAGGGGGTTGGGTAGTTAAGCACACTAAACAAGATAAGTGGATGCCTCACTCATGGCTCAAGTGCTTGTTTAGGCTTGAGATGAGATGAGAAGGCCTGGAATGGCAAGATCAACTACCTTGTCCTCATGAAAGGTATGTTGATTCCGCATGAGCATTGTATGAGGGCTGGGAGTTGGGAGAGGCTGCCAGGACAACCCAAGATGGGGGCCGGGGCCTAGGAAGGCTTACCAGGACAACCCATGACAAGCCATGTGATGACACTCCTCCCTACTGCAGCCTAGCATTTCCTAGTTGTACTCTCCCCATTCGTTACATGTTGCCTCTTGAAGATAAGTTGTGTTGTGTTGTTTATGTTATTGCCATGTGTTGTATTGGCGTTTGGCCGTCCTTTGTTCATGTTAGTCTTGTCTACCTGACTGTTATTGTTTGGGACCTCATGTTAACTCCTAGCTCAGGGGGTGGACCTTAGGGTTCCACATGGTCTGGTGGAAGAGCTTTATTATCCATTGGTTATTCTTGTCAAAGTTCGCGTGTAGAAAGGATGTATCTCAGTTTTCAGACAATTGTACTTGTACCAGTTGATGAAGATGTATGTGTATAATCTTGTACCAGACTTGTGTAATAGAACATTCATTGTGTATGTAATTCTGACGTAGTCTGAAAATGGCAATGTAATGATGTCATGAGGTACTTATGTATAAGGAAAGCATTTCAGTTATGTAATTGATCATGTAGATTAGAATATACGATGTCATGCAATGAATAAGATTATGTTATTTAATTATGCATTGGATTTAGATCAGTTATTGATGTATGTCATATTATGTTGATTGATTTGACAAGTAATGCTCCCATGATATCTTAGAGGACTAGTTGATAGTTTATTGATGTGTTAAACATTACTTTGTTACTTTATTCTTTTAAAAAAAAATTTATTCCATTTTTGCATAGTGTAGATGTGTTGTTCTCTAAGGTGTTCGTGCGAGGCGTTACAAAATAAACAGATTAGAATAAAACATTGAAATTTCATGATTGTTTCTTTCTCAGCTCTTCTTGCATGTGGCTGATGTTCATTGATCAATGTATATTAAACAAAGTGTTATGCCTCTTCTAATAGGATATAGAGATCTTAGAACTGAAGCTCTAATATGATGTTCCCATATTTTTGCAGGTTCACGTCGAGATCAGGAGTAGCAACAGAAGACAATTTCAAAGATTAAAAACCTTCAAGACAATGATGGCTATGACCTTTTCTTTCTTATCCTAAACCTTCACTGTAATTATCACTAAAACACAATAACTATGCAAATAACTTATAATAGAAGAATGTTAACCTTCACTCTAAAATTGAATTTGTTGCATCAGCTCTGCCAATTTTGAGTTGTCGTGAAAAAATGGTAACAAGATTATGATGCAAGTGGAAATGTAATTGGAGCAGTATTAAGTCAAGAAGGTAGAACTATATCATATTGTAGTGAGAAGTTGAATGATGCAAGGAGAAGATATTTTGTATATGACCAAGAGTTCTATTCCATAATTCAAGCCTTGAAGAAGTGGAGACATTATTTTTTGCCTAAGGAGTTTGTGTTGTATACAGATCATCAAGCTTTGCAATATTTGAATAGTCAAGGTAAGTTGAATTAGATACATATGAGATGGGTAGAGTTCATATAGAGTTACACTTTTGTATTGATGTATAGGAGTGGAAAATCAAACAAAGTTGTAGATGCATTGAGTAGCAGAAGAAACTTGTTGATATAGACGAGAGTTGAAGTGATATGATTTGATGAGTTGAAGAACATATATGAAGAAGATCTTGATTTTGCAGAACCTTGGAAAGCACATAAGGAACCTATTGTAATAGATAGGAGTAAGTGGTTGGACTATTTCATTCAGGAAGATATGTTGTTCAAAGGAAATCAGGTATGCATACCTAGAAGTTTCATGAGAGATAATATGATTAAGGAGAAACACAATGGTGGATTAGTAGGACATTTTGGCATTGATAAAATAGTGGCTTTGGTGAGTAAAAATTACTTTTGGCCTCAAATACATAAGGATGTTAGGAAATTTCTGTAGAATTGTAGAGTTTGTCAAGTTGCAAAAGGGAATAGTCAGAATACTAAATTCTATAAACCTTTGACAATACTGGAGAGACCTTGGGAAGACATAATTATGGATTTTATAATCAGATTGCTGAAGACACAAAGAGGACATGATTCAATATTTCTAGTGGTAGACATATTTTCAAAGATGGCACATTTCATAACTTATACGAAGACAACTAATGTAGTGCATGTAGCTGACCTATTTTTCAAGGAGATCGTGAGATTGCATGGATTACCTAAGAGCATAATTTCAGACAGAGACACAAGATTTCTTGGATATTTTTGGAAGACACTTTAGAAAAAGATGAAGATAGATTTGATGTTTAGTTTAGCATTTCATCCACAGAGTGATGGATAGACAGAGGTAGTGAATAGGAGTTTGGGAAACTTGTTGAAATGTTTGGTTGGAGAAAAGGTAGGAAGTTGGGATTTGATTCTTGCACAAGCAGAGTTTGCATAAAATAATTTAGTGAATAAGAGTACCAGAAGAACACCTTTTGAGATTGTTACTAGAGTAAGAGGAGTAACAGAGTTGAGAGATATTAGTATGGAAGAAAAGAGAAGTGCAGAAGCAGAAGAATTTATAGAACATATGGAGACAATGCATAATCAGGTTAAGTTTGGAGGAGATGATCGATAAGTATAACGAACAAGTAGATAAGAAGAAAAGAGATAAAGAATTTATAGTTAGAGATGAAGTGATGGTATACTTGAGAAAAGAAAGATTTCCATTTGGGATATAAAACAAATTGAAGATGAAGAAGTTTGGACCTTGTAGAATACTTAGAAAATTTGATTCAAGAAATGCATATGAAGTGGAGTTACTGGAGACATTGGGTATATCACCTATTTTCAACATTGCGACTTGTATCAGTACCATGAAGCAAAGATCAGTGACAACATAGAAGAAGACTTGAAGAAGCAATTACTACAACAAGCACTAGAGAAGATTGAGGACATTTTAGAGAGCAGAGTTGGATGCAACACCAGAGGGAGACAATACAAAGAATATCTTGTGAAGTGGAAAGGTAGACTGAAAGAGGATTCATCTTGGATTTCTTAGGTTGAGGTGGACTGTCTTGGTTTCCCTCTAGCCCTAGCAAAGTGAGGCACTCACTTTTTCAATAACCCCAGACGTCTAATGTAGGAGCATCCCTGGTTCAAGAGAAATCTTGCATCAACCAAAAATATTTGCATTTCAGTTTGTTTGCATTTGAGTTTGTTTCTTTTTAGTTTCTAGTGTAGTACAGTTAGTTCAGTCAATAGCAGTTTCTATATTTTGGTCTGCATTCTATTGTAGTTGCATTTTAGACACTACGGAGCTGGACTTAGCATCTACATTCGTTCATGCACACCATATCCAAAATTTAGAGCATTTGGATCAGGTACTAGAAACTTATCGCTATTAGAAGATTGATTGTTTTCTCATAATAGAGCATCCTGGCAGTCTCAGATAATCAAGTAAAGGAGAAGACTTGCAGATCATTTCATAACTTGTGAAGCTAAATTACACATCATCCAATGTTTTTTGGTTAATGGCCGACCTTCACTAAGATCCGCACATCATTCTATTCATTCGTGAAGGAGTTTTATTCAATTAGGTCCAACCTATTTGTGTACACATATTACAACTCTTCATTGGTGTTTGTGATCTTCCTTGGGCTGACATGGAGGAATCTTATGTTTTAGACTTGATATATCATGCCTAGGAAAGCATAGAATTATCTAGAGATAAATGATAGCTGAATTTCGTGTGAAGGAACTTCAAAGCCATATCTTGTGCATATTTTGTAGTTAGGCCTATGAGTGCAATTGTATGCCCACATGGTGCCAGCTAATTTGTATTTGAATTCTAGGATATACTGAATGACTGAATCTGCATTTGCTTTATATATTTGAGTTGTTTCCATTTTGTTTACTCTAGCTGCACAACTTGGATAGTTCATTTTGTGGACCCTCCTAACCATGACTACACCAAATATTTAGATAAGTTAGGCATAAGAATAAATAAAATAATACTAGTGTGTGTCAATCACAAGAAAACCTCAAAATTTTAAAGACTTTTGTTACTCCTTATACTAATCAAACAATTAAAATAAATGGAACAAAGTGTAGCCCAAAGTCTCCACCTTAGTGCCAAAGAAGATTAAATAATCAAGGATAATAACTCACAACCCAAAGTCTCCAAAGTCACCTCCAATCATGAACACATAACACAAATATAGAAATAATATTGCAGCTCAATGACATCAAAATCAAATTTCTAGCACCTTCCAGATCAATAGACTTACACCAAAATCTAATCAAACACACAAGAAGATGTAATGGAAAAGACGTAAGAACATTTCCATACACAATGTAAGTTTATTCCAACACAAAGATTAAATGCCCATTTGACTTTCTTATATTGATTGAAATAAAGATTTATACTTTTAACACAAAGTTTCAAGTTGTTTCTCAATGCAACAACATTTCACTTCATTAGCTAAAATATGATATTTACAAATGAGCACCCTCTTATTTATAGAGAGGATCCATGAACAAAAATAGGAAAATTCTAACTACCTTGACTTAGTCTAGACAAAGTTTGATTTTGCTTAGGACTCTGTACTTTTCCTATGTGTAAATTGCATATTGCAAAAAGACATGAAATGCTTTGAAAATAAACTAAGTGTCCATAGACACATGATCTTCATATTTTTTATCTCTCTCCAAGAAATGTTCATATCTTTTCAAGGTTTCTTGGATATCATTCTTGCTCAATCCTAGTGTATATCTGAAGATGGTAAGGACTCTTGTGATGGAGTCTGAGATTTTGACCTACACACCTTTGTTCCTGTCCAAGATCTTTTGCAGTTTATCCAAGATTACCTGAAAATGTACTAGCTTATCAATTGATGCCAATGAAAATTCTTTTGTCTCTATTTACGCTTGAACTAGTGAATTGAACTCTTGGATAACTATTTCAATAAGGAGGTCCTTTTGATTATCATCCAACATTTGACAGGGAAGTTCTCCAATTTTGTCAGAAATGTCTAACTCTTTGGAAATGCTCACATCTAGGGTTTCCTTGAGTTCATTGATCAAATTTTGGAGGACTTCTTTCTTATTCTTCATGACCTCCCTATATTCTACATACACATTTCTATTGGGGACCACCCTATGCTCTATCAAAATCTCCAATTTGATTTTTCACAATTGGATCCAGTATGATTATCTTTCTCTATTATCTGCAAGTTTTGGGATAGCATCTCAAGGGTCTGGTTCAATTCTACCTTACTTCCCCCAAGTTGTTGAAAAATTTGATAGAAGATTGTATAAGTTGGGTACCTTGTGCCAATGGTCTATCTATCTAGGCACTACTTGTCCTTGTGCTCCAATATTCTCTACCTTCAAAATGGGTTCTTCATCAACATAGGCACCAACATGCTCTACTTGTTCAGAAGATTGATCTATTTTCAATAGAATGGAGGTGAATTGTTCTACCTAGATTTTAAGTTGATCCTTGATCAACTTATCTTTATCATATATTTCAAGAAAAGATACCAATGTTGCCTGTAGATCTTCCTTAGCATCCTTGTGTGTTTTCTTTCCAAGCTCTATCTGTAATATAGAATAGCCAGCAACTTGGATGTCTTCAATATTCTTATCCTTTGGAAGCACAACAACCTTTGCATATTTGTTACTAGTTGAGCCTATGAGCACTCTTGATATGGTTTTAGCATTCTTTGTAGATTTAGGCTTTGATGGAACCAATTGACCAAAGTCAAAATCACCTAGTGATACCACTTGCTTCTTCCTCTTTGGCTTTTGAGATATCAACCAAGGGGGAAGAGTGGATAAATCTTCCTCAGTTTGTGTCACCAAAGATTGTGATGATGGGGTAGAATCAATGGGTTGTGAGATGGATGGAATAGAAAATGCAATGGATGTATCTAGTAATGGAGTGGATCCCAAGGGAGTGGTGGTAACAATAGGTGGTGTTTTAGTCAACACACTAGTGGGGTTGACCTCAGTTGGCACATTGGGTGTGGGAGTGGATATGACTTTATCAAAGTTGAATTGTGTTGTAATGAATGGATAGGAGGGTGGCGATGATGAACCTATGGGACTATGTAAGGAGGAAAGTGAGCCAAATATTCACTCCATGAGGAGGACTTTGGAAAAGTTAATCACTTGTGGGTGATGAGGGAGATGAATAAATTGTTTGCATAGAAACAAATGGAGTGACAGAAACAAAAAGTGAAGTTTACATAGTTGTAGAAATAGGAGGTGAAGGAGATAGCACCTAGGAAGTAGCCAGAGGAGCTTGTGTTTCAACCATAGTAGGATTTTCTTTAGTATCCACTTGAGTAGATGTTCCTTCTTTCTCTTTTCTTTTTCCTTTCTCACCTTTATTTTTGAAAACAAATTTTAGCCTCTGTTCGGAACTAGAAGCATCTTCTTTATTTTTAGTTCTAAGATCCTCTCACTTACTAGAATTTCCTTCAGCATGTTCCTCTTCAGACTCTATCTTGAATGGATTTAGCTTTATCCCTTTCCTTTCCAACAGGATGTTGGTATTAGCAAGGGTGGGTTCAAACCTATCTCTTATGGAAGTAGACTCCTTCAATAACCACTACATTGGTGGAAGAGGGGTTGAAGCAATTTAATTACCCTCATAAAGAGGATCCAATATATCACCATCATCCTTTATATCTTCAAGAATATCTGCAGGCCTCAAATCTCTAATTTGTTCCAAGGTTAGCCAGTTGTAGTTAAGCTTCCTTATATCTTCATTTGTCCTATACTCAACCCACATGTCTTCTATTTTGTGCACATGAGTGTTGTTACATTTGAGCTTGTCCTTCCCTTTGTAGTCAAAGTGATTTGGGCTCTTGAATTTTTTGAGAGTAATCCACTATAGCTCATTTCTATTAATTTGGCCTTTTGGGTAGTAGACACTGTGTATCAGCCAATAGTAACTAGAAACTTGAAACCAAACCTGTGAGCCTCTACTTGCTTATTGTGGACATTCATCATTTGTCTACACAATTCTATCAATATTAGTTTATCACTAGGATACCTTGGCAAAATGTAAGGTTTTTCACCAAAACATCCTACTTTTATGTAAGTGAAGGTTTGGAGTTGCAAGAATATGCAACCAATTTTCTTTACCTATTCCTAGCCTACATCTAAAACTCTCTTATTTACAAGGTCTTTGTCAAACATGTAACTATATTGATAAAAGAAGGCATCATTAGCCCTTTTGAAATGATTTAGACTCTTCTTCAGAGTTAGCTATGGGTAATAGTCATACACTAGTACTTGTGTTTTGTCTATAATGGAAGACAAGCTAGGAAAGGATGTTACAAGTATGTGCTAATTGGTGTTGTCATTGATGTCAACATGTTTATGTTGTCATTGGTGTCAACTGTGTTCTCTACTGTTACTATTATTATTTGATTATGTTTCTAAACCAATGATGATGTCATTTCCTTGGAGAAGTTCCAAAGGTGTTAAGAATATGTTCTTGTGAGTTTCCAAGTACTTTTGAGAAAATTTGATTAATATTGGTAATAGTACATTGAAGAAGTCCTCTAGCTTATAGAATACTAGTCGATATTTTGCTCCACATTTCTTTTGTGTTGAAGATCTGAGTGTGTGATGTGGATATGTTTTTGAGAAGTGTTTGAAGATGCTATATCCAAAATTTGGTACTCCAGATCACTGTGCAATGAAAGTTAAGTTCACCAGTTTGAAGACAATGTCTAACAATGTTTGTAGTGTGTCTAAGAGAAAGTATCTTGCTCTGCATTTCTCCAAAGAATAGTTTTAGGTGTTGTAGTTCTAGATATAGGCTTATAGGGTCTTTATCTATCTTCTATCCAAAAGGTTTGTGATTTAGTGCTCTCGAAAGCAAGTTATTGTATAACAGAGTTTGGCAGTGTTGTTTGTAAGCAGATTGTGAACTTCCTTCAAGTGAAAGATGTTGTGGTTGAATTTGTTGGTTTCCATGTGACTTCAAGTTGTTTGTGGATGTTTCTAGATTATGTTAAATATTTGTTCAAGGTTTTCAAGGTGTGTTTGTCCTTGAGGAAGCATGTGCTTAAAAGTTCTTTGTGTTAACACAAGTTTGGGTGAATTGGTTGTTTTCACTAATTCTGATTATGATGCGGTGATTGTGAAAGCATGTTGAAGCATGTAAGAGTGGTTTTAACTCCATGCTAAAGTTTAAAGTGGTCTACATTCATTCCCCTCCTCTATAGGAATGTTTAGGTCATACCTAATTTGAATTTTATGGGTTAAGTTGTGTTGTCAAACTTGGAGAATGTTTTCATGGATGATGATGGTATAAATAAGAGTCAATAATTCATGAATGGGTGTGCTCATGGGGGATATGATGTTGTGATGTGAATTTGATTAGGGCACTAAGGTCTTTCATGTGTTAGGCTACCAGATGTAGTGAGCAGAAGGTGTCTACAATTTTGGTGATGCTACAAAGGTGTTGTGTATGTTGTGGTGTATATTGAGCTTCATTAGAACTAAACCTCATGTGTAGGTCAGATGCAATTATATCAGTTCAAATGCTAGTAGTCATCCATCCTTCTCTTTTTTCTTTCTTTCTCAATGGGCAATGAATCCCCTGCAGTGATCATTCTTTTAGGCAGTGAGCCTTTTGTAATTTGGTATTGTTACTACATTATATTGTGAGCTAATCCTCACTGTGGTTTTTCCCTTTTTATGGTTTTCCACATAAAATATGGTGTTCTTTTTGTGTATGGTGTTGATGTGTTTAAGTTTCTATTATTTGCTTCTCATGTTTAATCATCATAATGGATTAAAGGTTTAAGTGAACTAATGGGGATGTGAATATGTTTATGAGGGTCTAAAATTTATGATACAATTGATTCACCCCCCCTCTCAGTTGTCTTGTGCATTCAACAAAGGATGTAATGCCCACACTCACATCATTAAAGTACTACAATAAAACCCTGACTTCTTTTTTTTTCTAAAAAAGATAAGCCTTACTTAACTGAGGACAAATTAGGCCTCTAGATAAATCTTCTTTAGACTCTTATGGACATCTTGATTTGACTAAAAGGGACTAATGAAAACCAAAATCTATCTATCTAACTCTATTCACCATTTGGAAACTAGGCAATAACTTAAATGTTATATTGAAGGAATGCTAACAACTATAAAAGAATAATAACTCAAAGTGTTTTTTCATTTTCAAGAAGGGGAGTAACCTACACAAGACAATTAGGTTTTGCTAACTTACCATTTTCTTATTATAGTTGGTAATTAGGTCAAGGAAGGATAGAATTATATCGCACTCAAGATAGATACTCTTATCACCAAGTTAAAGAAATAAAGAAATCCAAATACAATGATTTCACACTAGTTCAACAACAAGGGAACCACCTAATTTTTTATTTGTTGGATACATATACAATCAAGGTACTTCCTTAAATACTATTTAGGTAGGGTATATAAATTTAACCCAAGGTAAATAAATATAACAATCCTTAAATCTTTCATTGGCACCAATTAAGTAAATAATTCAAATCTTCTATCCATTGGTAAAATAAAATAAATCAAACTTTAAATTTTCCATTGGTACCCAATAAGTAAATAATTTAAAATTTCTAACCATTGGTAAAATAAAATAAATCAATCTTTAAATTTTTCCATTGGCACCAAATAAGTAAATAATTTAAAACTTCTATCCATTGGTAAAATAAAATAAATCAATCTTTAGATTTTTTGATTGGCACCAAATAAGTAAATAATTTAAAACTTCTATCCATTGGTAAAATAAAATAAATCAATCTTTAAATTTTTCCATTGGCACCCAATAAGTAAATAATTTAAAATTTCTAACCATTGGTAAAATAAAATAAATCAATCTTTAAATTTTTTCATTGGCACCAAATAAGTAAATAATTTAAAACTTCTATCCATTGGTAAAATAAAATAAATCAATCTTTAGATTTTTTGATTGGCACCAAATAAGTAAATAATTTAAAACTTCTATCCATTGGTAAAATAAAATAAATCAATCTTTAAATTTTTCCATTGGCACCAAATAAGTAAATAATTTAAAACTTCTATCCATTGGTAAAATAAAACAAATCAATCTTTAAATTTTTCCATTGGCACCAAATAAGTAAATAATTTAAAACTTCTCTCCATTGGTAAAATGAAATAAATAAATCTTTAAATTTTTCCTTTGGCACCAAATAAGTAAATAATTTAAAACTTCTATCCATTGGTAAAATAAAATAAATCAATCTTTAAAAAAAAATTTCTTACCTCCTTAATTTTTATTTCTTCCTGCCCAAGGGTGGATGAACTAGGGCTATATAAACATTGTTAGTTAGTGATAAATTTAACATGGTGGTTTCTATCTTTTTCAAAGTTAAAATAAGAGAAAGATATTGGAAAGTTGGAGGCTCACGTGCTAAGGATCAGCCCTAAAAGAAAACCCTAAATTTGCCCCTTTTTACAAACATATTATTATTTCTTCTCGTGTCTTCCTAGCTGCTCAGGTAGAATTTTCTAGTGGCAGCCATGGCTGGCCAAGCACTTGGCAGGTTTAAAGTTTGATCTGCCTATGTGGCAATATATGATATACTGTAAAGGTAACGTGTTTTCCATCTTATTTATTTGCTTTCCCTTTTTTTCTCTATGTTTTTTCTTTCAACGGATTGCTCTCACAACTCCAAGAGCATAAGTTTGGAGCTTGCAGTAGGACCATCATTCAAAGACTAAATACCAGCCAAGGAGTTTACTACTGGTGGAGACCTAACATTTTAGAATCCATCTAGGAGAATGCAGTGCTCATTTTTTTTTCAAGGGTTTATGTGTTGTCGTGACTCCCTAAATGGGGCTCACCCTTTTAGTCACCCACAGAGGATCTAGTCCTCTTCTTTGGTTATCATACTATCACTTATTCCCTCTATTATACCATCAGATGGTAAAGGGATCCAGATAGCTCGTATGGGTTATTCC
The DNA here is from genome assembly GCA_027924645.1 of Cunninghamia lanceolata. Classification (NCBI taxonomy): domain Eukaryota; kingdom Viridiplantae; phylum Streptophyta; class Pinopsida; order Cupressales; family Cupressaceae; genus Cunninghamia; species Cunninghamia lanceolata. The sequence goes on along the minus strand of BSBN01000219.1, from coordinate 10,125,143 downwards.
TTTGTGATTATGTGATCTAGGTTGGTGTAGAGATTAGTAAAAAGAAGATTTTTAGGAATGCAGTATAAATACGGTCTGCTAACTCCATGTAGAACTTGACCCATATTCAAATGATTACAAAGTGATATTTCAATGACCTTGGAGTCCTTTAATAGCCAGTAAAACTACTATATTTTCTTTTCCCATGCATTCTCATAGATATCTAAAAAATAACAGAATGATTCCTCTAATTTGAAAACCATAGAAAACATGCTTGTTGCATACTAGAAGGGTCTCTACATAGTTTTTTTTAAAACATATTGCATCAACTGAACAATAGTTATAAAAATGAATTGTACAACATTTACCAATCCCAAATAATATGACTCCTATTTTAAATTCCTCTGTCTGAAGGGTATAAAATTTTCACTCAAAAAGAAGGGTCTTTTCCTGATTCTATTATCCTTCTTGATACAAATATGCTAGTTCACCTCATCACTCTATTTAGAGTACAACACATGCTTAAGCCTTTCTTTATCTCTTCCTTAAGGATATGAAATACAAAACCTATAAGAGGGAAAAATAATAGTTTTCTCCAGCTAGTGATGCTCACCTCCCAACCTAGGGAAGTAACTACCCACCCCCGAGCTAGGGTAAAACACAGGGAAACCCAGGTTGCACTGCACACCCATTTACTCATCCCACATAGAACACATTTAGAGACTTCACAAACATAGTAAAAAAAATACAATCTCAACATTCACTAGTTAATCACACCCATTCCACAAGAAGGCAATGTATAGAAACCTTCACAAGGGGTAGAAGAAGACTAAATCCTGTCAGAGTTTAGCTTATCATAACCAAGAAATTTAATTTAATTTTCTTTTCTTCTCATGAGTACTCTTAGCCTTAAATTTTCTTCTATTAGGTGCTCTTGCTGAAATTTTAAATTTCTTAACATAGTAAAGGTACTCTTACCCATTGTAGACTCCTACAAGTCCTCCTCCCTTCTACCCCCACACACAAATCATTATAGCAATAACAACTCCAATTCAGACCATAGAACATGATGTCTCACAATACTAGCCACACACACACGTGATTACAGTAAACAACAATAATAGAACAAATTTTATCTTATAATAAATACTTGTATTTTTTATTAATTACGTTCAAATAAATTGGAATCAATACCCCTACCTAGAATTCATAGCAGGGCTATTTAATTCTACAAAGATCTCATGTTCCTCCAGTCTTCTTACCTTTTCCCCACCTTCTTCTCCTCTCTTTTTCTGCTAGAGTCTAATATCAATCCCCCCCTTGTTGACTAGTTTCCATCTATCCTATTGAGAGATGTCTTTCAAGAGGTGGATAGTAGGTGTCTCCCCTTTTCTAATCCACATAACTTTTTCAAAAGGACTCCACACAAACCACCTCAAAACATGATTTTAATTTTTTTGAATCCCGTCATTAAATTTGTACCCCAAAAAAGGTGCTAAAATTCAATTTAAAAGCAATTCTATGCTCTTCCAAGGAGGGGTCCCACCCTAGCCTATGACTTAGGTTGGATATTTTCCTTTTAAACAAGCTATATAAATTTCCTTTAACTAAATTTTGAGGCTAAAATAAATATGCAAACTTCTTATCATAGAGTATTGTTTCACAAGGTTTTCCACACTATAACCTTACTAAACATGTTCATGCATACATATAGTATACACATTAACACAAGATCAACCACATGAAAATACATATCCTAAAAGCATTACCTCTATGTTGCACAACCATGCCAGATATCCCCAATATACGATACTCTATACAAGACATTTTCACATGACACACTCACACAAGACATAGATAATGACTAAACAATGGACCTGAGCCATTCCATATAGGTCAAGTCAGCTTACTGAGAAACCACAATGGGTCTCCAAGTGTTTTCCCCATTTCTACTAGATCAACCTACACACTTGTTTTCCACACTATTAGTTACAACAACAATAATTGACATCAATTAATTCATCAATAACAACCTCTCTACCAAGTTTATCTATAGAAAATTATTATTTTAGAATGTAAGATCATATTTAAATATTGAATCATAACATCTCATCATAAAGTAAATCTCTACTCAATATACCAAAGTCATATACTATTTGGCAATGAGCTATTCCACATCATAAAAATGGTTAATCACACTACATATATGTATAAATAATGATAATACAATCAAAGGGTATAACAAATCCCATAAACTAAATTATTGCTAACCTAGATAATACAATGCTTTCTTGATAATTCAAACATGATGATAACAATGATGTAGTAAGTCTTATAATGACACAAGATGATCTCGAATCCATTTCATGGCAGTTAAGACGTGTGGTAACATGTATAACTTCTCCCTAACTTATCATCATAGATACATATTATGGATATGTAGGCTTGCAAAATAAAGTGTTTCATACAATAATTCATTAAGGAGCTTAGAATTTCTTATCCTTGCCAGAAGAGAGAGCAACAACATCACCACTAGGTCTTAAGTAAATTTATCGATGTACCGAGAGTTAGAAGAATGGCATATGGATAAAAAGTGGATTTATGATTAATTCAAAATACCTTTATTAATATGGCAATTATATCCCTAGAGTAAACAGAGACAACATTGAGGATGCAAGGATTAGGTGTTATGAAAGTAAAAATGTTTCTCACAGCATGTAGTATAGGTAAGGGTAGAGGTTAATGACATAATACCATAGGAATCTACATTAAAAGATATATCAATTTATATAAAAGGAGTGGGTCGTCACTAGAGATTCCAATTACCATATAGGTAGCTTGAGACACATATGTGAGTATTTCTTGATTGTTATGTATTCCTAAACATGGTATTGATTTCACAACAAAATGTAATCAAAGAACATAGATTGACTAATAACTGACTAGGCCATTTACACGACATTTATAGAAGGTCTTATCATAACTATATCACTAGGGGAGATTCAAGTGGGCCTACACATGGATTTGTAAAGGACCTCGTGCATGCTAAAACATACACCAAATAGGATGTCATATAGAACTTGAGAGAAGTAGATACCTCAAAGAGTTGGTGACAAATAAGATCACTAATCTGTTTACCCCTGAAGATTTTCTAATTTCCCTTCTTGATTATAGCAATATATTGATACATCTAATCTTGAATTGTGTTGGATATTGGGATCCCTTTGATCCTACTCAAAAGTGTAATAAAATCTCATACTTCTTCATGGAACTCACTACAATAGATGCTCTTGGGCCACCTAGCTATAGTAGGCCTAGGAGTCACGAGCCAACGAGAGTTAATATTTTTCTTACATCTTTATGTGTTCTTATTATAACTCTCCTGAGCTTATTCCATAGTGACATCTAAGTATTCTTTAATATTAGGACAACCGAAGATCTTGTCAAAGTATTCTTCATCAAGCCAAATCACCACTTTACCTTCAACATCTTTCATAGACTTTCTCTCTCAAGAAAAATGAGCAACTACCACCAAGACTAACTCAAGACTCTACAAAAAGTATGGAAACATTGTTGCCAAGTGAATACCACTATCAAGAACAACCTGCACATTTGGTGCAATTGGCTACTTGTTCAACCTTTCTAGAAGCTCTGCTATGCCCACATGTCCAATTTCAATGTCCCTGATTTGATCAACATTTGATTCCATTGAGGATGCAAGAACCATCCCTTGATATTTGTACTTCATGTTCTCTTTTGTGGAAGATGCTTCTAATATTTGTTGAGAAACTGCAAGATGATGTTGACAATCTCCAGAGTTCTAGTATATTTTTTATTTGGCAGGAAATATGCAATCATGGAGAAAAGATGCACTTCTACATTAAACAAAAACACTTTGTGTAAGGTTAGAGAAATTAGCCACCTTAGCACGGATAGTTCAAGTTTTAGTGTAGGTCAAATAATTTTCTCTAAACTACATAGAGTAGACCAAATTTCTATGTAGGTCAGTGAAAATTCTCTGAACTACACTTTGAAAAGTATTTTTGATATCTAGGGGTGAAGAAATTCTTTGCCCTTACATTGGGTAAAGACTTTGATGTGCACAAGCAAATAAATTCTCCACCCTTACAAAAGGGAAAAAACATAACAAAATGCAGGTCAGAGAAATATCTCTGAACTACATATGGGGGCATCTCTTTGGATGCAGGTTAGATAATTTTCTCTGACTTGCATCTAAGTTTCTTGAGATTGGTTGTGTTTCAGAAAAAATTATCTGAAGCACATCTTAGGTTAGTTTGCATTGTGACTTCAAGAGAAAATTCTCTGAAAGTCATGTCTTTTGGCTAAAGTTTAGTTTTGTGTTGTTCAGAGAATTTTCTATGAACAACACTAGTCTAAAAACTAATGATGTTGTTTGGAGAAAATTCTCTAAACAACATACTATTATGAACATAAAGGGATCATAGGAGGTTAATTGCATCGAAAGATTTTTTACTTGGAGATTATTCTCTAAGTGACACCATCAACAAGCCAGTTTTAGAACTTGTGGGGGTTAGGAGAAAAACCATGACAACCCACTATTCATAAAAAGGAGGTCGATTCTGAACTAACAACTGCTTAATGTTTAAAAACACAAAATGACTAATGTTCAAAGAAAAAACAAACAATGTGAAAGAGAATAATAAAAGAACAGTGAAAACCAACCTGAGGCAGAAGACAACTGTTAAAAACAATGAAAACTCCATAATGAAACAGATGCATCTGAGAGGTCAAAGGGTGAAGGGGGGTGTAGGGATGCTTGAAAAAAACAATGGTAGAAGCCAAAAATAATGGTAAAAACAAAAGATAAATGTAGTTGTTTATATGTATTAACAACAAATAATGCCATTAATACCCCCTTGTGTCAGGTTAAAGTGTAGATGTGGATAAATTCTCTTCTGCATGTGTAGGAGCAGGGGCTTTCTCTAACTTTGCACTTGACCAAAAACTTTGAAAAATGTAGTTTCAGAGAAATTCTCCACTCCCTCATATGCAAGGTGGGACTTTTTCTTCTCCACTACATATTAAGAAAAATGCTAAGTCACAGAAAAAAAACTAGATTTTTCTTTTTTGAAATAGGTAAACTTAATGCAACTCAAAATGACTTTTTGAGGTGTTTAACCACACATGAGGCCAACTTAATTTTTTCTCATTCTGCATTCCCAGAGCTTGTGGGCTATGAAATAGACAAGTTTCATAGAGGTTATCCCACAAATTGAGTCAGCTAAATTTGAGGATAACAAATGGCTCTAACTAGGGAGCTTCCTTCGATCATTCTTTAAAATGAATGAAGGGAGAATAATCCTAGCACTCTAAGTGCCTTCATCCATTGGGCCATAGAATTAGGTGATTGACTCAACAATGATGAAAAGAACAAAAAGACTATAAAAAATATACAAAACGTACAAACTTATCTGAAACTTCACTTTTAGTGAAAAGCTTCAGATGTCGTCTACTTTGGGGCAGTGGGAAGGGTGCTCCATCCTAATATGCCAAACAAAAACTATTTTTTCCACAGAGTTGGTGAATTACAAAAGGACCTCTCCACAATGAATCAAACTTTCCATGCATTCCTTTTGGCTCTCTTCTCTTGTCCCACAAAAGAACTAGATCTCCAACTTGGAAATCTCATGGCTTGGCCATCTTGTCAAAAAGCTTCTTGACTTGGCTTTAATGATCAGAAATGTGATCCACCACCTTTATGCATTGTTCCTCTAGTTTTGTAAGGAACATGACACACTTGTCTATAGAACTTCCAAATGTCTCATCTTCGATTGCCATGGCTAATCTAAGAGTGGATAACTCTAATGTGATGGGTATCTCTACATTCAAGCTATACGAGAGTTGAAAAGGAGACATATTGATCACTTATTTGGGAGTGATGTGATCATCCCATAATGCATCATACAATTCCTTATGCCAAGACCTATGATTATCTTCTACCAGCTTCCTGATAAATGGTGGCCAAGTTCTTGTTACTTGACTCAGCATGACCATTCCATTTGGGGTAATAGTCAGAGGAATGGGAAAGAGTGATCCCATATTTAAAATAGAACTAAATTATATCATGGGATGAGAAACAAGTAGCATTGTCTACTATTATTCTGATAGGTATTCCAAACCTTGAGATAATGTTTTCCTTGAGGAAGTTAAAAACAACCTCTAAATTGGCATGCTTGACTAGAATTGCCTCCACCCACTTAGTAAAATAGTCAATAACCATGATGGCATAGGTATGATCCACAGTTGATGGTGGGTTCACTACACCAATGAAGTAAATACCCCATTGCTAGAAGGGTTCTTTAATTACTACTAGTTTGAGGGGTAGGGCCGCTAACTTGGGTTTCCCAACAAATTGTTGGCACAACTCGCATTTACACACCTAGGCATATGCATCTTGAAAAGTGTCAGCCAGTAGTATCTTGCTCAAAAAAAATTGTGAGTCATGACCGGAGCTGAGAAATGCCCTCCACATGCCAAGTTGTGAAAAGATTCCAACAACTTGTCTTGTTATGCTTTGTCCACACACCATAGAAAAAATTTGTCAATACTTCACTTGTACAAACCATTGTCCCAAAGAATGAAGTTTGTATCCTTAAGCTTGATTTTCCTCTTCTCTTTGTAGGACAAATGTCTTGGACATTCTCCATATGTGAGGAAATGTGCAATGTTGGAATACCAATCATCTAATGTGCTAACGAAAACGACTGTGGGGATTTCTTCTATGTCTACTCCCTCATCACTAGATATTTCCTCTGGTTGTTTTTCGCAATAAGCTGACACTAACCTTTTACATGCACTAGCTTTGCAGGCTTGATCTCCATATCATATTCTTGGATGTTGGTGATCCAATTACATCTCTTGCTCCCAAATTCTTGTTGAGTCAAGATGGACTTGACTGTTGAATCAGGTACCAGTGCTATGGTATGAGAATTGAGAATGTAATACCTGAAGTGCTTAACTGTTTCCACCACATCATAAGCATGTTTCTCCATGGGTGAATACTTGAGTTCATGAACCTTTAGAGAATAGCTCATGAAAACTATAGGAGATTCAATTTCCTCTTTGTTTTGCTGCACCAAATAGTAGATAAAGTGCACTCTGAAGCATAATTGTACATAATGAATTCCTTGATGTAGTTTGGGAAATCTAAGCTTAGAGCATGAGCAATCGCTTCCTTTATCTCATGAAATATAACTTTTCCTTTCACATTCCAATAGAAGGATGACTTTCCTTTCATCATATCAACAATGTATGATGTGTCTTCTTAGTAAAATCAAGTATGAACCTTCGCAATAAGTTAACCTTCCCAAAGAATGAATGCACTCCTATTTTGTTGGATGGTAGGGTAAGACTCTGAATAGGATTAATCCATTCAAGATCAATCTTGGTTCCTTCCTTAGACACAATATCCCCAAGAAGCTTATGTTCAATAAACCCAAAAGAAGATTTCTTGGGAATGAGAGAAACCCCATGTTGATGGTACCTTTCAAACACTTGCTGTAAATGCTTACAATGATTTTGATGCTTCTTTGAGAAGATAGTTAAATCATTAAGGTAGATCACAATGATCTTATCCATCTCATCCCAGAAAGCCAAGTCCATCACACTATAAATGGTGGCACTAGTATTGATTGACCCAAAAGGCATTCTATGATATGGAAAGGTGCCCCATGGAATAGTGAAGGTCATTTTGTGTTGATCTTGTTCATGCACCTCCACTTGGATATATCCTAAAAATCCATCTAACATAGACAGCATCTCTGAACCTGTCACCATTTGTAGTACTTGATCCATTACCAGTAATGGGTAATTATCCTTCAGTGATGATTGGTTCAAATTATAGAAATCTACACAGATGCGGATTTCTCCATTCTTCTTCCTCACAATAACAATTTTATCTATCCACATTGAGTGATGAATAGGAAAAATGATTTTAGCATCTAACATCTTTTAGATCTCAGAAAGAATGGTACTTGAGATCTTAGGATTATAATGTCATTTTTTCTTCTTATGAGGCAAAGATCTAGACTTGAGAGCAATATCATGTTAATCTTCCTTGGGATGAAATGATTTCAAATCAGCATATGAATATTCTAACACATCAATGTACTATCGTAGAAGCACCACAAAATTCTTTCTTTCCTCCAGTGAGCAACATTTCTGAATGTACCATTTTGGGATCCTTTTCCATACCAAGATTAATTTTCTCAACTTCTCCTGATGAATCCAGTCCTGACTTTTGTTGTTGTTCGATAAAGCGGTCATGCTTATCAAAGAGTTTCTTCAGAGAAACTAGTCCTTTGATAATCTCATTCCCTTTTACCTATAAAATTTATTCACTAGTTTCCTTATTTACCTTAGAGATTGATTCTAGAGATTGATTCTAGAGGAGTAGAGTCACTCCCTTCAAATTATAGTTTATTTAAATTTTTTGCCTTTTCTAAAAAGTCAATGATCTGATCATCACTGTTGAAAATTTGCCAATGATTAGCATTATCAGGAACACTAGGTTGGAATAGAAACTCAATGGTATACTTGTTTCCCTAAAAATCCTTGTGAGGAATCAAGAGAGTGGTTGATATCGCCAAAGAGTCAGCCTTACCATTGTACTCCCTTGGGACTACTGATATATCAAAGGCATCGAGAAATTCAATGCAATCCCAAATGCATTTGTCGTATTGCCTTAACCTTTCATTCTTTGTCTAATACAAATTTCTCAATTGATAAACAATTAGTTCACCATCACCTTGAGAATGAATATTCTTAATTCTTTTCTTTTATGCAACATTAATCCCTAACAACAAGGCTTCATACTCTATAGTGTTATTAGTATTATCAAATTGTAATTTTAAAGAAAAAGGGAAGATTTTTCCTTTTGGTGATATAAGGACTATCCCTGCTCTAGATCTTCTTGAAGAACAACTACCATCAAACTCTAAAGTCCTAACATCATTTGATCTTCCAACATTGAGATTTTTAAAATCTGAATTCTCTTCGCTTGAAGAGAATGGTTCATCTGTTCTCAGATCTTCATTTAAAGTATCATCTGATGATGTAGGATCTTCATCTGTGATATGAGCTTTTAGATCCTCAATCTTCATCACAGTGTACTTAGCTTCCCTCTCTGGATGAAGTTTTCACATAATACCTTTGATAGGTATTCTAGCCTCAGACAAATCCATGTTGATCTCACCCCCAACATCTTTGCAAAAAATTTTCCCCAACAACACTCCATATGAAGCTGGAATGTCAGCTACAAGAACTGTCATCTTTATCCTCTTCTCCAAAAAAGTAGAAAATGCAAATTCTACATCTTTGATTTGCCCTATAAGTGACACTTTCTTGGTCTCCATTGAAAAGCAATGGCCAAAAAATTTTGTTAGAGTTAACCCCAAAGCAGTATCTACTTTGGTTGGCATCACATTGTCGAAGGCACCTGAATCGATAATGCAATTACTGAGCTTATGACCATTGACAAGTCAGGAAATATAGAAATGTTCTATTTTTCTAGGAATGGATGAGGGAGTTGCATCTAGGTTATTTTATGCAAGTTTTGGTTTTTTGGCAACATGTGCACTTTTAGAGAAATCTTGAATAGAAATGGCTCCCTTATTTTTTACAAACTTAGCCAATCTTTCAAATTGCTTGGGGTTGGCTTGAAGATATTCAACCTTGGACATTTGGATTTTCATCTTCTTAGCATGATCTATGATGTCAAAAGCCTGGTAGCGAATAACTAAGGAAGACAAGGGATTTTAATTTTCAAGTTTTGGATTTTGGGTACTGGGTCTAGACATAGAAGAGGAAAAACTAGGAAGATTGGGTGCACTTACTTGTTTATTCCCTGCCATATCGTTTGGATGAACTGGTAAAGGGGTTCCTCTTTTAGAAATTGTGAGCCCTAGATGTGGTTCCTCTTTGGACTTAGCTTTATCAACATCTTGTTGTTGATTTTGTTGATTTTGTGAGCAGGTGAAGATGGCATAAGATTCATTGTATGTAGCCTCTTCCTATTCAAATTCTTCTTCATATTTCATAAACCCAATATTTGAGTCACTAGCTATTTTTGCTTCATCCTCTGTGAAGAGATTAGCACCATCTTCTGGGATATATTCTAACTCCAGAAGATCATCTTTTTTTTAATTCAACCAAGCCTACGGTTGCACTAACAAGTGGTGGCTCTAGTGCAAGCCTTTCTTATGGTGGAGTAAGCCTATTCTGATTCTAGTTCCTTGTATCATTGTTGGGGTAATTTGAAGTATTTAGATATGTCCTCCTTGGGATGTCCTTGTATAGAGGAATGGACAACTCTTGGGACATTTGCTTCTTGAGTACTAGAAATTCATTTGCAAGCTTCTGTACCATAGGATTAGGGTGCTAGTGGAAGGCAAAGCCAAAGGGATTTGCCCTCTAGGCTTGATATAATCCTTTCTCAATTTTCCCACCAAGATCAAATCATCTTCTACTTCAGTAGCCAAACTTTGAGGAACTGTAAGATCAGCTGGGGCAACTCTTTGTAAAAGAAAACTTACCTCTAGTAATTGTGAATTGATAAAGAAGCACTTCAAGTTCTTAGCTGTGGGTTGTGCAACAATTGGGATCCTGTTCTTTTAGCTTATTGAACTTTAGCACCAAATCACGCATGGACTCATGTGGTTCCTTCTTAATTTTTGTGAGTTGGGCCAACAAGGCATGCACATCTTCTGCTGGCTTGAATCTAGCTTTGAACTTGGTTTGAAGTGTTGCCCAACTTGTGATACTTCTTGCTACAAGATGATAAAACCTATTAGCTGCAACATCTTGGAGTGTTTCCACAAATAATCTTACAAAAACATCTTAGTGTTCCACCACAAGAACACTGTTGGCAAGAGACACTGCTCTAGAGATAATCTGTGTATTGTCATTCATGGAAACAAAGTCAAGAGAATCTATCAACATGATAAAGAGACACTACTCTGGCAGAAAGGCATAAAGTATTTTAGTCTGGAAGCCCAAAATGGCTAAGTATGGGAAGTATTCTGAGTAAGGGACTGAAAGTGAATTAGTCTGCCTCCACGAACTAAAGACTTGTAGATGTGGCTTAGGTATGATGTTCATGATTGTTTGATGTTGCTATGATCCAGAGATCAAGTTTTGAATTTCTCTAGAAGTCACTTGAAGAAAGTATCTAAGTCCGGATGAGTAGAAGTATAATAGAGATAGTGAATAGGGTACAATGTAATGGTCCGCATTCCTCTGCAAGTGAGTATTTTGTTAGGCAGTTTTAAGATGTTGTAAATACTTGTATGAAGTGTATAATTCCAAAGTTGTGAGATTTGAAGTCCACCAGAAAGATAGCTACAAGTTGCTGAGTATCGGTATAGTGTTTGACAGAGACAAAGTCTGAGTTGCAATGGTCCGCATTTCTCTGCAAGATGATATCATGCCTTGTGGTTCTAAGGGTAAGATTGGGAATGCGTGAAGATTCCTTGATATGATTATGGAAGTGTTTTGTGATCTGTAATAAAATTTGTAAGTCTACAGATGAACCTGTTAAGCATGCTCCTAACGAACATGCCGACTAGTATCATAAATCATTGGGAAGAGAAGAGATAGTGTGTGAAGGATCTATTTAAGTAATTTAATGATTAGATCCAACCTTTATGAACATGTTTTGGCAAAGATTTGGGTCTGCATAACATATAGTGCATTGGATTGAGCCAACAAGGTACATCTTCCTATGTACACGTTTCACTTCTTTGGTGCCGACCAGATTTTTGATCAAATCATGATGTGGATATATAATAGTGATGGATTTTGGTTGAGGGTGTGTGGATATGTGTGTGATTGATGTGAGAATATGAATAGCAGAGAAGAATTAGAAGATCAGCAAAAATGAAGACTTGGTATTCAGAATTCAGTTGCTAAATGATTACACCCTAGCATAGTGATAGATGCTTATGCAGTATTCAATTTGCATATGTAACTTTCTTTGTATTTGGTAGTGAGATTTCTTCATCAAGGCAGTGAGCCTAACAGTGAGCCTCTAATAGGGTTTAATAGCAATAAGGATTTAACAACCCTTATTGTAATCTTGCCAGGTTTAGGGTTGAGGCAGTGAGCCTGCTAGACCTAGTTGTACTTCATGATAGTGAGCCAGCATTTTCTAGGCCCATGGAGTGACCAAACCTGAACATCATTATTTTTAAAGATTGTAATATATATTTGAGAGCTAATCCTCTCCATGGTTTTTCCCTATATGGGTTTTCCATGTAAAAAACTTGGTGTCCATGTGTCATGCTTCTATGGTTATTATTCATTTGCATGTTGTGCTCTTGTTTAATTAGTTCTAAGAAATGGTTAAAAGAAAAAGTTTATAGAACATTGATTCACCCCCTTCTTAGTGTTCCTAATATTCAACAATTGGTATCAGAGCAAGGTTCCTTGGAAAAAGTCTAACAGCTTCAGGAAGATCTGGGATAGTGTGATCATGGCAGCAAGAAGATTTGGAAATTATGAAAGAAACAAACAACTAGAAGCATCTCTTATGGACCTTGAAAATTCTAAAGAAAAAGTTAGGGATCTAAGAGAAAACTTGCAACAAGCTGATGAATGCATCTCAAAGCTAAAAGAGTAAGTCAAGAAATTCAAAGACAAATACAAAGAAGTTAATGATCAATTGATATCAGTAAATGAATCCCTAAATGATTTGGAAACATAAGTTATAGAAAGAACAAGAACAGAAGATGATCTAAATTTAATTGTGAAGAACAGATCAGAAGATTGTGCAAAAATTGAAAAAGAAATTGTAAGTCTAAAAACAAACCTGGAAAAGGCCAAAAGCTTTGAAGAAAAATTCAAGATAAGTACTCAAAAGCTTGATGAAATGATTGCTAGCCAGAAGAGTGCTAATGACAAGAAAGGTTTGGGATTTGAGAAAGGAGAAAGTTCAAAATCTAATCAAATAAACACTGAGTCAAGATAAAACAGAGGATACTAGTTCAGACGTCAAAGGAGAAGACCTAGAAGACCTCTAGTCAGATAATCAAATGCTCAGAGGTACCTATCCTTCAATGGTCACTATTATAAATGCAATAAGTATGGTCATAGGGCTACTCAGTGTAGAAGTAGAATGAATCAAAATGTTCCATCCTTCTCTGGTAAATGTTTCAATTGCAAGAAGATTGGTCATAAAGCAAATGAGTGTAGAAGTGTGTCAAGAAATATGCCAAACTATTCTAAGAATGGTCAATTCTTCAATGGAAAGTATTTTATATGTAATAGATTTGGACACATGGCTAATCAATGCAGATTAAGGATAAATTCATTGAGAGGAAGAAATCAAGGACAAGAAAAAACTGCATGTTTCAATTGCAACAAATTTGGACATGTTGGAAGGTTCTGCAGAAGCAAGAATATGAAGAAAAGTTACTATACTGAAGAAAGAAAAAAAGAGCAGAGGAATGATAAGGGAAAAGAAAAGGTTGATCCAATGAAAACCAAGAATGAGATGAGTATGATCTGGATTAAAAAGGATGTAAATGAGGTTAAAGATGGATCAGCACCAGCATCCAGTGTAGACACTTCCTCTAGGAAGTAAATTGAGAGCTCTGGCTTAGGGGGAGCAGTGTTGAAAATCTAAATCCCCCAGCCAGAAAGTGGGTGCCAGAATTTGGCATGAAGGTGTATGATGAAATCTGATGTGACACAGATCGTAAAAGAAAAATTGGAAGAAAAAGGGTTAATGCGGCATATTGTGGAGCAATCCTAATCGACTGTATTCTACAGTGAAGGGTTTTAACAGCTTTTTGGGAATGAACTTTTAATGGCAACTAGGTCAAGGTGCGCAGAGGATAAAAAGGAACTTGTCTGCTTTCAAAATCACTTTGCACACAGAGCTATCAGAAATTCAAAGTGATTGAAGCTAAACTTGAGTAGTGACAACCAAGATTTGAAGCATTTGAAGAAAGGAAACCCTAACTCTGCGAAACAAGGCATTTTCATTGAAACCACATTCGTGAATCTATTGAATTTCTACAATAGCAACTCTACAAGTCATAGACATCTTTGATCGACCTTGACCTAAGTGTAAGAAACACCCCTTTAAGGAAACTGAAGTGGATCCAGTGGGTGCATTTGTTGGCAAGAGACACTATATGGATTCATGGTTGTTGTCATTGATGGCAACAAAGGTCATCCCACATATCCGCAAGTCATAATGTGTCTCTACCGGAAGTCAGAATAAAGACTGTTGTGGTCCGGTGAACAAGAACAGAGCATGTGGCAAGGTCTGACAGATTGGTCTGGATCTCTCAGAGGAAGTGTCTTGGTACAGTGCGGATTTGGGGAAGTCAAGAGGACTACCTTGAGTGGTATATTCCAAGGATTTAGCCTCCGGTGATGGACAAGGAAAAAGATATGAATAGTTGAGTTTTGGATTCCTGAGAGACAGTGAAAACAGAGGAAGAACTGACTGACAGAGTATCAGACTACTTTCCGGATGTGTTACTGTTGATGATAAAGATTGTGAAGGCATGAATCATGTTTGGCTGACATGATTAATGATATCTACAAGTATATGCTTGATCCACATTGCTTGGTGAGGAAGGATTCAGCCGACAGAACAGAGTTTGTAAGAAACTAGACTGTTCCGGATGCCGACTAGAAAGATGATGAAATTACTTGTGCGGATATATATATAGAGGATGGATTTAGTTGTGAAATGGATATGATGTTATGATATATGCGAAGAAGTGCAGAACAGAGCAGAAGTACCAAGACAGATCCGGAATGTGAAAGGATAGCAGAATAAAGAACAGAGAAAAGATGAAGTGCAGCAGATCAGTGTACTAAGCCTAACCGGAACTGAACTCCAGCATATGCAGATGCTTCCAATCAGTTCAAGACTGTGATTTTTATCACTTTGTAGACAGTGTGTCTTATTGTAGGCAGTGGGCCTCTTGTGAGCAGTGTGCTCGGGTAGTGAGCCCTAATTGGCAAGTGCCATTTTGTAATTTCCTATTCTTCTAACAGAGAATAATTTTGGGTTAATCACCCCGTGGTTTTCTCCCTTAACAGGGTTTCCACGTCAAAAATACTATGTCATGTGTTTCTTATTTCATGATAATTTTTTTGTGTTTGATTCAATGTTGCATCAATTAAAAAGAAAGTTCAATAAGGGAAATAATTAGGATAACTGATTCACCCCCCCCTCTCAGTTATCAACAATTGGTATCAGAGCTAAGTTCCTCCTAATAGAGCCTAACAGCTTGAGGAAGATCTGGGAACTCAAATGGATGCATATGGTTTAAGGGAGCAACTCAAGACTGCCCTTGAGGATCTTGAACAGTCAAATTCTGAAGTCAATGAATTAAAAGAAAGACTCAAACAGGCTGATGAATTCATGAGAGAATTAAAAGACAAATTAAGTCTCTCTATGAAAAAGAGAAAGGAGCTGCTCCAACAGTTGGCAAGACAAAGTGAAGAAAGCAATACAAATGAAGAATTGACTGAGCAAACCAAGTTATGTGAAAAGTTATCAAAAGAAGTCATTATGTTAAGACATGAAATGGAATCAGGAACTATAAAGTTTACTCAAGAGATTGAAGAAAAAAGAAAGGCTGAAGACAATCTAAGACAATCTCTTAAAGAAAAATCAGAAGAATGCCACTAGATGGATAGGATTATCAGACATCTTGAATCTGATCTTGAAGATGCCAAATATAATGAAGAAAAACTTGAGGATCAAATTGCCTCTCTCAAAAAGGACCTTCAAACAGCAAATGAATATAAAGAGAAATTCAAGATAAGTTCTGCTCAACTTGAAGTTCTTCTTGGAAGTCAAAAGAGGACAGATGACAAGTATGGTTTGGGATATGAGAAAGGAGAAAGCTCCGGATCCGGTCAGAAGAATCTTGGATCAGAAAATCCAAGGAGCAGGCCTAGAAGACCTCCGGTAAGACAGCCAAATGCTCAAAGATATCCATCCTTCAATGGATACTGCCACAGCTGCAACCACTTTGGTCACAAAGCTAATCAGTGCAGAATGAGAATGAATCAGATTAATTCATCCTTCTCCAGACAGTGCTTCAACTGCAAAAGGTATGGACACAAATCCCATGAATGCAGAATTATGCAAGTAAACAAATCATTCAAAGGTAGATGCTTTACATGCAATAGAGTAGGTCATATGGCTAATCAATGCAGATCAAGAGGATATCAGTCAAATATGCAAAGAAATGTTATTTGCCAAATCTGCAATAGGTCCGGTCATAATGCTAAAGTCTGTAAAAACAAGAATCAGGACAAAAGAGGTCCGGTGTATAATCAGAATCAAGACAAGGGTAAACAAAAGATGAATGCGGATGAAGTTAGGAATCAGATGAGCAAGATTTGGGTGAAGAAAAGTTTAGAGAATGTAGAGGTTGGATCTGCACCAGACTCTGGTGCTGATATTTCTTCCAGAAATTAAAAGGTGAGCTCAGGCTCAGGGGGAGACTCAAAGAAAATTCTGTTCCCCCAGCCAAACAAGTCGTGCCGGATGTGGCACAAGATGTGGATTAAAGGGTTTGTAGATATGAGTCTTGAGATGCTTCAGTCAAGTTTTCAGAGGTCCGCATGGAGTTATGAAGAAGCTGTGATCGATCAAATAAGACCTGTTCAGGGAGATGCTCTGGTATGACAAAGGATTACAAAAAGGTCCGGAGAGATCCGAAAGTGCTCTATCTTGTTCTGCAGATTGGACAGAGTGTTTGGGATGTTCTTGTAATATGTTACCTCGATTTATTCATGATTGAAAGATCCGGATGATATTCACAGATCAGGACTAATCCAGGATACTCCAAGCTATCCAGACAAGGCAAACCGGAATAATGTAGGTGAAGCATTTATTACAGACAGATATTAGGGTTCGCGGAGCAATATAAGGGATTTCTCAAAAGTCATTTTCTCATTCTGCACTCAAGAAGAAGCGAATAGTGGAGCTCTGCAACAAGATTCATCAAGCACACCAAGGATCTCCTGCCGAAGTCATTGCATAAAGAAATCAATCCAATCACTCCGTGCAAATCGAAGGCACATAAGGTATTCTCCGTTTTTCATTACCTCACTGCAAATCTTAGAAGAATGGCTACTCCAAATATAGTTAAGATCTCTGATAGACCTTGCCCCTCATTCAAGAAACATCCTTACAAATCATTAGAGGTAGATCCACTAGGAGCCTTCTCTAGTGTTCCTCATGGTGTATTGCATACGGAAGATATTAGGGTTTACATCCATGCGAATCTTGAAGACTTTGGAGAATCAAAACTGATGGATATCTATCACAAACAATTGATAGATGACTCCTTTGAGATCAAACCTCAGTATAAAGCCATCCAGGACAAACACTTTGCACAGTGCATTCATTTCCCCTGTTTTGAAGAAGATGAATGGGTCCGGTATGTACTAAGTAGAGTACATGACAACTTCCTATGGTTGAACAAGCCCTTCAAGATCACCAAGGACGCAATTAGGGTTGTAACCGGTCTGCACTCATCCGGTGGATTACCTGTTCTCAAATCTGTCAAAAATCAGACAATCAGTGATGCAACCGGATCCAAGTTTGACAAGAGAGCTATGACAGTTGATGACATCATTGAACCGGATGTCAAATTTGCAGCTATGATAATTGGTTACAAAATCTATCACTCCAGTAGGGAAAATTCAGTACCGGGAACTGCAATCTACACAGCCTATTAGATGTTAAAGGAGAATGCAGACTATGACTTGTGCGAGCTTCTAGTAAACCAACTCTTTGAAAATCTGCAGAAGATTAAGAAGGACAAGAAAAACTCCTTCAAATATGGCAATCTGATCCTTTGTCTCTTCTTTTACTACATGAATGAGCTTCCCGGATCCAGTGGATGGATATGGCAGAATGACAGATCGGTTGCCATTCAAATCAGAGACTATTTGCATGGACTTGGGGATGCAAAAGCAAGAAATACAGCTCTATGGGGTTACTTCAAGAACTTCCAAAGCATGATGAATGCAAGAGAAAGAATACCCCAATCCCTTGTTGAAAAATACAAAGACACAGTATGCTTCATGGTAGAAACAGATCAGTGTTTGATGGAGGCAGTGGAGCCAAGGACTGTCTGGATCATGCCTATGGGGTATGAAGTGGATGAACAGATAGTAGAGCTGCATGTTCAACACATGCTAAGCCAGCCCAAAGATCCTAAGGCAGAAAGGTTTGGAACCTTTGAGGAACTGAGTGTAAAGTTACATGTAGAACTCAGGGAACCGGAGATAAAGAGGAAGGTAAGAAAAGAAGTTGAGCATATTGCTCAAGGCCTAGGCATCTCAAAAGAGGCACTTGATGCCAGCCGGGAAAAGAGGAGGAAGGCTGAGGAAGAAGAGAAAAGTAAAGAAAGTGTTCCGGTTGAAACTCCCACCCGGACCAGATCATCAAAAAGATCTGCACCTCCCTCAACCAAAAGTTCAAAACTGGAAGTCCAGGCATCCGGTAAAAGATCCAAGACAAAAGCAACAAGGGCTTATGAAAGCCAAAAGGATGAAGAGGAAACAGAGTCAGATGAGGGAGTAAAAGAAATAAAGAAGCAGAAGAAGAAAGGATCCGGTAAACCCTCCACAGGACAAGACAAGGAAGAAATGGCAGAGGTATCTGTTGAAAAGTCCACTCTGTCTCTAGAGAATGTAATCAAGTCGGTCACGGTGGATGGAAATCTTCAACCAATGACTGAATCTTATGATGACTTCAGTGAGGCTGACCAAAAGACTCTGCAGGAAGCCACAGTCAAATATCTGAACATATACAATAAGGCTTTCATTGAGATCATATCTCTTATTCCTAAAAGCCTAGAAAAGGAATTAGAAGTAAGAAAGAACAATGCTCATGCAAAAGATCTTGAGATCCGGGAGCAGATAGCTATTCAGCTATATCCTCAAATTGATCCCAAGACAATGAACATAATCTTCAAGGACTGCAAAGATGAGTTCAGAAGTAAAGCCAGGATGAATCAACTCATGCTTGGTGAGACTGACAAAGTGGCCCAAGAGACAGAAGAGATCCTCCGGAAGGCCTTCAAAAGGTTCAATCTTCCTGTTGTAGAGGACTTAGGTGCAGAAACAGCTGCGGATTTAGAATCATCTGTTCTGGAAGAAGTGGGCCCTGAACAGACAAGCATCTCTCCTCCGGTTTCCCCTACAGTCTCCGGATCCAAAGAAGAAGAGAAATTACAGGAGAAGGAAGCAGGGGTGGAAGACAAAGAGCTTGACAGTTCCAAGACTGCAGAAGAAAAGAAACATCTGTCTCCGGCAAGAGACACTGCACAAACTGTTCAACAATTTTTGAGCAAAGCCACTATAGAAATTGATGAACCGGACCTGCTAAAAGGACCCTTAGATTTTGACTCTTTGTCACCGGTGCAAACAATGAAAATAGCCTCATTTGCAAATGAGAAAGTCAAAGAGAAGCTGCTGAAATCTCACATGGAAGACTGTGAGCTTATGGATGTAGCATCTGGAGTGCTAGAAAAGATCATGCCATCCTTTCAAAAGGATCCCACAGCCTCCTCTTCTGGTAATCTCAAAACCTTAGTCAGCAGTGTTAGTACACATTTTGAATCTCTAGAAAAATCTGCTGAAGAAAAGGTCCGGAAGGAATTTTTGGATAAGAGATTTTCAGAAATATTAGAATTAATCTCTAAAGATAGGAAGATTGTGAGTATTGGAATAAAGAGCTTAGAGAATGCTCTTAAGGATGGCGGTGACATTTACAAATTTTGTATATCCTGGCCAAAGGCAACAGCAGCAATTGATAAGAAAATAAAAGAAGAACAGGACAAGCTACAAAGCTTATCTCAAAGTTTTGATCCTCTCTCTTCCTCCATAATAAATCAAGAATGTCAGACTATTGCAGTCTTGAATGAAATAAAGAATCTTGAGAAGGAAAGGAAGAATATCACCAACCGGATGGGAGAACTTAGAAGGATTATAATCCCTAAGTTGGAAACTATGCATGAGGCCATCAGTGATGCTCAGACCACCGCCCAAACAAAAGATCCGACAGATCTCAAGCGGGCAGAAGCTTTTGCATTTTTGTTGAGTGGTCACATTTCAATTTTGGATAGAATGAAGCAAAGTTGGGCTACTGAAATGATCCAATTGCAGACATCCTTTGCAGACATTCTTCAGTATATGTGAGTATGTAAATATGCGGCTATGTATAGAAAATTTTTGAAAATTTTGGTGTGCGGACCCTACCCTTTGCCATTGATGTCAAAGGGGGAGTAAGGAGCAGTGAAAAATGAGGAATCCAACAAAGGGGGAGTTCCGGAAATTGTATATAAAGATAGAGCATCAGCAAAGGGGGAGCATAGTGTAAACACTTAGTCATTTTTCACTAAGTGTTGCCATCAATGCCAAAGGGGGAGATTGTTGGCAAGAGACACTATATGGATTCATGGTTGTTGTCATTGATGGAAACAAAGGTCATCCCACATATCCGCAAGTCATAATGTGTCTCTACCGGAAGTCAGAATAAAGACTGTTGTGGTCCGGTGAACAAGAACAGAGCATGTGGCAAGGTCCGACAGATTGGTCCGGATCTCTCAGAGGAAGTGTCTTGGTACAGTGTGGATTTGGGGAAGTCAAGAGGACTACCTTGAGTGGTATATTCCAAGGATTTAGCCTCCGGTGATGGACAAGGAAAAAGATATGAATAGTTGAGTTTCGGATTCCTGAGAGACAGTGAAAACAGAGGAAGAACTGACTGACAGAGTATCAGACTACTTTCCGGTTGTGTTACTGTTGATGATAAAGATTGTGAAGGCATGAATCATGTTTGGCCAACATGATTAATGATATCTACAAGTATATGCTTGATCCACATTGCTTGGTGAGGAAGGATTCAGCCGACAGAACAGAGTTTGTAAGAAACTAGACTGTTCCGGATGCCGACTAGAAAGATGATGAAATTACTTGTGCGGATATATATATAGAGGATGGATTTAGTTGTGAAATGGATATGATGTTATGATATATGCGAAGAAGTGCAGAACAGAGCAGAAGTACCAAGACAGATCCGGAATGTGAAAGGATAGCAGAATAAAGAACAGAGAAAAGATGAAGTGCAGCAGATCAGTGTACTAAGCCTAACCGGAACTGAACTCCAGCATATGCAGATGCTTCCAATCAGTTCAAGACTGTGATTTTTATCACTTTGTAGACAGTGTCTTATTGTAGGCAGTGGGCCTCTTGTGAGCAATGTGCTCGGGTAGTGAGCCCTAATTGGCAAGTGCCATTTTGTAATTTCCTATTCTTCTAACAGAGAATAATTTTGGGTTAATCACCCCGTGGTTTTCTCCCTTAACAGGGTTTCCACGTCAAAAATACTGTGTCATGTGTTTCTTATTTCATGATAATGTTTTTGTGTTTGATTCAATGTTGCATCAATTAAAAAGAAAGTTCAATAAGGGAAATAATTAGGATAACTGATTCACCCCCCCTCTCAGTTATCAACAGCATTCTCAAAAATACCCTATGGAGTCATGTATGTGGAAAATGTTAGGGCATACATGCATGTGGCCCTAGATGAGCTCGGTGATGACAAATTCACAGATTTATTCTTGAAAAACTTAAGTAATGATCAATTTGATTTAAACGAAGAATACAAAGCTTTGAATGAGAAGAAATTCATCTAGTATGTAAAGTTTCACACATTTCTAGATGACGAATGGGTCCAATATGTCCTTAGTCAAATTCACGATGAATTCATGTGGTTAGGGAAAGGGCAAACCTTTAAAATAACAAAAGAGGCAATTCAAGCAATCACTGGGCTAAACTCCACTAGAGTGCCATTATTGAAGGTGGTCAAGAATCAAATGGTTATAGATGCTACCAGAGCACAATTTCACAAAAGAGCATTGATGATAAATGATATCACTAATCCTACAGTAAAGTTTTCTTCAATGGTCATAGGTTACAACATTTACTTCTCAAACTAGGAGAACTCAGTTCTGGTACTGCAATATACACTACCTATCAAATGGTCAAAGAGAATGCAGATTATGATTTGTGCCAACTACTACGAACCTAACTACTGGAGAATTTGAACAAGATAAAGGAAAGCAAGAACTATCCATTCAAGTATGGTACACTAATTATCTGTTTGTTCTTCTATTTATTGAATGAATTCCCAAATCATAAAGGATTGATTTTGTTGAGTAATAAACTAGTAGCTATGCAAATTAGAAATTGTCTTAATAACTTGGGAAGTTATAATGAACAAAAAGCAGCCCTATGGGGATTTTTCAAGAATTTTCAAAGTATGATGCACTCTAGAGAAAGAATTCCTAAGAAAATTGTTGATAAGTACAAGGACATAATTTGTTTTATGATCACTAAGGATCAATGTTTAATGGAGGCTATGGAACCTAGAACTGTATGGGTAATGCCCATGGGTTATGAGGTAGATGATTAGATTTTGGAAAACTATGCCCAGCACCTACTCAAAAAACCTAAAGATGCCAAGGAAGAAAGGTTTGGAACATATGAGGAGTTATCCGTGAAACTCCATGTTGAACTTAGACAAATTGAATCCCTCAAAAAAGTGAGAAAAGAGGTGGAAGAAATTGCCACAATGTATGGTATCACTCAAGAGCAACTCAAAGAATCAAAAGAAAATACAGAGAAAGCAAAGAAGGAAAAATAAGAAAGTGAATAGGCTAAGGTTCCGGAAGAGCGTATAAAGAAGCAAAGAAAGCCTTAAACAACACAAAGGACTACTAGAAGCTTCACTACTTCATTTGGTACAACATCATCAAAGAATCCCTTTGACAAAGATATAAAGAGGAAGAAGATGAAGGGAAAAAGACTAAATGTTAGTGTGGGAGAAAAGGACGAAGAAGAGACAAAATCAGATGAGGAAGTAAAGAAAATGAAAGTTGAGACCACTAAAGCCTCCAAAAGTAGAAAGGATAAGTCATCCAAAAGGAATATTCCCAGCAAATGATAGAAGGCAAATGAGTCTCAAGCCACATTAAAGCTTGAATATATGTATTAAAATATGTCACTATTGATGGAAACTTAAAACATGTGGCTGAATTCTATGATGATTACAGTGATGTTGATAAAAGGGTTTTAGAAGAAGCCACCATAAAGTACTTGAACATATGCAATAGAGCTCTCATTGAGATCATTGGTGATTTCCCAGATACCTTGGGAAGTATTTTATCAGCCAGAAAAGAAACTACTATGGCCAAAGATATTGAACTCAGACAACATGCACTAACAAGGTTAAGTCCGAGATCACTCCTAAAGAAGAAGCCAAAATTTCTAAGAAACTCAAGGATGCCTTTAGGACCAAGAAAAAGATGAATTTAGTAATGATAGATGAAATTGACAATGTGGTCAAGGAAATAGAGGAAACAATTTTGAAAATATTAAAGAAATATAATATTCCTAGCATCTATGACAATAAAGAAGCTAATGATGAAGACTCATCCCCACCAGAGATTAGTCAAGATCAAGGACATAAACAAAATGATCAAGTTCCCAACACTGATACAATGGATATGTCAGAACAAGGGAAAATTGAGACTGATCTACCCCCTGACCAATAGGCTGAGGATGAATAAAATAGGTAACAGATAAGGAGCCCTACACCAGAACAAAATATAGATCAACAGGAAAATATTGACATGAATCCTCTAAAACAAAGTCAAGAAGAAATATCTGAGAGAGCAAGGGACATTGCAGATGTCTTAGTTGGTACCAGAAGGGAACAAGTTGTAGTTGAGTCTAAACTTCTTCAAGGACCAATCAATTTGGCCTCATTGTCACCTGCACAAAAGTTCAAATTTGTATCCATTGTTTAGGTCAAGGCACAGGAAGAAATGCTGAAATCTCAAGACAAAGATAGTAAACTGATCAATGATGCAATAATTGTTCTAGAAAAGTTGATGCCAACATTTCAAAAGGATATCTCATTATCTCTTGCTGATCATCTCAAGGAGCTATTGAGCTCTATAGGTACACATTTTGAGTCTTTTGAAAAATCTGCAAAAGCAAAGGTTAGAAATGAGTTTAATGAAAATAGATTGGCTGAGTTGAAGAATATGATAACCAAAGACAAAACTCTATTAGATAATGGAATTGAGAACATAAAAAGTGCCATTGAAGAATCTGAAAAAACATACAAGTTTTGTTTATCTTGGCCAAATATCACAAAGGAGCTAGAAGATAAAATCAAAGACTTGGAACTCAAACTACTAAATATCTCTGAGACATATAATCCAGCAGTGGAGTCAATAAATGCAAAAGAAATACAAGTTGCAAATATCCATAATAATTTGAACACTATGATGAAGAAAAGGGGAGAAATCAAAGATAGGTTGTACCAGCTGAAAGGACTAATAAGTCCTAAAATTGATACCATGACCAATTTGGCCGATGAGGCCTTGAAATCTCAAGCACTAATTGATACACCATCAAATGTCTAGAAGGCAGAGAAGTTAGTATCTCTGATGAATGGCCACATCCATATTCCAGAAAGTGCAAGGAATAGATGGAACAAAGAGATAGCTTTGATAAAGACTATTTATAGTGACATTTTCCTTCAGTCAAAAATTAAGATGAAGATTGTACTTGTAAATATGAAGTAGAGTACATAATTTTTTTGAAATTTTGACAAATTTCTGGTTCCAAATCTCACCCTTTTCCATTGATGTCAAAGGGAGAGAAGAAGATTAGTAAAAAATAGATAAACATCTCAAGGGGAGCAGGAAAATAAAGTGTATATAGAAAGGTAGAGCAGTCAAGCATTTTTCACTAAGTGTTGCCATCAATGCCAAAGGGGGAGATTGTTGGCAAGAGACACTTCTCTAGAGATAATCTGTTTGTTGTCATTGATGGCAACAAAGTCGAGAGAATCCATCATCATGATAAAGAGACACTACTCCAGTAGAAAGGCATAAACTATTTTGGTCTGGAAGCCCAAAATGGATAAGTATGGGGAGTATTCTAAGCAAGGGATAGGAAGTGAATCAATATGCATCAACAAATTGAAGACTTATATATGTAGCTTAGGTATGATGTTCATGACTATTTGATGTTGTTATCATCTAGAGATCAAGTTTTGCATTCCTCTGGAAGTCACCTAAAGAAAGTATCTAAGTCTCAATAAGTAGAAGTATAACATAGACAATGAACATGGCATATTGTAATGGTCCACATTCCTCCACAATTGAGTATTTTGTTACACAATTTTAAGATGTTTTAAATACTTGTATGAAGTGTCTAATTCCAAAGTTGTGAGATCTGAAGTCCACTGGAAAGATAGCTACAAGTTGTTGAGTATTAGTATAGTGTTTGACAGAGACAGAGTCTGAGTTGTAATGGTCCGCATTTCTCCACAAGATGATATCATGCCTTGCGGTTCTAAGGGTAAGATTGGGAATGTGTGAAGAGTCCTTGATATGATTCTAGAAGTGTTTTGTGATCCACGGTAAAAGTTGTAAGTCTGCAGATGAACTTGTTGAGCATGCTCTTAAGGAACAGGCCAACTAGTATGATAAATCATGGGGCGGAGAAGAGATATTGTGTGAAGGATCTATTTAAGTAATTGAATGATTAGAGCTAACCTATATGAGCACATTTAGGAAAATATTTGGGTCCACATAACATATAGTGCATTGGATTGAGCCAACAAGCTACATCTTCCTATGTACACATTTCACTTCTTTGGTGCCGACCTAATTTTGGATCAAATCATGATGTAGATGTATAAGAACAATGGATTTCAGTTGAGGGTGTGTGGATATGTGTGTGATTGATGTGAGATTATGACTAGTGGAGCAGAATTAGAAGATCAACAGAAATGAAGACTTGGGATTTAGAATTTAGTTGCTAAATGACTGCACCCTAGCATAGTGATAGATGCTTATGCAGTATTCAGTTTTCATATGCAATTTTCTTTGTACTTGGAAGTGAGCTTTCTTAATCAAGGCCATGAGGCTTACAATGAGCCTCCAATAGGGTTTAACATCCCTAAGGGTTTAACAAACCTAAGCATTTAATAGCCCTTATTGTAATCTTGCTAGGTTGAGGGTTGAGGTAGTGAGCCTACTAGACCTAGTTGTACTTCATGGCAGTGAGCCAACATGTTCTAGGCCCATGGAGTGACCAAGCCTGAACATCATTATTTGTAAAGATTGCAATATATATTTGAGAGCTAATCCTTTCCATGATTTTTCCCTCTTTGGGTTTTCCACCGAAAAATCTTGGTGTCCATGTGTCATGCTTCTATGGTTGTTATTCATTTGCATGTTGTGCTCTTGTTTAATTAGTTTTGAGAAATGGTTAAAAGAAAAAGTTTATAAAACAATGATTCAACCCCCTCTTAGTGTTCCTAATATTCAACAAACTTTGCATGCAATGTAGAATGTGGCAATATGTTCATCTAGGTGTTGCTTTCCATTACCATAGAACTTGGGAAAGTTGTTTCATGAACCACAAGGTAGTTCATGTGCTGGTGGTGTCAAATTCAATAGACCAAAAGTAGTTCCGCATGGACCTTAGGCAGCCATTCAGTCAGGGTTGTATGGAGGAATAGACAAATCTTGTAATGGTGTAAGAGGCAAGATCTTTCAAGCGTTAGAGGCCTCCTCTAGTAAAATAGACCTTGTTTTGGTAGTAGGAAAATTATTTATTTGCTAAAGAGGTGAACTCACATGTGTAGGCAAAAGGTCAAAGTTATGCTTTTGCAGCAACTTGAATGTAAGGATCAACATTTCCTTTTGCCCTTCTGCCATGAGTGTAATTCTACTCTACCAGATTGTAGATTTAGCATAAGCAAGAAAAATTAGAAATCACAAAGTAATTACAAATAATGAGACACTGGTGTGCTTCAACCAATGAGTGTGGCTCTTGGTTTCGTGACCAGGCTCCCTAGTAGAGTCACCAAAAACTGTTGGGTGAATATTTTGTCACTGACAAAATGGTAACAAAATGGCACTTTCAACCATAGTATGATGAGATTAAATCTCTCCTCGAGGAAAGAGGAGGTCGCCTTCTTATTTCTAACTAAGAAAAATTATAATTATTTACACTAAACTTATCATGTGGGTGTTTCCATATCATCCAATCCTCTTTCTTCAAAATTGATGCTCACTTACAAACTTATACTTAAAACACTTTTGATGCTTACAATATATCATAAACCATAAAACTACTTGTTGGAGCAATAATAACCAATATTCAAATTAGGTAGACATGAGAATAACTAAAATAATACCAGTGTGTGTCAATCACAAGAAACCCACAAAATCTCAAAGACTTTTGTTGCTCCTTACACTAATGAAACAATGAAAATGGATGGAACAATGTGTAGCCCAAAATCTTCAAAGTCACCTCCAATCATGAACACATAACACAAATCTAGAAATGATATTGCAGCTCAAATACTTCAAAATCAGATTTCTAGCACCTTCCAAATCATATAGATTCACACCACAATCCAATCAAATGCACAAGAAGATGTAATGGAAAAGATGTAGGAACATTCCCATACACAACAAGTTTATTCCAATACAAAGATTGAATGCCCACTTGAAGTTCTTATACTGATTGAAATAAATATTTACACTTTGAACACAAAGTTTCAAGTTGTTTCTTAGTACAGTAGTGTTTCACTTTATTAGCCAAAAGATGATATTTACAAATGAGCACCCTGTTATTTATAGAGAGGAGCCATGAACAAAAATAGGAATATTCTAACTACCTTGACTTATTCTATATGGAGTCCAAATTTTCTTAGGACTCTGTACTTTTCCTATGCGTAAATTGCATATTACAAAAAGACTTGTGAAATGCTTTGAAAATAAATTGAGTGTCCGTAGACACATGAACTTCATCCTCTTTATCTTTCTCCATGAAATCTTCATATGTTTTCAAGGCTGCATGGACATCATTCCCACTCAGTCCTGGTGTATATCTTAAGATGGTAAAGACTCTTGTGATGGAGTCTGAGATGTTGACTGAAACACCTTTGTTCCTATCCAAGATCTTTTAAAATTTATCCAGGATTACCTGAAAATGTACCAGTTTATAAATTGATGCCAATGAAAAGGCTTTTTTGTCTATTTCATCTTGAACCAGTAAAGTGAACTCTTGTAAAATTATTTCAACAAGGAGGGTCTTTTGATTGTCATTCAACATTTGATAGGGAAGTTCTCCAATTTTTTCAAAAATGTCTAACCCTTTGGAAATGTTCACATCCAGGGCTTCCTTGAGGTCATTGATCAAATTTTGGAGGACTTATTTCTTATTCCTCATGGCCTCCTTGTATTCTACATACATATTTCTATTAGGGACCACCCCATGATCTATCATAATCTCCAATTTGATTTGCCGCAACTAGATCCAGGTATGAATATCTTTTTCTATCAGCTGCAAGTCTTGGGACAACATCTCAAGGGTCTGGTTAAATTCTGCCTTTACTTCCCCCAAGTTGTTGAAAAGTTTGATAGATGACTCTATAAGTTGGGTACCATGTGCTAACAGTCTATCTATCTAGTCACTGGTTGTCTGCCCTTGTGCTGCAATCTTCTCTGCCTTCTGAATGGCTTCTTCATTAACATAGGTGTCAATAGGCTCTACTTGTTTAGAAGATTGAGCTATTTTTAGTAGAACAGAGGTCAATTGTTCTACCTAGATTGTAATTTGATCCTTGATCAACTTATCTTTATCATAGCTTTGAAGCAAGGATACCAATGATTTATGTAGATATTCTTTAGCACCCTCATGTGTTTGTTTCCAAGATCTATCTATGAAATAGAATAGTCAACAACTTAGATATCTTCAATATTCTCATCCTTTGGAGGCACAACAACCTCTACATATTTGTTACCAACTGAGTCTATGATAACCCTTGATATGGTTTTAACATTCTTTGTAGAGTTAGGCTTTGATGAAACCAATTGACCAAAGTCAAAATCATTTGGTGATACCACTTTCTTCTTCATCTTTGGCTTCTGAGATATCAACCAAGGGAGAAGAGTGGATAAATCTTCTTCAGTTTGTGTCACCAAAGATTGTGAGAACGATGTAGAATTAATAGTGTTGTGAGATGGATGGAATGGAAGTATCTAATAATAGAGTGGATACCAAGGGAGTGGTAGTAATAATAGAAGGTGTTTGAGTCAACATAGCAGTGGGGATGACCTCAATTGGCACATTGGGTGCTGGAGTGAATATGACCTTATCAATGTCCAATTGTGTTGTAATGAATGGATCAGATAGTGGTGATGATGAACCTATGGGACAATGCAAGGAGGAAAGTGAGCCAATCATTTGATCCATGGTGCCATGAGGAGGACTTTGGAAAAGTGAATAACTTGTGGATGATGAGGGAGATGAATAAATGGTTTGCACATAAATAAAAGGACTGACAAACACAAAAGGCGAAGTTTGCACAATTTTAGCAACAAAAGGCGAAGGAGGAGATCTAGCACCTGGGATAAATCTAATTGGGAAGTAGTCAGAGGAGCTTGTGTTTTAACTGCAACAAGATTTTCTTCAGTAACAACTTGAGTAGATGTTCCTTCTTTCTCTTTTCCTTTTCCTTTCTCACCTTTGTTTCTGAAAATAAATTTTAGCCTTTGTCTGGAACTAGAAGAATCTTATTTATTTTTAGTTCTAATCTACTCTCACTTACTAGAATTTCCTTCGGTGTGGTCCTCTTCAAAGCCTATTTTGAATGGCTTTAGCTTTATCCCTTTCATTTCCAACTAGATGTTGATATTAGCATGGGTGAGTTCAAACTTGTCTCTTGTGGAAGTAGACTCCTTCAATGACCACTGAATTAGTGGAAGAGGGGTTGAACCAATTTGATTACCCTCATACAGAGGATCCAATATATCACCATCATCCTCCATATCTTTAGGATTATCTACAAGCCTCATGTCCCTGATTTGTTCCAAGTTGATCTAGCTATAGTCAAGCTTCTGTACATCTTGATCTGTCCTACACTCATCCCATATGTAATCTATTTTGTGCACATGAGTGTAGTTACCTTCGAGCTTGTCCTTTATCCCTTTGTAGTCAAAGTCATTCCAGCTCTTGAATCTTTTGAGACTAATCCATTGTAGCTTAGTTTCCATTAATTTGGCCTTTGGGGTAGTAGACACTATGTATCGAACAAGAGTGACTACAAACTTAAAACCAAACCTATAAGCCTCTCACTAGTAGATTTTGGGCAAATAAATGACTGCGTGATTAAAACATTTAGTCATTCTACTAATGTTTTGCAACATAGCTATAAATGACTAAATAAATGACTAATTTGATCTTCAAGTAAAAATACAAGTAAATAATTAGTCACACAAATAAAAATAAAAGCGGGGGAAAGAGAAGGCAAGTAATTTTTGTTTAATTTTATAGCATATTATTATTTGTGCTCTTTGGTTTTGGGTGAAGGAAAGCAATAGAGAAGGAAAATCAACATTACAGAGTTGAGACGAGAATCAAGGTGGGAGCTACAAATTGCAATAGATAGAACTTTTAACAAAACGCAAAGGCTTTGATTCTATCTATGCTATTTAAAACTCCTTTTTCGCTAGAGAATAATGCATCCCTTGCTTATTTTGGACACGGCTTAGGGTTTTTGTGGCATTCGAGGGTTTTTCATAGATGCTAGATTTTTCAAAATTTCATCTGGTAAAAATTTTGTTTTTGTGGTTTTTGGCAAAGTAATAAATCATTCAAACCCTTTTCCTCACTGCTCTGCAACACTACTAGTTTTGATTATTTTATTGTTGACCTTGTCTTCCAAATGTAAACTCACTGGAAAAACCTATGTAAAATCTTCATCGAGCTCAGTTTTCTTCTATATCATATTATCATGAATGCTCATAAGGAGAGGTGCAGGCTAGCAGTGCCACCCACCACCCTGCGGTGATCTACAAAGGTCTGACCGGGGGTGTAGGGTTACCCATATTCTATGACATCCAACCTTCAAACCTTCAATACATTTACAAGGGAGCATATGCCAAAGCATTTCAAGATCATAGAAATAAGGGAAGGGTTACCATTGAATAGGTGGATAGTTGGATAAGTGCCCTCAATAAAGTCTCTCATATTTCTGGTGTGGCGATCAGTACAAAGGAAGAGTAAGTATTTACACATCTGAAAATATATTAATGTATTTTAGTGATATATGTATTTGAAATTCTTATGAAGTGTATTTTAATGGCATATGTATGCTAGTTTTTTAATGGTTATCACCAAAATGTTTGCATGCTTGTGGAGCACAATCCATACATTTGCCTAGCTTTTAGACTAAAATTTTCATTAGGTTGTCTATTTATGGGGTACATGATGTGATAATGAATTAATCAGAGCCATATTTTAATAAATTCCATTTAGAATATCTTAGTAGTCTTTGTGGTTCTGGTATTCCTTTTGTCTTAACAACCTCTTTACGTGTATGTCACTACTAGATAAATCTAATATGCAGCATTGCTACTCTCACTCCGTAGCATTAGAAGATGAGGAAAGGTAACTCATTTTTTGTAATATAAATAATTTTAACCTTGTTTGTGCATCCCAAATTTGAAAACAAATCAAAACACTTAAAACTTGTTCCATTGATAAGGATTTGTAGGAGAATTTCATTGGTGCATGCATTGTGGAATATAATTATCTAAAATATTCACCTTGTCAATAATTAATGAGACAATCCCTTTGGCAAGGATTAGTGTGAAAAGTTGAGAATTTATTGATACAAGGGGACAATCTAGACTAGGGTTTACTTTATCTCTCTTTAGGTTATTAATTTTTTGTCAGTTTATATAGGGAAATGGACTCCTTGGTTGTCATATAGAGGGAGCAAAGACAAAGCAAGTGGAGGATTTGGGGCCCTCACAAAGATTGACAATCTTTTCTCTCCAACTGGAACTATTGTGCCCATGTATTTAATGAATATTTTGATGCCATGCATTAAATACACATGCCATTGGTTGTTTTCTACAATCAAGTATGTTGTAATATGAGTATCTCCTCTCTAAATTGGTAGGGCATATTGCCCCATATATATTTGCTAGACAATTTATGCTTGATTTTGACTACATGTCTATAGGTAGGAACTCCATTGCAGTTTGTATGTAGTGACAGAGAATGATCCTTCTTTTGTCTTGACAATCGAAATCTCTTGTACATGTCATGCTAGTATTTAAGATAATGAGATGGTAGTATTCTACACATTACCCTTAAGTAATTCTAGACAATGTGTCAGTAAGTGTAATCTTACCAACTAGGATCTTTTGAGGGGCTCCTTGTTGAGATTGTATTAGGTTTTACAATTTTCTTTTTAGAAACTACCTTGTAATTTTTATTTATGAAATGATTGTTAATTTATCACGAAATTCATCCACCAATTGTGAAAAGTAAGGTTGTCTTGTTTTGCTTGCAGAGTGCAATTGGAGAAGAGTAACTCAATGCAACATTTTCATATATGCCTTTTGATAGTCAGGTAGATTGGATCTTAGTTGCCAAAGCTTCCCCATGTTACATAACTATATGTTTTCACTACCCTAGGCTTCTTAATGATTATAACTTTGTTATTCTAATGTTTGTTATCAACCGTATGGAAAATTGGCCTTGACATAATTCTATCTATAACATTCTTATGTATTAGTATTTTAAGGTTGCTATTGATTGGATTATGAGATTTTTTGCAAGTAGTAGTGCTGTCAGTCAAATTGTTGCATTAGAGATGAAATCTGTTGTACATGTCAGCCCATTAGATTAGAGTTTACAATGTTAGGATATGTTTTAGAGTGCTTCATTAATTCAAATATTTTGAGGGCATCCATGCAAAATCCATTTTGTGCATATCCTAGATTCATTGCATTCCAATAGATGACATCTCTTTAATCCATTCTATCAAATAGTTCATGTGCCTTATCTATACTTCCACATTTTTCTTACATGTCTATCTAACAAAAATCCCCCTTCAATTATGTTATGATGGATATCCATACCCTGTTCCAAAGCTCCCATTTTGGCACAGGTAGGGAGTATGCTAGCAAAGGTTGTCGAATTTAGATTTACACCTAGTAATTGCATTTCCTTGAAAGTTCCTAAAGCCTTTTCAACAAATCCATTTTGTGTATATCCTGTAATCATTGCATTCCATGAGATGACATCTCTTTGAGGTATTCTACCAAACAGTTCACTTGCCTTTCCAATGCTTCCACATTTTGCATACATGTCTACCAGGGCAGTTGAAACTACAACATCTGACAAAATTCCTCTATCCATTACTTTTTGATGGATGTCCATACCTTGTTCCAATGCTCCCATTTTGGCATAGGCAGGAAGGATACTAGCAAAGGTTGTGGAATTTGGATTCACACCTACCAATTGTATTTGCTTGAAAGTTTGTAAAGCCTTTTCAACAAATGTATTTTGTGCATATCCAACAACAATTGTTGTCCAAGAGATGACATCTCTTTGAGGAATTTTGTCCAACTGTAATATCTAACAAGAATCCCCCTTCCATTATGCTTTGATGGATGCCCATTCCCTATTCCAAAGCTTCCATTTTGGAATAGGAAGGGAGGATGATGGCGAAGGTTGTACAGTCTGGATTTACACCTACCAATTATATTTGCTTGAAAGTTTCTAGAGAATTTTCAAAAAATCAAATTTGTACATATCCTGCAATCATTGCAGTCCATGAGACCACATTTTTTTGAGGCATTCTATCAAATAGTTCATGTACTTTGTCCATGGTTCCACATTTTGCATACATGTCTACTAGGGTAGTTGCAACTACAACATCTAACAAAATTCCTCTATCCTTCATGCTTTGATGGATGTGCATACCCTGTTCCAAAGCTCCCATTTTGGCATAGGTAGGGAGGATGTTGGCAAAGGTTGTGGTGTTTGGCCTTACACCTGCCAATTGCATAAATTCTTGAAAGTTTCTAAACTCTTCTCAAAAAGTTCAATTTGTGCATATCCTGAAATCATTGCAGTCCATGAGACCACATTTATTTGAGGCATTTTGTCAAATAGTTCACGTGATTTGTGTATGTTTCCACATTTTGCATATATGTCTACCAGGACAGTTTCCACTACAACATATTGCAATCCTATTTTTCAGATTGTTTCATTTAGCATCACTAATCATCTCCTCAAGAACATTGTCTTTGTTTAAAATGATGGAAACAGTTTGCATCTATCACAACAATTTTTCTTGCAACAAACTTGGAGATAAATTTTGTAGTGTGGCAATCAGCACATACTTGAAAGTTCTTACAACTCTAGAAGTTCTTCTACAGGGTGTCTTTAACAAGCCAAATGCAACTACCACCTTCTCACTATGGTGGCAGAGATACTTATTTTTCCTCCTCTTCCACATCATTTAGTAAATGCCTTGAATCTAGAAAATGCCCTCCTGCCTTCATCTCCCAAGCCAATTTCTTCAACTTTGCATAGATACTGTGTCTATGGATGTGATCTGTCTCCCACACAAAAGGAATTTGCCATTTTATGGCCTTCAATCCAACTACATCCAGGAATCTTTTTAACTCCTCTATCTTTCATCAATCTTCTTAACATTTGAACCTCACCCCACCTGCCCACTTCTGCATGGATGTTTGAGAGAAGAGCATAAGTCACAACATTTTTAGGATCCAAAAATAAAAGTAGGGTCTTTATAAATACTCCTAACCCTACATTCATATGTGATCTACAAACACCAAGAAAACACATCCACACAACCACGCGTGGATTTAAATGACATCTTAATGATATAGTTTAGAGTGTCCTCAAGATAGCTAGCACGAGCAAGAAGGTCAACCATGCACACATAATGATCAATTGTAGGTGTAATGCAATAAGGGTTACTAATCTGATTGAAGTATGTATGACCTTCATCCATTGAACCTACATGACTGCATGCACATAGAACATAAGAAAAGTTTACAATGTTAGGATATGTTATGGAGTGCTTCATTAATTCAAATATTTTGAGGGCATCCATGCAAAATCCATTTTGTGCATATCCTGCAATCATTGCATTCCAAGAGATGACATCTCTTTGAGCCATTCCATCAAATAGTTCACGTGCCTTATCTATACTTCCACATTTTTCTTACATGTCTACCAGAGTATTTCCAACTATAATATCTTACAAAAATCCCCCTTCCATTATGTTATTATGGATGTCCATACCCTATTCCAAAGCTCCCATTTTGGTACAAGCAGAGAGGATGCTGGCAAAGGTTGTTGAATTTGGATTTACACTTGCTAATTGCATTTTCTTGAAAGTTTCTAAAGCCTTTTCAAAAAATCCATTTTGTGCATATCCTACAATCATTGTATTCCATGAGATGACATCTCTTTGAGGCATTCTGCCAAATAGTTCACATACCTTGTCAATGCTTCCACATTTGGCATACATGTCTACCAGGGTAGTTGAAACTACAACATCTAACAAAATTCCTCTATCCATTACTTTTTGATGGATGACCATACCTTGTTTGAATGCCAACACATGTAAGGCTATTTTTTGGTATGCCCTAGCTAGCATTTAGTTTGGAACTTTAGCAGACTGATCTAATTTTCACAATCTTGTTTAAGGCTTATTCTTTCATGCTACGGGAAACTCTACGTGAACTTGACCTTGATCAATATAGGTAAATGTTTTATACCTAAAAAATATTGAAATTTGTTTTTCTAAAACTCAAAGGTACATACCCATATTAAATTTTGAGTGAGGTACAAAATAACAGAGCTATAACTTTGTTTTTGTTAGATAGTTCAAGACATAGAAACCTAAATACTTTCTAGAAAATAGAAATACATAGCAAGACCTATTGAAAGTCCTAATATTATTAAAGAAAGAGACCTAAATTAACAATTAACTATTGTGGTATAGTGCTGGATGCTTTACAAAATTTTCAGTAACCATTTTGTAAAACTTATGAGTAATGATCTTTCCAGTGATTCAACATTGAAAGGTAACTCAAAAACTAATGTTGTATCTACTTACGCTTTTTCAATCAGACTACATGCTTTAGAATCCTTGACATTAGAAAAGCAAACAGAGAGGTAACAATATCTTACAAAGTTACAAGAAGCTTCCTAAAGAATTAGCATTGGTCTTGACTTGGGTAGACACAATATGTTGCAATTGGACACCTGTATGTCTTTTATTGCCTCATTTTTGGTAGCCCTAGTTTCAATATTTCCTTGGTTTGGAGCTATGATACGATGCTCTTTTTCATGAATTTGTCTCTTCTACAGTGTGAGATGACTAATTTTTTTGGTCATACATTTTTTTTTAACATCATATTAGATGATTGATAGAACCAAATGAGGTAGCTACTTGTTCTGTGTGGGTATTCCTTAACATTCTTGATGTCTTCTTTGAGGTTTTTAATGTTACCTCTAAAGCCTTGGAGATATTGATTAGTTTTTATAAACTCCTGGTGCTAGAGTTGTAGGTCCGGTAGCTATTACTCAACCCAATCACCCTTTTTGTCCAAAAATCACATGCTGGTGGAACCTTATTTTAGAGGCCTGAAGAATGTTCTTTCTTGCCTCTATTGTGACTCAATCAAGTGGGAATGCTACCACCATGCACATGCTTGACTTCTTATCTGACTCATCTCTTTCACTTGTTGAAGGAGACAAACACATCCATTGAGATTGTCTTCTAAGATTTCTTTATGTCTGGTGTGCTGGCTAGTTATTATCATTGTTCTTCATTGGTACCTACAGCCTTGAGCTGGGCTGCAACCCTTCATGGTTCTGCCTTGTCTCATATCCTATAATTCTTTGAGGCATTTTGTCAAATAGTTCATGTGTCTTCTATATGCTTCCATATTTTGCATACATGTCTAGCAGGGTTGTTGCAACTACAACATCTATCAAAAATCCTCTCTTTTATGCTTTGATGGATGTCCAAACCCTCTTCCAAACTCCCATTTTAGCACAGGTTGGGAGTACATTGGAAAATGTGAATGATCAGGCTAGACACTTGTTTTTTGCATTTGGCGAAACAGTGTGACTACCTCATGAGGATACCCACATCTTCTGTACACTGTAATAATCGTATTCCATGAGAGTCAAACACTTTTCGAGAATCCACCAAAGTTTTCCACTTGACATACATGTAAAAAATTTTATTATGAAAAGTTGTGCGTTAAGATATGCAAATCTGTAACAACCCTTCTTTGACTAAATTGATGTCTTTTGAAAGGGGAAGTCATGGTATGAGAAGTAGGTGAAAATTTGTTTTGCAGAAAATATCTGAGGTAGTGTAGAGAATGGGATTGCTTCAGTCAACGATTTAGAGGATAGAAAGGATTTATTGCTTGAGGAAAATATCTGTCGGGCAGATGAGAAGTTGAACTGTGGGGCTTTAAGATAAGTCTATTTTTACTTTAACACCTTCCTCCTAGCTACATTGGGAGAAATTAGTAAAAGGGAGTAAATGCTGCAGCAAAATATCTGATTATTTGGTGTGCAAAAAGATCTAGAGCTCAGGTAGTACTATTATTTTGAGAGTAAGAAGGTGAAGAGATCGAATCCCATAATGGCCCACATTGCTATTGGTGATAAGATTCTAGATGGAACCCTCTCCTATTTTAATGAAGAGGGCAATCTACAACAAGTATCGGTTGACTCTCTGGTATATGGCAAGAAGATCATTCTCTTCGGTGTGCCCAGTGCCATCACTTCCACCTACACTCTGAAGCATGTTCCAAGGTTTATTGAGAAAGCTAAGGAGTTAAAGGCCAAGGGTGTAGATGGCATAATTCTCATTAGTGGCAGGTAGGGGAAAGAGGAATACAACTTTCTAGAGGGCAAAAACAAAGGATTCCACTAGCAAGAGAAATTATGAAGAATCTAAAGATATTATTGCTGGATAGGCAACTAGTGTCCTTGAATCTGCTTTCGAGACTCTTGTTTAGTTGGCTCTTGATGAGCTTATGATAGAGAGAACAATGGTGATGATAGCACACCACTTATCTACTATTAAGAACATTGATATCATATCAGTTATGAAAGATGGCTGTATTATCGATATGGGAAGCCATGATCAACTAATGGCCAAAGAAGATGGAGGTGCATATTTTTCTCTACTAAAATTGTAGGCACTAGATTACTCTAATAACAACATAGAGAAGATAGTACAAGTCATTCCAAATTCAAGAGAGGACACCAAAAGGAAGTCACCGCATTTTGGGAGAGAGGTAGAGGATTTAAAACATAGAAAAGACAGAGAGAGAGGAAATGGGAGACAGGAAAAAAAGATAACATAGCGGATAACTCAAGCTAAGCATATAAAGTTGAGAGAGGAGAGGAAAAAGGAAGCGTGGGAGAGGAGAAAACAACAGAGGACAAAAAAAAGAAACAGCTGAGGGGAGTGTGCCAAATCTGAGGTTTTTCCCTCTGTTCCTTGTGTTTTTCTAGCATATAAACCAACTTTGGTTGCTACAATTCCTTTTAAGCATAGAAAATATTGAAATCCCATTACTGCCTTTTGATGAACTAAATTATGTTTACTATGTTTTCATTAAACACAGAGAAACTGAAACCTCATTACTACCTATAAAAAAGAGATTAAAATATGTAGTTTCTATTTTCATTAAGCAATAAAAAACTGAAATCCCCTCCTTGAATCGATCATATATGCCAAAATATATTTTATTGAAAGATATTTACATTCTCTCTTTCCTTGAATCATCTTCTCTAGGAAGAATGATTTCCTCTTCTTTTGATAATTAGGTTTCTTTTTTTTAGAAAGATCATGAGTTCTAATTTTTATGTTCTGGGGAAAATAAGGGAGGATCAATTTTGTTATAGAAAATTTAAAATGAGTGTAGCCATACAAATAAACTGGGAAGTAATAATAGTGATTGAAGACATCTCAGTCCTATGGAACCCTTGTGTTATATGTTGACTCTCTGATGAGATTATCATAGAAACTCTTCTTAATTAAAATTTAGTGGATCAGTTTTGATCATTATGGTCATTTTCTGATTAAATCTCCAGCCTTGTGGAAACTACTGTCTTTGAATTAAAGAATGAAATGACACTAAAATACCTTAGGAACATCTACCTGTGTTATGCATTAAAATTGGTCACATAAACTCTATTTGGAAAGAAAATCTGTCACTCAACCCAACGATCTAAGGTTACTATTGTAGGAGGGAAAATTAGGAATTCAATTTCACAAGTTTTTTGAACATTTTATTTTGCTATGCTAAATATGGTAGACAATATGCAAAATTAGGCTGTGAGAAGGCTTGTAATTGTATTTTCCACATTTTTATTTTATTCGTGCTTACCTTTTGTGAATCGTGACCAAATTGGGGTTGTTGGAGTTATTACACAACTGATCTAACTGGCAAAAAGACCATTTTCAACAAATTACACTGTTCACGAGAGTTTGGGTCTTGTAGACCATATTTTTCATCTTGACTATTTTAAATTTATAACTCAGTGTTTTTAGTCTTTTTGGCTTTTTGGTTTAGTCAAATGAGATGAACAAGGTCTAGGCATTAGAGTGGTCATTTGTAGTGGCTCTCTACAGGCCTGGATCCCATAAGTGGCTTCTAGGGGAACTAGTAGTAGAGTTACAGTAACAAGTGATAACTAAAACTAAAAAAATTGGGGTAAAAACACTAATGAGATAATTAGACCTCTTGCATGGCCTTGAGCGATTGTAAAGGCTAAGGATGCAACGAGAAGGCCTATCTGTCTGTGGGGTGTCAAGTCATCTATCTGTGGGACGTGGATTCGGGCATGATTGAGTCTCGTCGTCTGTATGAGAGGTACTTGGTCCCATGTGGTGCCATCCCTTTGAGCACACATGATAATACTCCATATGATTACACTCTAGTAACTAGCACCTTAGCAGTCATGAGTAGTACGTGACTTATGACTTAGATGAGTACACCTGTGTTATGACTTTGGTTGTATGCATTGTTCTCCATGTCTACTCTGTGATTGATGTGAGTGTGAGCAATCTTGTATTCCCTTGTTGTTCTTCTTCCGTTTGGGCCTTGTGACTATCTCTGAGCACAGTAGGGTGGTCTCTTAGGAGTCCACATGGTTGGGAGGTGTTTCCACCACCAGTGGGGACCAGAGAACAAGTTTTGGAGCACCAGTTAGATATTTCTCTCTCTGTCACTTCATTCAGTTATTATACTGATTCAGTCCTTATATCATATTCAGGACTATGTTATTGTAGTTGTATCATATTCTGGAATATATCATTGTAATTGTATATACAATTATGTAATTGTACTCTCTTAATAGAGAAGTTGTAATCATTCAATTTAATGAGAAGAAATGTGATGTTCCTTAATTACTTTATAGATTCTGGTGTGGGTATCGGATCCGCTTGTACTATGTTGATTATAGATTCATGTTTGTATCAGATGGGATTAGGAACATTTGCTTTGGTGTTTAAAATGAATGCTATCAATCTTTCAAATTGGTAATCAAATTTGTATATGTTGTCCACTTATGTCAAAAAAAAAATATTCTGTCTCTTTTGGCTCTTACCCTTCGGGGTTACATTGCAGGATGTTACATCTGGTATTAGAGCCTATGTTCACACACTAGGAGCTCTGGCATAATTGAGCCTTCTATGTTTTGTTGTGCTTGGCGTGTGTGGCATGATCTTGTTATATTGTTTTATAGTTTATTGTTATGCTTTCATTTGCTTCCTATAGGATGCCTCCTAGGGGCAGAGCCAGAAGCAGAATTAGTGCTATAGCCACTATTCTTCAACGTAGCACCCAGCGTAATGTCTATTAGGGTGGCTCTACACTTCCTTGTTTGTGGTTGTGTGTTGGATTTGGGTACCTTCACTACCACAGTGGATCTCTGTGTGTTGCCTTTGGGGTCATACGGGATTGTTTTAGGCATGGATTGGTTGGAGACCCACCTAGCCAGTATAGATTGTCAGCATAAGTCAGTTCAGTGTGTTGACGATGCTGGAGAGTGTGTTGAGTTAGTTGGGGTTCAGAGACCCATTTCTCTCCGTACGATTTCAGCTATGCAGCTGAAGCGTGCCATGCAGAAAGGTTGTCAGATGTTCGCTATTTTAGTTCGTGATCTTGCTGAGGGTGGGATGCAGGAGGTATCTCTTAATGATCATCCTATTCTTAAGGAGTTTGTAGATGTCTTTCTAAGTGATATTCTAGGTATACCACCAAAGCGCGACATAGACTTCCATATCGACTTCATTCCTGGTGTGGAGCCTATTTATCAGGCACCGTATCACATGACTACTCAGGAGTTGGGTGAGTTGTGGTTGCAGTTAGAGGAGTTACTAGAGAAGGGTTTCATTTGTCCCAATGTATCCCCTTGGGGAGTGCCTGTCATCTTCGTGAAGAAGAAGGATGGATCTCTTCGCTTGTGCATTGATTATCGCCAGTTAAACAAAGTGACAATGAAGAATCGATACCCATTGCCTCGGATAGATGATTTTTCTAACCAGATGAGGGGAGCCAAGGTGTTCTCCAAGATAGATCTAAAGTCAAGATACCATCGGCTTTGCATTCATGAGGCAAATATTCATCAGACAACATTTTGTACATGCTATGGGCATTACAAGTTCACGGTCGTCCCTTTCAGTTTGACCAATGCTCCATCAGTTTTCATGAGTTTGATGAATGGGGTGTTTCGCACCTATCATGACCAGTTTGTTCTCATGTTCCTTGATGATATTTTGATTTATTCAAGGACTATGGAGGAGCATGAAGGCCATTTGCGGCAAGTGTTACAGTGCTTGCAGGATAATCAGTTGTTTGGCAATTTGGCCAAGTGTGAGTTCTTCCAAACTGAGGTGAGATATTTGGGCCACATCATCTCATGAGAGGGTATCTCAGTGGATCCTTCTAAGATCTAGGTTATTGTGAATTGTCCAACACCAATGAATGTAGCTGAGGTTCACAGTTTCATGGGATTGGCCGGTTACTATCACTGATTTGTGAGAGATTTCTCTCGGGTTGCCCATCCCATCACTTCTCTTCAACAGAAAGGGAAGAAGTTTGTGTGGTCAGATCAGTGTGAGTCAGCATTTCAAGAACTTAAAGAGTGGCTGACTAGTCTACGTATCTTGATAGTGCTAGATCCTACAGGTGATTTTGTAGTGTGCACCGATGCTTCATTAGAGGGTGTGGGGGCAGTTCTAATGTATGAGGGACAAGTGATTACATACGAGTCCCGTAAGATTAAGGATCATGAGATAAACTACCCCACCCATGATTTGGAGTTAGTGGTTGTCATCCATACACTTGTGCATTGGAGACATTTCCTTTTGGGACATCAGTTTGAGTTGCATAGTGATCGTCACAGTTTGTTGTATATCTTCGCTCAGCTAAATTTGAATGCTTGGCAGCACCGTTGGATGGAGTTCCTTGTGAGTATGACTTTGAGGTTTGTTACATTCAGGGTAAGGAGAATGTTGTTGTAGATGCCTTGAGTAGAAGGAGACATGAGATTTTAGTTTTGTCTCTTGGAGTGGATTTGTGGAGCCGTATTTTGGAGTCACTTCCTAGTGATACTTGGTATCAAGAGGTGATAGTAGAGATTGAGTCTGGGAGAGTCCTTAAGGGTAGGTTTATAGGGTTCTCTCCTGAGACTAATGGACTTTTATGACATCTTGGTCATATTTATGTTCCAAATTCTGGCGATCTTCCTTCCTTGGTTTTGTCAGAAGCCCATCGTACACCATATTCATCTCATCTAGGTGTCATGAAGATGCATGCCGATCTTCGATAGTTGTATCATTAGGTAGGTTTGCGATGAGATATTGTCAATTTTGCAGTTTGGTGTCTTGAGTGCCAGTGGGTGAAGGCAGAGCATCAACACCTAGTAGGACTGTTGTAGCCTCATTCCATCCCTGGATGGAAGTGGGATACTATATCTCTAGATTTCATAGTGGGGCTACCTATGTCTTCACATCATGATGATGCTATTATGGTTATAGTGGACAAGTTATCTAAGGTGGCACACTTCTCACCCATAAGATCTTCGTACACTGCAGCATCTGTAGCTTGAGTGTTTATGGAGGATATTGTGCATCTGCATGGTATTCCTCGTAGGATCATTTCTGATCATGATTCAGTGTTCACTTCAACTTTGTGGACTTCTCTTCAGCATGCTTTGGGAGCCCAGCTTAATTTCAACTCTGCATACCATCATGAGACTGATGGATAGACATAACGAGTTAATCAAGTCTTAGAGGATATGCTTCAGATGTACGTTATGGATCAATAGTCTCATTGGGAGGACTACTTGTACTTAGTTGAGTTTGCTTATAATAATGGGTACCATAGTTCTCTCGATATGTCTCCCTTCCAGGCCTTGTATGGTAGGCCATTTCATACTTCATTGAGTTGGGATCACCTAGAGGACCGAGTTGTTTTTTCTCTAGAGATGCTTCAAGATATGGAGCAGCAAGTAGTGTAGATTAGAGAGTAGTTGGCTACAGCTCAGGATTGGCAAAGGAATTATGCCAATACCCATAGGTTGGATCACCATTTCTTGGTGGGTGACCATGTGTTTCTAAGAGTTCATCCGTGGAAGAGCCCCATCCATTATGGGAAAGGCTCAAAGATGGCACCTTGTTTTGTTAAACCTTTTGAGATCCTTGAGAGGATTGGTCCTATTGCCTATCACGTTTCATTACCACCAAGTCTATCATGCATCCACGATGTGTTCCATGTTTTAGTTCTTAGACAGTATATTCTTGATGTGACCCATGTTCTTGATTGGACTGCTTTGCAGGTCGAGGT
The DNA here is from genome assembly GCA_027924645.1 of Cunninghamia lanceolata. Taxonomy (NCBI): domain Eukaryota; kingdom Viridiplantae; phylum Streptophyta; class Pinopsida; order Cupressales; family Cupressaceae; genus Cunninghamia; species Cunninghamia lanceolata. Next base: position 10,081,308 of record BSBN01000219.1, on the reverse strand, counting down.
AGATATGCATCTTTCTTTGGAGCCCATACACATCCTTCAGCATTAGAGGTTGACCCTTAGGGGTTAGGACATAGAGCAGGTAAGGGTCCAATGGGATCCTGATGGTGAGTCCTCAGCATCTTAGGAAGATGCGGTGAGGATGAGAGACCTTTATCCATATCTTTTTGTAGGTTTCTAGGGAATGTAATGACCGCCATGTTCATATTATGTTTTTATTATCTTGATGGACTTGGATGATTGTATACTTTATTTTGGATTACACATCTTGTTATTATTTTGTATTGGCACTGGTGATGTACAATCTCGATACTATTATGATGTGGACATTATTATTAATTATGATGGATTTCATGCTTACATGATTGATGTTTCTTCAGCTATATGATGTATATATATGCATAGGTACCTTGACGTGTGCTTGGAGTGTTGTAGGTACTGAGTATCAACTCCGCTTGGATTCACAAGCTTGAGCATACTCTTATTATCCCTGATGGTGGTTATTGAAGATAGTCGCAGGCCCTATTCCTTATAACCTACCCTAGCCCACTGCAACCAGTTAGTGTAGTGTTCCTATGTTGTGGTCTTACCATCTAGATTACCTTATGGTCATGTTTAGTTTGTCAGTGTGATGGTTGAGGTTTTCCCCTTGGCTTCCTTTGATTGTATCGAGTTTCTTAGACTAATGTGTGCTTTGGCTACATCTTAGCATTTGTAGGCTTCCAGGAGTAAGCCTAGACCTAGGGGTTAGGATGTAACAACCCTTCTTTGACCGAATTGATGTCTTTTGAAAGGGGAAGTTGTGGCATGAGAAGTAAGTGAAAATTTATTTTGCAAAAAATATTTGAGGTAGTGTAGAGAAGGGGATTGCTTCAGTCAACGATTTAGAGGATAGAAAGGATTTATTGCTTGAGGAAAATATCTATCGGGCAGATGAGAACTTGAAACATGGGGCTTTAAGATAAGTCTATTTTTACTTCAACACCTTCCTCCTGGCTACATTGGGAGAAATTGGTAAAAAGGAGTAAATGTTGCAGCAAAATATCTAATTATTTGGTGTGCAGAAAGATCTAGAGCTCGGGTAGTACTATTATTTTGAGAGTAAGTAGGTGAAGAGATCGAATCCCATAATGGCTCCCATTGCTATTGGTGATAAGATTCCAGACAGAACCCTCTCCTATTTTAAGAAAGAGGGCAATCTACAGCAAGTCTCGGTTGACTCTTTGGCATCTGGCAAGAAGATCATTCTCTTCAATGTGCCCAGTGCCTTCACTCCCACCTACACTCTGAAGCATGTTCTGGGGTTTGTTGAGAAGGTCGAGGATTTAAAGGCCAAGGGTGTAGATGGCATAATTGTCATTAGTGGTAGGTAGGGGAAAGAGGAATACAACTTTCTAGAGGGCAAAAACAAAGGATTCCACTAGCAAGAGAAATTATGAAGAATCCAAAGATATTATTGTTGGATAGGCAACCAGTGTCCTTGAATCTACTTTCGAGACTCTTGTTTAGCTGGCTCTTGATGAGCTTATGATAGAGAGAACAATGGTGGTGATAGCACACCACTTATCTACTATTAAGAACATTGATACCATATCAGTTATGAAAGATGGGTGTATTATCGATATGGGAAGCCATGATCAACTAATGGCCAAAGAAGATGGAGGTGAATATTTTTCTCTACTGAAATTGCAGGCACTAGATTACTCTAATAACAACACAGAGCAGACAATACAAGTCATTCCAAATTCAAGAGAGGACACCAAAAGGGAGTCAACATATTTTGGGAGAGAGGTAGAGGATTTAAAACACAAAAAAGACAGAGAGAGGGGAAATAGGAGATAGGAAAAAAAGATAACAGAGTAGATAACTCAAGCTAAGCATATCAAGTTGAGAGAGGAGAGGAAAAAGGCAACGTGGGAGAGGGGAAAACAATAGAGGACAAAAAAAGAAGGAAGAGCTGAGGGGAGTGCACCAAATTTGAGGTTTTTCCCTCTGTTCCTTGTGTTTTTCTAGCATATAAACTAACTCTGGTTGCTATAATTCCTTTTAAGCATAGAAAATATTGAAACCCCATTACTGCCTTTGATGAACTAAATTATGTTTACTATGTTTTCATTAAACACAGAGAAACTGAAACCTCATTACTACCTATACAAAAGAGATTAAAATATGTAGTTTATGTTTTCATTAAGCTGTAGAAAACTGAAACCCCCTCCTTCAATCGATCATATATGCCAAAATATATTTTATTGCAAGATATTTATATTCTCTCTTTCCTTGAATCATCTTCTCCAAGAAGAATGATTCCCTCTTCTTTTGATAATTGGGTTTCTTTTTTTTAGAAAGATCATGAGTTCTAATTTTTATGTTTTGGGGAAAACAGAGGAGGATCAATTTTGTTATAGCAAATTTAAAATGAGTGCAGCCATACAAATAAATTAGGAAGTAATAATAGTGATTGAAGAGATCTCAATCCTATGGAACCCTTATGTTATACATTGACTCTCTGATGAGATTATCATAGAAACTCTTCTTAATTAAAATTTAGTGGCTCAGTTTTCATCATTACGGTCATTTTTTGATTAAATCTCCAGCCTTCCGGAAACCACCGTCTTTGAATTAAAGAATGAAATGGTACTAAGATACCTTAGGAACATCTACCTGTGTTATACATTAAAATTGGTCACATAAACTTTATTTGGAAAGAAAATCTATCACTCAACCCAAGGATCTAAGGTTACTATTGTAGGAGGCAAAATTAGGAATTCAATTTCACAAGTCATTTGAACATTTTATTTTGCTATGCTAAATATGGTAGACAATATGCAAAGTTAGGTTGTGAGAAGGCTTGCAATTACATTTTCCATATTTTTATTTTATCCGTGCATACCTTTTGTGAATTGTGACCAAATTGGGATCATTGGAGTTATTACACAACTGATCTAACTAGGAAAAAGACCATTTTCAACAAATTACACTGTTCACAAGAGTTTGGGTCTTGTAGACCATATTTTTCATCTTGACTATTTTAAATTTATAACTCAGTGTTTTTAGTCTTTTTGGATTTCTCGTTTAGTCAAACAAGATGAACAAGGTCTAGGCATTAGAGTGGTCTTTTGGAGTGGCTCTCTATGGGCCCAGAGCCTGAAAGTAGCTACCAGGGGAACTAGTAGTAGAGTTATAGTAACAAGTGATAACTAAAACTAAAAAAAATTGGGGTAAAAACACTAATAAGATAATTAGACCTCATGCATGGCCTTGAGTGCTTGTAAAGGCTAAGGATGCAACGAGAAGGCCTATCCATCTGTGGGGCATCGAGTCATCCATCTGTGGGACATGGATTTGGGCACGATTTAGTCTCCTCGTTTGTATGAGTAGTACTTGGTCCGGGGTGGTGCCATCCCTTCAAGCACACATGATGACACTCCATATGATTACACTCTAGTATCTAGCACCTTAGCGGTCGTGAGTAGTACCTGACTTACAACTTAGATGAGTACACCTGTGTTATGACTTTGGTTGTATGAATTGTTCTCCATGTCTGCTCCATGATTAATGTGAGTGTGAGCAATCTTGTATTTCCTTGTTGTTCTTCTTCCGTTTGGGCCTTGTGACTATCTTCGAGCATGGTGGGGTGGTCTCTTAGGAGTCCACATGGTTGGGAGGTGTTGCCACCACCATTGGGGACCAGTGAACATGTTTTGGAGCAACAATTGGAGATTTCTCTCTCTGTCACTTCATTCAATTATTGTACCCATTTAGTCCTTATATCATATTCAGGACTATGTTATCGTACTTGTATCATATTCAGGAATATATCATTGTAATTATATATACAATTATGTAATTGTACTCTCTTAAGAGAGAAGTTGTAATTATTGAATTTAATGAGAAGAAATGTGATGTTCCTTAATTACTTTACAGATTTTGGTGTGGGTATCGGATCTGCTTGTACTATGTTGATTATGGATTCGTGTTTGTATCAGATGGAATTAGGAACATTTGCTTTAGTGTTTAAAATGAATGCTATCAGTCTTTCGAATTGACAATTGAATCTGTGTATGTTGTCTACTTATGTTAAAAAAATATTCTATTTCTCTTTTGGCTCTTACCCTTTAGGGTTACGTGGCTATGAGCGATGAAAGAGTGTACTGTTTTCCCTTGTGAAAGTGTGTTCTTGGGAATGCAGGTCTACAATATTTGAAGATATGTAGAGGAGTTTAAACGAGGTTGTGTCTAGTAAGCATAATGTGCAACATCTAGTTTAACTAGTACTCTTCTTAAAAGAAGTAGAACACATACAACATGATCTACAACAAAACATTCTTGCAAGAGATTATATACATAATGCAAGTCTTGTCATTACCTCAGAATTACAAGGCAAATGGTTAAAAGTATGCAACCTTGGGTCATGCTCTACCTCAAGTTGTAGTAATCTCCAATGAAGCATGACTGTATTTAAATCATTCTTATATACACTGAATTGGAAGAATCTAAAGCACAAGAGATTGCAAAACTACAATCAACAATAGAGAAGATGCAAACTCAAGTAGAAGAAGCCAATGCCATGTTAGTGAAGGAACGTGAAGCAGCCAAAATAGCTATACAAGAGGCACTACCTATAATTAAAGAGGTAGCTATTGTGGACACAGCTAAAGTTGAAAAGCTCACAAATGAAAATGAGGAACTGAAGGTGGAAAAATTGAGTCTCTAGAACATTGAAATATTCATATTCTGTAATTTTAATTTTTGATGGAATAGATATCTATATTATGATATTTGGTCAAGTATGCATGAAATTTTATCCCCCTTAACATGATGAAGATTCAATTTAACAATAAAGATCTTATAGGCTTTAGTGGAATCACTAGAGAAGAAGGCAGATGAAGCTGAGAAAAAATATTCAGAAGTCCAATGAGAAAGTGAAGAGAGGTTTAAACTTATAGAAGATTAGAAGTCAAAGATAGATCAACTTCAGGACTCCTTACAAAGGTTTGTAAAAACCTTCTATCTTGTACTTGGTTTGATCACATATATGATATATACAATATTGATTTTATTCTTGCAGATGAATGTTACACATGGTAAAATTCATTGTATTTGTATTCGTGTAGACCATGTTTATTCTCTTGTTTCTTATATTTCTTTCTAATATTATGCTCAAATAAGGGTAAGTAAAATGAACTAATTAATTCTTTATCCATAATTTCCTTTAGTTTATTCCATTGGACACAATACAAATGATATCAAGAACATAAATTAATTGAAATTATTGATGAGTTGGAATCATATTTTAATTGTATTATATGTACATATTTTCATCATGCATGTATTTTGATTACCTTTTTGATGTTGATTTTAAAGCTTCAATGGCTGATGCACGGACACAAAATTCTCTTGGGCATCTACAGGTATTTATACTTATTTCTTCTTCAACATGTTTGAGGAATGAAAATGTGGTATATGTAAATAGGGTGCTAAATATAGATAAAAATGCAATTAGAAATGTTCTAAAAAAGTGCATTCCATGTTAAGTATATTTTATCCACCCTCTAATATTCTTCAACATAATGAGTGGATTGCCAAAAGTTGAGTTCTGAAGGTATTTCAATTCATGGTATTCTTTTTCTTTTTCGTTCAAGTAGGCATTTGTCTAAAATTTGAAAATAATGTCTTTATTAAAGCTCTGTAACTAGGATAAAAAGGACTATCTACTAGCCATTACAACAAGGGTGCTTTGTTTGTTTATGGAATGCACATTGTTTTTTATTATAGTGGCATGCTTTACCACTTGTTCTTAAGATCTAAAATTTTAATGCATTTATAGTAAAAGTGAAATTTCCAGTTCTGATTGTTGGATGCATAAATGCTTATTTTGAAAAACTTGTATTGTATCTTAAACAATGGCAACTCTTTCCCCAATTTTTCATGACACATATCCCAGATTGTTAACTTTGGAAAGGATGTTTTGCATTTCCACGTGTTACCTAAATCTGTTTGCACCTTTATCTTAGCGTTGTGAACAAATTGACAAATATGTCATACTGTGTAGGAATTTGCTACATTCATGAGAGTACTTGGAAGCTACCCCATGGCTGTGAGCTAGAGTGACTGACTGGCTACATAATTTCCTCAAGAGGAATTGGGCAAGGTGTTATTGTTTCAATTGAATGTACAAACACATAGTAGCTTACCTAAAACTAAACTGGATAAGTTATTGGGGTAAATGATGACCAAATTCTATTTGCACATTTGTATAGAGTATTGTTTAGTTGTAGTTAAACAAATTATACATTATTTACAAGTACATCATGAAATGTTATTATATATTCTTTGCCCGAGACATTAAAATTGCCCAAAGATGGACTAAAATTACTTCTTTAGGCTTGTTGAGAAGAAATGTGTAGAATTAATTTCTCCTAGAATCATGTAAATTATGTACCTCATTATTATGTATTTTATTTGTATCTATATTTGTATACTAGTGTTGACTTTGTATGGTTTAATGACATTAACCTCATGGTCCCATGCAAAAAAAAAATTTAAGCATAATGTATATGATATGGAATCTTTTCCTAAAATGGTGGAGAAGCTACAGTTTAGGAATTAGAATTTTAGCTATTGATGAATGGGAGGGTTGGAATTATGCAGCCATTGCTTGATTTGTAATCTGAGGTAGCTATGTTGTACTCTGTCATACTAGAAATATGGATTTGTTTGGAGAAGTACCCAAACAACTACATCAAGATAAATTTACAATAATGCATGTATATTCTTAAATTATGTACTATTTAACTCCCACATATGTCTAATTAGCATTGATAGCACATTCTAGAGCTAATTTATGTAATGTTGTATTTATAGTGGCCCTTTAGCAGTTTTGAGAACTAATTTTGATTATTTCTCTAACCCTTTCATAAATATTGTTGATTGCAGTATGCTGGCTCAACTTGGAATGAACTCAAACATATCAGGCAGGCTATGGGATTTCTTGTAAGTATACTATTCTAAGAAATGCAAAACTATTTTTCATTGCTCTTTCAACTTTTAAAACTTAGATTACTCACTTTATGTTTCATAATTGTATGTAATGTCAAATATTCTCTTGAATATTCCAATTGATATTTGAAGGTTATACAGAAGAAGACACAAAATTCAATGTTTAAACAGTCATTCCACCTTATTCACAACAAAAAGTGGTAACTATTTGTTCTATTTTTATTCCCCTAAATTGACCTGTGATTGTTGAAGTGAATGATATTTAAGAATAGCCTTTTTTTAGTTATCTAATTTCCTTTTCTCTTTTATTTGTTTCAGTTATATTTAGGTCCCTTCTTTATGAAGCTTGTGGAGAGTTATTAATCCCATATACAGATTTGTGGGGTTGCAGTGGACTGGCAATTGGCATAGCTGTCAAGCTGCAGTGGAAAATATTCTCAAGGGCCATCCCTTACAAATAGAGGGACCTCTTACCCTCTACTTTTAGAGTGCTCAGATATAGAACCATCTCCATCAAGATTAACTGATTCAATGTCAACAGAGAAATATCTCAAACTCACGAATTAGAGTCAATTCAAGCATTCTCTGCACATAAAATTAAGGACCCATTTAAAAAACCTTGATGTCACTACTGATTCTCAAGTGTACAACTTAAAATGGCACAAGTCCTATCTAGAAGAATTTAAATCAATGTAAGTATGAAGTATTCTCAATTCTCTTATTGAAAATAACTTCAATAAGCTCGTGTGCCTTGTTCACTCTTCTTTACTCTTTGACTGCCTACATTAGTAATTGATTAATATTGTCTTAAATGCAAGTTTTAGGTATCGCAAGAGGAAAATTAAATGAATGCCTACAATAACAATGAGACTGCAACTTATTCAGTCTAGGATATAGTGAAGGTAGAGGGCAATGTTGAACTTGCACAAGTTCAAGGAGAAGTGGCTAAAGAAGAAGCAGTTGAAGAAATGTTTCTCAGTAATGAGATGGAGAATTTGAGTGATGATAGCCATAGTAAAGATATTCATGAGAACGATGTGGAATTAGAACTTAGACTTGGATTTCCAGTGTCCCATGAAGCAGTGCAGTAGCCCTTCTATGATTTCAAAAAGTTTCACAGGCATTGTTGTAGGAAAATTGGGTGCAAAGATCCTCCTCCTCCTAACATTACATCTCTTAGCCTTGCTTTAAGCTAAGCATAACATTGTATAGATCATCTACCTAAGAGAGAACAGTTTTCTAGTTTTTGTGCCATTCATTGACATGTCGTAGGTTGCATTTTTTATGGTGCAAATTTAGGTTTTCTATAAGATGTAACAGAGTGATTGTTCAGACTGGTCATGAATGGTTTTCTTAATAATCCTTTTTGTCATTTATGTGCATTGTAACTCATATTTTTAGTCTTGTGACTGAAAATAAACATTGTAATTTTCTATTTCTAAGCATTTTTCAAGTAAGATAGATATTTCAGACGTGTGCAAGCTATAAGAACACCTTTCTATTAATAAAGTTAAGTGATTTTGCCTTTGTAATGGTTGTATTATTGTTTGTAATTGATCATTGATGTGTGTTAAAAATGTTAATCTTTACTTGGTCAAGGATACTTAAATCCTTACTTTAGTAAAGATCATTAAATTATTTCTTTGTATTAAATACAAAGTATTTTTATTTTAGGTGAGTATCCTCACACATGGATAACTCACGTCATTATTCCTCTTGGAGGAATATTTGATTTATTTAGCCACCACCTTAAGAGGTTGACACATTGCACTTATTCACATGAAAGGTGGCATATGGGAGTTGTATGCAATGTTGCGACAGGAAAATTTAAAATTTTCTTGTATTTCTACCCACCCATGTCTAGCCAAATCAGAAAACATTACACCCAAAATCATAATAATAACTGGTATATCCCATAAAAATCACATGACTTTCATCACAAGTGGGCATCTCACCCCTCAAAATGCAATACAATGAAGGGCATCAATTCATTAATATTGGCATGACCTCATTTTAGTCATATCGATCCATGCTCTATATGAGAAATGGGTTGAAATGAGTATCGACGTTAAAGTAATGATTGGGGAGAAGATTTCAAGAAATGTTGATGGGGAAAGTAGCACTGATGACCCTTTGTCAGAAGGAAAATTCTTAGTCACGCCGATCGGTATAGACAACACTATCGGGGAATGCCCCACAAAATTCCCCCCAATAGCATAAATCATACCGATGGAGGAATTCGGTAGGACTCTCATCGAGCATCCCATGGAACGGAGGGAACTAGTGGTCATCGGTAGGAGATGAGCATTAGAGTGAAAAATTAAGGAGTCTCCGACATTCTAATGTCCCAGCGACTAACGAAACTATTTCGGCACAAGTCACGCCAATATGACATGTATGGAAGATAAGAACCATCGGCAAAAGTGAATGAGTCAGAAAAATCTTACAAGTTTGGCCAAAACAATACTCACAACGATGTCGGTGACATGTTGTGAAGGTCTCTCCGATGAAGTGTGTAAAAGAAGATATTGGGGAAATGATCATGATTAGATAGTTGGAAATAAGTCATTCCGATATAATATCTTATCCTGATGATAACAATGACTACGTTCATCGACAAGACTCTCCCCAATAGTCATATCGGTGACACTTAGGAGATCGGACAAGAATGTTATTCACATAGTGATAAAGAAAGTTAGGGTGATGATGACCATGCCCACTTCTATATTGGGTAGACCTTTAAAATATCTTGCCGATATAAAACTCACATATGAAAGATGACATCGAGCAGATAGATGAAAGGTCACAATGATTAATCCATGAGAAAATGTTCATGTCATTAGAAGATATTAAATCACCCTGAAATTATGAAAATCATACCGATGAAAGAAGTTATGACGATGTGACATCTCACAATGATCATGAAAATTAAACGCTCTAGATCAATTAGTTGTAGACAAGGAAGAGATCCCCCTGAAATGCCATTTGAAATCATTGCAATTAAGTTTGAAAGAATTATCTGAGAGAAGCACACAAACGGAGACTTGGAGGAGAAAATAGGGGAATTCGATCAGCACCTCTGATAATAGGTACCCATATACAAACTTCTATGCAGTAGATTACAATTCAAATTTGTTGTCCAAGATTAAAATGGAAATTCCAGTGAAAGGAAAAGCCAGAAAATAATAGGGTGAGACCAGTAAACGTAAAAAACAAAAAAATGACAAAACCCCTGAGGAGAAAATAAAAGAGAGGAAACTGAACCAAGACTTAATTGACCAACTACCTAGATCAACTCCCCAAGCCTGAAGGTTTGCACAACTTAGGGCTGAAGTGGAGAAACTAGAATACAAGTGTAAATATCTTGGAAATGTTTGGACTCCAATTAGAGGTTATGAATTGTTTAGATTCCACTACAATAGAAGAGTCAGGAATTTCCCAGTGTCAAACCCATGGCACTTGAATTTAGGCAAATTGGTTGTTCTTGATGTGTTTCTAAATGTATAACTCCTCCAACTTCTAGCTAGGTAGTATAATCCAAGCCTCAAGGCCATATGCAACCCATAAGGGGAGCCTATTATACATTTATCTAAGAATGCCATTTGTGAGGTTTTTGACTTGGATGATTTATGTAATGTCCCCATAGTTTATGAGGATTTGGATAAAGAGTACTAGAGAATGGATACTACATATAATGGATGGAGATTACCTATTCACAAGCCTAGGGAAAAGGGAGAAATGGTGCCTCTCAGTGAGAATGACGACCATCCATTTCATGTGTCATTATTTGAACCATACATAAAATACACTTACTACTCTATGGGCCAAGTCCTAGGATCAGAGGTCCCTGATCTCATGACAATTCCTCTAATGGTGATAGCCATAGATGTCTAGTGCCACAATGCTAGGCAGTTTGATTATGTTGCCTATGTTTTTAGTAGAATTGATTCTGGTTTGACCGTAATAAAGAACAATGCCCCATCAGTTTCCTTTGAACACTACTCACTCCTAATGCACATGGTGCTTTATTATGGCCAAGAAGTGGGATTATGGCCAAATGAATTCAAAGTTCTTCTAGTAGACCAGAGGGGGCAAAAGTCACCCATGCAGATGTGGACTAGAATATGGGACAGTAAGTACGACCATTCTAGCTATGTTCAGTTTGAAGAATACTATGTGAAAGTGTTATATAGATATTCCAGCCATTCATGTGAGTATTCATTATCAAATGTAATAAAGAGGTTTCTTAGACCTAAAGATTTTGGTGGTCCTCCTATTGTTACTCACAACTGGGGGGACTGGTATTGTTTTGAGGATGCTACCATGGTTAGAGTTTATGGTTTTGAGGACACTCCTTTTATCTTGCCTAAGACTGTTCCTGATAGAGTTGCCTACTTTGAAATAGTTAGGCAAATGAATTGTTCTAATGTGATGCATGTGAGCTCCCATGAAAAACAATCTTTTATGCCTAGTACCCTGTGCTTTGGAGATTTTACTATGGTATCCAAGGAGGGTTATGGTCTCATTATGGATAAACTAATGCATTACAATATGAGATGTGCTGAGGCAACAAAAAGATTTGATCCTGAGGGTTTCACTGACCTTGCTTAGAGAAAATAGAACATTAGTGGATACACATATGTCCCATATCAACATGATGATATAATCAGGAATTTAGAAGAGACTGAAGTTGAATTGGTGGTTGAGAAATATAACAGCGACCTAGATGAGAAGAGGAAACAACTTGCAGAGATTGAGTTGTTATCCTTTGGTGATGAAGGACCTACAGAGGAAGAAGAACCACATCAACAAGAAAATATGATATCTAAAAGAAGAATGCAATGCTATCAGTCTCTTGGTATAGCACATGATGAGGAGGGGTTTGCTTATGAAGATCCAAGACAAGTAGCATATGATTCTTTTATTTCAGATGATAAATTTATTCATTCTAAAGAATTTAAATCATTTTTATATAAATGCAAGGCGAAAGAAATTAGGGAATTAGTTGATGATATCTTGGCCAGCAATGAAACACAATTACTTGATATGTTGAAAATAATAGTGGATAATGAATTGCAAGATATGACTCCTAGTAAGGGTAGACAACTACTCAAAGAAGAAGGGGTGATGATCTTTCCTAGTCTTGATTTGAATTATCCTTTAGTATTTGATAGTTTTCTGCATAAAATAGATGACAAGTACAAGCTCACTCCAGAAGGTGTCACAGAAGTGTATATGGGCACCAAATATAACAATGATGAAAATTCATTAATAATATGGGTCTTGTACCCTCCCCATAAGAAGAAAACCATTATAGACACCAAGAAGACTTTTGACCATGTCATGACTTTGAAGGCAAGGGAGACTGACCCCTTGATCACTGCAGACATTGGCATTAATGTTGCAAAGTTGAATAAAGCATAGGCTCAGATGTTAATCATAAAATGAGATGCATATAAAATGAGCTATGAGAGATTAACAAAAGAAAATGATTATTTGAAAGATACTGTTAAGAGCACCTTTGGAGGGTCAGTGGAAAGATTAACTTAGGGAGAAAGCTCA